>CM076728.1:11635627-12880627 GCA_038501795.1 Pseudopleuronectes americanus | reverse complement strand
TCCAGAACAATGACACATAACTTCAGCTCCTGTGTTTAAGTTTTTCAGACGTTGCAGCAGCCGGATGCCCCGGGGCCGTGTCTCCCCCCTGACGCCACGCATGTCACGCTAGCATGTCACCCCATGTCAGGTGGATTTTAACACCTCGGGAGGGATCTGGGCAGAGAGGCAGCGACCCAGTTGACAGACAGCCTCCTCTGACCTGACGTTCACCGCTAACCTTCCTGTAAGGGCTGTGATGCACAGACAACATATTGAGACAATGTGGCCACTGCACTTTGTTAACATGGGGTATGGACAGTAGCTGTAGGCTGTGGTGTTATGAGGAGCATGTTAACAAACTGACTTCTTCACTAGGATCAAACAGCCATCACCCTTTAAGAAAACTGTGTTCAGAAACTTTTTGACTTCATATAATATTGTAGGATGAACATATATAGAACAAATTTGTAAATTTACGTTCTTGAAAGTCATTGAAGTCACACGTTGCAGCTGCCCTCATCTGTGCCGGGATGAAACGTCCTATGTAACTGACAGTGCTGCATTTTGCCATCTTTAGCAGGTTGCAGAGTTCAGACGGGCGGAGTTAAGTCCTCTCTGCAGGAGCGCTGTTGGATTGTTGGTTTAGAAAATGCAGGGTTTGTTGTTTCCTTCATGACATGCAAACACACCGGACTTCATCACCGTCCAAACACGAGAGCAGGTTCCACACGGGGCTGTGATGAGAGAACCCATCAGCATCTGCCAACAAGGAATACACAGACACACACACACACACGTGCTTACTGTATTTGTGCTGTTGCTCTCTATCGGAGTTAAGAATGTTGAACTGATGACCCTCCAAATAGAAACACATGTTTTTCACCAATGTTTAATTATTAAAAGAGCTTCTTCCTTGACTTCTAGGTCATTGAATTTATCAGTAACCAGCATGTTTCACCTCTGCTGTGACACCATCGCAGCGAGTATTAATGGTCACACCAGATTCCCCCATGAACCGACAGCCGAGGTGTTTGTCGTGGTGATTTTCCCTGTGATAAGCACACGGCTTTAGGATCAGGCTGCTGCAGTACCTGTCGCAACACTTCGCCAGGAGGTAACCATTCACCAAGAGTCAACAACGCCCAAGACCCCTCGACAAACACCACACACACACAGGTATGCATATTAAACTACACGCTGGAATGCACTGCAGGTGAATGCAGGTCAATCCAGACTGAGGGGGAGATGGAGGGGAAATATTAACTATTTTGAGTCTGGAATCCAACTAGACATCAGATTAGCAGCCTTGAAGGTGTTTACCTCTGCCAAGGCCCGACAGTCACCTTATGCAACCACATTTAAATCTGCTAAATCTGGATTTTCAATGTAACACACTCTTGAATATCGTTCCCCTAAATATACCTGATATTTGTCATCAAGATCCAAGAATTAATCATTGAGAAATCTGGGATAATGTCAAAACATCCAATATTTATTATTCTTATATTGAAAATAAAGTGCAATTTTGTCCAGATCCTCGACAAAGTTGAATGAGGTTTTCCTGGGCCCATGTCCCATCCTTCTAAAACAAACAAAGGTGACGTAAAAATGACTGGTATGTTTAATATTCAATACGCTTGTTGTGCCTCTAGACAGCTCCATTTTAGAATATTATTAAGGGTGTATTTAAAAAAAGTAGTTTTTTGGGTGATTAAAAATAAATGAATGCCTTGGAGACATTAAAGATGTGACAAAGTAAATCTAACGGTTGTTTTACAGTGTAGTGGAGGCGGATGAACGATATTCATCAGCATTAGAGTCAAATGAGCTCACTCTCTCCCCCACAGACCGGTCAGTGTCACAGCCTCTGTTTGCTCATCTACTGCCACAGCAAACAAAGAGAGAGTCAGGACAAAGCCTTCATCACCTCCACAACGAATATGAGGCCTTGTGAGACCTCAGCAAGGCCCCTGTTTACTCACACACACACTGACACACTAGCACACACCCTGACACACACACACTGACACACATAGCATCGCAGCCCAGATTCCGTCAGTGCATTTCATCATCGTGGCAGAAAATGTGCCCCTGTCTCTTCAGTTTCCCTCCTCAGATGCCATGTGTTGTTAATAAGAAGTAAATAGACACTCAGATGAATAATCTGCTGATGGATTCCCCGGATTCTTTCATCAATGTGTGCATGTTTGTGTGTGTGTGGGTTGGTGCGTGCGTGTGCTCATACAAAGTTTCAGTGATTACTCTGGTGTAATCAAATGGGGAAGTTACTACAGTTTGTTTAAAGCTTCCCCCTCTCTCTCTCGCTCTCTCTGTCTCTCTCTCTGTGGGTCCATCAGAACAAATCTCATAAATACTGTCATTGTGGAGGGAATGCACCTTAACAAGGTAACTCGAGTGGTTGCCTCTGCACAGCCAATGTGGACCAGCTGTGCAGACTAATCTGTTCCCTTACAGGGGATTTGGGGTGACCATGTCTAGTTTAATTGAGCATTAATTACAAACAGTGCAAGTTCTCAATGAGATGGCTCTGGTGGGTGATTGGGGGGAAGGGGAGGGGGGGATTTTTAATCGACTGAGTCTAATGCTCCTCTCGTTTGTCCTCCATTTAGTTCCTCATAGTTTTACTTTCTGCTGGTCAATGTAGTCTCGCTGAGTGTGATTGAATCTTCAGTTTTTTGTGATGCATGGAAATGTATTTGTGTTTTGCTAATTCAAACTAAATTTAAAAGAAACATTTAAAAATGAGGGGCCCTACGAGTAAAATAATAATTTCAGTCACGCCCGTTCACGGCAGCTCTCCTCTCATGATCAGTGCACTTGGTAGGTGCTTGGAAAGTAATTAGTGGCTTTGTAAGCCCTAAGAATCTGTTGTAATATTTGACTAGAGTAACAGTCAAGAAAATTTTGAATGAAAGAGTAATAAGTAAAAACAATAAAAAGTGTGCAAATTAAGAGTAATAATAGAGTTATAAGTGACAACTTACGATAAAATAAGTAAAAGACAAAATTTAGTAAAATGAGAGGGAAAAAAAAGTGTAATAAGAGTACAAAGTAAAGATTCACACAAGTAAAACATACACATTGATACTAAAAGTGAATGTGATTATATATACAGTAGATATAAAAAGTCTACACACCCCTTTTTTGTGTTTTTGTGATGTAAACAAATGAGACAGAGATTAATCCTGTCAGAATTTTTTCCACCTTTAGAGCTTACAAACTCATCATTATACAATGACACACTAGCAATAGAAATGGCCAGTCTTGGGCCATAAACTTATAAGATATAAATCTAACAACTTCTAGCATTTTCTATCATATATATTAAGTGTTGTGTCGCGTTGCACCAGCTTTGCACAGCATCTTATCTTCCATCTAGCTTCTCATCCTGCATTTCATGGTTGACCACAAACCCATTACTTCTTTAACATGCATAATGCTCTCAACACAGTCGAAGAATGTTCAACTTAAAACCTTTATTCTTAAGAAAAGAAACACAAATACGAAAAGGAAAAAAAAAGTACAACTTTTTCATCTCTAACATGATACGTGACTGTGTTAAACACATGCTACTTTAAACATTATAAAGGTTATATAAGCAAACCAGAGAAGTAATTCTACATGTTACATTATGCTCTTTACTCATAATTCAGCTGTGATATCTCGATTATTCTTGACATGATCTAACCTATAAAATAAATCAAGTGAGCAAGTTTTAAATTGTCAAACTGTCCCATAAAACTCAATAATAAAAATCAATCAACCTACTCTTGCTAGCCTGGTGACACAGCTTAGTGCATCACGACTAAAGCAAATACAAGCTTTGGACGTACATTCATTTGAAACCTGCAGTTCTTAGAAATGTTTTAATGATTAAAACAGATGTGTGTGACTGGTGCTTTTCAGGTGTGCCACAACCCAGGTCACCTACAACACTGGAAAAATATGTGAGGAAGCGAACACACACTGCGGCATTCTGGGAGCTCTGATTGGTGGTGCAGCCGGGACGGTAGTTCTGACAATAGCCATCGTCATCGTCATCAGGAGAGTTCAGTGAAACACTGTGTGGAGGACGAACTTGCATCATTCAGGTGTGAAATCACACTAAATGTTAGCTCAATATTGGGGGGGAATATGCAAATTTATCTTGGGCCTTTGTTAGATACGTCCGCATATAGAGATAGATCTAAAGGCTTTCCAAATATAGACCCGGAATCAGCACTTCTTTGTCCTGAGTGTGGTTTATTTGTATGATAAAAGTAATCAAGTGTTTTCTGCTAAATTATTTCTGTTTTGAATAACGCAAGACTGGAAATAACTATTTAAATCGCAACTGGTGTTACCAAAACCCTTTCTTTCCCTTTTCTTTATTCCTATGTCTTACTAGTTTTGAGATACATATAGAGGATATGCAAACAAAGCATACAGGCTTTGTTATTCATGTCACATAACTTCAATCTACAGACTTTCCTTTTGAATAAAATTGTATGTGTATACAACATTTAAAAACACCAGAATATATCATACACCTTACTTAATAATTAAACCTGTTTTTAGGGGAAACATCTATAGCTTTTTACATGTCTAGGAACTATAATATATCGCAAATTAAGCTCTAAGTCATTTTCTCTTCATGTACTGTACATGTGAGTTGCTGGTTCTCTCCACACCACCTGAAACACAGAAATTACAATTATTCTCAAATGTTGTACTGAATATTTTTGCTGAAAAGTGGCACAAACCTGATTTATTGCTATTTACACTCACAGGCTCAGTTCACGTAACTTAGCAATGCCTGATGGGTGGATTGATTTCTATGGTCATTAGAGCACCATTAGTCTCTGCATTGTGTGCAGCAAACATCACAACATTCTCATCACAATGGCATAAAACAGAAGCAAGATGGAATACACAAAACTGCTGGAAAAGCAGCTGTGGAGTTGAGGGGATTGGGAGAACACTTTCCCTGCCACAGTGTGCCCAGCATGGGGCTCCACGCGGACCTGCAGTCAGAGACTGCGCTAAAACGGATGGCAGTGCAATTTGTTGCATTTTAAGTTGAGTTTGGTGAGGTTATGTTTGCACTGTGTTCCTGTTAATAATAATGCTGAAAAGGAGAGCACGTGGCATGGTCAACTCCCACACTAGCATTGTCACTTTCCTTGTCATATTTGCTTTAGAGTCACCACAAAGCCAAGAGTGTGAGTTCTGACTTCATTCGAGTTTAAAGTCTTTGCTGCAACTAGAAAAAAAAACTTTGGGGAGAAGATAAGTGCAACTCCCAACGTGCACTGCAGCAGCTGTTGTGCTTGAGGACAATGGCAGAAAACTGAAAATAAAATCTAAAGTTTAAGTAAATTTTGTTGCAAATTGTTGATTGAAGATATTAAAAGAAAATTGGAAGTGGGAATATTGTAGGGCTCCTTCCCAAATCCCACCTTGATTGTATGGATTTCCATCAAATTTGGTACAGACTTATAACCTAATGATTATAACCTGAAACAAGTATCAATACAATATATATCTCGATATTGTGAAATCGTCTCTATATCCCTGTACAAATAACTCCCTAAATGCACCTCGTCGGAAGATATCTGTGGACTTTTAGGCTTAAAACACGCTGTAAATGACCTTGTTTCGAGTCAAATATAAATGTAGTGGTTTCTGGTCATTGAGCAGCTGTGGAAAATAGAATGACCTCTGTGTTTTCACTGTTTGTTTCAACTGTTCACTATTCAACAAAGTCCCTGACTGGCTGCTTCACGCGAACACACCTTGCATTCGATATATCGATATATATATCGCCCTCCCCTAATTTGAATGCTTGGTGATTCCTTAAACTTTCAATCTGATGCCATTATCAGGTCAGAATTCCAACTGTCCAGTGCTTTATGATGAAATACAAAGAAACTACAGACATAACCAATTTTGCAACTCAATGCTAACCGACAAACTATGATTGTAAACATTGTTAAAATGTATATCCACGAACCAGCATAGTCACTGCGATCGTAAGCATATCTACATGCTAACAGCAATCCGCTCTACAGCCTAAGTGGATCTATATGCCTGAAATTTTATGTTTGCATCTCTGAAGATGGAGCGAATGCATCACACATAAGGAGACAGTTAATGACAACATAAGATTGACCTTTGCCTTCATCTTTCTTTTATGGTTGAGGCTGAGGTTGAATTATTCATGGTGCCATATTTTCCTTTATCCTGAAAGTAGAGGCAAACAGAGAAATGTTACACATGTCTGTCATGTTGTGGTGTAATTATGAAAAGATCATCTTGGCAAACCTACCATTCGCTTTAACAGTTCTTGACGCACCTAATAATAAAACAAATAACAAAACTTTTTAATAACTGGAAGGATTTTTGGGTTCTATAATGCATTTTGTGTCGGTCCCACAGGCAGTGTTGTATATGCATATTATAATAGCACAATGAACATATTGAAACAGATGGAGCAGGAAAAGCAAAAGTAAAATGACAAAAATACCTTTGGGTCTGCAAAAACCCCTGTTAACATCACGAAAAGCCCCTGTAGGAGAAAACAATGTGTCAAAGTTACTGCACTTTTCACATTTCATAATCTTCTCAAAGGGCAATACAAATTACAGCAGGAGGTTGTTTGACGTTTGTAAATGTGTCTTATGCAATGGTGGAACAAATAATAATACACAAAACTACTGGTAAACATTTAAAAATGGCATTTGAAAATCATAACAATCTCTTTTAAGTTTATTCCTAACTCACTTTGCCATACACATGAACTCTGCACTGGTGTAAACAGGAAGTAGATTACCCTGCAGCTGTCAGTTTTAGAAAATACTAAGAACAAGGAGCAGCAATGCTAAAAAGTAGGAGCAGTGATTTCTTGGCTTGGACCTTCAACAAGGTGACACTGTTTCTGACACTAAAGGATAGCAATGTTTGTAATCCACGTTGTATTCACCACTCAAGGTCAAAGCTAATGTTTTATTTTGGGAGAGCAACATTTCCCAAAGTTACTGTTTTCTGGCCTCAAAAACTCTGGTGTTGTGTGGATCAGGTTGTAAAACTAAAACACATTAGTGTGAATGTAGCCTCAGCATACCTCTCCGTTATATATGTATTTTAACTAAACATGACCTTCATACAGTCTTTATGTTAACAGTAAGCTATTCAAACTTTGAGCAGTCAGCTTTTGTGTGTGTTTGCAGAGAGGTACAATACAATCCAAGGATGCAGTGATCAAATATGTCCTGTCTTTCTTACCTGCATTGTAACCACAGATCATCTCAAACTCTTATTTGGTTTGCCAGAAATTCTTGTATGTTATGTTTTATATTTAGTCTTAAACCAAAATTGCCTCAAGCAGAAATTAGGGGCAGTTTAAAGGCATCTGGAATCTTCACTTCGATCATTGCTACAACTCCAACACCATTTTCTGACCCAACTGACTCAAATTAGACTATTAGACTCGATACAACTCCATCTGGAGCCACAAGAGTCAATCCCTGGTTAGTTTTCATAAAAATGGTCCACTCTGTTCCATGGTCTGGAATAAATACCGGTAAAAGTTTGGGAAAACAGAGCACTGATGCCAGATTGAGCGTCGGATACGATACTCTGAGTTGTAGAACAGGCATTAAGTAAGAAAAGGAGGATCAAAGCACAGCTAATATCAACATTATGTTTTGTGTGTATGCTCTGTTCAAATTACCTGGAAGGAATTGATGATGGTGAAACTGTACTGAAGAAAGGGGTATACCTCTTTGTCCTTATTGAATATTTGCAGAAGGAAGCCAATACCCCATGTTACTCCGAAAACTGGTGTTAGAAAGATCACCACTCTAATGATGCTCTTCATTGTCTTCTTCTCATCCGACTCGCTGCCATCAAGGGCGGAGGACTTCAACAGAGTAAAAATGACTACCGCCATGGAAAATAAATTTGTGAAAATAACAGTTCCCACAGGGAGGAGGAAAGCATATAATGAGCCATCCAAGGTTCCATCAAAAACTAGCCAGCATATGTCCTTGTTATAGTATTTATTTTCATTGTATCTGCAATACACAAAGCTGAATCCCACAATGAGAACTGGGAAACCGTAGCCTACAATACTGGATAGGAACATAAAGACTCTTTTACTTAGCGGGCTGAAGACAAAGATGAGCCGGTGGATGAGCATGACGCTCAGGCACAGCATCCAACTGAACATGGCCAAATAAAATAGGTGTTTGCATATGGTCAAAATTAAGCACCAGTGAGCACTGAAATTCTCAGGTGACATAGATGCCAAAAAACTGCAGTCAGCGAGCAAGAGGAACACAGCGATGTTCACCAGTGCTGTGTGACGGAAATATGAGAGATCAGTCTTGACCACAGCAGACCACACGATAGCCTCAATGATGAGGAGGATAATCAGAGAGCAGATGGACACTGCCAGGCCAACATAGGTAATGATCTCTAGGTCGAGGCTAGGTGTATCGGACTTGGACATGAGGACAGCGAATGAAGTCAGGTGGTTGCACTTGCAGAGTGTGTGATTACTATCACTGTGATTACTAACATGTTCAACTCTGCAACCTGCGTCTGACCAGTCCTTTTTGTTGGTGTCCCAGAAGACACAGTGCAGTTTTTGTGTGTCTTTTAGCTTCTTGATGGGGAAGTCCATTGTAATCTCGGTAGACGAACTGCCGTTCTTTGTGACTATTAGTAAAAGGTTATGCGGAACTGTTGATGTTGGTTTGAAACTGTTATTTAATTTATCCATCAGATTTCTCACACCAACAGTTTTGACCTGTCCGCCAGTCTCTGTGAGTTTAACAGTGACATTAAACACAGAGATAGTACAGTCCCCTTTTGAGACTTTGAGGTCCATGTTTGGTTTGGAGATATTCAAAGTGTTGTTCACTTGGATGTTCTTCACCAGATTCTCCACACCGTAAAGGTATTGTAATGACATGTCATTTTTTATAGATGAGTTGACCCCTGTCCAGTTGTTGTCCAATAAATTGCTCGCTGCTTTGAGAAAATCCTGAAAAAGAATCATTAAAGAAAATCTGTGGACAGGCAAGTTTCAAACAATACATAAACAATAAATACATAAACATTTTGTACAGTTTTGGAAGACTATGCGTTTGTGAGCCATTTCAAACACAGTCTTTGAGCATAAAATGACATATTTAAAATGTTTACTATGCTCTCATCACATTTTGTGGACTTGTCATGGAGATGGTCTACATGCATTGGACACTACCACACTTATTAGTGCGGACATTTGGTCATGTAATAACAGATGGTTGTGTAACTGGGCCGGGCTTGGCTTAGCCTCTGTCTCTGTTCAAAGATGGTTTGATTGGTTCGAGTCAAATATGAATGCCGGGGACACTTAGATGACACCACACAAGCAGTATGGAGGCATGTTTGTTTTTTTCTGTTGTTTTTCTGTTGTCGTAACATATGCATAACACTGGAGCGCTGGGTATTGGGTACTTCACACACTGAAGACAACCACAACTATGACAATTCAGAGTCTCTTAACCTAACGTGAATTCGTGGAGAAAACACATGCAGGGTTGGCCTCAGCCATGCTGGGATTGGAACCGGGAACCTTCTTTCACCACTGTGCCACCCCCATTTGTTAACACATGAATTTTTTACTGAAAATTAAAACAACTATCACCATGACAACTGAGCCACTCTGTCTGCTGAGGAAGGCAAAACAATGTGAGTGAAAGTTTTGAAAAAAACATAGACCCCAATTCTTTGTGTTGAGAATGTTATGCAGCTCAATACTCTACATCAATTACAGTAAAAGTAGTAATGACCATCAGGGACTTACATCAAAGACTTCTTCCTTCAAGGTGATATTTTCTGATCCAGTGGCCATTATATTTATAATGCTGATAGAAGCATTGATTCCAGCAGGGTTGTTACTGGATTTAGATGTAGAGGTGTTCTTAAGTGCTTCAAAGATCCACATGGCTGCTTCTGGTGTAGCCCCGATGCCCGTCTTGAAGACCTAGAAACAAAAAAACTAAATATCTCAAAGTAACAGTCTACTATAGAACACAAACAACATCACCTTGACCCTAATGAAAATGGAGTCTAAACTGCTGTGACCTTGGAATTATAATATCCCATCATTTCTGTGAGTGGTTTTGAATTTAATTGACCTTTTTGAGCTAGACGTTGAGATTAGTGGCTGAATCTGCTTTTCGTCTAGCTTTTATATATATATAGCCTTCCAGGCAAAGTTGCAATACAAGGTGCTACAAATAAACTCAAAATACAGGAATGTATATAAAGGAGGTGACCTGATAAACTGAGAAATGATAGGTCCTCTTGTGTGCATTCTGAGCAGTGATTGGTTCTTGGCATGTGTAACTTCATTAGACCATGATATAGAATGACTTTGGTAATTTCATCCAGGGCCGTTTGTGCATAAAAGTCGCAATAACTGCTAAAAAAATTTAAAAATGTATAGATAAGGTTCAAATATTACTATGCACATAATTCATCTTGACAAAACGTCAGAATCTAGGGAGTGCTACACGAGCTATAATGCAAAACTTACCTCTGCTGCAGTTAGAACTTTCTTCAACTCTTTGCTGATGCAGAAGGAGAACACTTTCTGCCACACAGACTCATTATTACAAGTACGAGACTTGTAACCAGTCGTGCCGTTTTCACACATCTGATTAATCACTGTACCTCCCTTTGGGGTTTTTGGCCACATCGGCTCTTGAGGGCAAGGTTTTTCATTCTCTAGAAAAAATGCAGCACACCATTAGATGGTTAAAGAAAATAAATATAAAAAACTTGAACTAATAATAATTTAATAATTTAACCTAAGATTAAGATGCAGATGCATTTATTAGTTAAGATGCATTGCATGTAAATATATTATACCGAAGACAGTTAGAAATTTGATCAGATGAAATCCAATAAAGGTTTAATAATCGTACCATGAATTACTAGGATATCAATGCTTTCATTTTTCGTCTGCCCTTTTTGGTTTTTAAAACTGACTTCCCATTTTGTTTCATTAATTGTTTTGCATGAGAACTCAGACCTGACAGAATAGACCAGGATATCTCCAGGAGCTGCAACGAAAAACGGATGTTCATTTCAGGGCTCCATTTTTGGTTCTAGATTTTGCAGTGAATGTAAGTTAATTTAAATCTGTGTTAATATCACATTGTATTCTGGAGCTGCAGCTCACAGAAGGAAATATATTTTCAGGTTTGTCTTACCTATTTTGGATTTGTCACTTAGCACCTTTCCATAACCTCGCCACGAAACGTTGTAGCTTTCCGTGCTCTTTTGGATGGTGGCAGTCACATTCACAGGCACGTCAAAGTTACTTCTCATTGAACAGTCTGCTACAAGTGGATCAATTTTCATGGTGATCACTTCAGGCAGGAGTGACACTTTCAGCTCTGCCTTGGCTGTGTGTGTATATGACCCCGAAGTGAATCGACACTCATATGTACCTGTGGAAAACATGTCGGTAAATTAGCTTCTCCATCTAAAAACAGGATGAATTTGACTTTTTGGTCTAAAAGAGGATTTGGATCACCAACTTGTCTGACATGCTTTTGCTCAAACCAAAATTTGAATCACATTTGTACAAGTATGTGCCAGCACTTCAGTTTTTTCGCTAATGAAACGTCATAATGTACACATGTATTCGTAATGGGCACACAAACACAGAAACCCCCTATTCAGACATGATTGAATGCAGCCTTCTGCGACGTTAACCCTAACCCTAACTCCAGAGACATCTTTAGTGCTACTCAGTATCTTTCTAAACTTAGTAAAAAGGTGTAAAATACGGGATCTTTTACATAAAGGTTCAACCAAATGGTTGGCAGTTTGATATTGAACAAGAAGTGCCCTTTGGCAAAAGACTGAACAAAATGCCTCCAACTGATGTTTGGCAGTTTGCGATTGATGTATGATAGAAGGACTGCACATAAGTAGGGCGGATGGCAAAAACCATACTGTGAAGCACTTTGAGTGCAAGAGTAGAAATGCACTATATAATTTAAATACAGACCCTGTACCATAGACAGAAGAAGGGTCACTTGTGTAATTATAAATATAAATAGATTGTCAATGTCAACATACACAGGACCAAGTAGTCCTTTGATAACACTCAAACGTGATTCTAATCACAACACAACAAGTGTGTAAAGCAATACATTTTTCAAAAATGGCAAACAAGAAAGGGACATTACAAATCAAGGTAAAGCATAAAAGGCCATTTTATTTCCTGGAAATTAGTTTTGAAAAGTCGTCAGCAGTACCCACCGAGAGTGTGAGTTTACGGGTTGGTTTTAGACAATCCGTTTGATGCACAAATCTGGGATTCATCAACATGTTCTGACCTAAATTTGTTCGTACTCTGGTAACTTCCTCAGACCATGCATACCTGCTCTCTTCATGACAAATGGATGTCCTTATATGGAGAAATAGAGTCGTGGCGGTATACTAATTGCAGAGAGCGGACACGTGCCTGTCGATTTTGAATGATTCTGATTCACAAACATACGCATGGTGGTGAGAACAAAATTGACTGGTGTGCACGGCACGTGTCATGATTCCGGTGGCGATTTTGCGCACGCACGTATTTTGTGCGGAGAGTAAGAACATATCTGCACACATGTTAGTAAATGAGGCCCACTGTTTTCTGTAGACTCTTTGTGTAGCTGAATAAAGAAATTTGTGTTTCGATCAATCTCATTTATTCAAATGAAAAAGAGGAAGTAAGGTTTCCAATTAATGAAAAAATGATGGTACTAGGGCGTTAAACTCCTTTTTGCAGGTTCTGGGCCACAAGTAAGTCATTGCAATACCGCATGTCAACAAAAGGTGCCATGCATTTGTTTTGTGGTATTGTTGCCATAATAAACATTTACCATACATTTCACTTTTGGCTCACATCCAGATTAGTACTGCCTACAGCCAAAAAGGCCAATAAAGGCCCAAATTTGTTTTGGGATAGTCCGCCAACATCATTTTTGTCCCGGCCACAAAAAGACCAGAAGTGTTGCATCAATGCCTGGAGTGGCCCAAATCCATATGCCATCTGGGCCTCAACCAGATAGAAGAAAGATGACCAAATCCCCTTTAAACAGAGAGGGGGAAATGCAGAACACTCAGGGAGAGCTGCTTATGTATTAATTTGAGCACTGAGCACTCTCTGTGGACTAATTGTATATCAGGGAAGCTTTCCAGACATATTGCTTGTCTTTTTCTCAATAAATTACAATGCCATTGTTCACACAGGCATTGCACCAATCACATTACAATACCCACATTGTCACTCAGAACGTAAACTTCACATTCACTGGAAAAAAAATCATGTCAGGCATTTTATGTTTAAAAAAATGTCAGTGGGAAATGTTTGTACTAGCCTGCCATGGCGCTGGTCACTTCCTTGAGTTTAACTGCAATACAGGAAATGTTTTTCAAATCGATATCGCACTTGGTTAGAGTCACCACATTACCATCTGTGAGCTCCAAATGCTTGTGTTCCCTGATCAACTTCCAGCCAGTGCTGGTTGCTGCCCCCTCAAATGTGCATTCCAGTGTATGGCTGGACTTGTAGGACACTATATCATCTGGAGCTGTGATGTTGACCTTTCCTAGAAGGAAACATGGATACAAAGCAATACAGTGGATGTCACACATGCACTCCAGAGAACGTCTGCATAATGGGCTCCAGACTTTCACCAGAGTTTGCCTTTCACACATGACCAATGCAGCAGGAGATTCTCTGCTTAAGCTTGTTCAAAGCAATGCTCAGGTCAGGGGTGGTGCAGCAGACAGAATCAGGAGATAATGTATAAATAACGTTGGCTGTCATCGGCAAAAACTCTTCCTCTGCATCTTCTACGTGTATGACACCACTTTTTCATCCTGACATAATTTTATCCTTGGTTTTTCTTCATCTTTGCATCAGTCTCATCAACTCGCTCAGAGGGAATCCTTAGGAGGATCTGCTGAGTTCTCAAATAGGCTCATTTAGACATTATCCTGAGTTTTCTTCAGGGTTCTGGGAGGACAAACTCATGTCTGAGAGCAACTAATTTCCACTGGTTTGTGTGAACCGTCATTCAGCTATCTGTCCCAGTATTTCTTCCACAACAACAAACCTTGACACCTCCTTGCTAAATCACCCTTACATACTCACATGCCCCAGTGGAGGATGGAAACCATGCTACCTAGCCTTAAACATAATGGCATGTGCACATATTGTGAAAAGCAAGAATCTTGAAAATGTAAAAAATTTAAAAAATAAATAAATTGAAACGAATATTGTTTCTTTCATCTATTCTGGTGATTAATTGTCAATAGTTTACTTGCAGATTAGAGAGCGCACACCCATGACTTTAAACAATTTAGACTGTAGACTATTTGTAGGAGGTTGTTAAATGCTTATGTATCAATACTTGTTTTTGGTTGTGCTTTCCATTGATTTTCGTCATATTCATCCACAACAAAATAACTGTTATAGTTTTTTCCTTTATGGATTTTCTGAATGTGAAGGCCTCATTACAACAACACTGTTACTTTATACCCCCCTGGGTAATGTATTTTTGGACATGGAAACGTGACATGAAATCGCAGCACAGGGGAGACAAGCATTAATCTCAATAAACATTGTAAACCTTATAAATATCAAAAGTTACTATATGACTGGGGACACTTTCACGGCAAACAGACAAGATGCATTTAAAAACATGTGATTACTGCTTACTTTGAACTGGTTATATACTGTGTTATTGATCACTGAGTGTGGACACTCAGTCTCAAGTCTACAGTACTTTAGCCAATCCTTTTCCTCAGTGTTCCCTACTGGAAATGAGACATCAAACCTCAGTGACCCTTCTACAGCATTCCTCAATATATACCTCTGTATTTTCCCAAATGTCAAAGAATGATTTTGGAAATCTTTAGGCCCACATGGCTGTAAAGGTCATGTGCTGGCAGTCTTGTTTTCGCAGCCTTGTTGTGCCATGATGTCAATCTCTCTCAGTCTATGCTGATCCCAGGCGTTCATATGGGAGGACCTCTGAGGCTCACTCGCATAGAGGAACATCCAGAAAGCCAGCCAGGATCCCGTCCACATGGGAATACATTCATTCATCATAGTGTGAAAAGTCAGAACACACAGCTTCTCAAATGCAAATGGACGCACACATTTCCATGTCAAATCAAGTATGTGGATTTAATTAAACTTTAATTGCTGTCTGAATCAACACATACAGCAAACAGTGTGGTCCCCAGATCTCAATCAAAGGATAAAGTTGACGGAATACACAGAGCACTCCTGCTGCGAGTATGTGCTCAATATGTATTCAGTTATAGCCACAGCAACATCAAGATGAACACGGGGTGACTCCTAGCCCACTTGGGCGATTACTGATTCATGGTATGTTTAGAAAAGGAAAAGACAGGAAGAGCAAGTTGTAGATGAAAGTGGATGAGTTATTTGTGATGACATGAGACACGGAGAAGGAAATAGAGGAAGAAGAATACATTCTGCTGAGAGCAGGGTGCCAGAGTTAGCGAGCTGTTTCTTTGCGTCTTGTGAACAACTGCTGAAGCATGTTATCATTATCGAAGGGATCGCAGCAGGCCGAGAACTGGCTGTGGCAGTGACCGATAGAAACTAATGGCATGTTCTGTCAGTGAAAATCTAGAGAGAAGAATAATAATCAGTCAGCAACTATAACCTGCCACAGCTCCAGTTCTGCCCCTTCTGGCAAGTAAAGACCGACAAAACAATTGTTAACTTGTATTTATGGTTACAGATTTAATCCTCTAGATTATGTTTTTCCTCATTAGCTTTAATTATTATTAAGTTAGTCGCTGTGTTTACATGCATGCAGGAAATCAGTTTACTGAGAAACAAACACTTCTACACTGTCATAGCCAAACTAAAGGTGTATGAAGGCCCTACCTCTGCAGGTGACGCCCGCATCCTCAATGTGGTGACAGTCATGAATGCCCCAGCCATGACTTCCACACTGGCTGAGGTCTGCTTCATGTCCGCTGCAGTTCACCTCGTCCAGCGCTATGATCCCCGAGCCTTCTTCAAATCTGGAAATCTGTGTCTCAATCTGCGTGGCCACCCCGCAGTCCAGCTGCCTACACACCACGTTAGCGTCCACCATGTCCCATCTGTCGTCACACACTGTGCCCCACACGCCGAGGGAGAACACCTCCACTCTGCCCTCACACCTGTGGCTTCCATTCACCAGTTGCACTTTGAAGACACAAGCAGGCAAAATCTGTCAGGGCCTCTGTCCTTCTCATTCATTTTGCTCACCAAAACTGCAATTTCTGTCTTTCAGTGAGGTGAGGAGGTTCAAGTTGTGTGGTTAGGATCTTCAGCATTTGAAACAGAAAATGACAGACTAGTAAGCTCTAATGTAATGATAGCAAATAGAAAGAAATACATTCCCCTGAAATGAGTCTATTCCTACCAGTTAAAAAAGCTCCAGACACTTATCTATCTCCTGTACTCTCTTTCACTGACACACAGCCTGCTACTGATGCTTGCCGTGACCTGGATGCAGACATGTTTTCGACTGATCGCGCTTGTCTGGGCACCGGGAGTTTTCCCTATAGAGCTTGTTCTTACCTTGAAACGATGTGTTCGTTGAGGTTTGCACGCCATTGGCTGAATCAAGAGGGAGGAGGGGATATGGGAGATAGGGAGAGATAGAGAGTATGGCCAAATTAAAAAATTTACAACAATGTTGGGCGTGAGGGTGACCTTCATGCGCATGCACTTTTATACCTGCTACTGCCTTAGACTGAATTAGTTGTGTAGGAAATGCTATAAATTGTCACATTTATTGTAATATAGTTATTAGGTTCTTTTATATAAAAATGACATAAATCAGTTATCAGCTGGGACAAATCCCCCCTTGGCCCCTCCCAAGGATCTGCCCCTGAGCTTTCTTTGCCCCCTGAGGAATCTGCTAACAGTTCTATTGTTATGTATCTAGAACTCTACACAATTTAGCCTATTTATATAATGGTGAACTCAGCCCCTTAATTCTAGTCCAATATATGGACGTTTCTGAAAAATCATATTTAATGTATGACAATGTTGCCAAGCGACTCACCTAATGTGTTGACCTGCAATGACAAGAACAGGTAAACAACAGATTTATACTTTCTATCAGGATTCAGTCTTATTTCAAATTAAAATATATACATGTTAATATACCTGCAGAGGAAAAATGACTAGAGAGGCTGTACAGTAAATACAAAGTTCTATTTTGTCTTTTTAATATTTAGTCAATTAATGATATTATACATGCAAGACTTAATTAATTGAACAAAAATGTAATAAGAGTATAAAGTTAGAATTACAGTGGGTATATTCAAAACTTGCACTTGGTTATATTTCTGTCTTAAAGTATCTAACCCAGACTGAGAAGCATATTTACCAGAGAGTAGATGTACGCAGCTCTGATCAGAATCAGACACACTCTGGAAAACATTGTTACTCTGGGGGAAAAATCATATCTGATGAAAATTACAATGAATTGCCTCATAAATACACAAACACTTTTTTTCTGTGTGTTCTGATCATGTGTTCATGAAGAAGATGATGCATTTAATGTGGCTATAAATAGGCCCTATTAAGCATATTTTTTTTAAGGCGTGGGGAATTGGGGGTGCGTGAAACCGGTCAGGATGTCGAAGGGTGTGCGTGGCCTAAAAAGTTTGGGAACGGCTGCTCTAGGGAACACGTGTGATGCGCTTCTGTATGGCTCCGTCCACAAGCATCTCCAATTCCAGTAGTTGACATTTAGGCTAAAAACACGATGTAAATAACGCAGTTTTGAGGCGAATATATGAATGTTTGGGCTTGTGGACACTTGGATAATGAGGAATTTTTTACCATCCTAACACATTACATCTGTACACCATTATGAGAATAGAGCATAGAAAATACCCAAGGTCAGCTCATAGATAAAGGGACAACGTAGAGTTCATTGTAAATGGTAAATGGTTTTGTGTTTAAATTGCACTTTTCTAGTCTTTATGACCACTCAAAGCTCTTTACAGTACAGTTTTACACTCACCCAGTCACACACACATTCATACAGTGCGTCTATTAGCAGCACTTTGTTGTTCTACAAAGGGCAATTCAGGGATCAGCATCCTGCCCAAGGTCAATTCGGCATGCAGATGGGGAAGACTGGGGATCGAACTGCCGACCTTCAGGTTGGAGGACGACCACTCTACCACTCAGCCACAGCCGCCCTCAATGCCCTCATTTCTAGTATCTATGCTAACGGACTAATGACAAACATTGCAATACAAAAATACTAATACTAAGGCTTGTTGTCTAATACTTAAGTGGTATAGATTTGTTGTTTGTCTCAACACCCTCCGATCTATATTTGTTTTGATATATATTTGTTTTATGGTCTTATAAGAGTCTTTCTGTGTTTCCTTACAAACTATGGAGAGCTCATATGCTGTAATAAGGGTTAATATTTGTATTGCTTTGCATTTGAGCAATGGACACAGACGAGGAGCTGGTGGTTTTAACTGATTAATGTTCACTCCTGCCAACATATGGTTCAGGGCCTAATGATGTGGTGCAGTCCATGCCCACCTCATTTTCATGGAGTTTTTTAGCCACTGTTAGGTTGTGGTTATTGAACAATGGACAACTTTTCTATTCAAGTAAGTGCAACATGAGTCATAGGTCTGTTTCTCTTTGCCCCTATTTGAAATTCACACATTGATTCAAACGTTGGGGGTAAAAAAAACCTGTACAAATGCAAAATATGGTCTAGGTGTTCATCATCCGTCTGTAGTGATCCAGGAGAGGTATTCACAGTCAGCTCGACCGATCTCTGCACTCCTGTCCTATCAGTGAAGTTAGTAAGTAATGTAAACAGTTATGTTGTTTTGTCAACAAAAATGGAGGATGCTAAGCAAGCATAAACATCCTGAGCAGGCAATCACACCAAAGCATCTGAGTAGAGGTGTCTTGAAGTGTTGTTGTTGTGCTCTTCACTGTGCTTGGTAAAGTAATGAACAATGGTAAGGCTGGTTGTTGACTTTGCACCATGCAACTGCCTTACTTTTCAATGGGAACAAATCTGCAGGCTCACCTGTTAACTTTCACCCAAGCGAGACAGCGGTGGAGGAACCACAGACGAGCGTTCAACCCCGCCTGGTGAATGAATATACACTTGGCTGTTTGTATGTACCCAAATACATACTGGGTCATCCCATGTCAGTTAAAATTATGGGGAAATATCACGCGTAATAATAAACTATTTTAAGCTTTTATTTTTATTTTCAGCTCTTATTTACTCAATTTACTGTATTTCATTGTATTACACATTACCTCAGTTTTCATAGCCCTAGAAAAACTTTCTTCAGAACCAGCTCTCCGTTTAAAATGAATCACTAAATTACTTACTCTAAATCTGCAAAGACGGTGACTAAGTCTCTTCTCCAATAAAGGTTACCTTAATCTGATCACTGAAACTGCTAAGTTCAAGCTCAATTTTTCGCTTTGTAAGGAAAAGGATTTCGGTTTTGACTTGACCACAAGGGTGAGGGTTTTACGTGCAGAAACTAGAATGACCCATAGACCCGGCATGGCATGACAGTCCCCTTAAAATCAGTCAAGTTCCACCGAATTGCACACAGGCAGTTCCATAAATGCGCCTGAATATCCGCCCTGATTCAAATCTGCACCAAACTGTATTGGCTTCTTCCTTGACCCATACCACACCCTTTTCTCCTGGAAATCATGTACTTTTTGTAAAACTGCTTACAAACAAACAAATGGACAGGTAAACATAACCTCTTTAGCGGAGGTAACAAAAAGGGGCTTAATAGGAATTAAGGAGATGGTTGTTAAAAACTTTTTTAAATCCTTCCTGACATGACTTCATGGTGTTGCATTAGTATCTTAATTCTCTGTAGTTCAAATAATGAATAGGTTCTGTTCAGATAGAAACTGTCGCAAAGATTAAAAACGTAGAGACGAAAAGCTCTTACCTTGGCTTTACACAGAAGATGAACACATCTTTGCTGAATTAGCAAACAAAAATCCAACTGTGCTTCATGGCAAACAGGTGCACACCAATATAAGAGTGAAGGTAAGTGGGCACATTAATCAGAGGGGCTGGGTTAGACTGGACAGTGTATCTGCATGTTTGCATGTTTTGGGGTGAGGCTATGTTTTGGAAAGAATGATTTCCTGGTTTTGTGTTCAAAGACCATTTGCATTTATAGCTGCTCTCTGCGTCAGCCGGATATCCACAGAGCCTCTTAATTTCCATGGATATATGTATAATCAAATCGAGTGCTCTGCTTCAGGCGGTCAGACAATAGATGCCTGTCGCTTGTTGCCAGTCCTGTTCAGTGCTGACCCCACAGGATGAGGAACCTTCACCATCACGATGAACTCACTAAAGATTTTCTGATTTGCAGGATCACTTGAAAATGTCAAAATATAATGACAGACCTGCTTCTGCAATGTTTTTCCTTTCGATACATTTTGATAATACTTGGTTTTCATCTCGTCATTATGACTTTTAATAGTTTAGGCATAAGGTTGCAACATACAACCCCAAATCAGAAAAAGTTGGGATGGTATGTTACACTTAAAATTAAAAGCATATGATTTGATGTTTGACCTCATACATTTTATGTTTTTTCAAACTAAACACTTGGAAAAATGTTATTATTGTAACATATTTCTAAAAAAATTGGGACAGTTAAGCATTTTAAAGACGTTTAGGGACTGTAGTGGAGGAAATATCCAAATCCCTTCCTACCCTACTTTGAGGAACACTGTTTTTTAAAATTCAATTCAATTCAAAGATCTTTATTGTCATTATACTCAGGTAAAATAAAATTGTATGAGTATTCTCTCACAAATCTATTGTGTACAAATATAGAGAAATATAAGCATGAAAAATAGCAGCAAATAACGTTATACAGAAGATAGAATAAGACATTCTTACAAATAGTACAAGCATGATTTGATTTTTTAAGTTGCAGTCCCTGTGTGTTATTTTCAATCCATGAGGTGTATCACAGTGCTTGATGTGTTTGTTATGAGCGTTCCACAAAAACAGAATGCCAACAGAGAAGAGAGGCAAGCCTTTTTTCAACTAAAATGTTTCTTTCTTTACTTTAGCAAAACGAGCACATCTGTATTTGCAGAGACACAAAGATGATGTAATGATCCTTGCTTTGGCCTCTGCTACAGTCAGTTGTGTCTGTACATGTTTTATTAGTTTATTCCCACTGTAAACTGTTCAATAGAACAATACAGAATTTCATATAAAAAACTCTTTAGACCTTTTAAAGCAGCCCCCATTAAGAAGTTACATTTCAAGACTGACTACTATGACAGGCTTATACCTCAAATTATAGATAGTTGCATTCTGAGCACAGTAACAACTCTTATGTCAGGGCGGCTGTGGCTGAGGGGTAGAGTGGTCGTCCTCTAACCTGAAGGTCGGCGGTTCGATTCCCAGTCTGAACCATCTGCATGCTGAAGTGTCCTTGGGCAAGATGCTGAACCCCGAATGGCCCCCCCCTTAGAATAACAAAGTGCTGGGATAGATGCACTGTATGAATGTGTGTGTGAATGGGTGAATGTGAAACTGTAATGTAAAGCGCTTGGAGTGGTCATCAAGACTAGAAAAGTGCTATATAAATGCAAACCCATTTACCATTTATGTGTAATGGTTGCTGTTCAAATAAACATTCAAGACACAGCGAGGGTAGATAAACAAAATTTAGGCAAATCAAGTTTACATATCCTATTCTGTCTTCATGTGCTACTTCCCCTTCACAATTATATTCAAATGTATCACTTGTTGGACATGTTTTCATATTGCCATTGAATTGTGGTCTTGCTATTTTTAGTTCAGCAAAAGAGAGCCACTGTTCATGAAAGGTCATAAAGAAAGTACTGAACAGTGTGTGGTGGTTGCAGCAACTTAAGTACAATGATGTGAAAAAATTTTTCATCTCTGACAAACATAATTTCTCATTACTTCTCTTCTCATTTTAGCCATTCAACTAAAATGTTTCTTTCTTTACTTTAGCAAAGCGAGCACATGTTGTGTATTTGCAGAGACACAAAGATTATGTAATGATCCTTGCTTTGGCCTCTGCTAAAGTCAGTTGTGTTTGTAAGTGTTTTATTAGTTTATTCCCACTGTATACTGTTCAATAGAACAGTAATGAATTTCATATAAAAAAACTCTTTAGACCTTTTAAAGCAGCCCCCATTAAGAAGTTACATTTCAAGACTGACTACTATGACAAGCTTATACCTAAAATTATAGATAGTTGCATTCTGAGCACAGTAACAACTCCTATGTGTAATGGTTGCTGTTCAAATAAACATTCAAGACACAGCAAAGGTAGATAAACAAAATGTAGGCAAATCAAGTTTACTGCATATCCTATTCTGTCTTGCTGTGCTACTTCCTCTTCACAATTATATTCAAATGTATCACTTGTTGGACATGTTTTCATATTGCCATCACAGCCGTTCCATAGAGTATCACCCTTGGTTTCAATACCACTGGGTAATCACTTTTTAGCTTCATTCATGATTTGACTGTTTTAGTAGTCTTTAATCTTATGTTTTAGTTTTATAAAATGTGGCTTGGTTTTGTTGTTGCCTTCTTTGAAAAGGGAAGATTGTCTTTTAAATATTTTCCCAATCGTCCACATAGTAGTTTATATATGGGAGTATGAAGGAACAGTATAGGGTATATAATGAGGACTATATTTTGCTATTGACTTGAATAGTTTAGGTAGTTATTGAAGGAAGTCATTTACTAATATATTCTCAAAAACTACAATGCACATGCTAAAACCAGAGACATGTTATTTATGAAAGTGCAAAAGAATGTGCAGGACTGACACACAAGGTTAGATGGGGTTTTAAACGGTTTGATTGTAATTACACAAAACTTTTCTTTACTGACACACACATAATTAATTTAAGTTACACATAAGTTCTATTGCAAAAATATTTTTTTATATAAAAAATAAAGCACTGCGGTTGTATGCCTCTGACAACAAGTTAGGTCAGCATAGATATTTTTGCCATTCACTTCCATCCATATAAGGTCACCTTGAACTTTGTCAATCTAATCACTGCCATCTAATCATATCATCTTTGAGTCATAGTGACAACTGGTCAAGCATAGAAGAAATTTCCTCATGGGGGCCTTGAGATATCACATTTAAGGGGGCAAAAACATGCTTCGAGAACCATCCGTGACACTGATCTTTGACCACCAAATTTGAACCATGTAATCCTTCAGTCCGAGTGAAAGTTTTGGTAAATTGATTTACCAAAAACACTCACACGTCATCCAAAAGAACCGTCTTAGAGCTGCATCAATATGTAAATGAAATCCTTTTGGGTTTGTTGGCGACTTACCTTTTTCATCGGATCCAACATCTTTAAACTAAACCAGGTAGGGGCTGTTGACAGAGCACGTCAGTGACACACTCTTTCTCACCGCACACTTTACCCTTTGTTTCACTGGTGATACTTGGACTAAGGGTGTGCCAAAATAATGCAAAAATATATTGAGATATTGAATAACAGTCCCATCCAGTGACAAGGCCACAAGGCAAAGCAGGCTTGATTTAGCATTAACATAAGGTAAGATGACACGTCGTTTACATTTTTGAAGATAGATATTTTTACGTAATGCCCAGACACTTTTTTTCTCACAATGGATTACATTACTAATAACACAAATTACCATGTATTTTGTGTTAAAAACAAAATCACAATTAAAGCCCTCAACATCCTGGCTGTTTTGTAATTCAAACAGCCAGGATGTTGACATACATATTGTATTTATAAATATTCTTCCTTTATTCACTATTCAACATGTAGGACAGAACTGTGCCACTATCAGGTATCTGCTCAATAATACAAACAGCTATCTGCAGGGCAATACATTCACACACACACACACACACACACACACACACACACACACACACACACACACACACACACACACACACACACACACCTACACACGTGACAGATATAATCTGACCAAGCTTCATTCAGCTCTTTATCAGCCTGTTCTTCTCAACTGAAGTGTTTGTTTCAAATACAGCACTTGACCTAGACCTCGGCCGGCTGTATGGTGTGTGTGTGTGTGTGTGTGAGTGTGTGTGTATAATCATGCTGCTGAGTCCTCAGTAGAGGGGTATGTATATTATATGTGTTTGTGCATGTATATATTGTGTTTGTGTTTTATCTTTGTATACATATTGTACAAGTGCTCGTGTGTGTGAGCACTTTGTAAACATTTCCCACTGATTACAGTATAAGTGAACATATAAATGTGTTTTTGCAACAACTGTTTTGAGCTGTAGTCGATCAAACAGAGCAAGCTGAGTGTGTGTGTGTCTGTGTGTGTCTATCTACTTCCTCTTTGTGAGCGCTCACAGTGATGGTAGAAGACACAGACGTAGTATAGCAGCGTCCTCAGTGACTGCAGCAGCTGTGAGATGATGTGTGTCAGGAGCAGCTGCTGTTCAGTTTCCTATGTAACACACAGATGATGAAGAGCATCTTCAGCTGTGAGCAGCTGAATTCTTACACCTGTTGGATCCACTTTTAAACAGTGACTGGGTCATACATCTTCTGTCTCTATGGAAAGGAGAAAGCATTAGTGTTTCATTCTTTGAAATACGTACAAACACATTCCTATAGAGAGCTCGAAACTTTTGAATATAAATAAACCCTATACACTGAGCAGAGGGTCTGCATTACATCATTAGATGGTCAGTTTAATCAAAATAATGCAGCAACCAACCTGGAAGTTTAAGACTGAGATTGAATAGATTTGGAAGAATTAGATGATTTATTTCCTTAAGATGCTTTCAGACATGCACCGAAGTCCAGGCATTTCATCTGTATTTCCAGCACGTATGTATTCTTGAAAGTAAATATCAGAGTCAGTTACTCCTGACATTTTCAGGAGCTTTTCCTAGTGGACCTCAAGTAAAATATCAGGAAAATGTCTACGTGAGACAATGTGAGAATACAGCAAGAAAATGTCCCAGCGAGTGAGTGGATGTGTTGATGACATACTAACATGAAGCGCATATGAAGAAGGTGCAAATGAAGAAGTAATTAAGCTTTGGGCGATATGGGCCGAGGCCGCTGTCAATCTGCTCCAGACAAAAACGTGATCTGGTCTCGCCTGAAGGTTCCAGTTATTTTCCTGTTGTTGTGAACGCATCTGATCCAGACAAGCACCCACTGCATTCCTCATATGAGAAAGGAAAACTCCAGAAAATGTCTGGATCCAATTTTCTGATAATCTTTTGGATTTCATGTCTGAAAAGCTGTTGGACAGACATGTACAGCAGACTAAACTTACATCATACTTTTAGTTTGTTTGAATCAAAAACCAAATGAGATGCATGTGTCTATTAAAAATCTAATCTATCTAATCTGAAACAGCATGGACTGTAAATACAACCATTGTTACCTTGAAACTGCAGATGTATGAAGCATGAAAACGAACATGAGGAATGAAAATGAAGGACATGAAATGTTTCTGGAAGTGTTTTCAAAAACGTTCTGATGCTGAAACAACAGCGAGAGAAAAGGGCAAAAATCTGTTGTAACATTTTCAGGGTTTTATGTTGCTTGTTTTTATCTGTAAACCATATTAAATTAAAATAAACTGACCTGCCTTGAAGTGAGGAGGGAGGACTAGGAGGGGGTCTGAGGAAATTAGAAGAAGAAGGATGGATGGATAGACGGAGGGCTTGAGGAAGAAGAGTAAAGGAGGGCAGAGGGGGGAAGGCAGTGTTGGTTTATCTTGACTGGCTCAGAGTGGTCGCCCCCTTCAGTCAAATATACACGTCTGACCCCGGCGCTTTCATCTCCGCCCCGAGAACGAGCTAGAGCCGCACTGCTGGCGGAGGATATACAGTGAAAAACAAGCTGTCCTCAGCTCAAACGGGAGGGGATGGCCGGCTGACACGAGATGGGGGAAATGGGAGGGCGTCATAGTGTAAACACAACTCAATCCTCTGAGGCCATGATGTGTTCTTTGTGAGGAGGGAAGTCGAACTGGGTGTATAGTGTGTTACACTTCTCTGCAGAGACAGTATCCCGTAGTCATCGGTGGACAGAGAGCAGAACTCAGACGATCAGGGTTTAGATTTCCATTCGTGTTAACCTTTTTAACATATGAATTATAATATTAATCAATCAGTCAGTCGGCTCGTCTTCTGCTTTAATGAAATATCTAAACATCTCTCTCATGGATTACTTTGAAATTGGCACAAACCTTAAAGATTGGGAACGTGACCTAGAGACGTTTGTGGATTCTCTAACTTTGACAGTGGCAGGCTGACATGGGCTTGTTATCATTTACTATGCATCATAAGAGGGATGTGTTGAAGTGTCTCAAATCGACTCTCAGGGAGAAATGCTACGACAAAAAGATAGACTCACAGTATGTTTCCTTTTGGAAACATTCAGAGTTAAATGCTAATTCTCTGCAATGTGTCATAGAGTCTTCCTCCAAAGTGTGTGGGACCTGGTCTATTTTGTCACAACATGAAAACCTCAAGTATCTGTCCACAGCATTGACTCTAAATGAAGATGGACGACCCTTCTCAACTCTCTGGAACCATACAAAAATTAAGCCTGATTTGTCATCTTGCATGATCGACCAATTGTGAGTCAGTCTCAGCTGTCAATCGTGAAATGTCCCCTTTTAACTAATTAAAACCAAACTAACCAGAAAATTTACTGTAGTATTTGAACAAACTCAGTTTGAGTAGCCTAGATGAAAGAAACCAGATTTGCCAATTTGATGCATATTTTGACTTTTTTATTTTGGTCCATGTTCTATCCACTAACATGAAAGAGGCAGGGTTTATGAGCTTTACTGCTTCCAGCCACAGATGATTTGGCTTCACTTTGGGGCAGCTGTCATGTCTTCTATCTTTATAGACCACAGTGCTTGTTTACATCAGGTTTGGGAGCAAATATACACTATGTTGTGAGTTTCTTCTGGCTGGTGAAGTTGTGAACCATGACGCCTTATTATTGATCATGATAAATCTCTTTGGGTTTTGTCTTGTCTCACGCAGGTATCACATATTTTATGACAAATAACTGCCACTTTGGCCTTAAAATTAATCAATGTTGTTGTACAATATTATTTCTTTCTTTCTGTGTGAACGCATGTCTGTGGCTCTGAGGTCTTAGTTGAAAAAAATAATGGTCGTCCTCTGGAACAGATTCATCTTGGGACAGAAACTTAGAGACACAGACCGAGAGAAAAAAGCCACAAGACGAATGACAACGCGGTGAAGCTGTAGAGACATTTCACCATGTGTGACTGTCAGACCATCTGCTCGGTCCCCGCCCTGCTCTCCTCCCATCATCCCTCACTGTCATGTTGCAGAATGAGAACGAACGTGGCCATAAAGATGAAATGAAAAACTCCCCGAGGTCTAGACATGGCTGACATTGACATTGGTCACCTGTGGCCTTCTCACCATGTGTTTCTGCTCGTCAACATTTTTTACTTTTCAATCGGTTTGATTTTGATGAAACATCCCTCTGAAGTGGTTGGATTTCCTGCGTGAAGCCGGTCGCTGCTTTGAAGTGACAAAATCAATCGTCATGAGTAGTTCGGACTTGGTATCATCTGCCAAACATGACACTGCTCATCCCTCCACCGGAGGAAAATACTTTTCCTGATGCCATGTTCCTTTTGCTTTGGTTAGGTTTCAGATGCACTTAATTGCAGACAGCGAGTACAACTTTGGCAGAGATAATTCAGAAAAGTATAATTTAAATGACAAATCACATGGCCAGCTGTTTGAGGCTGGACATGTGTGTTGTTAATGGGCTAGTAGGAAAATCAGTTCCGGTAAATTCCAATCAACATTCCTCTGCATGTCCTATATATATGTTTTCATCTATAATAATTATCTATTGTTATTTTTGGAAGCCATCTTATGCTTAGTTGAAGAAGCTGAAGATTTTCCATTTGACAAAAAATTTGCGACAATTTTCACATTTGAGAAGAAGAGCTTCAAAATATATAATCAATGATCGGTGAGTTTTTTATGGAGCTGTCGTTTTTTTGTGAGTGGTGTTTATCGTCATTCACTTCGGCCACAATCACTGTTGCTACTGCTGTGTTAATATTACAGCTACCACAACTACAACAGTTATTCCTACACCACTAAGGCATCAGGCCGACATGATAACTCCTGTTTGTTATTTGTGTTTGTTCTGACAAATGAGTGTTTGTGTTGTCAGGCTGCTAACAGGGGCGACGGCCGGCGGTTCTCTGGTTTCAGATTGATTCAGCTGCATGTTTCTGAGGATTAGAGGCAGTAGCCAGTCAGTCTAGACTGGTATCCAGTTACACTGGACGCACACAATGACTGGGACGCAGACAGAGGGGACACCATGGACAATGTGCTTAATAAATGGAGGGGGTGATGTTCTCTATGTGTGTGTTTGTAAATGTATGTGAAAGGTATGTGTGTATTATACAGTATATTGTCAGTGTATGTATGGATTACACAAAATTACACAAAAACATAAAAAGTGAGTCAGTTATTAATCGGATATGATAAATTTATCAAATAGCTGATCAATGATTAACTTTAGATAGTGATTTATGTAAGCCATCAAACAAATATATATATATATAAATATATATATATATATATAAACGTTATTTGCTGCAGCTCTAAAGGATACACATGAGAAATTAAAAGAGTTTTTAATCCTTTCTTAAACAAAAACAAAGAAGGAATCACTTTGGTCTGTGGAAACCTGTAAGGACATTTTTCTGTCACACTTAGGTTAACAACAAAAACATTGCACTTTTACCACTCTTATTAATGATTTATGCCTAATTGCTCTTAATAGTTTAATTGCTTCTCTACAGATTTAATACATCTTTAAATACATGTGTTTTATAAATTTCACTCGATTATCAAATTAACACATTCCCTCATAGTAAGTCAAGTCTCCCTCAAAGTAATACATTTAATAAAATTAGTGAGGACAAGGAATTACATCACTGTGTTATCTCCCTGATATTCATTATCTCCTTCTCTGTGTTTGGCCTTGTTTATAGGACTTAATTTGAATGTCTTCTTAAAGTCTAATTGTTTGTTTTATGTCTTATTATTTGAATTGCTTTGTCTCTGAATGATACCGTATAAATAAACTTACCTTGCCTTAAAGACCATCTTTGGTAAAGACTAGTAAAAGACAACAAGAGACATTAATAGAAAGACAGAAGTACTTTGTGTGTGCTACTCTGTCACTATTTGTAAAGCCGGCAGCGTAAGGCCTGTAAGCCCCTAATTGTGCCTCATTGTTCTGCTGGACTTTGAACTCAGAGGGGGAATAGATGACACCCAGGGCTGCTGTTTGAGCTCGGTGATGTGTGTGTGTGTGTGTGTGTGTGTGTGTGTGTGTGCGTGTAGGACAGGTTAAGGCCTAAGGTCCTGCCGTCTTCCTGAAAGCATAAAGGGGAAAAGGCTTAAAGCGTCAAGAGCCTGACACCCAAAACACACAGACAAAGAGGTACATGTGTGGCCTGAGCGAGCACAGAAAGAAGATGGCGTGACACAGACACACAGACTCAACCTTGTGTGAAAATACACACACGCACACATACACACGGGCATATGTTTACGAATGCATCCAGAAATACAATTCCCCAGACCTGTTTCTGCCTCGGTCCCAGCAGAGGACCACCAGGTCGGCTCCATCTGTCGATCTTCTGGAGAAGATTTTCTCAGACTTAATCTGTCTTCAGGGGCCTTTTCTTACCTCACTCGGTCTGACTGGCCTGAAGTCAGAGTGGGACACGTGTGCAGCAACAAACACTGATGCAGCGGTAGAACTTTATGGTGCTGTTGACTGATTTTCATGAAGTTAAGAAAGGTGTTTACCGAGCATGGAGAAGCTAATTCAAGATACTGTGGAGTTGCTTGATGGTGTTTTTCAGTGTCTTTCAGCTCGTTGTTTCGGTTTTCCAGCTCACAAATGAATTTGTTTGGTTCACTCTCTCTGTACCCACAAAATGCATCTCTGACAAAACAGACAAAGTTAACAAATAGCCGGAGAACATGGTGGACAAATTAGCTAGGAAATATCGTCATCATTGTTGGAGGAGACCAAAGCACAGCAAAAAGTAAGGTAAATATTGGATTTAGTCTGTATTCATAAGTCGGACATAAAAATAAACATAAACATGACTTTAAATCTGCACGTGTGAATGTATGTGAATGAAAGAGGTGTTATGTCTATGTTGTATGTTTTCCCCCCGCAGTGTCAAGGAGAAGAACTACACTAACCACAATCCTCAGTAATAGTGACGTCTCTGATTGGTGGAGCGAAAGTCATGTCGGCTACAATCAGATCATTTAGCATTACATATGGACTGCACTTAGATCTATACCATCATATTAGTGCTTGTCTCTGTTCCTGCCAGTCGACTCACATGCAGTTACCAGATTCCAAAGCTTTGGACCCACATGAGGCCCATTACAGATCTGGTTGTGCGGGACAGACATTTTTCGATGTGAATGTGTCTCGGATTTGAAGTCCATAATGTTGTGCTCGTTCTATTTAGAGGCTTTAATTAAGGAATGATGGTGTGAGGCTAAAAACCCGGAGTGCACAGGCTGAGACCACCACACATCACCCGCTGTTTGATCAAAAACAGTCGTTGTTTGCTCTTCACCACAGGTGTTGTTTACCCATGAAGATGGTTGATATGTGATGTAATAAAAATGATTAAAAGGTTTAATTTGAACCTTGTCGGAATATGTTCACATAGAAGCAAGGACACTGGGACACACTGACTGGATTGTATAGCTTTAGCTGCACTGGAAATCTGCTGTTATCAACTGTTGGGTGGATTTCAAACATCACTTACTTACTTAACCAAGCACAAGAACACAAATGAGTGTTTGGATGAGGGATAAGACAAAACGTTGGAATTCTAACCCGAGGAATAATACATGTTTTATCCCTAAACACCACAATATACTCTGCCAGGACAGTAACCTACTTTCTGTTCCTTCAGAATGGAGAAAGGATCAATATTCAGAAATGGGGATAAAGTTGATGAGAAGAAAGTTGAAATATATTTATTATCCTCTCTTATCTCCACAATACAAAACCTGCAAACTTACTGTATAGAATACACCTGGAGGATTTTCAGTGTCAATACGTTTTCATTAAAACCCAAGCTGTGCTGGAAGGTTTTATTTTGAAAAATCTATTTAGAACAGAGCAACTTACCTTATTAATATTTAAATGCGATAATATTGTATTGTCTTAAAGGGATTGGTTACAATTGGAGCTGCTTGAGACAAAAAAGTTAAAAAAATAAACTAAATGAAAAAAAACTGTGGATCACCATCGCTTTATGTGGGACACTGGTGAGAGAAAGACAAATTCAACTCTATCAGCTATGAGAACCTAAACTATGCCACTAAGAGCACTGTGTGTTACAAGCAAACATGTCACAATACAGTGAGTCCTTTTGTTCATGTGTTGCAACGGGGTGAAAATCACTGCAGCATAAATCTAATATTGTGATTACATTTCGTAACAATAGATCGAATGTGTATTTAAAAGGTGTTGCTCGTAGCGATGGAGACACAATGACCGTCTTTCAGCTCATTGAGTTTTACAGCCTGTCATCAACTGTGTGGAGCAACAGTTTGCTCTGAAATTGAAACTGCTGTGGAGCACTAAGCAGCTGAGAGGTGATGGGGTATTGAACTTGTTTTTTAACTACAAAATATTCATTTCCTCAGCAAAGGGACATGTCACCAGGTGGCCATATTGGACGACCTCAACAGTTCAGTGATTAGTAACTGTTCATTGTCTTTCATTTTTATGGTTAGGCCAATATTTTGACATTTGATTAAATTGCTGCATGTCTTCTAACTAATCATAAAAAGCCCATTTCACTAGTAGATATCTGTGACGCTAACATGGTTCCCAGGGAGACCAGCGATTCCTCTGCAGAGCTTTTCGTACCACTGTTCACATTTATCTTCATCTCTCCATCTGTCGCCATCTGACTCCCGGCCTCTGGTGTTCTCAGGAAATCAGTCGGCTGAGGAACGGTGGCGTCAACGGGGCTCTGGCCGGGCCTGAGTGGATTTAGGGTCACACCCAGCGTTTGAAATGAACACCAGCCTAACACCAACCAAATGGCGATAGATGTAATCTGAAAACAGTCGCCAGCTCTTTGACGGCGTTGAAAAAGGTAAAATCTCTTTATATTGTCTCTCTTCTGTCATATAAATGATTTCAAGGTGCGGGAGGAGAACTGAATAAATATCCAAAAATCCGTTTCTTATGAGAATGAAATCTGATATGAAAACAATCTCTGTTGATGCAATATATTCTATTCCTGCAGATCAACTTATATTTTAGGTAATTTGTGAATTAGCTTAGTCATTGACAGATATTGATGACAACTAAGAGTTCATTGTGGCTTCTTTTTTTATTAGAATAATAATCGTTGTGTTTGGTGTAGTGACAGCTTTAAAAGGTTTACGTAAGCTCTTCACTGTGTCAATGATCCTTTTGTGTATTTCATCGAACAACAAACCGACCTGTGAGAAATTTCGAAACACTTAGTCATTGTTGTCCGTGTTGGATGCATTGCAGTGGTCACACCCTGCTGAAAACCTGCAATAAGTAACACATACGGACACGGAGAAAACCCACACACCTCCCTGTGTTTAAAATGCGCAGGCTACCGCATGTAGATGCAAGAAAACACACACACACACACACACTGCGACACACGAAAAGCAACATTCAAACAAGCGCAGAGAAGAACCTGAGTCATGGCGCCCTAAGGTGCACCACCACATCCAACCTCCGCCCTTCCTCTCTTCTTGGGTGGGGGACACCCTGGCGTCACCTGTCTCTTTCTCAAGGTGTCAAAGCACCGAGGTGAGTCTTCTCACTCCTCTGACGAAGGCTGGGATTCCAATTAACCAGGGGCTGACTCCCCTCTGCCGCACACAGGCATCACAGTGATGCAGAAACATGCTGACAGTAGAGAAGCCTCATAATGGTAACTGTATTTCTTTCTGGTTTGTTTGTTGGGAGGCCGCCCGGCTTCTGATGTGCCATTTTTCTCTGGCTCGTTCTCTGTCCCCCAAACAACCACTTTCCTTTTGGACATTATCTCTCCTGCATTTTCTCCCTCTGCCTCTTTCCTCTCTCGCCCTGGCCCTCCCTCCACGCCTAACCTACATGCTTTGATACCCTTCATTTAGCATGTCAGCAGCGATGACACACGCACCCATTCATCCACCCCTGGCCACATTGTTACAAGTGTATTCCGAATCAAGCAGGAACAAGCACAGCCTTTTGTCTCCCGTTGAACATTTTCTGCCCAATAAAGCCTCCAGATATTCAAGCGGCTGAATATTTGGCTTTTTCAAAAGGAAAGCTTCTTGGAGATCCCTCGTACAAAGCCGGGAGAGAGTATAATTTGTGTGGTGTGTTTTCAGCGAGGTCCCATCCTGTCAGGGGTGAAGGCTCTTTTATCTCTCGGGGTGTCTTGATTGGCTCTCATGTCTGCTTCAGAGCATGCAGGGGCTCAAAGCTGAACGACAGTGAAACATCAACGTGAGTGGCAGCGGGGTCGACAGCCGCGGCTCGGACAGATCCTCCTCTATCTGGCCCGGGATCCTCTGGGGCTACCCGGTGAGCTGCCGCGAATCACCTTGAGCTTAATGATTTGTAGATGTACGCAGAGAAGAGGGCGGGACCCTCCAGGGCCGGAGTTTATCTCTGGACCTGACCCTTTGATCTGGCCCACAGATTAACCCTGCACACAAAGAGATACGGCCTATGTGTGTGTGTGTGTGCGTGTGTGTGCGTGCGTGTGTGTGTCGTGAATGTATATGTGTCTGGAGATGTTTGAGCCTTGAGTAACCTCGGTATAACCCTAAGACCCAGGCAAGACCCAGGCAAGACCAATAAATGCAATTTACAACTGTCCAGTGATGCGTTAACTGACCTGTTGTGCTGGTCTCACGAGGAGACGTTACTGCCACAGTTCATCTCCTGTTGTCGATCAAGTAGTTGAGTAATTTGTATTGTTTCAATGTGACGAATAGTGATGTCAGGTCCGGTTCAGTTCACTTATAACTCAGCATTCATGTGTTTTACATTGAATGTGATTCGGATACTTGAAGTGATAGTTCACAGGAAAATGAAAGTCACTCATTATCTACTCACCACTATGTTTGAGTCCACAACACACTGCTGGAGTCTCAATACAGCTGAAGTCAAGGGTGAGTCCTTCTTCAGACATAATAAACATCAGATAAAACATAGCATGCATCCAAAACTGCTCGTCTGGTGTCATCCAAGTGTCGGCGAGCCACAACATTCATATTTTACTTGAAACAAGGTAATTTACAATGTGTTTTAGACCTTAAGGCTCAGGCTGGTTCTGCTTTATTCTACTAAAATGATATTCTGTGTCAAACTGTGGAGGAAGACATCGGAGTGACCACCCACTCTGCAGATGACAGATGAGGCGAGGAAAGAAAGAAAGCGATATTAGATTGATATTAGATGACTCATTGAAATTCACAGTTGAGACTGACTTGGACCTCATTGCAAAACCACACCATGCAACAGTTTGTAATACGCCCTTCTTCTTCTCCTTCTTCTTCTTCAGCCTGAATCACAAAGAGGAGCCGCCCATTTCCAGTTATGGATTTACTCGGCGTGACAGAGTAACATCCTTGTGAGGATTCTCCTTCACACAGGAAGTCGTCCGTGAAGGCAAACAGAGAGTTTTTATAATCACACTTTTATTGTGAGATGCTTGTCTTTCACATCTATTCGATTACAACAACAACAACAACAACAACCTACTACGTATTTACACGAATCTTGGTGGAAGGATGCATAAGAACATTTTGGTTCAGAAGTATCGAGGATTTTTTCTTTTACTTTCTGTATTATTCACCATTTTCACAATTTTTTCCAGGGAGTAATTCGAGGATCTGTTTGAAAAAAAAGAGGCGTCTTTTTGTAACTGATAGATATGACTATGTTACATTTGGTGCGGATTGTTTTGGTGGGAGTTTGCGTCCCACTCCATGCCATGCTATTTTTATTGTCATTGCTTTAATATGTACGTTTATTTGGTTCACATAATGAAGCATAGTTGTGCTCTACTTGATGTCTATATAGTAGTCCTGGGATGTGAATCTAAAATCTTCAGAGACTATCTTTTCGGCCCGTGTCAGTGGCATCTCACATCTTCACTCTCGTTTCATCACCCTGACCTCGAGACTGCGACTCTGCTCCTCTGGTCCCAGTCCCAGACGACACAGCCGCACAGATCAGTAGTCTAAACACACATTACACATATTGTTGTTCCCCCCTCGGCCATAGGACTGCCGGCTGTGCTAAAGCCCCTGACACTCCGTCGAGGCATCGGGGATCAGGACTGAAATGTTTGAATCTCAGACTCTTGAGCCACAGGGGCGACACATCTCCATCCCTGTGCTCCCTCTCTGACTCCTCACAGTGACTGACAGCTGCACTGAGACTTCATTATTGCCGTATTTTTAAACCATATTCACCGTTTTCCTCAGTGGGGCAGGGGTGGCGGTGGATGGATGGATGAATGGGTGGATTGGGGGTTGTGGAAGAGGAGAGCAGGAAGGGAGAGAAAAGCTCCCCAGATGAAAATCCTAAATCAGTATGCCCTGCTGCTGCGGCTGAGGCCTCGGCGGGGATTGCTTTTAATTTATTCTCCTAAGCCTGGGAATCAGGCCATCAAAAGGAACCAAACTATCAGGTTTCCGACACTAAATGGCCCGACAGTGTGATGTGGCCGGCCTGGGATCCGACTTAACCCTTTCGAAGTGGCAGGAGAAAGTCGGAGGCTGTGACCTTCCTTGTCCGAAACTAATTTTGTGTCCTCACACACTGAGGCTGCATGGACAGAGACGTCCAAGCTCGGTGAGGACTCGTGGACTGTAGGTGACAGAGTGGGGATGGTGGCAGATGTTGGATATCCCCTCTTTAGCCTTGTTTAATGGTTGTGAATCATGGGATTAAGGGACACAGGCTCACGTTAGGCCATAGGAGCACAGCCTAGCTTCCTTTTTTAGTAACCTGTTGAAATGCAAGCCCGTTCCCTCTAGGATTCACATTGGATTATTCAGCATTAAAGCTAAATCTAGCGCCAACATTCAGTGCTGATGCAGGATGGAGTTTGCATGTTGCGCAGTGAGGGTGGCGTTGAACAGGTTTTTAAAGACTCCCTCGAAATTATGTTGGACATCTCCCATCGTCCGTCATGTCAATTATCAGTAAAAACACCTGAAGTTCTATTTTGTTTAGTTTTTTAGCCATAAACTCAAAGTTTCCCTCATTTACTTTAGTTGTTGTGCACAGATGCACTCGAAAGTGTGACTTTTTAAACCGATGCCATTAGATACAAAATTTGGTGTGACTGAGCACATCCTTGCTTTTACAGCAAGATCAGACATCTATGACCATGACTGTTGATTGGTTTAGCTCATTCCACATCTGTAGTTGGCCACTTCTAAGGTATTTTTGCCGTAATATTGACAGGAGAGCAGATGGGTGAAATTGGTAGGAAGTAGGGAAGACGTGCAACGCTACGCGCAAAAGATAAGTGTAGATGAGATAACAAATATATATTGGAGCCTCTTTAATGACATGTTATTTGCCAAAGCATCACAATTCTTTTCCATAAACTTAATCCTTAAGCCCGTCAGGTGTTACTGTAGAAGTAGATGATTTAAATCTCGGTCTCAAACCTTAAATATTTCTCTCTAACCGAAAATATCAGTACATTAATAAGCAAAATAAGCAAAATGACACTTAATTAATGCTTTTTTTTTAAATACATAGAGAAGACTTGTAAAGATAGTCGAGTTAAACCATGAGAAAGAAACACATGAGTGTAAAACTCAATATCAAGTAACTGAGAGTTGTTTTAAAAGTAAAAATTTAGCTTCTTCAGAGCTGTGTAACTGTGGTTTGATCAGATTCAATTGAAAGCATTTTTTTCTCAAAGGCTATAAGCAAAAAGCAACAGCTGCCATCAGACTCTGAGCTGTATATTGCTACCATCTGACTCGCTGGTTTGAAGTGGGCAGCATGTGAGAAGAGGAAAAAAACTCTCTTGTGAAATAACCAAAAGTGTTCAAACTTTGGCCGAGAATATATATATATATATATATTTCTCGTAGAACCCCATCACTTCAGAATCCGGTGGAGAACATATGTTTAAAGGAGGCTGGCATTGAAAGTACAAAAATATAATTGAACGTGATGGTGGTTTTGCAGAATCAGCCAAAATCCACGATGTGTCCAGTGATACGTTTGGAAGATGCAGAAGAAAAAGCGCCAAGAACTGATTGCGTTCACATTTCAACATCTGGGAAACACAGATGCTGACAGCTTTACATTTACTGCAGGGAATATTCAGAAAGTTGTTGAACCTTTTTAATATTATAAATTATTTTAAATCTGGTCCCAATGTGAAGAGAGATGTATTTATTATTACAACTGCAGCTTCCCCTGAAAATCTCGTGAAACGTTCTGTTTGTTGTCTGTTGTTTTGAGATGAGATGAGATTTACCCATGATGCCGCGCTGGCGGGCAGCTGAGAACGTCAGGAGAGTGAAATATGAAACACAGGAAGTGATGAATGAATTTTTTTCAGCCAGAAAGTTTCACACTCTGTCTCATTCTAGCTGCGTCAGGTCGACAAGGAGCACACGGTTTCCAAAAATTAACTGATTTGGGTCGGTTGAGGTCAGATCCTGATTTTTCTTTCGCACATGTGTAAATCCATCAATTGAGTCGTTGCAAATGATAAAATTTCTGCCTGTGACTTTGTGCCTGACCACATGAAACACGGCTCCGACCAAAAAACAATCAAAAGCAACAGTATGACCGTCGCTGAGAAACACAAAAACACCAACCACGCTCACAAATATACTTCACTGAGGCTTTATTTCCTTCTCAACTTAAAAACCAGTTTCACCGCAGAGGGATTAGGAGCTTTTTATGAATTTATTCTTCAAGTCTGGTGCACAGGTTTTCCCAAAGCGAGACCCGGGGGGGTTAGGGGTCAACTTAGAGATTAAAGGAGACATAAGCTGAGTCTTCATTCCACCCAACATACAGATTCAGAGCATGTATTTGTGTATGTACTGGAAAAATGAAAAGCTAAATGTAAATATCACAATTTGCAAGACTTTCTGTTCATATCAAAATGTGTAATTTGTAGATTTGTTGTGTACAAACCGCATCCTGTTCACTCTAATAAGATGAGCTGTCCCACGCTCTGTTGTGTTGCGTGGGACAGATTTGTTATCCTATTTATGCTGAATTGTATTTTTTTGCCATAGTGTGAGTGTTTAAGCTGCTTTGATTGGCCTCTCATAAAAAAACAGATCTATTTTTCTTACCAACGTTTATCAAGTTACAAAGAATTGACTAAAATAAAAGGCATCTGAGGTGTTATTCTAAATCCACATGAGAATTGCTTTTGTACTGGAAGTTCTTGACTAAAAAAAGCCTCTCTGTTAGTTTTAAATGCCAGTTTCGTAAAATAACGAGAGCGATAAACTTAAACTTAGCCTTTCCTTCCAACCACTAAATCTACTACTACAGGTTGTTCCTACACTTACACTGGAAGAGCAACGGTTTGAGACCAGTAGCAGTCTGACGCAGGCTGTTGTTGTTATCGGGCCCGGCTCAGGTCTCACAGGCATAAAGAACCTAGTATTACTTTCTTATTACGAACACACTGGAACGCCGGACAGATCTCTGATGACCAGCGCCTTACCCCTCGTCTCCTCTCCTCCTTGATCTTCCCCCACTGTTTGCTTTACTTTATTTTCTGTTTTTCCTCCCCCCCCTCCCCCCTGTAACTTTTTCGTGCAAAGAATAAAATTTCATCCGCGCGGGCTCTGGGAAAGGCGGCCCTCGGATTGGCCCTTGCCCGTACAGATGCTTTGAATTTATGGGGCTTTTCTGCCCTGCGAAGAGAAGCGGAGAGAGGGATGGTGGGATGGATGATGGGATGGAGGGAAGCAAATGGGAGAGGTGGAGGGCGGGTGTGGGGGGTGGAAACCTGCCCGTATTTCCTGGGGATTAGGCGTCAGATGGGCGCCCTCAGAGGAGGTCTCAGGTCCCGGCCTCCCTGGATGGCTGGGAAACTGACCCCCCTCTGACTCCCCAGTACCCTGCCAGCATGTAGCCCCGGGCTGAGGCCGAGGCCGCGGCGCTGTCTGATGACCAGGCGGTACCACTGCTGCCCGGACCTGCCCCATACACCCTCCATTTCAAACTCCACATTTGTTCTGCAGAGGACATATTACATCTGTTGTTCTGTTTGGTTTGGATCATTATTTCTATCAGTAATAATTACATTGTAATTACTAAAATCAGGGGGAAAGGACGATAAGAGAAGTGTTTTTGTAAAGTTGTGTGGTTATTCAAACTTATGTGAGAGAGAAAATGAAAAACAACCCACTGGATTTACTGTTTGGATGATTACCAACATCTCAGGTGCAGTCACGTTTGGTTTTACCTCCAAAGAATGTTTTTGCTTAATCTAAACCTACTACATTTGTCTATTTGATCATCTGACTTCTTCATAGTGACGTTCCAACAACAACTTGGATGGGTTCAATATTAACAAGAGGAATACGCGATGGAGAAAAACTATGAAGAAGAGACTGAACCAAAAATAAATTGAACCACTATAACCCCGGACCTTAGATGATGATTGCAAATATAGACACAGCGACTTAAACAAGACAATAACCACATGTCTGCTACAAGGAAAAGTATTGCTTCAGTAATATACTCAGAATGAAAATAAGCATGTAGGTTTTTTTTGTAAATATTTGAAACTCTTGCCTCATGTCATGGATACGACATTTTCGATGCAGTTTCATATCAATAGCAGTTTTCTGAGAATTCACATGTCGTTGGTGAATGTCTGCAAAAACAACTAATGTTTGGCTGATCTGTCGACGTAAGACTGAGAAGAAAATTACTCACTAAAGGAAACTTCCCCCATTTAGGCAACTTGAATAACTTGATAATAAGGCAGATATATGAATTTCATTTCAGAGCTTAATAAACAGCATCTCTTGATTCATAGTTTCAATTTAAAGGCCTGAAACCTGTAGATTTAACCCAAACAGGACACTGCTTATGCCTGAGAGACAAAGTTAGTGACTCACTCCCGAACACAGTGAAGGATTTAGTAGCTTAAGAGCCAGACATTTCTCTCAGGAGCTGGTGGAGACTAAAACGGAGCTAAAAGCCGAATGAGTATTGGACACAATCTTGATCTGAGATGTTTTTGTTTTTCTGGTTTAATTAAGAGACTTCTGGAGTTTGATTGCTTTTAATGAAACTATGTGCTGTTGAAAATAACACAGACCTCCCAAACTTAGATTTTAAATCTCACGTTAAGATCCATTAAGCCTTTCTCAACTTAAATCAGTCCTAAAGCCAAACGACTATAACAGAATAGATTTCTCTTCAGAGACTCTTTGGGTCTCGTAGCTCCAGCAAAGAAAAAGCACACGTCAAGAGCTGGAGGCTGAGTTACGATCCTGAGGCTTTGACTGTGGCTTTCAGTCAAATCAAATAAATGTAGCATGACATCCCTCCTCCATTTCTTCTGAAAAGGCCTCAAATTGTGCTAAATCGGTGGGGATGGATTTCTCTATGCATTTCACACACACAGACAAAAACACGAACACACACATTTGCAAACACACGTATTCTCTGAAAGACAAAGACATTTCTTAAAATGAAACTTTACTCTAATACACACATATTTGATTTTGAGGCTCACAATTCCTGGCAGCATCCTGAGGGTCAGCATGGCACAATACATGATCTCATAAACTCACAAGGAATAATAACAATGTTTTTAAAGTTATTTTATTAGCGGAGTGTGTACAGACCTTTTTTAGAATCAATTCCTTAGAAAGCATTTTACATTTTTTTGTTTTTTTCATAAGAAAGTTAGAACGTTGAAAAGTCCAAATGCAGCAGATCAGTCTGATTCCTTGTACACGTCCGTCATTCTCAATTCAAATCCAACTCAAATCGACCAGAGTCCAGTGAAGAGACCTGCTGCTGCTGCAGAAAATGGCTGAGGTGAAAAACTCCAATTCTTGATTACAGGGTGCCACCTAGTGGCGGGTTTGAGTTAAAGAGAATAAAGCGAAGCCAACAGAGGAGCGGGACTCTGGACTTGCGTTAAAATGTGAAGATTAGTTTTATGGCTTAACAAAAGACAAAACACACAACAAAAACAATCTCTTACACTTTTTTTCTTCAAATAATCTGTGCCTTTTAGAATCTGTGTGCAAATTAAAATAGAAAATAAAAATCTATGTTACAGTCCCATAATTTGCTATAACAGTTCACAAATACTCCATCAATATAAACACAGATAAGAACACACAATATAAACCAAGTGCCCTGCAAAAACCTCCATTCTCTAACTTTATTTCATAGATTTTTACTGTAAATGAAAACAAACTAGTTTTCAGTTTAAAGTATATTGATTGCACTGGTACCAGGAGTATATAATATATGAGTATTTACATTGCAATTAGTATATTTTATTTTAAATTCAATTATAATTTTTTGGGGAAAGTCAAGGTCTCTGCAGCACACTGAGAAAACATGTTTTGCCCGTGGAAACAGAGACAAAAAGAGGAATATGTGACACACAGCACAAAAACAAAAACTCATTCTATAATTCGGTTTATACGAGTCTCCTGAAGACCAAAGTAGAACCAACTGAACTTTTCCAGAAAATACACGTAATTAAGTGTTTTTCAACTCGTGAGAAAGAGAATAGCTGTCGTTATTATCTTTACCGCCAACACATGCATTAACCCGTATTCATCTGACTTCTCTGGAAGCCGTGTAATTGAGGTGAAGCTACCTCATAGCATTTATTTATTTTTAATAATGAAAATGAAATCTTACAGTGAGCTTTCTCACTTGTTGAATCTGATTTCGTGTGCCACTGTTTGTAATAAAAGACTGAAGAATGAACAGTGCACTTTTACATTTAAATACCAGGGGTGACAAGTAAATAAGAAATTTAGAACAAAATAGGAAAAATCCGCACATAATGCAAAATCAAGTTCCCGGCCTTTAGAATGATTCATTTTCTTCCTCTCTTCATATTAAACATATTACTGGTAAACACCTTCCTATTTCCTCACAGGAAAAAAAACGGGTGGGGGGGGGGTGTTGAGGAGGAGGACGCTCCATATTCTTTTAGGTCGTCTCCAGTTTGGCCATTTCCTGCACGTAGATCCCGATGCTCTCGCTGTCAAACAGCACAAAGTAGACGGTCTTGATGGTGGAAGACATGGTGGACACGAAGTAGCTGGATATGGCCTTAAGGATCAGTTGGGCTGCTGTCTGCTTCGGGAAACCATTCCTGACAGAGAAGTACAAGCACACTTAATGAGCTGCAGTTTTAACTTGTCACTGTTATTCAATGGAATGTGACTTTGACATGATAGTTTGAATTTGTTCAACCGATGGCCTCCTTTAAAAACGGATTTAAACAGGGCCTGTTAAACCTGCTTATAAAGCACCTGTTAAACCTGCGTACCTCACAGGAAGTCCTGACAGAGATAAACGCCACTTCCTAAGCAAAAGATGGAATCTATAAAACCAAATTTAGCTGGATAATGTTTGCACTTGAACAACCCATATGCACAATCAATTTGGTGAGAGGGGAATTGTAGAACGTATACATGTACATTCACTATACTAAAAAATATTTTATAACTGAAATGTCTTGTAATTATTATTAAATGTTGAGCTTTATTATATTATCATGTTCACAATCTCTGTTTAAGTTATTTGCTCTGTAACTTTTACTTTTAAATGCAAAATACAGCTGAGGCTGATGTGTGATCATGAACACAAATTAATTTTGACCTGATGATGGCGCTATATGAAAAGTCATGATCACCAAAATTATTTCAATTCATCCCGAGAAAACCACTTCCGGGTTCAGACTAAGAAAGATTGGCATCAACTAGTGATTTGCAGAATGTGTAACAGGCTGGTTGTTTATGAAGTAACAGCTTATTGACTGTTATTATATATTCTAACTTGACAACCTCATGGTGTGTCAGGTCAGGTGAGATTTTATCTGTGCTCATCTTTTGTTTTCCTACCTTCCACTACCGATGGAGGGGAAGGCCACAGACTTGAGTTTCTTCTCGTCGGCCAGAGCCAGGCAGTTCTTCACCGTCTTGTCCAGCAGCTCCTCACACTTGTCGGAGCCCCAGCCTGGACTGTTGCAGTGAATGACGTACTTGGCAGGGAGGCCAAAGCCGCCGGACATCACAGCTGAGGGACGGAGAGAAGAGAGGTTGAAAATCTCCTCAAGGTTTAAAATGGTTTGATCGAGTTATTACAGCGAGGTGGGCTGCAGAGATCTCTTCTCCAGACAGCCAGGGAGGAGAGAAGAAAAGGAGGAACAGTGAAGACAAGAGGAGAAGACAAAAGAAAAAGAAGACGAGAACAGTCTGTTTTCCGGAGTTGAAACATTTTAGTGGAGCCCTTCATCAAACTGGCGACTGTAGACAGCGTAATTCAGCCAAAGCCCCCTGGCGCTGTGAAGTGAGAAAAGTCTCCAGACAGAGTTTATTAGTCCACAGTGAACGCAGCACTGGACTGGAGTCAAATCAGAGGACGAGCTGGTTTCCAGATGGAACACAAAGAGCATGGAGAGACTTCACACAGCAGGGCGAGAGCCGGGGGGGGGAGGTCTGTGATGAGGAGGAGGATGTTGATGATGATGATGATGATGATTACGGTTTAGAGGAGGGTTTTCAAAGTTCAACGTTGTTTTATGGTTTGGGTCGGTGGAGCGGTTGTGTTCGGCCCATCTGGAGATCACCTGTCCATCAAACCTTTTTGTTGATGAAGTTTAAATGGCTCTTCTGTCAATTAAGCCTCTTGAATATAGAAGCTTATGAATATGACCAACTTTTTCAAAAGAAAGAAGACACCATTTTCCCCATAAAAAAAAACTAAATCTTGCACCAGCAACAAAACATTATTACTGTACATCTCAACAGTGATGTGGTTGTAAAAATCTATTTTAAGACAGGTAAATGCAAAAGTTATTATGAACTCGTGATTCTGTACCAGTTAGCAAAAAAGGCTGAGGAATAACTTTTCTGAATGAAATAAATCTGTAAATCTGCACAGTGATTTCCTTGTCAATCTTACTTTTGGAGAATTTCCCACCACTGATCAGGGATCAGAGAGTCTCACATGAAGGAAACAATTGGCGTATAGCCTTTACTGTGCTGCACCAGTCATTGTTATGTGACCATTTGCTGCCTGATGAGAAGAAAAATTGACAGAGATTGAATCTTAATCAATTTAACCACAAATAAAACAAGAAGTCAATACGCCACAAGCTGATAGTACACAGACAGCATATCACATCTTAAATTCTGCTTCTGCATGAATAACTCTGGTACCTGTCTGGCTTTGAAACTAAGAAGTTTGCTCACAAAAAGCCAGATGCATAAATACATCTTGAAGAAGTTTTTTTTTCATGGCTACATGGTCACAGTGACCGTTTGTATGGAAGTAAATCTGTGTCATCGGGATTTGAAACAAAAAAGACATTGAATTTCTAGCACTGAATATTTATGCATTGAAATTATGTATTTGAATGTTTTTCAACGTTTAAAATTCAACCGCAAAAAATTCAACCTCAAAAAATTCAACCGCAAAAAATTCAACCGCAAAAAATTCAAGCTCAAAAAATTCAACCGCAAAAAATTCAACCGCAAAAAATTCAACCGCAAAAAATTCAACCTCAAAAATTCAACCTCAAAAAATTCAACCTCAAAAAATTCAACTGCAACATCCGGGGATCCAAGGAGGAGCAATCGATTCCAGATTCAAGATCGGGAGCGTCAAGCAACGAGAGCGAGCGGAAGTGACCAACACCAATGCAGCTGTCCAACAATGGTGCTTTAAACTCTTCTATATGCCATCGGTGTAGTTTGTTTCTGTAAGATGTAGTAATAGACAGCTGACATGTGTACATTCACGGACTTTATTGGACATAAACTAAGTGGAACTTAAACGAGATGACGTTCGGATTTTTTTTTCCGAACGGGCCAGTGACTGGCATGGGTAACGCCAGGATTTCAATTTTGGATGGGCCACTATTTAATAGGAAAAATAATACTTATTATATGATCCCTGCCTGACTTGTTTGTGTTTATCTGCTGTAGACGAGCTTTAACAGCGCGGTGCGCCGCTCTCTCTCCCGTTAAAAGTGAATGTCGCTCACCCAGCTCTCTCTCTCTCTCTCTCTCTCGCTCCACTGTCTCTCTCTCCTGTTACTACATGTGTTAAACCAAATGCACGAAAAGCCAAATCAAATCAGAAATACGTAGACCCCTTCTTTTTAACTCGCATACATATTTATTTTCATCAATGCTGCCTACCACACAATCAAATCCGAACATCCCTTCCTCTCTTTGGAAAAGACGGTCGCTCGGTGTCGACGTCGGGACACAATATTGCTCTGATGTTGCATGTCGAAGGTGAGTTAGCTTCAGCGTTGTCAGAGCTGTCAAAGCGTCTTGGTGTAACGTGTCTCCCACATACCTGGGACACCGTTCTCCACCGGCGGCGTGAGGGCGGAGGACGGGCACGGCTGGGCTGGGGAACTTTATTTTGAAAGGTTTCCCGGCCCTGTCAGCTGTTTTAAGACACGTCACACCAAGACGCTTTAACAGCTCTGACAACGCTGAAGCTACAGCCGAAACAGTAAGGAGGTATGATTACATCCTATCCTTACTTCTCTGATCACAAGAAACTTTTCGTGCATTTGGTTTAACACATGTAGTAACAGGAGAGAGAGACAGTGGAGCGAGAGAGAGAGAGAGAGAGAGAGCTGGGTGAGCGACATTCACTTTTAACGGGAGAGAGAGCGGCGCACCGCGCTGTTAAAGCTCGTCTACAGCAGATAAACACAAACAAGTCAGGCAGGGATCATATAATAAGTATTATTTTTCCTATTAAATAGTGGCCCATCCAAAATTGAAATCCTGGCGTTACCCATGCCAGTCACTGGCCCGTTCGGAAAAAAAAATCCGAACGTCATCTCGTTTAAGATCCACTTAGTTTATGTCCAATAAAGTCCGTGAATGTACACATGTCAGCTGTCTATTACTACATCTTACAGAAACAAACTACCCCGATGGCATATAGAAGAGTTTAAAGCACCATTGTTGGACAGCTGCATTGGTGTTGGTCACTCCGGCTCGCTCTCGTTGCTTGACGCTCCCGATCTTGAATCTGGAATCGATTGCTCCTCCTTGGATCCCCGGACGTTGCAGTTGAATTTTTTGAGGTTGAATTTTTGAGGTTGAATTTTTTGCGGTTGAATTTTTTGCGGTTGAATTTTTTGCGGTTGAATTTTTTGAGCTTGAATTTTTTGCGGTTGAATTTTTTGAGCTTGAATTTTTTGAGGTTGAATTTTTTGCGGTTGAATTTTAAACGTTGAAAAACATTCAAATACATAATTTCAATGCATAAATATTCAGTGCTAGAAATTCAATGTCTTTTTTGTTTCAAATCCCGATGACACAGATTTACTTCCATAGTTTGGCTGATCCAGTTCCCCAGAAATCACAGGCAGGCTCTGCTGGCTCGGTGTTCAGTCCCCTGGTGATCTATTTATGAGCTGCACGCAGAGACTGGGATTAGGACGCTGCGCTAACTTGGCTGGATGTGAGAGAGGGCGGCGGTGAAGGTGGAGGATGTGATGAATAATGATAGAGGCAGATGGAGAAGGAGTAAGAGAGGGGTGAAGAGAACAAGTGGAGACTAATGGGCTGGAGCATAAAATAATCTGGGCTCAAACAATATGGCCCTCTGAAGACTAATGTCTGTAAATTTACACTCAGGGCACAGAGAAGATTACAGACCACTACTAAATATCTTTGATCAGTGTCATGACAGAAATATCCAAGCATTGACTTCTTTACTAAATGTAATTTCTGGCATATGAGAAGCAGTTCTTGGTCCTGCAGAAGGTCAAAGATAAAGTTCAGCAACATTTAGGGTTTGATTTTTAATGATCTGAGCACATGGTCCAAATCCACTGTGCAGCACTGCCAGGCACATGGTTCAGAGGGGTGGTGCCGAGTCTCTCAGGGGCTTTCACATCTTCCTTGTTTGGTCCCAGAATGCACCTGACCACACCTAATTTTTAGACCACATGTCATGGGTGCATTGTATTTGCTATTTAAATAACTTGGACACTGAACAGGAAGATTTGAACTGTGTCGCTCTGAAACAAAGACATTTGCATTGGGCTCTGAGCTACTTTGCACTAGATGCAAGATAAAGCTTTAGACTTCGGAACATTATTGAATGAAGTGTGTGAAATCTTTGTGTTCACAACCAAATTGAAGCAGTTGGTGTGTGTGTCTGTGTGTGTATTTGAGAAGAGATTTATTGACATCACTGTCAGAGAAGCTGGGTGTGGTGACTGAGTGAATCAATATGGACTCTCAAGCCCCTTTAAGCGTTGACATTGGAGGAAAGTCAGGGCTGCTGACTGCAGAGGCATATTGTGAAATAGAAAAAAAGCTTCTGAACATGGTATATATTTTTCTCAGGTGGATTCAAAAGTTTATAAGACAAGCAGAAACCAGACAAGTTTCTACCCTTGTTATAAAACAGATTGACACCCAGTACACAGGTCTTCACCATCTAAATATGTCCTAACAGCAGGTAGTTGTCACCCACACCCAGAAACTTAAAGTCTCACAAACCTGTTCATCGTCTGTCATACAAATACCCAGCACGACACGTCATTGTGAGTGCAGATTTAGAAAACAATTTGTAAAAATCTGGCCTTGTTGCTTTAGCTAAAGCCAAACCTGCATAACCAACAGCATTTACCTGTTCAATATGGGCTGGTGACATAAGGATATAATCTGCTTGAATATTATAAAGTATAAATTAAGGCCTGCAATGATTAACATCAATTGGCATTTTGTTGATTGATAAATGATTCAGTGTCATGCTAGGCAAAAATGCCAAATAATTGTAGGTTTCAGCTTCTCAAATGTTGGAGTTTGATGCTTTCTTTTATATATGATAGTAACTTCTTTATATTATGGACAATTTTATGTTGCAGCCCTAGAGGTCATTATAGCAGAGCCATATAAAGGTCGATTTATAACCAGATTCCAAACCAGAACTTCAAAAAACGTTTGTATAAAAAGATCTTTGCCACCCTCTTTACTGATTTTGTCTGCTATGTGCACTCACCCCCAGCCACCTCCAGATTGCCATTTTTCTTCTTCAGCTCCAGCACAGCTTCAGTGAACTCCTTCCCTCCCTTCTTCTCCAGAGCACAGCCTGTGAGTGGAGACACGACTGAGGTGAAAACATCCTCATGTATCACTGACAGACAGACAGATGCACAGCAGGGAAACTGCAGAGGTGATGTCATGCACACAGACAGACCGATAGACAGACAGGCGAGAAGGCAGACATTGAGACAGACAGACAGACAGACAAGTAGCCAGGCAGACAACAATGCTGTCAATCATCTCATCTGGCCTCTCTCTCAGTCTCTGAGCTCAACACCTCTCGTGCAACACTTTGAGATTCTGTTCTTGTATTTGTGGGACTCAGGAAACGTCTCATTAAGTGCTTCTATTTTCCAAATGACTCATTGTGAGTTAGTTAAATGAATGTATTAAAGCAACAATCTCTAATTACTTCCCTATGTCCTCACATACTAGCTTATTAACAGTGGACTCAGGGTATTTTCATCCAGTCTCAAATTAGAGAACAAAGAGTAAAGAGGAGAGGATGGTGCAGAGCTCGGTATAGATGAGGATATAAAACCTCTGTTCACCTTGGTTGCTCACACATTTCAAGTATATCAGTCCAGGAATCAATTTAGGTGAATGGTGTTACGAGACCCCTGGGGAAGTTAATTCGGCCGTTTCTTTCCTCCTTATTTTGATAGAAGCTGTTCCATGTGAGTCAGTCACTCTACTTGAAATTTCCTCAGAGCTAAAGAGAGACGCCACAAAGGAAACTAAAGAAGAGAGAGGTGATTCAAGTCCACCAGAGCCACAGGAATGAATACTCTGGCTAACATCTTATTCAAAAAACAGGCAGGGGAGAAAAACATGATCAAGTTAATGTCAGCTTTTAGAGAGAATTTAGAGGTTAAAGCTCTACGAGCAAGCAGAAGTTCAACAGCTCATTCTATAGTTATTAATGGTTTTGATGGGCAAATCTTCATTAATCTGTTCATTTGAATGACCCGCCCTCAGGAGTTTGGATGAGATCGCTGGATCAAACCCTTTCCGGAGTTTCTAAGCAGCTGGACTAACAGCGCAGTCGAGGGGGACGGAGGTCACAGGAAATGAAGTGAGTCACAGATTGTCCAACATTTCAGTTAAGTGTGTAAAAGGCCCAACAAGCAGCAGCTCAGGGTTAGGATGACAGAAATAAACAGCTGGTCGAATGGATTACATGAAGCAATCAGCCACTGCTCTGCGTAGATTGTATTTCTCCGTCTGCACCTTCTATTTGACAAACAGTGGTGGATATTGAATGATCATTAATGATTTAATGATAACATACTTGCTTTAGGGGCAATTGTTTTTAAGCTACAGCACCAGTGTATTGTCACTGGCTAGAGTACAACAGCAACACATGGGCCACCCATGTTTCAGGGCTTTATCTCTGCTCATAGACCTTTTACGGGCAGGAGATGTGGTTTACGTGTGTATGACGGGAAATGTGCTGCAGTCTGGTTAATGCATTTCTGAAATTTGTAATGCAGCTAATGTATGACGGCAATTTTCACGAAGCAGGATTAATAGATTAGAGCAATTTGGTGATCGGACCTTAGATAATTATAAAGATGAATGACATGATGAGTCATAAAACCCACCTCCATGTAAGTGGATGGGACATGGTAAGTTCTGGTAAATTTGATTTGAATTAGTTATTGGATGCTATAAAAGAAAATATGATTGACTGCTGAGCCTGGCTCACTGATCCCGCATGTGTAACAGTAGAAACTTGATACCGTGACTACAGACCATGAGCACTGGTTAGCAAACTTTGGCTACAAACAATACGTCACACATATCTATGATATATTTGCTCCATTTTTGTATAGCAGGAGGAAGTGGAGACGTGTCATCCATCTTCATACACAGTCTATGGATCAGACCGAAACCTCAAATAATGCTGAAAACTTTTGGCCATCCACCGCTCAATAGCCTATTATAATGTGGTAAGCTGTCATATTAAAATGATCCTTTTCACAATGTTAACATTTAGTTTTTTCTTGTGCAGGTCAGGTTCATAGAGAACACAGAGCTATTTGGCTGCAGACTTTCAAATGTTGGAAAATTGAGTTCCCAGAAGCACCTCCCTGCATAAATAAAACATTCCCTGCCTACACGCTTCAAAGCTCTGCAAGTTCATTTTCACTCGTGATACAGAATAATTCTTTTAGTCAATGTTTCAGCAAATCACATAATTACATCAGTGAAGCATTTTCGATAGGATTATAAGGGCACTGGGTTGTGGATTAAAAAGTTGTCTTCAGAGCAGAGCTCAGGATAAACAACCTCCTAAAATTTAGAATACAAACTGTGTTGCTGCTGTTTGTCCAGAGACTGAGATGAAGACTATCTGGAAAATGCAGAAAAAAATAAAGAAAGAGAGAGAGAGAGAGAGGGATATAGAGAGAGAGAGCAGGCAGGCAGTCATGGTCTCGGTGGTGTCAATAGTTCCTTTACCTACTTCACCACCTGTATAGATGGAGGAGTTGGTCGGTGTGAACGACAGCGTCGCTATCCACGATGGAAATGTCGGCTTGGACAACTTGCAACTACAGACAACAACGACGACAAACAACAGGCAAACAACACAGTGGTAAAAACACAGTGAGTGATCCGGAGCAAAACGATGGGACAGACAGTAAGAAAAAAAAAGAAGGAATAAGAAAAGACACAAAAGGTGAGCGTGCTCCTTCTCCTGAGGATATCAGAGGAAACAAGGAGGCCACTGTGGACACGGTGGGTCACGTTATATAAACAGGAAGCAGGATTCACATTTAGTCAGATTCACTTCAAAAACTGACTAAATTAGCCTAAATGTGTCGTTCATACTTACACACACACGCATCTAGAAGCAAGAGCGTATTTTAACATTTTTAAATTACATTTTTGTAATTTTAAACTGAGGAAATAAAGAACCTAAATATTGTTTTAATCAGTTTTCTGACTAATTGTGTCGTCCTGATTTCTTGGCTCATTAAACGGAGCATAAGTTTTAATGATCCCAGTTCAGGCGAAAAACCTCACAGCCAGGCGGCAGCAACGTGCAGCAGTTTTTCTTCTGTAAATTGGAGACGTTTTGCAGTTCAAGAACTTTTCTGAAATTAGTGATTATTAAGAATTCCAAATGGCCTGGCAGCCGTCTGAGAGGAGGATGACCTGGAATGAACCGCAACACATCAACACACAGAAGAGCAAGCAGAACCACCGCACACAGGAGCTCTGATAAAAACCCTTGAATATCTCCATTATTCTGTATTAAAGCAGTCTTTCTACTCTTCACTTCAAGCCAAACAGCTGAGTTAATTACTTGAGGTTAGAGGGGATCGAAGATAAGACCCTCGTCTTGTATTCACACTGTGAACAACACAAGCATTGTGTCAGTTTACCTCCTGCAGAGCTGACTAAGAAGTTTAATTTAATGCCCAAGCAACTTGACTGATACGTATTCAGAGTAATAATGACTGAATGAGTGGCTTTAGAAAGACAGTAACAACGATGTCGAACAGCAAAAATAAAGCCAAAGAATATTGTAACAGCTTGTTTTTTTTCAAGTTGATTTTTGTGATTTCTGGATTTTATTCAGACCTTTAACTGTTTTTTAAATAGTCAAAATAAATTCATAAAGTCCTAATGAGTTGGAGCAAAGTCAGACATATCGTTGATTCTATCAGTATCTCTTCCGCTGACATAACTGAGAACTACAACAACCAAGTTGTCCACAGTGTGAATGGAGTAATCTGGAGGAGAGTGTTTCTTCTAACCAGTGAACCAGCCTGAAAGGTTATTTGGGGAATTGTTCTTTAATTCTCGGAGGATTTCACAGTTGTGAAGTTTTGGAGATTCAAGGATTTTTAATACCGAACCCCTTCTCGGGCCAGAGAGGGTGTGAGGTTGGGGGTTTGGATTTAGGGGAAGCTCACCTAGATCATCTTTAAGTTCAAACTCAGCATTGGTGGGGTTGATGACCCCCTCCACGTCAAAGCCAGCCAAGTTGCTGACCTCGCTGTGGATAAGGTTGAGCTGCGGAGCGGCAGGCGCGAGGGGAGGAGTGAGGATGGGACATGCCGGGGAGGAGGGAGAGCAAGAGGGAAGAGGGGAGGAAGCAAAGCCATTAAAACCCAGATTCACACCGCAGATTAAAAAGAAAAGGGACACCTTGACTTTTTGATGAATAACAAAAATGGACCAAATGTATCTGAAAGCCTAAAGTTTTATATATACTACTGCAGGAGTGGCTCTGTGTGGTTTTGTACATGTTCATATTTATTTTAGAGCTTTTAGTTTTAGTGGACAACAGGAGTAACGAAAAGGATATACTGTCACACATTCACTAATCCTGCTATAAAATATGAGTCATCTGGTTGAAATCCAATTATCATCATTGGTAGTCTGAAGTTCTGCTCTGTTTTTTCTGAATTAACAAGCTCAGAATCCTGATAACCAAAGTCCTGAGGTGCCAGAGCAAAGCTGTTGTTTCCAAGTGTTTGATGTCAAATGACTTTGCAATGTGAAACTATAAAGAAAACTCTCTTTTGTTTGTTTATGACCTGCTCCCAACCACAGTTTACATTTTGAGGCTGGTTGTTTTACTGAGGTAGAGGCAGGACTGGCAACAGATTTCAACATCTGTCTGTAGACTTGGCAAAGAGAAATTATCCCAAAACTAAAAAGTCAAAAAGTCAAGGTATTCCAGTAAATGTTAAGAATTTAACTACATCCTGTTAGCACAAAGGTTCATTAGTCGTACAAGATATTTTACCCACAAGGATTTAGAGTTAAGACTTGATTATAAAGACCGAGATCATCCCAGAGAAATGTCGTGACAAGGAATGTAATGATGACAGAAAAGCGTAAAACTGAATAATACACCAAGGGAAATGCTTGAGCAGGAAAAGTGCAGTTAAAATTAATTAATTCTACAAAAGGCAAAGAAACATACTTCCTATTCATGAGTTTGTTACCTTAATCAACTGCATTTTTGATTAATTATCATCATTTTACTAATGATAAAGGTTGAATAATGAAAGCAACACTGCTGGTGCTCACGTCTATGCTCTCTTTCAATTAGTGCAGGTTCTGTTTCAAATCATGTGATGTTTCCCATTGTTTCTAGTTAATGCAACATCAGGTTGCATTAATTACTAATAAATAAAATATCTGAATCAATATATGCATGGTACAGCAAAGTGTGCAGTTCCATCAGCAGAAGTTGAAATCAACTCTGAGCTGAAGTATTGAGATAGATAGTTTATACAGATTAATATCCTGAAAGTCCATCTCTCTATCCTGTCCAATTGTCACGTTGTGCTACATAAAACCTACAAACTTTTGCAGGATTGTGCGTTTGAGCACAGAGCATAAATAATACATAACACGAAATAAAAGTCATGGTTGCTCCTATTGCAGTTAGTGCAGTGAAGCAGTAAAAGCCCTTATGAAGTTAGTAACACATTACTAACATCATTCAAAAGTATTTAACATTAAACATATTTATTTATGAGAAAACTCAGGTGATTAATGGAGAAAACATTTTCCTGTAATCTTTGATCTTTCATCAATCTGGATCAGTAGTGAAGAGGAAGTGTTGACAATAGACTGAATAAAAACATGCGGATGTATTAAGAGGTCAGATAAAATCATTTGATGTCTTCACCGCCCTTGTTTTATTTATTTTCTGTCAGATTATTAAAGACGTAGAGAATAAACACTGATCTTATTCAACATTGCATTTGTTGATAATATAAAATGTGCACGACAGACAAGGCAAATATCTGTGGCTGAAAGAGAATCACAATCAGTTAACAGCCAATATATTAAAAGTCTTATTTTAGCCTGACTTGAATTCATTATCTTCGCTTCACCCCAAACAAAGGTCATTCAACACACACACACTAAACCGTAGTTTAAAATATAATCTGGATCAACCTGTTTGGAGTTAGCATTTATCTAAGTTGACAGAAAACTGACCTTTTGTCCCAGGAAGAGGCTCTTGGTGGAGAGCACAGTGAAGCTGTCGCCTGGAGAGCCCTCTGTGGTGCTGTCTGCAGACGCTGCCTTGCTTACCTCGCCCGGCTTCTGATGACGACACGGGGACACAAAGTGAGACTTCATTTCTCTCTATATCAATATTGTCCTTCTTTTGTTCCCCTTTCCATGGAGAGCTCTGGAGTTAGGATCAGCCAATCAATTGACACGTAGCCTCTTTTGAGGATAAACATCCAAACGATTCAGCAACTACTACTAAGAGCAGATCCAACATACTAATGTCGGGAGTTTCCCCTGGTCCAAGAGTCCTGATCACAAATCATGTAGTGTGAACAGAAATGACTTTGAATCTAATTCGGTGTTTATCAGCCCAACCGTCTGTTCACATGAAGTCCTACCTTAGCTTTTCTTCCTCCCTTTTTCCCGCTCGGTTTCTTAGCAGCTGATTTCTTGACAGTCTTGGGTTTCTTCTCAGGAGGGGGTGAAACAGGAGTCTCAAGTTTGCTTCCCTTTGCTCCTCTCTTCTTGGCCAGCAGCTCTGGATGGATGTTGGGCAGGACTCCTCCGGCTGCAATGGTCACACCTTTCAGCAACTGAAACAAAACAACAAAACGGACAACTTGTAATCACTTAGTGCACTGGCAGGAAATCAGCCTGAATATGTGCTGTATGCACTGGGAAAAAAATACTAAATATTCTTGTGTAAATGGGAGATAGAATGGAAACAACACTGGAGTTTTTAAAATCAAACAACTGAACAGAACTGACCTGGTTGAGCTCCTCATCATTGGCGATGGCCAGCAGGATGTGGCGTGGCGTGACGCGACCCTTCTTGTTGTCTCTGGCTGCATTTCCTGCCAACTCCAGGATCTCGGCTACATGAGTAAACACAATCATCAGAGGAGTTCATCAATAATTAATGAAGAGCAAGAGTAGTTTAGAAAAGCATGTCTCCCAACATTTACTTGAGCCTGATTAATAATGAAAAATAGACGATCAGTTAATCCTTATGAATGTAACTGTTAATGTAAATGTAGCTGCCATTGCAAGACATTTCTAACATTACCTCCCCATTCTCTCCTCTCCAAAGATAAAACTCACCAGTAAGATACTCCAGTACAGCAGCCAGGTAAACTGGCGCTCCCACCCCTATGCGATATTTCGGCAGGCCCCTCTTTATGTAACGCAGCATGCGGCCCACAGGGAATATGACCCCTGCCTTAGTGGACCGCGACGTCTTGGTCGATTTCTTCTTTGCTCCTCGGCTGGACATGATGCTGAGATGGTGACCGGTGTCAGGCTCTGCAAGGACACATTACCAAGGGAACAGTGACTAATTGGAATAGTACTTTCTACTTATGGTGAAACAAACACTTAACTCACTATGAAGGACTTAGAAAAAAACAAATAAAACAATTTAAAAGCTGAAAGTGAAATTGCCTGAGGGAGATTCTCATCTTGCGAAAGAGCTCCTGCACAGGAAGTGATGAATCAAAACAAAAGAGTAAAATAAACAGACCATGTACCAAAACACAGTTAAACCGAGAAATGGTACAGAGGGATGGTATTTTCCTACTGATGTCTCTTCTCACAGTCACTGGATGCAAATCACTTAATCGTTTGGAAACACATTTTATTAATTATTATGTCTGAATAAAAACACTGGTAGGTTTTATCTGACATTCCTCCTCTTCCTTTTTCTAACTGTAAGATGAATTAAAAACAATCTTTTTTATTTTTTGATGGTTAGAGACGTTTTGACACCTAAAAACTGATACAGTCTGTTTTACCACAACCTCCACACCCATGTTACACTTGTTAATAAAACCATTACTGTCAGCCTACAGCATATGGAAATATATGACTTAATTTGTTAATTTTTTACATTTATTAATCATAAACCTATATGGTTAGTTCTCAACTTTTGGACCCTTATTGATAACTAAATACTCTGATGAATGAATGTCTGTTTAATATGCTCCAATACACTCTTTGGCTTAGATACTGCCTTATATGTCCCTGGTTAATATCCGTCAGTGTAAATCAATGTTCAGGTGACTGGGTCCTTTCTCCTGGTTTTATATAGTCAGAGATTTCTCTATCGACTTATAAAGTTAAATTGTCTGTATAACCTCTGGTAACAGCCATAAATTCCTTCATAGAAATAAGCCGCCATGCATGATAGACGAAAAATGTGTGATCAAACATGGGGCTGTGTGTTATTGCCAAATATGATATCAGGTTAAACGTTTTCATGTCAGCTGATAAATAGTTATCATATTAAATATAAAGAGAATGACAGACACTTTATAAACAGTTAAACATTTTGACATATGTGCTGTGTTAAATGATGTATTCATACCAGGGATTCATTTGGCACGTTGGTGGATAATTAAACCAACATGAGGTTTTTAGTGTGTTGTGTTGAGATGACCCCGAGGCCAAAGTGCAGGCTCCATGTAATCCAAGGATTATACTTATTATAATATTGTTTTAATATTATAATCTATGTAAATAAGAGCTAGTTTTCTTTCCCACAGGTATTTTGCCATTGACATTATGCATGAGTGGAAAATAAATGGTTATTCATTTAAATTAAATATGCATAGGATTATAGTTTGGGGGTTCAACTACAATAATAGATATTATGTTCCAAATGAATCATGAGTGTAATTGAATCATACGTCATTTAAATCATATTTTTATATTGTAGCAGCTGCAGATATCAATTAGCTGTGTGTTGCTGACCCACTCAATCACACACAGGCCAGATACACACACGTCAACACAACGTCAAACACTAACGGAGCCAGTTTAATATGAACACAAACACATCGTCCCCTCTGGAACATCTGCAGCCGCGCTCCGCTCCTCCTGCACGGCCAGGTGCAGGTGGGCTCCGCGGCACCGACACACCGGACATTCGGTTCCGCTGATAGGGCACCGATTTCCGCATGTTAACAACCCGCCGGACGCCTCGCACCGGCGGCTGTGTTAGAACCACACACCCGTAGACTCGACTTACGGTATAAACCGAGCTGCCCGACGACATGAGGGCATTTTCCGGTTGAGGTCAGCGCGGCTTTCGGGTCTAAACACGCCCTCCTCCCCTCCCTGTTTGTCGGATCCAGCAGCGGCAGCAGCCTCGGTCTCTCTCGGCCTTTAAGCCGGAGAAACGCGACATGGCAGCGGGCACGGCTCGGTTCGGTGAACGCGGACCGGCTCCACCGACGAGGAGCGGCCGACCTCGCCGTCACAAACCCCCCTCCCCGTGGTATACTTACAGAAACAGGGCTCGGCGGCGAACGTCTCTCCGCTCGTCCGGGAACTGGGCAGTGTCCTCGACTCCCACAATCCACAGCGAATCCACCGAAATATCGCAGCGAGCCAGCAGCGCTGCCCGCGGAGCGACGAGAGCTGAGGATCCGCGCGGAGCTGATCTTTAACCCTTTCCACCGTCACTCGGTCCGGGAGAGCACGTGGTGCGGCCGCTGGCTGACTGTTCCCAGAGCAGATCGATGGAAACCATCACAGACCACTTTCCCCGCATTGGTTTTAATCACAGATTATTCACCCAAACCAGGAACCTCGCAACAGGGGCGTCACTACTAAACCTGGGCACCCCTTCCCCAAACCCCAAAACTGAGTTGGAGGGGGGCACATAATCTTAAACTTGTATGAATATATATGAAGCTGCTTAATACATGTACAGATAAAGATGATAGGAACAATGGAGTCCCTTCAGATGTGGCAATTGGCACCTTTTTTTTTATTTCGCACAAAAATATGAAATGATATTAGGGTTCATTCACATATGCGGAAATCTGTGAAAACATCCGAGCTCGTTCAGGTTCAGACACAAAAAACAGACTTACCGTTTGGATGGGTTCGGCTCGGTTAATTTTCTCTCTGGCTCGATCGGGTTCAGACAGAAAGTGACAGTATACTATACAAAGTAATTTATAAAGTCTATGAAATGATTGTAAACATTCGTCCAAAAGGTATTTTTGGGAGTCACCAAAAGATGCTAAGGGGCGCCGCTGCTATTTAACCTGACGGACACATGCCTAAGTCTAGTCATTGAATAGCTGACCCGAGCTTGTTTGTTTTTAATTCAATTCACACGAGATAGAGAGCAAAGATTAAGAGTCATTGGCCAACTGTTCTCAGAACTGTTGTCAATAGCTGCATATTTGGAAACAGGGGTAAGAGTTAGTCTTATGCTTTATCAGCTCAGGTCCAGAGGTCATCAGGGTTTAATCAGTTTGTCATATGGTGACTGAGGTTTGATTTACATGTCACCTTTGCAGCTGGACCGGTCCGATCTGGACCTGGCCCCAGTGGTACCACTTTGCAGGACCCATCGCCTCCGTTCACACAGGTAGCCAAAGTGGACCGACTCAGATTCCAAGGCCTTCAGTGGGAACGTAGCGACATTTTCCGGGTCTTTCTCTCCCATTCAGTCAGTTACGGTGATAACCACGTGTAAGATTCATCACCGTGTTACTCTGCTTTAAAGTGAACCCATGTAAGAGATTCAACTCCGCCTCAAACTCATTTTTTCAAATCAAAACTTCATTACTTCCTGGTTCAGTGTTTATCCTTCTGTAAAGTCTGCAGTTAAATTGAGTGAAGCCATATTACTCACACATGTGGCGGCCATTCGTACTGTGATGTTTCAAAATACCCTCTGAGATGAAGGAAGTAATGCTACTAACAGTTTTCTTGACCTTCTGCACTCAAGTACTGTTGCGCAAATACTAATAAAATTCGAATAAAAGGGTAGTAGATGTTATGATCCACTTGAAAACTGAATAGGAGAATCCGAAGAAGCAAGTCTGTGATGGAATATATTCAGGCAGGCAAAGGGTGAGCTCGACAGACAGTAACTTAAAGAATGTGCAAAACTAATACACATTAATTTCTCAAGACCTTTTAATTACTGAAAGCATCACTATCTTGTGTATTTATTGTAAAGCTTATTTTTTTATTTATTCATATCAGAAACCGAGAAAAATCAATAACAGACTAAAACATATTAAAACAACTGCAATACACAAGGATGACAAACAAACACACATATTCTCAAAAAAAGACAAAAAGAGGATAAGTTAAATGTATGGTGTAACGTGACATCACAGTAAACAGTACAAACATAACATTTAAAAATAAATGGGGAAAAGGGTCAAATTCTATTTCATGTTACTGTAATTCCACAGAGCACCTGAGCAGCAGCAGAGTTCCCATCCGTCAGTGAGCCTGCAGAGAAACGACATGTAACACGTGTGTGCCAAAACCCTGCAGCACACCGATGCAGTGGCAGCAGATTCACACCAGAAGGCAGACTTTAGCCATGCAACAAATACACCACTATAGTCAGAGCTAATTTACCTGTTGAGTTAAACAAAAGAGAATAAAATAGATACTTAATATGACGGTCTAAGATTCTGGATCATTTGAATAAATAACAGATCCATCAATAGCTAAGAAAAGTAACAAGTTTCATACAGATTATACATTGGACATTTGATAAGCTTTAAGTAAAAGCATTCAAAGTGTAAGGTTTTCTATCTTTAAGCATGTTGAAAAAAACATGGTCATAAAAAAAACATGTTTTTAAATTATACGCACATAAAATTAGTTATATTTTACCACAGAATCCCTGATTTGTCCTTGTTTCTCACAACCACCTCCTACAAAAAAACTGATAGAAAAGCATACACATTCAGTATAAGGAGTATAACAGAAGGATATATAACGAAACTATAAAGCAAACTAAAATTAATTTGACAAGTCAACAGTAAATCTTATGACCCGGCTCTCATCCCGTCATTATACGGTGTTATTTGTGTGGGTTTAGTTTTGTAACTTCTTCTCCAATAGTCCAATTTATCAGTGTTAATATCTCTGCTGCCCCCTCCTGGACAATCTAAGATTGGAGTTGAACATTTATTTAAAACCCTGATAACATGAAATGACTAAAGACTGCATGACTCTCCGAGTTTCCCTTCACCAAGGATGATTACTCACCTAATCACCATTATGCATATACATATATTAAGATCAAATATATTTTTATCATTGTCCAGATCTGCACCAAATCTCATTTGATATGAGCACTTCACCCATGATGGATTTTTCTTTTCATTAAGATCTCTGCATTATTTATTTAGGAATTCACAAACATTTTGAAGATTCAATGTTAAAGAAAGTAGAAAACCAAAAAGGGATCCGCCCCTTTAATCAAATCTGCTCCAAACATTGAAGGGTTTTTGTTAAAGTTTTAAGTAAACTGATTCAGCAGTTTTTGTGAAATCCAGCTTACAAACAAACAGCAAAGAAAACAAAACCTCCTTGACAGAGTTAAAAATCGTATGTGTGCGTTATGTCTGAATATCAGGAAATCAGCATAACAATGTTGTTAGAGATACAAGGATTTCAACATGAATGTGAGTGTGTTGTGTCATGAATTGTCTTTTGACCGCAACAATTTAGAATTTCAGATACTAAATAAAAACACAAATACTGTTGATATATTCTCCAACATGTCTTTCTGTGCATTAGAAAATGTCCTGAGTGAAGTATAAAATAGGTCAGTTCTCTCTCTGAAGGGGCTGCAGGCCTGATAATCTGTCACACATCAGTGTTCAAAGTCATATCTAATTGTACATAACCACTGTGGTGACCCCATGTACAGTAATAATGAGTGATAGTGGAGCCACGTGTTGCAGCAGCAGGACGGCTGGAGGTGTTGTGGGTCAGGGAGAGTCAAGTGATAGCTGAAGGAGGTGACACTGATGAATAGAAGATGTGTGTGTGTGTGTGTGTGTGTGTGTGTGTGTGTGTGTGTGTGTGTGTGTGTGTGTGTGTGTGTGTGTGTTTTAAGTTAAAGTAATTAAGTATAATTATAATTTTTAATATTATGAATGCTGCCTATATAATGAAGAAAAATGTGACCTGTGATTGTTATTCTGTTACAGATGACATAAGTATCTTGTGCTGTGGTTGGTTGTAGTGGATTATTTTATTACATATTATACAGCAAATAATTTTTTTTTATTTTAAATGATAGAGTCAATGTAGATACTTCCATTATAGATTTATTGTATTATTTATTATTATCGATATATTATTTTCTGATTTTATCTGGACCCTGAGTCTGTAGATAAAAAGTTATCAACATCAATTGTGTGGGTTGTAAAACATTTGATCATATGTATGCGTCAAAGTCCAAAGTGAATGTCCACAATGTTTGTCTTGTAAAATTTAATTAAATTGTTAAAATAAAGGGAGAAAAACAGCAAATCCTCATATTTGAAGAAGTCGAACCATGAAAATATATATGTATTTGCTGTATAGTTACCATAATCATGTTTGCGGTATTACAGCAGCAAGAGTAAACAAAAAGGATCAGTAACATGCAATACTTAAATGTAAGGAATATTTAAAACATTTTATAAATATTAATCACATATAAAGAGGGCGGAGAAGAAGTAGAAAATTGCATGAGAAGTGAGTGCTTGAGTAAAGTACTTTTGAGTAAATATACTTTCTATATTCCACCAAAGCACCTAATTGCAGTAGAGAGTACTATACTATAATCTGCTCTCAAGCTTGACAGTAATGTTTTTATTTATTTTATTTTGCAGTATCATCTGTTTCCAGTGTTTTCATACACAATCTTTGGTGATGACCATGCTGAGCCTCAACCTTCACCTGGATCCATGAAGACTGGAGGGAGAAAAACCTGTCAGTCAGCTGACCCACAACCAGCCAATCAGACGAGTTGCCGGGTTGTAAATAAAGAGTGGTGAAACAAGCAGCAGCAGAGAGAGAGAGAGAGAGAGAGAGAGAGAGAGGCAGCAGCAGGTTGATCATGGTGCAGACAGCAGTCCGTGGTAAGTCACACCTTTATCTTCATAACATGTCCGTGAGTGTGTTTCCTCAATTCAGAGCTGAAGTCATGATGTTAAAAACAACAGCAGTGTAGGTTTGGGTTGTTGTGTAGTGTTCAGTAACACACATCACAGTTCATATGTTGTTCTTACCTTGTTACTCATCCACCTCGTCCTCTCTTGAAATCCCTATAATTTTCCTGTGCTTTGCATATATTTAAATATATATATATATAGTTCGTGGCAGTCAATAAAAAATTTGTCTGAGCATGAGACAACTTTTTTCGATGAATTTCCTTCATTAAAAACATTAATTTTACACACTGGGTTATTATTTTCCCAGTTAGTCCATCACCAGTACAAGTACTCTATACAGCTATTATGAAATTATGTTGAGAAAGAAAATCATAATTTTTGGTTTTCTGAAGCTGGGCGAGGATCGAAATAATTATAGTTTAAATAAGTATAGTTTTCAATAATATAACGTAGTCTTTAAATCAGTTTAGTCTCTTTTGACAATGATTAAACACAGATTGCATAATTCTTGGACCGGTTTAACACATAGTCAGCTGATCAGATAATACATGAGGGATAAAACGTCATTCAGTTCATGATATGAAAGGAGTGCGTGCTTGAGTGCGTCCAGTTATTGAAGCCCAAAGTTGTACCTTGGTAATTGAAGTAATTCATCGAAGCCAATATAATTTATGTCACTGAGATAATCAGCCACCTCACTGTGTTTGATCATCATCTGTGATTTTATGAATCAGTGTTACTGTTGTCTCTCCAGAGCCTCAGTGATCAGCAAATTAATTAACTGTTCCCATAGAAAGATGAAAGATATTTATTTTCTTGATAATAAACTGACTACATCTGGATGCTGATCAGACTAAATACGATTTGTAATAGAATAATAAGTTAAATTATGACCTGATTAATCGAGAAAAGTGTGTGTACACTAATCCATACTTAACATAAACATCAGTAGCATCAGCCCTTGCAAGTATATGCAGTGTATTTTCTTTCTGAACTACAATAAACGGAGAGAGTAGATGAGAGTGGAGCTGGTTCTCACAGTAAAAGTGCACATTTTAAAGATGGATTATAACAGGATTATGTTTAATCCTCTAGCTGTAAATTTTGCATCAGGCTTCACTGCACTAAGATGATTATTTTCCCATGGAGGGATACAAACCAGTAAGAGAGGGCTACATATCTTAACTGTGGTAAAACAGATTTATTATTTCAAATTTGAATGGAGAAATCAGTGAAAGTTCGGCATTGGATTATTTTCTTAAACTTTCAACAAAACAAAAAAAACACAGATTTCTAACCAACATTTCTTTTTGAACAGGCTCGGATTAGGCCACCTTCTTCTTTATAATGAACATCAGAGCATTTGATCTCTAATCTTCCACCATCAGTCATTTTGGAACAGTTCCACTGTTGCTTCAAACACAAATCAGAGGGTTTTTAATTTCTGATGCTAAACTTCACTTGTTTTTATTTGTTTCAATAGATATTTAGGTTGCTCGCTTAAATACCATCTGTATGAATATGTTCTGATTATACCTGGAAAACGAAAATGAATTTAATTGTCTCAACAGATACGAGTGGAGCCGCCATGAAGGGCAGCGTCAGCAGACAGGTGAGATCACATCACTCTGCTATGATCTTAGTTCAATAGAAACAATACCGAGCTGATCTGTAAAAAAACAAAACAACGAGTCACAGCCAACACCCACGATGACGACCTGCTGTGCATTTTCGCCTCGTCACAATATAGTTTGATTTTCTGGTTTGATTTGTTGTTGTTTCTCTTCGTTACTCTTCTAGTGGAGGTTGCGTTTTACTTTGAAAAATGACTATTAACCTTTGTGGCATCTCACTGAAAACAAACTGTAAAATATCTCCTTTATGCAAAGTTATCAAGTCCTAGAGAACGTTTTTAGTATTTCAGTGTCGTCTACTGACAATATGACACAAGTGTGATGGAGGTTTTCTGGAAGCTGGTGAAAGGAGAACTCAGACAGTAGCCGATGTCTTATGCAGAAGAGTTTAATGATGCATCAAGGAGATCAGAAGGTGAAACAATAAACCAACGCCTACAGAGTAACATGAGCAATGGTCACCAACAAGTCTCCCTCCCCTTGTGTCACCCATTCCAACAGCACATCCACGAAAGGCTAGCATTGCTGTCACTCTATATGTTACATGTAGGTAACATCGCATCCTATTGGATAGTTAAGCCTAAAGTATGCCTTTCTAAATCACATTGTGTCCTAACGTCCTGCCACTGGTCAAATACACAATAGGGTTGGCGGTGATGCCTCTCTGTCTGGGGCATCTGAATTGGGTAAGAAGGTCCTTTAGCCTAGACACTACACTGTACTGCTGGTTGGCCCTTTATCTATGACCCGACCTTGGGTACTGCTTAGAGAGAGAAGGGAGTATGTGTGGAATGAGACAGGCTCTATTCTCCTAATGGAGCTGTGCAGATGTAATGAGTGAGCGTTATCAAATACTCCTTCAAGACGAGAGCCTCTCTCTAACCAGTTCACCAATCAAAACATTTGAAAAAATCTTCATTAACCAAAAGAGGAGAAATGTGCACACACCAGTTTTGGCTGCCACAAACTTATGAAATACTTCCCATGTAAAGTTTCGGGATCAGTTTTCCGTGGCTTCTGCCCCTTTTCCAGTTTGGATGTGCGTGCTTTTATATACTTTCTGAGATTATATTTAAAGATGTTTGATAATTGGCATCTGTTTTAAGATTTGTTTTTAAAGGTTCTTACTGAACTTATGAGAATCAGTTGTTTAAAAGCCAACATCATGACGAGTAGTTTGCCAAAGTTTATATTTTCAGCTGAGGTTTAGTTTGAACATTCAGATGAAGGTTTTAGAATGAGGGATGTTGTTTTTTATAAACTTTTTTAGCTTTTCATTTATCTAACCAACTGACCATCAGTCAAAGCTCACATTAGCGTCACTTAGACATACAGTAGTAGACGTCCGGCCGAGAGTCGGTTATGCTTGAAATTCGTCACGTAACTGCAGGTACTAATGAAGACATTTATTTTTTGATAGGTTTATCTTCTTACTTGTTTATTATCTGAGCTCATGTATGGAGGTCTGCAGGGAGCCAAGACAAGCAGATATTGTCTGCTGTAAAACACTGACAGTGTGTTATTGTGTTCTTTTGGGAATTTTACAGATGTCAGTCGTTAGATTTGAAAGAATTGCACTCATCTGTGTATTTTTATCTGTAAAATGTGATTATTTATTTGGATGGATGTATTTGTGGCTCTGACAGTTAAGTACTTGGACCAGTGTGACATATCTGTAACTGTTGCCATGGTTGAGCCGGGGGCGGCCGGGGGTAATGCCTGGTGTTTAAGAGAGTCTGGTGAGTGTGGAGTCAATCCATGGTCTTAATTCCTGCTGAGTGAACTGATCCAGTTTGGGGGCCTGGCACGGATTTTGCTTTGATTAAATTAACTCTGCATTTGTACATTTCAGATTCAGTATTCAAAAGAAATCTTGTATCTAGAAGATTAAGCTTTAGTGCTTCTATTGCCAAAATCTCAAGTGACACAAGTAAAACTCAACATGGTTAAGTCTGTTCCGCAGGGATAAAAGCAAACATTAAATATCTGATCATAGACTGAACACAAAGATGTCCGACATGACAGCTCCCCTAAAGTGACGCCAAGGTGTCTTGATCGCCCCCTGGTGACTGACAGCACTGCATGTCACAAACCTTGCCTCTTCCATGTTAGTGAATGGGACATGTTTCTAAATTGAAAAGTCAAAGCAAACAAGGAATAAATGGTTTCTCATCAAAATAAAATACTTTCTTCTCTTGGATCACGAAAAACTGGAAACCATGCAAATGTATGATGTGGTCAAACAATATACTTTTATCAATTACACTCTATTTCTGCAGAAAAGTGTTGGAAAAAAGGGAAATCAGTATAATTTGTATGTTTTTAAGTGTGTTTGCGATGCCTGTCAGAGATGCCTCTGCTGTAAAAAACTATCATCAACCATGGATCAATTGTATATTTCCTACTAGAGCCATACATTCTGATGGTGCTTATGAAAACACAAAGCGTTTCACCTACAAGTGAACAGACCCAAGAGGCCCCAGTGCTGTCATCCCCATGGACACACTCTGGCTTGAGTAACAGCCTCAGTGGTGTTTAGAGAGACGTATCCACACTGCAGGAAGTTTTTGTGGGAAACGTGGATGAGGCCTCTTAACAGGAGATCGTGCAGCATCAACGCAGGTTAAACAAAACTGTTGCTGTCTCTGTGCTCAGGACGGCCCTGCAGGACTGTGGGACTCTGTGAAGAAAGCTGCCGTTGTCATCGGATCTGGAATCTTATTGTTGGCAGCGTTTGGCAACTCGCTGACATGGTAAGATCGCTTTAAGCCAAACAGTATCAACATTGCAACACAGCGGCAGTTTGCCCTGAAATAAGCCGGAGGAGAACCTGCAGGTTAACACAATAATACACAGTAGAGATGGTGAGAATGGATAAGAAGTGAAACAGGATAGGAGAGAAGTAGAGAGGAGGGTGCAGAGCAGGACAGAGTAGCACTGGGCCTGTGTTTGGAATAAATGTTTGATTTCACCATGTTTGAAACGTCCTGTAAACCTGACACTCGACACTAATTCTCCCTCCAGGCACCTTCAGAGATTCTGGGGAGCTTCAGGCGATTTCTGGCAGGACATGTGGACCCGGCTGTACGTGGCCTTTGAGGGTCATGAGACCGCTCTCTTCTTCTTGGGTACGAAACAACTGCGTAGTTGTGTTTCTCCAGATTGACTGAACACAGAGATGTGTATCAGAGCAGGAACAAGCTCATCACGGCCAGAGGAAGTTTTCACAGCAGCTCTAAAAAAAACATAAACAAGCAGGATTGAGATACAGACTGAGGTTTGTTGTCTAGAGGATGTGGCTGCACAGAAGATCTTTTTTGATTTGATGTCAGTCACGGATGAAACACAACTGTAGCCTCTGCTGTCAACGGTTATCATGCAGAAATCATGTGTTTGAGTCATAAACCGACCGATCCTGTATTTGTCTGTTGTCAGACCTTTTGTGTATTACAAGATAGGAAACATGTAGTTTAAGTAATGATATTATAATTATTAAATAATAGAATGTGACGGTGACAGTGGCCTTGTTTTTCTCAACAGGGGCAGCCCTCGTCCCCACCGTGGCGTTCTGGGCCCCGAACATGCTGCTGCTGTTGGCGGACACCACCGGCAAACCGTCCTTCATCACTCGCTACCGCATCCAGGCAGACAAGAACAGCCCGGTAGGATAAACAGCCTCATTAGTAGAAGTTTGGTCTGTATACTGTTTTTATTTTGTTTTCATTTATTCTGTATCGCGGAATTTTTCGTGGGGCAGGCAGGAAAATGTCTGACGTCGGTGCATGTCCGAAATCAGCATAAGACAAAAATCAAGAGTATCCTAAAGATCACCCAGAGAATCCTTATAGGGTCTGATGTGACGATTGCACGAACCAATAAATTGCAGGAACACAACAATTATTAAACACATGGCTCAACACGGGAGGGCCAACTCTTCACTGAAAGATAAGACACTCTCCTCAGAAGAGATAGAGAGGACAGGTGGTCCCTCAGAGGAGAGGAGGACGTGATCTTGTGTGTCCTTACGTCCATTTGACCAAAGTCCTGTTTGAGTAACAGATGTTTTCAGACACTGCAGAGATAAACACTTGACATGTCTGATAACCAGAGCTCGAGGTGACTCTGGAACTGGGACTGGATTATGGGTTACCTTTCATTGGTTGGAACAAAGAAGGCAGTGTGTGTTAAGTGTTTTCCGGGGCTTACTAAAAATCAAACCATTTTCAAAATAAAAACATTTTCTAGCATCTGCTTTACCCAGCTGTGCAATACATCAAGTACATTGGTGTGACTTACATTTACACAACATCTCTCTTTGTAGTTATCAGCAGTGATAAGCTAAGTGTTTTCTATGGACCAATACTCAGGAGAGATACCTCAGTTCACTGACCGACAATAACAGGTTGAGCAGCACTGGTCATAAACAAAGCCAGGATGTGCTGTTATAAAACAACACTACAACTTACATAACAGGTTGTGTATTTTATCAGTTAATTTACCTGTTTATTCACTCAGAATCTGTGGCCTATTGTCCGACATACATGTTTTTCTAAGAGCTGACAACACACAGCGAACCACACACTTTACACTTAATTAAATTCATTGTTTTTTCCTAAATTCAACCAAATTAGTGACAGGATGTGTTTCCTGATATATATGAGGATTGGGGGAACTTTAAACCAAATTATTTTTCACATTAAACCAAACACGACTGCACAGAAACTGTTCAAAGTTCATCTGAGTCTATTTACATGTACTTACTGACATGTGCTCACACAAACACACACATGCACAACTAAAGGTCAGGATACGTCTGTGTGTTTATAACCAGGGTTCAAAGTTTACTGACAGATTTCAGCTGTATTTGAATTTTAGTCACGAAGATAATCAGTACAGCATAAATAACAATAAGAATAATTAGAAAGAATGAGAAGAAAAGGATTTAGAACCAGTTTCCAGGTTTTGGTTTGAACATGTAAAAACAATGTTTAATGTTTCTACATTATCATCATGACCTGCAATGAATCAATATGAGGAACGGCTGATATCAGGATATCAAGAAGAGAAGATACTAGATGAGTGTCACAGATATGGAAAAAAAAATGGTCAGGTTTGATTATTTGCAGGTTAACCATAAACCAAATCAAAGGAAAATCACCAAAACAACAATATATATAGAACTGTTATACATCATAATTTCATTATGGAAGAAATGCAACTATATATAACACTTACATCTAAGATTTTATGCATTTATATATATATATATATATAGTATTGACATTCCCATGACTCCTCCCTCATCCTCCAGGTGGATCCAGCAAAGCTTCGTCACGCAATTAAGACCGTAGCCTTCAACCATTTCCTCATCTCGGGGCCCATGATGGTGGCGATTTACTTGGTGATGAGCTGGAGAGGGAACCCCTGTGGCCCCGAGCTGCCCACCTTCCACTGGGCCCTGATGCAATTTGCCATCTTCTCCCTCATAGAGGAACTCATGTTCTACTACTCACACAGGTACCGATCATTCAGGTTTATCACATCTTTGCTGATGAAAGGTTTCTGTGCTCAGTGAAAAGTGGAGGCATGTTTACTGTCATTGGAACACTGAACACTAAACATTACTGCCACCTAGTGGTAAATGGTAGGACATGAATATATAAGGAGATACTGGCAGAATTCAAGATGTTTATACAACTTGTACAAGTTGTACGAGTACAAACGTGTGAAAAACATTTGCTTGAAGCTGCGTGCGAACAGTTAAGAAGAAATAATAAAGTAGAGTAATAAAATACAATGGGCTGCTATGATATCAACCTGTGTATCTTATGTTGTGAAACCGGGTTTTAAAGTGATAACTCTCAAAGGGCACATATTTTACAGTCATTTGGAGATTATGCTTCTAGATAGCTCTACTAAAACCTCTGTAGCTTGCTCTGCTTCACTTAGTTAGAATAAAAATACACATACAGTTCAGAAGTTGTGATATGTGTTGCAGGAGGTTTTGGACGACAACTGCATGATTTCATAGCAGATATTCACTCTAAATAAACTTTAGACAAACATGGAGTCTTCACTTTATTTTGTTATCCATCGTCATTTACCCTGACCCAGTAACATCTGGACTGATGCTCACACCTCAGCAAAGATCTCAGTAGTGTTACCTCTTTATAGATACCAAGATTACTTGTATAGACCCTGTTGTTGCAGAGATATACATTATTTGAAATGTCATTTTTTTGATGAGGTATCAAGAGCTTAAAACTTTGTTGATATACTGATTGTCAACTTTTCTCTCAGGCTCTTCCACCATCCCATCCTCTACAAGTATTACCACAAACAGCACCACGAGTGGACCGCTCCCATCGGCCTCGTCTGCATTTACGCTCATCCCCTGGAGCATATGGTCAGTCCCCCCCCCCACACACACACACACTTTCGTTCGCCGTGTCTCTAGATTTCAACATTAAAGTGTTTCTTTCACCCTCAATGTGATATTATGAGTCTATATTATCTCATCTCCCGATCAAGACTCACACCAGCTGGAACTTTCACAAATAAATCAAATACATTTCATTTTCACATCTGGAATGTCGAAAAATCTGATCGTGAAAAACAATCAGAGCTCCCTGCTCTTGATTCAGCTTTCGGAAGTTTGATTTTGAGTGATCTTCTGGATTTCTCTTTCGGCCATTAAACCTGTTTGCTCCTCCTCTCTGCCGGTAGATCTCTAACATGCTGCCAGTGGTGATGGGACCCATGCTCCTGGGCGCCCATGTGACCACCACCTCCCTCTGGTTATGCATGGTCCTGTGGAGCACCACTATCTCCCACTGTGGATACCATCTCCCCTTCCTGCCCTCCCCGGAGTTCCACGACTTCCACCACCTCAAGTGAGTCCCCCTGCCCACTCATCCAGGACTAGGATTTAGCAGGAAATGAATGAAGTCATATTTAACTCAAAAACTTACTAAAAACGTACGTATGGTTACTTTTTAGCTGATGTTACTTAGATACCGTGTTTGTTGGGGTCTGATTTTAGCCGCAGGTGAATGCACACGTCCTCCAAGGCCCAACAGTCCCCTTAAACCCAAATAAGGTGCACCAATATTCACACAGTTGTAGAAATCAGTCATCTAAATAGGCCAGATTTTTTTTTATCTCGATCCATGAAACATCCTTGAACCACGGATGAAAATGTCAAAAACTTCCAATCTGGCAACGTTAAAAACAGTGAAAGGAACTTCCTGTATAAGTTTCATGAAAATCCACTAACTGGTTTTTGAGTAACCCTGCTTACAAACAAACCGCACAACCAACCAACAGGAGAAAACTTAATCTCCTTACCAGAGGGAAAAGGGATATCAGCTTTTTTAAATGTGGTTATTCATTTCCGTGTACAGAGTCTTTGTCTTTAACCTCTTGCCTCTCAACCCTCCTGGATCCAGGTTCACACAGAACTTCGGAGTGCTCGGTGTGCTAGACCGGCTCCACGGCACTGACAGCAAATTCCGGCAGACCAAGCAGTACGAGCGCCACGTCGTGCTCGCCGGCCTCACCCCGCTGACCGAGAGCATCCCTGACTCCCCCAAGAAGGGTCAGTGATGACCCGCGACCCCTGACCTCTAAAGCCTCAGGCCTCACCAAGTTTGAGAATGCCACCGCGACACCTGGAGATAAATCTTCCAAATTGATCAGAAAACGACTATTACGATTTTTAAAGCCAGAAAATCTGTTGATCAAACTGTGGTGATCGGTTGTTTTAGTTTTACAAGATGAAATATTGTTTTTGGCCTTAACCGGATCTGCAGGTTTCATGCTGAAGTTCAGCCTCCTCTGTGGATGTGGCAGTTTAAAGGCCTCTCGTGATTGGTTCACTGTCAGTGGTGTCACAGAGAAGTCAGAAGTTCAGGGTTATTACCTATAACATCCTATAAGTGAACAAGTTTGAAGAAGCTTTTAAACAATGAAGTTAAACATGATTAAAACTCAAAGTTGGATCTTTTACTTTCATATGTAATTAACTTTTTATGCATTTTGGATTATTTGGATAATTTTAGCAGAAAGAGATTCTGGTTTTAACGTTAAGTAAAACTGTTGTGATGATAAAACAGATCACAAATCTCCTGTAGTACTTTAAGTCTGGTTGAGTAACATCTCACACGTTTAGACTCATGTTCACTTGCTGCTCAGACAGGGTATGGGTTTTTGCACTTTTATTTCCATGGGACTTAAACATACCCCTGCATGTCAAATGTGTCTTGAAGTATTACAGAGGACTTCCATAACATTTGTACTACAAGGACTGAATGTTGGGAATAAATGTTTAATTAATAAAAAAAATAATGATGTTCCCTAATGTGGTTGATATGTTTTTACGATGTTTTATGGACTGTTTGTTTTAAAAGTTTAATAAAAATGAGCTGTGGTAACAGGAAAAAGGGTTAACCCAAAATGTAATTCTAAACACACAAATTCTTAGTGAGAACACTGGTTCGCATATTACATATTCCCCTCCCTCTAACTCTAACCTAAAAAGTCACCAACAGTAAATAACAAACCATAACCATAGACTTAATTATAATCGAAACCTAACCCAAATCACAATCTTAACATTAACCCTATAGTTACAACCCTAACCCGGGGAAAAAAATAAATAATCCTAAACACAACCCTAGTTACAGCCCTAACCCTAAAACTAGTAGAAACCCTTTTAGTAAATACAAGCTAACCCCTAACCTTATTTTTACCTTAACCCTAAAGCAATCCTAACCCAAAAACCGCCCTATAAAGACTGTGCCTCTGAATATTCTATTCATGGTCCACAAAGATTTACATTGAATACAAGTCAACACACACATATACACTCAAAAATAAAACAGTCAACAGCCGGGTTTGAGGTTTTTTTGTCCGTTTTGTGGTTTTTTTCTTTATTAAAGGAAAGCATAATTACTACAAATTACAAATAACACTAATAGCGAATCACATCAGCCTACAAAGCAGATATTATGAATATTAAATGATATTATACAAGATCTCATTCAAGTATTTTACATTTTTCCATTTTATATATTTTTTTGTTCTTTTCCTCATTTTCATCTTTTTTTCCTCATGACAAGCCTAGGATATTGTAATGCAATGAACTATTTTAATGGTTCATATACAGTTATTTCTTATTCATATGGCTTTATGGAATTTCGTCCTGTTTTCAGTGTCCAGTCATCACAACCAGCCATATTCCTCAGCAACGTCACAAACCCCACTCAGGTTCTTTCTCTTTTTTTTCTGTTGCTCCCTCTCTTCCCTGCGTCCATCATTCATCCCTCCTGTGTGTGGCCATCTGGTTACGTCCATGAGAAACTGCTGAATGGAGGCTGTAGCGCCCCCTACAGTTTAGTTTGGGCAGCAAACAGCAGTTCTAAGCTGATACAGAAGGCTGACGGCTCCCATAACACTTGAAACGGCCAAATGTCTGATGGCAGGTGATCACATTAGAAGGAGGGATCACTTGACTGCCCCAGGAGGAAGGCGCCCCCTACTGGCAGAACGTCATGTCTGCAGCCACACATCAGCTCCAGGCTTTCGCTGGTTTGGGGAAATTCACAGAGTTTTGCTTTCCTCAACAGTTTGTAGCTTTTTTTCTGTCTTTAAACCTCCAGTAAACAACTTGATGCATCAACTGTAAGTTTCTGATACTGATCCAAATCTCCCTGAAGTTAAACCAACATGACATTGAAAGTAAAAGAAAAAGTAAATATAGCTTTGCTTTGCATTTTCACGTTTTCCAACAATTTGGGGTTTAGAGGAAGAGAGTGACGAAACACTGACAAGACGATGTGATATCCACCTTCAATCTGCTGGAACGTCAACCAACAGGCTAAATGATGATAGGACCTGGACTTTAAAAAAAAATAACAACAACAACAGGCACATGTGTCCAACACAGATTCAACTAAAATGTCAGGCTTTGTCTAAGTTATTTCTCAAAAGCATTTGAAAATATTGTGTCTGTACTCTGCAGCAAACATGTTGTGTCAATGAATAATGGGTCACTTCATCTGCATCGGGATAAACATGTGTATTAAGACTCAATACTCTCCTCCAAATTAATTTCCAACCATATTAAACTTTGCTGACACTGTCAAAAACCTGGAGGCCGAAGATTCGATAACTCTTTGGGCCACGTTAGCAGATGGTTGAAATGTCGCTGTCATTTGGGCTAAAACAGCAAATGAACTCATTTCAACATTGGTAAAACTATGAACAGGTTTTGTTTTTAACGGACACACGTCAACAACCTGATGTCAACTTTCCCTTTTGTGATGTGAACCATGTTCCCCATTCTGAAATCCACGGATGTTTCTTTTTCTTTTTTAAACAGCCTGATACAAACCCAACCTTTATCATAGCAACGCTAGAAACACTGCAAATTGAAATTAAAAAGCATTAAAAGATAATTATGAGACCATAGTTAGAGTACGTACACGTGTAAGGCAAATATATAATCTGTTCTATAAACAATAAAACAAGTAGCAGGGAGCTGTAATCATTTCTCTTCTTCTGTCAAATTCACATTTACATAATCGGAGGAAAAGAAAATCAGTATTTGATATTATCAGTACTCGAGGTGGATGAAGATTGAACGATCCACTCGGCAGACTGCAGGAAGAGAGATGACCGAGCAGAACAGGGTGTGAGCAAACAATAGTCTGAGTTTTTGTCCACAACGAGGCAAGACATCGAGCTGCGGGTGTAGTTTTCATCTTGCTCAGGCTGCTACATCTGTACCTGTGTTCGTGGCCTGTAACTGACGTGTGAACATGTGTGTGAAACAGAGGAGGCCCAGTCGGCCTCCTGAAGCAGTGGGTCGGCCGAACGAAACCACCCGTTGAAGTTTGAAGCCAAATGTTTGAACCTCGTTAGCGTCTCCATCCAGAGCTTTAGCACAGAGAGCGAAGGCCCTTCCTCATAACCATCGTTTCTTCAAGTAATTCAGATGGAGGATTCCAGTCCTGTAGTGTCACTGATGGTCAGCTGATGGATGGATGTCAAGCGGATGGATTAACGGATGGATGCAGCTCGTGTGACGGGGGAGGTGAAGGGGCTCAGAGGAGAGTCAGGAAGCACCCAAAGAGAGATCTTTAGTGGGGGGGGTGGGGAGGCGACAAACTTCAACCCGACTGAAGTGTTTTCAGCACAAAAAGCCACGACTCGCAAACACAGGGAAGATTTACTGGACTTGTAACAGACCAAATGACACTTGGAAGACAGCTGAGAAAAGGTGACGGGGAACCGAGGCAGGGGGGATGCAGTTTGGTAGGAACAGCACCACTTAGTGGCATCTGCTGCATACTGTGACCAGATATACGGGTGATTTCAATGCTGTACAATCAACAATAAGGTGGCGGGCACAAGTTCGAAGCGGTAAAACCATTAAAATAAGGCAACTTTCAATGATCATGTCCACACTGAGGGAGCGCTACAAGTCTTTTTTTTCCTTTCTTTCTTTCTTTTTATCATTTGGCTCTTAATTGTTTTTCCCCTCAGTGTCCAGCCATAAAGTAAAACAAATATTTTCTAATTTTCAGCCCTGAGCTGAGCGCTTGCTCTGGGCTCTGCGGATGAAAATGTCTGTCGCTTGGTTCAAACCACTTTGGTCCGGTCGGACGTCAGGAGCAGCGCAGCCTCCAGCCAGTCGACTGTGGGACTTTTCAGATGCTCAGTGCGGTTCAAACTATTTCCTATCGCACCACATGCCGAAGAAATAATAATCATTAATCTGAGATCTGGGCAAGGAATTAAAAAATCTTTCAGCCAGCTTGACGATCAGAGAGGGGTTCCAGTGATGGAGAGGGGGGTTAAACATAAAAAAAAATCCAGGATATTAAATCACTGCCAAAACATCCACCGTGTGAACCAGCAATGATGTGAGAAAAAAGAAGCCTGATACCTCATCCATTCTTTGACTCAAAAAAAAATCACTGAAAAAAACTTATGATCAAAGAGATAATTTTCTTCCTTCTTTCTCAATTAAAAAAAATAAAAAAATAAATAAAAAGTAAACGAAGGACTGAATGCCCTCACCCCCCTCCCGCTGTACAAAGAGAACCGGCGACTTCCAGATGTGGTTGAGTTGATCCATGCGGGCCGGTGTGTTTGTGGCGTTACTTCAGCGGCTTGGTATCCGTTGCGGGGTCATCGGCCATGGCGAGGGTTTTCTGACAGCTGGGTTTGGCATCCTCCCTGGCTGCGGGGCCCTGGGCGGTGGGGGCAGGGTTGGGGCCTGAGCTGTTCTGGCTGTGGGGCCGACTGGAGGGCTGGGAGGGGTGCCGACGGCGACCGTCCCCGCTGGACGAGTGTCTTCTGCGACCCCCTTCCTCCATGGGCGGCTAGATGCAAACACAAGCAGGGTGGAGATCAGATAATGAAGATAACCTTCAGCTACTACAAAACATGACATCAGTGTTGTATCAGTATGTTTGTCTCTTTGAGGTTGAGTGATCGGGTCACTAAACTGAGGCGGTGGTGACCTCAAGGTTAAATTTTTAAGATCAATTTGAATATATTTACATACATTTGACCTGTAGAGGACTTTCTTTAAAAATGCAGCATCATACTTTAATTGAGTTTACAGAACAACATAACTTCAAAGCTGAGAGATGATAATGAAACAGTCGTCGCTACTTCAGGGACAAATACAATGTGTAAAAACTGACATGAACATTTCTTATTCAAACTATTAAACAAACATTTTCAGAGTCATTCTATGAATATATATACCTTTACAAAAACATTGTACTTACATCGATCCTGAAATCTTCCAGACGTTTAAACTTGCTCAGACACTCCTGCAGCTTGGGATCGATCGTCATGGTTTTAGCTTTGGCGTATTTGAGGAAGGCCCAGAACTTCTCCAGTCCATACAGCTGACCTTTAAACAGGAGACACCAATACAATTAGCAGGAGATGAAAGTGAATCACTATCTATAAAAGAAGAAAACTGAACCAGAAACTCTGACATCCTGTGGTGTATTTAGAGAAAGTAAGCCTTCAGTCTGTATGGTCTTTTCTCTCTGTGGTTTCTACAGTACTGCAGTGTTTTAGATGTTCTTTTAATCAACACATAAATCTTGGATTCATTTATGTTAAGGAAACAGATCCAGCCGAGATGTTTCATGAAGAACCCATTTCGTCTGCTCTGATCTGTGCACACTGATTAACTCACCGGCCTCGTAGTCTTTCATGGTCTCCTCTTGGAAATCCTTAAAAATATCTGGTCTGAATTTCTTCTCTAGACCGTAACTGTAGTACCTGAAGAGGCACTCCAAACCGTACCTGGAACATGACAACGAACACACACACACACACACACAATGAAGGAGACAATCTGAGGGAGCTGAACAATGTTTGAGATACGGGGAAAAGCTACAAATCAGAAATGACACAAATGGAGCTCTATCTCTCTATTACATTTGAGCAACAAGTAAACAAACAAACAGGCTTAGGGCAGATTAGTTCAAAAAGTGGTGCTTTTGAGGAGATGGTGTTTCTTACCTGTATCCTTCCTTCCCATCCTCGACCACCAGCTGTCTGAACTCCTCGTACATCTTCCTGTTGAAATGATCTCGCAGGAAAAAGGACCAGAAACGGAAGAGCGTGTTCATCTCCTGCGATTGGCCGATTCCCAGTCGCTTTCGCTCTGTGATTAGTCGAGAGGAGAGAGGGAAGGTGGACATGGTTATTATTTTATTTATTTAATGTCAATGGGCTAGGAGAGAAGAATATATCTAGGTTCAGTTATATGCTAGGGAAAAATTCTCATTTTGATTCTTCAAGAGAGAATCAAATAAATATACAATAGAGGAGAAGGTGGAAAATGTGTGTGCTTGTTTACCGTTTAGGCAGCGCCGGCGGTACTTGTGGTAAACGTGTTGCGTGAAGCCGTTCTCCTTGAGCAGCTCGTGTGACGGGTGCTGGAACTTGGGGAGGGACTGGGGGGTGCAGCCGATGTTACCCAGGGCAGGGGTGCCCTCTGAAGGGCTGGCGTTAGAGCTGAGAGGGAGAGAGGTGGAGGAGAAGGTGGAGAACACAGAGAGAGAGCGAGAGAGAGAGAGAGAGAGAGAGAGTACAAGCACATTAAGTTTAAGAACTACTGGAGCAGTGAAGTTGGTCCTGAATCTGAGCTGATTCTCTTCTGAAGAAGCCCTTCACTTCAATTAAACTTTGAAAAGCCTGATATTTGGGACAGACACAATATAAAAGGAACATTTTAACCATGAAAGAATCTCAATGCAAAACTTCATAGACCGAAGTACAGTAAAGTCAGATCATGAACTGACTAAAGTTCATTCAAACAAAAAGAACGTCTCACACCTGCAAAGTCAGGGACGTTTGTGACTTCCCATTTATAAGGGCTGTGCAGACGCATTAAGAAATATTTAACTCTTCTGGTTCGACCTAAACTAACCACCTATTAAACTTATAATATCCTCATTCATACTGAAATCTAGACCATCTTTTTTATTGGTACCGTACATATAATTGTTTCAAATCCTTGTTTTTGTACTATGTATGTCATGTCCCAAATTATCTTAATACGTCTTAAATTGTGTTTTTTTTAGACAATATTGAGACAAAAATAGACCTATGATTTCTTGGCAGTTCCACTTGGTAGAATCCCACAATTATTTTTCCAACTAAAATTAAATTTGGTACATTTGAGGATTTATGACAAACAGAGTCCAGAGCAGTGAGCCTCACCTGACTGAGGCCGTGCGGGAGCGATGCTCTCTGGAGTCCATCACCCAGCCAACGTGGCACTCCATGGGCGGGTTGGAGCTGTGTCGGGTCTTCCTCTTCCTTGGCGTCTGAAAAATGACGGAGAAAAGTTTTTGTCAAGATCATTTGAAAGTAAGTTAGCAGTCAATAACTGGCTACCATTAGCTAGTGTTCCTTTGATCCTCTGAAACCTTAAAACCTTCTGATTTCACCATCACCCGGCAACCATCTTACCTTGGCATCAACGGGCCGACTTTCCTTCACCACTGGGTAGAAGCGCGGCGTCATGGTGGAGTCCTTCCGGTGAGGGGTGCGAGGCGTGCGTGGCGTCCGGGCACTGCGGTAGTTGGGTGAGTCAGGCACAGTAGTCGGGAGAGAGCGAGCTATGGAGGAGGGCTCAGGGGCGCCGAAGAGCTTGTTAGCCAAAGCATCTGTTGGGACTGAGGAGGGAAGAGAAAACAATTTAAATAAAAGACAACTTTCAGCAAGTTATTAAAAAATATTCTACAGAATGTTGTAGTAAATTTTATTCTACTGAATAAAAACTACTTCTCAACATCATTAGATTCACCTTGTTCCAAATAAAGACGATACTTGATGCGTTTGTTTCTTTTGTGTGTTTCAGTGCTCTTACTCTGCTGAGGTTTGGGGGGGCCTGGCGGGACTTCCTGGTTGGGGTCGACAGGCGGTTCGGGGGTCAGGCAGTCGAACTCTTCCCGGGTGATCAGGTGGACTTTCTTGAAGTTCTCCACCTCTTGCTGTAGAAGGTAGAAGATCCAGCATTAATGTGACGAGGAGGGAAAAAAAACTTCCTCTTACTAAAAATCTTAGAGGTCAAGGGCAAAGTTAAAGGGGGAATTGTGGCAAATGTTGAAAAGCCAAACGTGTAAAGACTTTTCACAGAATTTTTTAAAACACATCCGCCGAGACCCAACAGTCTAACGATGCAGCGGCTCCAAATCATACACACAGTGATCAGTCCTCTAAATGGATCCATTAACTATTCCTGGGAAAATGGTGAAAATGTAAAAAAAACATCCCAAACAGAAATGTTAACAGGCTCCGTCTTTCGACTCATCCTTTCACCAATTTGTGTATCTGTTCAATAGCTTCTATGTAATTGCAGTGACAAACAGAAACAGTTGAAAGAGCGTCCATCAAGAAACGTAAAAGATAATAAATATACAAATACAAATAAATAAACCTGGTATATTGAAGGAATAATTAACAAATGGAGGATAAACGGACCTTATCTGCAGCAGCCTGGAGATTGAGATGCAGCAGCAAAACACAGCTGCCAAAAACACTCTTTTCACCTTCATGTCCGATGTCCCTCACTGTTCTGACACTGACTCGCTCACCAGCTGAGTCACATCCACACAGACCCTGAATTTTCCAACCTCCTAATAACAACAGCTACTGTCCCAAATGCAACAACAGCTCAGTTCAGAAGTCTGACCACAAACACACAACGAGCCTCGCGCAGCTTTTCATCGGTTCACAAGGTGCGACTCACACTCTCGCCTTCCTTCCACCAAGTCTCCTCAGATCTCTGAGCGTCCATCTTTGTCTCCCCCCTGAAGCCTGTCACTTCGACCCCCTCAGCCCGAGGCCTTGTGTGTGGGGTTTATTTATAAACAAGTGTCCTCTGTTCCACACGCCGCTGGATGTGTGCGGGCGAGCACGTGAAGGTCCCACAAAGAGTTCAACAATGTTACAATGGGCAGCGGTGACAACAGAACAGAAACAAAACAAACTTTCTGTTCTGTGTCGGGTTTCCATGTCCAGAAACAGCTTTTACCGGGGAAGAATAAAAGTATCATCTGGACTTGGACAGAGACACAGTCACGTAACATGGAAGCTGTCAGAAGAGCCCACCTTGAGTAACACTGCTCACAGGCATTCTGGTCAAGTCTCATTTACGTCATAAAGGATCAGGGTTTTTGTTTTTAACGACCAAATAATCCAGAATTTTCTGGTATTTTGTTTATGTAAAAAAAAATGGAAAAATGTAGATCCTTGGTCTTTGTTTTTAACTCTAGATCCAACATTTAGCAGAAAAGGTAATTTAGAACTTAACTAAATAAAAAACTTACGAAATCTACTCGAAATTAAAACTTCCGTTCAATGTCTTTTTGTTTAAAATTATCTTACAGGAAAAAAAGGGTTTTGTTGGTGAGAATCATTAAAGACCAAAAACAACGAGCCTTAACTCACTCATGAAAGATTTGTTTGGTAAATATCCGTGATTCGAACGGACCTCAGTTTTACATTAGATTATTGATCATTTCTATGTTTAGAAAAGCAGTAGTGTAAAGAAGTTAACATAAAACTTACCTGGTTTGATTAAAATTGAGTTCTTAAAAGGCAGACTTATCACCGTATCAGCAACATATCACGTGGCCTCACCTTGATGGTGGCGTACTCGGGCTCGTACGTGTCGTCCCACAGGTCCTGCTCGTAGTAGAAGAGCCCGTCGTTGATCACCTTGACCAGCTCGCCGCACAGTTTGGAGCGCGACGTGTGGTGCCCTGTGCGGTCGCCCCCTGGGTGCTTCCTCAGGTAGGGCGGCGTCTGCGTCACAATCAGAATCTTGTTGACGTCGTGGTCGTCGATCTCGCCGTCCGTGTCCTCGTCCGACCAATCGGTGAAGGTGTTACGCCGGCCGTCAATCTGCGCCATCTCCTCATCGAACATGAAGTCCAGCTCCTCCGGTTCGTCCGGCTCGGCTCCGTCCTGATCACAGAACAAAACCAAACAAAGAGAAAAGAAACGATGAGAAGGTGTTGGCTGATTGGGTGGTTTATTCTGTATCACCATGTGGTCGATAATGGCAGTTACTGAATTTAAATAACAGTTCACAATTCAGAAGAACATCAGTTGTGATCAATTTATCATTTAAATTAATTGATCAATTAAACTTATTTTGTTCTACCTTCTTAAATTTGAGGATATGCAGGTTCTCTAAAATATATCATTTGCAAATGAAATATCTATGACATTTAATAACCTTAATGACACAATGTACAAAATAATAGATATACATTTGCTGTCTTTCTGAACAGTGGCTCAAAATTGTATCCCAAAGTGTGGTTTCCAGGGGAATAAGAGTTAAAAGTATAATAGTCATCGCACCTTGGTTCCTGAAGTAGCAGGCATTGGTGAGGAGCCGGATTGAAGCAACGGGGAACGAATCAATTCGTCCTTCTCCCTCTGCTGCTGCAACGAGGGGGCCTGCATCAGTCAAACAGCACCGACACAAAAAGTGGTTAAAATCTAAACATGATAGTGCATGAGCCTGTGAGGATGAATTACATTTGTTTTACATAAAACAATGTCTGATGACAGCTCATCAGTATTAACTGCAAATCACTCTTGCTATGATTTATCAATAATTTGTCAATTATTCTTTGGATAAATGTAGTAGTAAAAATGTAGGGAGAATGTGTCATATTTGAATTGATAATTTACAATCTCTCTAAACGCTCGAGTCTGATATGAACTTCACCTTCTCTGTGCTGACCTTGGGTCTGGCCGGGGAGGGTCTGGGCCTCTTCTTGACCTCGATCCAGGACTCGGAGTCCAGGTCAGGGAGGCTGGCGGAGAGGCCCTTAGGCATCGTCTTGAGGTTGGAGATGTCCGGTTCGGTCTTCAGTTGGTGCACTGGTGTGGAGGCCCTTGGAGAACCTGCAGCAAACACACAGGGTCACAGAGAACAACGTCAAGGATTACTACTGCCGGAGTGCAGATGAAGTGAAAGTATTGAACCCGGGAAATCAGGACACAAGACTTAGTGAGGCTTAATATTTAGAATCTGCCAATGGAGTAAAATTATTTGAAATTGTTTTAAAATAAGACAAATCGCCATAGTGGAAATCGAGCTTCATTAACACCAGGTCAGAGCGCTCACCTTGAGGCTCCTCTGGCATCTGTCTTGGGACAAACTCGGGGCAGTTAATGAGCTGAGAGAAGTCGGTGTGGGTGTTGTTTGGCATGTTCAGGCCCGGGAGAGGCCACTTCTCGGGGTCCACCTTCCGACGGATCTTCATGTCGATCACCTCCACTTCCTTACTGTCCTTCAAAGACTGGTGGGAGAAAGAGTGGGTAGGATTGTACAGTTTAAAATCACATTCTCATAATCTAAGATCATCTATCGGCAACTTTTCTGTCCACTTTCATCGGCAGAATCCAAGTGAGGGAAAGTAATGTGCGAACCTCCATGATGAGGTTGACATCGGTGGTGAGGGCCTTCACTCGGTGGAAGCTGGCGACGAGTGCGATGGACAGGAAGCCCTCATCATCCATCTTCCTCCGCAGGAAGAAGTCCCGCTCCAGGTTGTCCAGGCTGAAGTAGTACTCACTACAGAGGGCGAAGAAGTGAGGACACATGGTCAAAATTACCCAGGACATAGTGACAAGTCTGAAGTTAAGTGTTTCCTCACATTTGCCCTTGCTGTCCAAAATCGGACGAAATAGGATATGAGGAAAAGATGCAGGTGAGACGTACTCTCAGGTAGATGAGATACGTTACGTTTTTTTAAATGACAAATTTGCTCTTATGGATTGCTAACTTCTTTGTTTGCAGAAACAAAATATTTGGCCATTTGTGTCTTCGGCAGAGACACTGAAATAAAACGTCGGGTAAGACAGAGGGTCACAGATATTTGGTTTAAGGTTTTCAAACCTTCAATGCAGCTAAAACTGAGTTTTGATTCTGTCTGTGTATCACTTCTTTAAAAAATAACCCAAACTTACATCTGCTTCTTGATGTAGTCCTTCAGCAGGTCCTGGTCGACGGAGAACATGTCGTTGCTGCTCATGTTGTCGTAGTAGTAAGTCATAGCGTTGCCGAACTTCTGCCCGTGGGGTCCATCCTTCATGTCGTAGGACTTGTAGCTGTAGTGGTAGTCGTAGTGGCCTTGATGGGACAGACACAGTCAGTTAGAGAGGCAGAGATTTGAGTTTTCAATTCATTTCTCCAAAATCTTACGCTACATTCTACATGCAGTCTATTCCAAGTGAAGATTCCACAAACTATAAAAACAATACAAACAGCTGCTTGTATTTCCTAACTTTAATAAATTGTATTTTCAGTCTTTCTTAAGTAATGAATATTTGATGCGTTTTGTTTTGCAGTCACACACGACTGGTTGATATTTGATGGGTCAACGTCGCATTACTATATTTTGGTTTAATAAAAAGGGCTACAAGCAGATCAATTGTCAGGTTTAGAATGTTCTGAGTCTAATCAACCCCTTATTGAAATATGATCTGTCTGTCAAAGAGAGTGTGTGTTTGTGTAGAGTCCGTTTGAGCACATACAGGTGAGGTGAATAAATGCACCATCTGTTCAATAATGAGTCTTTGAGACAATTGTTTCTTATTCTTCCTCCGTGTTGTTTGTAATCTTTATATGTAATCAGAATTTTATAGGTTCCCTGTGGTTTCTCTTGCTCAGTGAGGGGAGGCGAGCGGGGAGACGGAAAACAGAGAGAGAAGTGGCGAGGGTGAGGGAAATCAGAGTGTATGAAAAAGAGTGATGGGGGGAGGAGAGAGGGAAACTCCTGCCAAAACCAACAGGAAACCTGCTTCTTCTGCTGGACCCAAGGCCTTTTGCTCACTCAAACACTTTCAGGCTTGTTATTATATGTTTTTGTAAGAGCCTCGGTGGAGCCCCAACACAACCACGACGACGAAGCACACAGAAAGTTACAGTTCTCCCAGATAAGTCAGACACTGCTTTGTTAAACCTGCTCGATTTTGTTGGGCAAAGCCAAGCATTTCTACTTGGTAGCAAGAAGAGAATATATATGATTGAATAAATAGTTGGACATTAATGTGCTTTAGTCTGTTTGCTAGGATTGAACATATTTTTGGTGTTTTCTGTCCCTACTTTATATTGACACAACTTAACCTACATGACTAGGGCTTTGAGAGGCCAACATGTTGCCGAATCTCTGCTAAACTGACTCTTAACTACAGAACAATGACATGTGGCGCTTTGTTTTTATTATAATTTAATTTTATGTTTATTTTCAAAAAGTGAAAAATAAAGATTTACAATGCACCAACTGAAATGTCACATTTCTTGTTTTTTTCTGCAAATGAATTTGTATTTCTCCAGAAACATTCTCCATGCATATGACAAGTTTAGTGTTTGTGTATAAGACAACTTGTTTGTAAGCTGATAGTTCAGTTTGGTGTAGAAATATTTATATTTTATATTTTTATTTTTAACCATTGTTTCAATATTTGATATTACCTGAATTTATCTCAGATAAGTGTCAAGAGATTTGTTTGGTTTTTGCATTTCAATGCTGAGATCAGAGATGTTAAAAGTTCTCTCCATGATGTTTAGTCAGAGAAGAGACATGAAGATCTCATCACTTCTACAGCACGTCTGCAGCTTAGATCTGAACGATGTCACCAGTTAAAGAAGCGTGTAGTAAAATATATAACAGAAATAATGAAAACGTTTAATTGATCATTTACACAGATAGAAGTGTCTCAAAAAGGAATTCTACCAGATATCTTTCCTTTATTATGATCTGGGATGTTTATGTGATTTTAATTTTGTCCTGTCGATTTATTTATAAGCATTTTGTTAACAAGGTTAAAAAGGGCTTTATAAATATACATTTGTATTCATATATCTCACTAAAGGCCCATTTCATGTATGATGTTTATATTGAATCTTTCTTTGCCAGTTATGTTAATAACGTTAAAATAAGAAAAGATGATGAGGACCACAAACGAAAATACTGCTCTATTTTTTTTTGGAGCACAGAAAACTGGTGGTTGAGTTGTATTTTTACATGAGTGTCTGTGTCTGTCTGTGAGGGAAATAAAAATAAACGAAACATACCTCTACCTCTGCCTCGTCCCCGGCCTCTTCCTCTCCCACGTCCACGACCTCTGAACCCACCGCGGAACGGCGCCCCTTCGCTCTTCACACTTGATACCTCGTCATGATCGTCACGCCACTCGCGCTCGTACTTTTGACTGTGCCAATCTGCAGGGAAAAAAAACACAAATCTTTATTTCTACACAAACACATCACCACACTGAACCATCAACATTAACCCGGAGGCAGGAAATCTAGTCAACTCATAGCTTATGATTAAAAACTGAACTTTTGGTAACTGCAGAGATTGCTGCGGATTTATCATGATGCTGTTTTCAGTAGTAGAAAGTGACTTTGTACTTAAAATTGATTTATAAACTCTCAAAGCGACCAGCGAAGTAGCAGGAAGTTCCCTGATCTCTCCACATCCTGCTGCTGAGTCATGCAGTTGCCTCCAACAGCTAAATGCAGTGATATGCGGCCTCACCGTGAGGTCAATGTTACGTGACGGCCTTGCACACTCACCTCTGAGGTCGTTCCTGGCGTTGGGAGGGAGGCGGGGGTTTTCGTTCTGCCTGCTGTTGTTCCTGGAGGCCGAGCGCTCCCTGGGACCCTCGGACTTCACCTCGATCATCATGGGAACCCATTTCTGCTTGTTTCCTGTTTGTAACGACAGCGACACATTTAGAGAGGAAAGGCACTGATTCATTCCTTTAGTTCCAATTAAAGTTTTGATTAAACGTTAAGTAAACTTAAAACATTTGATGGACATAGACCCAGTAATCTTTTAACAAGATTATAAATACTATGTCTTTTGAATCACTTTCAACTTGTTAACTGAGCTGTAAAGCAGCATTCAGACTCTGAATGTGGCAATTGTATAACACTGATCATGAGGAAAAATGGTGCTCAATACTCCTGGGTCTTCTAGTGATGACACAGCACTAAGTCAGCTGCACTACCTCGGTTGGCCAGTAGGATGCATTAGTGATCTGCTGTGTAAACCCATGTCTGGTTGGAGGAATGATGACTGTAAGTTTGGGTCAGAGTGTGACGGATACCACATTCAATAGCAAAGAGGAAATGACGGCCACTTTTTAAAGTGACGTGGCCCTGTGTCTGAGTGAGAGGGTAACGGAGGGAGAGAGAGAGAAAACTACAGTAAGAGAGGGAGGGAGGTGCAGAGCAAAGGAGAAAGAAGAATGGCACTAAGAAGAACACATGGCCAAAGCCAAGGGGAAATATTGTCTCACGGATTTTCTGCACCTAACTGTGCAATCTCATAGGTTTACATTATTTCCTCAGAAACTGATAAAAATGTCTAAAACTAATGATTGTGAATCTGCTCCTTTAACCACATCAGCACTAAACGTCACCATGACCTCGTTGGCTGAGGTAAAAAGAAGAGGACGAAAACGACTAAGGATCTGCCCATGACACAGAGGTCACTGTTTAAAATATTTAAAAGAGCTGGCTACAGTTTATTACGTAGCACATTTTTGAAGGCAGAAATGTCAAACAATCTACCCGTTTCATTAAACTAACCAAAAACAGGGCATTAGACAAATAGCTGATTGGGTCTGCCAGTTCCTGATTTGTCCTTTTGCTTCAATGCTGAGATCAGAGTTTTGAAATTTATCTCCATTGGTGTTTAGTCAGAGAAGAGACATGAAGTTCTCATCACTTCTACAGCACGTCCGCAAGTCACATGTGCAGTCCATGTAAGACAAGTCAAGGTTGTAGTGATAACCTAAAACTTGACAAGATAAATGCTCGTGGTTGTCACTCACGGGTATTCGTCTAGGACTTTTGTGTGCTTTCATATTGGGTTTTAGTGTCTAAGTATCTATATCAATGTGAAATGTTAATGTCTGAGCAGCAGTGTCACAAAGTGACGTTTGGAAAATACAAAGTGAACTAAAAACAACTCCCTGTAGAGACTATAAAACACACTCTGGCTGCAGAAGTGAAATCCTCCCCGATGCATTTCTTTGCCAGGTTTGTTTCAGTAAAGAAAAAACAAGCCTGAAGACCACCAAAGAGAAGGAGAGAGGGAGAGAGGGAGAGAAAGAGAGAGAGAGACCCCAACACAACAAACCCGACATTCGTCACTGAGGGTAACCATGAAGTGAAGGTCAGAAAACACTCACTGCCTGTGCCTGTGCTGGCTGCTTTAGTTAAAACTTTAATTGCTGCCAGACCTGTAACACAGCCATCACAAGCTTCTACTCTGTCACCTCAAATGTATAAAAGAAGCAGTTTACCGATGTCAAGTGCAGGAATCTCTCGTCCCTCTAGGGAGGACACTGTGTTTAACTAAATCTATATCCAACATAAACCGGGTAAGACTTTGTTTTCTATGAGAAGTACAAACATGGGTGTACTAATGTTGAGTACTTGAGTCATTTTGATCGATTAAATTCACCTTTTTTCTTCGGGCCGTTCTTCTGGGAGTCGTCGTCGCCGTTCTTCTCCTCTCCAGAGTCGTCTGACTTGGCCTTCAGGTTCTCCTTGCTCTCCTCGTTGCTCTTGTCCTTTGACTCCTTCTTGGTCATTGTTTTCTTCGGGACCTGGACACAAAAGAGGATCACACAGACGCACGTTTAGAAAACGAGCTGGAGGGACCGTGAAGTGCACCTTTGGAGACACGAATATAAAAATCAGAGGTTAACATTTCATTAACCTCGCACACAACTATTTTGCGAAAACCTTTTTTGTACAGGAAGTTTAACTGAAAACATAAGCACATGTAGAAATTAACAAGGGTATCTGTTAAAGCAAAGTGAAATCTGAGTTCTAAACATGCTCTGTGCAACATGAAGTTGCACAGAATTACATCCAGGAAGCACTAGTCTAATCAAAGCTGATTATCCTTAACTATCAGGCATTTATGCAATGCTAATAATGTCAAGCTTTGGATTGCTGGCTATGTCACAATGGTGGGCATGAAGCTCTGGTGAGAGAGATACTCAGTATCCAACACTGAGTAATGACAGGTGGTCTTCACTTTTAGCTTTTATAACCTGACACTTCGCTGACCTTTCACATGTGACATGCAGCTGCAGCGTCCGTAGTTTAATACGACATAATGTATGTAGCCAATAATAATAATTCTTGTTTTAAAAACTCATCAGCTTCCTGTGAAAGAAACGGTTTCATATCAGCAAACAAACATTAATAATTTTAATTGGTTAATTTTTCAAATCGGTCAACTGATAAAAGATTCTGGCTCTACATCCAACCATGCAAAATGTTTACAACCATGTTACTGCAGTAATTGCAGTATTCAACCAGTACTCATTAAATAAAGTGTAGTATTTCAAAATCTGTTGTGCAAAGTGCAAACTAAATAAACCGAAAGAGCAGATAAATTGTAATAAAACAAGACTTAAGTAGACCATACCAAACAATCTAGTTTGTGGAATAAAGTGGGATCAGTCTATGACCAAGCACATTTATCAATATAAAGTAATGTATAACCAAATAAAAAATAAAAATGTTTGGTACTAGGTATGGAGTGTGAGGGGTATTTTGTCACTTCAAGTTTACAGAGCAACTCCTCATGGACCCATTCAAAGTGTCTGGGTTAAAGAGCAGTCTTAGCCTGTGGTTATGACTTTTCATTCTTTCGTCCAGTCTCATTTTCATCTGCAGTAGAGCAACACACACACACACCACACACAGGTTCCACCTCCGTCCTCAGGCTGAACCTCGGACAGAGAGCAGTTACACACAGAGCAGTTCAACACACATGGAATCGCCCCCGCGGTCTTTATCTTTGCTAACAGAGCCAATATGTGACTTTATTCAAATCAAACAGAGTCCAGCCTCCTCCTCTGTGCTACAGCAGCTCAGCTATCAGCTACACACAGATCTGCAGCGTGTGATAGGCCTGAGGGGTTTTACCTACAAGTCATACAAAGCGTTCGTCTTTAGTCGTACGAGTACTCCTTAGGTATGACACATTTCATACCACAAACCATTCACTCCATGTGCACACACCCTCACAACTCGACAAGCTCAGCCTTTGAAATAAAGACTCACTTAAAGCATGCACTGTAGCTCTTAACAACACTGTTAAACAATGACTCATCACACAAACAACAAATGAGACAAGCAACAATTCTGCAGATGTGGGTCACGATATTGCAAATACGTAAAAAATAACCTGTTGCAGACAAATTATGTTTGATCTAACAGAATCTGGAATAGGGTCAGTCACAGGTTGCAACACGTCCGATTCTTGCGCTCATAGTTTTTGGTCGGTTGCAGGTTTATAGAGATAAATCGGTGTGTGATGACATGTTTAAGCTTTTAACTGAACGTTCTATAATTATTTCCATCTGAAATGTGAAGTAGGATCTGCCAAGGCTACAATCAGAAGCGCCCGAGGATCCTACAATTATTTTTATTTCAATGTATCTATAGACTTGACTTTCTGCAAAATGCGTAGTGAAACTCTACAGCCCTTTGGAACACTCAACGTTGGTTAATCTAGCCGTTAAACTATGTAAACTATGTACATTTTCATTATGATTTTGATGACTCATTCATAAAGTTTATTAATGTAATATTGTTAAAAGTGTTCTGAAACATTATGTTTAAAAATGAGGTGAGGAAGAAAGAGGAGGATTAAACAGACAGGGTTGAAAAGAATCCTAAATGAGCCGAGCTGCTAAAAATATGTCTCGTGCTTCAAACAGGGCAGGCGGTTAACAACAGGTTTAACTGGTTCAGGAAAACACAGGCTAGGGGGGGATTAGTGATTATATAGTCTAATTTATAGTTTGACATTCAACATACATTTTTATTGCAAGTATGTGACTGAAGCACCCGGACTTCCACATCATATGGAGTCCTTATATCAAGTCTTTACAGACGTTCCTATCGATGTTGGCTGATGTGAAGGGACAATTTAAATCACTACTGATGGTTAGAGAACTTTATGTAAAATTTTAATTTGGAAGGGAAAAGTTCTTGTCTCAGCAGTAACAGGTTAAAAAGTATGTCTCCAGTCTGCAGTGCACAACTTCACAGCTCGTCTCCCTGGTCACAAGCTGATCAATGTTGGCATTGTAAACTTTGTGGTGATAAATGGTATTGTGAAACGATCATTAATGTTTTAAAAATATAATCTCACAAGTGGAGATATTGTAATGAAAAATTGTATCTACCTCCATAATTTTATATTCTGTTTATCACTTCGGTAATGACTAAGACACTGTGTCCATGAGTCATTATTGGATTAATTAAAGGTTCAGTGAGTAAAATGTAGTGACATCTACTGGTAAGGCTGCATGTTGCAGCTCAGTACCCCTCAACTTACCATCCCCTCCCCTTCTTAACATGAGAGAGAACATGTGGTCACCTTGAGTTGTTAAAAAACACTCAAAAAGGTGTTTGGTTTGTCCAGTTTGGGCTACTGTACAAAAACATGGCGGCCTCCCTAGAGAGGACCCACTCCCAATGTAAATATAAAGTATTTAAATAGGAAGGGCTGCTTCTAGAGTAAAGAAAACCACAATTTGTACTAGTGGAATCATCACTGGGAATATTTTATATTCATTACTGCCAGTAGATCATTTTCACCTAAATCTTACACACTGAACCTTTAAGTCATTTGTTTCCTTGTTTCAATACCTATTTGTTTTCCCCTCACAGGATCTATGTATGAAAAGGTTGTTTCCATTACATTAGTGGAGATTAATTGACTATCGCTTTTATTTGTAGTGCAGTAATCAAGGCCTAGATTTCTCAGTAAGAAACTAACAACCACTTAGGTTTAGTTTTGTTCTTCTCTCACCAACAACCTTTTAGCCACACGTCTGCCTCTTAATATACATCTGCATTGTTCCTCAACCAAGTTTTGGGGAGGGTAGATTCAACCACCCAAACAGACACAGCTGAATATATAACTTCTTGGGTTGAGATAAAAAGCTCCAGAACGCACTAAAGTAAAAGGTAAAAACCCATAAGCATAGTATTAGCACATTGTTTTGCATTCTCAGGGGCTGCTTATGCAAATTATGTTTATATAAATAATGTATGGCCTCATTTGCAGCATAAGATTAGTGGTCGATATATATACCCGTTGGCATGATGTTTTTTTTCATTGCCGAGTCTGTATAACTTCTTGTTTTGTGCAGGGAAGTGTAACTGTTGAGCTTATTATTGTTAGTAATTTATAAATCAGACTGGATGTCAGCGGTAGGGCAGGCTGCAGGGTTCATGGGCTGCAGGTTGAACTTACACTGAATCTCGATGAGTCTCTGACCTGCCTGACAGTCGGTGGGCAGGACACGGTCCGTGTCTCTGCCTCGATCTGAACAGAGGGAGGGAAGAGCAGTTTAGAGACGACAATGGGGTGGACCATGATGAGCATACACACAAACATGCACACACACAATGAATGTAGAAAATGTACAACAGAAAATGAACAGGAGTCATGAGTCTTAAAATGTCAATGTTTGGGACTTGATCTGGTTTGAATCATCAATATGAGTCCTAATCTGGTCTTTTTTATGCAATGAGGAACTTAAAACAAACTAAACACATTGTTGCATCTTTAAAATCTCATTTGTGTTGTGTTGCTCTGCCCAAACAACAATGATGGTAATATGCTTATCCCTGTTGCCATCAAACAGTGAAAATGCCAAGTGAATGCTGCACCAGCTGTGGATAATAAGAAGCATACGCTGCATCTACACTCTACTGAGCTCCCTCTGGGTTTAATAAAGTACATCCAATATCATTTCAGCAGCTAAATGGCTAATGCTGTGTCATTACATGGAGGCAGGCAACACATTTATTCTGTTTATTGCTTTGGAGTCTACACAGATGGGAATAAAAGGCAATGCTTTTTAGCGAGGGTAGGGATGTGTGAAATGATGGAAATCGTGGCTGGAGTAGAAGACTGTGTTCAAAGCTCAGGCGGGCATGAGTTTTCTGAATCAAAAGAGATGAAGACATGTGGTATAACGCTCGTGCAAATGTAGACAGTGATGATGAGATCACAAGGATGCTGATTCACTCTTCCTCCAACACAGGAAGGTACCAACGGAGCTGTTGTCACGGTGGTTTTACCACACAGAAATTAAGAATCCTGGTCACGGCTGCAGTTTGAATAATACAACCTCAGATCAACAACCTAGCAACCTAAACCTGGAAAAAGTTTTACTCTGGACACAAGACAGTGAACGATATAAAGCAATAACCGATAAGACAACTGGTTTTCGATTGTAATCATACACAAGAGTCAAACCGACACTAACTTCTGTGGACTTAACTCTTCTGGTATGCACCCATTTCTTTAAACTCACTACTTCCTGGTGCCACTAAGAAATGCTGATCATACAACTTAAAGGAGAAGCCGATGGTTTTTAAAGATTTTAAAATTAAAATACGACTATATCCGTTTTCAGACAAATGTCGAAATTGTCCAGAAAACTTTGTTCAGACTTTTGGGTTTGATTTTCACATTTGAAGATTGTCCAGGTCAGAGGCCTTCAAAACAGAAAATGTCAGGAAGATTTAGGTGAGGGGTGTGGCCTGGGTAGAGCCTACAGGAGGCTAGACAGGATGTACACATTCTGATGCAGAAAGTCACTTGTCTACATTGCTTAATACACATGAGGTAAACAATTCATAAATTATCAAAATGAGTTCCAAATAGTTTTGAGTCAGATTTATTCTGCCTTTATATAAAAGCTGAGGAAGTCAACACTGTGGAATTTGAGAGGCTATAACTTGGTTTGATGGATGAGACTGATGGCAAAAAGCCACAAGTGAATTATACATTTAGTCATTTCATTTTGAAATTATAATGTATATAAATTATAAACCTGGTCAGCTTTATTGCAGGAAATATTTATATTTAACTTCAACCATGGCATTCAATTCAACAGCACAACCCTGCAATCAAAACTCATCCTTTATCAAGTGTCAGTGTCTATTTCCCAGCATTCATAGCTGGCGGAACAGGTTACAGGGGTTACAGGTTTAAATGTTACATGATGGACAGTGAACTCCAGCGCTCTAAGAATAGCAGCAACACAAATCCAGGTTCTGTTTATTGAGGGGGGGGTCCCTAAAAGGACATCCCTTCCCAGGGCTTGGCTGTCATCTCAATACTCTGCCTAGGTCACCATACCCACCGGTTATTCCTGGCTATCATGATGTGACCCACATTTTCCTGCTCCACGACACGGACGCTTCTTCATGATCTCTCCAGACCTGGCTGCCTAAAATAGTGAAGGGTTACCATGGTGGCTCTCTAGGTGACACACTATCGTCCTGAGATCAGAAATAGAAACTGGCTGAGGTGGGGGTGATTCGTTACTCCTACTACTGTGAGACGAAACATATTAGACGTATCCCCTGTTCGGACTATCAGCTGTAGCGTACTATATACATGTATCTTTTTCTGTTTCAAGGAACAGTTCCACATTTTTGAAAAAATACCTATCGAGAGCTGGATGAGATCATGACCTCATAGGGCACATATTTGAATATATTAAACAAACAAGTCGGTAAATGTTTGCATGTTGTAAAGCTGTTGAGGCGTGTGTGTTTGTGAATTCAAGTTGTTATTTAAGATCTGTATTTAAGTTAAAGGATTGAAAGGTTTTAATCCATCAAGTCTGAATTCTCTTATTATTAATTATTTCATCATTAATTCTTTACTTCTTCACATTATTTCTAATAACAGTTATTATTCCTGTTTCACCACTTCCATGGAGTTGGTGAACTGTGCCTGATGCCGGCTTTGTGGTCAGCCATCTTTGTTTTGTCCCCTCAGAGTCCAAGTGGTCTTGGTGTGGTGGTGAGCCTGCACTAACCCTGACACTTAAAAAAGAAACATACCGTTGGGTCAGCAGACGCAAACGGCCCTGTCTGTCGAGCTGCTGTGTAATTACAGCCAAAACCACTAAAATACCTATTGTAGAAAACTGCACAGACACGCCCACTACAGTGAAGTAGCAGGACGGGCTGAGTGGCTCCTTCTGACCGATTGGTGAATAAAAGACTTCTGAGATGTTCTTCAATAAGCTGCATCTGTTCTTACATATGTTAGACGTGACTGTCAATCAAGAACAAACTGAGATACAAACTAATTCCTCTGCCTTTATCTGGTTCCCATCGTTAAGTCATTTCTGCTGACATCATACCATCACGAATCAACTTAATGTTGTATGGAAGTGCTTAGTCATGCACCCAATGCATAGTCATGGTCACATAATCACTGATGTAACAAATCAAAAGTTTTAGGATTCCCAGCTCTAGCTCTGGTGTTACCATCCCGTGATCCCCTGCAGACTCAGGAGTGACACCGGTTCCTGCCTTATCATCCCACAGACAGAGTGAACTAACAAAAAAACGATTTCCCAGTTTGAGTCCTGTGACCTCTTTATATCAAAACCTCCCCCCCTTCTCTCCCTTTCATTTACATGAGTCATCATGAACTCAGGGGCAGTTACATACACGTTATCCAATCGAGTGTGGTTTGGGGTGACAAGCCAACCCCACCCACTATACAAAAGTGTTCCTGTTTGCTCCTGGGATGCAGTGGCAGTATCATGTGTCAGGTGTGCAAGTTTAGATGTTCACAACATAAAGGAATGAGAAGGAAACAAGCAGTTCAGCTCAGTAAGCCACTACAGCCTTGTACTGCAATGCTGTATTTGTTGAGTCACACCCACTTTGACTGATCCGAACACATCATTTAAATCGCCCTTGTAACTACACCTCACCCACATATTGTGTTTCACTCAGATTTTTATCTTTTCACTGTCTTTACGTGGATTTTCCGTAACAAGGTCTTGAATTGTAGTCACATTTAGGAACCAGGACAGATTGGTTACATCCACACTATTTTATTTTTGTTTTAAAATATGTCACTGTTGCTGTTTACACGTGACGTCCACACTGCTGAGGTTTGAGCACCGCTGACAACGTTTTAGTTTAAAACCTCGGGAGCTGCATTTTAACCTAGGCGGCAAAATCTGCCTCCTGATTGGTTCTTCTCAGTCAAAGAAACTAAAGTCTTGCACTTACTTTTCACCTCTTTTTTTCCCTACCTCATTCTTTATATTTTCAACCGGCTGCATTGTAAAAAATAAGAAGAATGAGGTTTTAGTTTTATAACGCTTAAAGAAAAAACTAACAGTATTGACATAGCCTTTGCCCACCTTCACTAAACAAAAACAAATAAATCTCCACTGCACCAGGTCCAAAGGCAGTATTAAGTTGCCTGTGTGGTCAGATCTTTCTTATAGATTTCTGCAGCTTGTTGTGACCTGGTAAACTGTAAACAGTCTTAGGACATGTTCACCACAGCCTGTTGAAGAAATCAGGATGATTCCACCCTCATCTCATTAGTGTGTCCTAAGTGTGCATCTACCAAAATGTGAGTCAATATTTGTCAAACAAGCAACACCACCTACCTGCATGTCTTTGGTTGCCATCTCCCCTGGAGTTGGCCAGCTGTTTGCATCAGCAAAATCTCCAACCTACACAAAATCAAAAGAATAAAACAAAGCTGAACGAGCAGAATTTTCACAGGTATGTGGAATAAAACAAAAAGGGCGAACCTGGTTGGTTACATTTGTTACATTTTGTGTGAGCAGGCTTAGGAAACAAAGAGAGAGAATACCTCAAGTATTTTCATTGGTTCTGCATTTGACCAGTTCACAGATCAAACCAATATAAAAAAAGAGAGAAATGTGCATGCGTTTGCGGTGGAGGCTGTAAAATCCTTTCCTGTCTTGCCTGCTGTCAACTAGCTACCCTGCTTTCCTCAAGCATTTAGCCGAGTGCTTTCTGTAGTTTGCCAAGTTCTTTTGTTCCTGCAACACTGGGGTTACCTCGGAGAGTCATAAACATTTGTGGTGAAGGTGTGTTTAACAGCGCTGTAGTAGTAAAGCAAACCCTGCCAGCAGAAGGTATGAAGTTGTGAATGACATGCTGTGAGCAAAGTGTGTTTGTCTTATCTGCCGGGCCATTGGCTCACTGGGAACTCACATTTGCATTGTAACCAGGTGTGAGGGGAGGATACTACACACAGCTTGAGGTGTGAAAGATAAACACTCTGAACGTTCATACCTGCACTGAGATAAGGAAGACATTTTTCCAAAGGCTTCAAAATAGATTCACGATTATTATAGATAAGTTATTTTTATAGAGAGATAAAAAATATCAGATTGTGTCATAGAGTAAATAAAGCTTTGTTTTAAGCCGAAAATGTGTTTAACCCGTTATAGCTTTGTGTTCCTCCCTTTAGAGACGAGGCCATCCTTTTTCTATAAATGTGACTGAGGAAAATCTTTGTGATTCGCTGAAATACACTTGGAACTGTCACAAGTTGACAGTTCCAAGTGTGTCAGTTCACACCTGCCATTAGAATGTGTCTCCACATGTGGGACCTGTGGCCACTTGTGATCAGGTCTCAGTCCTCAGCTCTACACGCAAACACACACGTAGGTCATTTCTGTATGTTGCTCATGGAGTTGTCAACTTGATCGTCACCAGAGAAGTGTGTTAATAAGTTTAAAGGCTGTGTGAGAGAGCAGCTAGCTTAGCATAAAGACTAGAAGCACAATAAATCATCTAACAGTTCTGCCCCCATGATTTCCCTATTGTGCAGTTAATTTCTTCAGTCCACAAAAAAATATTAAAAACATATCTGTGGTTTGTTAATCTAGTCAGCTGAAAAATGAACACTTGAGTAACGGGAACAGGGAACAGTGACCAAGCAAAAAACTACTGATATAACAGTTATTATGACAGTGATCTTTTACAAAAGCATCAGAATACTGTGAGAAGAGGCATAAAGTCCATTTATTAATCCTCAACGTGTGTTAGAGAAAACTGAGGATGTAAATCTGACACAAGTCACATTGCAGCCGTTGTTTAATATATCAGTTTTCGGTAACTTCCTAAAGAAGCCCTGCTGGTGCTGTTAGTTATTATAAATACATCTTAACTTTAAATGGAGCGTTACTGAATACATCATTTACTTAGACACACAAGCATGCATCATTACCTTTCCTCCGCGTCTGGCTTTGGGCGGGTTCCCTGCTTTCACCACCTTGGCAGGGCCGGTCGACTCTGTAGAAACACATCGAGATCAGCAGAATTAAAACTTGTTCTAGACACATTACAATAGACCATTTGTACTGAGAAAATCTAACTGATTTCATCTACAATGATTATTGCATTGCATTAATCAGACAACACATGAGATTAAACGCAGAGGAGATTGTTTTTCTCTCTGGCAGTTTTGCCCATATTCACTCACTGGCTTGTCTCAGTTAAATGATTTGCCTGTTTTCTCAGTTTTAATTAACTTTTCCATCACTCGTCTTATCTACCTGTGGAAGGCAGGCTCTCAATAAATTAACTGACTGTTCCCCTTAGGATTTTCTTTAGCAGTAGAGCCAGGCCGACCTACCCCCAAATACCCCCAGCGCCACTGCATCCATGCACATTACTTGGCACCGATTAATAGACTTTGCTCTTCTGCTCTTTTCTAATCAATCACATGAAGAACTGATCTTTGTAGTAACCTGATCATGCATAACTGGGGCGTCGCCTATTCTCCAGAAATGAAGTTAAAACACCTCACTACAGCCGACTACGACTCGAGCAAATCACAGAGACACAAAGTAAACTTCGAGTACTGTTTATGCCCTAAAAACTAGTGTTTATTGTTAACCTGTGAGGTGAGCACAGGTCAGCGGGTGAGAGTGGAGACATGACATCTGGCACGGTAATATGGCACATAACAGGGATACTGTCCTCATGGTGTGTGTCTGCCCAGATCCTGAAGCAGTGGTGCCGCCACCGTAAAATTTACCTTGGTTCTAGTGATAGCTAATTTTTACTCATATCCTGAATGAGATGCGTTTGTTTTGGGCTTCAATAAATCTTAGAAAGATTGCGGTCTATGGGAACATACAGCGAACAACGCAACAATGATGAATCCTATTCCATCCTGGGGAAAAAATATTGGTAAAAACAGAGCAGCTGAGCTCACTTCACCATTTTAACCTGGCTTGTGTCTTTAAGTCAGAAGTCCTGCTTTGTGGTGTTTTTGGCTGCAGTGTTACCACATGCAGCAATACAAGGCAGTGAAAACTGTTCACAGTGACTCTGCCATGCCATTTACACCAAGGAGCAGTATTCAGTAAGCTTCTTAAGGATGATCATGTCAGGGGAAAATGCCTGAGAGAGAGGGAGCAGGGAACAAGATCCTTTGGCACACTGCGTCTCTAACAACACCAAGCGCAGCAACGTCCCAGGGTGCAATTAGAGAGTTGGGAGAACATAAATAGTCTTATGTGCAAAATATTATCAGAGAAGAGATTTGGGAAGAATGTTGTTCAACATAGCAGGAATATTAATGGGTTGGCAAACTAAAACGATGTGTTTGTTATATAGATATATCTAATTTACATGGAATTCAACCAGACACACCACTAAAAAGGTATTCAACTGACTATAGCTGAAACTATTATTTTCTTAATTTAAAATAATTATTTTAATGTCAGAATTTTACCTTCACCAAGGACGTTGTGTTTTCACCCCTGTCCATTGGTTGGTTTGATTGGCATGGATAAGAGACTGGTTTAACATTGTAATATTGAGCATTTATTTGACATTGTCGTCATTTCAAATGGAACATTTGATGGATATTGGTGGAAAAAGAAATCAGGCATATTAAGGTGACTGATTTCTAACCTTACAACCAACGAGTCAGACAGAAGTCTGGTCCAGGGGTCCTGAACCTTTAACGGATCAAACACCAATCAAAACGTATATGAGGAGGGAGCTGACACATGAAAGAAAGGAGCACATGATGTTATGTCTGAGTTGTATTAAATGCAGGGTATAATATCGACATACGGTCTGGGCACCAGTGTGACACACAGCAAGCCATCCAGCACCTGAACTTTATATCTGGAGCTGAACTCCACTGCTGTGTTTTCAGGTCACGGTTTTTTCTTCATCAGGTTATAGTGGTGCACAACACCTCTTCACATTCCCATGACGAGACACCCAGTGAAGAAAAACAGAATCATAAATAGCTGAAGGGCAGGCTGGGAAACGATGCTGCAACTGCCTGGCATAGAATATCTTGTCTGAACCGAGGAGTCACTACTGACCAAGAGTTTACAAAAACTGTTGAGGAAGCCAAATATGCAGTATACGCAAGGTTATCAAAGTCACAACAGATGTCAAGTGAAATTAGTTATGGAGCAACATAAGAATAGTCATGTGATTCAGATATTGGTGTTCTCATGTACAGCCAGATCATTTCAGAAAAATGTCGGTTGTTCAGTGCATGTCTGAAAGTGGTTTTACAGTTTAACAATCCTTTAGGCACAGGGATAAATTACAGGTCATATTTGCAGAGAGCATGACTATACAACTACGCTGTAAGGCAGAAAGAAGCACTGTTACAGATTCCAATGGATGGAGATGTTTAACATGAACACACAATTGAGTCAAAACTCATCAAGACACACAACTGTCTCATGAACAGCATCATATAGATCTTTGCTCACAATCAGCTCCAATTTAAAAGTACTTTATACCAGACCTTCCATAGCAGGATGAAACGTATTAACTCTTTACTGACATCCCATTCTAAAATTTCTTTAAATCTGTTTAGTTTTAAATCTATGAATTAAGTTTGAGAAATAGTAAGATTTGACTCAAACTCCCCGACACCAACAACTCTTCCCTCTGCTCAACAGTTTTACAGTCGTGTGCAGGAATTCTGTCAGCAGAAATCTCAAACCTCTTGTGTTCAAGGCTGCACCGTATAAAGTATCAAGGAGATAAAATCGACCAATAGTGCAATAAGTGGGGCATCTGTATCAGTCAAAATACAAAAGAATGAGCACAAAACACACTGTGAAATGTAACTGGATATAAAGTCTCATACTTCCCCTCAGCTGCAGCTGAAACAGTGTCGACCATGTCTGAATAAGAGGAGGACATTGAAACAACTGCGAAATTGTCAGAGTATCATTAGAGCATCATCCATTACAGGAAAGAAAATCCCCAAAAGGCATGTCAAATTTGATTTGATTATGCCTTAAGCTCAAGTAACATTTGTGTACACGTTCCATTATCTTGTTCAGAGACCAATGTTTTTGGTTTAATACAAAAGAGTCATAAGGAGACAATGTATCCCACGACAGCCATACAATTAAAAGAGCAGATCATTTGGTGTTATTGCAGTTACCCGACGTTAGAATACTTAAACCTCATAAAAAGTTCCATGAAAGAATTCCAATGAGTTCTGCTCCGGAAGCAAAATGATTAGAGTGGTAATGACCGACATCTCGATCATTCCAACCCCCATATTATATTTCAGAGGGATAAAAAGACCATGTGAACTAATTCAACACTAAAACGTTTGCTTTGTGACGTCGGCAGCTTAACTTCTTAACCTGCCTACATTTTAAATACAAGCTTCTTAAAACACTGCTGCACTCTCCAGTTGCTAACCCAGCATCTCATACTCAGGCCGGCATAATGTTGCTTCAATGCTGCTGATCTTAAATCAGAGCGGCTGGCATCACATCAACCTGCTATTCAGCCAAAGATTACTAATGACAGATGGGAATGAGCGGAAGTATCAAAACTAGACATTGACCAAAATTCAAGACTCTCTCGGTCGAGGATCGTATTCAATGCTACATCTTTAGATTGTGAATCAAGTCTCCAGCATAAACTTCTTTCTGGGTGTTTATGAGCAGTAACACTCAAGCCAAACAAGGAATTTCTTCTAGTGGCCGATAGAATCCAAATACCACTTCTTGTGCAACTATTTCACCACCTAGATTAAGATAAGCTGGATTTGTAAGACACATTGTTTCAGTCACTCCTAAAACCTGGTGAAGTGAACATAAAGCTATTGACCATTACGCAGCACGTTGTGGTGCAGTTGACCCAAACAATCCCAAAGATCAATAACGGCACAAAGTATTTCACCACTTTTAAATTGAATTTCAAGCTACACTCTAAATGAGAATGACCATTCATATAACAACATGTAGCCACCTAGTTTGTAGAACCAAAAAAATTGCTTGGCTGCACAGTTGTGCCACTTTCTTGTGTAACCAGGCCTTATCAACCAACAACTTCCCTGGTAAACGTTCCTCAAACAGTTGTAAAAGATCCTGAGCTCAGCACTAGTTTCTCATTTAGAAACTTTAACGATGCAACAGCTTTGGGCTTAATCAAGTCATGGATTCAACATGAATTCCACAAGTATTTATCCCCCGTTATCTGCTTAGTTTGAGAAGAAAGTGTTAATAGTCTATGGAAGGTTTCAAAATGCATGCTGCTACCTACAGGGCATGACAGAGCATGTTTTACAGGCCAGAACATATCCCAGGTAACCAAGCTGTGGTGCAACCATCAGATCTTTGCCGCAAAGTAATTCAATACTGCAACTCTCTCCCTCTTTTCCCAGATCATTTCAATAGATATTAGGTCAAAGTTTTGTTCCCTACAGTTAGAGACTGTGTCTATGTCTTAACATGTTCGGCCATGACCCCTAATGGATGTGCTCTGAGGGATAGAGTCTCTCAAGACTATCCTCAGCACATCTTGGATGCATTGACACCTGAACACAGATGTCCATTTGTGATTGTAACATCTCTTAATACCAGGGCTTAACAGGGATTCACTGGCCAGAAACAGTTTGTCTTACTGCTCTACTCATGTGAACTTAACAGTGACACTTTCTTTAAGGGATGTGACTCAATACTTTGGTCCTGACGGAAGGATACATACTTTTTTTAAGGATTTAGATAAACATGAAACTCAGTTCCCAAAATGTCAAGGTCAATGTGTGGAATTGATCCAAACTAGGACGTGACCGGTCTGCACCACACTGCGGTGGTATCCTTATTGTGATTTTCTGAGACAGTTATGGTTGGTGGGTTAATTAATAGAATTGTTGACAGATCTTTTGAAACAGTCATGTGGGAATCTAACACAGATCACCAGCAGCCATGAGCCAATCATTGGGCCTGACAAGTGTGTGCCTCTTTAAACTGTATGTGACTGATAATTTCATTTTGTGGTGCATCAAGCTGCAGCCAGTGGACAATCAACGGTTGTTCAATGACAAACAATGTTCTTCGAGCTCATGATCAGCTGAGCCATGTGCTATGATCCCTCCAATCCGAGCATGTAGGACATCGCTCACGGTTGCTTACAGGGCTGCTCAGTGTTCGCTGCATATCAGATGATAGTTTAAGGTCAGCTATCGCCTGCCAGTGCCGGGACGTCTGCCAAACTATAGGCTACTGTCCCCCAGCCAGTCACAGGCAGCAGCACATTCAATCTAGACACAGGCAATGACTTAAATTATAATTTTTCTGTTATAGCAGTTTTATTACTTTGGCACAGATTTGTGAAATGCCATGTTTTTTTGAGAAAAACTGTAGAAGACCTAGTATAAATTGCTACTATGCATATAAATACCTGTGCAATTGAAAAGGATGTGCAGGAACTCCACAGAAATTTACATCAACATTATATCTTTTTCAGACAGTATTTCCTGCCAACCCAACCAAAAAATACATGGGTGGGTGACTGGTCAAATCTAAATGTTCAAACTGGTGCTCTCGCAGGTTGCGTAACTGATCTCAAACTTAATACATTTAACAAATTTTCACAAACCTTAAGGTGCAATGCAACACGAGAATATTAAAAACAACTTTTTGATGTCAAAGTTAAACTAAAGATCTGTCATTTGTGGTATTTACAGCTTGAGTTATTTTTTGCCTAAAACAGAGCCCGGAGTGTGACAGCCGGTCGAGAAGTGTGTAACTTAACAGGTACGAGTGAAGGCAGCTGAGTGTTATCTGGGCGTTATGTGCTCAATTCTGCAAGAGCGGCGATAAGAGTGTTGTATTCTTCAAGACCCAAGGACAGGTCATGCGTCAGTGTATGTGCATGTGTGTTACATGGACACGTGACAGAACACAGAGGAGAGGGAATGAGTAAAGAAAGAGAAGGGGGCAAGAGAAGAACTGATAATTTGCATTAACAGGTAGATTTTGTTTCATCAAACCAGTTTCCACTATTTCCCCCAGAGTAGACGGAGAGAATAAGAACAAAATGAGTCAGCATCAAAGGAGACAGAGAAAACATTAATCCTTCTCACTTACAAAATAGTTTCCCCCAAGAACCAAGAAATATTTACATTTCAACTCAAAAGTAAAACACCATTCTTAGGTTTTTCTAGACTCATACAGGGCAAAAATAAAAATAAAAAAATAATAAAAAATCAATTTCAATGAGCTTTAACAAAAATGGATATCAGGGAAAGCGATTAGAAGGTTTCAAGATAGCAACTCTCATACACGTATACACACATACAGCCACACAGTGTGAGTAAATTGTAAGATTGTCAATGGAAGAGATGCATTTTGTATGGTGCAGTGTAAGGGACCAAATTAAGACTATTGAGAAGTTGGCTACGGCTATATTCTAGACGAAGATCGGTGTGCAATTAGTGCTGTACATGCACAAGCTGCGTTTACCAAGTATTTAAGATTCACACCAACATTAGTAGGTATACGCAGGTTTTAATAAACGCAGGTTAACGTGCAACAAAATATGCGCCTTTCCCCATTGTTAGGAGTTGCGTCTGTGGGTTTTCTCGAAAAGCATCATGGTGGACATCACAAGGACACTAAAGTTATCTCTCACCTCGATGTGCTGCAAGATTAGTTTGTTCAACCAGGTGTAACGTTTCCATCACTGCCAATCAGATCAAGCCCAATACAAAAATCATAAACCAGGGGGCTATGAGGACCCTCATCATTTACCCCCGCACCCCGACATTGAATGGGTTACATACAACAACAAGCGGAGAATCCTGGGCTGACCGGCGCTGAGAAATGTGGGTCCGGTGTGAACAGACAGGCGGCAGCGTGCTAGAGAATGGATGCGGCACGGCCCCTACATTGTGTGGAGCTGCTCTTTGTCGGATCCTTCAAATCCGAAGTTGAAACAAGGTTAGAAGCGAGGATAAGGACCACCAGCATATCAAGGATAAACCTCCCTTTGCAATAGTTCTGAGACCTAATGAGAAATATCACTTCTACTTCTGTACCGAAGTCTATTTTGGGCTGTAACTGGTCAGGGACTGCTTGCCTTGCTTGTCTTGCTGACCCATCATGTGGAGACCCCTCTCACTTACGTCCATCGTAACCCTCTCCTCTCTGTGACTTCCACCAGTATTCACTCTCAGTCTCCCTCTCCTGCTCGCGTGTTTTCGTATCTTCTTTCTTCACAGCATTCTGTTTTAGTAGTTAGAACCAGAGGCAACCAATGACATTAACTGCCACCAACCCCTACCAGTTCCCATTAATATTACCTCTTCCTCTTTATCAAAATAGACTTCACTTGAAGTGAGTTCAATTCATTCGGCTGTGGAGGCTCCAATTCAGATTCTTACACATCTATCCATTTTTTTTTACATTTATATCAAAACGAAACATCTAAAAAGGAATGATGATGGGTATTTTCTAGACTTGCATAAACCTAAATTTAGTTAAACGCTCAGTCAGATATTTCCAATAAATACTATCTCGGATATCTCCAACCCCCAACACACACAGTCCCATCTCATCTTCCCACAACTCACAAACGAGCTCACAGCTCAGGTGGAGTCCACATTCAATTTCCCATGGGTGTTACAGCACAAGGCAGGGCAGATACCTGCTCCAAACCCCGAAGGGTTTATCACTGTTGAAACCTTTAAATAAACCTTGTGCCACGTCGACTCTGCATGCTTAGATAAACACAGTGGTGGTGTTGGGAAACCGGCCCAGTCCTCCACCAGATGCTGGGACTTTTTTTTGGCTTTGTCTAAGCGAGTTTTCTTCATACTCCCACATGTATTGTAAGTCAGAGCATGGTCGAAAGATTTACTTATTTAGGCAAGTGTTGGATTCTGGGATTCCCCTGTGACTGTAGTGGAAAAAGCAGCAGTCTGACAGCTTCCTCACATGATCCACAGAAGTCAGGGTCCAATTAAAACCGCCCCTTATTAGATAAACATGCTTTAATTTCTCTTTCGATAAAAGGAATGAAACCATTGCCAGGACTTCTTTAAATGCACAACAGGGGACACGCAAAGTTCCTTAAAAGGCACTGAAGAGAGCTGAGGGGGAAATGTGTCTAAATGAGGAGGTGGGATAATTATGTAAACCTCTACGTATAAATGGTTTGAAATGATCACATTCAAAATCTCAAATAACTTCTGATGTGAAGGGTTGCTCTGCAGTTTTATTCACAAGCTGCTTGCTTGTCTCACATCCCCAGCAGAGCGGAGCAGGGTGACGACATAGGAGGGAAGCCTTTAAGATCCAAATATGGAGGAAACGACAGTCAGGGTGCACGCCACAGACCGCCTGCCTCCCTGCTCCACACACACACAAGCGTCAAATACTCTCCCCGGCGTCACATGCTCAGCCTGGTGACATCACTTCTTGCGGAGTCAAAAGATCACACAGCAGTGGGCTAGGAGGTTTTCTCCCCACGTCTGCTGAGCAACAGTCACAACACACACATGACAAGAATGCTTTACCGAGTTCATGCAACATGTGACCAAACAAAACATAAAATCTGTTAACATCATGGTCATTAACGGTGAACATAAACTGTTTCTCCAAATTCCTCCAAAGTAAATCATAATGACTGTGTGATGTCAATGACTCGTGATTTTATCTTTAAATATAAATAAGCACCTTCAAAAATCATTTCCCTGGGATATTAAGTTGTGCCACATTTCATAATGTCTGTTCTAATGTTGTTCAGTAGGTAAGACATATTTGCCGCCGGCTGAGGTATTGCTGGCATCGTGCTGAATTCACAGGTGAGGTTAACAACACTGTTGACCTTGATGACATGTCTCACAAACCACTTGACTACAGCTCTTCAATCAAACATGAAAACTACACTGCATTTCCTGTAGCTGCTACATACTAAAAGCAGAACCAAAGATATTAATTTAAAGACACACACACACACACACGCACAGACATTCATACGAAGTTTGGTTTGACAGGGCTCTGACCTCATCAGAGGTCAAACATGTTCTAAATGTCCACAATCGCAGGCTGGGTGAAAAGCCAGGCATCGCATTGAGAGAGGAGCAGACGCATCAATCATTACATTCAGAGATAAGGGTTTACATTAGCAGACATCTTCTCCTGCATTACATTTACAGTGGTGCACTCAGTTGTACACAAGAAAAGTTAATGAAAGAAAGAGCTAAAGAGAAAAGGTCAAACCCAGATTACTTTCTCACTGTGGCAAACGTTTCTGAAGCGACTGGACAAACTGACGAAGCAAACCGTACTGGTTGCTTTATCCTCGGCTGTGAGGACCCAGCAGAGCCCAAAGGTTTGGCACAGCAAAGTGTGAGAGAAGCAAACCAATTCATAGCCATAGAAAAATGGCTGAGGTTCACAAAAACATCTCAGGGGATAAACGGTTTGAAATTGCAATGACTTGTGTTTTACCTTGGAACTTAAACTCACTAACAACTAAATCTCCCTCCCATATAAAAAAGGACAAGATAACTTAATAGTCAGTGAGTTGCAGAAACAGGACATTATGCAAAATTAAATGAGACATATTTAATATGACCTGTCATGTGCATTGAGCGTTTGGCTATGGTCGCACTTATTAAACACCAGTGAAGGGGACACCTTCTTGATACAACAATCCACACCCTGAGCTAACGCCCCTGCTGCGGAGTCTGAGAGATGTGCCTCTATCGCCAAGTCCAGACACAACACTGACACAGATAAAGCAACTCGGACTCGACAACTTAAGTAGAGGGCTTATTAGAAACAGCTGAGAGTGAGTGAGTGAGTGAGTGAGTGAGTGAGTGAGTGAGTGAGTGAGTGAGTGAGTGAGTGAGTGAGTGTGGGGAGTAGAATAGACATTAGTGGGCTTCTTAGCCTAGAATTTCCTCTCCAGGATAATCTGCTCTGAGGTTCTGACCTGAGAGAGAATAGCTTCAGGTTTAGTTTTTTCTGACCACCAGTCAAAAACCTTCAAATAATGAATTCACAAATATATATATAAAAAAAGAAGCTGAAAACAGAACTATTTACATATTGGCTTGATTAATAATCTATCACTAATCAGTATAACTTTCTGCTGAAAGACTTATCAACCAGTTGTTTCATCTAAAGTGATATGCAAACATGACCACAACGTCTGTATAAGTTTAAACAACCAAAAGATGATTCAAAAACTAAATTATTGACAAATAATACAATTTGAGAAAACAGTTTTACAGCTCAGAGTACGGAAAATTGAAAAAAAGAAAACCATGCCCATTATATATTAACTTTAAATACCCATGGAACATAAAAGCTGCTTTCATACATGCACTGAACTCCGCAGCATTAAGTATTAAGTCAGTAGTGATCCAGGAGTTGGATTCAACGCGAGTAAGTGGGGGTTTTTGACGCTTCTAACAAGTGACAGATGCAAAAATTATAAAAAATTAAATAAAAAAGATTTAAAAAATCCTGGTGAGAAATGCGGTCATACAAGTCGCAGACCCAGACGATGATCTCTAGAGTGTTAATGGTGGTGTTGCTTGGAGAATTTCACATGGTCTCCACAGCAGAGTTTACACGTCACTTCCTATCTCTGTCTGCTGCAACCGACTGCTCCACCTCTCGTCTGAATAATGCAGAGGATTTGTTGCTGTTGTGAACACGCCTGTGCCACTCCCTGATGCGGTGTGCATGTGTTAAACACAAACTATGGGTAAACTACACAGCCGATTCTTCAGATTATACCTGCAGGTCGTGTTTGAAAACGGCTAAATACATCCTCTCAGACTGGGCCCACCTCAACACATCTAACACACACCGAGCTGCAGCAGCAGTGACGAGTGTCCTGCAACAGTAGAGCCCCTCTACCACTTCACACATCAGCACTCCCCTCCAGCTTCACGACCTTTGTTGAGGCCTGACACCTTACAAAATCCTACAAACACCCTTGAGGGGATCTGGTGACAGAGGGTGGAGTTTTGTTCCTGCACAGCAGAGGAAGAGATTCACAGGACAGGGACAAATGCAGGAGACAAGGAAGGTGTCCAGCTGCTCGAAAAACACAAAACACACCTTAGAGTACTAAGGAATCACCACTTTGTTTAGAGCTGCTGCGTCGTAAGACACATGGCAAGGAAATGCTAATGCATGGACCCAAACCTGGGATTATTCATCTGGCAAACCTGCTGGTCAAATCCTTAGACCTTGAATAACCTGCCTTGTTCACAATTGAAAGTGAAGATGAACATACGCAGCCAAGAACTGAAACGTCCTGACAACTGTCAAGCTGAGGCTGGGGTTCCTTGGAGACCAAACCCAGTGTTTAACAGCCTTCGGACCATAGTGTCAATAAAGCCAGACATGATCAGTTCTACTCTCACAGTAGAGCGGAAAATACATTTGAAAAATGTATCCTGTAGAAAACAGTGCAAAGCCAGAGGCCGATATATGTATCCAACATGCTGCCGCACCATTGAGCTCACACATGCACAAACACATACTCGATGACAATGGTGGAGAGAACTAAATGTTCAGGGCTGATAACACTTGTGACGGTACTGACAAATCTAGTTCAGCTATGTTTTTGGCATGTACAATTATCCCTGAAATCGTCATATTTGAATATTAAAAAAACGCTTCCAGCATTTTCTAGGAAAAAAGGAGACTGTGTGTTTAGGCAAGACTGCGGACGGGGAAACCAAAGGGGGCAAGGTGATCCTTGCCCTAATTTCTCCATATATCCGCCTAAAACTATTTGGCCGTTTCTACTGTGAACACCACAGCATCTTACATCTCTGTCTAAACTTGACCTGTTGGTCCATGTTTCTCTTTCTTCTCACCAGCAATTTACAGTTTATGGTTGGAACATTTCTTTACAGTCAGTTTGCCACAACTGGTGCCACAGGCAGACAGGAAACTAACCCACTGAGCCAAAATGGCGGCATTTTGCCAGCAGTAAAGCCTTGTTAAGAGTTCATTTTGTTTACCGGACAGTCTGGTGACTTATGTCGTGTTTTACCCAGTGAGTTCTCATTAGCACCAGAAATTCTGTTAAATGTTAAAGAAGTTGGGACAACACTTTAAGTAGAGAAGGTCTGCTTATGTAAACACAGTGCTGCTCTTGTTTAATGGTGACCCTCAGAGGAAGGCCGGCCGCACAACTGCTCACATTTATCACTAATCCACCATTTACTTCCTCAGGGGCCAAAATCCATTTATGAATCAAGACTTCAAGCTGTTCTCAGAAACACTGAGCCCACCATTCAAATTCAGCATCATACATATTTAAAACCCACTGAAAAGTTTAACTGAGCCCCAATTAAGACACATGACCGTGAAAGATGAACTTTAGAACTCAAGGCTATGACTACATCATTTGTATTTGCCTCTGTGTCCGTAATTGTTTGACTGCTCCACTTTGCTTTTGGTGTCAGTTCTGCAACAATTTTAATATTCAGCAAGAAATACACAACACCGTACTATAGATCCAAGGAACGAAAAATGGGTCTCAATGAAGCCCTAACAGTTGTCGCCCATTTTCACAGATTACAGATAAGTCAAATGACAGATTAAGATAATTATTTTTAGAGTGAGGAAACTACGCATCCCATAAACCATCCTGAATCATGGTTGCAATATCATGGCTGGAGAACTGAGCTAGTAGCGATGTCATGTACATGAAGAATGTGGACAAAAGTAACAACGAATCAGAAAGTGAGTAGTCGCACGTTCTCTTATCAAAACACTAAACCATCATTGACTGCTTTAACCAGTGGGTAGAGTTGACCCCCTCTCTCACCCCATTTTCCCAGTCAAAGTTCCATCAGACTTCCCTTTGAACGAAGTAACAAAGGCAGAGTCTACTCAAGACCAAGAGCTAAAGCATCCTTTCCCACAAAATCTGGTGGAAACGCACATTTAAGTTGCCCTGTGGGGTGTCTCATCACTCTGGAGTAATGTTTCTAGAAAGCAGACCGTGCATGCACAGGAGGATGCATAACAGTAACATAACTATTCTCCAACCACAACAGTAAAGAGGCATACTGCTACCAGGCAAGCATGGATGTAAACGCTGCATAAGAAATCAGACAAACAAGGAAGCAAATATATCTAGCACGTTCGTTACGCCTTGAGGATTCGAGCATAATAAGTGGCTTGGTGCGAAACGCTGAATGTAAACAGAACTTCTGTTTGTTCATAAGAAAACTCCACAGGGCACCTTTAAGTATGTGACCAGGACGTTTTACAGACGAGCCAGAGGAAAACTGTCGTAGGAGGCCGGCGTGTCAGAGAAGGGTTTTAGTAACAGCATGAATAACAAAATACACCAACTCTGCACACCAGGGCTGTTATGATATTCGAAATTATTGCCAACTATTGACATGCTAGTGACTGTGTCTTGTTGATTATCTGCCAAATCACTAACAAACCCAGACAGTTATTATTACAAAACGATATGATTTCTGTTTAACAAAAAAAAGCAGACAACTCAGTCTCTGATAAATACTTCACTGGCCCAGAAGGAAAGTGGATTTCATCAGCATGTTTACAGATTGGTAATTACTTAAACAACAATAGGGGTCAGACAAACTGATTACTTCCTACTCTTTGCAGAAATCAAGGTCCCATGTTGTGATACTATCCAACGGTGATCCTAAAACAAGCTGCCTGGACAGTGAAAATACGTTTTCCTTCTTTCAACTGTTGTCTTTTGTAACCAGGGCAGGGGTCCGGGATCTTGTTCAAGGACAAGCTGGGTACACAATACTGATTAGAGAGCAGCCTACCTGACAAAAATAAACTTTAAATTTTTTGCTGTAGATCTTGAATCTTTCTATCTAAAAATAAATGTCGCTAGACTGAGTTTTACAGAAAATGCTCTGATCTCTTTATGAAATAACTTTAAAACATTGATAACATTTGAGTGTCGCTACACTTCAGTCTACACTCACATTACAGTGTCAAGCAGTTTTTCTGAGCTGCATCAATAAGTCAATATTAGCTTAAGCAATCAATATAGATTTAATCTTCAGTAGTGTTGATAATTAAATGATGGTTTAAGGTGATTATCAGTGTCTTTAATTTCAGCTTCAGGAAGATATGTTTGTTCTATTTCATTTGTGATTATTAAATAAAGAGTCTGTCCCTTGAACCAAGCTATTTGGGCTTTAGAAAATGGCGATGGGGATTTTTCAGACATGAGACATTATGTTGAATGACTAAAGTAACTTTAAAGGTTAAACAATGTAAAAAAGTATCATAAATTTCAGATGTAATGTTCACATTTCTTCAGAATCATTGGCGGAACCATGTTCATTAGAGAGGCTGTTTGCTCTTAAGCAGTGGTTCCATATAAGGGGGTAATGATCTACCATGTAAAAAAGAAAAAACTTTGAGGTTCAAGGTGAGGTTTCATTTTAAACTTCCAATTATGATAATTTTTCGTAGTGCATTTTGGTTGTTTGAATTGTAACACTGGAGCCCTGGTTATCTCCACCTATGGCCCCCAGCCAGGCTTGCTTTGCTGATGTGACAGCTTTTGGACCACATCCACCCAGACTGGTCCGGATTCAGGGTACAGGCTGTTTCCCCGAAGTCCACACAGCACGGTCAACAAACCAGCCTGCAAACACAAAGGCAGCACAAACCGCTGACAAGCTGCAGAGCCTGACAATGTCCAGGACATACGAAACACACACATGGCTCAGGAGACGTGAAGCCACCATGCACTGACAGAGCAGCAGGGGGAGAGCGGCTCCACGTGCTTCACCAATAATCACTCCCAATAATCGATCGATGAGCCCTTGATTTAAAACACCTCCCTCGATGTGCTTTTTAATAACAAATCATAACCATCTACATCGTCTGGGCTGGGATCAGTTAGATCAGGCAGAAGCAACGATGACGCTGCCTGCTAGCCCCACATGCTAACGTTAGCTAGCATGGCTTGGACAAGGGAGGCAGGGGCCCGGTTTGTTCTGCCGACGTCCACACGACGTGACAACCTTCTTACTACCAACGAAACAATGGGACTGGTCCACAAACAACAACCCCCGGCGACGATCCGCTCTGTATGTGGAAGCGGATGCGGCGCACACGATGCTAACAAGCTAACAGCGGCCATGCCTTTCACCAGGAGAACACGTGGAGTGAACACGTGACGCCCCACAACAAACCAGCTCGTTTTCGTCAAATGCGATTTAACAATGTAATTGTTTTATGATCGGTGGCGTTGCCGTGTCTGGAATTGATGCTGGGAGGACGTACATAGGGCGGTGTGCGTTTTAAACAGGGTGGGTGGAGGTGGGATGTAGCAGCATGGAAGCTAAGCTAACATATGTGTGTATGTGTGCGAAGGGCTGGACGAAACACTAGGCCATAGAAGTGTATGCGTGCGCTATTGTTAGCTGACTTAGCCGCTACACACACACACAACTAGCCAATAACGTGTGTTTACAGCTAATTGACACAATAAGGTGGTTGTCTCATTAGTGTGTGTCGAAACCTGCCCTGAAAACAAACATGTTAACAACAGTAAAGACCAGTTTAAACATTTGGTAAGACAGGGAGTGTGTGTGAGGTCAGGTCTGACTGGCTGGCTGGGTGGATGAGGGAGAGGGGGGGGGGTGGCAGGAGATGGGACACATGCTAAACATGGGTACTGTTCTCAAGCCAGATGTCCTGTTGTCTCCCACTTTGCCAAGTTTAAAAGACACTACAGGAGGGATGCACGGCAGAGAGACGTTTCGAGAAGCAGAGGAATTCAACCAGTGACCACAGTGTAAAACCATCCTCTGGTGTGATGACACGAGTGCAGCATCTTCACACAACACATGTCCATATTTGTGCAGGACAATTCCCTACTTCCTCCTGAGAGTCTCAAACAGAGCAGAAGTGTCAGTTAATACCAGTTATGTTATTTAACTCTGGGTTTAAAGCATAAAGCAAACAAAAAAAATCAGGGCATTTTGGGATTTTATAAAAAGCTACGCGGAGCATTGTAAGTGTTTTTAAAAAGGTGTGATCCCTTGTGAAACCAGCCATCCTGGAATTCTGTGAAAGGCTTTCTGCTTCCCGAATGCATTCAGCTTCTCTGGTGGGATGTAGTGCAGCTACTTAACAACCAGTGCACTACAGCACGTCCATAGTGGTGCAGGACATTTCCTTACTGGCAACAAAGGGTTTCAAACAACCCAGAAGGGTTTAACTTTAAGTTATAAGGAATCATGTGAGCGACGTGGAGGGTTTTTAAGTGCTTTTTAAAAGCGAGTGATCCCCTGTGCAGCCAGCCCCCCCGTGGCTCTACACCGTCACCATGAACTTCAGGAATAGCCCTCACCAAAATGAGGTGGAGGAGGAGTGGGGGGTGCATGCACTCCAAATATAACCAGCGTGCAGGGAGCACAGACAGGGATTGTTTACGCAGCCCCTCACCTCTTATTTCCCTACATTCAATACAATGTGATCCCCTGCCCCACCGTGACAGCCGCCCGGGTGACCACACCTGGACGCACAGACACCGACACAACACTGACAGCCAAGAAAGCAACATGTAGGGGAGGGTACGCACCGTGGTGTGCTTGTCCATTCACGCTGACCACGGTCACCGCGTTCATTTTCCTAGTCCACGGGTTCACCTTGGGCGGGGGAGCTTCAGTAAACTCCTTCCTGCTGCCGGTTACCCCCTCCTCGGTCTGCTTGTCCTCGCTGTCACAGTCCCCCTTGTCCTCCTCCGTCGCCTGCTTGGAGGTCTGCTCCTCCGCGCCGGGGGACCCTCCCTGGCCGGGGCCGCCGCCGGAGCTGCTCCCCTGGTCGTCGACACCCGTCTGCCGCTTGGCCCCGTCGCCCCCCTCTTCCTCGGGCTCAACTCGGGCCACTTTCCCGTGCTCCTCGGCTTGGGCGAGCGGATTGCCAGGCAGGAGAGCCTCCACCTGAGTGGCCATTTCCCACCACCGTCTTTCTTCCCCCCTCAGGATTACCAGTCCTCCTCCCCCCCGGCCCGAAATTCGCCTTCAATTTCGGGGAACGTGAAGTTGCTCGGCGGTGAGTGCCGCTCCTCTGTCGCTCCTACGCCGCTCCTACGCCGCAGAGCTTCAGCCTAAGACGCGGGGCAGTCGGCGCTGCGCTGAAACATGTAGAAAAAGAGAGAAACGTGTCCGAGGGCCTCAGGATTACAACCTTATCTCCAGCACCAGCAGCAACATGGATGATCCCCACCACGCGATACTAGGGTGCGCGCACGTACAGTGTGGAGGGGGCGTAGCCACGTAAAGCCGGGAGCGCGCTTTTGGGCCAAATCGAGATGCGGCGTTCATGTGCTGCCTGATCATAAACCCTCTCATGCTCAAAGTGCCCCCTTGATGAACACACTCAAGTGCTTTCAGTTACCTAATATATGCAAACGTAATTTTTAAATCAGCTGTTTAATCTCGTTTGATATACTGCTGAGAGATAATTTACTAATCCGACAAATCCAGTTTTCTACTGAAGTAGAAGTAAACAAGGACCGTACCTCCAAAAAGATGAAGCCACCTTTATATTCACTAGATCAGGATTTTCATTTGGATCAGCGCAAAGGAGCGTACCATCATAAATATCAGTCTATTAAACATGCCTTTGAGTTTTCATTAATATCCTTTGGTTATTATCTGAAAATAATGATTTAATCAAGGGGTAATCTCATGTGTCTCTTTGCGTAATCCTGAAAAATAACAAACAATTCAATCTTATTTGTATAGTGCCAAATCATAATTGTAGCTTCAACTTCCATTGTTCCACATATCAAATTACAGCATTTTGGGAACCAGGATGTCAAAAATATTCCTCACAAGTTACTTCAATATCTTTTCATCTTCAATCGTCAAATATTTAAGACCAGTTTCTTGCAATAGTTGGGTTTTAATTAAGGCCAAGGAAAGATGAATAAAAGCAACACATTTTCCAGTTTTATTTATCAAGAGTAGAATACAATACCATACCAGCTGACAAGTTCAAATTATATAGGGACATGTATCCAAAACGTGGTACACATTTTTCCAGAGGCCATTTAGCAAAATAACAACAAAAATAAATTAAATTTTGATAAAAAAAATACAGTAAATGTATGCTAACGCTAGCTAGAAACGTGGGTTACTATATTTCCTGGGTTTTTTCCTTTTTTCTGAGCATCTTGAACGTCTCACGGAACCCTCGATGACGTCGGTCTCGCCCACTGAACGCATCAAATCACGTTACCTCGTTAAATGTCTGTGACAGAACATAATGTTTCTCTGTAATTAGTCTTCAAATAAACACGATGCAGCTCATGTCCCGTTAGTTCATTCAACAGCTGCACATTCAACGTTATGCTGCTTTCTAACTTGCGTAAAAGACGCTAGTAACATTTACGTAAAGCGCTATTCACCACTCCACCCACGTGTCCACACCGGAGCTGCACGTGTGCGCTCACGCTCCGAGCCCAGTTTTCCTTTTAAATGTTAAACCTTAATTTCTTAAAGTGTCACGCTTTCCCCACAACACACGCAGGGGTTGTAAGAGTGTGTGTGTGTGTCCGTGTTGTGTGCTCGTCATCGGTGTGTGATCCCGTGTGTTGTGTCTCTGCAGTCACATCCAACGTGTGGCTCAACAAGCTCACGTCGGATTTGTCCCATTTGCTACTGTGTGTGTGTTCATGTGTTTGTGTGTCTGTGTGCGTATGCGTGTGTTATTTCAGAGTGAGGATAGTCTCATAGTCGAATAGGAAAAAATTGCTTCACATGATTTAACTGTTCCTCCAGCTACCACTGCTTTTTTGTATTCTTAAAACAAACTTCATCTTTCTTCACACAGACCCCTGAAGACATGTTACAAGAACTCAGCTCGTCCTGGTTTGGTAACATTCATCGGTTCATGCAGAATAATTTCGATCAGATAAGACGTGGGAGAAGTTTTCTAATTCTTAGATTGCAACCCAGAACACAACCAGTGGAGAGTTGTTACTGGGAATCCAGACTTTAAAGAGCACTTAACCGACATTATACTTGTGAAAAACGATACATAAATAGGTTTATGATTTATGATCCTATGATTTGGTTTGTGCCAAATTATCAAATAAGTTTGGTGATGAAAGAAGTTTTCAGGTTCTTGATTATTGGAGTCGTTAAGAGAGTTAAAACCTGCATTCAAATTGTACTTGTGTCAGGGAACCATTCATCAGTACATGCATATTATATTACATCGGTGGTTATAATTAGCCCCTATGTGTGTGTGGGTATATGTGTGTGTGTGTGTGCTCGTTTTTGTTACCCCTATAAGACATTTTCCAGTGTAAACACTGACCTTATCGGGACCAGTAGACCTCATGTGACCAGAGTCTGGTCCTAATGGGGTCCTAGTTAAGGTTAGTAGTGAGATGAGAATTGGGATTAATTTAAGGTTAGGCCGTCCACAATGAATGGAAGTCAATGCAAACTCTTGATAAGGATAGCTTTGCAAATCTGTGAGTGTGTCAACACTTTTAATTCCTCTTTAATTCAGATAAAAACATGGAAATCGTGTTTGTACATGCACAGTCATTTCCTACTTTTTCCTCATTGGACTTGGCAGGTACTGATTGGACGACTGTTTGATTATTTGAAGAGCTGATTTGGCCTCAGGGCGGCTGGTCACAACTATCTACGGTGCTATGAGGCCTCGGTGTACCTCAGACAAAATCGTTCATGAAGGTTTTATAGCCTGATCTGATTGGTGGAGCAGCTGGTGACGAGTTAGACATTATGGATCCTACAAATTGAGACAAGAGCACACATTTTCAGTCAGTCTCACATCCTCCACACTTTCATAGCCTGTATTCAGATAGATGCTTTACACAAAAAACACTTTGTCAGAACTCAAATTATATTTCTATGAACTGGCAGTGGCCCCGAAAAACCTGTTTTCTGTTAGTATGAATGGATCAACATGATCCAGGCTCTGTTCCTGACCCAGGTTAAACCAACACAATACAGTGATGCTATGAAAGAATAACCCCACTTAATGCACCTACTACAAACTGCAGATTCCAACACAGAGTCTCAATAAGCAGAGTATAATGGAACATCGAGGCAGGGTAGCAGAGGAAAGTACCAACTCTGGGGGAGTTTTAAAGGGATAGTCCATCCAAAAATGTGTTTTCTACTCAGCACTTATGCCGATGGAGGGGTAGGTGAAGTGTTTGAGTCGACAAATTACATTTGGGCTGGAGCACTATGGAGGCATTTAATGTTTGTTTGTGTGTTAAACTGATTTAGGAACAGTGTTTTACATTATATTTCTCAGATTGTTAAGTAAGTTCTCCCCAGTACCTGCTTTTGCAGAGTGTCTGTTTTGCTGGTTGTTTGTTTCCGTACTCTCATTATATGTAGTTTAGTAGTGTACATATTGTAATCTTTTTTATTGTGCTTCGGCACTGTTACTTAAATATCTGTTTTCTCTTATTGCTGTAACAAGTGAATTTCCCCATTGTGTGGATAAATAAAGAAATCTAATCTAATCTAATCATGTGTAAAACTAACTTTAATGTCATATGAACAAACATTGTAAACTTGTATCTGTATGAAAATGTCAGAAATATACTGGAAGTGTTAAAAGGTGCTGCACAGTAACTTCCACTGCTGCACACGGCTGGCAGGATTCCTCATGGCTTGATGACTAAAGCCTTGAATATGCCAGTAGTAGCTGCCGATCATGACACGTGTGTAGTTTTTTTACAGCGTGTAGTAAATGGGTGCATTATTGTAAAAGGTGCAGCGTGCAGTTGAGAGTGTTCGCATGACTGAAATGTCAAGGGAGGGGTGGCAGAAAATGCTGGAGGGAGGCGACAGAAAGTACAGGGAAAAAATTTACATTGAAGATTTTTTTAATTAAAATCCATTGATGCAAATTATTCTATCAAACCTGTTAATCTCTGATTGGTGGTGCTGATTCATGAATCCCATAAGAAATAAAGCCTGCCCTCAACCATACCAGCACTGTGTCTATAAAAAACTATAAACTATAAATGAGTATGTTTGTCTGACATCCTGTTATTAAAGTCATCCAGATGCCTTATCGTCAGAGAAACCCATTCATTTATTTCTAATGTTAAAGAAACTTAAGAACTATATATTTCGTTTCAGTTCAGTTTTAACTTCTAAGGTAGGTATATATACCTTTTTAGGCAATGTACTACTTGAACCATTCACTGCAGCACAGTACAAACCACAAGTTGCTTCCTACTGTAGAAGCAGCGGCCCCCACCCACCCACCCACCACCCAAACCCCACAGATAACGACTATAATCCACTGACTGAGTGGGGTGTGGTGGGCAAGACCGGACCGGCCACTCTCCCCTGGCTGCTGTGAAGCCTCCGGCTGTTACTGACATTCTGGTCATGTGACTGTTAAACATTCAGTCCTCCAGGTGAGAAATGCAAATAGTCAAATGTCCTTATCCTGCCTAAACACATGTTTTACAAAAAGATAAGTGTTCGGTTGCGGAAAAACAATATTGGAAAAAAGTGAGTGCCTTGTGGTTTTATGCCTCCGCTGACCAGTAAAACTGCAGAAGATAATGTCACAATCACAAAGAGTCATTTTTTGTAAGAAAAGGGTTATTGCAGAACATTATGATATTCACAGTGACCTTTGGGATATAAAAAGTCATCACTTTCTCTCACTACAATGGTCACAGTGAACTTGACCTTTGACCATTTTCTCACGGCTTCCCTGAGATATCACATTCACGATCGAGGGATGGACAAACTGTTTTGGCTTCACTTTATGGGAGTTGTCATCTACCTTTATATACAGTCATTTATCTGCCTACGCCGTCTGTCTTGGTCTCTTAGAGGCCCAAATGGTCTGTCAGTGGACGAGTCTCATCACACTCTCACTCATAGATTTGTTTTATTATCTGACAGCCAAAGAATTTGCCAAGTATCTCTCACCATTTTCAACTTTTGTGTGGGACAGCCAAAAATCACACGTGTCATGGTGTTTAAGAGGACAAATTTGAACACTATGAGAAGTACAGTCATTTTCAAGACTCACATGTAAAGGTACACCATCATTTGTAATGGCCACATCTTAAAATTTTTTTCAATTTGAACTTTTGTTAGTATTTTGCCAAATCCCAGTATACAGACAGAAAATTCCACCGTTTCCACAATGATCACGGGTTTGGAACTTTCTTTTACACTTCTAAGGAAAGAGAGAGGAGGAACTTGTGATCTAAGACTTGCTGGTATCACCAGGAGTTGCGTCTGAGAGACTAACATAGCTGGCACACAAGCCTCCATTTTGAGATATTAAAGTGGTGTCCTTAGACCTCAAGGTGGAGTTGTGCATCATTTACATGGCAGTGGAGAGAAAAGTTTGTGAAAAGTTAATTGGAGAGAACAATGGCTTTTTGGTGTTTACTGAGAAGAGAATGGGACCAAACATGGATACTTGTGGTGCCTCGGGGGACAGACAGCGATGTTAGAGCACTTCTCCAAGCTGCTTTGAACACTTAACCTGCGACCTGCACCACTCCAACTGAAGAGGGTGGATAGGAGGATTTGGGTAAATCATTTGCAGCTGTTCTATCCCTGTGCTTATTTCAAATATTGTATTAATTTAGGCCCAGAGTGGAGTAGTGGACCAGCAATTTATACAATCAAGAGGCGCTGTGTAAAGATGGCTTCTTTCATTTTAATAGCATTTTCTGATTATTTACCTCCAATTTTAATAGTCAGGATTCAACAGGGAAATACGGTCAGTGTGTTCATAGTGGTGTTTGTGTGTTTTCAGTTTTGTATGAAAAACAAGTCATGACACATCAGTGTCCATCCTGTGGTGACAATTCCCTCCTAATCCCTCTATTCTGCATCCTTCTCTCTATGTCGCTCTCTTTTGTCCCTGCCAGGCTACTGTTTGGTTCTGTTCATAACAACATCACCATAACACACGGCTGACCACACACACACACACAATTACACACAATATGAGGCTGAAGGCTGTGTTACTTTGACCTTACCATATTCCTCTTGTCTGATTGAAGCTGTTCACAGGTTGATGCCGAAGATGTCTCTTTATTCAGAAGGATGCAGGAGGATGAATTATACAACATACTTTTGGACATGGCAGCCTCCTCAGGATTTTTACTGATAGATCATAAGCTCTGTTTGCTTTTTACACCAGAATGTAACTGTCTGCAAAAGTATTTCTCAACCTTTCCATGTAAGCCTGACAAATGAGTGTAATTCTCTTGGTGACGTCAGGAAAAATCGGTTGTCCTGGCTCTGTAAGTTAGATAATACCAAGCTGTAAAGTTTTTAATCTTAACTTAATTTTCACGCAGTCACTCTTGACATTCGGACATTGAACCCATGTGTGAATTCAGCATGAAAATGTCTGAAGAATTCCAAGTCAGCGAGTAGGTGTGTTGATGAGGTTTCAAACATGCGAAACAGGAGGAAAGATCTCAGGATGAAACAGAGTTTCACGTAGAACACGCAGGTAAAGATTTCAACTTGGAAAGACAACGAGACTCGAGAACCTTTGACGAAAGATTTGCACTTCTACGTCATGACCTCCCTCATGCATGCTCCACCCACATGGCCCCCCTCGCCTGGATGTTCAGGACGTTTTCCTTTGTCCATCGTTTTTCAAAGGTGAAAGACAAAATTCTTGATTGAAAATGGCTTGTGATGCATTTAGGACATTCTTTTAAAAAGTAGTCTTGCTGGTGCTTTGAGATTTCCTGAGAGGCTCAGAGATCTGAGTGTTTGGACTCAGAGGCCAAACAAACATCACATTTATAAACTCTGTGACAAATATTTAAGCTGTTTATTTCTTTCAAAACCCATTTTGTGAGAGTTGTGATTGTTTGATGGTTGATCTTTTATTCTAATCATCAAACACGACTGATGGGACACATGTGACCTCTGATGTTGCAGTGTGAGTCCCTGCAGCACACACAGATGCCCCCAGATGACACACCACATGCCGAATGACTGTAATGTGTCTTGTACTTGACTCATAGTTGTTGGAGGGTGTTCAATGGAAACATACCAGAGTTTGTAACTCAATGAAACTCCTTCTGTCTCTCAGGCCAACACCATCAAGTGTGTGTGAGTGTGTATGTGTGTGTGTGGGAGCGTCTTCTGTCTAGTTGTAGCAACTGTCAAACATCCTTAGACCGCAAAGTGTCACACATGCACCAAAGCCATTGCATTCCCAGTCGAAGTCTCTCCACACACACACACACACACACACACACACACACACACACACACACACACACACACACACACACACACACACACACACACACACAGACACACTGTAAATAGGCAGATATTTCATCCTATTCTTTTCAGCCGATGACACTGGTGACACGTAAAGCTCTCAGGCATTGTCCAGCTCTCTCTGGCTCTTTAGCAGTGTAATCACCAGTGAAATGGCAATGGGCCACTGGGATAAAAACACAAGTCAGCAGCTGGTCAGCAAATCACAGTTCAAAGCTGTTAAATGGTCGATTTGCACCGTAAGCAAGATGAGGCTGGGGGCCCTTTGTGGACCTGGTCTGTGAGAGGGCACAGAGTTAGAGGGACAGACCTTTTCGTGACCACATACACGTCAGTTAAAAAGTCCTCTTGATTATACATATGGTGTAATTTTACACAGTATATGTGATCAGATAAAAAGTTTCAAATTTTATTTCGTATAGCCCATATTCACAACTGACAATTGCCTCAAATCTTTCATTTAATATGAGCAAGGTGTGACATTCTCTGTACTTAACCTTTATATGATGAGGAAAAACCTTAGATTTTAGATGTGTAAAATTTTAAAATATGTGGTATGAAATAATCACAGAGTCCAAACTAAGGAATGTGCTACATGAATTAAGGTTATTATAGGAGTTTAAGGATGGAAACAAACCAAAGTGCAAAAGTCATTAGAGTGATCATCACGGAAATGCTTTCTTTAATGTACTTGCTTCTTTTGTAATGTGTTTTATTCTTGCCTCACAAAGATATGATCACTGGTTACAAGACAAAGACAACACCACATGATAGAGACGTGAAACAATCTTCCACATTAAAACTCATTACACACTATAAAACGATAAAGAACCCCTCTGTCTGTGTTCTTGTGTTGAAACCACGTGTTGGAACCTTACAGTTTCTATAGGTCTATAGGTTTAAACCATGACTGTTTAAACATGCTCTATCTGATAAACTATGATGTAACAGACAGTCCAACAGGCAATAAGTCACCATGTGGCAACATTTTGCTCCATCTAGTGGCAGCTCTATATACAGCACAGACATATAAGACCTGGATGTTTCATTTGTTCTCATCCACTTGTCGTGAATGCCAAGAGACAATTATTTCCCACATTTAGTTAGTGAGGTAGTTCACATGAGCACAGTGATCATTATCTACTTCCGGTCCAGAGCTCGGGCAAAAAAGTTTGTTATACACCTTCATCCAGAGAAACCCAGTGTTTAAACTTTATTTCCATAAAATAGTTTGTTTTTCAATTAGTCACTTTCACAAAAGTTGATTATTCTCAAACCGATATAACTTTATTTATTACTGTTTTTGGATCTTCAAGATATTTTCATGGGTATTATTTAAATCTTTTGATAATTCTGCTCTGGTCTTCAGTTTCTATTCCACCCTAATCTTGTTGTGGCTTTTTTTTGGTGCTCATCTTTACCTCTCTTATTTTGTTGATATTATATATTATATTAAAGTTTTGATATTAGCATTTTTTAAGTTGTCAGTGTTTGTGTGGACTTCATGGATCCAAAATTATTATTAAATTTTTTTTATATAGAATTTTGTTGCTGGTAATGTTAAAGAAAGTAAATTATAAAGAGAAACTGATATTGGATGTTTAATGGCGCTTTAAGCAAACAAGCCAACCCTGATATACATTTCTCACTATGTGCAACATCAGGGTAGTAGTTATATGTTCAGCGTGTAGAGTTTAGTGACATCTAGTGGTGAAGTTGCCTACTGCAGCTGAGCACCCTTCACCTCACTCTCTCCTTCCAAACACAAAGGAGAACCTGTGATAGTCTTCAGTTGTCATAACAACTCAAAAGATGTTTGGTTTGTCCAGTCTTGGTGTATATAAATATAACGGGCGCATTCTAGGGTAAAAAAAACAAACTGGAAAATGTATATGATTAATGCAGAGAAGGGAAAACATCACAAGGATTACTTTATATTTAATTTCTGCCAATAGAACCCTTTCACTGAAATCGTACCCACTGGACCTTTAACAGAATACAGATGGATATTGGGGTGACAGGGTTATTTTTTCTCTGCATATTTTGTCGTCGACGCCTCCCCTCCTGCCAGACCCAACCTGTTTGAGACCCGCCCATTTGCCAGAAGCCTGTGGGGCCATGGAGCTCATGCCATGAGAACAGTTTCTGTCCCTCTGCAGCTGATCGTGTCAACACTGACCCCTAATGGACAATATGCATTACAGTCACATGAACCCACCGGGACCTTCAAACTTTGCACGTCGTCTCTAAAACCTCTATTATAATGCGCACACATTTCTGATGCACAAATCTTTAAACATTTTGACATTCCTTTTTATACATTTTTATTATGCGCTATTCACCCCATTGCTCTTGCTTTTGCACTTCAGCTTTCTCATTACTCGCCTCTTAATTTGCTTTATCTTCCCCGATTTTCTACTAAATGTTTTTTTTCTATTCACTAAACAAGTCCTTTTGTGTTCATAACCTGCTTGATAATAAATAAGATTCTGATCAACTTGACTGTGATTGGTCAGTCCTGGATCAGATGCAACATGCCGAATGATGACGAGAGTGAGATCAGAGAGGGCCCGAGTGACTTTTTGGATTAGTTGTATTGTCCGTACACACAGTCGGGCCAATTTTTATCTCGAGAAGACGAGGGGTGCTATGTCCCTTTTCACAGTGCCTACACTTTCCCATCACGCTGTCACATGAGCAGTTCTCTGTCAACAACTCTAGGGACTGGAAACCAACTCTTTTGTCGTACACTCTCTTGTTTCTTTGGTGAGTCTCACCAGTGGCTTCTGGTGCCAGCTGGGAGGCTCTCTGCAAATCTTCCTTCAGCTTCACCACGTACTGCAAGCGGCTCTGGAGATGTTCCAAAAATACAAGTCTAGTCGTTCTCTAGCCATTCTGGGCCAGATAAATCGGCTCCTCAGTAGATCAGTGTTTTTTTACTTTACAAGGTTTCCCAAGTCATCATGCAAGGAGTTGAGCACGGCTTCCCAGAAGACAAGCTGAGTGAGCTCTTCACCAGGGTGTCGCCTGCTCAATCAATGATGTAATCCATTCTTCATGATCAACTCATCTGATTCTCGTTTACATAGAATGCTGACTGTGTGTTTACTATGTATGATGAGTGAAAAACAAGATACTCTAATCTACTCCACACTGATTCCTTACAAGTATATGGAGACACCAGCAAGCCATGGTCTCGACAACTTTGCCTTTTTAAATGTGTGTGTTAGAGACGACTCTTTAAGTACAGCTCAAATCCCTAAAATCCATTCCTTTGTTCATTCATTAAGCTCACATACGTGTGTGTGTCTCTGTGCACTGATGAAGGCCACTACAGCACTTTCTCTGTCATAAAGCTTGCATTGTCTCAAAGTGGATGATCGTAGTTGGAAAATGGACACGCAGAGCATATCAAAACCTCCAAATCAATCTTTATTAGAATCAGAAATCAATATGATAAGGCAACCTGGGACTAATTGATCAGTCGGTTCTTTGGCCAGCAGTCAGCCCCTGAGAGTCTGCGATCACTCTGCCTGAGTTTTCTTGTTAAAAACAAAAGAAGAGTTTGTATTTGTGTGTTGATTATGGTGAAGACCACATGCACAACTCCCCTTAAACAAACCAGTTCAGGCTCTTGTAAAAGCAAACAAAAGTTGTGCCAATTCAGAAGTGCCCCAGAGTGTGCTGACCTTTGAACTCCAACAGGCCGAGCTAAAAACTAAAACATTTCGAGCATCAAACTCATAAATGGACTAGGTGGTTTCCTCTGTTGCAAAACTTGTGCAGGTTTTATGTGGTTATGATTGAACTTGCACTCCTCTTTTCTCACACAGATTTTTATCCCAGGTAATCACGTAAGTTTCAGCAGCGTGCACAGTCTTGTCAACTATGCTTTATCAGACCCCTTCAGGCAAGTAGCCTCTTCCCACCAAACAGGGACACATATTCTTTACATGTACTGGCATAACATGCTGCAGGGACTGGAGGACAACAGAAATCAGGTAAGTCAGTTTGTGTGGCAAAACAGGTTTGAGGCTTTTCCTAGTTCTCATCTGGTAACCCTTCAGATCTATCTTGTGACATCAGAGGTTTTGGAACAAATTGTACACATATAAAGATTGAGCCTGATCCATACAGTGTACCTACATCTATAGAAAAGGCCATAATACAGCGTCACTTATAAATTGATACTATTGTATTTTGGATATAACATTATATATCATGGTATAACATTCTTTTTTAGAGTTATAGGTATAGTTTTTGTATAAGCTAGTATATCTCCTCTATATTACATATAGAGAATATATAATAAATATAAATCTGAAGTGTACAGTATATCTTAATATATTACTTTGCATATTAGATATGTTACACACACACACACACACACACACACACACACCACACACTCACACACACACACACACACACAAACACACAAACACACACATTTGTTTCTCAGGTGGCTGCTCATGTGACCAAATCAGCACACCAAATGTGATTAAGATCTGTGAAGGTGCAGCAGCTAGAAGAGTTTTCAGTAAGTTGCCTTGAAAGTTTGAGTTTTCATAACCATTCCATTTGTTGCAGTAAACACTGAGCAACATGTCATGCAAATATGTTTCACATAAGCTGCACCACAGAATATTGAGCAATTGATTTGATGGCCTTTCTTGATCCCTCCTTAGCAGCTTGTTCAGATACGTTACACACACCCCCCCCTCCAGATGGGCGGACTCAGAGTGACTTTAAAGCCACACAGGCTCGTCTGACTTCAGCCCTTTTCCTGCAGGGACCCCACAGCTGACGTCCTTCTCTGTCAGTACCCAACAGCTGAAATGGCTCTAAATGGTAAAAACGCGGTGGTGACCGGGGCAGTGATGGGAATAGGAAAAGCAATAACGGAGATTCTTCTGCAAAATGGGGCCAAGGTAAAGTTTTGTCAATTTCTAAAATGAGTTTCTAATCCAAGCTGTTTTTTTTCTGCATGATCTGTAATGTAATAGAGACCAAATCCTAAAAGCAGAAATGTCTACCCTCAGCCACCATGTGTGTGCATTTTGTGTGTTGTTTCAGCCAGTGGGCATGCTGTGGCAATGGTAACCCCTGATGGAGAGACGGGGCTTAAAATGTTCTCCTTGCATCAATCCTGATATTTGCATTCCCTTTGCAAACTGTTACCCCCTCCTTTTTGAGAACGAAGCGATTCAATTTAGTTTATATGGAAGAAGACTGTCCCCCAGCTGTGGCTAAAACTGCACATGAAAGATTCCTGGCTCTACAGAAGTAAATTACCCAACTAGCTTCAACCCACAGATAGCAAATAACCTGTTGGGTCTGTGTGTGGGACCAGTGCCTGTCTCGTTCATGTCCCAAATGCTTTCTTGGGACAACATGCCTATGCACGACAGATACAAAGTTATTGACTAATGCCTGTGGCATCTGGCTTCATGATGGCAAGGGGAGGTGGCTCTACACTGAACCAGTAACAGCTGGATTGCTGCTTCTCCAACCAGGATGGAACATGGTATCTTATTCCCTTGTTGAAGAACTAAGATACCATGAACATTTTAATGTCTTTATTTAGTACACAGGGGAGTTTCAAATTCTCCACCTCATTTATATCAGTGGGGGTTGTTTTAATATGACCTGTCAATACAACACAGTGCAATTCAACAGCACCATAAACTACAACCACCAGAAGGATCATGAAGATGAATCAAAACACATTTTAATAGAAACTTGCATTTATTTGTTTGTTGTGTCTGGATAAGAAAACAGCAGCTTTAGATAAGTGGAGCTTGTAAACTGACTCACCCTCACCTGCAGGTCGCTCTCCTGGACGTGAATGAAACAGCAGCAAAGGGTTTAATGAAATCCCTCATCAAACAGTATGGAGAAGACAAAGTTTCCTTCATGAACTGCGACGTGGAATCAGAGGAGGATATCAAAGGTAACACACGCACACACCCACACGCACCCACACACACACACAAACAAATTTGGATTTTTCAAAACTAGAGTCCTGAAAGCAGCTTGACTCACTGAATGAAATCCATGCATAAAAGCACATGAGCTGAATCATCCCACCCACAATTTGTGATTTGTTTGCGACCAAAAATTCCAGTCAACAGACGTTGTTTCTCACGAACGTGGGAACATTTTGTGCTGCGTCTGTAAGGAGGGTGTTTGATTCCAGTTTGAGAACAACTACAATGCATGTTAGCTCGAGGTTTACAGTTACATGAACAATAGCTGTTGAGCAACTTTAAACACACCCAATGATTAACACCCTTTTGTTTAAGAACAGTGACGACTTAGAGTGGCCTTTCGAATGTAATTTATATAATTAATAATAATTAATGATTTTTATATCAACAAACTAGTTTTCAGCTTTACAGTGAGCGATGTCACTTACTCTGTAAAGAGGCTGCATAAGACGAGGAGCTCCACTTTGTTGTGAAATTGAAAGATAACTTCTCACTGGTTTTTTTCCTGCTCTCAAGCTGGCCTTAAGAAAGCTGTAGAAACTTTCGGATGGATAGACATCCTGTGCAACAATGCCGGTATCCTCAATGAGGGCTTGTGGGAGAAAATGGTCTCCATAAACCTGGTAAGAGGCAGAAACAGCAACATACACACTAGTTATTATGGTTTATTTACTTAGGTGTACTGGAATGCACCACTCCCACAGGGGAAATGACACCACCACCTACGATGTTTTTCCAAAGTCTGTCCACATCTGTATTGCAGCATTTGTGCTAACCTAACGTGCGCTTCCTCTGTTTAGTTTCACAACATCTGGACAGAATAGAAGATTTCCGCTGTTACACTGGACACCAAAATAAAACTTGTGCTCTGTGTTGCAGATGGGCGTCATCAAGGGGAGTTACCTGGCTCTGGAGCACATGAGCAAGTTGACAGGAGGTCGGGGAGGGGTAATCGTCAACACGGCATCTATGGCAGGTGAGGGCCGCGTTTTCATGTTAGAATTAAACACAGTAAGAATGCTCTAAAAACAGGATTAAAGCTTTTCAGGAATAAGATAAGACAATATAACATATCTTGTATCCCAGATCATCATTAAGTTAATTTTCATAGACATAAAAATCCCGACTGTTTTCTGTCCTGGCGCCTAGATGGTGGAATGAGCTCCCCATTGACATCCGGACATCAGAAAGTTTACACATCTTCCGCCGAAAACTAAAAACACACCTCTTCCGACTATACCTTGAATAAAAAAAAATAACAAACTTTTGGAGACTAACACTTTAGTAGCACTTAAATGGCACTTACTTATAGCACTTTGTAGTTTTGCTTTATTTTGAAGAAATTGTACTTTCTTGATTCTTGTTGTCCCGGGTCTGTACCCTTGGGGTTGAATGCACTTATTGTAAGTCGCTTTGGATAAAAGCGCCAGCTAAATGAAATGTAGTGTAATGTAATGTAACATAAGAAAAAATATGGACAGTAATTCTGTGCAGCCTCATAACTCATGATTTATCAACTGTACATTTTGAACCTTAATATGAACTGATAAGATTCATACCCTACAGGAATTGGCCCCCTTCCGAGCTGTCCAGCCTATACAGCTGTCAAGCATGGAGTGGTCGGCTTCACTCGAGCCATGGCGGTGAGAAGGACTTACTGTTTATTATAACTATTCATTTATTTCAGAAGAGGAAGAAAACTATTCACACTGGTACAGTTTAATTGACAATTACTAAGTAAAGTAGTGACTAGCTGAAGATGAAAGTGAAACATTATCAACAAATGAGAAGTGCTAAAAGTGTAATGAATATTATACAATAGGGAGAGAATACGGTAGCGTCACTGTGAGACTGAACTTAACCCTAACCCTGGTTTGGTATGGTCTTCTGTCCCCAACAGACCATAAGAATCAATAAATGCAGCTTTAAGAACTTTGTATGAATGTGTGAACAACAAAAATAATGTAATAATCTACTTTCTTTGGTGCTCATATTACACTTACATGATCAGCTGAAGTCTAATTGTGTGGTTCTTTGTCTAGGCGGCCTCTACCTTATCAGGCTATGGCATACGGTTCAATGTTCTTTGCCCAGCTTTCGTCCAAACCGACCTCTTCTCCAACATCCCCAAGAAACTGGGAATATTCTCCGAGCTCTGCCTTGAAACCCAACAGTTAGTTGAACATTTGGGGGTTCTAGAGTGAGTCTTTGCTTTTGTACTTTTGCGCAAGTTGATATACTATGCCTTTGAAATGATTTACAACGTTTTTCCTACTAAGCGAGTTACAATGGTGATTGTAAGTAATGCTGAAAATAACATTTCACCATATCTATGTTTTTTAAAAGTGGAGTGCATTTTTTAATGTCACATTTTTTAAACCAAATTTAAAATATTTGGGAACTTCGTCACATTCACTTAAAAAAAATATATATATATTAATGTCAATGTTAAATATACATATTATATGTTGAAGCTAAATATCAAATGTCAAACCTAAATGTTGATTATGAATCTAAATGTTGAATGTAAATCTAACTGTTGAATCTAAATTTAAACCTTGAGACCTCATATAAATATAAATCCTAAACCTAATTAATAAATTGAATTCTAAAAGTAAATATTAAATAGAATTCTAAAAGTATAGAAATGCTAAATGCTAAATGTAAATTTTAATATTAAATGTAAATGTTAAATGAGAAACCTTAATGTCAAATGACAAACCCAAATGGTGAAACCCAATTTAAATTTTTACATAAAATTTGAGTTAAATGTTAAATCTAATTGCTAAAAATTTGATTCATCATTTAGATACTCCAAGTAGATCATCATGCTCATGTATAACAACACAAACACGGATATTCACTGATTTCCCTGCCCCTTTTTCTTTCAGTGTGTCTGAGGTGGCTGAGGCTTTCCTCGAGCTGGTGACAGATGAGACAAAGAACGGCCAGGCTCTGCTGGTCCTCCCAACAGATGAAGACGGGAAAGGAGGAAAGTCATACGTAACTTTCCCTACATACGTGCAGTAGCTCTCGACAGGGACACACTACTTGGTTCTCAAATGTGCACAATAAAGAAATTAAGCCATTGTAATAAAGAATTCAACCAATGGGGGAGTAAATACATGTTTATTAATGTAATATTTTGTTCAAGTTTAAACTGTGGGCTTTTCTGTCTGTGCTGATAGCAGCTGTGAGCAGAGGATAAACAACAACCTGGAAAACATGTTTGTCAATTAATCATGAATACATCTGCTACAGTGTTTAGTCCAAAGCTGCAAAAGTCAATTTTTCAGTTCATTTGGTTTGTAACATCTGGGTGTTTGTCTATATCTACTTTGGTTTAGCAAGATAATCAATTTAGGTAAATGATTCAGATTACAATGACAGTACACATCATTTCTAACTTCCCTTTTATCACTGACCCAGTTTATAACCTGTGCTCCTTGTTACTCACTGGGAAGAGGGAAAAGGGAAGTAAGACATAATTGGTAAGATGCTAAGAGAGTGGCACCTACAATGATAAGTTCCTTTTGTCACCCCCCTGTGGATTTGTGTATCTGACACCTTGGTGTTTGTGTTGACAGGCTCAGTTGCACCTACTATAGCTTTGAAAGCGAAAACAACAGTAGAAGAGAATTCCTCTACTAGTGCTGGATGGAGCTCTGTGTAGTTATCTGTGACACTGAAAGGTAGATTCTGAATGAACTTGGGAACAGCTGTACAGCTGGTTTTCCACTCAAGTTAAACCTTCTGTCTTTCTGTTAAATTTGCAGGGCTTTCTTATTAGCCGTTTGAACCTCCCGGAGGAGATGAGCTTTTTGCGCTCCTGTTCTACAGCTGCTTTAGATTATTGAGATGGTTGGTTTGCCTGTGGACATTTAAAAGAAAAAAACATCTCAATAATAGACCTTTGGAGATTGTCTGTGCATCACAGCTTGTAGTGTAGTTTTGGTCGTACACTAACCAAACAAACTGGTGGGTAACTCAGTTTACATAAATTAAAAAAATACGCTAAATGATAAACAGGGCAGTGACAATTAGGGATTCTATAAATTCCCAGGGCTAGAAGCACGCTGTGGCTCTTTCTCATGCTCATCCAACTTAGGCTGATATGCTTGGCAATAACAGCCATGTATAAGCTCTATCTAACATAGGGCCGTTGGCACGCTATGTCTTAATTTAACAAAACTTAAAAGTTACAGGACATTTTACAGATTGACTAGTTGAACATTAAATGTTTGTTTAAAATTGTAAACTCTTAGCGTAACACTATGAGGACTTAAATAGCTTAATATTAATAATGACCTTGTAATAAACTATTAATTTATGAATACATTCAATTTCACCACATTGCACTTGTTTGTGACTCTGGTGGCAGACTAGTGGCCTTGAATCAAAACGTTTAGCTCAAAAGAAACGTTCAAGGTTCCACGTATTTCTGGTGTTGGCCAAAATGGAAAGTAATATTGCACAATTATGATTTATTGCCAACTGGATTCTGCCTCACACTGGGCATTCAATCAATTTGGCTAACATAAACTATTAATATTAATTAATATCAGGTAATATACGGATATATTTATAAATATCAGCACAGTAGGGTTATAATGAATATTATCTTTATCAGAGACATTTTAATAACACAATTACAAAGAGCAGGAATAAAAATATTCAGGTCCAAGATCAGATAAGACCAGAAAATATCAAAAATAATGAAATCCTTCATTCCAAATAAAACAGAGAGGTGTGTTGGTAATACAATAGTAGACTAGGGTTGATAAAAGACATAAGATATGTAGAGCTGATATAAGACGTGATTTAAAAGGTGTCAATGAGTCTGTGACACAGGTATGATGTTTGACGTTGCCATGACCTACTGGTCTAATGGGGGGAATGTCCTGTATTTTTTGAAACTGGGTGTCACCATGAGGGCCTCTCCATTCTTCGTCACATCCGTCACCAGCTCCAGGAAACACTCGGCTACCTCAGACACACTGAAACAAAAGGTACAGAGAATCAAAACGGCTTAATTTGAATCAAGTGAGGCAGATTCTGCCAGGAAGAATAAAAACTACTATTTAGAGAGATAATTACTGACTGTTGCAAATTCTGCCCATAGCACTCAAAATCTTCGATAAAAGGACTTACTTTAACGCCCCTTTGGCTGCAGGTTTTGCAATTATATCAGCCAGATGGGAGAATTGTCCTAATCTGTCTAACATGTGAGTGAAGAGATCGGTTTGGACCAAGCCTGGGCAAAGGGCGTTGAAACGTATTCCGTAACCAGAGGCAGTAGATGCAGCCTGGTAACAACACACATACATACACACAGTTCGTCATCAGCTGCTCAGGGGCATAGGGTAAAATATAAGCAACAAAGTTAAATGAAATAATGTATTTTTCGTGATCATAAGAAGTCCTTTTTTACCGCCATGGCTTGAGTGAAGCCTACCACTCCGTGCTTGGTGGCCGTGTAGACAGGACAGCACGGGAATGGACCAAGACCTGTAAGTTATCAGTTATATCAGTCATCAGCAGGGAGGATATTGTCCCGGGAAATTTTTAAATCCTGACAATACTAGGGATGAACAAAATCATTTCCTGCTCCCCAATTTTCATTTTAATCAATGAATTATTGTTAAGCAGTTGTGAACCAGCACCAAACAGCTTTGTTCATTATGCATGATCAAAGGTCAAGGTGGCTCCAAAAAGTCAATTTTTTTGCCTTGTGAGCGTGATATCTCAGAAAATTGGAATCCTTTCATATTTAGCACAAACATTCACTTGGACTCAAAGAAAAACTGATTTGATTTCAGTACCTGGAGGTTAAAGGTCAAGGTCACAGTGACCTAACCAAACACAAATGTTGGCATCTTGAATCCAACATCTCTGGAAAACTTTGAGGAAATTTCTTCAACTAAGGCACTGATTCACTCGGAGTCAAAGATGAGCTGATTATGCTTTAGTGGTTGAACATCGAAGGTCACTGCGATCTACACATTACATTTATTACTCATATAAACATTCACTGCAGCTCAAGAACCACCGCGTGGTTATTGTAGTTTCTTTACTTTTCCGTCTCTAGACTTGAGAGCATAGAAATAAAAATAAGAACCTAACACAATGAACCTTGGGTCATACCAGCCATGGATGCAATGTTGACCATGACTCCTCCACGACCTCCATTCAACTTGTTCATGACCTCCAAAGCCAGGTAAGTTACCTTGATAACACCCACCTACACCAAGTGACAGTATTACACAGCAGAAATTAGGAGTTTTGCCTGAATGAAGATTTTATAAATAATAATCTGAAGGATGACATCAGATTGTAAATTCTTACGAGGTTTATGGAAACACTTTTCTCCCATGCGCCCTCATCCAAGATGCCAGCGTTGTTGCACAGGATGTCCACTCCTCCAAAGGTTTGCACAGTTTTCTGAAATGCAGCTTGACAGCAGAAAATTAAAGTTGATGATTAAACCTCACTATCTCCACTGAGGAAGTCAGTCATTTTACCATCACATTAAATCATCTCATAATGTTTTACTAGATCTTGTTTTTACTCTTTTCTCATCTGTAAAATGTTTCTTCTGTATCGGTGCTCTATTGCTGGTTGATCTTCAAAGTTCCATTAATAGTTTCCTCTTGTTTGCCTTGATGTTGTCAATTTCAACATATAGAGCACCTTGTACCTGTGTTTTGAAAGGTGCTATATAAATTGATCATTATTATTATTATTGGTGTGTCCTATCTTTTTTTTTCTCTGCTGTCCGACGTCTCAATCTCATTTAGGTAACTGATAAATCATTACTGTCTGTGTGCTACCTTTGAGCTGCTCCTCTGACTCAACGTTACAGTTCAGGAACAGGGTTCTCTCTCGTCCGTGCTGCTTGTCGAGGGATTCCTTTAAACTCTTCCCTGCATTGTCGTTGACATCCAGGAGGACTACCTGTGCAGGCGGAGCTCAGTCAGGAAGCATGTTTTGTCATGGCTGCACTTCCGACTGTTTGCATGGATTGGCTAAAATATACAGTGTTTAGGCTAGCTGGACAAAATGCAGGCTCAGATCTTACCGTAGCACCGTTTTGTAAAAGTATCTCCGTTATCGCTTTTCCTATTCCCAGTGCTGCTCCAGTTACTACCGCGATTTTACCACTCAAAGCCATTTCACCTGTTCAGAAAAGAGAGAAGGAGGAGGTCGTCTGTAGGACTTCTGGGAAATTATGTGAGTAATAAACCCAAAGGTGTCCTTATATATTGCCAGAGGAGAACACACACGCATGTCTGAACCAGCTGACAAGGAGGGTACAGTATTGCAGATATGAAACTGCCACTGTTTTCAGGGTTCATACACATTTTGACCAATGAATTTCCATGACTTTTCAATAACTTTAAACCAAATTTCATGACTGAAATTTTTTTGAAATCTCTGTGTATACGCGAAAAAGTAATGATTAACAATGAGAATTCCAAGGCATACAGTATACCTTAAATGACACACACCCAAGTATGCCTGCTTATATTTTGAGCGTATTTCTTTAAAAGCATATGAATTATTCAAAAAACATGACAGTATGAATATAACAAAGTTCCATGACTTTTCCAAATCTTTTGGGATTTTATTTTTTTCCATGACTTTCGCAGGCCTGGAAAAACACATTTTAAATTTCCATGACTTTTCCTGGTTTTTCATGACAGTAGGGACCCTGTATTTTATTATTCTATCTGATATTTTTAAATTATTATAACTGATACAGGCCTGCTGTATTTCACTGTGGTACAAATGCATGTATGTACTTCACATGCTGGTGAGTAGTTTATCACTGTTTGCCAAAACGACTTCCGCATTCTTGGGTTCTAACCTGTGGGCGTGTTGCAGCGCGGACGCACACAGGAAGTCCTCGGAGCGCCTGCACATGCTCAGTGGTCCGCCGCTGGTTTGCGTGTAGATGTTATGGCCGTCGCGATGCAGACGGGGGACGCTCCTCACTTCCCTGCGGGTCTGGCGGAGGGTATGGCCTGTTTCTCACCTCTTTCTCCATGCTGCGCCACGCGGTGTCGGCGAGCCGGGCCGAGCCGGTCCGAGCCGGGACGCGTCTGCCGTAAAAAATGCCAGTGTTGTTGTTAATATCCCGGGAGCTATCTGTAGCCGGCAGCGCGGCGTGTGCGCGCGCAGCGGGTTTGTTAATCTGTGCGATGCTAACCGGAGCCGCTGCTGCTCCAAGGTCGAGGAGAGCGCGTCTGCATCTCATCCAGTGTCCCAGTGGCTGTGTTCGATCCCAGTGACCGTGGACCAGTGGAGACTGGGGGAGGCATGTCTAGGTTTGCTGCAGCAGACGCTTTAGCTCAGACGGGGGTCGCACTAGAATCCCGTTTCATCTCGTGTAGCTAGTGTTTGTTTTTTAAATTACTTGTGAAGTTTTAGATGTCAACCCATGAGCTGAACTGCGTAGTTTGCCTCAGTTGTCATCAGCCTGGTTTGAGTGGATCCTCCGTTTCTAGTTCACATGTGTGTGACTACTACATCAAATGTGATGGGGACAGTGAGGCCACTCGAAGTGCACAACAAAACATCATGCGATCTCAGAAAACTCCTAAAGGCTCGTGGGCTTTAGACAGATCAGATATCAACTCTCCATGAGGTTTACCTTCCCTGATTTAAGGCCAAATCAACACACACACACACACACACACACACACACACACACACACACACACACACACACACACACACACACACACACACACACACACAGCTCCACTACTCCAATTGAATCAAAACAAATAGCTATGGAAAGGGCTGAACTGAAACAGAAATTCACTGGTGTCACACATGCTGGTCTCCGTCATGGCAAGAACATTCACATAATCACCTACTCATTAGAAATGTCTCTACAAAGTCAAAGCACAACAATCACGCAAACAATAAAAAGTGACAGTATATATTAGAGCTGTTTGAGGAGGGATCCCCTGATATTTTTGTCCATGCTCTTTGTATTTCTTGTATTATTCAAATGTATAGTAAGAGATCAAAAGCAAGCTGCCGTCTTTGAATAAATCCCTACCACACCTATGTATGAATGACATATTCAACATCTGTTAAAACCATGGTAGATGTGGCCTGTACATGACAGGGCTGATACAAACCAACTCGGCCAGCTAAAGACGCCATGATAAGTCCTATAAAGTACTGATTGATGGAAATGTCATCTCCCATCTTGATGATTGTCTTCATCATGTCTGTATTATATCTCTACACATGTCATTATTTTCAAATGTCTGAGTCGATGCAGACATTCTTGTTTAAGCTGTTGCCAGGGAGCATTTTTTCTTTTTTAAATTTGCGTTTTCCCAGAAGAAGTAACCTGATTTGAAATCTCCCCTTCCTCCACCTGCAGTGAATAAGATGATAATCGAGCATGGGGACCTGTTTTCTGACTCCCAGTGTAAAGTCTGCAGCGCTGTCCTCAATTCGCAGTCTCAGAAGTTGACTCATTATCAGGTCAGTGAGCCCATAGTCTGCTGCTGCTCTCTCTACATTTGTCTTAAATGTCATTGTAAATGTTTGACTACTTATGAACTTTATGGAAAACATTGACTAGAAGCTCTCTAGCCTTATCGTTTTATACATTTTTACTACTTATCCAGCCAATGATTGATAATATTGTAACATACAGCAGGAAAGAATTGACAGACAAGTGCTTTAAATGCCAAATGATTTCTGTATTTGGGAAAACTTCCATTTTTATTTTCCATGTTGTTTTACATTTGATATTTTAAAAGGATTGAGAAACTGGTCTGAAATCGTCATTATTTGTTATATTAAAAGTGCTGAAGAGTCATAAGCTTTACTCAATAAACAGTGCAGAAAAACAAAATTCAAATGTTTTCACATGTAAACAATAAAACATTTCTATAATGAGTTAGTTTAGCATGGACATGTAGAAAAGTTTGTCTAGGGCGTGTTCTATAAACTAAACTGTGCAGCCATGAGTAAAGTTAGTTGTCTTGTTCAGGACAGAGAACAAAAACGTACACAGTCAATCAGCCACAAAAATCTAGTTCTTGAAAATGTGACTCATGCTGTGGATTGTGGTGCTAATGTGTGTTGTGCACTTTGTGATAAACGTTTGTACTTCTCTTTTCAGAGCAAGAAACATGCCAACAGAGTGCGACGTTATCTTTCCACCACAAACGGGGAGGAGCCGGCGAACAAAAAGTTAAAGACGACATCTGAAAGTGTGAGTATGGACGTTTTCAAGCCAAATCCAAACAGCAAAAAACTCGGTGAATGAAAACATATAGTCACACATGGGTAAATCATCAATTTGTTGAGGCGGTGCTTTTGGACTTTGCTGAGCTAGGTTTCCTTTGGTTTTCTTTTTACTTTTAAGTTTTTTCAGTACAGTTAAACTTTATCTAATGTAAACAGACAATTTTGACTTTAATTGGCCATAACTGATTAATGTTCCTGCATGTGACTTTTTCAGGAGGACTGTCACAATGGCGATCGCTGTAAGGTGTGTCATATATGTAACATGACCTTCTCTTCTCCTGTGGTGGCCGAGTCTCACTACAATGGCAAAACTCACGCCAAGAACCTGAGGCTGAAGACGGTTGGTCCCCAAGCACCAGGTATGTGGGATTTTATTCAGAACCCCTTTTACCCTCCACTATCTTTGCTTTTACACTGAAAATATAGAATCAACTTAAAAACGTTCCTTATTTGTTGGCTCCAGATTGAATAATTTTGTTTAAGTCTGCAATCGAATTAAGTTTTTCTTTTATCAGAGTATCTTATTCCAGCACAAGTTTATCATTGACGTGTTTTTAAATTTTTGTATCTAACTTGAAGTTTGTGAAGTATGACACAATTTAACTTCAACAACCTTTTTTAGAATTGTTTTTGTTTTATCGCCTCTTCAGCAGTCGCCTTCCAACCTGCACCAACAGCTCAGCCCAAGAAGAAACCTGCAGATGATGTGATCGCTGTGGTGGCGACGGGCGGCGGCAACAACAACAACAACAACAATGATGACAACAACAACGACAACAACCCAGACCGCTTTTGCTCCATCTGCCAGGCCTCCTTCAACAACCCACTCATGGCCCAGCAGCACTACGTGGGCAAGAAGCATCGAAAACAGATGACCAAGCTCAAACTGATGGAGACGTACGGTCCCTCCACGGCACCAGGTCAGAGCGCAGAGTCAGGAATTCATCACGCTGCATTTGGAGAACTGCCATTTTATTCGCTCCACTTACAGAAGTCATCTCTCCTGTGAAGATAAATAATGAATTATGTAATAATTCTCAATTCTTCTATATTATGTGGTGAGATTTAGCTGAGGGAGTTTATGAAGATTTACTTTTCTCTTCTGTTTACAGGTACCACACTAAAGGGCTACCCATGTGCCGTCTGCAAGATTGAACTCAACTCGGTGGAGCAGTACCAGTCTCATATCAGTGGTTCAAAACATAAGAACCAGTACGTATAACACCTAATTTTTTCCTTTTAAAGAGAAGAACTTCAAGTAAATTACACAGAATTGCTTTACTGCTTCACATTCAATTTTTTATTTCTGTACTACATATGTGTTAATCCTAAATCTGTATCTAGTGAGGTACTCCACATGTAACTTCATTTAAAGGTTTCATTTCTTACCAATAAAATAACGATGTCTTAAATGTTTTTTTTCTAAGAATAAAGAAGTCAGGCCAGAGCACTACAGAAACACTACCAGCAGAGGAAGAATCACACGGCGGCAACATCCAGGTCACCAGCGGAGACGGAGACCAATACACTGCCGAAGATGACCAGTTTACCCCCGTGGACGACCAGTATGCTGCTGGAAATGACCAGTATGCCCCTGGAAATGACCAATATGCAGCCGAAAATGACCAGTATACTGCTGGAAATGACCAGTATACCCCTGGAAATGACCAGTTTGCCCCTGGAAATGACCAGTACGTTGCTGGAGATGACCAGTTTGCCCCTGGAAGTGACCAGTACGTCGCTGGAGTTGACCAGTTTGCCACTGAAAATGACCAGTACGTCGCTGGAGATGACCATTGCGCTTACGGGGATGACCAGTACACGGGCGGAGTAAACAAGTACACCCCTGAGGACAAGCTGTACTCAGAGGAATGCCAGTTCTCCTAAAGCTGGACTGGTTCATGGCGGCTGAGGTTTCAGTCAGGACTTGGAATGACACATAGCAACCAGCCCCTTTAACACATTAACCAACCATCACCATCCACCGACCTCCAGCTCCAGTCTATACTCAGTAGGTGTTCCCTGGGAGGGTCATCTGAAGCGTGGGTTTGATTTCTGGAACTACCCCGTGGTTTAAATTATTTTTGTGTTCTCCGCTGGAACAGCTGAATATTTCTATTGTTAGTTAGTTTTCTCAGATTGAAAAAAGTTTGTGTTGCAGTGATGGTAAGAGGTTCGAACCCTTCACCATGAGATAATGGGCTAAGATGTGATGCAGCTCCACCTACGGTCCCAATGAAGGATGTTTGTGAGGGTTCATCACAGCCTCTCTTTGAAAATAATATACAGACTGAAACACACGCCTCATATGTACCTTATGGCTGAGTGTCATCAGAAATATGTCAATACTGATGCTGTTTTTATGTTCAGTAATTCAGTGCTGCTGTAAGACACATAGCAGGTGAGGTTTGAAACTCAGCCATGATGTACATATACACAATGCCTATCAAAGTATTCACTTGGATGTTTCACCCTTTTGTTGCTTTTATACATGAAATCATGGAAAATATAATTTGGAGAACTTGCAAAAAAAGCTTCTTTCATTTCAAAGTGAGAACTCGTTTATACAAACTGTCAATTAAAAATATAAGTGTTTGCGTAAATATTCCCCCCCATTAAAGGGACGGACCTAATTCAGTCCAGCTGTGTCACAATCAGTGAAATGGAGATCACCTGAGTGCAGCTGATGTGTGTTAAGTGATTGCAGTATAAAAACACCTGTGTCTGGGAGGTCCAGCTCTGGCTCATCAGTTTCCTGCTACAACGCAACATGAAGACAAGAGAACACTCACTTGACACCCCACAGAGTTCAGTGAAATCCATCATTAAGAAATGGAAGGAAAATGGCCTGGAATTCGCCCAAAGGCATGTGGGAGACTCCATGGTCAATTCGGAGAAGGTTCTTTGGTCTGATGAGACAAAAACCCAAATTATATTGACCATGATTTCATGTATAAAAGCAACAAAAGAGTGAAACATCCCAGGGCATGAATAGTTTTATAGGCATTGTGTTTATATATATAAATATACATATGTATGACAATAGGAAGTCTAACTGCATTTAGTAAACCGGACTCAAAGTTTGGTTTGATGCTTAAGTCACATACATCAATGTAATTTAATTGTTCAGCGTTCACTAACATCTAATCAGCACTAACATAAGTACATTTCAAGGTGAGTACAGTTGGTTTACATCCTTTCTGATTCTGATCTCCAGTGAATGTATTTGAACTATCACCTCAGTTCTCTGCTTCCTTTTATGTTTGACTATTTCTGGCACCGAAGATGAACGTGAAGTCAAAAGCCAGATCAGTCAGTGTAGCAGGTGTGATAATGTCATCGCTGTCTACACATGGAAACACTTTCTACGGCTTTCTATCAAGATATATCTGTTACCAATCCTTCTTCTAAACACCAAGAAAAGTTTCTGTTTTTATAGATTTTTCTTTATATTTGAAGCAAAATATCTGGAAGTTCTATTGAATTGTTTTTATTGTTTTGTGTAAATCACTGAGTCACACATTTTTGTTTAATTGGGTATCTATAATGTGACAAGGCTGATTCTTCTCTGGAGGTCCAGAACTCCTCTCAGTTTAGCTGTTTTTATTATTTGTTGCTTCTTATTATTTTATTATTTCTGTATGTAAAAAGTTGGCTTTTTTACTGCTCACCAGAAGTAATTATGACTTTAGAAAACTTCATCAGACGTTCATTTACTTAAAGATACAGATGTCAGTGGAACGGTTTCAGGCTATATCCCACTAAGCTGCTAGAACTTAAATTTAATTCTCTACACCTTCAAAAAGCGGCCAATGATTGTCAAAACTGACAAACTATTTTCCAGAGGTTAATGTAATTTTTTTTAATTATTAGTTTGAATTTTCAGGCATCTGGACAGTTTAAGTTATAAAATGGAGAGTAAAGGGATATTTTTGATGAATATTAACAGAATCCTCCAATTTCAAACGCAGTGGACATGTGGTAGTTCTGGGATCATGCTAATATAAGCTGTTTTATACTGTTGTGTTATATTCTTGGTTTTCTGAAGGGTGTAAGCTTTTTGAACACTCCCCCCTTGGAGCTTGTCTGCTGTGGGGCTTTGTACACTTTAGCGGAGACTAATAGATGCTTTCTGAGCTCTGTCCTTGCTGTCAATAGCAGAGGTTTTTAAAGAGTGATGTCAACATAACAAGAGCTGCTTTCTGTTTCAAATCTGTTTGTCCTCATAAAATGACGATTGTTTTCGTATTGAATGTTTTCTGCGCTCATGTGTAAGGATGTAATTTATATCAAGAGGGCTCATACATACTGTATAGCAGATTATGTAAAAAAGACAAATGGCCATTTTATTGTCATCATTCTTTCTGTGTTTTGTGATATAAGATTAACTTTCGGTATGTTACATTCACTTAAAGAAAAAATGCAGTGAAGATGTTCATCAAGTAAAGAAATGTTTTGCCAGTTTGTTTACAATTGTTTTCCCTCAACACAAGATGGTGAACAGTAGATTTCTGTTGAATTGTTTTTCAGTGTGAACAGAAGGGCTGATAGTAGTTTATTGCTGATACACAGATGATGGCTGCCAATAAATAGATCAGCTGATAAGCAAAAAGGAAGAAGTGCACAGAAACACCATCAATGTATAGCTAGTTCAGAAAGCTACAGCTTTACAGCACAGACAAGATTATTTTCAAACTTCCGTCTGTATATACAGGGTTTCTGTAGAGTCGTAAAATGTCTTCAATATCAGTGATCCTATGTTCCAGACTCAACAGTTCTTTTGCAGAAGGATTCATCAAACATAAATTTATCCCCCAAAATAAATCTGATGTCAAAAAGCTCCATCTCTCTAGTTTGTCTTATATTTCTGCTGCTTGACTCAGCAACGGTGTGTTATAAGCACAACAGTGAAAACTCAGGGAATCACTTTTGTGTTTGCAAGATGAAGATCTCCATTCTCACAGTTCGGTTACTTTTGTAGTAAAGTTCTCCACCAACCGTGTCAGTAGCAGTGTTGCTGCCTGGGGCTCATGTGTTTGTACCTGTGAGAATGTGTCACCTGGCTGAATGCACTGCACTGACTCATACATATCGATGACAATAGTTTGCTTCCCACCTTTTTAGTTAGAGTTTGGGCAAGACCTTGACCTCATTCAACACCTCCATAACGAAATTAAAAGGTCAAATACCTGCAGCCAGGTTCCAAGACCTTGTTGAAACCTGTCAGAATTCTTCCCAGTGACTGTTGCAGCAGCTGAGTTTCTCTAGATGTTCACAGATCACATGAGGCTGACACGATGTCTGTCTCCAATTATTTGCGGAGAAATAAATTCAATAAAACAAGAGAAGGAAACTAACGTACTTGTCCAAGATGTGACCACAAAAGGAAACTTCGATCCTCCAACATCTCATGTGGGCTGATAATCATTTTGTCCACATGGTGGAGCACTTACTCTTTCCCAGGTGCTGGATCAGCTCAGAGGTTTCTGGTCGCAGCTCCTGATAAAGATTCATTCAGGATCCAAACTCAAGTGGCTTTTTCCTCATATCATCATCAACAGTGAGCTCAGTCTGCACACACACAACTCATTCATCAGTATTCTTTTTACATGACTTAATCTCTTTCTCCAGTATGACATTACAGTAAATCCATCTTACTCTTGAGTTAAATGTTGATAGAGACACATGAAAATAGTTGAAGTAGAGGAAAAATGGATGAAGACAGTTGTGGAGAGACGTTACACTAAAAAAGTCCTGAAAAAAACGTTTCCCCAACACAACTGTTCATGGTAGTGATGGTTCATACCGGCTTGATGTTTATCAGTGGATGTATTGCATAATGTCCTTCTTGTAGGAAACAGTAAAATACTTTGGTTTCCAAATGTTTAATAATGCCTTTTCATTATATTTGAAGATCTTAAATCTTAAACGTTTCTATAACATGAGATCTTCATAATTAAACAAGCAACACGGTAATATCAGGATAAACAGAATACAGTCCTTGCTTAATATTTATGAATAAAATGAAGAAACCAACCCTCCAAGAAACCAGTTAAAACAGAAGACGCACAACAAAACCCAAAATAGAAGACCCGATTGTGAAATGATTCAAACTATTTAGATTCTTGTTGTATCCCCTGTGGTGACCCATTGCAGAGGCTGACTGTGTCTTCAGGACAAGTAAAGCCTCTGTATATATGAAGATATACGTTAGAGACATGGGTTCTTCATGTGAAACACACTGAGGCCTTTGAGCTGCGTTCAGTGTTTATTCTTCAGTCTGTGCTCGAGAGCGGTTCGTGCGTGTTTATCCACAGCTCCATTAATACAAAGGGGACTACATATAAAACACATGTGGGCTGTTTTATCGTCGCCACAGTTTTGGACTCAGTCGCGGTGAATTTCCTGGCGGAGGTTTTGCTGCCGCTGAGCCCCCCCCGACAGCCTTAAATCTTCCAGGTTACATCCCAGAACTGATGCTCTGGGTCACATTTTGAAAAGGGGAACAATGAATACTTTATTGTGTTTGTGTAACCTACAGACGGTAGTTTGTCACACACAAAGACAGCTTGTTCCTTCTTTATTTTTCCTCCTGGTCCCAAAGTGGAGGTCAGGGAGCCCAGTTCGGATTCAACAAGAGCTCCTTGACTTTGAGGGGAAAGTCATTTTCAGACATGGAATTTTTTCTGTTAAATGTTGGTTATATTTTTAGTAACAGTTTTGTTACTAAAAACATAAGATGAATTGTTACATTTTTTACAGGATTGGTTGTTGCAGAGGTGCACAGATAAAACTAAACTATGTTTAAAGGTTATAGCAGAATAACATGGAATAGAAATATTGTTTTAACATTTATTTCAAAGTTTAGGTCATTTTAACTAAGCATAAATCATCAACCATTTGATAATTAAATATTGTAAATCCATGATGAGAATTCTTGGAAGGTGGTTTTGTATGTTGGTTTATTTATAACAAGGACATCGAATAATAATGTTCATCACATAGACTAAATGTAAAGATCATAGACTGTATAAGAAGATGAACGCCATGACAGCTCCCAAAAGTGAAGCCAAAGCCTCTCCACCACCCCCTGGTGGCTGTTTACTGTGTAGGTCTTAAACAACGCCTCCTTCATATAAGTGGATGCATCATGGACCAAACTGGAAAAGAATACGTTAAATAAGTTTATCTCAAAGATAATTTCTGTCATTTTTGGTAGAACTTATCACACTGACGTAGCCTACGTCCAAGAGACTGTGTATAATAAAATTCAGTAAGTTCAAATTTGTATATATTTATTTAAAAATAATACACACTAAGTCTCTAGATTTCTGCATTTCTATGTGTGGTATCAGACTATATACATCTTTATTTAACATAACATTTTCTTTATTTGATTTCATGCTTTTTTACAAATTTATAATTAAACTAATTCATATGATGGCACCATTACATCATGATGAAAAGCTGAGCTAAAGCAGCAACAAAAAAAGTGTGTAAAAAAGTGTGTTTACATACACCATACAAATGGCACAAAATGTAAAAAAATATAAAACCCATACGTTCATCTATGTGTAACGAGTAAATCCACCCCCCCCCAACACTATCCACGATCAACTGCCCGCCAACTCACACACACACCTCACATTAATTCGACAACACCACAGTCTCCCCCCCCCCTTCCTTCCCAAACCTGCAAATATGTAAGTAGATGTTTTAAAAACATATAAGGCCACATAAATATACTTCCATATCTCATTGAATTATTTCGAATCAGACTAAATATAAAACCAGGAATACAAAGAAAAAAAGCATCAGGGACGACAGACAGTACTTGGAAAAAACAACAACTTTGAAATGCTCCAGTCGCTTTATTTATTAACGCAAAGAATAAACAGGACTCTCGCTTAGGAAATCTTTTGCAGCTGTATTTCTTTTATCAGCACTCGGCATCATGCTCATAAAAGCGTCCACAGTTCATGAGTGCAGCTGTGTGGGTGTGTGTTTGTGTGTATCCAGTGTGTATCCAGTGTGTGCAGCACACAGGGTGACATCGGGATAGTCTGTAAGAGCAGCCCCACAAAAAAAAGACAATTTGTCTTGGTCCTCTGCAAGTTGAATGGGCTTCAGCGTTATTGTAATTCAATTAAAAAGCTCCCAGTCTGAGCAGCAGTGTCATCGTACAGTAGCCACTAACAAGTGAGTCTGAATTTATTGTCAGTTGGATTTGCCTACTAGTCTTGAAAACAGGTTTTGGTTGCCAGAGCGTGTTTGTGAGTAACTGCCGTGAAACACACAGATCTCCATATTTCTCATTGTCTGCACGTGAACCTCGCTGGACTGTGATGGGACGTGTTGTAAATACAGAGGGTGTATTGTGTCCAGATGTTTTTTTCCTCCTCTTTCCTCGGAGGAAAACAGATGCAGTGGATCATTAATTCTGTCCATGAATGCACCGGTTTTGCTTTAAATGAAGCGTGTGTTGTATTGTCAGTGTGAAACCACGTTCACTTCAGGTGTGTGGGGGCGAAAGAATAAACTCTTAACCTCTCTACTTTTACAGTCGTCACAAAAGTTCATCTTCATGTGTTCAACTCATAGACTGTTTGAACAGATGGATGACATGATGGCTCCACTGAAATGTCTGGATCGCCCCCTGCTGTCTGGCTGCAGTATAGGTCCCAGCCTCCTCTATGTTAGCGGATGGGAGATAGGTCCAAACAAAGAATATCAACCTCACGTCAAATACATTTTCCAAAATGTTTCTGTCTTTTTAGGTGGCTCTTATCACTGGGATTTTTGTTTAGGTTAGTTTGTTGTTTATTTGATGCCACAACAAAGGGGTGAAATATCATGATTGACCGATGATACTGGCTCGTGATTGGTCGAGTTTGTGTATCAGCGGGACTTGAGATATCACGGCTCCATCCCCTGTATACTACTCTGCGCAGATTCTTGTTCCACATGCACAAGATGACACCTTTTGTATCTTGGATGTTAAAACTTCAACAGGAAGTGAAGACGTGTCGTCCATCTTTATAAACAGTCTATGGTCTAACATAGTGTTAAACCTTGAATCCTTTTGAGGGGAGACTGTCCAAGTAGACATGATTAACAACCCACTGTCATGTGCGGCCACTGTTTTATTATATAAATTATTCACACAATGATATTACATACAAATTGAATGCAAAGACACAGTTGGTGCGATCGCCACAGTCTCAGAGTAGAGACCTATAGGTGGTCAATCAAAAATATTTTCAGCTTTTAGTACACAGTACAGTGGCCAGTCAAGCCAACACATACAGCTCAGGACAATTATAGGAATTCTTTTGGTGTCGGTGTTGGATCACGAGGAGGAAGCACAGAACAGTCCATAGCTTTTCTTTACTCTGGTGTCTCGTTCCACTTCCTGTACTTTGACTGCAGCCCATGTGTTCAGAGGATCAAAAGGATCAATCGCATGAAGTTACTGGAAGTTTTATTGCATCTGATCTCAGTTTAATCCGTCTGCAGAAAAAAGGAGGTCCCTGATTTACATCTTAAATCTCATGGAAAATACTGCAGATATCTGACTTTGCTTTATTTAATGACTCAGAACAAAATGTTCAGGAAGGAAGGAAACTAATAAAACTTTAAACACCTCATTCCACTGAAGACATTTGAAGCAGATATATAATTTTCTGAAACAGTTGGAAAAAGAGTTATACACTGGGGAGCAGCTATGTACATCCAGGTTGTTTGCCCTGTATGGACTGATGGTGTTTGCCCTGTCTGTCACCCAGTAACGACTGGGATTGGCTCCAGCTCCGCCTACGACCCTCCAAATGATAAGCTTGATAAGTTTAATCTTGTATATTCAATAAAATCCAACTCATGTATCACAATTGTTAAAATTGGTCTTCACTGTATTAGATATGTGACTCTATAACCGAACCTGAAGCTTTCATGATGTGAGGAGGTGTCATGTTTTATATTCTTCATTTATTCCACTGTCAGCATACTGGACAAGGAGAGAAAGGAAAACATGACAACAAATAAAGGAAGAAAAGATAGTGAAAGGATTAAAAACATCATGGTGGACAGACAGAGACTGTGGATGGGGTCTTTCAGACGTCTTTGGTCTGTGACAGCTTTCAGGGAGATTTTTGTCTTGAAATGGAGACATCTAGAGGCCAAGGCATCGCTGTGTTTGACCAAGGAACAACCCAATGTCCCTCTTCCTCCTCCCTCTCCTCCTCTTCTTACATGGAGGCACAGGTGGCTCAGCTGCAATGCAAAAGAAAAGGAAAAAAACTGCTCTAACAATTTGCTCCTACAGTGAGAATTTATTGGTTTTTCCCTCTTTCACCACTCTCAGGACAAACTTGACATTTTCTCCCCCCCACTGCTGAGCTTCTATTAATAACCAAGTATGTTTTTGGTTTTATCCAACACTGTAATGATCGACAAAGTAAAGCAAATCTTTTTATACATGCAGGAAGTCAAATAAATTACCCGCTGACAGCCTCTGATTTATCACACGACAGTCCCACAGAGAGCCATCGCACATAAAGATCCTTTCAACTTGTTCTGGTTCAGCTCCATCTTCAGACTCATTTCTAGCAGCGGCAGAAAAAAGTTCTTTAAAAGACTTAAGACTTCCTTTCCAGCACCAGACAGCAGACTGTTACGCCCCCTTCAACCTGCCTCAATGTTTCCCATGCCACCTCTTCCTGTGTTAGCTGCAAAGATGAAGTGTGCCCTTCTATAAAAGGTAACATCTGTGTGAGGTCAAGTACACAACATGTACACTGTGGGTTAATACATTTCAATCACTGAATTCTTAATATTCGACATGTTTCTGATGTTTGTTAGATCCTAACAGCCACTATGTTTGATGGTGATGTATATAAGAGAAAGTTGTTTTCGTGATTAGGACTCCAGATGCTTTATTGACTAAGTGTATCCATACATTTTGTTATTTTATGTATTTGTTACTTTTTTATTAAAAATATGATTAAAAGGCTTTTTTATCCATGTGTGTAATAGTGCAGACCAGCTAGGAGATCGCTGACTCAGTCACCTTTAAACTACCTGAATCTAAAGTAGATTTAGTAAATACAGAAAGTTTAGAAAATGTATTTTTCAGTGTTTGTATGATGTGTTTGGTAGAGTTTGTACTTATGGTTTTATAAGATAAGACAAGAGAGTGAATATCCCCTGTATGTGTGAAGGCCTTCTGCACTAACTTGATGATGAGTTGCCAACTATCACCAGCAGACATCTCTGGGCCCAAGTGGGATCTTTCCTCTTGATAATGGCTACAGTGTTCTGCACTCTGCATCTCTACTATGATTTATGTGTATGAAGACTGTGTACTATGTTTATATATTTGATATGATGTGGTTTGGATAGCATGTGATTCTAAACGCTGCCGTTTCCCCTGGATGTGTAAAAAGATATTTATATGAATAAGACATCCCTGTTTACAGCTTGTTCCTCTGACCCCACATGATCAAATAAATCCAATCATGCTGCTCAAATCAATGCACTAATAAATGAGCAGCAATGCAGCACAAAGCTCGGTTCAAGGTGTTTTTAACAACCCCTGTTTCAGCAATTATGAATGTGAGAAATCAGTTTTATTCTATCGCGTTTCATTCACCAGTGTCAGTAGCCCCAACACTGCAGCAAATCAGCAGCCAGTCAAAGCAGGAAGGAAGATCCGGCTGTCATCAGCTCATTTCCTTGGCTTACAGCCGGCCCATTTCCCATCAGCCATCAGTCAGCGAGCCACTATATTACTGACAGGAGGTCCGACAAGGAAACACCAGCATCTGCCCCATGTGCTACCTGACGGCTGCTGCAGGTGTGTGGGGAGGAGATGGAGCGCAGCGATTGTGTGTCTAGTTGTGTCTGTTTATTGAATATTTCATCACTTTGCATCATCAGTCATGTCTCTAGATGTGTGTGTGTGTGTGTGTGTGTGTGTGTGTGTGTGTGTGTGTGTGTGTGTGTGTGTGTGTGTGTGTGTGTGTGTGTGTGTGTGTGTGTGTGTGTGTGTTGATGTCTTGTCTGTCTCTCTCTGAGGTGTGCACACACAGATGAATGTGAGTGTCTTACAAAGGTTGTTGGGTCAGTGGCATTGAAACACTGCAGTGGGTGAACCTTTCACTTCATATTGTGTAGTAGAAGTAGAAAGTATAAGTAGAAGGTATAATATATTTGTATATATTTAGTTATATATATATATAATGACAATTTCTGTTAAAGCTCAGTTCTGCAGATTGCATTTACACGTTACACAACTCACATTTGTGTCTGTATGAAGACTCTAAATGAAGCCATTGTTTGTGTGTTTACATTATTAGGACTTCCCTATGCACATTCTGTACAATGATGTGGCACAGGCCCGTCCATATTATAGAGAGAGAGAGAGTGAGGGAGAGAAAGTGAGAGAGTGTGTGTCCTCTTTTTCTTTGTGGTTCTCAGCCGTCTATACTGCAGGTGGCTGGGTGGTCGGGTTACAACCCCAGTGAAAGTACACACACACACACACACTCACACACACACACACACATACACACATACACACACACACACACACACGCACCTCCTTCCATGACATCTGAAAATTCCTATGGATTATGGCTAGGACAAATGGTGGTCTTGCGTGTGTGTTTGTGTGTGTGTTTGTGTGTGTGTTTGTGTGCGTGTGTGTGCATGAGAGAGCAGCTGGGAGCGCGAGGTAAAACCTGCAACCAACAGACACCTGTTTGACCCCCTCCCCCTCTTTTTTCCCTTTTCTGCCCCAGACACTTGATATGTGGGAGAGAGCGGGTAAGAGAGGGGGAGAGGAGGAAGGAAGGAGGGAGACAGACACAGATAGAGGAGGAAGGGGGAGAAAGGGAGAAAACAGCTGGATCAACTGAATGTTTCCGTTTTCTGTTTCCTGTCTCAGATTTGTCGGGACCGTTTTCAGCAGCAGTCCTTAGAGAAGTAATCAGTAACTTTTTAACTTCTGTCCACCTCTGAGAGGTTAATGATTACCACTGACATGCTGGGCTTGTTCTGTTTTAACAGCTGTTCAGGTTGTGGGTTTTCACTTTTAAAACTTTAAAGTCAAAAAGTGTTTACAAAAGATTAGAAATTTGAATTGTTAAATGTAAAGCAAAATTCGATATGTGGCCTTTTGACTGGAGCCAGGTTGTCCTGTCTGTCAATCATCCAGTGTCCATGGTCTAGAAACTACTGTAGTAAACAGTTGAGCCCAACGATGCAACACCATCAGGTTATCATATATCATATATGTTTACGAGGTGACAGCACCCAAAAGTGAAGCCAAATCATCATCGCCCTCCTTGTGGCTGTGTGCTCCTCCGTGTTAGCTGATTGGACATGGACCAAACTAAAAGTCAATATAAATGTCAAAGTTTTTTTGTTGTTATTTTGGGTGTTTCTCATCACTCTGATTATGTCCGAGTGTTCATGTTGCTGGTAAGTTTGGTTTGAATGAGTTGAACGTCATGATCGACAGCTGGGTGACAGCTACTGATTGGTCCAGCACGTGTAGACGGGACCTCAGCACCAAATGGCCGCACCTGTGTCCAGGACATTTCAGCTTCATTTTTGAACAACAGGAGTAAATGTAAAATTATCATCAATCTTTGCATATAGTCGGTGTTCCATTTGAGAATATCTTCTGGGTTCTTTTTGTGATATTAAACTGAATCGATTATTTCTTCAAACTGCTTGTTTTGTTCTGACCGACGGTCAAAACCAAAGAAAATTCACTTTACAGTCACGTATAAAAAAGCTAAGCATCACATTACACAAATTGAGGAGCTAATAAATGTTTATTTTTGGTTGGTAGTAGTTCATCAAACTGCTTGTAGATGAATCCTCAAACTGACTTGATATTTCAGGTCAACAGCCATTTTCTGGTTATTATTCTCTCAAATATCAGCTTAAAAACTCAGTGATGATCTGGCTGAATATTGAAAGCTGGATCTGAAGACAGAAGTCTGTCCATATGGACAAGTAGTTTGGTGGAAACAGTGGTTGGTACATTTTGAACAGTCCATTATGTGTTTATAGTTTACCAGTGTTTCTCAATGAGAGCCAGTAATGTGAACAGATCAGGGTTTTTATTGACGACCCTCCAGAATAGCTGAAACTGCTTTTTTGTTCCTCACAGCCTGTACTTGGGTCGTTAGTGTTGGCGAAGGTCGTCCTCATGATTTATTCAGCGTCAAAATGTTTGCTGGGAATCACGGGACAGACGGAGGTTAGAGGAAGCCGGGCCGGCCTCCTGACCGCAGAGAAACAGTGCCAAAGCCGCAGTCAGACAACAGGTGAGCGGTTACGCTCTCAGGCACGTCTCATTGATATTCTAACCTATTGCACTTTCCCAGGGAGAGGAGTCCCATGTGGAAACACATTACTGCCTTATAGCTCCCCCTCTCCCCTCCAGGCTTTGATCCTCTCAATGTGAAGCAGATCTCAGGCAAAGCTGAGCAGCAGTTAATACGAGCAGCATGGCTATGAGATATGTGAAAGTATGTGGAGGGCTCAGAGTGTGTGGATGTTTGGAGGAAAGGAGAGAGGCGCTAACTTAATCAACATGTGGCTCTTAAGGGTCAGTTCATCCAAATATAAAAACACATTGTCTTACTTTGCTTAAAGTACCATCTCCTTTATTTGTTTTTTTATTTTGATAGTTTTCTGAATGTTTTATTTTCTCTTTCAGTATATTGAATACACCACATTCAGAGAAAATAGTCAGTAAATACAGTTTAGTACATCTTGGATACTAATTCATGAAAGTCACTAATTGAACTATTAATTAGTTGATCTGTTTGAGAATTAGCAAAATAAGACTTAACATATAAAGCTGTATACATAATCGACAAATTCAACACAAACCAATTTAATAACTTCAAGGAAAAAATTGTTATGTTACATAATATTATTGGTCCTGCATCTCAGCAGAATATGACCAGTGTAACGGATGAACTAACTTGAACTTACTGTATGAGCAGTGGCTGTGGTCTGCAGGGACCAACCAGGCCTGTAGGTGCAGATATCCCTCATTGGCTGCACGTTTCACTGTGTCTTTCCTCCCTTTTAACTTCCTGCTTTTTACTGTTTTGAAAACCTCCATTCAAACTCTAAAGAAAAAAAACCTACACCTTGTTACCAACATGCTGAAACCGATTAAGTGCAAATCAACAATGTATCGGGTTCAAACAAAAAATAGTATTTGCAGCCCAAACAATGTAGTTTCACAGCTTTTGAAATGTATTTAGAGGGACCCTGACTGATCTCCATGAGAGCTATCAGCAGCTTTTTTTAATTTTTGACAACTGGCCTTTAAAAGAAAGTGAAAACAGTGAGAAAAGGAGGGAGTGAGGTTTCCAGAGTCCTACAGTACAATGGCTTCCTCTCAGCAGGCTGCAGGTTGGAGCTCAGCCGAGCCCTGAAAACCCCGTGTTGAACCCCCCCCCCACCCCTGTCTAAATCCAACACCTCTGTTTTGACTGACCTCTGGGCATTTAGGAAGAAACGGGTCACCGCCCTCCTCCCCCCTCGTAGGACGATCGTCTGTGGACATCCGCTCTCTGTGCTGGGCATCGCCACCTTACCTGCGAGTGAGGGGGGGAGCAAAGGATTACACGGTCTGCAAATTACCTGCAAACACTTAGGAAACATAGAGCTGCAGGATTATTATCTACATCTAAGAAAAGTGTTCTTTTTCCCACAATATGGCTGATTAAATAAGGAAAAGATACAGAAATACAGAAATATGTTTTTCTTGATTTCTAAAATATGGGAAGATACAAGGGAGCAACAACCAGCAGCAATAATCTACGAAGTGGCCCACTGTGGCCTCACATATCAGGAATCTACTGCTGTTACCTATAAGTTTGTGGCTTCTTACAACATGGAATTTTAAGAACCTTTTTGATGGTATCTCCTTGTATTTTAGTGTATTTTATAAAGCAGGACATTTTAGTTTTAGGACGATTATTCTGTTTTGGTGGCCGAGGGAAGTAAGCAGCTGTGGTTCATGTAACAATAGAAGAAGTGGTGCTGACAGGTTGACTGATCTTCTCTCACAATTGTATGAACATGAGATTCAAGTTTATACACTGACAATAAAATCCAGGACACCACTGGGACCAGTCTTGTTTCCCCGCCTGAAGCGTTTCCCTTCTCTCTCCCTGCCCCTGGGGCTGGAGCTGAGTAAATGCACTGCTGAGCTGTCCCACAGATATATGGTGGAGGTTAAGGTAAGACTGAGTTTGGATTTAACGTAAATCATAAAAGAAAATGACGACATGAGATGGCCTTAGGTTAAGGTCGGGGAGGGGGGGGGGTTATAAATATAGGAAGTTTTGAAATGGTCACATCATGTCCCTGCACTGACATTTTCTGGAAAGGTCTGCTTCCCTGAGGTATTTTCTCTGTACCTTGACACTTGGAGATTTCTTTCCCCCAACTTGCTCCATGTCTCCACCTCTCCCTCAGAGTCATGCTCATGAGTAGCTTTTGTGTTTCAAATCAGGAGGGATAAAAGAGCATGTTAGGCTTCAGAGCCTTGCTCGGGGGTTTTAAGAATGAAGGGATCTTTTGCCTTTGGTGCTGATAATCGGCAGCTTCTCTCGTTTCCCTTCAGCACAAAACCCTCCTCTGTTTCCCTCTGTTCCTCTCCGAGGGAGAGTTTTCACCTCCCTGGGGCGAGACTGAGCCACCTATAAGGCTGCACTTATACTCCAGCAGGAAGAAAGTGCTCCGTCTCTTTTTTAAGTGACGGAAAATGATAAAGTGTTCTACTTTTCATGGGGAAAAAACTCTGGATATCGTAGTTTATACACAGTGAAAGTAAATTAAAAGCTAAATTCAAACTGTATATACAATCGAGACGCAGCCCCATCCTCTTGAAAGCCAGATGTGTGAAAGCAATACATTTGAATCAGTTTGCGAGCCACTCAGCTTCCCCTGAAGCCTGTCGATAAGAGGCTTATGTCCCCCTACAAAGAGGAGGAGGAAGTGAAGGATGAGGGGATGGAGAGAGGAAGGGAGGGCAGGAAGGATGAGGGAATCCCTGATGCTGTGCTCCTCAGGAGATCACAGGACTCTGAGTGGGTTTACAGGAAATCAAAGGTGAGGGGAACAGTGACTCAGCTCTCAGAGGGCAGCGGTATTTAGTATTAGGAGTCAGATTTAAATGAAAAATGTCTAACTTGAATAATGTAGCAGCCACACTGAGTGAATAATGAGTGAATGGGTCGTGCTGATATTAAGAACACAGAATAACATGTGTATAAACATGTTTTATTAGCAGCATGGTTCCATGGAAGGTGATGTTCTTTCAATAAGTCTGAAATATCCCAACTACTATTGGATGGATTGATCACGTTGAAATAAGGTAGAAGCCTCTGTGCCACTTCGGGATGAAGTGTTCAAACTTCTCCGCTAAGGCCCAACAGTCCCTTCAAATTAAAAAGAGCTAAACCAAACTGCACAAATAATCCCTTTCTTGCTCCATCGATCGTTTCGTCAAGTTTCATAGGAATCTATTCAGTAGATTTTGTTTAATCTGGTGGAATAACAAATAAAAAGTGGCAAAAACATAACCGCCTCCTCAACGGAGGAAATAACACCTGGTTAACATCAGCATGTGGGGATGTTGCCTCTCGGAACTAATGGCTGCTCTCATCCATGTAGACATTTCCTGTAAATCTTATTTAATTAAGATGAGTGCATCAACAAATTTTACTTAAAGGTACGAAAGGAAGCAAAACCTTAAGCGATTCAATATGAAGGCAAGATTTGTTTTGGCTTCTTTACAGATTTCACCTACAGTACCAGATCGGTACTGTAGGTCAAACATCAACTGTTTTATGATAAACTCTTCAACTTGAATATAAGTAAGGTGATAACCAATCAGGGCTATGATAAGACTTCATCTGTGCACTGTTCAGCTTAAGGCTTGTTCAGATATTCAAGATGAACACAATATCGGCCTAATGCAAAGAAGCAAACCACAGGTTGCACGACTCATGCTTCTCCTTTATGTTTCAAACTGTTGGCAGCATCTTTACCCTCAGCCCTTTAGCTCCCCTCCATCCTCCCCACTTCCTCTCACCCCTGCATTCCGCCCTTCAGCTCTCGCTGTCGCGCCGACCTTTACGCTCCCTTCACCCCATTCTCCCGAAAAACCTCCGGGACAAGTTGTGTGTCGAGGAGAAGACAAACAGAGGGCCGGAGACAGACAGTGAGTTCCAGGGTGGAGATGTCAGACAGAAAGCTGCACAGGCCGGCCGACAGTCGGGACCGCAGACATGCCGGCGGTGGGCAACTTTCCCTTAACGAGGCCTGACAGCTTCAGTGCGGGCTCATGCGACAGTGAAAGGGAGGATCGGGTTTGATTCGGAGCGTTTGATGTCGGGGTGGCGCTCGCGTTTGAAGTCACCGCTTGCTTTGCCTCTGTTTGCTTTTCTAAGTCCCGTTGTGTCAGACTGGCCCGAGCTGCCTGGCGCTGGGGGCCGGTCAGACCCTTCCAGTAATTCACGATGGCAGCCAAAAACAAACGAGCTGGTATCTGCCTGCTAACTGCCCGTTTCAACCCGTAAAGTGACACTAACACCACTTGTCCGGATTTGGGAGATTACCCAACATTTCTGGTTCATACAAGAGTTCCAGTCTTTGTCATGCGGCCGGAAGGGTCTAATCGTTATTTATTTATTTATTTTTATTGTGGTGTAAGCCAGGAAATCCAGGGTTGGCGTGCTGGCCTGTACGATGCAGTGTCCATTGTCTGGCCGCTCGCTCAGTGCTTCCATTGATGCTCTTCATCCAGCTGTAAAATCTGGTGGGCTGGTGAAGTGTGTGTGTGTGTGTGGAGGTGATGGGGGGCGCGGGGTGTTCAGTCCACTCTGAAAACAAGATGTCAGCCCCCCCTCTGATGGGTCAGAGCAGAGTAAGAGTGCGGCAGCATTGGCATTGGAGGGATAAAAAACATGCCGTGTTTGCTTCCTGTGTCCTTCCTCTGCACTGTAGCCTCTCTCTCTCTCTCTCGCTCTCTCTCTCTCTCTCTCTCTCTCTCTCTCTCTCTCTCTCTCTCTCTCTCTCTCTCTCTCTCTCTCTCTCTCTCTCTCTCTCTCCCTCTCTCTCTATCTCTCTCTCTCTCTCTCCCTCTCCCCCCCCTCTCCCCGGACCTATAGGTTTTCATGGTGCATTTCTCCTCTTTCACCACGGACGTTCTACAGTGTTTAACAAGGGTTCGGGGGGCAAATTAGCATTACATCCTCTGCAGGAAGCCTGTCAGCATTAAAACTACTTCCACTGGAAGTGGTTTTCTGTATAATCTGTTCCCACCACCACCTCCCTCACCCCACATCCCTCTCTCTCTCTCTCTCTTACTCTTAGTAGCCCCTTTTAATAAAGCCTGGGTAAAAGGTTTGTGCAGTTATTCTGCCTCACTGTTCTGTGTAAAAGGTACAAACACGAATGGGGCATTGTTGTTGCACTTTTAAATCGGCACTGGCCAAATCCATATCTGTGTGACGGCGGGACAGGACGCTGCTGTGTCACACTTCACGCCTCTGATTCTGGAAAGTCAGCATGCCATCGGAAATTACACACTGGGCAGGTCTGTTTGATTTAGTACAACCAAGCAAACGCAATATAACATGAACCTCCTAAACCTAAAATATGTGACGCACTTGTACATTTATATTGATATTGATCGATATATATTCTTGATTTATAAACACACAAACTGACACTGCCCTGCAATTAGTACAATTCCTCACACATGTTTAAGAATATCATCCCAGAGTATGATTGAATGAACTTTCATTGCAGATCTATATAAAACACTCTATATCTGAATCTGTACAATATATAACATTATTTTTTGACTGTAGATCTACATGCAACAGAAAGATTACTAAAAATAGCACAGTTAAATACCTACTGTTTGTATTTTCTGTTGTGTCAACATTGAATGAGGTGAGTTACAGGAAATTGAGATCTTACCCTTACTGTAATTTTCACAGACCACAGCACTGAAAGTTGTGCAACAGCAGAGGAAAGAGGTTGTTTGTGGAATGTGTCTCTTTCTCTGTTTTCTTTTCTTTCTTTTTTTATGCCCACCAAGCACGAAACCTGAAACCACATTTAACAGAAAAACACCAGAAAGTGAAGCCAACAGAAACACAAGAGGCGAGCACAGCGTTTGTTCTGGGATATTTGAGGCAGATCAACACTTTTCATAGTTTCAGCTCTGCCAAATTCCACCACAGAACCCATCAGGAGGATGATAAGACAGAGTCTTCCGATAAATAAAAAAAAACGTCACTTGTTTTGATTGTGGAGTCATCTATATTCTCATGTTCCCACATCCGGGCCAGGAAGCAGCTCTGAGCACCAGGAACAGGTGGATCTGCAGCCCAGTCAGCTGGACTCTGGGATACAGTCTGAAATCAAGAGGAGGCCTCCACATTGAGCCTGGTCTATACGTCTATATGTAGATCTGACAGACTGTATGACACAAATTGTCTATGCTGTTGTGAACATTTGTAAGTGCGTAATATTCAAAGTAAAGTCTAATAGAACAGAGCAGAGTAGAAAATAAATTGGTTGAATAGAGTAAAGCTTTGTGGAGGATGGAATAAATAAATGTTCAGCTGTGGACTTTAAAATAGAAAAGGGCAGAGTCAAGCACAGTAGGAAAGAAGAATAAAATAAGGAATGAGTAGTTTCACAGTCCCATGTGTTCATAATAATAAAACGCACATGCAGACATGTACCCTTCCTCTTTCCCTCACACACACACACACACACATGCACACACACACACACACACACACACTTGAGGTGGACAGATAGCGCAGCGTGCCAGGACTTGAGAGGAAACAGATTGGAGAGACGGTCCAAGTGCATACTTGGGATTTCAGATTGGGTTACAGCCGCTCGGCCCCGCAGCACCGGATAGATTTGATTACGGCAACAACCACAGGCCAAATCTAATTAGCACATTATTCACAGCAGGATGTCATGTTTCAGCATGAGCCTCGACATCTATACTGCTTTATGGTCACCAGGAAGAAGCTGACGGCCTCTTGGCTTCTTGCCTCAGACTGTCTGTGTTGCCTGATAAAATGACCAGGCAGCAGTGAGGTGAAAATACGACATGCGGAGGAAACCACACTCAACAGGGGAAAGCCTATCGCAAAGAATCAGAGATGAAGCCAGTAAAGTTTGACTTTAATAGGAGTGCCGTAACAAAACCTTTAATTTATTGCAAAGTACAGTGACCAAGGAAAATCAGGACTAAGGTTTTAATCAAGATGGTGACATCAAGCTTTCTATCATGTTTTATTGACAAGACAATGCGTCAATGACTTGGAGTCCCACTTTTTCGTTAGTAAAATCCAAAATAAAATAAATGCATATTATGTTTTAGATTACAGCCAGCTACATCCTGCATAGAGGCTCCAGAGTTACAGAATAATCTTTAATCTTTATCAATACATATAGTTACTGTGGAACAAGAGCTGGTTTAATCTTAAACAATGGCTTGTATTGTGTAAACTAACTTGCAAATAAAGCTGTCAAAAGTATTGGTGTAGAAAGTATGTTTCCCTCCGCGATGTAATGAACTGGACATATAAAATAGCCTTTGGCAAACAACGTTGTAGAATGAATGGATCAGAAGTATGTTTGACTCAAGAGGCTTCATTGGTTCGTTAGTGCTTCTGGCTTTTGGACCGACAGTTGTTAGGGTCGTTGGAGTCACCTGAGGCCAAGTGGACTGACTCAAACGACTGTCGTTACAGCCGCCAGGAGCAGTAAAGAACCAAATGACATCAATGGCCTTCATAAAAACCACAGAGGGTTTAAATATGTGGGCGGAATCAGGAAAAACACACAACCAAGGTGTATTAACTGTGTTTTAACAATGGTTTAAGTGTTTTTTTTTACCTTTTACAATCCTCTTACATATATGCAACTAAAAATTATTACCAGTTAGGTTGTGGTGCCATCATAAACTATGGCTGAATTATGTTCTTGGCAGCAGTCATCAGGATGGCTGGTATTCAAAGTGCCAGACTCCCCATCCTTCTTATTGAAGCTACAGCCTGCTCTATGGGGTTTAGCTGCATGAGGATGAGAACAGTGTGGGTGGATAGCACCGGCCTGTAGAAGATTACAGAGGTTAACAGTGGCACTGCAGCAGCACCAAGCTGCCACCTGGAAATATCAGAGCCCTGTGTTTTTTAACCAACCAGCTGTATGCAGCAGTGATCATGCACCGTCTTTACACACCTTGCCTGTATTTCCACAGTTGCAAAGAGAGAGAGGAGGCTCCTATCATATGACTGTGAAGATCTCACTTGGAGCTGAGAGTTTATGAATGGGGCTTAGACTTAACTCACTGGGCACGCACAGTGGTGCTGTTTTACTGCTTGACTTGGCCATATCCTGACTCAAGGACCAGGAGGAAAGAAATGTTTGATCAGAGAACGGACACATTATGAGGATCTGTGGGGGACTTTGGGTTTGTCCATTGTTCAGTTTGAGCCCCGTGGCTTGAATTAACTGTTTGATTTGAACTTTGACGTTAGCTGCCGGTCACTTCCTACCAGTGATGCCCCGGACCACCCAGACATTAGATTAGTTATGCCGCGGAGGCTGTGCTACGTCATTTCTGCTCTGAACAGACCTGCATTATAAAATCCAAAGATTTAGAGGACATTTAGAAAAGCGAAAATTAATTTGCTTGAACAAGGCACTAAAATCCATCTGCTTCAGTGGAACGGTTCACAGAAACCAGTAAGGAAAGTCTCAGTGAGAAGCTTTAGGGCTTTAATTTTATTTGAACATTAGTAATACTGAAAGTGGTCAGTGGTCTCTTTGATTCACAAAGATGAAAAACACTGACAATAACATGTTTTCGTAACTTCTTTAACTCGTCGAGCTAAGAGGCACAATCTAAACCCTTGACCCATCGACGATTAATTTATTAATTCTCCAAGTGAACAGAAATTCTAAATCTTCTAAATGCCAGTGTCTGCAGACAAGAGTAAATCTTTTAGGGCAGACCTCAGCTTATGAAGACATGTGACTAGAGTCCAAGACAGAGGTTAAAGATCGAGGCTCAGCTCCCTTTGCCTGACTGACAGCACTGACCTTGCCATCTATGCAGCTCAGGCTTTTATCTACACCCCTGCAAACAGGAGGGTCACACTTGGATTTACCCGGTGTGACCCTGTTTTGCAAGTTAACCAGAGCTTATATGTTTGATTGACTTTGCAGCTATAGAGTAAATGACTATGACTATAATGAAGATGTATCTTACTCAATTTCTGTAATCACATAGCATCTGACCACATGAAAATATTGATGTAAACTCACCTAAGATGCATCGACAATGGATTGTGATCCAGTCGGTCCAACACAAACGCAACACAAAATGCTTTATGAATCCACATGCAACAAGTACGTAGATGGAACTAGCAATCGCACTGGACTGTTCCACACCAGCAAGGTAGCAGCAGCCATTAGCCAGCAAATACAGCAAGCTGTCCTCTCCTCAGTCCTCATGTTAGTCAAGACACATGTGAACGGTTGAGAAGTCGAGTCCAATCAAAAAACAAGAAAACAATGGCGCCAATGAGGGGAAAAGTTGTGTTTTGTTGTCAGACTGAATATATGCTGTCAACTTTCACTGCCAAAATGACAAGTGGCCTCCATTCTTGGCCTCTGGGGACATGTGACCTCTGTGTAAGTCAAAGGTCATCCACACCAAACTCACCCTTCTCTGCTTCACAGGGATGATGGTGTCAACAGCAAGAAAAGGAGAGTTTTGTTAGAACTAACACTGGCAGAATAGAGCTTAATGAGTTTAAAAGTATGACATCAAAAGTGCTAATGCATTAGATATAGTATCGTAGATTGGAATGCTAACATGATAACATGTCTCCAGATAATTAACTAGAGGCTAAACGGGACAACCCTGTACGCTAAAGCTTCGGCCTGCTTGCCAGCTGAGAGAGAGTTGTTTGCTTGTTGTGTGACTGTTCCCAACACAAGCAAGTTTGCGCCTGCCGAAGATGGCATACACTTTGTGGATGTTTTAGGGGGGAATGATGCCGACAGAGTTTCTCTCGAAGCTGCTGACAGCTAATCTAACCCATGATGAAACTGTGGTTATATGCTGCAGTCTAGGTAATCATGGGAATCTCTGCAGTGACCTATACCAGGAGGTGGTATGGATCCCCTCGGATACATTCTTTTTGTGTTCTGCTCCATTCTGTAGCTCTTTGTCTCAGGAATGTATCCTCTCTGAAAGCATGGACCTAGAGTGGATGAGTGGGAATGTTGAGGCCATGTCAAGCTGAAGAACTGCCTGACTATCAGGAGCATCCCATTGTGCTCTTCAGTTTTAGACCTCCAAGCTACATTTTTGCAATAGCAAGTTCTTTGCTCTCACTGTTGTTTGAGATGGAGACCTCCCAGCTGCCCTGTGTAGTTTTGGGCCTCAAAAATGGCTTCCAGGGACATGTAACCTCTAGGATCAAGGGTCAAGGTTCAGCCAGCCCAGACTCACCTTCCCCTCCCTGATGTTGAGGACAAAGCTCACATTGAGTCGAACCTCTGGAGACTGTGAGGCTCTGATAGTGTCTTGTTAGGATTTATGTTTACAACTCTCTGTAAAAGTTTTGTTCACATGTGGCTATGATAAAGAAACACAAAAGTAAAGTGATATTTCTGATCAGTTTTGGGCCACTTAGAAATACATCTAATCTTTCACTACATGTATACTCTAAAGGTAAAATGTTCAAGTTTTAAAAATAAGCTTAGAATTATACGATAACGATTATACGATAACGATAAAGAAGATCAATACACAAAAGTTGTTATTCTGAAATATAATATCAAACATTGTCCGTCAATATATCCGTTGAAACAATAAGCACACATTTAAAAACAACAAATGTAGACTAAAGGGCTGTTTAGAAAAAGTTGAATCTGGTCTTATGATGTTTACGATCAGTGAAAATCATAAAAAGCAAAACAGCATAAAAAAGTTGTAGTTGTTTCAGAATATAATACAAAATATAAACAGGACTGCATCCCATCGCCAAGTCTTTTATTCTTTTGTATTTTATTATGTGTCTGTTTGTAATATAATGGTGATGAAATAAACCGATAGGGCATAATGGTTTCACAATAAGCTTCATGTTCCCATCTAGAACCATAAACATGGCATTATTTTTATTATAGCTTAAAGAAAGGAAGTTATTTAAACAGGATATTTAATTCATATATCTTAAACATCTTCTTGATCCGTTTAACTGAGATTTATTTTTCTATCAGAATAATCCTGATGTGGTTTGAACGAATTGAACTGGAACATCTTTCTGTGTAAAAGTGTGACCTATCTGCTAAAGGTACGTTTCTGCAGTGTAAATTCCTCCTAAATCAAAAAGGAATCAATGATTATGTAAAAAATAACTGATATTAAATAAAAATAAGGAAAATGCATGTCATGAAACACTTTATTTGCATAAACCAAAGCTTCTTCTCATCCATCATTCCCTCAACACTTTGGACTAAACACTCAGATAAGGCTGTGAAAATAATCATTATACAATAATAAACACAAGTGATGCTTAAACGTGGGTTGATGCTCTTTCTCCTTCTCTCCACAATGGCTGCATTTATCTGGACTGAGGACTGTAGAGGTCCTGACCTGCAGACCTTCCACTCACAGCCTTCAAAACAACAGCTGGCATGGAGGAAGGGTGGGTGATAAGGGAGGCCAGGATGGGAGGGAAGGAAGGGAGTGTGAAGAAGTGAGGGAGGGGGAAAAGATAGAAGAGGAGGATGGAGAGACACAGGGTTGGATGATGAACGGAACTTTGGAGAAGTGAAGCCAGTGTATTGTATCGGCTGAGATTTTATTGACCAGGTTTATGCTGAGTTTCCCTCCAGGGAAGTTTTAAGACTCATGAAATTACTCTGCATATACATTTTTTCACAAAGAGGAAAAAAAAGCTTGTTGCAAAATCACTTGCTCTTCTTCATTCAAACGTCCATAATCTACGAGTAAGGAATTCATGTTCTTTTCAAAAGTTTTCTTCTGGACACTAGATGCCTCCTGTTACACTGTGAAATTGAAATGGAGGCCTCAAGTTTCTCGTGTAATTCGATGGATCGTAAAACTAAGATTTTATGGTGAGAACATTTAAACACAGAGGAAGTGGACTTTAAATAACAGAGGGAATAAAAAAATCCTTCAAAATGAGAAGAATGGTTGGTCCATACTGTCAGACTGATTACTAGCTAAATGGTCAGTGTGGGAACTCGCTTGCCCTTGAGCAACAATGAGGTCTATAGGAAGGTTTCCTGAAAACTAATGTCCAGATTGTAACTTATTTCCTATTAGTCATGGTCCACTGAGGTTTAATCCTACTGCTTTTAAAGGCCACTAGATTATTGTTCTATTGTAGCATCACTAGCGTAAATGTCCAATTCCACACAGTGAATGTGCCTCTTTATCCGGGAGTTTCATAATAATATGTAGTGAATACCTTCATGCTCCCCAGGGGATGCACCATCTGCATTTGTAGCGCAAAAAACAATATATCGTATTTTTAATAGGAGGCAGATTGTTCTGAATTGTGCAGAGCTCTTTCTTGCTCCACAGGAATCATGATGTTTACGTTCAGTGTAAAAAATTATATTTTACAAGCTTTGTTTGTCCCACAGTTTTGTGAGGCGCAATAAAAGCTGCTTCTGCTCCATGTGGTTTAGTTCTCCTGAATATTGTAAAAGTTAATAGAAAATACAACTCGTATAGGTTCAGGGCTCCTCTTGGACACACACACACACACACACACTCACAGAGTTCAGCTCAGCTTTAAGATGTTTTCAGCTGTTGCTGCTGCTTGTATAAGTGCCTCTTTGTTCCCTAAGCGCTTTGGGCTTCTCCCCCTGCCCCTCTCCTCCCCTATTACCTCCCCTCCACCACCTCTCTATCTCACTTTTTATCCCCCCCACATCTACCTACATCCTCTCCACGTCCAGCCTAACCTTCACTCTACCTCACCCTCCCCTTCTTCCTGACCCCTCCTCTGTCTCTAAATACGCCTCTGTCAAAATAAAATGTCTCTACTAAATGATAACTAGGATTCCCTGCTGATCTTGGCATCGCTGGTTTTCCATCTGGTTTGTGTTTTACGGTGCTAAGGAGTACGCTTTCCAAATGGAAAATTATGCAGTGGGTAAAGATGTGACCTTATTTTGACCTGTACTGACACAAGGTTATCAAACTAATATTAAATATAATGTGGTGGTGAGACGCTTCAGGGCTGTTTATCCCTTTAAGCTCGTATTAGTGGTTTAACTGAGAAGATATTGTCCTAATTAAATGATTAGAACTTTTCCGTTTCCCTTTTAGAGACTGATGATTTCATCGTGTCACTCAAACATTTGTCAGAACTAGATCAACAGAAATCATCTCAAGTAATATTTATTTGAAATGCTCCACTGAAACATCTTCATGGACCTTAATACACAGATAATCAGTTCTTTATTTAACAACATTAAAACTAATAGGCTGACAGTGCTGTATATTTTCAATACCATCAAGAAATGCCTTACAAAATCAATTTAAAAACCAGTAAATTTTGTCAAAAAGTTATAATGTATTATATATATTATTTTAGTGTAACCAAATAATTGTTTAGTTTTAAGTCTCAGCAATTTATTGGGAACTACTTTCATGGTGGATCACTACACGTTTGGAGTGTTTATAGCCGCAGGATATTTTGTGTAATATTGATACAACTCTGTTGCTCATTGTCAACGTTCATGTTAATGAATGCATTTGGAAACAGGAGTCAATGGCATGAATAAGGGCAAGTCCACTTTAGAGATGTCTGAGAGCACTATAGTCAAAGTTACATCAGACTTTAGAGACACAGACAAACCTGGTAGATTAATGAATGTAGTTGATGGTGTTTGCAAGGAATTAAATATTAAGAAAATAGAATATCAACAGATTTATTCTCTAAATTTGGAAATGAATGTGTGTCTGTGCATAAAGATCTCAAACATTTCAGTATTACTTTCCCTCTGGCACCAGTCCGCTCCTCCTACGAGCTCTAATTTGGAAGAAAACCAAACCCCACTTCCTCTTGAAAGTGAAAATGCTCTGTGTGGTGGCATTCCAGCAGGCATATCTCAAGAAACCTCTGGCGCACTTACACATTCACAAAACCCCCAAACCCTGTTGTATGAATGTCCATCTCTGCTTCCAAGTAGCCCGAGCCAAGTCGGGGGGTTTGAGGCCGTGCAATCAGATCCTTGGATCCCTCCCGGCGTTTGTTCCCCCGGCTTGTTTTCACTGTCAACACACCACTTGAGAGAATTAAGGAGAGCCAAGTACCTGGAGCTCAGGAGGTAATAAAGTAGTCAGAGCACAATTAAACCTTCAGAAACAAGTTGAGTCAAGCTTATTTGATCGCAATCCACAGCACAGAGGTTCTGTTATAAAGGACGCACATGTGAGCTCGTGAAAATACACTACACTTTCATCTCAATTAGAAAGCCACTGATTTAATGAAGAAATGAAGGAATCTGTTGCAGATTCTTATTCATACTTTAATTTCAATAACTAACTATTAAATGCATTTATTGTTACCACTTATTATGTCATATCTTATTTTATAAAGAGTGAAAATGTAAAAATAGCCCAAAGTGACATCTTCAATTTAATAGAAAAATCATCTAATCCCACATCAGAACCAAAAGTGTAGAGTTTTCTTTTTTCTTTTTCTAAAGCACACATGCCTGAGTACAGTCGTACACTGTGTGTTTTGGTGCTTTTTTTCATCCCTTTCCCTCCTGACTAATCTTCCTCATCCGACGTTAAACCTCACACAGCGACTTACACACTCCTGTCAGATTCCTTCTGCTTTGCTCAAAGGCCGACTGTATCTGGGTGGGAATCAGTTTACAGCGGGGCAGGGTTCTGCCATGAAAGATGGTTTTGTGTGCGCCTGGATTTTTGCAGCGCATATTTGTATATTTGTCAGCATTCAGAAAGGACTGGAGGCTGAGGAAACATATGTAGCATAGGTGAAATATGAAATGTGAAAGATGAGTTATAGTAATTTAGGAAAGAATCACATAATTTCAAGTTTTTCTTAAAATCTTTCAAAAATGAAAGAGTCGTCTCTAAACTGGTCAGGTTAGAACATTATGCATAATCAATGGGAATGATGGGATTATTCTCTTTCAACGTACTTAACAAATCAGGCATTTAGTATTTGGAATTAAATCTTGTGACATAAACTTTTGCTGCTTTCCAATTCTCTCTCTTTAGCTTTCTGTCTCATCTGTCTATCTCACTCTGTCAGTCTATCTCACTCTGTCGGTCTGCAAATCATTACCACTATTCCATTATGTCCTCATTCTCTCTCTCTCTCTCTCTCTCTCTCTCTCTCTCTCTCTCTCTCTCTCTCTCTCTCTCTCTCTCTCTCTCTCTCTCACTTATTATTGGTTCTTGTGTTCGTTGTGGTTCTGGCAGGAAAACACCCAAATATGCGGGAGTGCACACAAACACACACATTGCATACATTCCACTTACAGACTTAATGAGGCAAATTAAATTGTGCTTTTGGTTCCGCAGGAAATGAGCAACGAGTGTTGTTGTGAGTAAATGAGATTGCGAGAGATGAAGCCAAGAGGGTCTGGAGTTATAGCTCTGAAGGGACCATAGTGTGTGGGTGTGTGTGTGTGTGTGTGTGTAAGACTTCATGTTTGATAATCATTATAACGGCATCCCCTAGACTTCACCTTACTTCAGCTTTTTAAAATTTCACATATTCAGTTAGTGTGATATCTTTTAATTGGACGTAGCATCAAATAAACGATTTGTAACTTCTCTCTTGGGTCAATCAGTTTGATCAGGAAAACTGTGACAAAGCTGTGACAAAGGAATGACAGGAATGAAGGAGTCAGAGATGAGCCACTGACGGGCGGAAGCTGGATAAACTTTTAGAAAGTGAATGTCACAGCTGAGAAAGTTTATTCATGAGAGAAATATCTGAGCAATGGGAGGGGAGGGAGGAGATGTGACCCCAGAGAGAACATTCAGTGGTTAGTCACAGTTAGCACAAAGACACTGGATGTTTGTGCTGATGAGTAAGTGACAAAGTGACCGACTCTAGTTTCTCCAGAGCCAACAAAATAACTACATCCACAATAATCCAGACGAACATTTCTGCTCTATTTCAGAAACTATCTTGGTGGTCCAGTAACTTAAACGTATCAGGAGCCAATCTGACCACGTTCTTAAGTCTAAATTCTTTGTAATGTCCTCTGGACGGCATTATCGTGCACCTCCAAGGAAAAGAAACAGACTTGTGAACTCATGGTCTCGTGGTTCTGTATTTATTGTTGTTCTTTACCTTAACTTTACTAGCTCCTACGTGATGACTTGTATCTTTGCTGCTCTGGTGGCACATTCATTGAGCTGTTGTCACTGGCATGTGGATGTTGAATGATTCTGTTAATAGAGTTAGTTTTTTTTAGGATTGGTAGACTGCAGAGCTAAATTGCCCTTCTGGGATAAGTAGTTATTTGAATTGAATTGAATCTCTCTCCTCAGATGCTGTCATCTCTTGACTGTCTAATCTATGCTGAAATCATGATCCTTGCATATTGTATAATGATATTGGCAGAGAAACAAAATAAATTGGGCCAATTAAAGTAATCATTGCCATATGCAAAAAAGTACTTGTATACTCCACAAATAGTAAATGTATTACCCGGAGTAATTCTCAGTACTGCAGGCAGCCAGGAATAATATCCGCAGCATAAAGAGCACTAGACTATTTCCTAGAGGCACGTGCCAGTAGTTATCCCTTACCGATCAAACCTCGACAAAGTAACAGTGGAAGATGTTTGTATATTCAAAAGCAAGAAGTTTGTGGTGCAAGAATAAAAAAAAATATATTTATTGTAACATAAATTATCATCTTAAACACCAACCAGTCCCCTGGATGTCCTTGTAACGTTCATACTCATGCTGTACGTGTGTGTGTGTGTGTGTGTGTGTGTGTGTGTGTGTGTGTGTGTGTGTGTGTGTGTGTGTGTTTGTGTGTGTGTGTTTGTGTGTGTGTGTGCCTGTATTTTAAAATATGGAATCACTTGTTCTCTAGATGTCAAACTTAATTTGACTGAGTTCGTTGATACGAGTCTGAGACGGCACTAACATGTAGCTTCCTCCGATTGTTTTCCCTCCTCGGTCGCTGTAAAGAAATGACACAAAACCACCTGCTTTGAGATGAGGTCATGTGAATTTCTTATTAGCTGCCCGCCGACATGGTGTTGTAATGGTACCCATGGCAACAAGCGTCACGGGGGCCCCCAGCGTGGTGGGAGGATTTGAACAGTCGAAGTGGGACCCGTGTGACCCATTTAAAGGATTATTTATCACGGCGTGGTACTAGAATCAATCTGAGCACAGAAATATATAACCATAGGGAATGATGTCCTATTGTTTTAGTTGGAAAGAGTTCAAACAAATGTGAGGAAAAATGTAACACAAAAGAAAATTAAAAGAAACAAAAACAAAATTATCTGACCAAATTATGAACAAATTATCTGTTGAATGAAAGGCAGAGGAAAAGTATTAAAGTGCAGAATAAATAATGATATATGATATCATTTTGTGTTAAAATATCTGGAATGTGTATAAATTTATACTTAAATATGCAAAATTATGTTGAATTATGTGAAGTATACTATATTTTATGTCTAAATCCCCCCACTCCACCCGCACCACACTCGTTTGACGGGCAGTTTTGCCATAATTTGCCGATTAATGTGAGGCAGATGCGCGTAATGCTTCTGTGCACGGAGCTGGACGGCCTCAGACGGAGCGGGAGTGCTCAGGCTATGAGATAATGCCAGAGAGAGGCCAGCATAGGACTAACACTTCTGCCACTACTGCTGCTCCTGTGTGTGTGTGTGCGTGTGTGTCTGTGTGTGTGTGTGTGTGTGCAAGCAGTCACACAAAACCCTAAACCCCACCAGCGGATGTTTTACATCCCCTTTCCGCTCAATTACCGCCTCTCAAGGTCACAGATATCTGTCCAAGATAACTTTGCGTGTTTTCTTGGCAGAACTGCAGCCACAATTTTTTTACAAGTTGTTTTGTATCTTTGCATTTCAACAAAAATGTGAGTCACAGGAGACTATTTGTTTCCCCCCATAAAAGGCTATAATGAGCACCTCGTCTTCATAATGACTGGGTCTGAACCCTAATGCAGGTCGTAAACGTTACTGTGGTGTTCTTGGCTGCAGTCTGAGGCCCTTATTGTTTCTTGGCTCTTTCCTCAACGTCCTCGCCCCGTGACTTTTCTTTATTAGATCCACGATCCAGAGAGTTTTCCCCGAGCTATTCGTGCTATTTGTTTGCTCATGATCACTTAATGACTTTAATGGGGACGGGAGTGTGTGTTTATTTTGGTTAGTATTAAGAGAAAGTGTTTTCGGTGGAGATTGTCTTCAAAGTGACTCAAAACCATCTCTCTCTCTCTCTCTCTCTCTCTCTGTGTGTGTGTCTGTGTGTATGTGTGCACGCATTCCACCCCGCAACTCGTCCGGTCTCTCCGGATCTCGGCACAGCGCGTCGCTCTAATCCTGCCTTCCTGTTTTCCTGCAGGAGAAGTGAGGCGGAGAGGAAGAGTAGATTAGATAATTAGTCTGATAACAGCCAGTTTACCTGGAAGAGAGAGAGGGAGGAGAAAGTGCAGGAAACGGTGCAAGTCACACTGGGTAATGTTTCATTATTTTTTAAAGAGGGGCCGCTGTTCACCCCCTGGATGAAACTCAGACTTCAGTGTCTGTGTGTTAGTGTGCAGGTCAAAGTGACATCAAACCTTTCAAGGACATTCTAACAGCTTGGGGACAGATATGGTGTCAGTTACAGTTTTAACAAGATTTGACCTATTTGTGACGTGCTCAACTTCTTAGGGGTCATCTGGGCACATTAGGACGTTTTTCCAGATGCTTGACTTTTTCAACATCTGGCCAACACTGGAACTTGTAAGCTTGTCACATGGTCTTGTGCTGGTAATGTCACATGACAGCTGAGACTGATGCACAAACACTAAGATTGATTATTATTGTCTGAGAATACGTTGTGGTCCATAGTCATTGAACCACATTTAAATTCACTTGATCAAGATTTTATTTCGTATCTGCACAACTTTGCGAAACACTCAAAAATCTCAGTTCCCTAAACATGTCTTATCCATGAGTTATTCTTTGAGCAATGAAAGAAAATCTTGAAAATCTTGCAATGTTCAAGAAATTGACGGAGGTAATTAACACTGATGCAAGATGAATAAAGTTGAATTACTTTTCTTTGATTCCATGGACTCCTTGGTACTTCTGTGGTAATATACTGTGTTTAAAATGGACTAATTCCAGTTCTGTTGATGGTAAAACTTCGAAGTTGTGAGGGGTTCGAGTCAACTCTATCCTACGGTATAAAATTATTCCAGAGACTTTCGAGTTGAAGGAAGATTCATCACACATCTCCTGTGTCTGTGGATCATACATGACCTCAGAAGAGGAAACGCCAACACACTGTCAACACTTGCTCAAAATATAACATTTAATATCTTTAAATTAGAAGAATTTAAAGATATTAAATCCTTTACTACCTGAAGGCAAATACCTGAAGAATGTCTGAATGACTGAAACGTTGTATTGAATGTTCTTTATTAGGATTGAAATTGAGAAATGACAAGGACCCACTCACATTTTCCCAGTGATGTGAGGGTGCAGAGGGGGGTAACCTAAGAGCACTGTACAATTTTCATACTGAGAGACCTTTTATTTTTAAATTATGCTCTATTTCCTGTCTTGAAGTCCAGAGAATAGTTTGGCACATTGCAGCTATAACTCGAAACATCACTGACCGAATAAAAGTCTATTGAATTAGAAAAGGTGAAAGGAAATACCAGAAATCATTATCTAGACTCCTGGTTGATATGGCTTTGCGTGATCGGACTGACAAGAAGATCAGTTTAATCATAACACAGGCATAAAGTGGTTTTGGATCCAGAAAGCTGAAATATCTGTGCACCACAAACTGCTGACCCACTGAGTTCTCCATGTAGACGGAGCCTCATGTGGTTGCACGGCTTTAAGAGTTGACCCATTAAAATACGATATAATATCAAATATTTTACCTTCATCTCATTTGTACTTTGAAATAAGTATATATATATATATATATATATATATATATGCCTATATATATACAGATTTCTCTGATGTAGATTGTATTTACGTGTCTGTAAAAGTCAACATTATGAGGTCAGAATCTTGCCGATCCTAATTTGAGCCCATGTTTCAACTCCTGTTATTTATTTTAATTTAAATAGTTGGATTGAATGATGGGGTTTTTATTTTGTGCAGGGTTAAAGCCAAAGAAAATCTTGTAAAAGGAGCAGACCACAAAACTTTGAGGTTGGATGTACAAACAGAATAAAACAGAAAGTTAAATATTTCCATTCTAGCCGCTGGTGGCATCACCCTTATGTCAATATTACTTTGGTGCTTGTCCAATCTCAGAGCTCGACGGCCATCATCTGACAAATTAGCTTCAAGGGGCAACAGACAATATTTTGGGGCGTCTGTTGCAAACATCGGATATTCATGCAGTGAAACACAAGCAGCTTTTTGTTAGTCTTTTAGATGCAGAAACAATTTTGGCTGATCTCTATAAAAAGCTACTTGCATATAAGGTAGATAAATAAAAATACAGATATTCAATGTTTTTGCCTTTTGTCTCCTCCACACAGACTGGTTCCCTGTGGGTTACCAAAGACAGGACTGGTCAACAAACCTGTCTCCCGGCTCCCATCTCCAGAAGGTGGTCCTTCACCTACAGATACTGTTTAAACACATGCAGGTCCCCCAGTTTGATCCATCAATAATATTTTAAGAGTTGACACTTGGGAACAGACCTACGCTGTTCTTATGGATGAACTCCATAACTGATAATCAGCAGAATCTTCCTCTCGTGTCATCATCCAATCAAATTTCAAATCACCGAACTCATGCAAAACTAAAGGCCTCCCCCTGAGTCTGAGTTGTACTTTTAATTGTTATTTAGCAAAGATAGCATGCTAACCCACAAGGCTAAAGTGGTGAACATAGCATTTGAAGACACCAGAATGGAAACATTGTCTCTGTGAGCAGAGCTGCAGACTCTTGAGTCTTTTCAATACCAAGCATGTGATGATAGTCTCATAACGTATATTGCATTGATTGGAATATACAGTTATTGCATATAGTTTACAATTACAATCAACGTTGTGACTATTACTTTTAGTTTACAGAACATAACTCGGGGCGGGCGTCTGCCCCCACCACTTGAGCTGAGAGGAAATAAATGGGGCAGAGAGGGGGGAGAGGGAGAGGAGGCAAAGAACAGCTGCACAAACTATTGTATTCCAGCACAATCAGTTGTTATCATGAAGGTAAATAATGATAATGATGCTTATAGGAGTGACAATTTGAGTTATAACAGCAGCAGTAACAGCAGTGAGATAAGAGATCCAGAGGAATAAAGAGAGATGAAGGTCTCGTCTCTGAAAATCACTACAGAATTACAATCTGATTCCCTGATTCTGCAGTGAACAGTTCAACCGTGTCCATGAGGGCTCTGCCCCCCCCCACTGATTTCTTAACATTAATTATAATCCACTTCTGATGGAGAGAACAAGGCGAGTGCTGAATGGCTCGTCTCTGCGGCTCTGACAGTAATGAAGTGTCTAATGGGAAACTGTCAGCAGCTCGGAGAGACTAGAGACCTCGAGACACTGTGGAGACAGGGCACACACACACACACACACACACACACACACACACACACACACACACAGTAGACACACATATTATATACATACAAACACACCCACTTGGTGACGCCTGGGCAATTACCTCCCACCACATATTAGTGCAGCTCACACATGGTCGCGGCTCTGAACCGTCTCGGCCATGTGTGCATGGACCTGTGATGTGGTCGCTGAAGCACTAACAGACACGAAGCTGAGTTCCTTACAAACCGCTGAGCGAGGGGTCGCGATGCCTCAGCAGACAGAGGAGGCACGTGTGGACAAACCTGAAGCTGCTCAAAAGTTGTGCAGTCGTACAAATCAGTTTTGTGTACTTTAAAACTCTTTTAAACTTGTAATGGGATTTCTAGGATGGATTTTGCAACAACTAGCTTTAATTATTAATAGCAGTTTAACCTCCTGGTCGCCTACGTTTTCTAATCAGTAGCTTATCACCAACCAATAAAAGAAAGAATTCCATGTTAGATTACATATATCCAGATGTAAAAATGAAACACAACTCAAAACTTATTTTTTGGTGATAACTACTTTTTATTATATACCAATACTGTATTTACTGTAATATTTAATAACAGCTTTAGTGAAATAAGTGGGATTAACTGTTCACTCCGTCTGGACTGCTTTACAGATTTTCAAATAACTGGTCACATAAACAGAAGAGAAGCAGATGAGGAGAGAATGAACTGTTTGGAGTCAATTGGTTTAATAGAGAACACCCAAAATAAATATTCACAAATTAAACAGATTGGTGAATATTAAATTTGCATTAAAGAAGCAATCCATAAGATGCCTGATATTATAAAATGATGGTCCACCAACTCAACATGCAGCGGCACAATTTAAAAATGAAAAAACTGCAATGCGTTTAAATTTGCATACTTGGCCCACGAACAACTCTTGTTTTTTGGACTTGATCAAAAAGCCAAAACCTTCTGCCGCTCTGTCTGTCGTGACCTCTCCTCCCTCCATGATGTCCAAGCCGTGTAGCAGTAATGTTGAGCATGACAGAGGAGACAGACACACTCAGCGAGAGGCAATAAGTCATCTGGATGGGGAGGGATGAGACGGACCCCCTGCCTGGCTGACATCTGCTGTCTATTTTTCTTTCACACCTTTGAGATAAAGCATCGCCGCTCTCTTTCTCTCTGTCTTCTCTGTCTCTCCTTCTTCTCTTTCTCTCTTTCTCTCTGTCTTCACTTTCTCTCTCACAATATCAAACATGGCTGTAAACTGGAAAACCTCTCAAAAATCTTTTCTGGGCTAATCCCTATTTGTTAAAGTCAAAGAGAAGGTGGATTTTTTTCAAACCACAGGAGACGACCTGATCGTTTGATTTACATTGGAGCCTACAATCTGGGGTTTAAGGTTTTTCACACAACAATAAATGACACTATCATTTATTTGTATTTTATAGATTTTGGACTTGATTTGACCGTGACTGCAGAGATGTAGACAGCAAAGAGAGAGACGATGGCGACATGCAACCAAAAGTCAGCATTAAACAGGGGACTCTGTGATCATGTGTTAATCACTGCCAGGCGCCCTGTACGACATGCTACTGGCCCCTTAATTTGACTTAGTTGTGCAATCCAACATATGCAGCTGGCTGCCTGAATGGTGGGACGCCAGATTTCATGTCCCAGGAACTCGGGTCGGTCTAGAAGAACTGTGCACAGAACAGGGATCTTGTTGGGTTTGTGTCCTGTCTATCATTATGTAATTTCACATGAAAAGTGAAAAAAAAACCCGATTGATTTAAATCAAACTCATCTAGTAGTTTCCAGGCTCCACAGTCAGAGCTTTCATTCACAAAAAAAACCTCAGCACGTTTCATTTTGTTATTAAACCCTTTATTTTTCCGCCTAAAGAGACGTTGGCCTGAGCGGCAGAAGAGTCTCGCCAGCACCAGCACGTCTGGGTCCACATCCAGACATATTTTCCCATTAAAAGGAGGCAGGAGTTGGGTTCAGGGTTTGGTTTGGATTCTTCTCCTAGTTCTGTGCCTCCTTAAGTCTCTGTCCCTCACAGACACATTTTAATTATCTCTCCCTCCTGTTGAAGACTGTGGTTTTCTCCTCGGCTGACTGTCTCCATCACTTCCTCCTCGTGCCTCCTGTCACGGCATCATCACTCTCTTTGCAGCAGATGATGATGTCATGACAAATCATTTGCAAATGTTTGTGTGACATCCTTACCGCCACATCACAACACAACACTGGCTCTTTTGTTCTTTTCAATAAAGCATAGGACATCTTTGACTGTTTGCCAAAACGATGGATTGACTTTAATCTAGCATGATGAGTAAAGGTAAGCAGACAAGTTGTCATAATGAACATGTTTTCCATTATGACAACTTGTTTGCTTACAGTGAGTTAAACAATGCCTTTTTAATTTGATAAAGCTATACATTTGATAAAGATTTTATGAATATCCTTTTCTTTAGGATATCATGTAACATCTCTCCAGGAACTACTAACTGTTGTTAAAGTAATATTAGAGAGAGACTCCAGCAGAGGTTGACTTTATGTCTCCTCTGGTCCTTTTCCTCCTGCTGTCCACAGACTGTCAGTTCATAATGAGGCCTCAGGGGCCAGTTTAGAAAGCTGGAGGGACAGTGTCCCCTGAAAGCCTTCTGCTGATTTCACCTCACAGTCTCTATCGACTGGTTGTGGGCTGGACACACAGCTCATTGATGTTTTTTACATTGAGCTGCTGACCTTTACTCAGTGTTGTTCGAGGGATACGTTTATTGAGCCGTCATTTTCTGACCTGAAACCACTTAGCATCAAGCTATAAATCGAAGAAATCTAAAGCCGACATAAAGTCGTGGCTAAAATGTTGCTTATTTTGTCTAAAAGGACCTTACATGTGTCTCTGTAACAGATTTACAAGTAATTACACGTATGAAAAGTTGAATTCCTGCCGACCTTTGTAAATCAAATGGTACTGTGCTGTTTGGCTGTTTTTAAATGTGCTTTCTTACAATCCAGAAAGATTGAAACAGACTGAACATGCTTCATTTCAAATTATCTTTAATTACAGTGCAGATTTTACAGATGGATAATTTCTGCTGTAATTGCTGTTGCACGGCTGTGGTCTTATTTTCTTGTAGTAAAATAACATATCAGATGGTTCCACAAATGGTTTCCTCACTGAGGTTTTGTGCGAATGCTCAAAGTGGTTCAATTGTGTTATACTTTTATGATTTTTGAGGGAATTAAACTACAAGTCTTCGGTTTAATCCAGAATCGTTTTGTTTTTACTTTCAAAGTTGATTGTAATGTGCAAATAATGATATGTTATTATCGTTTTTGTTATTGATAAGTTGTTATTTGTGGTAAAATTGTTAATTATGTTAAAACAATAAGAAATGCACTTAGGTGAAACTTAACTGTGTTTTCCCTTTGCTCTCAAGAGTTCCACTACAATTTTCCAAGGACCATAGTGTCTTCTCACCTTCTCCTTTAGTGAATGTAATCATTTAACCATCAAGGCCAGCAAACAATCAGCCTGATGCCTTTGGGTGTCATTGTCTGGCACATGCCCTTCGACTTGCGGCACAGAGTGATTCCCAGTTTACAGGTTTTAACTTTGACCCACATAGAAGCACACACACAGAATTATTAACAACATGTAACTTTTAATGATAGATACACTGCTTAAACTGCTGTTAAAACCTGATTACTGTGAGCAGAAAATTGTGTGTCTACTTGGAAAATAAAAACAAATGTCAGAACGTTTTGATTTTATTCCAACTAACATTATGTAAGAGCATCAACAGGATGATCAATAGGTATCATAACAATTAACTAAAATTGAATCCAAGATGAAATATAATCTGACATCTCTACATAGATACTGTACCTACAAATTCATTATTTCATATATTGAAATCCAGAAAACACAAAGTGCAAAATTTGAGACATAAAAACAGCAAACATGGAAACATAGAGAGTTTTTAAACTTTATTTTAGTTCATAGAAGTACAAACATGAACCAGCAGTACATACTCTGTTTTGCTCTCATACACACTCATCCTTTCCTCTACTACTTTGCTCTTTTATATTCATCTTTAATCTCTCATCTCACACACATACACACTTCCCCCCCTCTTCCTAACCTCCTGGTTGCCTGACTTCCTGTCTCCCTGTAGCCTGAAAGCTGAGCCAAATCAATTAGTCTGCAGAAATTACAGAGCAATAAATAACGAGGGCCAGTCGGCAGCAGCGGAGACGGGTGGAGGGCGAAGCAGAGTTATGGGGCCCCTCCTGTCTGTCTGCATGTGCAGCTCAGGATGCTGGGGCCTCCAAACTCTAACAATATCACAATAAGAGCACTTTATGTGCCTGGCTGCACGATGTTTACAGGATAAATCTGTTTGGAGTATTTGGTTTAATAGGGGCTAAAGACAGAACTTATTCATATCATGTTTTTATTTCTTTCATTTATGGAAAAAGTAAGAACTTGAGCACATGGAAGGAATGATGTGCACAGAGCTGTATTCTTCTCCGTGTGCATTTGAGGGAGTAAAGTTCCCTCAGTTTATTTTTAATATATAATTCCATACACTCCGTATGCCTTTGTTTTGACTCTGCGGGTAACCTCAGACGCCAGGCGGGGAGGGTGGCTACAGTTTGGGGGTGCCGTGTCTTCTGTGACCTTGGTCTCTGCTCTGATACCTGATCCTGTGTGTTGCAGACTGTCCTAGTCAAATCATCTCTCTTTGTCTGACACACACACACACACACACACACAGACACAAAGACACACACACACACACATACACACATACACACACACACACACACAACCCTGTCTCCTATAAATTGCATTTACAGACTAAAATAAATCATTTTGATTATGCTTCTAAACAAGGGGTCTGACCCGTGTGTGTAAATACAAATATATATATATATATATATATATATATATATATATATATATATATATACAAATATATATATATATATTTGTATTTACACACACGGGTGGTGATGAAAGAAAATAAATAATAAATAATAGTCAACACCAGGCTATTCAAGATGGCCCCTTCTGGATGTATGTTCTTTCAGGTCATGGTCAAAGTGAACGCAACACACACATGTTATTTTCATCACTGACATATAAGAAAAGAAAAATGGAGATGGAAAAGGAACATCTGAGCTGTTATCAATAGTATCAACACTATCATCTGAACTTCAGATATCTATCTCTCTATCTCTCTATCTCTCTAGCTCTCTATCTCACTATCTCTCTCTCTCTCCTGACTGTGTGAGCAGACGCTGGTGTGTCCACGTGGCTGCCTTTAGTGTTACTGCTGCCTCTGTGTGTGATAAGCTCCTCTCATGTTGTCTCAGTGTTAATTCAACATCCTGTGTCCACACTCTCTTCCTGGCCTTATCACACACTTTGTGTGTAGACAAAATCACAAATACTTCCGTACGTCAATAGATAAAGTGGACCAACAAACATTGCTCTAGATCCTGTATGTGTTTGTGTGTGTACCGGTGTGTGTGTGTGTGTGGTCCAGGGTTCATTATGGTTTACGAAGCAGTTAACCTTTAAACGGTGATAAACAGAGGAGTTGCTCCATGTCTCCAGTCGATCTCCACATTCTGCTCACTGCCTGATCAGATTTGAAAATTTCTAAATGTCAAATAGAACGCAAAGTTGTGAATACAAAGGTATACCCACTATTATTGAAACTACACACACACACTCTCACACACACACACACACACACACACACACACACACACAATAACTAGCATTATCTATCTCAGGTAACTAGGGGAATTTGAGACGTGGGAACACTCTCTGAAGTTGGTATGATACCATTTTAGGCAAAGAAAAACCTTAAATATTTAGACTGCTAGAGATGATTTTATTACTTTTGGAATTTCGATGACGTTATAAGGATGACGAGTGGAGAAAGATGAGATAGATTGTGTCGGCAGAGCACATTATTTTGCCTCTGATGGACATTTTTCTTGGCTTTTCAAGCATCAAAGCGTCTCGTCTCAGTGCTTCCATAACAAAAACGATCCTTTTGATTATTGAAACTTACCCAGTGATGATAACTGCTGTTGATTCAACAAGCACAGGCTGGAATTTACTGAAAATCTATCTGGAATATTTCTTCTACCCCGACACTAACAAATCTCATGAGAAGCTCAGGACGTGGATTTAAAACCTCAAACAGTCTTTGACCTGCAGCTCATCTATAGTCTAGACTTTTACCTTCATGTCTGGCAGATGTGCGTATAGATAAAGACAATGATGTGTTAATAAAAACAACCCTAAAATCACAGAGGAACAAAAGCACGCCTGCTTCAGCTGTTCTGTCTCAGGGTTCTTGAAAGGAAAAGCTGAAGAAAGAACATCCTGCAGAGTCCAAGAAAACAACCTGCTGGTGAATCAGCAACACGGTGAAACACACAGGGAAGCTCTTGTGTGTGCCAGTTGGTTTTATATTCACACAACTCATAAGATGACTTTGAAGTAATTATCCCTCTTAAGTTCAGCTAACTCCTGTTTAAGGCGGTAGACACGTTTTAACTTAAAAGTTGAACCATATAAAAAGATCTCACCGCATAGACGTGCGCTCCACTGTTTATCGTTTATTTTTAGATAGTCATGATAATGATATGGCTTTGTGTGGTCGGCGGGAGAAAAACGTGGATTCAAAGATACAGTATCAACTTCAGCAGTGAATACTGTTTATTTATTCATTTGTGGTATTTGAGAATGTGGTGTTTTGGTTCCTGTTGGTTGCTCCTCATTATATGTGTTCAGCAGGAACCCCAAAAATCAGGAAAGCCAGTTAAAGTGGACTGAGTTTCCCAGCATCAGCAGCAGCAACCTTTCATTTGACTACAACAGGAAATGGATTAGTCGTCCCACAATACAGGCCGGATGCTCGCTGACTAATCAAAGGACAGGAGAAGGAAACAAGTCAGCAGATAAGCTGCCCTCTGTGTCCAACACTGCACCCATATACATTCACTGCATCACAGAAACCACAAGCACCCCAGAGGAGAACATTTGGAGGAATAAGCCACAATATATCCACAGAGCAGTGACACAGAAATCATACCAATGTCACTTTATTATCTACACATAACACACAAGTACAAAAATGCCGCAGCAATTTTGAAGAGACATACAACACATAGACTTTGGTGAAATCAGCCGAATTGTCAACAATACATCTGAGATCACAGCAAAGTGTTTATAAGATCATTAATACAACTTTATGATACAAATGGTTAACTACTGTACGTCCACGAGTTGTCAGGGTAACCAACAATCTACAAGAGCAGTAGCATCAGATACTGTGTTGACCGAAATTAAAACGCACACACAAAACACACACACACACACAAAGTTAAGCAACCTCAACATGTCGAACAGCCTGTTCTTTGGAGATAAGGGATCCTTGTATGTAAATGATTCTCTTAGTTAGTTCTGTGTGTGTGTGAATCTGAGTCTATAACATAAGGTTTAAAGCATTCAAGTGATAAAATACACACACACACACACACACACACACATACAGACACACACACAGCCAGGCAGATCCCCAACTGACACCATTATCAGTTAAAGCAAGGAGGCAGCTCAGAGAGACTTGATGAGTGACCAAGATTTATTGTACATTGGAGATAAGACGCAGACATACATGTACAGACCACACACCATCTACACAGGAGATAAAACACACAGCGAAACATAATCGTGTACAAAGACACACACACACACATCACACACACACACAGACACTTCAAAAGCTGGCGCTGGCTGGGATCACTGCTGCCCTCTCCTCCCTCCTCTTGACCTGTGACCTCCATCTCTTCATTCTTCCGTCTCGCCGTCTCTCTGTGCCTGCCTCTGTCTTTAATCTGTCTCACATTCGCTTCAGTCTGTCGGAGTTTTGCTTTTTCACTGTCTTCGGGGGTGTCCACCTATTTTTCTGCCCTATAATCTGGTCACTTGAGACAAATTGTTGTTGTTATGGTGATTGCGTCAGCACCAAGCGCGTGTCAAGCGTCAATGGAACACACACACATGTCCAGTCCAACATAAATCCTCAAACTATGGGAAACCATGAAGACATAGATGTTTCTTTCGATTCAAAGTTGGAGGAATATTTTCATCTCGTTGGTTCACACAGATCCCATGTTTTTATCCTCCATCAGATAATTATGCAACAAGTTAATCACTAATTCTGTTTCCATTGCAGTCAATTTCACTATCATTATTGTTATTATTATAAGTAGTAGTAGCAGTTGTTGCAGTAGTAGTTTCAGTAGTAATTGTAGGAGTATTTATATTTCCACCTCAGACAAGCTTACTAACTTGTTCCTGGGGCCTTGACCTTTTCCCCCACCGTTCTCGATTGCAAATAAAGAACTCATCTGTTTTTGCAGTTTTCGAATAAAAACCTCAGTGTTGCCAGTATTAGCTGATGAGAGCGATAACAACTTGCCCTGAATCAGGGCACTTTCTTGGCTTCCACACTGAGTCTGGTTATTTTCCAGCCTGTCAGACTCAGCGGCCACTTCTTTAAGCAAACACAGAGGCAGAGAGACAGAGCAGCTTTGTTTTAAATTATACTTTATTTCATATAAAAACACAACAATAAACAAATAAATTAGATATTTCTAAAATAATTCTCTTGAGGAAAATGCTTAAGAACATTGTGATTGTTTACAATTTTGTATCTGGGATAACTGGAATGTAGAGATGCATACGTGTCCGGACACTTCGTGTAAATGTAAAAGAGCTTCATTCCAAAATGAGCGACACCAGCTGTCACGAGGCGACTGGCAGCATGAAATGCAAACAAAATGAGCAGAGTTGATATGTTAATCCTTCTTAGACAAAATGCTTGACCGGGTTTGCACATGGTAAGATTACGAAATGATGAATTTAAAGCTTCTTGGAATGAAAACATGAAACTTTCCAGCATCTGACGGGGAGAAAAAGGAGGAGAGAGTAATGGAGCAAGTTGTGATGGCGAGATTAGCCGAATTAAATTTCTGTCGGGGAGGCTGCAGGAGGATTTGTGTTTCACCAGCTTTGAAAGCAACTAAATTTCAGACTGAAATCAATTAATTCAAATGAGCCTTTGTGCTTCTTTGTGTTTTCCACAGATCTGGAGACAGATATTTCACAAGGACAATTTTGTCAATGGTTATTGTGTCTGTGTCTGAATTGTTGTGCCAGGTTCAGGAGGCGGACTGGGACCCAGTTGGCTTTTTACACCACTGGGGACATTTCTGCAGCTGGTCCTGGCGGCATCAACCAAGCAGCAAACGTGAGTTAAGATTTGTCATTTAAAAGATGGTGGCCTTGGATAAAGATAGGGGCGTTTTGGGAGAGAAGAGGAGACATTAGCATAATAAGAGCCTCTTCATTTGCAAACAAGCCCAAGCCATCCCCACACCGCCACCACCCCCCCCCAAAAAACTCCCTCTGGTCCGCAGTCGCACCCATTAAGCCTGCAAAGCCTTCATTGTCCGGCCAGGCTGCGGACCTGAGGACCCCTCACCAACAGATTGGGTTGGGTGAGGGGTTACAGCCAGACAAAGGAGGCTCCCTCCCCCTTCTCCTCTATTTGAAATCAATCACACTGGCTTTCACATTCAGTGCCCCCCCCTCCCTGATCTCCTCTCCTTGTTCAGCAGTGACAGTGGGCCCGGCCCAGCTCCCCACAGAGTCCCCACACAGCCATATCGTCAGTCCTCCTTTCAGGACGAGTCCCACCACGGACACACTACTGTCTCTGACAATACAGCGATGCGGGCGCAGACTGAAGAAAGCTGTTGTTAGAGGAAGACCACAAGATGTTGTCTCGGTACAGTTCACGTGGGCGTCTTTACTTGTAAACGAGTCTGTCTCTTGACCTTTAGGGGTTCGGAGACCCGATCCAACTTCGTTTCAAACAGCCGTGAGAAGCTGGGAGAGAAATCTTTTCTACATCATGTACAAATACTTTTGAAAATCTGTGGTTTTCGTCCGACAACATCAACAATAACTGGTCTCTTTCTGATATTTACCCACACATTGTGTTCTTGGGCTGGAGGCCGCAGCAGTTTGGTACAAAATCATAAATGGGGGGTTTCATTCCAAAACTTTAAACCATTATTCAAGTTCCAAACTGTATTTTTTTTTACCACAAACATTTGAGGACGTCAATGGAAAATGTGGTAATTTGTTGACGTAACATGTAAGGCTGTTTTCAGACAATGTTTATCGAATTTCGACATCTAGTGTCATGATTTGCTGTGTTTAGAATTCCTATTGTGATTTGGATTTAATGTCTGGAAAAGTCAAATTAATAGAGGTCAATAGTCAAAATGTTTGTGTTAAGAAATTGTGATTTGTGTCATTTTGGAATGAAACCTGAACATAGACAGTAACAGCGGCGACAAGTTTGGCACTGGAAACACTTGATTAAATCCCTCTCTCCTTATTGCCTACACTAACCTTCATTTCTGTGTCATTCAGAATAATTTATAAAAGGCAATCGTCTTTCTGCTGTTGATATGTACACACAATATTTTTATATTCTAATATCTTCACAGGAAAATTATAACTTCAGGCACTTTGCTGATGCAACAGCAAGTTCTTAGCACGAGAGATCCTGAGATTTAAGACCGTTTTTTCTTTTTAAATAAGCAACACAAAAGTAAAATAATCTTATATAGAGAGATTTATATTTAACAATCAGTTTCTTCTTTTTTTATCATAGCAAAATAAATCTTTTTTTTTCACGTTAAAATGTCTTTATCACCGGGGTTTCAAACCCTGGTGTCTGGTTGAGTTTATGAGAGGAGATCATTGTCCTTGGCCTCTCTGAAGGAGACTTGATCAAAGAAAGCTTTTCGAGCTGTTTTGAGTACCAGGGTCTCTTCGGGTGTGTTTAGTGCCGCAGTTCTCCAACGTTACAGCTGTTCTCGGGCACCGTGCCAGAGCTGATAGTCCAAAGTACCATGTTGTGTTTGCCGTCTTTTCTTGTGCTCGTTCTTCTGCCCAGGATGAAAGGTTTTCCTACTAAACTCCACCTAGTAATGAAGCTCACTGGCCTCAGTGCTCCATGTGCACACGTGTCTTTGTGTGTGTTTGTGTGTAACAGATGCCCACCTACATCTAAGGGCTTTATCTGGCGCCGTAATGGAGGTCCAATGTAAAAACCTAATGGGAATTAAAGCTTTGCCTTAACTTTAGAAATGCTGTAGTGGACCTCCAGCGTGGCTGCCAGTAGATGTGTTGCTTCACTTGAAAGCCCAAAGTTGTTCATGTGTGTTTATGTGCGGGTTCCTATCGGAGTGCTTTCTTCATATCTATCCGGGAACGCACATCCTGGTAGCCCAGGAGACAGGGGTCGGTGGACAAGGCATCATGGGTAAAAACAGAGTCGTTGTCGGAAGAGCAGGAGCTGGATGTGTCCTCACATGATGGCGAGTACTGCTCGAAGGGCGTCGACAGGTCCAAGTACTGAGGGGAGCGGAGATTCGTAAGAAAACCAGAAAAAGACACATTTAATTATTTCTAATTAGATGTTATAGTCAGCTTAATAAATTGGACAGGAAATCCAATTTGGCAAGTTCTCAATGGCTGCCAGACTGCGTTTCATTAGTCCACCACATCCCTATAGACATACGTTTTATAATGAAAAATTCCAATTTAAGCTGGAAGAGTTTGGCTTTTTACAAAAGCATTTTAAACAGATTTGTGCTGCTGGCCATTTAAAAATCAGCTCTGTATGCATTGTGTCCCGAAGACATCTGGATAGCAGATTGTGACGGAGAAGAAGAGGAAAATGGGTGTGTGCATCTTCACAATTGGATCCGTTAACATGTCTGCATGTTTGTGTGTGTGTGTGTGTGTGTGTGTGTGTGTGTGTGTGTGTGTGTGTGTGTGTGTGTGTGTGTGTGTGTGTTTGAAGCCCACCTCGTCAGAGATGGACAGCAGCACTTTGTCCAGCTCCTCCACCAGCTGTTTGAAGGTCGGTCTCTGGGTGGGGACAGCATGCCAGCACTCACGCATCATCATGTAGCTGCGGAATAAAAACCAATTATTATTTCTGCACTCAATGAGAAACTTTTAACAGAGATGACGTTGGAAAAGATGTGGGCAAATGTATTACAGTGATACAGTGGATGGTTCAAGTTGCCCCTAAAAGTTATTTATTATCCAACAACCCCTTTTTAAAATAAGCTCTGAGCACAAAGCTCACCACAGCAAATACATAGAAATAACTTTCCTCCTGACTAAACACATTTCACAAAGTGGCTTATAGGCCTAATGTAAGACTCTTTTGGCTGGTGTGGATGTGGGCGTAAACGGGCATGGCTGCTAACAGTGGAAAATAAAAAGGAAGAGCTTGTGCTTACAGATCGTGTGTGCAGTTGGAAGGTTTGTCCATTCGATGTCCTTCTTTCAGCAGCTTGAATAGCTCTTCCACTGGGATGCCGGGGTACGGCGAGCCACCCAACGTGAAGATCTCCCACATCAGGACGCCAAACGACCACCTGGGGACAGGAGAGAGAAAATTAATCATAAGACACATGGATGAATGGATACAATCGGAATTCACTAGCAAGTCTAATTGAATCAACATTTTAGGTTTTTATCATCGGTGATAGAAACACACATGGGTGAAAACGCTAATTTCTAACTTCATCTTTAATTCTACAATCTAGATGCTGATGCTGCATTATGACGTGCATCAAACTTTGCACCAGGCATTGGCACGTAAACAGTCATGAACGTTTGTGTACTTAAAGAGTTTGTTGCCTTTTTCGAGTGTGTTAAAAAAAACCTGCATGTACCTGCTAATTCAGGTGTACAAGAGGTATAACATACAATCAAAACAGCTGACATATTAGTCTGTGTTGTAAAGCACTTCAAGTTTTCCTGCGGCTGAAACTTTAGAGAAGTTGAACTTACACGTCGCTCTGGTGTGTGTAGACTCTGTCGAACAAGGCCTCTGGTGCCATCCACTTCACCGGCAGCCGTCCCTGCAGAGCGGACATGGAAACGTTAACAGACCCATTTTTCTTTTTTTGTCTCACTATAAACTTTTTTTTTACACCACACACCCTCACTCCATGTCCCTCTCTGCATCCCCCCCCCCTCACAATCCTCTCCCTCCCAGTCTCCCCTCTTTACTAATTAAGTCCCATTAAGGCTGCTGCCAATCAGAGGAAAACATCAGACATCTGTCTTGAGGAGTATTAAAGCTGCTCGAGGAGCCAGGCAGGAGGAACCTGGCTGGGCAGCAGACATGTTTACAAGCAGGGTTGGAGAGGACTTTTTTTTTACAAACAACCACCTTTACCCTTTAACCTTTTAACAATCTTAATATCTTGATGGTTCCTTTATTTTCCCTGAGGGACAATTTCAGAAGGTCAGAGGTTAAGACATCTGATCTTCTACCTGATTTACATTCAAGGAAACAACCATAACTTGGGGCTGAACATTTAGGAAAATACATTCAAGGAAAGCAGGGGAATATTTCCCCTCTCAAATCTGCAATGAGATGACAACATGATATGGCTTGGAAAAATAAAAGAAGGGTGGTAATTCGACTGTCCCACATGTTGACTACTGGAAAACATCCCTCAACCACTGGAAAGTCACGGGAGTCACTGGGATTCCTGAATATGTGTGGCGCTGTACAACTGTCACTCACGTTGGTGGTTTTCTTGTAGTAGTCGATCTGGTGGACTCCTCTGGCCAGGCCAAAGTCGGCGATCTTCATCACGTTGTCCTCTGTCACCAGAACGTTTCTGGCTGCCAGATCTCTGTGGATGCACTGCGGAGAGAGGAGAGAGGGAATTTAAGTATGACAAAAGCCCTGAAAATGAGCTTTAGGCCAACTGCTGGGTCTCCAGATTAGAAGATTAGCATTAAGTTGAAATGGTCCTGGCTAATGTGCTCAGAGATTTAATTGAGAAAATGGGCCGAAGACATTGTTTTCTTGTTTCTTTTCTCCCTGTGGTGTATCTGCTCTCCCTTTGGCAAAGGCATTCATTTACATTTCAAACCATACAATAACTAAATTTACTTTCCCATGGTTTTGTATTCTTTTAAATTTACACGTGTAATATGACATGTTTCTGTCTGCTCCAGGCTGTGGTTTGGAGAGACCGAGCAAAAACATGAAGGTATGGAAGGGAGGAATTACTCTCTGCAAAAGACTCCGGAGACTAAATTCAACACACAGGGCCTCAGTTTATAGAATGCAACAAAATTAAAATGTCTTTATATAGAAACCCCAGAGTTTGAAGAAAAAACAACTATTTGGGAGGGGAAAAAAAGAAAGGCCCTGTTTGCCCACATTGAATGGATGTCATTAAGTTTATTTTGGTTTTCATTCGAAATAGATGTGGGATTTGTGGGGACATGCGAAATGAACCACTCTTGGTTTGTGGGTCTCCCCATAATGGAGGGTTAGTTTCAGGCTTCTGCATTCTTCGGAGGCCGTAGAGCCAGAAACCTGATGCCTACACCCAAACGATGGCTCTGCTGCCTGTTTGCTAACAGATTTATGGCAGCGCTAAAAAGGACAAAGCCCAGCGATGGAGGGACAGACAGATGGATGGAGGAGAGTAAACAGGGCTGAAGCTGCGGCAGCTTTCTGTTCAGGAATGCCTGTCTGAGACACCGGCTGGCAGACAAAGAGACGTGTTGATAAGAAGCACACAGACACAGTGCATGCTGGGAAAATGAAAGGACCTCAAACACGGGGGGTGGGAATGGGAAGAAAGGAACGAAAGGGACAGACAGCGGCAAAGAGGACGACATGAGAGATGGGGGGAAAGGAAAGAAATGGAGCTGCCCTTCCAAACTGTCTGAACCATGCTCATTCATCTGAAGGCCAAGTGCCCATATACAAAAACACTGAATCACACAAAGGAACTTGATGGTAATCACACTTCCCTTCAAGTCAAAACCAAACTTCTGATATTACAGCCCCTTATAAAATCATGACGTCCACAAATATTGAGCATTTTGCAATCCTGCTTTAATTTTGTGGCTGTATTTCCTGCCCGGGGACGACGCCACATGAAACTGTAATGAAAATTGATATGTAAACATCCCCAATGGGGCTGAAGCTTATAATGTGAAAGTTCCTTAATAGCACCCCGATCCATAAATCCACCATCTGGCTTGCATTACAGAGAGCAATTATAGTTTCTACTGTTTATATTAGACGTTATAAGTGGAGCCATGCAGTCATGCAAGTAGTTTCTGCTACACTCTTGTTAACTGGTATTCAATTGTAAAGCAGCTCCTTGGCCACATAGAGAGTCTCTACAAACACGGCAAACCAGCACAAATAAATGACCAACAGACTCACATACTCAGAAACACCGCTGCAGCAACCTCATACTCTTTACAAGTGAACGTACCCTTTTAGAGGCCAGGTACTCCATCCCTCTGGCAACCTGGTAGGCACAGGACAGAAGGTCTTTGAAGGTGAGTTGTTCCTCAGGCACCTTGGTCACATCAAAGGTGTAGTCCATGCCTGGAGGTCGCCGGGCCCGCAGGTACTCCCTCAGACTCCCTTTGGAGGCATACTCCACCAGAACGTACAGAGGGCCTGAGGGGAGAACGCAAGCAGAAGGAAGGACGGGGTTGTTACTATTGTTGGTGGAGCCTTATGGGTTGGGACCACCAAAGTTGAAACACTGACTAGATTAGGCTGGTGGGTGTAGATTTACAATAACAATGGAGCAAGATAATGGAAAGGCATTGTTTTCTGTCGGAAATAAGGGTGTGTGTGTGTGTGAAGTCATTTGCGTTAACAAGGGAGATGCTGTCCTTTTCTTATTGCTCTAAACATCGCCTCAAGACACAAGATCAGTTTTATTTGATGAATCACAAGCTACCTTTAATTCAATTTACAGGTATGCAATAATAGTAAAGTTTTTTGTCACGTATCAGTCACTCACCATCTTGTGTGCAGACGCCCAACAGGTTGATGATGTTCTTGTGTTTGTCCATCACCTTCATCAGCTCCATCTCCGAGATGAGATCTGCCAGATCTTTGTCTGTGGCATCATCTGAGGGAAACATTTACATTTAAACAACCATGACTTTGTCACACAGCAGACGTTATATCTTTTCTTTGGGAGCATTTTTGTGGGTGTATCATGTCATTCCTACCTTTGAGCATCTTAACTGCTACAGTGTTGGCCGCTTCGGTACCATCCTTGCTGATGCCATATGCATCAGCTCTGACCACCTGCCCAAAACAGCCTTCTCCAAGAGGTTTGCCCAATGTTAGACTAGAGAGAGAAAGATTGAGAGTTAGTGAAAATAAGTATATCCAAATGTAAACTGTACATATACATAATTTGGGGCTCTGGTTTCTTAAAACATGGGTTGGGAAGAGCCAAAAATGGGCTGCGGAGTTGTTTCTTTTTATGTCCCCACATGCTGCAAGACTACAATGTTTAAATTTGTCTGGTTCCCGGCAGCCAGGCTAAATTTAGTGACCCTCTGTCTCTCTTTATAACCGGCCAACTCAAATCCTTTTCATACAAAATTCAATTGAAGAGTAGGTGTTATTTCTTTCCAAAAATATTAGCTGCATCTTACTTCTCTCTCGGGAACTCCCAGTCTGGGTCGTAAGGCAACTCAAACTCCATTACTCCAGCCAACATGGGAGAGCAGCTGGACGAAAGGCGAGCCACTCTCATCAGAGACGCACTGGACTTCCCTGATGAGTTGGAGTCAACTGAATACTGAAGAGGAGATGCAGACAATTATTATTTAGTAAACAACAAGTAACATACAGAAAGGTTTCAAGTTTTGAAATTTGGAACTGCCATTGACCCCATTGACCACTGCAAGCTATCCCATGTCATCCACAATTTGCCAAAGCATCTGTTAGAGATCAAAGACTGAATTTCCAAACATACCTGTCTGCGAAGAGGGAACTTGGAGAGCTTCTGGACAGGAAGAGCATCAAACGGCTCTCTCCTGGGATGGACCTGCATTCGACACAACACCACAATGACGATGGCCATGATCAGAGCCAGGAAACCACAGGCGTAGATGATGATGTCGGTGTACTTGGTCTCCAAGGTGTCCAAGGCATCAGCTGCTTCCTCCTCTGTAGAAAGATTTGACCAAAAAATGCTTTAGATACTTATGTTCAAGATTTGTTGACACCACAAAAAGGCATGCAACTAGGTAACAACTTTCCAGTGCTATGTAATTTTTCCTTTAGTCGCCTCTGTCGCTTACCTGAGAGGACGGTCAGCCAAGCAGATTGATGGGCAAAACCAATGGAATTTCCAGCCAGACAGGTGTACTCTCCAGTATCCTCCATGGTAACTTTGGACAGGTACAGCACCTCCACTTCTGACATGTTCAGACTGCCAGTCTTCATAAAACATGAGCAGGAAAAGGACATAAAAGATAAGTTAACAACAAATTCAATGCATCCCTAGTCCTCCCTTTTCTTCTTTTAAAAGAGACAGAAGCAGAGTTTGTACTTGTCTACTGATCAAAACACCTGATGTATGTCACCAACCTTGAGAACTTGAACGTAGGGTGTCCCGTCTGCACCATAGCGGCTGCCATTTCGTTCAATGTGTTTGAGCCACTGGATATGAGGTTGGGCGTCGCTGTAGACCTTGCAGTGGAACTGGACGTCACTGCCTACCACTGCTGTAGTGTTGGCTGGTAGACCGGCCTGCAGGATGGGCCTGTGGGGGGAGCGCTCTGTGTGGGGAACATACCGGTGAAGACATGAGTAAAGTGAAGAGACTCCAGAGGAACCAATCAGAGCTGAAGTGATTCCCTTTCTTCTCAGAGCAACAGTTCAAAGGTGATCCCGGAACATGGAGACAGAGAAACTGATCTGCCAAGCAGGGTTTAACAGTGCAAGTCTCAGAAACACCCTCACACCAGGAGTCTGGGTAGGGAGGACAAACTGGATTCATACCGGACTGTGGCTAAAACATCCAGATATTTGACCATTTAACAGTCATGCAAACAAATGTCTAAAAAAAGGCCAACAGCCACTCTCACCTATAATGTGTTTGTATGCTGGCAAAAGAGCAGAAATGTCATTTTGGGATGGAAGTTGGTTCCATTAGTGTGGCTCTTTGTCAGCTGGTTGCCGGGGTCTCTTTGATCTGCGGCTACTCTCGCTCTCTGATCTCGTTAGTTGTCTCGTTAGTCCTCTCCCCCCGTTGGAGAGGACAGAAACTGACCCCGTGCGGGACAGGCAGCGGACAAATGAACAAATAAACTGCAGCCCTTGATCTGCTGTGACAGGTCAGGTAGAAAACTGGTGTGGACGCCTGACTGTCCACATCCTGCCCGGCAGGGAGGACGCCAGGCGCCCCTGTCACCTTCTGCTCACCCCTCTGGTTCTCACCTCTCTCTGACTGGAGGCTTTTATTTGAAGACATGCAGACTAATAATTGTTGCTATTGCTGCCATAAATATTTTCAGCTGATCTCAGAGCATTGAATTTAGGTTTAAAGAATAAGCGCTAACCATTAGTTGGTGACAGTAATTTAGTATTGATCAAGAGACACAAACACATAAACAGATTGTTTGTACATCATCATGTCTTACCGAGGACATCGAGGACGTAGCTGTGAGTGATGGAGCCGTATTTGTTCTCAACTGCACAAGTGTAGTTTCCTCTGTCTGAAGGAACAACACTCTCCATCACCAGGCTCCAGTGCTGGTGTCTCAGCTACCAAAGAAAAACCAAAGAAGTTTGGTTTAGATAGAAACTTGGAGAATGATGAAGCATAAATAGTAGTTGAACAAATAATTATCAAACTCTGCAACCCTTCTAACCTTAATGCCCCCAATGCGATGCTCTCCTCTGAATTCACGTCCATTTTTTAGCCAGCGAATGTTTGGCATGGGGCTCCCCATGGCTGGGCAACGGAACTTCACTGTGTTGCCTGCGGGGACAGCGTACAGCTTCTTCTCCATACGCTGGGTGTGAGTCCAATAAGGACCTGAATGAACAAAGAAAAGCCATTGAGCCATTAACCACATGTTTTGATGAAGCCTGAACATTGAGTTGTACTAAATCTTCAACGATTACAGCTACTAAGCAAACAAGCAACACACCTCTGGAAAAGTACACCTGGTCATCTTCGATCTCAGCTGATGAGTCCTCCAATCCGTTGTCCTCGTCATCGTCCCCTGAACCCAACGAGTCTGGAGACATGAAAAATAAAGTCAAAATGAGGAGATAAACAGACACAGAACTGACCTCAACTATGATTATCCCTAATCTAACCTTGACAGTTTTTAATGCAGTAGACCACAGTGTCAGTGTCCTCACCTGTTACGGTGATGGTGAAGTTTCTCACAGGCTCTTTGGTTCCGCGGAGAACACAAACGTAAACGCCTGAATCCTCGTATGTCACGTCTGTGATCTCCATGATGATGCCGCGGATCTGGATCCGGGGCGTAGGCATAACACGGACTCCCTCCCTGTACCAGTTAACTGCCATGCCGGGCCGGGTGCTCATGTCACAGCGCAGTTTCAGCACGTTGCCCGGCTCTAAAAGGAGATGCTCTGTGGTGTCCTCGCTCAGGTCCTCCAGAGCGTCTGTTGAAACCAAACATCAAACCCTCTTATTATGATGTTCACGAGGCATACTTTACTTCTTATTGTTTCAACGTATCATCAACTTTCTTTTTATTTTGGTCCCTAACTTCACCACAAAGAGAGAACCAGCCAACAAGTAATTTCTTCATCTCTTCTTCTAAGCACAGCCACCCCCTCAACTATGACCTTCAACTCCTTCAGCCCCGTCACCTCCCTTCCCCACACTCACACACAATGAAATCACCATGGAGATCAGGGAGGTCTAACTGACCCAGGCCCCCTCCACCCCACCACTGCCCCTCCTCATCTTTTTGTTCCTCTGTGGATTATTGTGTGACTGAGAGCGATCTAGCTTGTGCCCGCAAACTCGAAAAAAAAATTGACTAAGAAAAGAAACAAGGATGAAGAGAAGCTGAGGCTAATGAACACGTTGCAGCATGACAGTGGACGGAGCGTGAATCTGAGGGGCGGTGAAGGTTCACTGGAGATCTAAGTGAGCGCGGGGAGGAAAGACGATCGTTCGAGCCCGAGAGGAGGACACTGGTGATTGAGCTGGCACAGATGGCCGCCATACTGCCCTCAACAGTCGGCTCTCAGGGATTTACAAACTTGTTTGACACCAGAATGGATTAACTGTCTCCCATTGCCTTCACTTCAATCATTGAAAAGGATTGTAGATGTCATAGCTAGACTAAAAAACATGTAGCTTCGACTAAATAAAGGTTTTAATGTTTAGTTTTTGTTAAAACTGTGTTGAAGAAGTCGTGATTACACTTTAAGATCATTTTGGAGGGAAACGTTTGTGGTTCCGTTGACTGTTATTGGGTTGTATGGAGATTTGAATAGGGTGGACACTTATAGGAACAACTGTCGATGTAACACAACGCAGTTCATTCATAACCCTACTACAGAGAACACCCCCACAAAGATATAAGAAAGTGGTTTAACCTGTGGGGATTTCAGCAGCAGTGAGGTCCTCTGTTCGGGAGATGATGGTACCTGCAGAAGAGAAAAGTTGAGGTCAGACAACTATGCTCTAGGATGAATGCCCTATTGTGCTGCTTTGGGAAAGTTAGGCGAAGCTGTCCAGCCATTGTCACAATTATAGAAACTAGTAATTTGTGTGTGTGTCTCACCAGGCAGGACGTCCAGCCATGCCGACTGCATGGCCTGTACCGTCTCTCCTGCGTGAATGCTCTCGGCCATGCAGACGTACTCTCCTGCATCCTCCACAGTGATGTTGAACAGATGCAGGGTGTACACTTTCGATGCATTGCTTTGCAGGGCCTGCGTGGAAGAGAGATTATTTAGACAACTTTTTGATATGATGATAATAGAATCAAAATACTGTCAAAGTATAACGTCTATAAAACTGCAGATTTTTGTTGAATATGTTGGTTTCTTACTGTCAGAGCTCTGATGTGTGGTGGTCCTCCCTGATTTCGTCCTGGGGCACTGATGTCCGTCTTCAACCACTGCACCTTGGTGGATGTCGGCCTGTGGACTTTACACACCAGATTTGCCTGACCACCCACCAGCGCTGTGGTGTTTTCTGGATAACCTGGCACTATCAGAGGCCTCGAGATCCGCAGAACTGGAGAACCTAGAGGAGCTGAGAAAAAACAGGAAAAGAGTGTAAATAATTTCACCTTATTGTGAATTGTATTTTCGGATTTTCACTTTGGATGAAGAAGTTGGTGATCTTTTTATAACTTATTAGTGGTGTTGTCGTGCAGTTATTTAACAGAATAACAGAATTTAGAGCCTTGATTATTTCTAACAAGCCTGCTTGGTTTAAGTGCGCCCCCCAAGTGAACAAGACGAAAATTGTCAAAACATAATCAGGCAGTTTCAGTTTACCTTTGAAAGATTTGGCAGCAGAACAGCATGTTCCTAAACAACCACTGTCATTTAATACTACCAGGAACTGGAGATAGAGAGCCGTGATAACCCGGCTACTATCGTGTCACCATCAGCCACAGTGCTATCCATTCAGTGGGTCACTTGTCCATTTGTGTGCTTGCCCGCTAACTTGTTGAAGCATATGTCCGCCCTGGCCAGGGACCTCGCTTACTGCTCAGTCACTCAGAACGAGCAATTTTCCAGGGCAATTTTCTGTCTGATTGCTTCCTGCGAGTCCTTAGTGAAAAGGCAATCTGTTCCCTTGTCGGAGTGAAGTGCTGCTTTTTTCCCCAATCGCCCCGAGCACACATAGAGGCGATGCTTTCAGGAACAAATACTCGGCTACAACCTCGTGAATTAAAATAAAAAATCTTTGATTGGTTAAAGCAGCCAAAGGGAGAGAGGACTGATAGAAAGATCTTGGTGGCGAGTTATAATGTGAGCGCACTTATCCTTCAATCTGTTTGGTTTGAGAAACGGTTTCTTCTAGGTTCATTATATTAAATATATGAGATCCTAACAAGCCACTTGTTTCCCTATAATGGAGCAAACTTGAACACAGTAAAACCAGTAATCAACAGTAAATAACACACACACACACACACACACAATCTAGTAGCCATGCTAATGAACTTGCAGAGACAGCGATGGTGCCCTGCAGTTGAACTTGCGGCAGAGTGTGAATTGTCACCCAGAGGCGAGGGGGCAAACAAAACACAACACAACACAAACAAACCGCTCAGCTGGTGCGAGCCAGGCAGTCACCCAGCCGGCGGGGCTGGCAGCGGATCCATCAGTGGAAACCGTTTGGGACAATGAGGAGGCATTCATGCCCCGAGCCGCAGAGCCCAATAATATGTACTTCATCCCAAATTATTACCAGGAGAACTTCCTGTCTTGGCTATTTTCCCTCAGGATTTACAGAATGTACTCCAATCAGGTCAGTTTAAAGGATTTACTTTACAGTTCTCTGGTATTATATATATCTTTAAGTGTTACTGTATGTGTGAATATATAAAGATAAAACTCTAATTTCCTTAGTTTGGGTTAATGTGAGTGAGATCATCTTTTTGTTGCCAAGATTCACATTCCCAGTATCCTTTGTGGGTTTGTAACATCAAATATAAACGTTAAATGTATAATTATATTTGGAGAGCTCAGCGGTTTAATAGGGCTTTATCTGATTTGGCAATATGACTGACAACACAAAAAGAACCATTAAAGGAGATTAATAAAAGCTCTGTTAGATTTATGAAATCAACCCTGTCAGAGTACTGTGTCTCTCTGAATCCTGCAACCTCAGTTCACCTGAAGTCGTCTTTGAGGAGGTGGTAGAGTCTCTACTAGCTCTGTCTCTTGAAATCAAGGATCTGTCTTCTCTCTAATCTCCTCTCTTTCATTATCTTCTCCTTTCAACTAAAGCAACATTTATTTTCTCTGATAACATTTACATATTAATCAACATAAGATGAATTAACAGGAACTTTGTTTCATGGTAGAAATTGTGCAAAATCCTAAAGGAAACCTGAGGCTGCTCCACTGAGCCACAGAACACGTACAAGGACGTTTGCTTGTGGAGGTTGAGGCTTCCTTTTGGGACATCATCTCCTTCGGGGGGGCTCAATTAAAGTTAAGATGATGTCTCCACTGGAGGAATCTTCAAGTTTTACGACCAACATATCTCTGTGTTATCTGTCCCACTTTGACTCTTTACTTTAAATTAACCTGCGAGGTGTTTCCTGCACATTATGGTCTGCAGAGCAAGCCCCAGCTGGCCCCGCTTGGCCCCGCAGTACAAAGTGGGGCCACCAAGAAGGAAAAGAAGGCAACTTCTGAGCCCGACGCCTCGGGACGACGATCCAGTTTGTCTTTAATTAAACCACGGACAGGTTTATAAAACTGCTTTCCTATTAATCTTACTTACACAACTAGTTCCCTCATTGCAAAATGATCAAAATCGTACATTTTAATGTTGAAAAGTGCTGGCTCTGTTAAACACTTAGACCTCCAGTACACTCAATAAAAACTATTTGATGGAATTTTAAACTGACGACTGATTTATTGCATCGACGTCTTTTTGAAAAGCATCAATGAAAGAGTCCCTGTGACGCCCCCCCCACCCCTCTTCATCCTCTACAGCTGGCATGCAGCCAGGCAGATTTACACTTCCGAGCCCCAGGGCCTCGGATGGATCAGGTAGCACAGTTTACAGCAGCCAAAACACTGAGAGCCTTTTTTTCCCTCCCCCTTCACTCCTTCCAAGACATGGCTTCAGCCTCCATGTCATTTTTGCTGTCACCTGGACTTCCTCTGGGGGCTAAAATAAGACCCGAAAGTGGAACGATCGAACCCTTCGCAGATACATACAAGTGCTGACACACACCCTTTGCTTTTTGAGTTGAAGCTTTATCTCTAAAGCAAATGTTGGTGAAGGAAGAAGTGATGCAACCAGATTTCGACAAACCTCCAAAGATAAGTGAGGGGAAACTGTCTGTAAACCTGATGATGCCTCAAAAATGTTGTGTATCAGCAGATGAGATATGGAATATGTGTTTTGAAATCGGTAGAAAAACAAAACAAATCGTGTCTTACCTTTAGTCCTTCTTTCGTCAATGGCCCGGGCCGAGACTCTGTCCATCACACAGAGCAGGAGAACGCAGAACGCGCAGACCCTCTCCATCTTCTGGACGTGACGCGTGTGTCTTGCGGTTACAAGGTAGAAGTATCTGTTGGAACCCTTGATGGGGCCTCACACTCCGGTCCCCGGCATTGGCATACTCAGAAACCCACAACGTCTCTAAATCTGGATCCTGTGAGGGACAAACAAACACACAGCAGACGGCTGATCAGAAACTTGGTTCTCGGAGCCAAAGACACAGACTTTTCCTGTTCACTTTTCAACCATGTGGAGGGAAAAAAAACACAAACAATTGTTGGGGCAGATAGTTAAAGACGGAGCCTGTTTTGACTGTGGGCAGCTGTATTCTTAACCAGATGTCCCCGCTAACTGTCCCGTCCACCTCACATTGTCCAGGCCCTCCTGCGTCATGAATAAGGAGCAGGGCTGTTACCGCCTGTTGTTTGTCAATGGATGGTGCTCAGTCGGCCCCGGGATAATGGGCCCTTACTAGGAAAACACTCGAAACCTGCCAGGAAGCTGCCGAATCTGAAGGAGCGGTGGAGATTCGACTGCACGGCAGCTGATGAGACTTCAGGTGGTGGAGGAACAAAACAGGCCGCGGCACTAATGAAAATATGTGACTGTTCGCTGGAGCAAAAACAGGACTATAATGTACTTAGGGCTGCATAGTAACACTTTACAGCAACTTTGTGGTTGGGATCGAGAGTGGAATCTGTCAATTTGAGCAATAGGTGCCTGAGAAAGACTCTAAACTTCACTTCAGTCTCAACATGGGGAATATTTACTAATCTGACTGGGTAGGTCACCTGACGTTTTTATGGACCATATACAGATGTTCTAAATGTACCCATCAACTACTTGGTAAAAAAAAACTGAAACCCATCCATCGCAGTTTCCTAAAACCCAAGATGCTTTCTACAAATGTTTTCTGACAAACATCTCTCAATAATGAAGTTTGAACTATATAATTATGTTTTGCATTATTGCTTAAAAGTAACTTTCTTCCCTTAACGGTTAATCATTTATCTTTTAGCTGGAACACCTATTTTGTTAATTGATATAAAAGAACTTCACAGAAATAAAATTCCTTGATTTAAATAAGAGTTTATAGGCAACTCACAATGTCCAAAATGTACATCTAAAAGTTTGATATTGTTAGCATGGATATTCAGTGACTAAATGTTATTGTTATTACGATATGATTATAATGGTATGTAAGAATAAAGTTTTCCTAAGGCACTGGTTCATTCCGCAGTCAAACTATAAACTGTGACACCAAAGGAATAATACAGTGATCTTTGTGCTGAGGCGAGTCGGCCCGACTGCGCACAGGCGCCAGACTCTTGGTGCCTGCGCTCCATGCAAGCAGGCCGCGCCCACACACACACACACACACACACACACACACACACACACCGTTTAAAGAACCAGCTTGCTGAATGAAACGTATTCTTTCTCAATTAAGGGACTGGAAAACTTTTTTCTCCTGCTGCTGCTAATTCTGCTGGCACGCTGCCGGCCGCACTCTGCTGTGTTCAGCTGGAGCCAAAACACTTCCACTGTATTCTACTCTTCATCCCCCCCTAAAAAAACTATTTCTGGACAGAAGGGAGTCCCTGTGCGGACTTTCTTAAAATAATGTTTGATGTTGGCTATACTGCACATAAATCACAGTCAATAAATCAGCCACGATGCGCTAATCTCCTGTGGGTCGAACGGACCTATAACAAGTCAGACCTGTCACTGTGTGTGTTTTATAGGTACAGTTACCGGCACGTGTGTCCCGCCGTCTGTCAGTCAATACATCAATTCAGCAGAGTATTGTCTGACACATTCTCAGATCAATAAACTCTAGAAGCTTCCAATTAAATCCACATTACTCCAATTTATCTTTGGACAGGGACCCGATCCAAGAGGGGGTTCTGTCTCTACGCACGGTGTCCTTGTCACTGTATGAGTGAAATACAAACGAAATTAATAATTCGAGTGTCTATATTTTTGCTTAATAGAGTCTGTGGTTCCACAAGGTTCAAACTCCGCCCTGACAAATAGTCCAAGTGGAAGGTTCAATGTCTAATAGGTGACTTGATTGGCTGTGCGCACTGCCAAAACAAAAACTTCGCCCTAAATCAAAACCAGTTCAGAAAACCCGATTTTAATTGTACAAAAGGTGGATTCATTCAGTAATTTGCTGTGTGTTTCTGGGTCAAGCTGTGGGGTATCTTCTCATGCTTTAATTCAATAATTGTTGTCCAGAAAAATTACTTAAAATTAAGAAAAGGTACAGAACCACTTAATGGCACCATTTGACGCTTGGGAACAAAGTTTTCTCAAGTGACTTTTCAAGTTGAAATCTAACCCTCGCTTCACCACAGCCGCCGAAAATGAATGAAACAACTCTCCAGGAACCTCCAGCTGTCACCGTCTCTGTTTTCACCCACCTTTCCTCCTGGTCTGTCCTCGCCGTTGATGACTGGCACCAAGGGGGAATCACTCCTTGTCCCGGTCGATATGCGTCAACACTGGAGTCCTCATTTGTAGCTCTTGTATTCCTGCGGTATCCCCCCTGTTCAAAGCAGTCTGTGAGCGGGTCTCTGCTGTTTAGAATCCGGTTAAACACGGAGGTGAGCTTATAAATCCATCAAAAAAAACCCAGCAGCAGCACCCTCTTGGAACGTGAGCGACCGGCGGATGGAGCTGTGATCCCCGGGGGCAAAGTCCAGTGCAGCCGCGGTCGCTCACAGCGCTAAATCCATGGAGAGCGGACCAGGAGCGAGGAAGCAGAGTTACGCGTGTGAACACCCGCTCTTTCTCTGCCTTGGAGGTGTCTCAAAATCCGAATGTGAGAGAAAGAGAGAAAAGAGTCTGATAGGATGGTAAAACGCGCCCCCAGTTCAGAGTCCCTCCTCGATTACACTGTCTTGGATAAAGCTCTTCGTGCGTCTTTACGCGTCAGCGCGCTCCTGCGAGTTCCTCTTCCCGGCGAGTTTGTCCTGGTGAGTTCTGAGCTGTGGTGCTGAACAGTGGAGCTCAGCCTCCTCAGTCCGTCTCCTTTCTATCAGCAGAGGGTGAATCGCGTCATGCACACACAGCAGCAGCCCTCCAACAGCACTCTGCTTCTCTCCGGACGACAGCCACAACAACAATGGTGTGAGAGCGGCTAGGCGAGCAGCAGGAGGAAGGAGGGAGGAGGGAGGGAGAGAGAGAGGGGAGGGGTACGCTTGTGTTACCCCAACACAAAACACCCCCTCCCCATGTCTCCAAAGAGTTGGCATATAAAACCCGAGACCCCCTGCCTCTCCCTCCTCTCCGCAGCGACACAGCTCAAGTTGAAATCAGGGGTTGCTTCACTTTAATTTTGTTGCAACCATGCTTAACTGTTTTAATTGTGTTGATTTGTGTTCGTCTCCCGCTGAGGGCCGCGTGCCAAAGCCAGCCACGCAGATTTTTTAAATTTTTTTATGACGACTCATAATTTATCGCGGGTTAATTGTCCTCTCTGCAAACACGAAGGCGCCTTCAATTAAGTTGTTTTTAGCGAGTGAATGCGTGTGAATTGCCTCGGTGTTTTAATTGCATCAGTAACAGAACAGGAGCGATAATCCCATTACAGCTGCAGCGGCACGGAATCAAGATCAGCTCGGTTTTTATCAGCTGAAGTGAGCCGAAATGTGAGTCCTCATGTTTGGAGCCCAATACCAAAGAGCTGTGTATTAATTTATCAAGGAAAGGGGGAGGTTTTAGTTGTATGCGCTGCACAAGCATGAGATGAGAGGATACAAAGAAAACACCCGGTGACGTTAAAGGACACGAATACACTCACCAACTCATTAACTTTGTTAATACATCACTGTCACACTCACAACAATGCACAAAACATCTCGGTCTGTTTCTCACCGAAGTTGTAAAAGCTGTGTACTTCAGCTTGGATGGACTTTGTTAATGCAGAGTTACTCAGTCACATATAATCCAGAGGTTATAAAGATATAAGGAAAGAAGAAAAATGATTCCTTCTCTTCCACAGCCTGAACTTTTAGCTTTGTTTCTATAGCTGCTTTCAGACATTTCCCTGAAGTTTTCTGTCAGGACTGTATTTGAGAACGAAAATTACAGAGTTGTGTGCTCTGCTTATTTTCTGCACATTTTTGCAGAAGTCAAATGTCAGTAAAATGTCAGAGTGAGCTGGTGGGCCTGTTGGAGATGTTTCTTACATGTGATGTACGCAAACGTGAAAAAACCCTATGGAATACAGTGATCACAAGTGGAAAAGGAGTCATTCAAGAATGAAGTTGTAAACCTGGAAAGACGAAGAGCTTTTGGTGATAAGGGCCAACGGCGCTGTCAATGTGCTGTAAACAAAAGCACACAGTCTATCCAGGTGCCACTCCTCACCTGAACACCCGGGACATTTTCCAGTTGGCTGACCTCCTGATCTCCTGCTGCGTTCTTCACATGTGAAAGTCATCTCCAGAAATTTTCCACACCAAATATTCTGGACATTTTCCAGAGTTCATGTGTGAAAACAGCTTCTTAGAAAGAACAGTAGAGTACTAATTTATACACCAGCAACATTACAGGCAACGTCCCTCAAGGTTCCATTCAGAGGATAATTGTGTCTCTGCAGCAAAGACTGGCTTCACTTTCAGTGAAGGAAATTCTTAATGCTTCATTATGCACTGATACTTTGGACAAAGGTGCACTGTTTTAAGAGGATAGTGCACAGAGTTGAAATTTAAGTTTGGAAAACTTGACGGACCTGCACAGAGTCCTGACCTCCACAACACCAACAGCCTTATGGCATAGTGACCGGGAGCCAGGCACTTATCACACTTAAAAAAGGTCTTAGGAGCAAATCCATGGTATTTTTTTTTCACAAATCTGCTAGAGCACATTCCCTGGAAAGTGGTGGTTGTTATGGGGGAGGGTTAATGCTCATGGTTTGAACGTAAACTACTTCAGAAACAAGACAGGATATGAGTAATAAGATGTTTCACAAAGTTGGGTTGACCTGTTGACCTCCCATAAACCAAATAAGCATAGGCAAGATGGTCCACAAGCTGTACGATTTATTGGTCGGACTTATTCTTATAATATGCATTGAATAGGTTTTGTTTCCTTCCTGGTTGAGTTTCTTATAAATATCCAGAGTGGGCAAACTCAACCAGTTGATATATTTTCGACTCTATGAAATTTGTTTTGGTCTTTCCAGTTTTTATTATGGAAAGAGACAGGATGTGTCTGGGAGGTTGGGGGCAATCACAAGCCACAAAGGTCCTCTACAGGATTCAAACACGGTTACATGATACCTGCTTGAGTCAAGTGAGCCTCCAGGATGCCACGAGAAATGTTTGACCAAAGCTCTGCCTGCTGCAAAATAAAAGCTCCAAATAAATCACGAAGCAGGGGAAAAGCACGTTGCACACTCGGTTTAGTTTTATCAGCGGGTCAAACTCCTCATGTGGCTGCGGTATGAGGCCTCTTAGCTGAAATTTATGTGTTGAAATAAATTCCAGATTTGACCTGTGACACTGTGCTGTGCTACCTCGGGTCATAAAGTAGATAAGAGCTGTGCTAAAGCCAGCTAATGCTACGGGTTTGACTGCTGACTCAGCCGCAGAGTGTTTATGTCGTACCTGAGCGTGTGTGTGTGTGGTTGTGTGGTTGTGTGTCTGTCAATACAGCAGAACTAACGAGCACAGATTTGACTAATGATTAATCGGATGTTACACAAGTTTTCACTGAATTGTATCAGAAAATAATGAGGTGTGTGTCTGTGTGTATGTGTCTGTCTGTCTGTCTGTGTGTGTGTCTGTGTGTCTGTGTGAAGCTATTTAGTTCAATGAAATCCCACCTGTGTCTACTTAGCACAACAACAAGGTTCAATAACATTAACACCCCCCCCTCCCAAAACACAAGTATCTTACATTATAATCTGTCTCCACACACACAGACACACACACACACACACACACACACACACACACACACACACACACATAAGAAATAACAATGGTGAAAAGTAGGACTTTGTTTTCAACATCTTAGTTTCAGATGCAAGAAAACTATGTTACCATAGCAACATAGTTTAAAATGGGGATGTGGCCTAACAGGGTGATATCAATATTCATTTCAATGAGACTCACAAGCAATATCGGTGGTTTGGGACAAATTCAGAGACACAAACTGGATTTTTATAGCAATATTGATCACAAGTCTCGAGTCACATCAAATCGGAATTCACACCATTGCCTGCAACATGTCACTGATCCATTATATTAGGATTTTGAGTTTCTGGTTAACCTGCGTAACAAGATTTATCAACCCAGAGTTTCTGATAAACTGAACATTTTAGAACCTTTAGAGGTTTGGTACCAGTTTCTGCAGCTGTCTGTAAATACATATGTTTCAGACATAGATTATTTTAGATGTTTTGTCCAGTGTGACGCCTCAGTTTTATGCACTGCACAATGTTGAGAACACTTTTCTTGTTTTACATTGGATTGAAATTGTGTGAGTTTTTTGGGGCATATTTGTGAATAAACAGAAAACCAAATTTTGTGAAAGTTGACTGAATTTAACCAGACAGATCCAAACAGGATTGACTACATGGAAATATATTTAATTCCCAGAACAATTCTCAATAAACAAAAACATTTCACAAACATGGTTCACTAGTGAAGCAATACAAAGTAAATCACCTCACAAATATATAACCTCTGACTTTAAATGTTCTCCCCTCCTGTATCCAAACACTGCTGATAGAATCAAAATACCTCAACTTCAGATCTCCCCCTTTTCCAGGACCAGACCCTCCATCCCACCTCTTTATCTGATGACATCAGAGATATGGTGGGATCCCTCCCGACCCTCCCAGCGCCCCCAGGTCCAGATAGCATTGATAGCCTGCTGCATACTGATGTTAATGCTAATGGGGAATACCGAGGCTGGTTGGTGCCTGACAGCTGATAACAGATTGTGGAGGAGAATGGGGTGATATCGGGGTAAAGGATAATTGTCTGGGTGAGGTGAAGTTGGGTGTGTGCCTGTGTGTGTGTGGTGGAGGGAAAGTGAGGTAGGATAAAGGTCAGGAGGAATGTGTGAGGCGTGGCGGGTCGCTCATTAGTCCACCTCACAGCAGGGACACATTATGGAAAACATCAGGACCTGTTTTCATTTAAATTCCGACTGTTTAGCTAATGCTCCTCTTCAGAAAGACCATGTCAACAAGAGAGCATCTTACATTAAAAGAACTTCTTTTGTTTTAGACCTGCAGCCAGACACAACTCTACTCCGGGATCCTTAAAGCCTACTTTTATTAATCGTGGCTGTAAAGAGGAGTGAGAGAGGCCGGTGAGGATTTTAACGTTGACACAGGAGATCAATACACATATCAGAACCACATATCAGGTGTGTTTGACAGACAGCTCCGACAATAAACCGTCTATTTGCAATGGAGATAAATGTGAGGACGTCTTGTTTTCTTTTCATTTACGAAATGTTTGAGTCCAGCACTCACTTGGTTTGTAGCTCGGGAAACAGCCAATCAGACCACTGGCTAATACTGTGTGATCACTGCATCCCAGAGATTAAACACTTTCATATTAAACACTATGGTGAATATAAAGTCGAGTGAACAAGCATCAAAACTCAGTGCAGACTTTGTTCCATAAGCTGACATTTTGGCACAAGCATGAGCTTAAATATTAACCTACATCAAATCATATATATAAAGATTAGGTGGCAGGAAGTGCCAGTGAATCTGTGTCAAAAGGACAATTACAGCCAATAAACTCTTACGATCATCTCATGTATCCTCAACGTAAGATTTGACAACTGAAATAAAAAATATGTGTACATTGTAGAAAATCCTGTCATTCTGTCTAGTAGGACAGCTCCTACAATCTTTGAAAGGACAATGTAGAATCGGGAGACCTTGAATATGTAAATTTGACTATAACACATCGGTCTTTCTATCTAGAGCTTCTTTAGAAAGCATGAGAGATGCTAAGGTGCAATCAGGACGGTTTGAAGTGTGACACTGTTATCGCTGACTTGAAATGACAGATCTGCCTTTTGGTTTTCTTTCTCTATTTTGAAGTTTAAAATTATGAGCTGAGATTCTCTTCATGTTTTTGTATTGTTAAACAGTTAATAGAACATTTTTGAGATGAACTAGGCTACCACACTGAAGAAAAGAAAAGACAGTGCGTATAGTATTATAATATATACGTGTTAAATGATAAACACCAATATAAAGTATTACTATGAGTCACCAGAGTGTTTACTGAGTATCCTGGACTTAAATCAGAGTTTTAGACGAATTTCCCCGACCTAGAAGCTTATGCACAGAACACTGAAGGGGTTTATTTCCATTTTTTTTCTCCATTTCTATAAAACCCTACCGTACGGGTCAGCTTCGTGCACGTCTGCCCGCCCACGACCTTAAGGCCATCGACTCCAACGCTGAAGCTCCCATTGTTGTGTGTTTGTGTTAATCATTACCTGCGATGTTCGCAACACAATGGGACAAGCTGAGAGTACGGGCTTTGTGATGCAGGGTGAGCGCTGCTGCCAAAACACAGAGCTGAAAGAGCGGGCGGAGGGGGAGGGAGGTGGAGGAGGCAGAAAGAAAGGAGCAGAGAGGGCAGGGAGGAGAGTCCCACAGCAAGAGGGCTGCTATTAAAACATGTCATCTGATGTACCGGTGCTCCTGTCAACACAAACTCATGCTGTGCAACCAAACTTTCGGTCAACCCTCAGAACTTTATTACAGAGTTTAGAGGAGATTACAAAGTTTCTACAGATACCAAATATGGCACAGTGAACATTTGGAGGAAATAATGCAAAGTAAGACATCTAGGTTAATACCAGTAGACTGTGGCTCTTTAGTTTGGATGTTTCACTAAGTTTAAACATCTCATACAGGAGCTTTAATGAAGAGCGGGCACAGGCTCAGACAGTGTGGGTCACATCCAGAACGTGAAGCAAGAGAAGTTCTGCTGGGTTCTCTGCACATGCTCTTCACAACGGAGGTCGAGTCCCATTTTCAACTGTTACTTAACTTCTTAATACAAAGCAAATTTGGGTTTTGTCTGTTTTCTGCACAAAATGCAGTTAGATATGTGGGATTTTGAGTTTGTGCAGGATATAATTAGAATAAATTACAAGCAACAAAACAATGAACAACTATACACAACTATAGACAACAAATAAAAGTTGGACATTGTATAGTTTATCTGCACATAGCATAGATTTTCAATGTGCCGTTTTCTCAGATATGTGATAAAGAAATATAGTAGATACCAAAAGACCCCTCTTATGCCGCCTCCTTGTTTCTTTTGGACCCATCAAGCCGATCACATCACATAACGTGTAACACAACAGCGTTGGCGTCCTGAGCCGTACATACTGGTTCTCCCTTTCATACAGCCACTAATTCGGCTCTGCAGAACAAGCACGGCTCCCTCATTCATACCTTCTTATGCCGGACGGCCAGGCGGAATAATGGCACAATGTTCCTGCCATGAACCGGGCTGGGCTAGGGGTCAAAGATGCACACACCTTCACACACCCAGCTGTTTACATGAAGATGGATATCAATGACAGCCACTATTTTCCCTGCAGCAGGGGAGACCCATTCCCCCCTCACACACACAGAAGGCTGAACCCTGCCTGAACCCTGCTGCTTTAATTAATCTCACTGACTTTGTTAATTATTTGTTTGGCTGGCTGACTGGCTGTGTGTGTGTGTGTGTGTGTGTGTGTGTGTGTGTGTGTGTGTGTGTGTGTGTGTGTGTGTGTGTGTGTGTGTGTGTGTGTGTGTGTGTGTGTGTGTGTGTGTGTGTGTGTGTACCCTCTTTGAAGTATTTGGGACGTATGCCACGGCTGAAACAACCCCGCTGGCCCGGCACTGATAACCTCAAACAGCGGAGGAGGAGGAGGATTCCCTCTCTTTTTTTTCTCCTCTCTGACGTCACTTGTTCTCGTGCTTATCTGCAAAGAAGAATCTCACCTGTTCTGGTTTGTTATAGGGAAAGTTTTAATTATGTGTTTGGGGCTGAAGTTATTTGCCTCTTGGAGCAGGAGGCATTTATCGAGAGCGTGAGTATGATTGGACGAGGTCGACATATGTGTCTTGATGTTGATATTGGTAGAAAGTTGAAATAAAAATTGTTTCAGGAGATGATGTGTAAATCCTACAAACGGGCAGAAAAACCATCAACTTGTGTTTTGTGTTTTCAAATATATCTATGTGAGTATGGCCGAAGCTTTGGTCTATTTGCAAAGTTAACAGTGTTGTTTTATGGTTAGTGCTGCTCTAATGAGATCTTCTTGTCTCCTGATTTACTGATTGTGTTACTTTTAACACCTCAGAGAGTTCCACATGCTGGGAGGTCACAGCCCCATGGAGGTGGACAACATAAATATGATGTGAAGGTTATAAATCAGACTGGAGGAGCTTGAGGATTTCATTAGCTTTTACATTGGCCTATTGGAGAAGAACAACAATATTGCAGATTATCAGAAGCTTAATCTAACACTGAGTCACCACTAATACAAATTAGAAAATAAATAGAAAAATTATATAAGAAATACTAGATTAGAAATGAATTAGAAATGAATTAATTACAAAGGTTTTGAATGTTTTTGACTTTATAATGAAACACGATTAAGGCTTCTCCACAGTCCACACTAATAATCCTCGGTCCAGATGAGCATCTTAACCGATCACATGACCTCTAGCTACACTTTTCAGTTACTGGGCCATTATAAACAAGAAGCAGGATCCCGCAATGCTGCCAGGAAGACAATAAACAACTCGTCCACCCAAACAAGTTTAAGTAAGTAAGTATTACCACTATTATAGATGGATGCTGGAGACAAGGTAACTCAAAGTAAAAGAAGTAAACCAGTGTAAACCAAATGGGCCTCATTCAGAACACAATGTATTGTCAAAAATATAGAAAGAGACAAGATTTAAAAACTGAAAAACAGCTTTTGTGAAGACTTTCTTTGCAATTCACCTTTTTAATAGACCCTTCACATCCAGGTAAAAACATGTATTAGTATATAAAGATAGCATCTAGGAGACATATTGTAGGAGCAGTGTTCTTGTTCTCATGTGCTCCATTGTTTTGTTTTTCCTTTTCCTTCGAACTGTACAATGGACAATGAGGAACATTCATATAGAATACAAATTTTACTCTGGAACAAGAGCTAGTACTTATATACATGTATGTACACTTACACTTGCTGTGAAGTGTCTGTGATGTATGTTTCCATGCACATAAAGGGAATCCTTGCATGTAGTTTATTCACGTGTGTTGTTCCAGATAGTCGGCCCGGCTGGCAACAGAGGGATTACTGTCGTCCAAACGCACTGTGTGATATACCCAGGATGTACGAGCAGAGACATGTTTGGTTAACCTCAACACTGGGGCTTGAGTGAACACAGACTCCCGGCTGCAGCATTCTGGAGGAAATCCGGTAAGGTGCTACATATGGGGGGTATTATTCATGATTACAGTTCAATAAACAGAGAGCGAGGATGGAAACAGATCTGGGGTCTTACGCTTCCTCTTGACCTTAACTTAACTGGAGAATCTTCTGCTTTCTTTCCTGTCCTTTTTTTTTGTCATCTCTCGCTGGGACGGTCATGAATTTCTCCGTTTCATCTCCCCGATAGCAGCTAAAAATAATGTCGCAAGGCTGTTTTACAGTAAGAAGTTATACTTATAATAATATAATATCATCTGTACAATGTTTTGGTTTCTTTGAGGCTCACAGCTTCACGAAACTAGAGAGAGGGTCACAACATGCAGCACACATCCAGAAATGAACCATAGGCAGAGCGTCAGACCAAAAGTCATAAGTCCGTTTTTTTATTTATATTCATGTGAGTTCGCTGTTGGAAATTAGGAAAGCCTTGTCTCAATTTCTATCGTTTCAAAAAAATGAAATAATCGGAATTCGTCCCCAACCTGTAATAATCCTTTGGCCACTTTATTCCTCAATGGAAGCAAGTTGTAATCTCAACCCTGACTTATCCTCACTTCCTAAATTGATATTGGAAACTTGATAGTGTCAACATCAGGCGTTTGACTTGCTTCCTGCCTGGACTCTTATTATTTCCTGTTTTATTTTGAAGTTGTCTGTCTCCTGTTGTTTTATTTTCTACCCTCATGTGTGTTTCCTGCTTGAATGATTTCCTGCCCTCTCCAGATTAGTTTCACCTGTTCCTAGTTACCCTTCCCTTTCTGTGTTCCCCTCCCTCCAGGTCAGTTTGCTTCCTGTATTTGTTCCACAGTTTTCCCCCCAATGTACGTGCTTCCTGTTTGGAGTAAATTTTGACTTTTGTTGCCCTTGTTGTCTGCCAGTCGACTCATCTGCCTGTAGGCCTCTTTTATTATTGTCAGAACTGTATCTACCAGCCTTTGTTTGTCAGTTTTTGGTACTTTGTTACATCGAACATGATGCACCCAGGGACAAAAACTGAAATTTCTTCCCTGGCAGTCAAAAAGACGTCACATACCTCTTTTTAGCAGATTAACCCACATTTAAATAAACATGGTATACCTGCTAATTTTGGCATAACATTTTGAAGCAATGAGTAATTTCTTCACACAGCTACCAGCCATGGGGCCGCATTATCATTAATTTGGATTTTTGCCGCTGTTCACACGATAAATATCCAACAGTCACTGCTTTTAGCTCCATTTTTGTCTTTTACCAACTCTGGCATTTTGCTGTTGAATTCTCCACTATGTTCACTGCTACTGTGTTGAGCTGCTGTTTGCTACTAAGCAGGGAGTGCAAAAGTTTTAAAGCAGTTGCCTGCTGGGGTGGAAAACGACACTAGGAGAGTGAATATAAACAAAGGAATGGCTGGACAGATAAGCGGTTAACTTAATCTGGGTTTAAAGCTGAGGAAATGAACAGAAACCACAGATGTAACATAAGAAGATACTCCTCATCCATTCCGTCTTTACCTCCCATATCCCCACCCTCACACCCATAAGGACATCCTGCTTTAAGTGTTGATCATCACACTGCCAATTAGTCATTTATACTTTTTTTTAAGCCTTTTTCCTCTCCACAGATCCTCCCACTTCAACATCATGTTATTGATCGGGGCATTTTAAATGTCACAAAATCACTCTGAATAACATCAGGTTTGACGAATAATTATCCATGTTACAAACGTGTGTTTTAAATGAAAAACATTTTATATGGAGCAGCCTGAGGCCGCATGTTGGTAGCAGAATCAAGCCCTTATCCTTACAGCATCTCAACCTGCCATAACTTTAACCATCCTCTCATATAGGCTTATAGGTTTCCGGCGTTACTACACCTTCTACCTCCCATCCCTGGATCTATCATTTTACTTTACTCTTCCTTCCTGCCTTCTTCATCCTCTCACCTCCTCCCCCTCGAGGATGCCCCCTCTCCATGGTAGATCTCTTGCAGTAATCCCAGGGATCAAGCCACCCGCACACCCCCCTCATCTGAGCCCTCCCCTCCTTATTAGATCAGGCCCTCTGTCAAAAAGCAGGGATCTTGGGCCTCATTGTTTGGCCCCTGATTAAGAGCTTCTCACACTGAAGGATCAGGTCTTTGCACAGAGTGAAGGAGAAGGAGTTGGGTCAAGAAAGAGAGAGGATCTTTCTTTCTTTTTGTCTGGGGGGGTCTTATGAGCCACATTGTTGCAGGGTTCAGAGAGGGCTTCTTTTGAAGGTGGGCTGGATTTGAGAGACAATGGGAGGTTAGACGATGAGGGATTTAAATCTTAAGCTCATACTTTCAGGGCCTGTGGCCGTCCATTTGTCCAGGAGATGTCCCAGTCCATCCTCCGATGCTAAGTGAGCTGCTTTGGCAGATGATAAAGGCAACATCTCAATATAAAGTGACTGGTCACATCAAAATATTCCACTATTAATAGATTGTCTTTGCCGGAAAACTTTTAGAGTCAAAGGTGGACAATTACCCTATGTCTTAAAAAACATGGCCTTTAATACAAATAAGTAGTAATAGTAATTTTTAAAACCAAAAAAAAACTTTTTCTCTTTTTCCTTTAGACTAAAGCTCAGTCTATTAAATATGGAGTTCCACAAGGTTTTGTTTTGGGCCTTAAATAGTTTTAGAGATTTATGACAAGAGTAACAGTACAAAATATACATTTCATTTTCGACCATCATTATTTTATACAGAGATGTATTTCTTATCATAAAAATAAGACCGTGCCACCTGATCAGCCTCTGATGTTCTCTTTTAAGGCACATTTAATTCCATAATGATCACATTCTGTTAAATTGGTGTATATGATGATGTCCTCTAGAAGTCTGTATAGCTTCCATTACCTGCTCCCTAGTCTTGGATACAATGCATAAGGTGTTACAGGCTTTTGTTGTCACTGTGACGAAGATGGATGCAGTAAAGCTTCTCTGCATCACCATGACGATATCTGTTTGAAACTGGAAATGAACAGTGTGTGATAGTCCTGTGTTTTATCGACCTACTAATCCGTCTCAATCTCCTTCTCATATGGACTTTGTTACTTTTTATACTTCCCCACCTGACTTTCCTCTTGCTCCCGTTATATTTACAAGTCCACAAGAGGTAACCTAGCTGTAAAAGCTGTAAAACCTAACAATGTTATCATAATTCACTGCTGATCTATGTGCTAGTTTTCACAGGAGATCAGTCTCTCTGTTTAATGTCGTCTCAAACAATTATTTAGTGAATATTCAGGGATTTAGATTCTTATAAAACTGTAATGCAGAAAAGAAGATGGGGGGGAAAAATGAATAATGAGCAAATGACTTAACTTCCATTCATCCATCCATTATGTATGCCCATTAAACCCTTTGCAGGGTCACAGGGGGAATGAGCTTATCCCAACATGCTAGACCCCAGACACGCTGCCAGTTTATCACACTCACAATTATAGGAAATTTGGATTCTCCAATTAATTTATTAGTGGAGGAGCATGTAACCTGAGGTACAACCTAAAGTGAATTAATTATATTCCTAAATAATAAAACCACTATTTTACAAATAGCTTCTTTTAGCAGCAGCATGATTGCAACAATATCAACAGGTGGCTATTAAGGGATGTAAGAGCAAATTATATTTTTGACGCAAATTACAAACAATGACATGAGCATAAAGAACAGAAAGGACTTTGTATCGAACATCCTCATTTTAAGTATTATTTTACTTTGAAATATATTGCTTGCTTGAGGCAATGTCGTCTTTTATGTTCGAGCAGTTTAAAGCTCAAGCCTGGTGTGTGATGGTTAAGTGAACATTCAAACCCAGTAATCTCAGAAACTATTGATGAACCGCCTGCAGGGCTGTGAAGATATGCTGGATAGTTAATGGGATCTTTTTGTGTTAACTTGCTATTGTACCAGGATTTTGATTATGTGGAAACGTAAGCAATCCTTTGACGCTCCTCTGGTCCAGACTCGTATTCTAATGAGGCCTGGTTGTAAAGAAAGACGTTAGTTTGAAGGGACAGTGATGCAGCATTCCACAGGGATTGGGAGGCCATGTGGGAAAAGCAAACTGAGGTGTTAATCTCAGAAGAGTGACTCCCCTCCCTTCATGTTCTTAATCCTACAGTCTCTGTGGCATCAGTGCATTCACTCCCTGACATGAACCGAGGCCTCATCACCAGATACACAAAGGGTTAATTAAAGCTGGTCAGGCTGGAATGCAAGTGGTCGCTTCTTATTTAGTTTATGTAGATGCTGATTTTCTAGACTTCAGGGAACACATGTAGGAAAGGGCTTCAGCTGGAGAGTGGATTGAGAAATTTGTGAAATTGAGAGGCATTTGTGGATGATGACTTTAAGTGAATTTGGTTTGATAGTGTGATGAAAACTTGGGTGAGAAAAGATAGAAGTTGATCGAGTTAACAGTGAATTAATACAATGCTGATATGGCAGCGGAAAAGTGAACAGTTAACAATTAAGATAACATCATTTAGATAATACAGTAACTCACTGTGGCAGCAGACCAGACCACGGGGGTTTCACCACAGCAGCCTGGGACAAACCTTACAGGTTTTAAAGCTTTAACTTTCTTTATTCAGGGACCAGGTGCAAACATAAAGTTGAAACTCAACACACAGAGGAAAGGAGTTTCTACCGGCGTGTTGGCTTTGCAGCTCAGCACCAACGTCTCTCATGAGTCTCGCTCGTGCTCCTCTGGTCTCTGTCTTTATTCCATGTGCCCCAGCGTCTGCGTCTGTGTCTGCGTCTCTCTTGTGTGTGTCTGTGTCTCTTAGTGTCTCCCCGAGGCAGCTCAGCAACTAGCTTTTAAACCTGAGGATCAATCAGCCCTCACCTGCACTGAGTGATCCTCTGTACAGGTGAGGGTGCTCTCCCAGCCCCCCCATTTCCACACACACACACACACACACACACACACACACACACACACACACACACACACACACACACACACACACACACACACACACACACACACACACACACACACACACACACACACACACACACACTCTCACACACACACACACACACACACACACACACACACACACACACACACACACATATACATATACATTGTTTCCTGTGATTATTTGGGCAGTTACACATTTATTTTAAATGAAACAATGGGTGCAATACTAACTGTCAGAAGGCGCAAATCACACCAGTGTTTTCAATTCACATGACCAATTCAAGGCGTCAGTGTAAAAACAAAGTTTTTTATTTAAATATAGTCACATATGGTCATCTGCAATGTTGTGCTGAAAAAACACACATTATCAAAAAAAAAGTTTATGTGGAATTGAAGGTAAAATCACAAGTATCCAAAAACACCCCACAGTCTCGCCTTTAATTTGCCTATGGTTTGGATAACATACTGTGTAGTATAGACTATACAAGTCTAGTCTGTGTGTGTGTGTGTTTCTCCTCGGCTCATGCTGTGTTGCTGTTGTCAGCAGGTGTGTTGTTGCAGGGACCACAGATCAGAGACGCCGAATCACACGGTTTATAAAGGCACAAAGCGCCTGCTAACCACCAGGCTTATACGCACACACGTATACACAAAGGCCCTATCATTAGGCCACACACTAACGGCCTGTGTGTGTGTCCATGCCTCACTATCACACTACCACGTATCTCTAATTATTTAAAAACAGCTACACACACTCAGAGGTAGATCCCCACCTGAGAGACCATCAGGGCCTCCAGCAGGTCACAAGGAACCACGTTCACAGGATCACCAGGAGGTTCTGGTTCAGTAAGAGGAAGCAGCTATAGACTGGGGGTTTCTTAACAGATATTGGATGAATTGCTGTGAATTGTGTTACAGACATTCATGTTCCCCAGGAGATGAATTCCAATGACTCCTGTGATGCCCTGACTTCACCTCTACCACACCCATGAGGTTAATAGTTTTGTTCCTGAGGGAAAAAATGTCAACACCTGATGAGTATCTGAGCGAGGTCATTGTGAGAAAACAAAGCAGAAAGACTGTGAGTGTAGCCAGGAGTGGTTTCACTGCCATAAAGTGAGCGCACATCATCGAAGGTGCACTGAATTAATTTCATCCACCAAAAGGTTATGTTGTCTTACATCATGTCGTAAGGATTCATAATAAAATCATGAACCTATTGTCATAACAATTGGTGAAGCTTGACTCCATAAATAACGTGTTCAATTTTGAAGTGTTCTCAAAACTCGCCAAGCAGCTCTCTAGTGTGGATATGCAACTGACTAAAAACGGCAGATCTCCTGTTTGCGCTCTGACCGCTCGCTTTCAGCTGCAGCACTTAAAAGAAAAAGCTGCATAACACTGAATGTGCAATAACCGCTCGGCACCAATCAGCAGACAGACGCTGGTGGAGATTAGCTGGTGAAGACAGTGGAGCATGTAGCAGATGAAGAAGCTGATATTTCCCTCAGGAGTTAAAACAAAAAGGGTGGAGAACCAAACAGAGCTAAAAGGAGTGAATATTCATGGATATAATAATAATAATCTATTATCACACTCACACTACTTAGCTGTTAAAGAGGGGAGAATCAACCCCCCCATCCAAAAATCTCCCTCTCCTCCCTTTCCCATCCCTGACAAAAGAACCCCATCTCGTCCCTCCCCACCACTGTCATAAATATCTCAGTTCAGAGGTTGACAGTTCAAGCTTGATTCATTTTCACGCATGTACATATTTGGATTGGATCCCTGTCAAAAACAATTATAATGGTCCCCCCAGGATTTCCAACCCCCTCTCCCCCCTGAGAGGCGTCTGCTGTCAAAACTGCTTGGATGATTTTCCGGAGTCGGGGTGTCCACATCTGTGCCTGATTAGCACAACAATAAGGCCCAGCCACCCCGACTTAATGAGAAGGCATCTTCAGCCCGGGCTCGAGGACCCCACTGACAAAAAGGCTATACAACCTCAACACAAGTATTTTCCTCCAGATCCATTAGGCAGAAACCTGCCACTGCTGCAAAACATTTTTTTTTCTTCTCTAAAACTATGAAACACGTGGTGATTCTCATCCAGTAAACGCTCCTTTGTGCTCCAACCTGCATGAGAATGTAAACTGGAAAATGAAGCGAGGGCAGACGTGGAACCAGTAGGAACGAAAGCATCACCCACCGCCAAATTAGAGGGGAAACCTGGCTCCACAATCTGCTGCATCAATCTTTACTTTTTCATTTAAATGGCAGCTTGTGATGCTCTGTTTTCCTAAAGTCAAATTACCAAAAAACTTTCCCATCTGTGCAGCCTGTTGTTAAGGTCACCTCACCCAGAGAGGCTGAGAAGGCTTCTGTGTAAAAGGAGAATACAATTACACAGGAGATGTATTCCGATGCACAAATATACAGACACACACTGTTTAAAGTCCTGGTGTTTGACTCACGCTGTCTATCCGAGAGACTCACTGACTCGGGAGAAGTCGAACGTCTCTACAGCTGCTTTCGAACGTTCACTGAACTACAGACATTTTCCTGGAATTTTCTTGAGGGGGTGTATGTGAGAATTTTTAATATAATTTACTTGCTCCAGTGTTTTCCCACCAGCTCTCACGTAAAATCTTGGGAAAATGTCAACGTGAAAACATGTCAGAATAGAGAACTAAACAAAAAAAAATATTTACGAATGTGCCACATGCGGAGAAGATGCTAACTTTGAAAGGAAAATGAGATATAAGAGCCTCTGGGGAAACGGGTCAACAACGATATCAATATCCTGTAAATAAAAACAAGTGATTTTCGCAGTGGGATTTAAGTCATGTCCTGCCTCCTGCTCGTTCTTCGCAGGGACCGTCCCTCGGCTGAATGCTCCAGACGTTTTCCTGTTGTTCTGAATGCATCAAAGTTATACAATCTCCTGCTGCGTTCTTCATGTGTGAAAAACAGAATCTAAAAAACATGTCCACTAATTGGGTGCAGACATCGAAATCGCCTATGTCGACTGGATTTTCATCCAACCATTGACTGTGGTCATTTGGATCATTTATAAACACTTTTGCCTTTTGGCACGATCGAACAACACATCGTTTGTGGTATTGTGTTCATGAGAGTCCTCATAAAAAGTACAAATGTGTGTGGTTGAAAATAGTCAAATCATAGGACATCAATACCGTTTAAACTTATTTCATTTCCTTTATTTTTAATTTCAGGCAGATTGTTTTACTTTGCGTAGGAGGAGGTTTAATTTGAAACTATCTTGGAAACACAAATAAAACTGAGCTGTTCCTCGTGTCTTTGTCTGGTTGACATGTTGTCCACTCATCTTACACTGCACGCTCTTTGTAATTGTAATATTTAAATGTGCTTATGTTGAAATCCAAAGGCATGTATTTTAAGGTTAACTTAAAAGAAGATGCACTAAATGAAAAGGCAGACATGTATGTTAGCATGTTTATGTCTCAGGGATTATTATACACACCATTCAGAATAGTTATACAGACACGGAGTATCTTTTTCTGACATTAATACCAACTTTATTATGGAGAAAACAATGAAGAGTTTTAAATGAGACCAGCCACTGATTATTAAAAGAATCGAAGCATGAATATAATTGTCCCACAAAAGTTTTACATCAAGATAAATACGATGCAGATGTTTGTGGTTCTCCTTCTCCACGCTTTTTAGTCTTATTTTAATGATGGGAGCCATTGCAACAAACAACACTGACATATAGGTATTTTTTCTTCTTTTGAGAAACCATTGATTGATGTTTGACGTTTCTCTCATACTAACCAGAAATTATTCCAAAATGTGCCAGGACGACATTTGGGGCCAGAGACTGCACTGTAGAAATTGGGTGATGGAAATAAATGCAGTCGACCAAAACGAGAGTCCGTCTCATGACATTTCACAATGTTCTTATAATTTTAATGGAAAAATTGAACACTTGAACAAACCTCATTGTGATAATAACTACCTAAAATCACAGAAAGCAAGTTTAGAAATAATAATTTGCTATACATTTTTTACTTTTCGTTTGTATTGTCACTTTACAGGGGCTGTCATGGCGTCCATCTTCATATACAGTCTATGTGGGAAACGATGACGCCTTCACTTACTCCTCAGCTTCCATGTGTCTGAACAGTTTTCTTTCAAGTTTAACCCATAATCTTTGTCGTTTAGTGCGTTCTGGCACCATTTAATTAAAAGAATGCCTCTGAACATGATATAACTATACTTTCCTATACATTCTTCCTGGTGTAAGCAACACACAAGCTCAAAGTCAAGCCGGCTGATCCAGTCAGTAGAGTTTACCCAGGCTGTCCCTCCTCCTCATTGTTGTAAAGGGTCAATTAATCAAAATCTCTCAGCGTTTATTGGTCTCCTTTAGCTAAATGAGTGTAGACTTCTCCTCCCTCTCTTGGCCATAAAATGAATAAATGGTGTTAGAAAAAGAGACTTGCTGATTGGCACTGGCGCCCTGTGTGGCCTTGAAGGAGAGACGGGAGGTGGGGAGGTGGGGAGGTGGGTTTCTCTGTCAGGAGGGGAGTTTTTATGAGCCCCTGTAATCACCAGGCGTTAAACTCAACAATTAGGAGCTGCTATTTTGTCGCCGCTTTATGGCCGAGAGGCTAGTTAGCTGCTGGGATCTGCAGGCGGCGGGGGGGTAATGGTCTGAAGCGGAGTAAGGGGTGTGGAAAGAACACGATACTGGATTAAATTGAAAACACTGGAAATTATGTCAGGCTTTGGTTTGATAAGGATGCACAAATAAAACTTCATTTGCACGTGTTGCTTGTCAGATCTCTTAACTTTTCTGCTTGTCAACATCACAACTCCCGATCAACATTAGACGAGTAAGCCTTTCAGATTTTTTTTCTGCTGAGACATGATTCCCGTCACAAACACAAGGGAAAGCGAGGAGCTCTCTCACCTTAACAATAAGTGGATAAACCTTCATGACTATTTCAGCAGCAACAGCCGGAAGGTCAATGTCATAACATTGCATTTTCTTACCTGCCAAAATAAAGGGGATGAACGTAGCATGTTCATCCGAGTGTCATGTTTCCATTTCGGCTAATCTGAGACAATAAAAACCTGCGCCTTATGCAGAGTCATATGATCTGGAAGTGAATGCCAAGTGTATCCATTCACATTGCAGACAATAGCCAGTTGTCAGTGGGAGTTAGTGGTTTAGTTGTTTCTGAAAAACTTTTATCTTATTTGTTGAAATCCTCCTCTTGTCCAGACCATCATTAATCAATAATTTTATTTGGGGCACTGGACTCTGCAGCTCCTCCCTATCAGACACACACACACACACACACACACACACACGCTGGGGTCAATCGGCCTCCACTCTAACAATTGCAGGTGTAGCTGGGTCCACTGAGGCCTTGGAGGCAGGAATGTTGTGTAATTACATGTGTCATTGCGTGTAATGGTCTGCGTGTAATGGAGACCATCTCATGCAGCAGCTCACTGACTTCAGCTGGTCACAGACGTCCTCACTTCACCGCACCGGACTTCACTTTCTCTCAGGTAACGTCAGATGAGGAATGTTAGTGGTTTTCAGCTCTTTATCTGCAGAGACTTACAGTATCTGCTTTCTGCTTTTTGGACAAGTAGAGAGGATCAGGGGTTGGATGAGCACTTCCCTTCAGCCCACTTAAAGAGAGAGAATCCATTCTGCTGCCTATCTGTAGACTTAATACTTGCCATTTCTTATACATCTTAAAATACCGATGAGGAGTCAAACCCAGAAAATATATAGATTATAGTGTGACATTTCCAAAAATATCTTTCGGACATACACACATAGCATTTTATGGCTTTCAAATTACAGAATATATTTCATCAGGTACTGTTATTGCTTACCTGACTGCATCCTGGACGTTACCATTCCTCAAAGTCTGAACATGCAAACTGTTGCCAAACAGGAGTTTCATACAATACTGAATTCATACCAAACTTTAATAGAACAACCTAGACAACGTGAGGAAATACTGTGTTATATTATGATATTGTGCTCAAAGGGGATTTGATATCCCAACGCGTTTGTTGTTAGACCCGTTTTGATAATAGATGTAGTTTACAAACATTTTTAATAAATAGAACAATATTTTATTAGTGTGTCAGTCTCTAGTGCAGATTGTTTACTGAATATAAGTATTATATCTAGTATAGTATTATCTTGGGTTTGTATTCATTTCTAAAGTCAGGTTACTCTTGGTATGTTGAAAATGTGAAATCCAGAGGCAAAGTTTCCTCCCTTGACCTTTATTTATCTAACCTCCCCTCACCCTGAATGACCTGCCTGCACCCTCCTCTCCTGATCTGCCTCTTTCAGGTGACACCCAGTTCACACCTGTCACCCAGAGGTGCTCCAAGTTAAAAATCCCCCCCGAGCAAACACATCATTCTTCTCTGACTGTCCACACTCGTGATGTAAAGTTGACACCTGCTGACTGTTTGTGAGGAAATCAATCTTTTGTATTTTTTCAAATAAAGAGCTGCCAAACTAATTGCTCAGATTTTGGTTAGAGTTAAATGGTCTAAACAGCAACTGTTTGATTGCTGAATGGAAACTTGAAGCATGTCCCGACCTGCAAAGACCTTATTTCCTTTAGATTTGGCTTCACTGTGTTCAAACGGTTGTGCCCTTTCTCTGATCGATCTTAGAAGTGACACAGGCAGCTGAAGTCACACCACCATAGCAAAGACAATATTGAACATGATAAACAGGATGTTTAGAGTAAATTTCTTGAACTATCACAAACTGACTCTGATGCAGCTCTGAAGCTGATGAATGGAAGTGATGTGTGGTTGTTTCGAGTGGAGCTGAAACAGAACCATGTGGTCAAGTCTGTGCAGCTGAACTCTCCTGGGAGTCCCTCAGGTCACAGAGGTCAGAGGTCAGAATGCACATGTTTACACATGTGCACGATTCCACCCATGGAAGCATATTGTAGTCTGTGCGTATGTTGGTCGGTTTAAGTGAGTGTCTGTGTGTGAGTGACATGCTGTCATCGCTGTGTGCAGAGTCACAGCTGCAGTGCAGCTGATTGGTCCTGTGGGACAACGACAGAGGAGCTTTGTGTTTGTTCACTTCTCACACACATTGTTCTTGTCTTAAAAGTTAAAATAGTGCTGCAGGAAGCAATGGGATTTATGGGAAGTTTGGTCTTGGCTTAGAAACATTCAACTTTCAGCTGAGACAACTTTTTACAAGGAAGGTAGAGCTAAGGTTATCCTGCTTCACACATGAGGCCTGTCGCTTATCTTCAGTTCTCAGAGATGTCAGTTCAGTGAGAGTGATATCTAGAAGATAAGATAACATCATCAAATACCAGAAAATGACAATGCATATTTAAAATTCTCCAAACTGCCTCAATTTGCTTATTTGAACCATTTTCCGACATGGACTCAACTTCTTAAGTTATTGACCGTAATCTCATCCTGCTTGATTTTCAGTGTCAGGGAATTGAATACAAAAAAACTTGGTTGTAGTTCACGCATACCGGTACACAGAACACTAAATAACACCTTAAAGACTAAACCAAACTGTGGCATTACACATAAAATACACTTCACGCCACACACCCAAAGGTAACTCAAAACCACAGGCAACGTGACCAGACGTTTGGGAGACATAGAGAGTTGCAGAATTCAGTACAGAAGCACTTTGGTCTGAGAGGTGAACCGTGTAGTTTCTTGGTGCCATGCGTCTTTCCTGTGTTGGTTTATGGATGTGTGGCAACATAAGTGATTCCAGGCGTGTGCGGTGGTGCCGTGACGCACGTGCAGCCAAAGGACTCCCCTCAGACAGACTGTGTGTGTGTGTGTGTGTGTGTTGTAAACCTTTATCTGTGAGAGCACTGTGTCAGAATGTGAGTGTGAGGGTAATTGGTTTGTGTACTGGTGTTGAAATAGGGACGTTTTCTTAATTTCTTCACATTTTCTTCACATTTTCGAAAGCTGTAAACACTTTTATTTCTGTCAGATTTACCGAACGATACGACATCGGAACAGAACAGAAAGTAATCCCAGACTAATGTGTGGAGGAGGATCACTACGTCCATGCACACACGCGCTCTCCCTTTTTTTCCCTGCAGAATTGCTGTCATTATGTCCATTAATTACCTGTGAAATGGTTCTCAGGCGGAGGCGGGCCTGCTGCATTCAGGCTGCCAGCAGGCGATTTGAGCTGGCACTGAGCCATAACCAGGGCAACGCACAGATACATGTTTAGATTTTATACTTCAGCCCTAAAGCCCAAAAACCACAGCAATTTAGTGTGACTGCTGAAAAGCCTGTTATAACAAGGAGACCTCAGAATAAGACATCTCATGTTTACAGTAATACTTTTGCAAATGGAAATATGCTTTTGTGCTGTTGTATATTTTCTTTAAGTGTCTTTACATTTTATTAACCCACCAGAGACTGAGGATATTAGCCTGTGAACCTAAACCTGAAAAACATTTTCAACAACAGACGTTGCAGTGGTTGGTTCAAAGATTCTATAGGATCAAATCTCACAGAATTTCTGTGTGACTGGCTGCCCACCATGTCCAGCCCTGTACAGGTGAATTGTGAGAGAAGCCGACACTGGGACACACAGACGTGAAATAACACAGGGAAAAGTGGAAGGGTAACGTCGAACAGTGACAGCAAAGAAACTGTATCTCATCCCCATGGTTTGGTTGAAACCACCTTAATCGACTCACTCATGAACAAACAAACACACTCTTCCAAATGGCCACAAACGTTTATTCATTTATACACAGTAGCCAGCAGAATATATGTCTGTGACAGTCTGACCACACATGGAGAAACCCAGTGGACCTACTTGTGTTTAACGTGTCACACACACACACGCACACACACACACACAGTCGTGTCTCCATGAATTCAAAGGATATCATATTGTTGTACGTTGATTTCCTGGGTACTTACTCTAGTAATGTATAGAATAGTATAGTATAGCTCTAATCATAGTTTCCTAATCCTAAACCTTACCCTGACCTTAACTTAAATCTAAACCCTAACTTGACCTTAAAACATTTCTGAAAAAGTTAATGATTTACATTAGGGTGACTTTCTTTTTGTCAATAATGTGACTGTGTAAATGGATGTAGGTCCTCAGAGCATAGCATAGAGTAACACCTGTACCACACACACACACACACACACACACACACACACACACACACACACACACACACACACACACACATGGAGTCTCCTCATAAAGTTCCACCATTGTTGAAATTTGTTTGTCTCGCTTGAACTAATAGCTCCACTGCCCCCCCCACGATCTGCAGTGGTACTTCCCATTTGGTCTGTTTCGAGAGATCTCAGAAGACGCACACAGTTACGGACAAGATGAACGCAGAGTGCAGACAGAAGGTTCCGTTTGTTTCCGTACACATCTGTACTGTTGAGCATGTATGAGCCGCCACTTTCATTAACATCGTCTGGTTTTATTAATCTGTTATTATGAATCAAGGAATCTAAATAGAAACCGGAACATTACCACAGTAAACTTTTGTCTCAGTGACTGTCTTCCGAGTGGCCGGGCCCCTCCCAGCATGCAGTGCATTGAGGCCCTCAGCAGCATGCATCCTCTCAGTGAAAGAGCAGCCAGGTGGAGAGGCCTATTCACTGCAAACTGACCTTGACAGCGTTTGATTGAATCCCGCTTCCTCTTGTTGCTTCCCTCCTTGCTGCCCAGATGGCAGGGGGTCCCCTGCCCTCTCCTCCCCCTCTCCTCCCCTCCTCTCCACCTCTACCCTCCATCGTTCATTCACCTCCGCTGACTGACACGTCCCATCAATGTGCTTTTTGTTCCCGGCTTGAGAAGTTTCTCCCTCTGTGTGTGGGTGTTCACTCGCTTCTATGTCTATCTTGTTTATCTCTTTTCTCCGCCTTTCTCTCCCGCTCACCACTTTCTCTCTGTCTCACCCCCAACAGGATGAAGATATTTGATACGCTCCACTGATTCTTGTCTGCGTCCTCTTCCTCTGTCCCTACATGCATCTCTCTGTTTGCTCTCTGTCTCCCTGTCGTTCACTCTTTCCTCCGGAGGATTGAGACGTCTGTTGCACACTCTCACTCTTTATTCTGACGTCACATGTACTGCTTGATGTTCAAAACAGCCACGTTTCACTATTGAAAACACAAAAACCTTGGGAATACAATCACATCATATAACACTTAAAACTACATGATGTTGTTTTCTTTCCTAATGCATGTCTATGAATCTTTACATTTCTACACATATTTAGCTTTAAAATTATTTTTTTTTATTTGAATTATGTTGACATATCTTGCCTGTTGTATTGCTTCTTAATATTAGTGATGCGTATTGTCGGCGTGTTTGTGTTGCCTTTCTCTCTGTGCCCTCTTGTTATTTACAGAGCGTGTGTGGAGCCCTCGCAGCCGAACGTTATCAGCCCTGCGTGCGCCCGGTGATCGTCTGCAGCTGCTGGAACAGGCCCACTTATCAAAGAGGCCATGTGTGTCCCTGTGATGTGGCCCTTCACGTCCATATCACAGGAAGAGAGTCCCCCCCCCCATCACCGGCCAAGACGCCCTTTAGGTGGGCAGTTTTATCATGGAGCATGGCGGCATGGTGGGAGGGGAAGGAGACGGGTTTGAAGGACCATTTGTGCTACTAAATTACTTTCCTCCCTTAATGTAAATCTCCTTTTTTTACGATATGTCTAGTTCTCAGTTAGTGAGAAGAGAGCAAAATATGTTTGATGATCTCCGACCTTTGGTGAATTTATCTTTCAGTTAATTGCAAACGCCTCTAATCCAACAAGACAGCAGGAGATATAACATGAGTTTAATTCACAGGCTGTAAATAGAGATAGACGATTCACCTCCATTTCAACCCACTGTACAAACATGAGGTTAAATTATCACGGATACAGGTGCGGACCTCTTGCGTTTTTCTTGACATTTTGAATCTCCACAGTAGTGAACCAGGTATGGAGCCAGGGTATCAAGGTCCTGCCGATACGAGGGCTCGACCAATCACGAGTCAGCCCCAGCTGCTAATGGTGACGGTTCATTCTGTTTTAAAAGCATCAAATTACTTAAAAACAAACATAAAAACAAACTTAAAGGAAAAAAAAACATTTAAGCATCGATCAGTTTGATGAGAACAACTACAATGACAGAAGCCATCTTTAGGGGACCTGTACTTCACCTGTACTTACCTTCTAGTCCCCAGCTGGTAACATGGAGGAGGCGACCTATTAAGACCTATACTGCGGCCAGCCACCAGGGGATGATGCAGATAATTTGGCCTAGTCATCCATCTTTATACACAGTCTATGATTTATCTTTGTCTGAATCAAGAGGCTAAGGTCCCACTTGCTGTACAGATTTTAAAGCCCATAGAGCTTGAGTGTTGAATAGTAATCTAATTATACTGACTTCATAACTGCATAACTTTTTTTTGAAAGCCACTCTCTTAGAAAGCTCATGTTGTTTTAAAGTACAAATTTAAAAAACATGAACAAAATGCTAGTGCTCATTGCTTGGAAAAAATCTCACAATGCAATGTCATATTGATTTATTTAGAAAATCAATATGAAAAGTGTGAGTCACTGTCGGACCTCTGAAGAGAAACAGGAATAAATCACTGCAACAACCAGACTAATGTGAACCTGTGATTTCTACAGTGTGCACGTGAGCTCTCACTCAGCCTGATGATCAGTCTGAACAAGGTGACTGAAGATTGAATGTTGAGAGCTTCCATCCCACCAGAAAGAATAAACGTTGATTGTATCCCTCATCGTTCCTGCTCACCAGACAGTGAGGAAACTCAATAAGCAGCTGTTTCTTCTCAAAAACATCTGTGTCATGTGGACGTGGAGTCCAGCTTCACATATTAGACCAATGCTGACTCATCTTACACTATTTCCTCCTGCAGGTGTAAATATTTGTTTCAGCTTTGTCATTTTGATAGATGTCTTATTGAATCGATAAAGAGTTTGCAGTAGACACCAAAACTTGTAGTTCTCTGGTGATGTTTGGGTCACTGTTGGAAACACGTGGACATGAAATGCAATAAAGTGCAATTGGCTAATTCTTCAGAGGAATAAGATTTAAAACTTCTTTGACCCCAAAACGTTTGACCTGTGTTAAATGAATTTGGTTCCACTGTCGTTTCCCATTGATAATTCTCAACAAGCAGCGTGAGAGACAAACCAGGAGGAGGTCTCCTACTCACAGAGATAAACTGTGGTATGTCCAACACACACACACACACGCACACACACACACACATACAGAACTGATAACAGCGCCCTGCTCTTTTATGTGGCTCCTCAAGGGAAGAAAGATTGAGGAGAAAAAGAGAAAAGAGTTATCCAGAGGGAGGGAAACCGAGAGAGATTACAGGAAGAGCTTCAGGGTTGTTGTTTTGTGTTGAGTTACAGACCCCTCAGCCTCACACACACACACACACACACACACACACAAATTAACCCTTATCAGTGCACCTTCATCTTCTTTCCTTTCAGGTGGAAATTGAGTCATCACATGTAGCAGCCTAAAACAGATTTTAATGCTGACGTTGTTTGGTGGCCAAAAGGCTTTTTCATCAATTCAGGAAACCTTCTGGTCCTAGAGTCTGGAATTTATTTTTCCTTTGTCAATAACGACCATTAAATTAGTAAGACGAGAACATTTGTCTTTTTCTTGACTAAATTGTTGCTTCCTTCACTTATTTTCTCTTCATTAGTCTTTTTCCGTTTGTTTTTAAGCCTGTCAAATATTTGAAATTCCCTTATGAAGATATGTTTTCTAAATAAAATCAGCTTAGGAGGTCACACTTGATTTTACTGAGGTTATAGAGTAGTTTCTTCAATTGGTTCAGTCGACCTCTTTCCCCTCTCAAATACGCTCCTTCATTTTTGACATATTTCTCAGGTTCATGTTGTGGTGTCTCACATATGTCTCCATGGTAACCCTTCACATACAAAGATCTGTGTATATACACACTATGGACAAAAGGTATTGGAACACACCTCTTAATCATCAATTTCAGGTGTTTCATTCAGTCCCAGCCTTGGGTGGTTGTAATTTGGGTGAAGGAGTAATGTGTAGGTTTCCAACACCTTTGTCCATATAGTGTATGTTTTTAGGGTTCAGGGTTACTGGGTTAGACACACAGCAGCGTTGATCCCAAAAGAACAACATCACGTTAGCTACAGTTGATATCTTGAGAACATGTGCAGGTGATCGTATATCATCGATGTAAAATCAGTGACAAACTCTGGTCCGGTTTGCAGGCTTTAGTTTAAAATTGGTAAATATTCAGCCCTTGTTAAATCTTTATATTCTTCATCTCTATCTTTTGTCAGTAATTTGTAATTTGTGCAAAAACACACAGGGAGCGGTTTTATCAAACACCAAATACATCATCTGTGAGCCTGGTTTCGTCATCTCACTGAGGCCTCACACAGCGAGGTGTCCTGTTTCCTTTTTTGGTTCCTTTTTGGACCTGTGTGTTCACCTCAAATCAGGACTTTGTGCTACATGATGTCGGCCTGTTGTGGTTGTGCTTGACAACAATAATAAAATAATAAAGGAATGAGTTGATGGATATCAGAATCTCCCTCTCGCTGCCCTGTTAAAAATGCCTTTTCTACAGATGCAGTAGAAAGCAATGTGTTCCCCAGAACCAGGTCAAGAAAACACGTGTGCCTAAATTGTTTGAGCTTTTTTCAGTTTCATTCATGTGTGTGACATTTTGCTTGATATGTGATATAGATTTAGAAACACAAGATAGAAGAAGAACCTTTTGGGGAAAATAATAGTTAATGATTTTGCTATTTCATCAATTTGTCCTAGATCTGTATAGGACGTTGTGGGTTGTGTAAACTATCAGCATTCAGCCATTTATTACCTACATTCCTCTTAAATCTTAAAACTATTTAAAGTGTGCGAGATGTATCATTCCCATAAGTTTCTAATAAACCAGGAGTTGGACGAGTAACTGCTCAATAAATGTAGGTAACACAGTCTCACACACACAAACACACACACACGCACACACACAGACGTGCATACCTTCCTGCAGGATGTTGTGCTGTGAAATTTGAGTATGGAATGAGAAATGGGGGAAAGGTGTGTGCGTGTGTGTGTGTGCGTATGTGTCTGCGTGTGTGCTTGTGTGCGTACGTGCGTGCGTGCGTGCATGTGTGCTTGTTTACTTCCTGTAGGATGTTATGCATTGACCTCTCAGGATGAACCTGGAGTGGGTGTGGAGGCTCTTCACTGCATCCTGACACTAATAAGATACCTCCGTTTGTGTATGTGCGTGCGTACATTTGTGTGTGCACGTGTGTGTGTGCGTGTGGTTATGTGTGGCTTAAGAAGCCTTGGTAAGTGTGTGTGGAGTGTGTGTCTTCACTGCTCAAGTATCTTGATAAACAAATGCCCAGTTGAAAGCGACACAGGCCCAAATAAACAACAAAATATGTCTTTCCTCCAGGAAATAGTCATGTCCTGGCACACTATAGTAGAATTACGTGGCTTTTATATATAACCAAACTAACTACTAGACATTACTTAGTTTACTCACTTAAATTATTTATTTTCTGGATTATACGTTGTTGAGTTTCTTTAACAAACAATTTGTGTTGTCCTTGTTGGTAGTGTCTGATCGCTCGGCCAGTGTTAATCCAGGTCATAGTTTTTTCTTGAGAGCATCCTCCAAACAACATCACTCTCAATACGGTTTTCTTACCTCTCTTCCTTCTCGCCCTGCATTCATCCCTCCATCTTCTCCTCCCGCCCTGTCAGCGCCTCCCCTGGCAGGAAAAATAAACTTGACCCCTGCATTCTGGCAAGATGTGACCTCCGCACCTCAGCAACCCCTGAACACACACACAAACACTCCTCATTCCTGCCCCTCGCCTTTCTCCTTCGCTTGAATTTCTTTCATACGCGCTTTATCTGAACCTCAGCTGTCTTCTCCTCTCCTCCCTGTCACCCTCTGAGTCTGAATCGCTTTAATCTTCTCTCTGCCTTATGTCCAAAATGAAATCTTTAGCTCTTAAAAGGCATTTAAGTGCATTTACCCATCTCTCATGAGGGAGGAGACGAAAGGCATCCTCCAAGCAAAGTGCTTCTCAGATCATCTGAAACAGACACTGGACAGATTAAGCCTGATTTAAACCTAATTTTAGAATTAGGGTGAATTTAAGCCAGATTGGTTTTCAGTTAAAATGCAGTTAGAGGGAGAACATGACAGCTGATTGTCACCCTGAACGATCAGCAGTTATGTGGTCGGTCGGATCACTGACATTTTGTTAAGCTGTGTTTAAGTTTGTGTAGTTTCACATATCGATTTGCCAACAGAGCTGAGGTTAAAAAGTAGTTCAAAAACAATCTCAGAAACAAAACATATACAATAGTAATTTATGAAATGACTGAACCTCAAATTATTAATCTGAGATTAAGTCATCTCAAACAAGAGACCAAAATACAAATTTAAAGTAAAAAAATAAATTTTCTTTGCTTATAATGAGCATAACTTGCCTAAGTTTTAATTTTAAGGCTCATCAAGTTTTTCAGTGGCTATAACTATATCCTAATCCTAATTGAAAAGAAAAATTGGCTGATGGCTTAATACTAGAAAATTTGATTTAAGAATATTTCTTCTAGTTTCTTTCTGCAGTGTTATTGAATTGATTTTTGTTTTAATGACACTTATTAAAACAGTTAAAATAAATAAAAAAAATAAAAAAGATTTGAATGAACACAGAAATACACATAAAGAAATATATATAAAGTATATGTAGAGAGAGGCAGATAGATAGATGGATGGATGGATAGATAGATACATCTAACACTGATAATGGTGTAGTATTATTGTAGAACCTGGCTAAAAATGGCTGAAGTTCAGTGCACAAATGATAGATCATGCTAAGTCTGCATCCTCCAGTCACTGCAGCTTCTTTTTTGTCCTCTTATTTTTTGTGATGAAATAGTTGCACAGTAACAGCAGTTGGTCTTTTACTCAACATTGTCCAGACACAACTCTCTTATCTGAAACAGCTTTTTAGTGGATTTATGTTAGATCGACTGCTCGGAGTCTTATCATTACCGTCCCAGACTCTGGCCCAGCAGCAGATTAAAACACGTAGGATGAGTTAACGCACATCAACAAGAAGAATGGACAATGAGAGAATGTCATCCACCTCATAACAACTGGTACAGAGGTTAGAAAGACTGCAGGGTTGAACTCCACTCACGAGCTTCTAACACCCTGAATGCTTTCAATGTGAAACCTTCTTTTACAGCATGTGGTGTTAACCCAGTGTGTACAGTTGATGAGTCGAGACTAGAAAGACACAAAAGACACAGATTTGCTGGACTTTCTGAAAGGCGGTGCACCCTGGAGGAGGCTTTTCCCCTTCCGCCTGTGAATGACCATTCAGAGTAAGTGTCTACACTTCTGCCATTAGACATGGTCGGACAATTCTTCACACACACCGGTTTATTTCAGGTCTACAGCGGCTTTAGAGAGTCATGGAAAAAATGTGTAGAGGCAGAGATGCTGAAAAACCTGACTTTGGTCGATTGAGGAGAAAGAGTGGAGGAGGCGGAGGAGGTAGAAGAGGTAGAAGAGGTAGAAGAGGCATGGAGAAGGTGGAGGAGTACAGCAGCAGCAGCAGCAGCAACACATGGTCCCAATTTCACAGTTGTGGACGGAGGAGTGCCGGCGGATGCAGGGGCAGGAACAGGCCTGCAATCTGGAGACAGTAATACCTCAGTAATAGTCACATTCACTTCCACAACCAGGAAACTGCTCCTCTAGACTTATTCTGTAAGTGTATGTGTTTGTGTATATGTTTGTGTGAGTTTGTGTGTGTGTGTGTGTGTGTGTGTGTATGAGTGAGTGAGTGTGTTGCCCTCTACGACACAATTTCTCTCCACTCTCTCCTCCTGGCAAACACACCCACCCCCTTTGATTTCTGTACACTTTCTCCTTCCTCACTCCCAGCCTCTGTTTTACTGTTGCTTCCGAATAAACCCTAACACACACTCACACATACGCACACACACACAAACACACACACACACACACACACACACACACACACACACTGAGACAGTACAGACCATAACAGAGTAGTAAGGCATGTAGCGGGGCAGAGCAGGACACAGAGCGCCAAACTTCCTGTGCCTCGTGTTCTTCCTGAGCTCTTAATGGGATCTGTTGCAGTAAACCACCACCTCCTCCTCCTCTTCTTCATCCATCCATCCTCTACCTTTTCCGGCTCCCCTCAGTCTCCAGTTCTCCTCAGTGATACGTTGCATTTCAGCACCTTTATGTCACATCTGCTAACTTCCCTGCTTTGGTTCACTCTCACTGATCTTATCAGTGCTGCAGCAGGAAGCTGTTTTGAGTGAAACGGCTCCACAGTCCCTGTGTTCACCACCTGCTCAGGATCAACCAGCAGACAGACACATTCAGGAAGAAGCCGGTGACCTGCACAGGAAGATTTAGAAGCTGCGGAACCAGATATTCTTCTTGAAAACTTGGTGTGGCACTGGATCTTAAAAAGCAAAGCAGGAGCCAAGAAGAGAATCAGTAATCCATTAAAGTTTGACCCCAAAAAAGGACATCATCAAAGTTTTATCCAACATAGATACTGACCAGTCTTAAAGGGATAGTTTTCACTGCTACACTAAACAATCCCTTTAATGCCACAATGACATCTTGTATAGAGACAGGCCTGTGCAATCTAGAGACCTGCATTATCAGCAGAGAGAAGTAAGATTTTTTTATTTACTATACAATTGATAAGAAAAGTTTTGGAATACATTTCCTGTTAGCAAATATTAGTTTGATACTTAAAAACGTTTTCCGTTGACTCACACTGTACGAATTATCAAACTGTGGCGGCCCGTCATGGGAAAGTAGTTTTCTCTAAATGGTTTGAGGAGATTCAAAGTTTCATACATCAAATGGGCCTCTGTTCCTTGTCCGACTCTCAGAAAACGACTTCTATCGCGAACACAGAGACACACACATAGACCCGTGGTGTCCGTCAACACTCTCACCACTGTGTGTGCAACTGCAGCTCCCTGACTGTACCGGAGGCATTTCATCAACGTCAGGGCCGGTTTTGAGAACCTCCTCTGTCAGGCCACACTCACCGGAGACGCAGGCTGTTTAAAGAGAGCCAGAGACCTGGAGACGTGCTGAAAGAAGCCCTTGGTTTGTCAGTGGAGTCGCTCACTGGGAGAGGGAGATGAGAGTGGATGTAAACAGAGAGAGAGAAGTGAAGGAATAAGTCTGATACAAATCTTTCAAGTGGATTCAAATCGTCTGCTGTGTATTTCGACCCCATCAATATTACTCCTTTGGTTTTCTGACGGGTTTGATCAAACACACATCTTTTAATACACAGTCGGATAAATGCACATCAGACCACATAACAGTCCTCACTTCATCAACATGACAGGTACGCTAACACTTAAGCTTTAGTTTATGTATTATAACCTGACACTTTATTGCCCCCACGCCCAGCCCTCGTCCACATAACTCAGCCCCCCCCCCACCGCTCAACCGCACAAGCTCACATGTCTCTGTGGCGCTGCTGCGTCGGCTCAGGCCCGTGTGGCGTCCTGCATGCTGTTGGTTCAGACCACAAAACACACACTCCTCAATGGTCGCCCTTTAATCGAAGCACTGACACACACCCACAGCGCTCCGGGGCCCGGGCCTTTAATGATGCAAATAGCCTCCAAACACAGAGGAGAGAAGATTCCGGCGGTTGGCACTGGAGCTCTGAAGTTGTGTTTTCGGTCAAACCGTCCAACCAGGAAGAATGTTTGACTTTCATCAAATAGATGGGTTTGGTTTTTAAGTAGACAAACCAATCAACCACCTTTTTTTGGTTGATTGGGTCGAACTTTTACAGCTTTAAAAGGTAACAAAGGCAGATTTCGACTGATTTGTGCTAGAAACTAGTTGAATTAAGACTCAACCCGGTCAATAATGATGGTCGTTGAAATCTTGACCCTGAATCCTCCAGTTCAGGAAGAACCTTTGAATGTACTGCAGCTCCGTCCTGAAGCAAACACAAGTGTCCAGAGTGATGAGGTCCGGGCTGGAGCACAGTCACATCTCTGTGGAGCTGACACATCTACAAACATGCGAGGATGATTTAGAACTCCGACCTGAAAGCCTTGCTGTGGCTCACAGAGTGGAGTAAAGAACCATTCATGCATCCACCTTCCTAGCTGTAAATTTGATATGTGTCCATACATTTTCTGGAGTTTGCCTCTCACATATGAAGAACTTGTAAAGTGGGAGATTGTTTGGGTCAGACCTGTTCATAACATGTTTTTCTTTACAGCACATCTACCCTTATCGCCAAAAGCTCTCAAATATTGTTGTGTTTCCAAGTTGTGTCTTTCCCGTGTACGGCTCCTCTTTTTCATCCTAACATATTTGTATTCCTCTAGTTTTGTGTCCATCTCGTGTTAGAAGCATTGTAGACACATCAACTCACTGCATTGGCTCACTCAGACATTTTCCGGACATTTTATTTGGAGCTATAGCAGGAAAAGTTCCAGAGCAAATGAGTCGGACATAGCTATCTATCCATCTATCCATCCATCCATCCATCTATCCATTTATCTATTTATCTATCTATCTACGAGTGTCAATAGAGGGATGGGGCAGGCAGTGATTTCAAATAATGGGGGTGTGGAGGATGGAGGGATGAGGGGGACAAAGTCTGGGTCTAATTTATGGTCCTAATAAATCCCCCTCTCTTCACCCTCCAACCCCTGAACCAGCCAGGCAGCTCCTTAAAATCTTAATCACTCCCCTGCCGGCCCCCTCCATATCCTCATGGGGCGAGAGAGAAAGGAAAGAGGGCGAACAGTGGCCATATTATTCTGCTGTAAAACCAAATGGCGTCCTTGTAATCACCTGACGGCCCCATCAGCCAGACAGCCAGCGGAGCAGTGAGCCGGTGAGACAGTTTAGTTATTCACAGAGTTGTAGGTCTGGCACCCTGGCTCGATGACTTATAGAGGCTCTTTTAGCTTCAGCGCACACACACACACACACACACACACACACACACACACACACACAGATACACACACACACACAGAATTATCCAAGGTAATTTTCTGCTAATCCCAAGTGGGTAAATCGGAAAATGATTTTTTTTAATATTAATTGTAGCCCTTCAGTCACACCCTCTGCTACCAACAACTGAGCCTTTTACTGCAGGTTAATGTGAAAACGGTTTCTCAATGACAGGCGGCTGGAAACATTTGCTCTGTGTTTCAAAAGCACTGAGGGGTTTTCCACCCGGTTAGGAAATGTTATATTTGATTTGGTGAGTATAAGCTTGTGATAGTTTCCCCTACGGTTTGTACCATCTAGTTTCTCTCAACAAAGTGTTAGGACTGTTCCTCGACTCCAGTTGATATAGATTCATCAATGAGATTTATAGGACACTGAGATCATTAGTTCGAATCCCAGTTTGGCCGGGTCCTATCTGTGTTGAGTTTGCATGTTCTCCACGCGTCTGCAAGGGGTTTCCAACAGTCCAAAAATATGTTGATTAAAGTTTAGCCTAATTTGAGACTCAGAAATTGTCCGTCTGCGTGAATGTGCCTGTGAATGATTGTTGGGTTGTTTCCAGAGTGCAACCCTACCTTTCCTCCATATGTGTACATAAAGGAAAGAAAGGTGAGAGTTTTCAAACAAACTAGACATTGATGGATAAGCAGGAGAAAACACAGGCTTCCTCATTCTTTTCAACGAGGGTACATTGACACTGCAGGGTTCACACCAGACTTCCTCCCAAAAGAGAAGTGACACAGTCGCTCAGATAATGAACATGTAGTAGTGTACATTTGCAGATAATGTAATGAGAGGTGCAAACAGCCGGAATGGTGCCGGGCCCGAAGACGAAGGCTGCTGAATGTTGCCCTTAAGACTCCCTCACAAACAGGCTGTGTGTTATCTGACTGACAGCAGCACTAAGTGAGCGGCCGGCGTCGTCCTGCTCGTCTGGCCGCCCGGCCGGCCAACCTGTCTGCTTCGCTGTCAGCCTGCCTGACTTACTGGACTCACAGACTGACTTGTTTCCTGGCTGGCAGAGTGGCTGTGTCAGAGTAGATTTATGTTGCCTGGCTGTGGTGATAACTCATTTCAGACACACTGAGCTCCCCACAGGGAAGCAATTAAGACCCCACTAACTGAGTTAACCTGCCTCTCCCGGGTTTAGGGAAAGCACGCCGGACGGGAGTTGTTGACGGTTACTTTTCACTTTTCATCGGGGGCTGATATTTTTATTCAAAGTCCCTGAAATCAAGACGAGAATAACGTTAAAGTCAGAATCAAACCAGTGCAAAGCAAATAATACATCTTCATCCTTATTATGTTGTTTTGAAGATGTGGTTCATCATATGTAATGATACTGTTTTTACAATTTAAAAAAATATATGATGATCTTCTCAGCTTCTACACACACATGATTGACCGCACCTTCTTCCCTTTCTTTTCTTTTTGTGTCAAAACCCTACTTATGTTTCACAGGTAATTTGTTCACCATGTCACGGGTCGCAGTGGAGAGTGTGTTCAACATATTGATGAAAGCTAAGGATTAATGCAATATTTAGTCATCCAAAATAGTTTGGTGAACTCTTAAAAGTATTAAATGTTGGTGAATTCAACATTTAATACTAGTTAATGATGTAAAGATGAGAAGCATCAGGCGTTAACATTTGTCCAGTGCATCTCGAAGCTCCTGAGTCGGGAGGTTTCAAGTCCTTGACATTCAAGGACACAATCACAAAGGACGTTGGCATTTAGGAGTGCGGTGTGTCTGAGAGACCCAGTCGTGAGGAAGCTGCAGCTGTAAAGACAAAGGAGGAGCCCACAGGTCTCATAAATCACAGGTTTTTTTAAACGCAGCACTCACACCCACTTTCAACAACAACGACAGCCAACTTCCGTCGAGGAAACCACACGCACCAATAACAAGTCGGGAGGAGGATTCTTTCAAAGAGGAGCCGGATGTTTGTCTCGTCTGCCGGATCATCCACAAAGGCCCGAGCGAGGCACCGACAATGGCACGTTGAGAGGTTTGATAGCTTAAAGTTTAATATGTCAGGTGTTTGTGAATTTCCTCTCACTGTACACAGACCACAGAAGCTTATTCTGGGTTTTAAAAAGAAACCGCAGATGTTTATGTTTACAAGCAGGTCTGATCCCCTGTGATTCTCTGTCTCTCTTCCTGTCGCCTCAACGAGGAAACAAGTGGTTTGGTTCTTCCCAGAAATACAGGAAGTTAAACCCACTCGTTAAAAAACTCTCCTGCAATTAAGATATTTAGTGGAAAAACGTGTCTGTGTTGTGATCGATGAAAACACCTGCAACAATTCTGAATGTGCATGTTCAATAAGGCGGCGGATGAAAGCTCACAAGTCCTTATGCAGGATGCTGAAAGTAAAACTGTACAACAAATTTGAAGTTACAATTTCACCCACAAAAGAAACTCAACAGCCAAAACTTAATCAAAACCACAGCTGTGTTGTGTTTATAATGTGAATTTGTTTTTTAATGTTAAATATACTGAATTTGTTTTGTGCTTTTCCACTCTTTTTGACTACACAACACACTTTACATTACAAGTTACATTCATACAACATTCCCTCTATTTGTTCTACTCACGCAAACACACTGAGTTGTGTCTCCATGAATTCAGAGGACATTACATTGACTTGCATTGTTTCCCTGGGACTTACCTTAACCATAGTTACTACTTGGCTTATTTTAACCCTTATTCCAACTTTAACATTAACTTATTAACCCTAAAACATGTAATGATCATGTTGTGGTGGATTTGCTTTTTTTTTCCATAAGAGAAAAAACAAGTCTCCGATAATGTGAGTGTGTACACAGGTTTTGTGTCCCCACAACATGAGGAATACCTGGACCCCACACTCAGAGCGGATCAGAAAGTGAGGAACAGCGAAGGAGTCCTCACTTTCCCCAAATATCCACATTCTGTCGGTTCTGAGCTCTAAATGGTCCTATTAGGAATTTGGTATCTTATCCTAGGACATGAAACCATCAGACCCACTCTACCTCCTAAACTCTCTATACAGAAATCTCTCGTGCAAAATACACAAAACTTTAGGATGAAAATGTTGTTCATGTAGGATCCTATTACTTACAGTAAGGCGGTGAAGAAACAGGTTAATTATTATATCTTAGTAAACTAATGCATTAATGGTATCATAAATGACTGTGAACACTGGGATGTTTGTCATGTGACCTTTACCCTGGCAACATAGGGTTGTGCACTCAGTTTAACAACAGCTATACGTCCTTTAATAATGTACATTTGTAAAAACAGGTTGTCTGGAGCTTTAACGAATCATTACTGAGCTGATGTGAACGTTTACCGTCCGCTGCAGCCGGGCAGGCCTGTAATCGTTTGTGTATGGAGCCCCGAGGATGTCACTGATTGGACGTCATTATGTCAAATGTGCGTCAATGGACATGTAGAAAGTATAATACAGTCCAACTCCCTCCGTCTCAACCCTGCACTTTCTCCTCAGAGGGCGGCTAATGGCTCGGGAGGTCCAGGTGGCAGTTTAGGCCTCTTAAGTTTTAAATGCTTCCTACTGTACGACACAACCACACACACACACACACACACACACGACCATCAAGGATTTTAGGTTTGCTAAACAACAGAGTGGGATTGACATTACAAATTAATCACCAAAAAGACGTTTATTAATAAATATATTTCTAGATGTTTCATTATTCCTAACTGTTCCCATGACAGAACATGATGTTGTACTTTATGTAGCAGATTTTAAGGCTCCTAATTTCTGAAAATCTTTCCACAGATTAACATAATTTTGTTTGCTTCATCTAAACTAGTTCCCCTAACAACACTGTGTTCGAAACATCAGATAATCTTATTTTGATAACTCGTGAAAATTATTCTGCAATTTTCTCAAATAACCTGCACCAATCAAGCTCCACGTCCCCCTGGGGCTGTTCCAACAAAATCTCAGAGTATCAGAGTATGAGTTCAATGATTCTAAGGAAAATTGTGGAAACAGCTGTGCTGCGTTCACGTGCCGTTGCGTGGGAACGTTTCTCTGAGTCCGAACTAAAAAGCCTTCGCTTCCAAAGCAGACTCCTGTAGACCAGAAAAGAGACCGAGGCACCAAACAGATGATTCAGATAATAACTCTCAGTTTCACTCTGTTAAATCCCCTTCACACACGAGGAACATTTATGGATCAATTTGGATACATTTTGCAACAAAGATTTGTTTTATTTAGAAATAAACTTTTGGCAAATTATTTCTTTAATTTCCTATAATTACAAAAATACATTTAATTACAGTCTCTGGGCACCACTCAGCACACAGTTCTTTCCCACATCTGAAAAACAAACATGTTTTCTTCTGTGTGTTCATGCTCGGAGTGTTTTCTGCTCTGTGCTCGTGATGTTTCCTGATGTTTTTTGAAACAACTCACTCTGGGAGGTGTCGGTCTGTGTGTGGACTCTGTGACTTGCGGGCGCGGTCGTGTTTGTGGGTTGTATTTCGTGTTGGTGCCTCTCTGACAGCGAATCGAAAACATGTTCAAAGACCTCTGCAGGGTTTTTATAACGCTGCCATTCCATGAGACTTTTTAACGGCCGAACTTTACAACACGAGCCGAACACAACAAAGAGCTGAGAGTGTTTCTGTATATGAACCAACCAAGTACAACAAATCCTTTGTGTCTGTAACCACTGTCTGTATGTGTTCCTTATTACAGCTTTGCAAAACCTAATCCTGGCTCTTAATTCTCATACTTCGATGCTCACACTTGCCAGTTTGAGTGCATGAGTATATTCACACAATATACTGTAAATGAAGATATATGATGTGTCTTCACTTCCTCCCAATTTGCAGAAATGAGGCCAAAGTATCCCAGATACAAACACAGTTTTTGTACATGTCTCGTGCATTTGAAGCCAGACGCGATAAGGGGATGTAGCCGAAGTAGTGAGGTCCCACGGATGCACACGCTTAACCAGTAGTCTCCGTTGTCAATCGCAATATTTCACCCCATTTTATAGAATAAAATAATTATTTAAAACCAAACTAAATACAGAAAAAACATAATGTAGTAATATTTGTGTGGCATGTTTTTTTAGATTGGACCGTCTCCCATCCACGAACATGGAGGAGGCAGGTGGCGAGTGAGACACTGTCTTCGCCTTTGGGAGACTGTCATGTTCCCCATCTTTTAAATCAATTTGCAATTTGTTGATCACTGATGATGCACTCGAATCTGTCAAAAATGTTTTCGTTAAAAACTTAACGAATATGGTTTCGTTTTAAAGGCATCAAACCTGATTCCTGGTTTAACCATGTAGAGGGGAAAGAAAAGGACATCAACCTATTTTCAAACAGCCCGGGAACGACATGTCATGGTTATATTTATGAGAAAGTAACGTTATAATCGTGCAAAGCAGCTTGGAGATATTTTGGTAGGAAACAATATCGGTCAAATGTTCATCATTTGCACACAGACTGTAAATAAGGATGGACAACGTGTCTCCACTTCCTCCCACTATCCACAAACAAAGCCAAAATATCCCGGTTTCCGTCGTGGCCATTTCTGAAGTGACAAAATACAGCGTGTGATTATAGTTTCATGTAATTAAACACCCAGTACAGACAGTACAGACAGGAAGTTCAACCAAAGCATAACAAACAAGTGTCTAATTAAGTGCAGATAATGTTTTTTATCACTGAAAGCCGGGACAGTTATTATAATACATTACAGAGTGAAACACAACGCAAAGCCTCAGAGTCTCTGTGAGGCCGAATGAAAAAATAGGAAAGAATGTAAAGAAAAAACAAAGAAGAAGAATAAGGCTGTCATCACCCGCTACTCATCCTTCATCAGTGAAATATATAATTATCAGTCCGGAAGAGCAGACCTCCTCCTCCTGTTTACGTGTTCTCCTCTTTCCTGAGTGAATGTGTGTGTGTTTGTTTTCTCAGCCGCCTTAAAACCACTCACTCTCTCTCACACACACACACACACAAACACACACTCACACACACACTTCATAAACAGACATGTCTGATCCTCTGCTGAGCTTCAGTTCTTTGTCACAAGCACTATAAAAAAACAGTGGCATTAAGAAATCTCACAGCCAAGAGCGGCTCATTCCTTCGTCCCCCACTATAATCAAAATCCACTTTTTATTCTCTCGCCCACATTTAACAACAATCTGTTATGATTGTGAAAACAGACGGAGGAACATTTTAAGATCTGGAGTTGTGGGAAATCCTGGAGATGCTGTTATTGATCCACCATGTTGTACAGCTACAGATTTCGCTGCCATAAATGTCGGTACAGATATCCATAGTGACCAGACGAGGAAAGCTGCCGACTTTGGTGAAGATGAGTTTTCCTCAAGCAACACCGGCTGATCAGATTTGCTTCATTGCTTTTATTTGTACAGTAAGAATGTGAATGTGAGGGAAATCTTGCAGGTTGAAGGACTAAACTTTTTTTTTCTGGAGACAGATGATGTCTTGAAATAGTCTCTATTCCCAAGATTAGGCTGATGATGTTTTATTACCATCAACAAATCAGAACTGTCCTTACAAAGAAAGATTATAAAAAGTACTTTAATTTCACCAATTAAGCCACGGTGGCGACATATCATCCATTGTAATAAATTCATAGATATTTATGAATATTAAGATCTTAAGAAGTGAGATAAAACAGGTCTACAAGTCTGATCTGTTCTGGTAGAATCTTCCAAAGTGAAAGAGCAAAGGCTCTGTCTCCTTTGGGTTTCAGCCTATAAAGGACAAATATGTCTCATAGTTGGACGGTCTCACAAAAAACATTGATGTGTATTTACTACGTCCTTCTGCAGAGATATCCAGTTGTTATCTACCGAGCTTCCAAACTCAACCTTATAAAAATACTGCTAAAGAGAAAAGGGGACTCGGATATTTTATCATGGTTTTACTGTCATCCTGGATTAGAGGGGCCCCAAAAATAAGAAGATGTTCTAAGAATAAAACTAAGTTCTCAAAATAGACAGACAACATAGACCTTAACAGTGATCCCCAGGCTGACGTGCCACAAAAACATCTGGAAGTGATCAGGCTGATCCAATGAAATTCTGACCACAGTTAATTCCATCTGCTCAAACACTTTCATTAACATGTGATTTTACTGATCCAGGGCTGAAATAGAGGGTTTACAGAGGAGCCTGAATGCAGCATCTGAGGGGTGGGTCGTGTTTTGGGCAACTCAAATATCTATTTGAACATTTATTTTAAAATTCTATAATATGGAAGCTTTAACAGCAGGTATAATTGTGCTCCGTGTCTCATTTCCAATCGTGTCATTTTCTGGTTTGACCAAGTTGTGGCTCTTTCTAAAACCGTCCCGTCGAGGCGGAGTAAAGCTGAACATTTTCATGACACCTACTGAAAAACAAAAATCCCAAATCACTTCAGCAGACTCAGATGAGGATCAAGGTCCCATATCCCGTCCCTAAAACCAGCTTCAGACTGGTCCACCACACCCTGACTGACGGGAAACGCTCTCAAAACTTGATTGTTTGGCAAACAAACAGGTTTAACAGTTCCCTTTGTGAAATTCAAAGACTTCCCATCAACATTTTGTTTACATTCTCTCGGTAAGTCAAACGTGCTGCAGCGGAGTCACGTGAGTTCCTGGATCCAGCAAATAAAGATTTCCCTGGGAGTCCCGCCTCCTGCCGGGAACCAATGGGGCGGAGAAACTGACAGTGACGGATGCGCGAGGAAGAAGATGGGCCTCTTCTCTTATTTTGTGTTTTGCTCTGTGATCTACATGATGAATGATGGACTCTCCTTTCTAACATAGTGATTACATGAGTGTTTGTGTTGTTTCTCTGTTGATACAGCCTCAGAGACCTCCACTCCCTCCACCTTGAAGAGCAGTGGGCACCAGCAGCTCCGACCACACGTCCCAGTAGGAGGTTAATTAAAACAAACTTGTAGCTCTTTTGTAGATGTAGGTGAAACAACTGGAAACTTAAAGTCCTGCTGTAATAATAATGGCCATGCTCAGAATACGTATGCACTTATTTGCTATCTCGGTGAGGGGTTTAGAAAAAAATCCATTTACCAACATCCCTAAAGCCCCCTTAACAGAAAATTATATTTCAACCACGAAAATCTGTTTACAAGAATAGAGCCTGAACCTCCATCACAGCTTTACAGTCACCTGAATAAGTCAGATTATTTCATCAAGATCAATGAAATATTTGCTGGGACAATGTCAGAAAAAGGCTAAATCGTGCAGAAAGTGAGAGAAAAATCGCTGGATCAGCCATTTTGTCTTGATCCATACTAATTATTGTTTTTTTCCTTGGCCCATGTCCCAAGTTTCATGTATAATGCTACAGAGAGTCAAACAAACACAAATAAAAACATGACCTACTTGGCAAAGGTAGGTGAAACCTGCTATTTTCCCCCGTTTCCTCTTTGCTAAGCTAATCGCTGTCTGGTTCTATCTCATGATATTTCATCTCTCTCAATGGGCACAAGTAAATTCCTACACTGGATTCTTAAAACCTGCATTAGTGTTATTTTCTTGCACTTACAAGAAGAAGCTGTGGACACAAAACTGACATAATTTCACATAATAAGTTCATATAGTGATTGTCAGCAAATTGTAGCACATGTACACATCAGGCAACAACAGAAAAACACTATCTTTCAGAAAACCAAGACTATTTGAAATCTGCTAAATGACTGTAGATTAGATTCCGGGGAAACTTAAATTATTTTCAAACCCATCTTCTTCGGGAGCTGGTGTTGAGAAACAATCAGCTAAGAGCAGGAAGATCTCTGAGAGAAAAGGACGTGACTCTAGAGTTTGTCAATATTAGCGCAGGCACGATCACATGAAGATAAGATCAGACAGATGTTTGTGTCGCGGAGGACTGTGGCTGGTCAGTGATCTTTGTGTTTGTGGCGGTGATGACAAATCAGCGTTTCTCCCGGTGTTTGTTTGCCTTCGCTTTGCTTTCATCTACCAACCTCCGCAACAAGATGAGGACCAGCTGGAGGCCGGGGAAAGTGACCCTCTGCTCTCACCCACAGGTCAGGGGTCGGCCATGAGTTACGGACTGGAGTAATCCCGATGTAAAGTTTCTAAGCCACAAGATTTTGTGAACTTGACAAACGGTATATATCTCTGTCCAGTAGGTCAAAGTTACATTCATGCTCTAATTATTTCCATGGTTGGCCCCATCAAGAATCTCATTCAGTGTTTCTTATATCTTATGTAAATTGATTCCTGTTTTTTTAGGTTTATTCTCGAACGAGGTTTATATAAACAAATCACGCCAGTGGGATAAAGCTTTGTTTCATTTGATCAGTTTTAATGCCTTTTTCTTACTTCTGTTACAGAATTCTAAACTCTTAACTTCCAAACATTTATACAGTGGTGCTGCAGCACTGTCTAGTACTGTATATGGGGATTTAACATTAACACACATTCACACTAGATGAACATGGACAAATATACGTCTAAATATCATAAAACCATAAGGCATTAAGAAATTGGATATCAAATCTATATTTCGGGTAAACATACCTATGTGATTAAAGTGTCACTTTATTTCACAAACTGATTGGAGATAAATTAATAATTTGTATCAACACATTTATTACATATTCTCAATTTATTTTGTTTGTAAACTGATTCATTGAGGTTTGTTTTCTGATTGCTGAATATTCTACTAGATTTAGTCAGTTTTCAGCTTCCATACTTATATAGTCGAGTCATGTTTACTTTTCATATATCTAATCACGATAAAGATGTAACGTAACCACCTATGGGACACAAACCAGATGTGACCCCTTTGATCACATCCCGACACGTATAGCTTTCCGTTTCTTTAGCAAGTTAAAATGTTAGAAAAGAATACAAATCAAAAAATAAATAAAAACATCCTGTATTTGACAAAATCAGGTTATGGTATATTACTGTAAGTTTTAGGAGACATGGTCATAAGCCCACACACCGGCACCAACATGCCTGGGTTCACTGCAAGTTGAGGTGCTTTAGCGAGTCAAGGTCTGCCACTTATCAAAGCACTGATGCACATCACTGCTCCGGAAAAACAGCAGTTTTATCAGTGATTGTGATCAGTCAGACTGGGTTCAACGTCCAAACACCCGTCTCTGAGACCAGCCATGAGCTGCAGGCACCTGCCTGTCTCCAGGCCGCGCTGAGCACTGTGGGACTGAGACAGTCTGGCGAGAGCCCTGGTGAGCGGGAGGCTCAAACTGTGACCGACGTCTGCCCACACAGCTTTGGGTCAGTCTACACAGAGACAGACAGGGAGACGACGACCGGGGTCTCCTCCAGAAGACGTTAATGATCCGGGGACAAAGAAACAGGCCAGAGACAAACAAAGAAAAACAAACTGGCAGCAGTTTCTTCCAAATGTTATTCATGTGAGGGAGAGTCAGCACAAATGATCAGGTCTCTGTCTGAAGCTCAGTGTCTAATTGTCTTAATTGTTGTTGGTTCATTTAGTTCAGCTACAAGCGGGAAAAAAGTGAAGAAAACATTGAAATAGTGGAGTTGTTTTTGAACGTCTCCTTTTGTTGATTGGTCAGAATGGTAAACTGAATTATCTGATAACGTGTCTCAGCAGAGTTTGAGGAAAAGAGGCAGAAAAGAGCGTGTCAGAGCCGATGAAAAAACACACAACACCTCGTCAAAACCTCGGCGGCCCCCGGACCAACTCGCCACATCTGAGGCATGTTGGTGAAGCGTGTTATTTATTGCCTTTTAAATGTGATGTTTTTGAAGTTTGAGACAAGACGCATCAAACCCACCTCCAGGTCTTTAAATATCTTGAGGGAAAAACATGTTTTGCTCTGTGTTTAAATATGGCTTAACCCCACTGTTAGAATACTAACTAACCTGCTGCAACTAAATGCAAAGTTTCTGACATTCTTTTCAGGTTGTACACTGTAATTATCATTTTTGGAGGGGATCATTTTTGGATAGATATAGGATTAAACCTCAGCCTGTTTGCAACAGGACTGACAGCTGTTACAACACATCTATTTTACATTTATTTCTATTTCATTCTGCAACTCAACCACATCTCGGTATTTTGTTTATGTTGAGGTTGAAGGCCGTCTTTCTAAATCTGGACCGAACCCTCCAGCAACACTCAAGCAACATCAAGGAAAACTTTGTGGCCCGTTATGTTTTAATGTTTATCAGTTGTCTGCCTATTGCATTTTAAGTTGTATAATAAAGAAGAAAAAAAATCTATTAAAAAAGTAGAACGTCAGATACAAAAAATATCTGTGTATTATCGGGAAATGAACAGATTTCTCTGGGCTATGGGATCAATATTTATATACTGTAATATATCAAATCAAACTGTATAATGTTAAAATCATATATATGTATATATCGATTACTAACCCTAGCCCTTCAGATCATGAATAATATTAAAGAATGACAACAGGAAAACCAATATTTATAAAGGTAGAATTAACAAACTATGAAAACAGTCAAACACAGAAGACAAGTATGAGTGAAGAGTGAAATCAGATGAAGCTGAATAATAAATAAATAAAAATATAATTAAAAAGACCCGTCTATGAGTGAAAAAATGGTTTGGGCTCTAACCATTGGTTTTTTGATTGAGATCAGATCACCTTTAAGTTGTCTATAGACTTCAAACAGAGCGGAGCTGTGAGGTCTGGTGAGTCCAGCCTAATGTCAGAGTTGATGACTTTAGGTTTTTTTTGGAGAGGAGACAGCAGCGAGGCTCATGGTCGTCTTTTGATGGGGCCAGATGAGACCTTCACCCACATTCCTGGTCAGTCTCCTGGGCTGCAGCTCGCCACATTACTGCCTGCTGTCCAAACAAACAAGGCCAGTCGTAGAAGGCCTCCCGGGCCGTGCCAAGCCAAGCCGGGACAAACCGCCCACCTCTGACAGTCCTAAAATATAGATGCTCTATTTTAACTCCAGGAACAAGACGCTGCTTCATTCTGTTTAAAAACAAAGTCGTTCCACATGTTGCGGCACAAGTTGTTGTTTGTCGTCTCTTATGTCCAGACGTCATCCTCTACTGAAACAACCTGTGTTCTTAGGAGATATGAATTTAAATGTCAATGAGCTCGTCTGACATTTTGAGGAATCGCACACAGGCCAAACTGGTGGACACGGTCCAAGGAGGAGCAACAACCTGCATTTAAGGATTCTGCATTCCCCAAAACAGACAACCAGCCAAAGAACTGAAAATTTGTTTTTCTGTTCTGACCCAAACTGTGTTGCTAGCATCTATTGCTCTATACCTAGAGTACAGTAGGGTTCCAAGACATGACGGAATATTCAATCTTATATGATGTGGCTGGATTTTATTCTCAAACAAATTTCTTTCTAATCCACAGACTTTTCAGGTATCTTGTCATACCTGAAAATATACTACTTGACAAAATGAACAAATATGTTCTCTGAAAGGAAATTCACATTTTCTGAGGAACAAATTGTTGAAATTGATTCATGAAACATCTTTTCTGCGATGTTCGAAAACATCTGGATGAAAACAGCTCATGTTATTTCATGCAGGCTTGTGTGTTTGTGGGCAGTTGCGCAAATGTGAGACACAGAGAGGATGATGGGACATGTGCGACACATCAAGGAGGTCTAACAGAGGCACAGCACAACTTGTAAACTAAAACATAAAGTCCAGCCATGGTATTTGGATTGACCATAAAACTTTACTGGATCTTTGGTTATTCTTGAAATGTGCTCCCACAGTTTGATCAAGGCATGGCTGCATCATAATAGGCTCGGCCACATGCTTTTTTTAATTCAAGAAGACGTTTTTATTATAACTGAAAAAAAAAGAAAAAGAAATGAAATGTGTGGTGTAGTGTCAGGAGAGACATACTTAACTCAACACAAAGAATTCAAGGCGCCAAACATTTCAAAATGAGGAACCAGAGCTATGAAAAATACATCAAACTAATAGCTGTAAAAAATATACAATTTAAAGGTCTCATTTCTTTATATTTAGGGGGACCTTCAGATAATGAGGCTCATGCAGGCAGAAACCTGTTGAGTATAAGGATCATACAAATATCAAATCCATGCTGTGTTCACTATAGTATGGCATGTAAGGACACAAGCATTGGAATAAAAATAGGATATAGTTCCTATTGGATGAGTCGGCATTTCACAATTTAGTCCCAATTCCAGTGTAGGAAGAAATGTGTCTTTTCACTCAGTTTAATCTACCGCGACCACAAACCTTCAACAACATCACAGAAAGTGAGAGCGTTGAAAAGGTTCGTCTTTGAATGTGATCCAATGTTTTACAGAATCGTCCCAACATGTTTTGATAGGGTTCTTGCGTCATCGATACTGTTCCCTTCAGAAGTGTGCAGACAATGTAAATGTTATTTTGGCAGAGAACATATTTCCCCTCTTGGCCTCCTCTCTGCGGTCTCCTGTGATCATCGTGCTGATAGCTTCCTTTGTGCCTGTGAAGGTTGAGAACTGTCCACGTTGAAGTCTGTGGATGCAAATCCGTGGTGGAGCTCCCTCCGACTTTGAATCTCAAATGGATTTTTACATTTTAAACAAATTATGGTATTTACATCAAACCAGACACAAGCAAACACAGATGGTTCAGTACATTTTTTTTTAACCTTTTTGTTTGTTTCAAAAGGAAAAGTTAAATGAAAAGAACCACATGAACATTTTAAACATTTTAAATTATTAGAATAATGGAGGGATGTATAAGTGGAACTAGGAAAGCCCCACTAAAACTCAAAGTGAAAAATGAATAAGACAACATTTTAGTTCCAGTTCCAATCTGTTGTCTTCTTTTTTTGAATAACATTTTACCATGTTTTTATTTTCCTCTATATTGTATGTAAAGCACTTTTAAAGCAGAATTACCAAACTGAAAATAAGATATTAATAATTGTCTCAATATATACACATTTTTGATGGGGTAACTGGGAAAATTGGGAAAATCAATCCCTAGCCAACTTGAGATTGGTCGTTGGTCCTTATGGCCTAAAGCCATACACCTACCTACAACTTCTACGGGGGCCCAGAGGGTCAAAATAAAAGAGCATTTTGTTTTGGGTTTAGACCTCGAGGGCCACTGTAGACGATTTTGCATTACGCTCTAAGCTCGATGACACGTGACTTCAAGTCAGGGCTTCTGCAGCTGCAGAGACACAAACTGTGTAATTGGTCAGATTTTGGCTTCTTCTATTTATCCATTGAAGTTTCTAATGCAGATTGTTCAGTGTGAAGACGTAATGAAACATGTTGATAAAGGTTCTCCCTGTCAGCAACACACATTTCCACTGCAACTCCTTCACTGCTAACTTCTCTTTGGACGGTTGCAATACAAATAGAGTTGTGTCTTTGGAAAAACGCCCCGTGATGCAGCTTCATCTGGGTTGGAATTCCTTTTTGTTTCATGACTGACATTGAGTTTTCAAAAATCTTTATCATGGTTGTCAAATCAAATTGACATGTAACCTTTGAAAGAGAATCTGTCTGACTGCCTGTGATTGGGTCAGCACTGTGTGTGTTGGTATTGTGCGTGTGTCTTTGTGTCTGCGTCTGTGGGATAGACAGAGACGTCATGTCATCAAAGAGGACAATGCGTCTGATCCAGGGTTGAACTCTGGGAGATGGAGGCAGACAAAGACATGGTGCGATAGGTGGAAGGAGGTGCCGGAGAACGAGAGGCCAGTGGGTGACGCTGTTTGTGTCGCCACCTGCCCCCTCGATGTCTGAAGGACAAGCAAAATGTTCACATTGTTCTGTTGTTGGTGAGGTTTTTACCCGTCATCGTCTTCACTCAGACTCTGTTTGTGATTTTCAACCACAGACCCAAAGGAGGTCGATCTCAGGAGTTCGTCTCTGCCTCTTTGCAGACGATGGAGCTTCAGTGGACTGTGACCTCCTGTGATCACTCTGGTATTTTGCAGTTGACTGTAAAGAATCTCTCGACCGGCTTTCATGACTTGCACTGAACTCCATGTATGTGCGACCACAAATGTGAGAGAGATCCTCTGGAGATTCTCCTGCTAGCTTACTATCCAGAGTCAAGTTAAAATCTCTGGATAATGTCTTAGTGAGCAGGGAGCCCATGGGAGGAAAACAACCAGAGATTCTCCAGAGGATTCACCGCGAGCGAGTGGGCGTGTTGATGATGCTTCTGAGAGCTTTGGGTGATAAGATATCGAAGTGCTATAAACAAAAACATGTGATCTCTGCCACAGAATGAATGCTCCGGAGACTTTTGTGTTGTTGTGAATGCGTAACAGCAGAGAATCTGGAGAACTACGGAGAATGTCCGAACCCATTTGTGCAGACGTCCTCCAGAGTTTATGTCTAAGGCCATCATGCTTGTGTATTGCCTCCTCCACTTGTGTGGAAGTTGCTGTTACAAGTGAAGGACTCTTAGCATCTAAAGCCTGATAACAACTTTATTGCCTTCACTTTGAAAACTAGACATGCTAACTAGCAGATCTTGTACTGACAAATATAACAAGTTGATAATCATCTTGGAGTCGTGCACCAGCTTTGTCGCTGCTATTTCCTCCACCACCTGTATATTCTATTCCTCCCCACTGATCAGTGAGCCATCATCCCGTGCCCTGATTGGTCCGATCCGTCTGCTGCCATGGCGCCACGGGGTAGGTATTATGGGGGTGTCACTCAAACCTCTCAGAGGAGAAAATGGAGGGAGCTGATGTGGCATTAGGTCATCCTCGCCCCTCCTGCTCGCGCTCTGTGGCGCTCTGACAGGTCTCATCATACAGGGGACCTGCCGGGCAGATTGACAACTCAATGAGACGACCAGCGCCGGGCTTTTACAAGCACCATTTCACGGCTTCAGTCTTTGTATGACAAACCCCATACAACTCCCAATATGCCCTCTGCCACCACCCCCCCCCAAATTCTGTTTTTCCCCTCTCTTCTTTCTCTCCACAACCCCTCCCTGTTTTAATACTGTCCTACTTCTGTGACACTGGTTTTTGATGGGATGTAGCTGCAGTAATTATAAGAGAAGCAGCCACCAAGAGGAAAAACAGAAAATAGTGAAGACTGAGATGTTTTAAAATTCTATATTAACAAGAGGGAATTAAGTTCAGTAGTGCAATGTTATTTACATATGAAAGATTTTGAGGTACTGTTATATTTGAGTGCTATACTTCCCTTCACATCATTTTCATTTTCATTTATTTATTTTTATTTAGTAGGTAAATTATGATTAAGAACAACAGATATGATTAGCTTAAGTAAAGGTTTAACGACCTTCAGCTATATTGCAAAAATGATAGCTTTTCATATGAATTAATAATCCAAGAATAAGACACATCATCATTTAACATTGAGAGAGGCCATTTTTCTGCAAGAGTACATTTCCACCGTGAGTAGAATAAAGGTGCAGTGCAATCTCCAAGTAAAACAAATGGAAACTTCTAAGTTTGAATATGAACATCAGGTCTCGGGGACATTTTGTTAAATCTAAAAAATCTAAATATTGCAGAAGAAATGAAGAGTTTTATCAATAAAAAGGAAGATACACTATGAAGTGGAAAACTACAGCTGAACTTTGTATTTTTTACAGTGAAGTTGCGTTCCAGGTGGAAGGCTCCAAGAGAGAACACAGTAGGATTTATTCTTTCATGGAGATTCAACATTGTTTTAAGGTATACTTGAAAATCAAACCAGAAGACGACCTATGACCTCCACACCTTTACTCTTCATCTTGCTGAACCTTGAGGTGCAGAATCACCCAGTACACAGTTCTCAGGGATACTGGCCTGACATGAAGGTAGAGGTGGGAGGATGGAAGGAAAGAAAACACGGATGTGGGGAGAGAGGACAACACGCAAGGTGGCGAGGAGGGAGAGGAAATGAGGAAAGGAGGGAAAGTGGGAGGCATAGAGGGGAGGGCATATACCGTCACGCTTTGGTGCTTCTCAATTGGAGTCTGAACAGCGGCCACAAAACCCGGCTCACTCCATATACCTCATCTTTGCATGTGAAAGGACGCTCCATTGTCCGGCTCTAACTGCACATTTAACCTGTCTGGACTGAGAGAAAGGGGACATTTCTCTCCCTGTCTCTCCCCTCACTCCCTCTCTCATATTAACAAACCAATTAGCCAGACATTCCACCTGCAACAACAACTTCTTAACACTCCTGCTAAATAGTGAACAACCAGCTTTTGGATGTTTGATTTTGAGCCGGAGGCTGAAATGCAGAGCTTAATTTCTCTTGTTTTTTAGGATTTGACCTTGAGAGTCTCCATGGAGATTTAATACAGGTTTAATGCCTGTAACCAGTGGTCATGTGACCACAGGATGTAAATAAACCTATTGCTTGTTCACCGTCACATTCAGATGTTCAGAAATTGATTCGGATGAACACATTTTGATAAAATAAAAGTATAGTGTCATGTTAGACTGGATCTCTGATGAAATTGCCATTTAAAGGTTTTCTGTAGATTTTTCAGCTGCATAGGCCATAATACACAATTTTAGGACTTTTCATAAAGTTTCATAAAGAATTAATTTTCATTAACTTCTCTCCTGACAAAGGTGAACATTGTTTTAGTAGCTGTGGGTGCAATATAATATAATTGGAAAACTGCTTGCATGTACTTGGAACTTTTATAAACACAAAAGTTTACTTTTAATATCTTTAATCACTACTTATAACCCTATAAATTCTGCTGGACAGGAGGAATACATTTTTGAAACCATGAAACTCTAGTAGGTTTCCCAGGTTGTTGGGAAGTGCTGCCATTCTTGTACTTACATGTTAAATAATAGGCAAGTTTGAAAGATCTATCATATCTCACTGTCCCTTTGCTTATACGCTCTAACACGAAGGATTGTTTTCGGCACTGACAAACTCAGTGGATGGTTAATATTCTCCTCAGAAGGTTTATCTTGCTTTTTCTCGGCAGAGGTCAGTCCAGGCCACAGCCCACTGTAAGACGCCTTGGACTGGATTGTCAGTGAAATGCCACAGATGTGAATGCAGACATAAGCTCGCCACAGACCACTCCCCTAAAGCCCCGGCATGAATACCGGCTTCCTGAGGAGCTGCGTCCCAGAGAGAGGACGCCATCTCGGTACCTGTGAAGCCATCAAACAGTCGACTGCTGGGCTTGTTTGTGTCGGCAGCCGAGTCCGTCCTCAGCAAGAGCTCTCTCAACACAATGTCCGACGCCCCCGGCTCTCCAGCTTTGGAGCTCAGCCGAGGGGCCAGCTGTAAGGGAGACTCAGCCGGGGGCCCAAGGCCAGAGCAGGTCCAGAGGCCTGGTGCTGGGGGACTCTGACAGGGGCAGCTGTATCCCAGCGGCCACCTCACCACTCATTCTTCTAATTAGACACTTGGAGAATCAACTCCCGCGAGGGGTCTCCCTACACTCCTCCTGAACTACAGAGCCATGGACAGGAAAAAAAGATCTTCACTTGATCATTTATTCAGTTTTTTCTGTTGACATTTCACTAAAAGCACTGATGGTCTGTCAGTGTAAGGAAGATATGTACCGCACTGGACGTGTCCTCTCTCAGTCACATCCATACTTTTACATTTTCATTTTGAAAACAGAAGTTTCAAACTAAAACGACCTCTGTCCCCACTATGTCTGCGTTTTGACTCACTTTTAATCTCTGTCCTTACTAACATTTTCAATGTTTTAGATTTGGCTCTGAAACTCCGAAGAAGGATGGACACCAGACATATCTGTAGTAGATGAAAATGTAGATGAGTGAGGATTCAGCCTCAGATGTCTGTGTCCAGTTGACAAGCCCCACATCATTCTTCACAGCAGCACAGGTGGATTTTGGTTCATAAGCCTGGATCGTAAATTATTGAGCAGCATTTCCATTTTGCTGCAGTTTATAGGACCACGTCCTGCCACTTTAGTTTTAAGTTTAGGTTTGTATCGGCAGGATGTTGCTGCTCTTCAAGAAGTGATGATCCAGAGGATGCTGTGAGTTTTCATCTGCTGTTACAACAAGGTCTTAACGTTTAAACACAGTAGTTCCATTCCATTCCTGAACCTAAATTATCAAATGATGATGTAACTTTGAACATTGGTCCCTCAGCCTCATCAGCACCCATGTTAAGTTGTGATGTTCATGTACCTTGCTAATGTGAAGGAGTCAGAGGATGTGATGCTGCATCAAACCATCTTAACATCAGTGTTTCCACCTGCTGCTGGAGTTCAAATACAGAAAGTGACTGGACATGTGGAACCATGTTTTCCAAACTTTGGCTACACTGTAACTAAACTTCAGTGAAAATGCATGGAGGCTGCTGTGAAAAGTCTTATTTGAAATATTTAACATTTGGAGAATTAAATTTAAACGTTTTTCTCTTACTATGCAGGGACATTTCTCCACTGGTGCTGATCAGTGTGAATGTTCTGCATCTTAATTAGCGGGGATGGGACGCTCCTCCCTGCTCAAGTCCCACTTTGTGAGGGCAGGTGCAGCTTTAAATGACTTGTTGACATTTTTTGCAGTGTGCAGAAGGTGGCAGGTTGTGATCCTACAACCCACATCTCATATACATAATCCAGCAGGCAGGCGGGCCCCTGCTCTTGTTGAATGGGGGGACTCTCCCTTCCTCTGGGGACGTTTCGGGTCTGAAAGAGAACCCTCACCACCCGGCTACCGGGGGCCTGTGGGCGCAGTGAGAAAATGAAGACCTCTGCGCCCCTCTAAATCCCAAGGAATTTCTCATTAAACATAGGTCCCGGGCCCTCTGGGCCCTCACCCACCCCCCATGAGGGGTCTCCCTATCTGGCAGGGAGAATGGAGCTCTCCACTCCACTTTGTGCTGGCTGCCGGCTACTAGGGCCGGTTATTCACCTTTTCCTTTCTCAACCGCACAAGAGCTTTCTCCCAATCATGCTTTCAAAGCCCTCAGGACTTCCTCTTCCTTTCATTCAGTTTTTACATAAGTGTGTGTGTGTCTGTGAGTGTGTGTGTATGTGTGTGTGATGTCTTTTAAGGCGCAAAAGAGAGAAAGGCATAATTGAATTTGACATTTTTTAATGGTCTCCTGAGATATTTTTGTCTGGAGGCGTCAGAGCTGGAATGAAGCGGACTCTCATTTCAAAGAGCTTTTTCTTCTTTTTTCACATGTTGTTCATGAGTACAAGTAGGATTAATGAGGATTATGTATATGAGGGGAGGTAATGAGTTTTGATGAGACTAGAGAGGATATTTAGTGTAAGATTTCAAAACATCCCAGTGAGTCAGGACTTGGCAGCTTCAGCAGCTCCCGACTTTTCCTGCTGTTTTTGAGTCGCTCCATTCTCATGAGATAATGAACTGAAGGACAAAACATTCGAGAATCATTTTATTTTATTTTCAGAGAATAAAATTCAGAAATAAGATGAAGGGAGAAGCTGTGGCGTGTCTGATGTTCTTCTGAAACAGATGCTGTTACCTCCCCTGTGTGGAGAAGAACTGCTGCTGCAACTGGACAGACACACCTCATCCCCAAATACTGCAGATGCCAACATGCTGACCGTCTGTTCTAAAATATTGAACTGATCCAAACAACAGCAGCAAAGACATTGACAATACATCATATACTCGTATCTTGTGTGTTTGGAGGCAAAGTATTAGACTTTGCTCTTGTTTTGAAAAGAAACAATAACGTTATATAATATTTCACAGCTGTGGATGAATCTGTCCAATTGTGTGACGTGCTTGCAACCTGCAACAAGTCTTAATATTGTTTCTTGTTCAGTGACTCCGATGCTCTCGGTGCTTTGTTGTACTTTTCCTGTGGTGAACACTCAGTGGGGTTGTCCACTGCCTCCCTGGCCTGTTTGTCAGTTTATCAGTTGAGCAGCTCCGTGTGCTTCTCTCACTCAAAGACATTGATCTGATGATTGACATGCAGGGCGACCTCAAAGGCCGGACATCTATCTCCATGGTGATAAGATGATTCAGCCCCTTGACTTGAGTCACCGCTGACAAACAACACAGATGCTGACATTTCTGTTTTTTTCCTCTTGTGACGTGTCCTCGATTTGTTCTCGCTGAGTGGCTGTTTTGATCCTGCACAAATAAAAGATAAAGTACTGTATGTGTAAAATAAAAACAGGCGAGAGGGCTTATTTATATCCTGGCAACATGCTGGTAGAAGTGCTTGGTTTGTTGATTCAGGGCGCTGAGATGTTTTTATATGAAGCTCTAACAGTTTTATTTAACCAAACAAAACGGTTCATGATTAAAAGGACACAATCTGCACACGATAAACAGAGAGGCAACGGGAGAACCCATTTTGGGCTGGGATGCTGGAAAAAATGTTTGCATCACCTTCTGAAAAGTTAACAGATGAAATGGTCAGAGATTTCTGTGAGTATGATGGTGCATAACAATCATGTCAGGATTAGACCTTTAACAACAGCATCACTTTCATCAGTATTATTTAAAGCATGCTCTATAGTTTCATGCACACATCGACGAAAACAGTCGTTGGTTTCCAAATAGTTTAGATCTCTACTCAACGAAACATCTCAACCAAAATCCGACCATATATGACCTCACACTGAACACTGTATATTTCTATCTCCGCCCAGAAGGTTATTTCTTCATCTGTGTTATTTTGTTAGTAAGCAGGATTATGCAAAACCTGCTTAACCAATTTCCATGGAATTTGTGGAAGTAGTAAACCAAGGACCAACCCAATAAATGTTGGAGCGGATCAGGACGAAGGGGCAGGTCCAGGAAATGTTGTAGATTTATTTTACATTGTGAGATAGGGCGCTGTTCAACCCTTTCGTTGTTTCTCAGAGAAAAAGGGATTCATATCTATGAGTGGATGAAATTTCATGCAGAACAGAATAATAATACAGATCTAGTGAATTAAAATGTGGTTTCATAAGGGGACTTTGTGTGTGTGTGTGTGTGTGTGTGTTTATGTGTCAAGCTATTCTGGTTGGTGACATCTTGAACAAGTATGCATATGTGTACTGAGAAGAACTGGAGTTGTTTTAAATGCAAGCGGTGGTCCAACCAAATTTCTATTTGAGTTTTTCTGTTTACTACACTTTGTAGGGAATCTAAATAAAACTGACGAAAACAAACTGCTCATGGAATTATTTCTGAAATCGTCCTCACAAAGTGATTCATGATTTCCACTTCGGTTCGGGACATGAGCGATAACTCTGAGAGGAGAGGAGTGAAACTGAGACGAAAAAGAAAAGAGTTAATGGAGAGAGCGAGAAGGAGAGAGGGAAACGGAGTGAGAGAGAGTTGTCCCATGAGGCCAGGACAGCTGACAGCTGGGTTCAGAGGAGGTCAGAGGTCACGGATTGGCAGCAGTGGGGGAGTGAAGTGGAATCTAAAACAACAGGAAGACACAGACACACAGACACACACACACACACACACACAAACCCACACAGGAGATGAGCGCAGGCCTCTGGAACATACTCTCTCTCGGACTCAAAATTCATCAGCGTGTGGACTGACCACCCCCTTTCACAGGAGCTTTCACTATGTGTGTGTGTGTTTGTGTGTGTGCGTGTGTGCATGTGTGTGTGTCCGTCTGAATTACCACCAGTGCTCCAAGGGCCCCAAAAGCCCCAGGTTGTCTCCATATCATTTAGACTCTACATAATTTGATTAAATACAAATTTGCACCACTGAAGCAGAACATTAGCTCTGTCCTCCATCTTCCACTTTGTGGCATCGACTTATCGCAGGTTTTAAAAAGCCTATTTTTTTGTGTTCCATTCAATCACTTCAGGTTTTTCAATGTCGAGCAACTAACATGTAAGAAATGCCGGGCAGGGTCGTATTATTCCATCATAGATGAAGTGAACTGCAAGCAACTGCTATTTTCTTACTTTTATTAATGCAGTACATGTTCCTGATTTCCTGTGTTAGTGTGTCAGTGAGGGATATGGTGGTGGACGTCACCCTTTGTCTTCCCGTTGCATGCCAGCTATATAAGACATGTTTCATAACTACAAAATCATGGTTTCATTGGGAATAACTGAGGACCATGATAAACACTTCACTATGGAACCACATGAGAGGAAAATCATAAATACATTACCACACTTCAATGTCTTAAACCTGCTCTAATTTTCATGCTTTTGTCTCGAGCTTCTATTAAAAGTTAAAACATATATATCTATATATGAGCTGACATAGCATTAAAACAGATATTTAGACAATATGAAACCTATGCAGGGAGGAGAGACCCTGTTTTAAAAAATAAATGTGCAGAAGTAAAAATAGTTCATACCAGTGATGGTTTCACCTTCTGGGATTCTTACGTTGTTCAGTCAATGTAAAACTTGATGTATTTATAACCTGAAACCTGAACTATTTTGATCAGGTAGACAAATAATGTCCAAGTCAAATAACTGCTTTATTCAGGTTGAGACTCGGTGACAGAGATAAAGAATTCCAGAGATGTGCTCGCGTCTCAAACCTCCACTTTATATCGTGTGCTCTGCTGCCCTTCAGTGGACGTGTTGAGTCATTACAAATGGTTTTAATTGATTGAATAAAACCAATTGAGGCTTTCGTCAAATAATAAAAGATGTATGTGGTTGTTCTGAAGCGATGATAACAGAGGACTCAGCTACTAGTTTAATAATGTCTTAGTTCAGTGAACTTCAAAGTCCCTGTGTTGAAAATATGTAAAAGTGTCATCAGTGAAATGGAATCAAAGGATCATTGTAAAAATAATGCTTCAGCAGAATAATGTCCCCTTTGTGGGATTTCTATAGACATTTTACGCTTGTGATGCAATGTGTAAGCAGCAGTTTACTTTTCTAGCTGCATACTCAAGTAAGTGTAGTTAGTCCAGTGTTTCCTAATGTAGGGGTCAACCCCAGGCCTCTGGGACGGAAGGTACCGGGGCCCTGGAGGCCCAAAAAGCCCCAAATTCACATGTCAGTTGCTTTAGGAACATGTGGTTCACAGTGTTGAACTGGTTACTTGCAAACTGTATCGGTTACTCATTTCACATTACTTTTATATTAAAGTAGTCTCAGCAGCAACAGTAATGGGTTACATTAGTTTTTTTACTTTATGGTGAATACATTAAAATAGCATTTAAAGATTCAGTGTGTAAGAATTAGGTGAAAGGGAATTTTATACAGAATAGTTACTAATCCCAGGGATGTTTACACTGTGTAATCATATAAATGGTGCCAAATGTTTTCTTTATCCTAAACTTGCCCCTTTATATTGAAATACTTTATATTAACAAATGGAGAGGGTCCTCTCTATGGAGGCAGCCATGCTTTTTACTTAATCCAGACTTAGTTGAGTTTTTAAAACTTTGTTTTTTATGACAACTGAAGGTTTCCACAGGTTCTCTTTCATGTTTGTAATGGGAGGGGGAGGTGAGGGGTTTTCAGATGCAACATTCATCTTAGATGAAACTAAATTCTACACACTGAGCCTTTAAACCAGATAACCACATGACACATCTTTTGCACATGTGACTCATGGATTTTCTGACCATCCAGCTGAAACAGCCTCGGTGACTACACACAGTTCTCCACAAGTCCAACCACAGGGGGTCACTGACCCTCTAACTCTAAAAGAAGGTGACTCCTGAGTGGAGGCCTACATGTGACATACACCAAGAACACCAAACTGAATTTAGACCAGACGACTTTGGTATGACCAGAGCTCGTATTTCTGCTCTTTAGGTAGAAGTGACCACATACTCCTCACCTCCACCTTTCACACACCAGTCTGAACACAGAAACTGACCAACCCTTCATCCATCAGACTCAGTAACAAGTCTGCTCCCAGAGGTTAAACAGAGTGTTACCGGAATCGTAGCTGTATTGTAACTACTGAATATATAATCTCCTACAATATCATTACTGAAAAAAGTTGTCTTTACTTCACAGTTACATGTTACTTAGTGTTTACTTTGTAATCTGTTGCTACCAAAACTGTCTGTCAAACCAATAATTCTTACAAATGTTACAAACAACCTCAGGGGGAGTTTCACAGACTTTAAGGTTTGTTTACAGGTTGTTTGAATATTGTTCACAGATCTGGGGAAGAAGGAAAACTGTATAATAAACAAACTATGATGAATGTTATTATGGTATTTCATTTGTTTTACAGAGGTTTATTTTACTGTGATATCAAAGTTATTTTATTAGGTACAACCTGTTACAGATGACAGCATATTATTAGAATGTATTTATTTAAATAAAGACTTATAAATCAGCAGTTTCTAAGTAAAACCCTGATCTTATTGAGCAGTTATATCAAAGCAGTATTAGACAATAATATCTTATAAGTTCTTATAATGCATCCGTGGTCTAAATTAGAGTAAATCCGCGTCCACTGGAATAATGACGGCACACCAGGGGGCGATGCGCGTGGCTTCCGAGGCGCGGCGCTGTTTCTGCGCTGCGCAGTCCCGCAGCAGGCCCCGTCCTGCCTGCCTGTCTCTCTCTCTCTTCTCTCCCCTGTCTGTCGCGACGTGTCTCCCCCTTTCTCTTTCTAATCAAACATTTCCTGGTTAAAAAAAAAGACAGAGGCTGACATTCCACACGCAGCTCACGCAGATCACGCGTGTTTCCGCCCCAACCGAGTGAAAAGCAAACAGGAGGGGAGAGAGGTGGAAGCTGATGTTATTCGCCGTGTGTGGCCGCAGGAAACGTCACAAATACTCTTATAATACTCCTGCAGGGACTCGTCTCTTCCTCCACAACCCTCCAGTGGAGCTTGGAGCTGCTTTCTCCCCACGTCACTCTCATGTTTCCCCTGAGTTTCCCTGAGCAAGAGGAGGGTCTGTGCGCTGCGGCCGCGTCGATCATGAACCGCAGCTTGTCCCCACACCGACACCCGTTGACAGGGCTGGACTGAGAGACAGCAGGGGGGGGGGCTGTATTTTTACACCTGAAACATGCCCACCGTGTCCACATCTAACACATGTGGAGAAATCCTGCCCCAAGAAAAACCAAACACACCAACGCAGAAACCTCGCAGTGGATCAGCCCCAGTCTCTCCGGCCGGGGAGGCTCTCTGTGGCTTCCTCTCTGCAAACACACTCGTTTCCCTTCACGTGCATCACGAGAAGACACAAAATGAACACGATCGAGGTTTTTAAGTGGCACCAAGTGTCGTGGATCATGCTGTCAGACGATGTTTGGGCACACACACGGCACACACGGGCATACACACACACACAGCAGAGTAGTGCTTGTGCCTCAGTCTCCCTGAGTCGTGTGTCAGGAGCGCACATGAGCCTTCAGCAGCCCCAACATGTAGAAACTACATGTTCCTGCCGTGGCCAGGACTGATCCAAGACCCTGACAGGCTCATCTGACACCTCCAGGGCGCGGGAGTGGTGCGCTTTGTGGGCTCAGATCCTCCGTGGCTGGGTGAACTTTATATCGAGGCATGCATTAACACTTTGTGGCCTGTTCTTCTCCGTGTGTGTGTGTGTGTGTTTTTTCTTCCTCCTCTAAAAGACTGGAGGACTCCATTTTGAAGGCACCGGGTGAGCAGCCAGAGAGCAGTAACACAGCAAGTCGTCTGAGGGGGAAGGAAACTCATCTTGTTTTTCCGGGTACAAGCCTGCAGCACCATTTTCACTGCTCCTCAGATGGTGGTTATAGTGATAGTGATAGTGGTGGACCTTTTTTTTGCATCACTTCATTTATTAGTGTTTTCATCTGATGTCCAAGTGCGCGTCGGGGTGGATGAGGAGGATGGTGCCAGTTGTTGGCACAAGTTTGGGCATGTGACATGTCCTGGTGATGGCGGCCTGGTGAAGGTTAATTATTGATGCTGGTAATTAGGGGAAAGGGCGGGGCGATTGTTTTCTTTTTGAAGGTGTCGTGTTCTTTGCCTTTTTTTGAGCTGTTTTGATTTTTTTTCTTCCTTTTTTCTATCTTCTGGAGAGATTCACGGCCCCTTCCTCTGAGATCCACGCGGTGGGAGGGAGGCGGTGGTGACGGTGCGCACAGCACAGCAGAGGAAAAGAGTGACTTTCCAGTGGGGGGGCAGGCGAACAGCCTCTCAGCAGAGAAGACATCCACAGGCGGTGGATTACAAAGTTATGGGCATCCTCACTGAGCAGTAACAAGGGGGAGTGTCGTTGGAAAGAAGCGCAACACTCTCGCTGTTCTATTCCAGGGGCCGCTGGACCAGGCTTTAGCGCATGTAGAGAGGAGGAGGAGGGGGTGAGGGAGTGAGGAGGGAGGGAGGGAGAGTGAGTACGTTTCACAGGATCCAGGCCTAGTAGTATTGCCGCCGGGACTCTCCTCATCCGCTTTCAAATTTTGGCAATTTGGCGCATTTAGACGCCAAAATGTGCGGGTTGAGGCCCGGTTCTGCGGCGGCTGACACCGGAATGGTAAGATTCCCGCGACGGATCCCGCGTCATGTGGCGTTTTCTGCGGGATTTTTGTGTTGTTTGTCTGACACACACACATCGCCTGCATCTGTCGGAAGGGAAGCCTGTAGAGGAGTGTGTGTGTGCCCGTGTCAGTGTCAGTGTGTGTGTGTGCGTGAACTTGTGTGCCGTCGTGTTTGCATGTTATGTGGCGTTTGTGTTCGTGCAATCGTGGAAACGCTGCAACCCCGCGAACGACGCGCGGAGACACACACACCTACACTCTCACGCATCACGCACACCTTGGCACACGCGCGTCAGACACACGCACGCGCACGAGCGGGTCCATTTTATTTCCAGGTCGCCGGCGTTTTTCAACGTCGGGCTGGACTTTTCACATGACGCGCCATAACAGTGATGATAACAATCCTCCTGCAGGAGACATTGTGGATACTGTGAGTTTGCAGGCTGCTGACCTTAATCGGGGTTGATGTCATTTTCATCATATCGCGATATTTGTTTCCTGGGAAGGCTTCTTTTCTAGCGGGGCTGCGGTCTTGGTGCAGAATCTCTCCAGAAATGTCACATTAGGCGGATCAGCTGGTCAGTGAGTGTGTTTGCGCTTTTATTTGACATGATGTCACGGTACAATGTCTGTACTGATCCGTCTGAGCTGTGCTTCTCTGCTGTCACTTTGAATTCCCAGCTGCTTCACTAAGATTGAAAGACAAAATGATGCCCTCTTATGGGAGCAACAACCTTAAATCACATCTGATTTTCACATGTGATTATAGTGGAAGTCCCTGAATAATAATTATTAGCTTATAGTAACAATGTTTGGTGCAAGAAGAACCATGTTTATGTTTTAAAGTAATACAAACCGATGTCTTCCTGGTACCAGGAATGCGGGCCTCACACTGACATCCTCTTTTCACCTTTCAGGAAGGAACCATGCCAGCATGAGTGGGCCTCATGTAGGCCCTGGACGAGACGCCCATCAGTCCATCTGCCCTTTGACCCCAGGCCGTGACCTCTCCACCCACTCAAGCTCCTCCAGACATGACCACAGGTTCGGCCTAACCATGTCTGCTGCCGCCTCATCCCTCAAGCATGCATCCCTCTATGGGTTTGCACAAAGGGACCACCCCTCCTCCTCCTCCTCTTCATCTTCCTCCTACAGTCCTCTGAGGAGGCTGCAGCATCTCACCACCATGGTGAGCCAGCCTGACCTGGTGCTGCCGGTGAGGGAGCCAGAGAGGAGCTGGGAGTGGGGGACACCTAAGAAGGAGAGGGGGAAGGAGATGGAGATGGACTCCTGGGCTGATTGCACCGGCAGGGATTATTCTGTAACCCAGAGTACCAGCAGGGAGGAGAGCTTTGGTCACTTCTCTGCTGGACGAAAACAACCTGAAGTCCAAAGTGGAAGTAGAGATACGCCAGCAGCCAATCAGAGCGATCCTGTCACTTCAGAGAAAAAGACGGACAGTTGTTTCTCGGGCCCACCTAGCCCGGCCTTCTCACTCGATAGCAACAGCCCTTTCGCGAATGGCTTCCTCCATTTTGAATCCTCTTTATTCGAGGATGACGACACCAGTCAGGTGCGAGAGACGGTGTCACCCATCGAAGTCTTGCAGGGGAAAAACGAGAGGGCAGGGAATACTCTTCAGTCAACTCCCGGAGATGTAAATCTGAACTCCAAGGACACAACCCGGTCATCAGCCAAGGTCGTCACCCGGTCCCAGTCCTCAGGTCAACGCAGGAGATACTGGGACGGCTCAGATGATGAGTGGGAAAGTGACAGCGGTCTGCTCCTGTTTATGGATAGTCCATCAAAACATTCAATGGCAAGTTTGAACCCTATAGGCATATGGCTTTCTATCTGGTGCAGGGAGACACAACATAGTAACATTTCAATATTGCCCTTTGTCAACAGAACATATCTTTTGATGGATCACATAACTTTTTCTAATGTTACTTGGAAAAGTTCACTTCTTTAGACCTGTCATAACTAAATATTAAATACAGACGTGACATGGCTCCAAAACTGTAGCTCAGTCATTCATAAACACCATTTTTGAAAACAGGTAAATGAAAACATTCACTTCTATTCATGATTTTGTACAACACAGATTCCTTTAACAAAAGCAACACCACTTCTGAGTAATTACATTTTGTATTATACATGTTGACATTAATGTCTTTGACAGTAGAGTAGATGCACTTCAAAATACAATGGTCAAGATGTTAAACTTGTTTGCTCTGAGACAGCACATTGAGTGATACCACATTTTCAGACGTCTCATTGTTCTCCATGTTGTCGTCAGCAGAACAGCGTGAAGAAGAAGTCTTTGCCACCTGTGAAGTTTTTAGAGGGCGAGGTAATTTGGGCAAAGTTCAACCGAAGACCTTGGTGGCCATGTGAGGTGATCGTCGACCCCGTACATGGAGTCTACCACAGACTGAAAGGTGAGCCTGGAGCATTGTTGACCTACTATTATAACCTGTTGACTTACTGATACTGCCTAGACTTGCATGTTGGTTGCTTTCAGGTGTGTGATATGTCCTTTGGATGGATTATTTTCATAATTTAATTGATTTTTTTTTAGATATAACTTAAAGAACAAACCCACAGCAATATTTACATTTTAATCATATTGTGACCATGTAACAGCATTTACACTGTGTTTTAATACTATATTGAGTGGTTGCATTTCAAAGCTTCCGGTGGTTTGTCGATGCAATCATGTACTTCCTGTGTAGGATGGTGTGGTGTTAACTTGCATCTCATGAGATTGATGCTGTGTTGTTTGCCTAGAGCCCAGTGACCGGCCCTGTCGGCTTTACCACATCAAGACCTTTGGTGAGCCAGTGGAGCATGTCTGGTTGGAGGAAAAATCCATGCACACTTTCCATGGAGGCTATGAATTTGAACAGCTCCTCCTAATGCGTCGGAGGGGAAAGCAAACGGAGAAGAACTCTAAATACACTGTAATTATTATTTTACTAATAAGGAGTTGCTGCTGGCTTACTAGAATAAAATAAAACCAAATTCGTTTTTTGTCTTCTGCAAGCTGATGAATCTTTTCTTTGCCTGTCTGCAGATCGCAAAGCGTTTTCAGGAATCCTGGAAATCCAGTGTGGCAGAAGCCGAATCTATTCTTCCAGAGAGATCCAAAATGGCTTCTTCCAATTCTGTGTCCATGAATGATGTCTCCCACATCAGTTCCATACCGGAAAGGGAGAGCAAGGCCCTTCCAACCTCTTCTCCATCCCCTTCACCTGTCTCTGCCCTGCCTGAAACGCTACACGGGATCAATGGATCCCTTTCATCCCCTGTTATTTCATCCCCAATAACAACTCCAGCAAAGCCAAGCACTTTAAGGAAGTCTTCTGGCAAGAAGAAACCAAGTAAATCATCAAAAGACACGAAGAGTAAACACTCTAAAGGATTGTTGCCGAATAGCCCTGACCAATCGGAGAGAGATAATGGAGAGTGTCCATATTCTGACCTTGAGTCAGTGCCTAAGATTTTGTGTCCTAAAGCACTTGAACGTCAATCTAAGCTACATTCGACTCCGCCGACTGTTACAGTTGTCAAAGAGGTGAAGAAGCAGCCAGAGATTCAGAGTGGTCTTTGGTTCAGTAAATCAGGCAAAGACAGGAGACCTAAAACAACCAGTCCTATGCCAGACCGCAATCTCTTTGGTAAGGCATCCTGTAAGAAAAAGAGCCTACCTGCTGTTAGTAAAAAGATGCTGGTTACATGCGTCTCCTCTAGTGGTGCTATCAGTGACCAGTCAGGGACGCCAGACAAGCATAAAACTCTGGTACCTGCTGAAGCGAATCTGTCTGCTGGACAGTCAGAACAGCTGAAGTGTAAAAACCCTCCAGTTTCCAACAGGCTATTTGGTACAAGTGGCAGTCGTGCTGACGGCTCAGGACTGTCAGAGAAACCAAGGTCCCAGGTCTCTGTCGACGCTGGTGTGCCCGATGACAAGTGTGGATTCTCAAAGTTCATACAGACACCCAGTAATATAACTGACACTGTTATTGACATGTTGTCTGACCAGTTTGGTAGCTCAGATGATAAAAAGTGCCAAGAGCAGAGTATGAAAGTTGGTACCAATGACCAATCCAGATTTTCAGAATGTCTCAAGCGTGTCAGTCAGACTGAACACCCTGAGAATACGGCTAATAAAAAACATCATGTAATTGAAAGGATTTCTGATCAAGCAGAAGTAAAAGAAAGAAACGAAACTCCAAAGCTATCCACTTTAAATGTTGACACCACTGACCCACTTGCAATTCTCGAAAAGCAAACAAGTCTTGTCTCTAAATGTAGGCTGCCTTTTGTCAAATTAGTTCGCAAGGAAATAGAGGGTAAGAAGTTCCAAAACGACAGTGTAACCATTAGTCCAGCTGGCCAACCTGGATCCACAAAGAAGAAAAAGACCAGAGACAAGAAAATAACAAAAATATCCTCTAAAAGGTCAGACTGGGTGGATGACAAGACAAATGTCTCCATGGATAAGGCATCAAGCTCGGAGACCACTAATGTCTCAGTTGTGAGGTTAAAAACAAGTGGAGGGAATAGTGTTCTTCAACTCTCATCAGAATCATCACAACAGAAAACTAGTGTGTTCTCCAATGTGGTGAGTGTGTCTGCTGAGCAGTTAGGTTGCCCAGAAGCTGAGAGGAAATCATTATTCAATGTCAGCCCAAGCAATGTGACGTTTTCCTCCCTTAATCAGTCAGACCAGTCTGAAAGTAAAAAGATTCCCTCCTCCAATGCAACCAGCATGTCTTCTGACCTGTCAGGCAGCTCGGCAAAAACAATAACTTCGGTCACTAGTAAATCTTCCAATGCAATTCCTGCCCCTCAAGGAAATTTGGTATCTGGGAATCCTTGTGTTTCCAAAGTCCTATCTTCTGAGAAATTAAAGAAAGTTGTCGGAAATTTGGTATCTGGGAATCCTTGTGTTTCCAAAGTCCTATCTTCTGAGAAATTCAAGAAAGTTGTCGGAAATTTGGTATCTGGGGGTGCTTGTGTTTCCAAAGTCCTACCTTCTGAGAAATCCAAGAAAGTTCTCCAGAAGTCAAAGCAGATTCCAGATGAAGTGAGTAAAGTCATTCTTGAGCAGCCTGCCCACCTGCCAGCCAGCAGTCGACTGCTGACTAGAGCCCTCAAAGCCATGCAGGAGGTGGAGCAGAAGAAGCAGGACAACGCTAAAAAGCAGGCTGAGCACAAAGAACTCCTACATGCACTTAGGGGAGTTGAAGACTCTGTGTGTCATTCAGCACGTCACTTATCTCGTGGTCCAAAGGCCAAACTGAAAATTAGCACAAAAATAAAATCTCTTAAATCTAAAGACAATGGTGAGCATAATCAGGATGCTTGTTCTAGCCGTAGTAGCCCCCCTGCGAGGTCTTCTGATTCAACTGACATTGAAGCTGATGTCAAAAGTGAAGCAGAAGACCACTCAATATCCTCGACCCCGCCAATGGACTTCATCCCCCTCACTTCTAAGGTGAAGGAAAAGAATGACGATCGTTCCTCTGCCTTATGCTCCTCATCCTCACCTTCTTCACCATTCTCTTTCATGAATGCCTTTAAGAACGTGGAAGAGGTATCCTTCCAGTCTGTGACGAGTGAGGGTAATGGTAAACCCATCTCTTTCAAACCAGATACAAACTACAAGTTTAGCACTTTTCTCATGATGTTGAAGGACTTGCATGACACTAGAGAACGAGAAGGGACCCCTTTAGAACTGGACATTGGGCCACCAAGTGCACATGTCAAGGAGGAGCCCTCAGTGATGCCTGGGGAGGCTAAGACGGCTGGGCAAGATCAGCAATTTCAACATCTTGGTACAATTTCGAATTTAAGTCCCGACAAAATCACCATCACACACAGTGTAGACAGCAAAAGTCCGACTTTGAAGAGGCCCTATAACAGAAGGAGCAGCTGCACTGGAATGAAAAAGAGATCCAACCGCAAAGTGCCTTGTCGTCCTGCCAGGTCTGGACCTGGTTTCCCAGGACTGGAGTCCACATCAAGAATGGCATCACTACCAACAGCGGAATCTTCCTCACGCATGGACTGCTTATCCCGATTCCAGTCCCTGTTAGGCATGCAAGCCAGCAGTTGGGAAAAGCAGCCTGGAGGCGGGGAAGGATCGGTTCAAGATGAGGCGGATGAGTTGTGGAGCAGGGTTAATCTACAGAATCTACAGAACATGGTGCCTTTGGAGCAGCAGGGATCGGACACAACGCTACATCTGGGACAGCCGAATGGCTTTTTTGAAGGCCTCACCAAGACTTACCCAAGCTTCACGCACAACGCTGGAGGACGCGACAAGGCTACAACGGGTAAGTCTAGTTGGGTTGGCCCAAATGCTGCAGCGCAATCCGACCCAAACCTGTAGCATTGCTACCTTAATAAGCACAAAGACCAGCCTCAAATGCAAAACATTTCAGAAATTATCACAACACAGTAAATGCACACCATCCAGTGGGATAACACAAAGGTATGGGTCCAGTCAACAACTGGGCAGTTTAGCCACATATGATATGATGGGTTTGATTTCATGGTAAACACAAGTTGTAGTCCACATCTAACTCACTGTTTATAAGAGGTTAGAGGGAGATGGTGTAGGTGGCACATGGCCAACTTTTTCAAACTTTGAAAAGGTAAGGTGCAGTCAAGTAGCTCACAACATGAGTCACAACAAAAGCAGTGAATGGCGCAATAATACTTAAACAATCTGGTGTTTGGACAGAGGGGAGTGGATGGTTCTTAAGAGGTTTACCCTGACCATTAGAATCAGGCAAAGCTCTCAGGCCACGCTACTGGCTTTGGCCTGCTGGTGCTCTTCTTGGTTAAAGGTTTTGTATGTGTTAGAGAATTGGCAAATGTTGGTTTAATCTGTTAAGCTACGTATTAATGTTCATCAGTTACCTAGTGATTTTGCAAACAATGTGCTGTGGAAACCCAATACCTCAGTCGTACTCAATTAAATATTGAGATCACTCAGCTCACGAGACTCTTGGTTTTCAAAGATGAACGAAGACCAAAGGAATCACTCATCTTTGGTTTTATACAGAAGACCAGCTGATTGTTAAAATTAAAATGTCCTGATATAAACAAAAATGTCTCCTTGTGTATTATCATTTATTAAATTGATTATTGTCCATCCACTATATCAGAATTCGAGTGAACTGATAAGTTGGTCAGAATAAGTCAACATTTTTATAATGTTTTTCTTTCTTTTCACTTTTCTTTTTCAGCACATAAGCGAATAAGAAAACCAAGCAAGCGGCTGATTGAATTGACTGAAGAGTACGATCAGATTTTCTCCACAAGGAAGAAAACCAAAAAGCTTCTCCAGTCAATTGGAAAGGTAAACATCACACAAAGTCAGATCTGTAACTTTCTTATTACAGTGTCGTTATATTTGTATAATGCTGGCATTGCTATTATTATGTGAAAAATGTATCAGATTGACAATAAAATCCTGTCTTTTGTTTTCTCAGGTCACTCAAACCATTACCTCCACGTCTGAAACCCCGGGATCGGACAAGAACGCACACGACCACCCATCCTCGAGCTTACTTCCCGAAATACAGACGCCACCTCCTGAGGAAATTGCTGCAACAACTCCCTGTGAACTACAAATCCCCAGCACTGAAAACACGTCTCCCCAAGATGCACCTGTGCTTTCCATCGACACACTGACCCCTCCTCCTGAAGCTGAGCCCTCGCTCTCAGGAGGCCTCGTCAAAGACAGCGGTGAGGCAGCGCTTGGGGTTCTTGCCTGTTAACTTAACTGCATTTGAAGTAATGAATGTTGTCTTTCGAAGAGTCGGCTAAAGGGAAGCCTTTTTGGAAATTTTGTGCTCATTACAAGGCCAAAAGTATGTGGACAGGGCAGCCAGAGGGGCAACAGCTGTAGGTGGAAACAGAATTTTTTCAAGTTGTTAGTTTATTCTATTCTTTCCCATCCGCCCATCCCACTCTTTAAAATACAATATCCGAAGAACACCTTAAAGGAATTCATTCAAATTTAGCAGAAATTTGCATTTGGACGGAAGGATATTCGAAATTGGTGCTCAAAGGTCAACGTCACTTTGATTTCACAACACACATTTTTCAACCTTTTTTATGCAATATCTCAAGGCTGTTTTGATCAAATTTATTCATCTTATGTACAAAAATTCATTTTTACTCAAATCCTTAAATCAAGATCATTGTGATCCGTATTTATCAGGAGAGAGAGAATTCCATCACATCTGGCACGGTCAAGGATGTGCTTATTTGAATTTAGAGGTCAAAGGTCACTGGGAACTCACAAGTTGTGTTATTTGCAACATCTCAAGAGCTCATCATTTATTTTGTTCATTATGTTATTAAGATACACTTGTTTATCTTTTATACAACTACATGTGACAAAAAAGCAGGAAATTCACTTTGTATATCGAATAAAACTTTGCCATATTGTTTTGAAAATGTGGATGATCCTCTTCATGTTGAGTCTCAACCTGACTGTGACGCTCGGTTGACAGGAAATGCTGTTCTGCTGGCGAAGAAGAGGAAGAGGAAACCCACTCAGAAGATCCTGGAGTACTGTCTGGAGGCCGAGGCTTCAACAGGCCCCAAGAAGAAGGTACAGCATGGCCATGTTGTGTTGTGTGTGCAATTATTCACGTGTGGTTTTATCTGGGACATCTGTCTCTGAGTGATTATACTCTGAGGTACCAGCGCAGGGCACTCCTCTAATTCAGTGAGGTCTGATGCAGTAGCTCCACTTTAAAACATGAAGATGTAAATAGATGTTTATAACACAGTTTATACCTTCAAAATTAGACTTTAATGAAGATGGAAAACCTGATATTTACTTGTCTTCTCTCTTGGTCAGACCAACACATTATCGTGGACTGTCATTGATTTTTGATGCTTCTCTTGTCACAGGTCAAAACACTGAAGAACAATTCAATTGCTGCCCCTCAATCAGGTCGGTAAATCATCTCAAAACAATATATATTACATCTCTTGAACCTTCATTAGTCGTTGTGTCTTGTCTGTAATACCTGATTCTAACATGTCAATTTCCCTCCCAGATTCAGGACCACCATCTCTAAAATTAAAGCGTAAGCGGATTACAGCATCCACCTCCACAACGCCCGCCCCAGAGGTTCCCACCTGTATGTCAACTCCCTCCATCCAGACCTCTCTCCCTCCCAGCGCTCCTGCACCCGCCGCTCCTGCACCAGCTCCCCCCGAACCCAACCGGGTGGAGGCGGCATCCGAAGACGTGGATACTCCTCAGCCAGAGGACCATGAGGCTCAGGAGGTCAAAAGGGACACTGCAGAGTCAGAGGTCAGACATCTTTACTTTGGTCACAGATTTGTTTTTAACTCTAACCCTTTGAAAAAAACATATGTGGGAGAGCAGAGGTGCCCTAACCCACTGTGGTTCAGGCAGAAACAGTCTCTAAATAAAACATTGCTCTGTCGTCTCCTCAGATATTCACTCATGAAAGCTTAAACAGTGAGGTTGGTAATTAGGGCCCGAGCACCGAAATCGGTGGGAGGCCCTATTGAAATTGTAATGATTATATTTAGTTGAACTTCTGAAGATATAACCTTTTAAAAATTGCTAAATGATAAACTTGTGGGGAGAGTAGGTTTCTGAAAAGAGAGAACCTAGTGCATTTGTCGGGGAATATCTCAGTCGTGTACACTATTTGTGAAGTGGTGTGTGTTTGTTTAAGGATTGTCAGCCAGTGCGACTCATCAGTGTGTTTTTAAATAGTTTTTGGACAACATGGATTCAGTATATCAGGTTTAATTACATAGACAGTGCTTACAAGTGGAATCCATTTATTATTGTTTATTTATGGAATTTGTTGTTTTTAATTTTGTTTTTGAATTTAGAATGAGATCAGACTTATCCTTTAGTGAGAGCAGAGTCGGTTGTCTTCTTTGCATTGGTGATAAATATATCAGTAAAGCTGTTTCTGATGATCCTTTGCTCCAGACTAAACATTTTAGTGATATATTATTGTTGCAGTGCTGTATGATAAAAGTCCCATTTAAGATCCATAGTGCATTATTTCTCCTCCTCATAACTTGGCTCATATATTCATTTATTTACATCCTACTTCCTGATCAACTTGCAGTGTGATTCCTGAATGATACTGAGATATTGCTGAAATTGGACCCTGATTTCTGAACAGTGAGTTTTCCTCTGTCTCAAAGGGCGAGACGTCCAGCCTGGATCACAGTTTCTCCTCCACGAAGGACGACTTGATGCTGTGTGACGACCCACGTTCACCCTCAAGGAAGATCATAGGGGACCGAGGAGGCCCCGCCTCCATGAAGGAGAACATATGTCAGGTGAGTGTCGAAAACTGAGCTGCTTCCTCTTCACACTTTCTGCAAAACATGTAAACTTTCCTTTGAGGCTTATTTTCTCTTCATTCAGTCCTCAATCTGTCAAACCCCTGGAACAGCTGGACACTTTTTGTTATTTGTTAGAATCAGCTCTTCTTAGGACTTTGTTAAATGATATGTATGTTGCTGTGTCTGTTCGTTATTTAACCAGCAAAGTGTTGAACCAGGATTTATTGTAAAACACACTGAGAAAGTGCCTGTGACAAACTGCACTGATAAAATAAAAGAGCAGTAGGTCAGTGTTCTATGATACGACCATGCATTACATCTCAAGTAGGAAATTATATTTAGTGAAACCATAGAAATCAGGCATTGTCATTTTTTCTCTTGATGCAGGCTACAGTCTTCTCTTTTGTTAATGTGTAGATCCTTTAACAGCATTGGGAAGTTTTATATTATAAAGCAGCATCTTATATTATAATGGAAACAGTGTTTATTTTGGTCACATTCTTTGACAGAGCTGTTCCTAAATGACTTTACCCTAAGAACACATTGTACTAGACCGTGGATCCCCAGTGAAAATGAAGGGATAATACTACCCATCAGACCACAGGAAATTATACCCCAACACACAGGAACACTTTCGTAGCTTCTGTGAATCACAGTTTTTATGGCCTGTCTTTACAGTGTGCTGTGATTTTGTCAGGTGTGTGAAAAGACGGGGGAGCTGCTGCTCTGTGAGGGTCAGTGCTGTGGAGCCTTCCACCTGGCCTGCATCTCCCTGGCCCAGGCCCCGAGAGGGAAGTTTGTCTGTCCAGAGTGTAAATCAGGTTCGTCTTTGTTACTCTAACAATTTACATTGAAGCTTTGACTACCTGCAAAAATATAAGAACTTATTTTTTGAAAATGTAGAAAATATATAAACAATAATTTCAGAATTTAAATTTCTCACCTCAAAGTTCTTGACCTCCAGAACACTTCATAAAAAGGTTTGAAGAAAGGAAAATATTCCTAAAAATCTTTGTTCTGTAAATATAAAAACTTTATTATATGATGTTAAAATGCTCCAAGAAATTAACTGATAAGGACTGAACCACCTTCATGATCTTTGTTTCTCTCCCAGGAGTCCACACCTGCTTCGTATGTAAGAAGCGCAGTGAGGACGTGCGGCGCTGTATGATCCCCGTGTGTGGGAAGTTCTACCACGGGGAGTGTATCGCCAGCTTCGCCCCGACTGCGCCCGTGACCCGGGGCTTCCGCTGCTCCATCCACGTTTGTCTCACCTGCTTCATCGCCAATCCAAACAGCTCGTCCATCTCTAAAGGTAAACAGAGGATCCGCTGTGTTGACTCCTTCGCCCTCTGGACCGTCCTTGTGCTGACCGTCCATCTGTCCTCTTGTCTGTAGGTCGTCTGGTGAGGTGCGTCCGCTGCCCGGTGGCCTATCATGCTACAGACCTCTGCATGGCGGCAGGCAGCGTCATCCTCTCCAACAACAGCATCATCTGTCCCAACCACTTCGCCCCCCGACGTGGCGTCAAGAACCACGAGCACGTCAACGTCAGCTGGTGCTTCGTCTGCACAGAGGGTACGACTTGAATCTGAGTCATCTCAGCCCAAACTCTGAAGCCTCGGATCAGGTCAAACAAGGAGTGTTTGATATGTTTCCTTCTCCTGTGCTCCAGGGGGCAGTCTGCTGTGCTGCGAGTCCTGTCCCGCTGCCTTCCACCGGGAGTGTCTCAAAATCGAGATGCCTGTAGGCAGCTGGTTCTGCAACGACTGCAAGGCTGGGAAGAAACCTCGCTTCAAGGACATCCTCTGGGTGAAAGTCGGGCGGTACAGGTCAGGGACCTTGTTTGTTGATTGACTTTTTTTTAAATTGTTAAACAGAATCATTTTCCTCTCTGTTCACGTAACATAAAGGACTGTTTATCAGCTCATGCTGTTTTCAGGTAGCATCGCTACTCATTTGTGGTTCGTTGCAGACATACAAGTTCTCCTTTTTCATTATGGATTTATCTGCTGATTAACTTATTAGTTGTTAGGTCTTTGTAAGATCAGAAAAAAAACTTTAAATTACCATATTCTGAATCACAGTTGGGCTTTATTTACAATCTTTCTCTTGTTCTTTTATTTTCTTGACACTCATCAGCCTTGATGGTTCACTGTGCTAGTGCGAGCATCAAAGCTTTTATTACTTTTCCTTGTCAGAACAAAAGTCACAAAATCCACACAGATCACCTAATGTATAAGACTTTTTAGAAAATAGATGCTTACACTATAAGCCATAAAAAGCTTATTTATTTAGATATTTTTCTGCCCCTCTGTAAAGATGGTGGCCAGCAGAGGTCAGCCATCCCAAAAGCATCCCAGAGAACATCCAGCGGATGAAGCACGACATCGGCGAGTTCCCCGTTCATTTCTTTGGCTCCAACGACTACCTGTGGACGTACCAGGCCCGAGTCTTCCCTTATATGGACGTGGACGCCAACAGCAAAGAGAAGATGGGCAAAGGTGTTGACGCCACCTATAGGAAAGGTATCCAGTGTGTTCAGCAACGTGGTCTCTTTAGCATATCCTGAAAGTTTGTGTCTTATTTTCACCTGTTAGTTTGTACTCGGTATGATGACTTTTTTGTCTCACCAGCTTTGGAGGAGGCGGCCGTGCGGTTTCGAGAGCTGCAGGCTGAGAAGGAGCTTCGGCAGCTTCAAGAAGACAGAAAGAACGACAGGAAGCCTCCTCCGTACAAACATGTCAAGGTCAGGGAGGAGACTTGTGATTTTTCATATTCGACAAAGCTGCGTGGTTCAGGGTTTTCCTTGAATTTGAAGCAGTAGTTGAGTTTAAAGTTCTAATTTTAAAATATATTATTCCCACTGTTGCCTCCAGTATCGAGCCTTTAAAGATGTAATCATTCTTACGTCATGTTTGCTTCTACTCTTCTCACTCATTCAGGGGAATCGACCAATAGGAAAGGTCCAGATCTTCACAGCCGACCTGTCAGAGATCCCGCGGTGTAACTGTAAGGCGTCGGACGAGAGCCCCTGTGGCATGGACTCCGAGTGCATCAACCGCATGCTGCTGTACGAATGCCACCCACAGGTACAGAAGCTCCTCCATCACATCGGCACAATGACTCAGACCTAAAGAATCATAACGGATTATTATTAATAAAGTTAAACTGTCAGAACATGGTGAAGGCAAGGACTGTTGTGGTCCTCTTGGTGTTTCCTGCTACATCTGTCTTCATAGTATGTTTTCAGGTTTCTGTCCAAATGCCCAGAAATCCTCATGAATATTTGATGCAAACTTTAAGTTGGGCTCAAGGATGAACTGATTAAAATGTGTTGGTCTAGGTCAAGGACATAGTGACCTCATATTCTTGTGAGTGTGATGTGTTGGTAGTTAACCCATTCTGACTTTAGATACAAACAGGCACTTGGACTCAAGGAGGAACCGATTCGTATTTGTCTTAAAAAAACCTCAAGAAAACGCTTTCGCCGACTGGACTCAAAGTTGAACTGATACGATTTCAGTTGTGAAAGGTCACTTACATGCAAAAAAATGTATATCGACTGAACCTGCACTGCTGGATGAAGGTATACAACCGCAGGGTAGTAACTCCAGTTTGATCTCGACCCTTTGAACCTGCAGGTTTGCCCGGCAGGTGAACGGTGCCTCAACCAGGCGTTCAGCAAGCGTCAGTACAGCCAGGTGGAGATCTACAGAACTCTGTCCCGAGGCTGGGGGCTCCGCTGCGTCCATGACATCAAGAAGGTAAATACAACACTCTCATTAATGGTACTACTGCTACTAATGCTACTCATTACTGACACTGATACTTCTACTGTTGTAGCGTTCAGTGACCGCTGCTCAGTGAGGTCTGGCTCAGGCTAAATAATGAACGTCCTGTGTTGTTCTCTCAGGGTCATTTTGTGAGCGAGTACGTCGGGGAGGTGATTGACGAGGAGGAGTGCAGGTCCAGGATCAGACACGCGCAGGAGAACGACATCTGTAACTTCTACATGTTAACTCTGGACAAGGTACGCTGTGTGTGTGTGTGTGTGTGTGTGCATCCCAAGAAAGGTTGTTTCAAACATCTTAAACCTGCGTGTGTTTGTGTTAGGACCGGATCATTGATGCCGGGCCCAAGGGGAATGAGGCTCGCTTCATGAACCACAGCTGTCAGCCAAACTGTGAGACCCAGAAGTGGACGGTGGGCGGAGATACCCGGGTGGGACTGTTTGCTCTCGTTGACGTTGCTGAAGGTACATGCTGCTTCCTTTACTTTCAAAACAAACACTTTCAACAAGTGGTTTGATCCACAGCTGTCAATCACTGAAATGAGATGCTGCTTCTTGAATCAGAAACATAAAACAAATGCTGAATATTTACAGGTTAAGCCCCGGAAGCTACTTCATTCCACTTGTTAATTCAACTTTGAGAAAAACAACTATTGGTTTGAGAAAACTATGGAACCTCATGTGGGATGTCTATATAGATATTTAATATCACTAATCCTCAAATATTAACATTGTTTTTTGTGGTTTGTTAAATTTTGTTGTCATTGTGTCTATAGAGAAAATCTTCACAAACCTGTTTTGTCAACCACCAGTTGATTCCAATTCTAGCTGCAAGTTTTATGAGGCTCCAGCAGTCTGAGTCAAATCTTCCACAGTTGCAGCCTCTCTCATTTGTGTGTGTGTGTGTGTGTGTGTGTGTGTGTGTGTCTGCGTGTGTGTGTTCAGGCACTGAACTCACCTTCAACTACAACCTGGAGTGTTTGGGCAATGGGAAGACAGTGTGTAAGTGTGGAGCACCAAACTGCAGCGGCTTCCTGGGCGTCAGGCCAAAGGTGAGGGCAATGACACAACACAAACACCACTCTGTGATGTACTGGTTAACAGTTCATTGTGGTGGAGGTTATTTTGAAAGATTTTTTTTTCCGGTAGTGAGATGTGAATTAGTGGTGATGGAAAAATTGTCTGGACCAAGTACAGCTATTAACCACGTCCTTTGTCCTCTGGAACCAGAACAACCCTCCGTCTGAGGACAAAGGTCGTAAGAGGAGAGGCTACGGCAAGAGGAAGAAGAAGGTGGTGGTGACCAAAGAAAGAGAGGACGAGTGTTTCAGCTGTGGAGACGGGGGACAGATGGTTTCCTGTAAGAGACCTGGATGTCCGAAGGTTTACCACGCTGACTGCCTCAACCTCACCAAGAGGCCAGCAGGTCAGTGACTCTGCAAATCATTTTCAAAGTTGCTTTTGTACTGTTATCGTGTTTTAATAAATGTTATCCTGTTTTATTATATTTATCTTAGCTTTTTCTGCGCATTGGCTGTTGAAATAAAGTTCAAAATCTAAAAAGCGTATCACTTTCCTTTACCTTATTGTCTGTTCCTGTATCATCGTTTCAGGTCGCTGGGAATGTCCATGGCACCAGTGCGACATATGCTGTAAAGAGGCAGCGTCGTTCTGTGAGATGTGTCCGAGTTCTTACTGCAGCCAGCACCGTGACGGTCTGCTCTTCATCTCCAAGCTGGACGGGAAACTGTGCTGCAGCGAACACGACCCCTGTGGGCCTGACCCCGCTGGAGCCGGGAGAGATCCGGGAGTACACGCCTGAACCGCGAGCCCTGCCCTCAGGCCTGGGCATGGCCGTCATCCCCTCTGCCGCTCCCAACGCAACCGCCACTTTGAACCCGTCCACCAGAAGGGTCCGGGAGATCGGCGCCAGTGCTGACACGTGTGCTGCTGAGTCATTTCCTGCTTTTTCAATCCCGGTGCCCATCACCATTCCCGTTGTTGCACCTGCCGCCTCACCTCCTCCCCCGAGCAGCTCTGATGCTCCCAGCAGCCCGCAGGTGTTCGACCTGCCGCACTATTCGCCCATTTCTTCATATGAGGAGGAGAGGGACATCTTAGAAGAGGAGGAGGAGGACGAAGAAGACGAAGAGGAGGACAATGATGGGGGCGAGGGGGAGGACGAGCTGGCAGAGGTGGAGGAGGATTTAGTGGAGGAGGGGAGGCAGAAATCCGATTCTAATGAAGAGGATGGAGAGTCAGTGATGGACGAGGAGGAGGAGGAAGAGGAGGAATACCTGGAAATCAAAGATGATGAGGAAGAGGAGCAGGAGGAAGAAGAAGACGAAGAAGAAGAAGAGGAAGAAGAAGGGGCGGAGGATGAGGGAGAAGAAGAAGAAGAAGAGGAGGAGGAGGAGGAAGAAGAGGAGGAGGAGGAGGAGGAATAAGAAGAGGAGGAGGGACATGTAGTGGATTATTATTTATAGTTGCACAGGACATTAAGGCAGAACAGGCAGACGTAAACAAATGGCGATCAATCAGTCCCATTACACACGCAGCCCAGTCTGTCACTGGTTGAATCCGATGAGCAGGTGAGTGCACGGAGGAAACAGGACTCACTCCACGCTCGCTGACCTCGGTGCATGTCACCTGCTGCAGAGACGGTTCCCGACACAGTGACTTTGCACAAACTGGCTGCACCTTCACATGTGAGATCCGATAAAGACGATTATCTGGAATGTAAAACGTGGTGTTTTTGTACATATTCCACTCTGATGTTTTCTTTTTCTTTCTACCAACTTTTACCCCCTGGTTTGTTTCCCTCTGAGTAGTAGTTCAGGTGTCGTTTCCTGTACGTCAGCTGAGTCGACCCGCAAAAACCTAAAGTAGTTGGAGACAAGTTGTTGTATCTGGTGTGTCTGTGTTTAGTGTAAGAAAAGACTTCACTGTCGGGGGGGAGAAAAACTCTTCAGCCCGTGAATCATGAGACACTATGATCACCGACAGTCACAGCAGCGCCCCCATCTGGTAAATGACTTCTCCTCAGTCCCCTGTACGTCACTGCAGCTGGATGGCAGTGGAGTTCACAAGAGTATGAGAAAAATAATAATCATGGATTTGTCCGTATATAAACCAGTTACAGTCTGTTTGTGTTTAGAGACATGAACATCGCTCCAAATGAAAGGTGTCCATCCACGACTGGACTGAAATGTGTCGTTGGACTTTGAGTTCAGTGATTTGTGAAATTTGGGTTTTATTGGACACATACAGGCTGAGTTGACTTCAATCTACAATAAAGCACCTCACGCAGGAGTCTCCACTATCTTCTCCACGTCTCAGATCATCAGATGGTGCTTCAAGATCAGACCCTCGACCGAAATGTGATAGCGATAGGTTTTGGAATCCAAGCTGCCAGGGGCCAGAAGGAGGAAGAAATATTCTCTTTTCGATGTCATGCCAAAAAAAGTGTTTGACTAAGTCTGAGTCTCCATGTCATGGTGGGAAAGACCTTATTTAAACTGAAAAGTAAAAGAAGAAACCAGGAGGTCGATTAGCAGCTCCACGGCCGAGGCAGAGTGGACTGAAGAAAGCTTATAAACTATTGTGATGCACAAATGAGGGTGAGTGGGGCAACAGCGCCCTCGCTCCTCAGGCTCCTTAAAAAAAAAGTCTCCACAACGGAAAACGACAGACTGCTGCCATGTTGCTTGCACTTCTGTACGTGTTCTTGCATCAAGTGTTTCACTCTTCAAGCTTCTAATATCGTCTGTGTGTTATCTGCCAATGCCTTGTGTTTTTTCTTTGGAGCTATTTTGAGTGGAATGCTTTGGCCCCTGTGAGAGCAAGGCTCCCCTACTAATGCCTTTTTACAGTTGCCCAACAAGCAATGTTTCATTCCAGTGTAATTATGACCTGTTAGATCTCAACCATTGACCTGTTAAACTGCTATATAAATATATAATAAGAAGTTATAAAATAAGTACTTTGTCCTGGTCTCATGCTTTTTTCACCTGCGGTGGCGACAGGAGGCATTAGGTGTTTTTCGGGTTGTCCATCAGTCCCATTGTTTTGAACGCGATATCTCAAGAAGGCCTTCACGGAATATCTTCAACTCTGGTGCAAACATTGACTTGGAATCGAAGATGAACTGGTTCGATTTCAGTGGTGGAAGGTCAAAGGTCATGGCCATGGCGGCCTCAAAACCGCTTGTGATATCGCAAGACTGCCTTGTGGAAATGTCTCAAGCTTTTGATCAGCTGTCACTTTGACTTAAACATTAAGTAAGTAGATTTCTGTGGTCAAGAGTGAGGTCACAGTGACCTAACCTGGGGGGGGGGAAGAATGCGTAGACGAAAGCTGCACTTGTTGGTGGAGGCATACAACTGCAGTGCTATTCCTTTCCTTGGGCCCTGTACTTTCTAAGAAGTCTATCTATTATGTTTGTTTTTAATTGTACAGAAAATCAACTACGCTGCAGTTTAACTTAATTATATATAGTAACATTGTAAGTTGGTATCATTTTTGAACTAGACAGGGAGATGATTAAGTTATTCTAATTTATTTTGTTTTGTTCCAGTAGTAGTTGGGCTGGTTTGAGTTGTTGTAACTTCCTTTTTTCGAGCCACATTACCTTAAAAATGTTTTTATTACCCTTTGTTTTGATTAATACAAATATTTCTTTATCACAAAATTTGCATGAAACAGCTGACAGATAAACTAGCAAAAAATAAATTCTGGATCAATTACTGTAAAATAGCAAATTTCTTTCAATAACCTTTTAATTATACAGAACATTTGTATTTTACACCAGTTTCTTTAACAACCTGCATTAAAAAATATTGTGCATCAAAAAATCCAACGCAGAACATCAAAGCATCAACATGGAGAAAACTAAGATGGTGTCTGTTTATTTTCTGGCAGCACAAATAAAAACAAAAAAGGCAATAAATTAGAGGCTTGAGTGTTGAATAGAGCTGAAGATCTGGTTCTGAGAACATCGAGAGATGACAGTTTGTACAATGTTACTCCATTCAGCCACAAGGCTTCTTCCTGTTTGGTTAAATCTCCGGTTCAACATCACAGCAGAGGGAAGCTTAGATTATAAGGTGGAGTGCTGAAGGATCATTTCACTACCAGAAATGAATTTGATAGTCATATCTCTGAATGTGTCGCATCCATTCATACGTACAAAGTAGAGCATTTAGAGTTTAAATATAGAAAACCTTTCCGGTCAGTTTAGCTTTTGTTGCCAAAGATAACTTAGATGTGTGTTGTACACACAGTCAGCATGGATGTGTTACAAGGGCTGGACTGTCGCCTTGAGAGAAATGTAGCTTCCTGGTTCGTGTCTGTGTTGTTGGGCCCTCTGCTCAAGTATTAGTGTTTGTCTTGCTGACCCCATAGACTTAACATCGGGAGGGCATCACACAAACAACTTTAAAGATTTGTAATATTTCTTGTGTTTTTGGTTTAAAAAGTCATAATACAACGCGTGAACAGTTGTGGGTATCATGTCCACAGTGTGACAGACATCTCTTTTATAACCCTGGTCTAATTCAGTGTCACAAGCAGCCAGCGGTAAGAAATTAGCAGGAAGGCTTCATGACTGCCCAGCCTCAGCTCTCTTATTACATCCATAGCTGTCACATGGTAAAAGCTGTGGTAAACAGTAACGAGCCAAAGCTCTAGAAAGCTAATTTTGGAGACATGCATGGTCCTGTCGTTTCTACTGTGCATATAAAGGCCTTTATAAAGATCAATGGTATCCTTTCATTCATAACTTATACCAGATTTGCTAATGTTTCGTTAAGGTTCATTTCAGTGAAGTACGACTGAGGACCTTAGAGTCATATGTCCTCATCTTCACAAAATTTGTGTAGGCGTCATTGAAGATGTGCAGGCCTAACAGATTGGCTTCCCCAACGAGCTTAATAACAGTTGGATGTAAACAAAAATGAACTGCTGTAAACAAACCATTCGCCACCCTGTAGCACTGTCTGTACCCGCCACATCAATAAACAGCATCAATCAAGTTTTCTCTGCCAGTCTGGGTTCGAGAGGATCCTTCCTTCCAGTCTGCACTGTTTTAACTTCCTCACCACTGCAGGTCACTAAAACGTCAGGTTCACTCCCATGATGTGGTCCAGCTCAGAGCTACAGTGACCAGCTGATGTGGGGATATAACACAGGACATAACTGAGGGAAAAAGTGGAAGTGTTGGTTTTTAAAATCCCTCCCAACCCAGAAACAGTCGCAGCTGTAGCAAATCCTTCTCCATAGTCTTGCAGCCTTTTGTTCCTTATGGCACAAAAGAAATAAACATATCTAACAAAGAACAGCACTGTTTGACCTCTTTTCCTTCTGTGATTTGGATTCCAGATCCAAAGCGGAGATATCCGACCCCCAGCCGGGTTTGACTCCAGCTGAGAGACGGTGACCACTTCTGTTTCCCTTCATGTTGCTCTGCATCAGTTGTTGTGACAACAGGTGTAGAAATAGGAGTCTTTCTTTTGGCCCAAGTCCACGCCAGTTTCTTCTGCTTAAACAGAGGAAGAGAAAGAGCCAATTTGACATCTTGTATTCTTCGGGTAGGTAGAAGAAAACCCACTCAGATAATCTCACTGTTTATCTACACATTACAAATAGTTTAAAACCCTAAACAACTGGAACATAGCACGTTAATCTTTTCTCAAAACATTTATATTTCCCCCAAAGTTCAAATAATACACTACAGTCCTGGATCTGGCCTAGATTTGCTCATATCGCTCGGCCAGAAATCTACATGAGATGTAATTTGCCAAATCTGCCACTTAATTTCAGTGGTGGAAGGTCAAATGTCAAGGTCATGGTGGCCTCAAAACCGCTTAATTGTGATATCTCAAGATTGCCTTGGGGAAATGTCTTCAGCTTTTTATCAGCTGTCACTTTGACTCAAACATTAACTGAGTAGATTTCTTTTCACATCAACAAAACTATGAATCAATGATGAAGGACTGTCTGACAGTGAGCTGTTTTACCTATTATAAGAGAAATGACCATGACCACAGACACTTGTGTGTTTTTCAAGCAGATGCTGGCCTTCAGTGGAAAAATAGAAGATTCAAATTGCAATTTTTACATTGCATCTCTACGGTACACAGATAAAATACTCACCCGTCATGTACTGGAAGGCCGTGCTGTTGTAAACCTCAGCAACCTTCTGGAATAACTCATCTGACAAGCACAGGAGGAATAAAGCCCGTCAGTTTCCATCAGTTCATTCACATATTGACTGCCTGGTTGACAGTAAACTGTGCTGCACACAACAACGACACTATTTTTAGCTGACATTGTGACAGAGGCTCCAAAATAGGCCGCCTCAAAAAGATATCATGACTGTTCTTGTCTTGTTCTTTCTGCGAATCTCAAAGTGGTATCAACACTGTTTCCCTCGAGAGCTGACTCTTATCTGCTTTGCTGGTTTTCAATAATACAATTGTGAGGAAAACCCAGTTCCTCAATATACAGACAAAAGACAATGTGGTCTGGAGATGACGAAGTTGTGACTCACCCACGTTCTTTCCCGTTTTACTGGAGGTCTCAAAGTGTTGTGCTCCAATCTCTGTGTAAGCAACAAAATCATGAGGTTTAGTTGGTAAATTATTCACTCATGAACAATGCAATTTTTTTTGTATATGTATGTCCTTTATTTCCCTATTGGGCAATAAAATGGCTTCACTTGGCCTGTTGGGGTTTTTATCATAAGGATATGGGAGTGATTTCATCTAAACTGGATTGGAAAAACAATAGAAGTGACCGGCCTCCATGTCAACACACCAGAGATTATATTAACATGTAAACTTTTCACTGTTCCTTAAATAAGCAAAATGAGCAGTAAAGAAAGCAGGTTTATAACAGTGCGAATAAGTCAGTCGAGTTACCTTCAGCAAAGTCCTGAGCATCATGGTAGTCGATTTGGCGCAAGCTCCGGTCTCCTTCAATCAGATCACTCTTAGTGCCGCACAAGTAGATTTTACAGTGCTGGAGTACACAACAGAGAGAGAATACACCAAACCAAAACAAAGTTATTGAGAAACTTGGACCTTTACAATACTATGTCAAGTAGCTGAAGTAAGACTGGAAAAACTCTCTTACCTCTTCACAGTTTTGCAGCTCTTTCACCCAGAACCGAGCTCGCTGGAAGCTGCTGCTGTCAGAAAGATCTACAAATCAAAAGTATTTTATTTTCCCCAGAAGATATGTACAGCATATTAACATAACCCTGCTTACAGTAGAGACTGAGTGCAGCATTTGTTAACCGGAATCCACAACCATGATTAAAAGACATTTGAGTAGCAGGCACAATCATCAATTTGTGCAGTTGCGCTTAAAAAGAAACAGGATGTAATAAAATACTGGTGAAATAAAATCTACGGATAGAAGAAGGAAGGTAAAGAAGAGGACAAGCTGACCTAATAGAGGGCATTAAATTAAATATGACAACAGTGTGAGTAATGACCGTCGGCTATTTTCCAACAGGCAAAGTTCCCCGACATGGAACAAAACACAGACTTGAAAACCATTGAGAAAATGTGTCTACCAGTCAGTCTTAAAGAAAAGACGATTCACAACTGCGATAAGTATTATTACACAATATTTACTGGTAAGATTTCCAGTTTGAAATACATCTGAACAAAACTTCGTAGAATGATTTTATTTATGAATTTGTGTATGTTTGTTTAAAAGTAAAGAAGTAAATTTTCGTGATCTATACACAGCATCATGTGTGATTAGACTGTATTCTGGTATAATTCGATTTGTCATGGTAACTGTGTTTACATTCTTATTTGAGGGAAATAATTTGTTCAACTGATTTTGTTTCCAATATCAACAATATATACCTGCATCCACAACACGCAGGGGAAAACACAACAACCGATAGTCATTTTTAAAGAGGTTGACACCAGCTGCAGAGCTCAGGGCTGATGTTCACCCCCAGCCTTTGAGTTCCGACCCCTGAAGGCTCTTTCTAACATGATTTACCATAGCAGACCAGGGCCGCCCGGGCTCCTCTGTAGTAGATTCTGCTCATAGCTTCGTATCGCTCTGATCCAGCTGTGTCCTGATGAGAAATGGAAAAGACAAGGACTAATGTAAGAAGCTAAGATCCATCGGAATGGAGTCAAATTAACGTGATCCAGGAGAGAAACCCCTGCTTTCTGTTAAACTATGTTAAACCGTTTAAATGTAGTCATGTGTGTTCCTGGTACCATTTCCCCTTAAGTCGTGGAATGACCCAAAACGGTGATTAGGAAATTTCTGAATTTCTTCTTTTACTGACTTCTTTTTATCGAGTTACAGTAAAGAAAAGTGGAACAACTAATAGACACTCACCACAACAAGAAAGGCATTATCATCATTAATTATTGACATCCTCAGAGACAGTTATGCAACAGCAGAATTCGCCCTCTGTTACTTCCTTCGCAAATTTCACATGTATACAGTGAGATGGACAGAGAGTGTTAGTAGGAACAGAGGTGACGTGGTAGTGCTCATTTTACACTGATAAGACTAATGCTTGTGAATGCAACTTTTTAATCAATTAGAGTATAGTAAAATTTCATAAATGTTATCTACAATAAGATATATGTGTTACTGCCACTTAAAAATATATTTGTAATGCTGTATATTCATTTTGTAAGTTCAGAAGATTATTATATTGCCAAACAAATACAAACTGGAGAGACTGCACGTTTGTTTAGACCTGATTTAAGACCAGCATATGACTCTCGGACATTTTAGAGACAACAGAAATTAAAATTAAGGTTTGCCGTTACATATTATCGGCTATAAGGGTGTTATGGGGTCACATTTTCAGATCTCAAACTCTGGCACTGATGGCAAACTCATGTGATGTAGCCTCTTACTCACCCATATTCCCAGGGTAACCACTTTCTCGCCCACCTGGATCGGTTTGGCAACAAAAGCTGCACCGATAGTCTGTCAGGAAAAGGAGAGAGCAGTAAAGCATTAGACACTCGTTTGTGGAAGTCCCCGTTGACTGTGGGAACTGTGACATTTTACAGATCACACACTTAATGTGCAATAAAGGATAAAGTAGGTTTACACTGATACTTGTTTGCTAACTGAGTACATACAGTCCCTTAATGCTACATCCTGCAATTTAAGCAGCTTTAACTCGTATATTCTTATGTTTAAAGAAACCTACCATAGTGTTACAGAATCCAAAGTTTTTATTTAGATAACCCTAACCCTTTAAACTCTATGATGGTCACGCCTCTTATAAAACAATGTCCTCAGGGAATCAGCAACGGACCGACATGGCAATTATAGCGGAGCAGCTGACACTCACGTTCTGATAGGGCCCGACCAAGAAGCGGTGATGAACATATCTCTCCACCAAGCTGGTCTTCCCCACGCTCTCCTTTCCTAGCATCACCACTTTGGCATCCACACGCATTGCAGTCATATTAACAGTGTCTGGAAAAGGTGAGACAAGGCCACAGCACAGCACACAGTGCGGGCCAGGGGCGGTGAACTTGTGAGACCACTAGGTGGGCTGGACGGTGTGCTGAGTGAGGAAAAGACAGGACACACAACAGATGAGTCACAATAGTAATTAAGTCATTAACATAATTTGCATTTAGTTAGAAACATATGATAATTTCAAGACTGAACATGATAACAGTTGTGCTCTCTATGATGCATAACTGCTTGGAATACAAATCCTAAACCCCTCTGGTAATATTTACAACTCTTTGACTTCCTCTAACTTTGTCAATCTGACAGTTTGCAGAACTCCAATCTATTTCCTGTTACCTTGTGTGAAACGAGAAAGAAAGTGAAACCAAGCTATGAAATATCAAAGTCTCAGCTTTCTCTTTCATCCCTGTAAGTGAGGCTGTTAAAAATCCAAAATCCAATGATATTCAATTTACATGCAATATACAAAAAGGGGAAATTTAGAGAAAAATGTTTTTGGTTGAAAATTGCATCACTACAACTATGAAAATCAATCAACTGAACTATTATTTAAGCTCTACCACTGCATATGTCTTTAAAGTTAACAAAATCATGTTTACATCACTGGATTTGCCTAACGATTCAAACACCTAAAGTATTATAATTTATTTTAAGAGATGCAGATGCATTTTATTATCCCAAACACATGCACAGACATACAAAGGCACACTTCTAATGTATAAATTAATACTATAAGAGTTGTAAAAGTTATATTAGCAGAATCAACAGTTGATAAATAACCAAATTATACTGATAATGACAAATAAAATGTCTTTCATTAGTTTTATTTGACTTTAACTAACGACACCGTTGTTTTTCCATCTATCACCCAATAGTACACTTCGTACCTTTGTATTTTCTACTGAAAATGTCACGAGTAACAAGCTTTTAAGTTTCTATACACTCTTCGGATTGTTAAACTTCTTTATCTGAATCAGCTCCACGGAAACACAAAGTGAAGTTTTGATTAGATCAAATCGTGAGTCGTTCAGTCAGATCAACGTGACATGGCCACAAACAGCAGCCCAGCAGCGGATCTGGGAGCTAGCCTAGCTAAGTTCAGCAGCGTACACAAACACTGGAAACTCACCTTGGAGCTAGCTTGACTCAACGAATCCTCGGCACCGGGAGCCGAACCAAACCGGGTCGGTCGTCCGGGACTACCACACTTGTTTTAAAGAAAAGCCTGTCACCAAACCGCTCGTCATCTCTGCCCTGCTCAGCTCAGATATAAAAAGCCGGACTGCTGTGTGTGTGTGTGTGTGTGTGTCCTGGCTCAGACTGTACAGAGGCAGCTAGCTAGCTACACCCAGACCGACACAGTTGTTGTGCAAGGGTTGAAATGAGGAGCAGGTTAGATACGGTGACAGACACAGGGGGTAAACATCGTCTGTGGTTTACAGAGGATGGAGCTCCTCCTCTGTAGATATGTCCGGCTGACAGACCGGCTGACAACAGACAGAGCTGCGATGTGTATCAGAGGAGGACACACAATATCCAGCTGAGCTCCGTTTGTTTGGGTGGGAACCACAGAGGCGAGAGGTGCGGTTTCCAAGAACAGGAAGTGTCCCGGTTGCATGACACAATCACGGGAAGTTACGTAGCCGCGTCGGGTGGCATGATAAACCATGATAATAAATAGTATATATTTGTATCAGTGACAAACCAGGAAAATACCCGAGTTGACATTACACAATGAATCACTATGTTAAACAATTCAATTTTCATAACGAACATGCTTTTTTATGAGGGCGAAACAACTGTTGCACAGTTGTGTCCCTAACATTTCAAAAGAGAAATCGCCATCTCGACTGTATTCAGGTGACAAGTCTTTAACCTCAGATCATCAGCTTTGTTTTTTGGGATATACACTCTCTCACTCTGTTAGTTTACTACAATTCAAACTCTTTCCACTTTAAAATAGGGAAATTACACCTCACTCTAATGCTCTGCAGCATTCATGAGTTATCCTTCAGCAGAAATAAATATACTTTTTTTTAAATTTAAATTAATTAAATTTAATTAAAATAAATATAAAAACAATTAAATTTAATGAAGTTAAAAAAAAATGCGCGCGCACATTCTGCGCAGAAGACCATTGCGCATATTCTGCGCAGAAGCCCACTGCGCACATTCTGCGCAGATCTGCGGGATGATTTAAGATGCTTTAAAAACCTATTGTTAGAGAATAACCCAGTAGTTTCCAGACTTGTGTTCTGACGCTTTTCAAGAATCACAGCCTGCTGTTGATTGTTTCCATGTATGTCCTGAGGCTGCCCCCTGCTGGCTGCTGGGTTCCTCTGCACTCCAGCTGTTGTCCTGAATGAGCTTTGCTAATGAAAGAATACTGCATAGTCACATACAGTATGCGTTAAGAGCACAGCATCCTGGTTTAAATATTACTATCAACACATCTCCTTTGGTACTCTGTGTGCAACAAGCATACTGTGTCAGGGTGAATATTTTAATTAATTCCACTGCATACAGTACAAGCGACACAAAAGTTTTGTACTAACATGAGAAAACTTCCTTAAAAGTCATACAAAACACAATATGGATGATGGGTACACAGTTGTAGCGCTGGTAGATACTTGTGTATTCAAAACAAATGATCTGTTAAAAGACCTACCTCTCAGTAACCGTCAAGTAGATAAACTACAGGTCTGCAAACATTGCCAGGGCCGGCCCTGTATGCTGCACTTGGTGTAACATGCACTACAGTCCCATCTCCCGTTGGCTTTAACAGACAGGTGTGCTTCCTCCTGGGCAGATTTATCATAATGGCAGACAACCAGGTTATAAGAGAGAAAACCTCAATTGTAGAGGAAGCAAAAGTCTGCTTGTGCTGAACCGCAGAGTTCATAAAGAGTGTTTATGTTGGTCGAAAGCACAAAAATGGAAGAAAAAAAAGAAGTTGTGGCCCTTGTCTTGACATGCTTGACATTATTTGGCCCTTACACAAAGTATTCGAGGAATGCTGCTCTCTTTTGCTGCGAGTCGCCAGCAAAAGACACCTGGATTTTGTCTTTGAGCTGTAGACTCTTAGCGGAAAGATGGAGTAGAAGTTGATCAGCCCAATGGATTGCTTGTTTAGAAGAGTCTATAATAATAATAATGATAAACTGTATTTAGATAGCACCTTTTAAAAACAGAGTTTTGGTAATGCTTTAAAAGCGAAGCTAGAAAAGTCCATAACAGAATTAACAATGAACAGGACGTAATGTGACAAGGGGCCAGAACAGGTGGTTGGAAACCAGATAGTGTTCAAATTGAATAAATAAATATAGAGCTGTGTCACATGAAAACTTGAACAAAAGCAATAATATGAGAATGTAAATAAATAAAAGACGACAGCAAATGAGCACAACTTTAAAAAAAATGTGGGTTTTAAGAAACGATGTAAAAGAAGTCGAACTAAAACAAATTCGAACAAATGAATAAGACATTTTAACAAAACAATTGTTCAAGTTGTTACAGTTATTTGACTTCAGTGAATCATAAAAACATATTAAACAATAATTGAACTTGTACACGTCAGAACTGAAGTATATACATAATAAAGATCTAGTGTTGTGAATATATTATTATTCATATTATATTAGTGTCATTATAGTTATTCTTATAAATACTTCTTTAACTATCCCGCAGATAGAGGATCCTGATTGGTCTACAGAGTTCACCGTTGGCCCTGAGGCTGCAGCAGGGATTGGTCCAGGATCCGCCAGATCCACCCCGACGCTCACCCCGACGCTCACCCCGTGCACACAGAGGCGCTGAGGCACAGAGGAGCTAAAATGGCTGAACCGGAGGCGAGCGAGCTAACTTCTGTTGGCATTTTCCAGGAGATCTTCACCTCCCCGCTGAACCTGACCCTGCTCAGCCTCTGCCTGTTCCTGCTCTACAAGATCTTCCGCGGGGACACACCGCCGGATCTCGGGGAGGTGGAGCCGCAGCTGCCGAAGCTGAAGAAGCAGGACTTCACCCTGGCGGACCTGAAGCCCTACGATGGGCTGCAGGACCCGAGGATCCTCATGGCCGTCAACGGGAAAGTGTTCGACGTGACGCGGGGGAAGAAGTTTTACGGACCAGGTGAGTTGGTAGCCGCTGTTTCGGGGTTGCCAACGCAACGGGCGGGCTCGCACGAGGTGCGGGATTTCTTGCGGGAAATGTCGCCGGATACTTTATCGCGATTAGGGTCGGACATGTTTTTAAGTTGACTTTTGCCACTGGACGCTGACGCCACACCCCCCTCCAGCAGATCGCATTTCACAACACATGCACCGCTGGAGCCTTGAAGCCGCAGATCGTCTATGCGAGAGGATGAGTCGCTCCGGAGTAAATGGGACATTATAACGGGGACAAATTAGCCGTCGCCATGTTTTTAAAAGTGCAGCGAGAAAGTGAGCTATGGCTGTGGCCTACTTTTTAAGTGCATGCGTGATTCGCTGTATACCCGAAACTGTATAGAAAGGTGCTGTGTCAGCGTCTTAAAGTGAAGCCAAATCATCTCGATCGCCCCCTGGTGTCTGACAGCAGTGTAGATCGTAAACACACCCTCCATGTTAGCAGATGGGACACAGACCAAGCAAAACAAGTTATGTAAATGTCAAGTCATTTTAAGTCATTCTTATCTCATGTGATGTTTTCAGATAACTTGGGTTTTAATAAGTTGTTTGATACCTTATCACCGGGTGAAACGAGTGGGTTAATGTGCGACACCGTGATACCACCACTCCACTTTATGATCACTGCTTGCAGACTCTGGCTCCACATGACGTCAGCAGCACAAGATGGCAGCGCCTGTTCTCAGGATGTTTTGGCTTTATATTTTTTAACAGTGGGAGAAAGTAGAGCCATGCGTCAGCCATCTTCATGTACAATTGAAGCTCTACACATGGTAGATTCTTTTTTTTTGGGTTGTTGATTTTGACGAAAAGATCAATAATGGGTATCAACCCTGACTATTACCACTATTCACGCTATCAGATCTGAATAGCTTGTTGTCCAGAGTTTTGAGGAGGAAGCAGACGTTCTGCATGAGGTGATTGAACTTAAGTCCAAAATAGCACTAGCACTAGTTGTGACTCATCAAATCTGAAGACACAGACATGAAACATATGTTAACATTCAGAGTGACTTCCACTTCTAGGAGATATCGTTGTTTTTGGTGTCAAACAAAAAAAACAACAACCTACATTTACTTAGGAACCACACAAAAAGTTTTTTTGTCAGAATGAAAATAAGCCACCGATAGTTGCACCCAGTAGTAAATCATTCTGAATAATGCTTCTTGCTTAATTTCTGTTCACTGGAATCAGACACAGAGTTAGACCTCTCTGTTATTATCTTATCTCAGATTGTAACCTCTGTTATGTGTAACCTCTGACCAACTTGATAGCTCACTCTCCTGTAAACTTGTCAGTGTAATACACACCCACTGAAACGCTGGCTCTTTTTGACTTCTTTCAGGAACAGCTGGTTTAAAATTTGACTCCCGGCAGTTGGTTCTGTGTTTTGCTCAAGGGCATGTGGGACAGTGGCAGGCTGTTAAACTTATATAACATGTAGCAGGTGTGGGTATTGATTGAAATTACCGGATGTGAATGATATACACACACGCAGTGAGATCAGAGGTCGTTCACGTTAAGCAGCCGGTCGGTGACTTTGTAGAAGAACAGTGAAATACAGAGTTTGCAGTTGGTTTGTACCTCCTTCACTCTGCTCTGACTGAAACTAATAAACACTCATACATGAAGTAACTTAGTGTTTGTTGGATTGGCAGACATGATCCAACACCAAGGATTCACAACCAAACACAAGACCGTACGTTTGTCACCTAAATCATCTCAATAAATAATGAACTTGAACTAGTTAAAAAGAAAGGAAAAAGTTTTATACAACCATCCTATATTTGCCTAAAGGAAAAAAAGATGAAAAGGCTTATTTGCCCCAATTATTAAGGATAAAGGTTATCATTGAGTTGGATTAAAAAAATATCTAAATAATATCATCCTATGTTTGCTCAGAGGCATAGCAAATAGACAGCCACATTTAATTATGGTGTGGTAGGTTTCAGTTTTATTTTATTTTTCAATCTTAATAACTCTTAACCCATATCATTTGGACTTTTCATCAATACAAAAACAAATGTATATATCCACCTTCTGTCATTTAACTCTTCGTTCCCACGACAATATAAATAGAAAATGGGAATTTTTTGGGCATTTAGAAATGGTGATTAATCCGCTTTAAAATTGTGATAGTTTGACAGCCCTAATAATAACACAGGTGAAAGGTATCACAGCAACTCTTGCATGTGTTGTGTATATACCACAGTCAGGCAATTCTTTCGAACTTTAATTTTTAAAAAGCCTTCATGCCTTTCTGAGAAAGAGAGGCACTGTTGATCTAGGCAGATGTTGCTCAAACAGGCGTTGACTGTGTGTTGTGTGTGTTGCAGAGGGGCCCTACGGTGTGTTTGCTGGCAGAGATGCATCAAGAGGGCTGGCTACGTTCTGCCTGGAGAAGGACGCCCTGAAGGATGAACACGACGACCTGTCCGACCTGAACGCCATGCAGACGGAGAGCCTCGCTGAGTGGGAGGCCCAGTTCACATGTGAGTAGAGATGAGACTGTGTCACATTAGAAATAAGCAGTTTGCAGACATCGCATGCAGATGAAGTCCAGAGAATTGGGTTTTAAGACCTTACCAGCAGTTTGCTTTTCAACCATCACAAATGTTATGGATGTTCTCTGGAAGCTGTTGAAAGGAGAACTCTGGCAGCAGCTGATGTCTTATGCAGAAGAGTTTAATTTAGAATTAAACCATAAAGGAGACCAGAAGGTGGAACAATATGAAAACGCTAACAGAGCAACATTAGCAATTGTCTCCCAAAATATCCCAGTATATATCCCCCTAAATGCGTCAGCCATTCTAACAACACATCCATGAACGGCTAGAATTGCTCTCACTCTCTATGTAACATGTAGGTATTTGCATCTTATTGGATAGTTAAGCCTAAAGTATGCATTCCTAAATCTTGCTGTCCTAACGTCTTACCACTGGTGAAATACACAAAAGAGTTGAAGTTGGAGCCTCTCTTTCTCGCACATCTGAGTTAGAAAGGAAAGACCCTGAGCAAAGACACAACAATTTACTGTTGTTGGGCCCTTTATCTAGAACCTGACCTTGGGTACTGCTTAGAGAGAGAAGGGAGTATCTGTGGAATTAGACGGGCACTATTCTCCTGTCCAGATGTCATGTGCAAAACACAATTTAAATAATTTATAATGGCATATACAGGAATGTGTGAAGATATAAACTTCCTCAACAACAAATAAGTAATGTATTCCTTTTTGCTGCGAAGATCACATGATCTTAATGCTGTGAATCCAGCAGGGGGATTCCCAACTGTGCTCTCATATCCTGTCTCCCTGCTTTCTGCGGACTTTATACTAGGGGGCCAGGCTGGGAAAGTCTGCAGACATTAGCATTAACATGGTATTTTACTTCCAAATATTTGAATAATATTTGCTTATTTTCTTTATTCTCCACCGTTCCAGTTAAGTATGATTACATCGGCAAGCTTCTGAAACCAGGAGAGGACCCCGCAGAGTACACAGACGACGAGGAAGGAAAAGACAAGAAGACGGACTAGAACCAACAGATGTGACCAAGGGGGAAAGATGATAGATGCCTTAATGTTTGTAATTCGATGCTGGTTGCTTCCTGTTGGGGCCATTCAGAGAGAACGATATGCATTCTAGTGTTTTTGGATAACGACAATCCTGGATTTGATATGCCGGCTCCGTTCATCTCCATTTTAAGTTATGTGAAGGGTTTGATGGCATTAACAGTTAAGCGTACTGCATTCTGTTGTAGAAATGAGCAGCGCTGTCAGAGCTCAGATTAGTTCATGTAAATATGAAGCTGCTGATGGTTAAATGTTCGGCAGGTTGAAGTTAGTTGGTCTCAAGTGAGAGATCTGCTTTGTTCGGCTCACGTCAGTAACAGCCCTTCACATCAGTTTCATCATCCCCCATCCACAGCTTTGATGTACACTTTAATATGGCTGCTGTTCTGTTGCAGGTTATAAAAAATCCTCACATCCTTTCATTCATCTGACTCAGTTTGCTTAGAAATGAACATTCTTAGGAGGTGTTTTGATTCAACTTTAGGGAGAATATGAATGCAGATAGTTTGGTTTATCGGAGCAAGCAGCACAAGCCACCTAAAACTTATTAAATAATCCTTTCTGAGTCTAGTTGGCTGACAAGATTCCCTGAAATCAGAGGCCTTGCCAATCTGTTGTCTGGTCTCAGAGAGAAAACTATAAATCATTTATTTGTAAAGTTTTAATAGCTTCACATTGCTTGTCCTACAGGGACAGAATGCACTAATAAGACTTATTGCTGTTGAGCTGAAATATTCACATGTTATAACGTAAATGCACCGATATGGATATTTTTAAAGCAAGATTTCACAGATCTACAATCAAATTTCCCCGAAACCTCAAATTCTATCTACATAAATTAGTGATTGGATTAAGTGGATTTTTTTTGTCAGCTCTTCACAATAAAATAATATGTTCAGATGTTTGTAACATTCCAACACATCGAATGCAGCCGCTGATCTACAATGGGCAATAAAAGTATCGTGCAATGATTTTCCGTCAAAGTAAATAAAATAAAAACATCCACAGAAATGGCTTCAGTAAAGTTACAGATGCGTGTTTGTGAGGACAATTAGAGAATAGTTAAAACAGTTATTGCTAATCACATCTTATTTCAGCAAATGTTCAAGTTTATGCTGAAGTTCAAGGCTGCAAAAAAAAAGAACAGCCTGTTTTCACTTTCCATTTAAACAATTTCAATGAGAGAACATCTACAATATGTATGTACATACATAAACTACTATACTGTCAGCCTGTTATAATCCTGACGGATGTTTTTGATTTAATAAAGAAAAGTTCAAAAGGAGGAAGAGCCAGTCTGTTTATTTCAGTGTCTATACAAAGGTTTAAATTAATTTGTCGTGACTGAGAACATTTTGAAAGTGAATCTGATGCAAATTACTTCCTAAATCCACACATTATATTCTGTCCGAACAAAAACATTTAATACATTACAGTTGGTTTAAAAGCAGACGAAGGATTACAAACTATATCTGAAGTGGAATCTGGTATTGGCTGAAGATGTTGAATTGAAAATGTAAATGACAAACAAATTACTTGCTTACAAAGCATCTATTTAGAATTTTTTAATAATAACAAGAAACTTACATAAATATTCTATTATAAATGTATTTCATAGCTTCAGTTCAGCCACTGCTAACTTTTACAATTCAGAATTTGAAAACACATTATACAAAATATGAAGCATTGTTATAAAGTCTATAAAATCAGTAATATATGGTTACAACATTAAATAAAATCTAATTTTCCCTTGCTATAGTCTGTAGGATTTTTACATTGTGTTTTATTTACATTGTATAAATTGGTTTATTTTTGTCGTGCACTGATTACTGGTTGTACATCCTATTGCCCTTGAAGGATAATAAAGGTTTTCTATTTTGGACACTTAATCTCAAGCTGCACAAACCAAGCAAGAGCAGTAGAGGAACCCAGCAGCCAGCAGGGGGCAGCCTCAGGACATCATATGGAAACAAGCAGCAGCAGACTGCTTGCAAATTAAGCAGCAAAGATTGTTGTAGTAGATTCGTGCAGTGATGAGGCCTCATCTGGTCTGTGCATGAAGTGGAGGTCAACCTGAGAAGCTAAACTTGAACGAGGACATCCAGAGGGGGACAGAGAGACAGCTCACCTTCAAAGTAAAAGTTCAGGAGGCCGGAGGTTTGATTTGATTAATGAGTAATGAGTGACCCTTACTCCTTGTGCTAGTTGATGGGAACAATATGTCATTTATTTGTTCACTGAATATAAACTAGATGGTTTTGCACGAATTTTCAGAATTATATTTAATGAAATGTGTCCCACACTGTGATTCTTGTAAGGCGTCAGATGCAAAGGTTTGAAACCACTGGGTTATTCTCTAACAATAGATTTTTAAAGCATGTTCCAGTATCTAAAACCAAAACATATTAAAGTAAGGTTTAAGTCAGGCTGTCAAATATATGTAGTAAAGTAGACATTTTCTCTGAAATGTGTATCAAAAGCAGGATAGAATGACAAACACACAACAATAATTTGTCCATCTTCTCGGTGTGCTTAGTTTCTCATGGGAATGAGCAGGCGGTGTGGCCTATGTGGTCGAGTGGTCGTTCTCCAACAAGAAGAATGAATACTGTGCAGTCTGCTTCTGCGCAGGAGGTAAATAAAAAAAATTAATAATAAATTTCAGAAAATGAATGAAAAGTCAATTTTAACACTTTCTAATTTTCGGCAAATTTTTGTAAGAATTTTAGCATGTTAAACTTCTCACAAAGCCAATTCATTTGCCTGAAAAAACTAATATAACTTCACAATCCACCGTCATATGGTCCATGATCACATTATACAATCGTTAGTGTAATAATTGGGGACTTTGGACATTAGTATTTAGCTTTTGCTTAATTTTACCATAAAGTTGATCATTATTTTGCTGTTAGTTTTTACTTTAAGACAAAGAAACCAAAGTGAAAAAAGGATGTCAGAAGTGGGATTTGAACCCACGCCTCCATTCGGAGACCAGAATACCCGTTCCTGCGGAAGGAGATTATCCTTGAGTCTGGCGCCTTAGACCACTCGGCCATCCTGACACGGTGTATCTATGGAGAGCGTCAGGGGTATTTATTTTCTGTAGTTCACATCCTGCAAGACATCGCTTAATCGTTCAACATAAATTTCGATACAATTTCCCCTGAGTGCATATTTCACTGTCCTGAATTAGAGTGTAGCTCGCTCACACTCAAGCACATTACGTATATGCAATCGTCACTTCCGCTCTGTGTGTACGTGCGGCGGCCATATTGGACTTCCGGTCTTCAAGGGTAACCGAAGACACCAAGCGAAACAAACATGTACCGGCTCGCTAAATCTGCGGTCAACGTTACCGGTGAGTTAACCGGTGCTTTGTAGAAATACATACCGAGTGTGTGGATGTCAGTCAGGAGAAAGGATTTGAGTGTCATTCTGCAAGGTTAGACGATCTCTGTTCGATCTGTGACCGCGGCCAGTATGCTAGCTACTGCTAACTTAGCTAGCTAACGTTAGCAGCTCCATATAGCAGACGTTATATGTTATAATAACGTATTTGTGTGATTAAATCACGATAATTATCTTACCTGATTAACATACATCTAAGGTTTTATACGTGGTCTTTATATTAACATTATTATCTTCGAGATGTCATCGTCCGATACATTGACCTGTGCAACTTCTATTAATGATGAGCTAAGTTGTTTGTCACTTTCTCTTCTCGAGTAGTAAAATAGAATCTGCATGAATTATTACGGTAGTTCAGGTAATGACCTTGAAAGAGGAGGATCAGTTAAAAACATGACAATGTCCCCAGTTCGCTAAATAATCCAGAAACTGCTTTGAAGGGATTTGGTCTCTCAATAACTCAGCTTGTAGTATTTTCAGACAACCCCTCATTCATAATTTAAAACAAAGGTCTACTATGATCATTTATATGTAAGAACAGCTTGTCTCCCTTAGTTGACTTGTCAAGTTGAGAGAAAAGCAATGTGAGGATTATTTTATTTACCTATTATCTTGTTGATTTCCATTTAAGTTTGTCTGTCAATCTCATAATAAATATCAGATAATTGTCCAAAACCCAATTTGACATCCTCAGATGTTGTTTTTCTGATTCAGCCACACATGTATCAGCTATTTATACACAAGTGTCTACGTTTAAAAGGGTCATGCAAGGTTATGCTGTGTCCTCATTATGACCTGTTGACTGACACAGCATTTCTGGTGCACATTTATTTTTGTAACTATGCATACATCGGTTGTGGTTACTATTACTGCACCTTTTTAGTCATAATTTAGGAGTTTTTGTTCAAATACATATTTAACTTATCGTTTGATTATCGTTGCTGATTGATTTTCTCTTTTCTTTCGTCACCCAGGTCAGGCGGTGCGGCAGGTGAGGAATGCATCCACCCTCCGCCAGGACTTCCACTCAAAGTACGGCAACGGCCTGATGATCGGAGGAGCCGTCTTCGCCACGGCTGTGTGGTCGTATGTAAGTAGTGCTGTCGTGTTTGTCCACATCACGTTTATTTATAAAAAATGACCTGAACTTACAGCGTGCTCACAAATTGGTATTTGGAGCAACCTGGTTAAATTGGGTTGCATTAACAAGAAAGGATAAAATAAAATCTTTAGTCATACTTAATGACTTCCAAATTTAACCAGAAGGTCACATTTAAATTCAACAACCTCTTATGCCTTTTTTGTGTTTTACCTCTAGTTCTTATTTAGGTGGTTTTTAGATTTAAAACTAAACTAAAATTAAGTTAAAACCCTACTGTCCCTGAACGTCAGCTATTGATCATAACCACTAGAAGGCGGTCTGAGGCTGTTCATGTCACGTTATATAGCCCATTTTACCTAATATAACAAAGATGCATTTTGGTGAAAATATTTGTTTCTGTTAACATGATACCTAAGAAGTGGGGGCCATGGGTGTCTTTTTTCCTTCAAATCTCTTGTGTACATCGTAAGCATTCTTTATAAATTTAATACAAACCGTTTTAAGTATGTTAACAGTTTTTTGGGGATATTTGAAATCACTGGTTCTAAAAATACTTTTTCTTAAATCTTTGGCTTAAGTTTTATATCAACAAGGTCTAGAGTTCTAAGTTTGTGAGCATCACTGTTATCTATTAGCAAACTGATACAGGTAATAAATCAATGTTTTTCATTAATTTCTGTGTTTCCTGTCTTTGCGCAGGTGCTGACTCAGACCGGAATCACCTGGAATCTGTCACCCGTCGGAAAGGTCATGCCCAAAGAATGGAGAGAGGCTGAAGAGTAAAGAGCCACTATGACCGACTAATTTTGGTTTCACCTAATAAACCCTCTGGTTGTACAGATGAATAATTAATATCTGGTTTCAGGATGCAAACCCCTGCTGTGCATATTCCGACATGTTATTATGTTCAAATACATTAAATGTGATTCTGCGGACTGATTGTTCCTTGTTTTTGACGCTATGCATTCACAGAGTAGCAACCATTACAGATCAAAGGGTTCTCTCCAGCAGTTAGTAAGTTTCTGGTTGTCCAAGTTGACATTTCAATGTTCAAAGTCATCATATAATGTTAATCTAGCAATGGGGGGAAATTAAAAAAGGCAGAAGATTGTGAGAATCTGTGATGTCATACTATATTTAAAGTATGTAATTGATTATTTACAATTCCACAAACCAAGTGAAAAGCTGTTTCAGTTCAATTATCTGAAAGTACACAGTCACCCCTCAGGAACATTATTCACCTTTATGAGATGGTTGCTGCACATTCATCTTAACTGAGGAATTCTTGTGACCCCGAGAGCATGAAAGTTAGATACTTAAATTCTTAATGTTGCCTAAGATCACTGCAAAGATAGATATCTCTCCCTTTAATTTGGTTTATTCAATACAAAAATGTAAAATCAAACTTCATCAGGATCTGTTACTGGTCAGTATGAACCGAAGGAATGATTACAGCAATAACTTAGTGTTCACGTGGACCTGACTAGTCATTTGGAAAAACTCTGTAAACATTTTCACGATTATAACTTGGGGGAATTATTACAGCATATAAGTATTTTTACCCAAACATAGGATTTGAATACTTTAACCACCAATGTAAAATTCATACATTTCAGGGATTTACCAGACTGGAATCTGTCACGATTTTGCAGCTGTCAGTGAAATATTTACATTAATTCATAAAAGTGCGTTGGGTAAGACCCTTTCAGAATTTTGTTTTATTCCTAACTCTTTATTATCCTAAATTCAAAAGCACATCTAACAACTATCCTTCTAGAAAACTATTAACATGATTTGTTTACTTGATTTTTAATTATTGGTTTGCATCCGCTGTGTTTCTGACTATTAATAGAGTCATAATAAAACTAAATTAAACTGTGAAAAGAGGGAATGAAACCACATAGTGTGAAATGAGGAGCTTGGGGACAGTAGCGGAACACGCGCCTGCGTCAGACAACAGACAGCCACCGACTCCAATCAAATGAACTGCCCTCCTTGCGCTGTAGCCAATCGCGTACGGGGGAGTGTTCTCTGCCCCGCCCCGCCGGTGTCCCTACGCGCTGTACTAAGGTCAGAGGTGTCATTCGGTGTTTAACCAGCAAGCAGCCGAAGGAAGCGGAGGAGACTGATCCAGGACGGTAGAGGAAACAAGCGGCCACAGCAGCAACATGAGTCTGTCCAACAAACTCAACCTGAACACGGTGGACGTGAAGGGGAAGCGCGTCATCATGAGGTGAGCGTCTCTGCTCTGCCTGCTAGCTTCTGGTACCGCCGCGGCTAGTCGGAAATGGGATTACTTAACGGATATTACACCGTGTACCTGATGTAGCTAGCTGTAGTTCTGTAGTGGAGACACATCAGTGATGGAGCAAGATGTGTGGAGAAGGTCAGTCCATTTAAAGGAGGACAGGAAGTGAACTTGCTGGTTGTCACGTACCCAGCCATGTCACGTGCCTGTGGGGAGATGCTGCATGGATGCAACCATCACTGCATCCAGTGGGAATCAAACTAGTGACGTTGGACCAGTGGTTCTCGATGTGTCTGAAATCTACCACATCCTCCAGTTAGAGAATCACTGCGTTACACAGGGGTCAGACTTATATTAAACTAACATCACTAAATACATCGAGACTCAGGCTTAGATAAACTAAGTTCACTGCAGACAGGGAAATGTAGTCTCTTGCATTTAATTGTTATCATTGCATGAAGTGATTCTGCTCCTTATGTTGAATTAACATCACTGTGGTAATCCAGCCGGTCGTGATGCAGTAAGACTTGTAACAGCAGTTCCTTCATATCCATCTGAGCCCCTTAGCGAAGTCTTCACATTTCCTGAGCTGCAACTAAAAACTACAAACTAAAGATCAACTGTTGAGGTGCAAAGACAATCACAAAATCAAAAGAAAATCTCCCATGTTGCTTCAGGGGCTGGATGTTGGTTTTACTCCCCTCCCCTCCATGGCTCCTATAATAAATTCTGGCACCTATCTGACAGACAGTTGAATAACTTGTTCATACTATTGTTCTGCCATCTACTCTCTGGACATTTCTACAAACTGTGAAGTTTCAAGGGCAATTGACCACACCAGCTGCACTTGAGACTGACACCTTTTGTGGAAATGTCAGAGGGGCCATTTTGGTTCACTCAATCTGGTGGGGAAACAACAGTCTGCATAGGACAAGGGTCAGTGGCAGCAGCCCTCAGCCTGCACTGCTCAGTGTTAAAAGGTCAAACACATGTTGAGTTAGTGTCAGTGTGGACTGACAGTGTGCTGCACAGAGTTACCTCGTATCACACCCAGGGCCTGTCACAGCATGCAGATCGAACTGTAGATGGATTGCAGGAGAGGCTTTTTGATAGTGGCTGGTCCAGAATTAAAAAGAGGGAAGGTTGCTGTAGAGACCTGGCAGTGCCCGACAGAAACCTATTCAGCAGCCAAATTCTAAAGTGGCCAGATATCCTCATCTGTCTTATTGGTTGAGTTTATCTTGACTTGGAGCCTAAGAAACACTTTTTCCTTTCCACACAAAACCTATGAAACTCCAATGAAAATGGTGACAGGCAAACAAGGAGGTAGATAAAGTTATAAAGCCTGCAGCTTCCCTGCCATTGGTGTAAAAATAGCTGTCTGTCACACCGATGTATCTTGATCAGTTAATTCTTTGTTTTGGGCCTATCAAGATCTAACTCGTCCACTGAGCTTATTTCAGCCTGTGGAGCAGCTCAGCCTCATATGAGTGTGTTTGTGTGTAGATGAAGCTCCAGTGATGGGCAGATCCACACTAATGACAGCAGAAGGAACAATTAAATAGATTTAGACCTACTACAGTTTGAAGTTGGCCGTGTGTAATCTGTGTACAGGAGCTGTTGAGCCACTGAACTGCTGAACGCTGTGTTTTAGACTGAGACAATGGATTGCTGCTTCAATGGCACTGGCAGTGTGTGCTAGGTGTGTGTGTGCAGAATGTGTGTTAGTGTGTGGGTGCACTCTGATCATGTGTCTCAGTGCATCAGGTTCTCCGACAGGGAGGAGCTTATGTAACCGACTGGAGTATGAGGGATGCAGCATGTTCTCATTAACTGTATCACTGCAGAGCTGGAGGAACAACCAGGTCAATGTGCAGAGCAGCAGTATATAAGATAACCCTTCCACTGAAATGTTAATGAAAGCCTTTCACTGGATAGAACTGTCTGAAAATATATAATCTCACATCATTACCCACATGGGCTGTGCCACTTTAGCCTTGGGAGAGGAAACCATGAACTGCAACATCCCTTATTCAAATTCAGCTGAAAACACAGGAAATCAACAAAACCTCCCTAACGCACTACTCGCGTCAATAGTCTCATTTAATCCAGGTAATTATGTTTGTTCTCTTCCAGGGTCGATTTCAACGTCCCCATGAAGGACAAGCAGATCACAAACAACCAGAGGTAAAGCCCGTCTCATTTTTTACAGCAAATATTTGTAAATTGCAAGTAACTGAGGTTTGTTTCAAAAACAAGAACAGAAAGAGTGGCAGGAGGAAAAAGTCAAGTCAATGTTCCTTCATTTTCAGGATCAAGGCGGCCGTTCCCACCATCCAACACTGCCTGGACAACGGGGCCAAGTCCGTGGTGCTGATGAGCCACCTGGGACGCCCTGATGGAAACTTCGTGCCTGAGAAATACTCCCTGCAGGCCGTCGCTGTCGAGCTCAAGACCCTGCTTGGAAAGTGAGTTCATAGACTGAATCGCTCACATCCAGTTTTTCTTAAAGCATAAAATGAAGAAATAACTGGAATAGATATATTTCTTTTCACACTGAACAAATTATAATTCAGTTTGGTTTGTCAAGATCAGAGAATATTGGGTTTATGAAAAGATGAATCATCCTCATTGCTCCTCTGCGGCTCTGCAGGGACGTGACCTTCCTGAAGGACTGTGTGGGTCCAGAGGTGGAAGCTGCCTGCGCTGACCCAGCCACCGGATCAGTGATCCTGCTGGAGAATCTCCGCTTCCACGTCGCTGAAGAGGGAAAAGGCAAGGATGCCTCAGGAAACAAGGTGAGTCTCTCAGTCGGTCTGTTCTGGTTGAGGACAGGGTTACTAACGTTCTGCAGAATTCGGTGGGTCATATGTTTTGGTTTACATTAAGTTAGAAGTGAGAATAGCAACAAAGTTTATATCACTTAGATCTGACCATTTATTCAATTCACATCAGTGCATTATAATTTAAGTTTGCACTGACCAAATTAAAGTGTTCCTTCAAATGAGGTAGTGGTTGTTCTCTGTGTTAGCAGACTGGACAGTGTACGTATGTATCACTGGCTGATTAAAGTGTTTTAGGGCAACTTGGATGTGTGGCTTTTTGAACCAGCCGTCGAGCGGCTGAGGTTCAGGAAGTAGAGCAGGTTTTAGAGAGAGAGAGGTTTCCATCCACACAGACTATTCAGCAGAACTTCTCACTGCTGGGTCACCTGGAGGAAAATGCATAGTCACTCCAGCTGCAGTGTCTCTCTGAAAGAGCTGAGTCACTGTCTATTGATGTCATGGTCTGGAGCTCTGCAGTGACTGCGAAAGATTCAGTTCAACCGGTCATGTCGTCCGCTTTTTTAATTTAAAGTTTGATCTTCACGACGACAGTAAAGATCACAGTACTAATGTGCAATCTTTTCATTAATTCCCTCTGGAGGGAACCAGGAAGAGACTTAGACATCTGAGGGGTGACAATGAACTTGTTCTTCATAATGAGATGCAGATGCTCAATATATAAACAGATATAGGCTCAGGACTCTGTATAAAAACTGATCCTGGTTCACTCAGTGGATCAGCAGCCTTGTCTTGCTGACATTTATGCTGAAGGTCAGTGGGCTGTCCTGGCTGCATGTGTTGCTTTTCCTGTCTTGAGAGGCCTGGTTGGTATGTAGCCTGTGTGCTTCGGTTTCTACTGTACCGCTCTACTGTATCACACTCATCTTATTATAAAATCCTCTCTAAGAGACAGAGCTGCTCCAGACACTGACATCCCTTCCCTGTTTGTCAACCCTTTGGTGAATGAAGGAGAGGAATTATGAGATTCCAAGCTCTACGTGATAATACTATAAAGTGTGACGGAGATGGTGTAATATTTTGTAGATTTGTAATTGTATATAATCTGTCATGTGAGCTGAAGAGGTAAACTTAAAAAGCAGTGACTTGTCCGTCTGACATTTGAACGACACTGAAGACCTCTCTTGACCTTTCTCTGGCCCGAGGTCGCTCGGTCATGACCTCTTACTGTTAAAGTGCAGCAGGAACCTGATCCATCATGACTGAATGCTGCTTCTCAAAGTTTGTTCATGTACGCTGGAGCCACCTAGCAGCATTTTCATTCAGGTGCTGGTATAGATTGTGTTCTGATGACATGGACCATTTTGCTCATTGGTATGAAGTATTAAACTAATAGTCATGTGAGCAGTGACCGTTATTTAATCTTATTTTGGGATGAAAAAATAACAGGAGCCGTGTTATTAAACATCAAACAACGGCTCACTTGTGCACAACAATATTATTGAAAATAAATGAAATTGTCCTTTGTGACAGGAAATAATGACAGAGAACACTCAAGCCTTGCTTAGAATTCAGATGCTCATCCAGTTGTTAGTTTGTCTATAAGCAAATTGTAAATCATCCCTTGTGGGTGAAATAGAAATGTGAAAAGAAACATAGACTACAGCCACTGATACTTTTTACTCCATTCCCTCAGTGTGCGTCTCATCTCTTACCCTTTCTCGTCTTCTCTGTCCCTCAGACCAAGGCCACCCAGGAGCAGATTGATTCCTTCAGAGCATCTCTGTCCAAACTGGGAGATGTTTACATTAACGACGCCTTCGGCACAGCCCACAGAGCCCACAGGTGAGCGGGACTCGGACTGTCTGGGTACAGACTTTATGGAGATCACTAGCGAAGATCTCTCAAATTCAGTATACAAGGATTTTAAAGACTGCAATCTACATGGCATTCAATTTTACTTGATGAACTGTGCAGAAACCCTGGATAAGATCAACGTGTTGTAACAAAAATTGTTCATCCTCTTCCGTTTCTATTCCTCTGTTCACCTCGTGTCTCCCTCCCTCCCAGCTCCATGGTGGGAGTGAATCTGCCTCAGAAGGCCGCTGGTTTCCTGATGAAGAAGGAGCTTGACTACTTCGCCATGGCTCTGGAGAAACCTAAGAGGCCCTTCCTTGCCATCCTCGGAGGGTGAGAATGATTAGTTTCAACCACTCAAGTTTGCTCGTGTTTGTGGGTGATGGGACTGAAAACAGCACTGTGGTGAATACATTTTAGGGGCTGCGATTCGTGAAGTGTAATTCAAAGGTCCCAGTGAGGCATGAAAGATTATCCAGGAAGTCTGTTTGGAGTAAGAAATTAATTAAATTAAAGGCTTATCAGGCACCAAAACAACAAACAACGGTTCGTAAGATGAGTCAAGGTAAACCATAGGTAAAGTGTGTTTTTGCCAGTTCACTGAAAGTCTGCTTGAAACATTTCAGGAGCCAAACGTCTGATCAGCCACATCTAACAAATGAAATGGAAAATGATCACAGACCATCTTTGTGCACTCTCACATATTAGAAAAAAACAGGTTTTGCTGTAAATGTGTTGAGACAGAGTCAGTCACCAATGAAATGTAGAATTTAAACACATATACCATGTAAGTTGTTACTCAATCAGGGCTTTTATATACGTTCCCATGGGTATTTCACACTTCAGAATTATATGATTGAGCGATGAAGGATCCAGAATGTGACACAGACTCTTGCAGCAGACCAAACCTGTTAGGAGAAACTTTCCCTGGAAGAAACCATTATAAATGTCATACACTGTGATTGACGTTATGCACAAGCTGTTTGGATTTTCACTCAAATCTGCAGAAGGGCTTAATAGCCTAAATCAAGACGATGGTTGTGGTGTTTCTCTGGATCAAAACGGGTTAAAAAGAAACTGTTTTCTTTCGTTGATACATTTTTAGTTTTAAAAGACAGTTTAGTTTCCTGCTGTTCACACTGCAGCCTCTTGTTAAAACACCCAGGTGACCATCCAGGAATAGACTATAAGCTCATTAAGTAATCTGTGGTGTCATAGTGCACCGCTTTCCTCAAGACACAGCCATCACTGCTCAGCACTTAGTGTGGAGATGAGAGCTCATTTAATGTATATTAAAAAAAATTGTTAATTGGTAAACAAACTTATATAACTTATGTAGCATATTTCAGTGTTTGGTGTACAAGTGGTTTTATATTTAAAGGGGTCCTTGTTTACTCTGTTAGTCCAAGTTGTGAATGAATAAAGAGGAAACAGTGTTTGAAGCTGCTGTAATTCTCAGTTTAGCCAAGCTACCATTTGGCCCCGTGTCAGATTCCATTTTATCCTGAGTGCACTGTGCAACTGTCACATCGGCTCAGTGTCGAGCGATCCAGCCAGTTCACGGACAGAGGGGACGAGTGTAATCAGAGTTCAGGCTGTAGTGAAACAGTCATGAGGTCGCAAGTAGTTTTGACTGAATCTGTCTGTATGGTCAGAAATATTTGGTAGAATTATATGCATCCAAATACATGTAAAACATCTCAGTGTTAAATTCAATGGGCTGTATTGGTTGGGCTGCGTTTCTTCAGAACCCAGAAGTAATCCAGTATTTCCAGTTAAAGTGTCAGATTAATGCATTTATCAGCGTCTAAAACACTGGTTCATAATACTGTGACACAGGATTCAAACTAGTTTAGTACTGTATGTAAATATCGACCACCTTCTCTCATGTGTGCCGCCTCTTCTGTTCCTTATCTATACTGACGTGTTCCGGCCTCTCTTCTGTCTGTTTCTCAGAGCGAAGGTGAAAGATAAGATCCAGCTGATCAACAACATGTTGGATAAGGTCGATGAGATGATCATTGGCGGAGGCATGGCCTTCACCTTCCTCAAAGTCCTCAACAACATGGAGGTGAGCTAAATCTCAGGAAGGCTACATGAAGGTTTTTGGAAATCCAAAACACAAAGACTCAATAAAGCTCTGCAGAGCTGAGAAGTGGAAATACTTAATTCACATTTTAATTTTTGTGTCCCTTGTTATTTGTCAACATATCACTAAAACCACCTCAGCATCTCGACACTAGTCTGTGGTTCATATTTTTCCTCTCTTCCTCTTGCCTTCATCAGATCGGTACATCCTTGTACGATGAGGAAGGGGCCGGCATTGTCAAAGACCTGATGGCCAAAGCTGAGAAGAATGGCGTCAAGATCACGCTGCCCGTCGACTTTGTCACGGCTGAAAAGTTTGACGAGAAAGCGACCGTTGGCTCTGCCACCGTCGCTGCAGGCATTCCCGCTGGCTGGATGGTGAGACATTTATATTTATTTTCATCAGTATCCAATTTAAGTTTGATAATTTCTTTATATTTGTAATAATGTTAATGTTCTCCGCTGCAGGGTTTGGACTGTGGACCAGAGAGCATTAAGGCCAATGCAGAGGTGGTGGGCCGGGCCAAGCAGATTGTGTGGAACGGCCCAGTCGGTGTGTTTGAGTGGGACAACTTTGCCAAAGGGACGAAGAGCATGATGGACAAAGTGGTCGAGGTGACCAAAACTGGGTGCATCACAATTATCGGTAAGAAAGACAAGAAGGTGGATGGAAGCATTTGTTGTTTGATTGTAGCCATGTTATTCAGTTGGTGAGTCAACATGCCAACATTTACACAAATTCAAGTATGTTTTACCTTCCAACAATAGTCTTGTAGAATTAAGATATAAATGAACGATGTGTGTTTGTGTCCAGGTGGGGGTGACACTGCCACCTGCTGTGCAAAGTGGGACACAGAGGACAAGGTCAGCCATGTCAGCACCGGAGGTGGTGCCAGCCTGGAGCTGCTGGAGGGTGAGTGACAGAAAGACTACACAATGCTTTGTCCCAAAACTCAAAAGATGGAATATATTTGATTTGCATCCTCAATTCTTTGTGACAACATGACTGACTAACTTTACCAATGGGTCAAGAGGGCATGCGTTCAGTCAAGTTGATAGTGAGCGCCCTCTGCTGGATCTTGAGGCAACTACTACTGCTCTTTTAGACTCAATATTTTAAACTCAAACAGATCATAACAGTTTGAATATGGACTTCATTTCAGTGCCAAGTTGTACTGAAGCATAACGATGATGACAATGATGTTGACGGTGTGTTCCCTGTCTTTTTGTCCTCAGGTAAAGTCCTGCCCGGCGTGGATGCCCTCAGCAGTGCCTAAACTTTCCATCAGCTCACTGGTGTGTGCGTGTGTGTGTGTGTGAGTGATTGTGTGAAAGGTGTGTAGCTGCTCAGCCAGATTCCTGTTACTCCTGAAACCTTCCCCACCCTGCAAAAACACCCACCTGCTTTCTCTGCCATTTCATCATGTATTAAGGCTTTGTGTTTAAAGTAATGTCAGCTGTGATTCACAGAGAGGAATCCTTTCCTTTGCCTTTAATCCATCAATGATGAACGAGTAGAGCCCTCTGCCTTACTTTTCAGAATTATGACTAAAACAGATCAAATGGCTTGTTGTGGTGGAAGTAGTATTTTTGCTCGGGTGAAACATTTCCCTGTTGACTAACTGAAAGTATTTCTGAAACATCCAAAGTGTAACCGTCAGAGTTCTACTCTACTTCTCTGACTCGTCTGGAGGACGGCTGGGTTTCTCAAACAAATCATTAGATGAGTCGTCGGTCACCTCTGAGGAACTTGAACACTGGCTCTTGAGTGTATGTGCTTGTATGAATGTGTGTATTGCTGCGTCACTTTTCCATAGCTGCCCCAGAACATCACTGCACTTCCTTCGACAACGTGGTATACATTCGGTATATATATATAGAAATGGTTAATGTGTGTGTACCTTGACGTTCTATTTTCTGTCTGTTCACACTGACGTCGGCTCGGTTCTCGTCTTCTCTGGCTGTTGGTTTGAGCAGCTGGAGACTGAGGTGTGTCGATCTCAGTCTGATCTGTTCAGGGTAATAAACTGTTTCTGTGTAAAACTGTTCTCTGACCTGTTCATTTATTCTGAAGGGCTTTTCATGATGTTATGCTGTCGCAGCTCAGTGTATTCTGTGATGTGTCACTTTAACTTTCTGGGAGCAGTCATGTTGTTTCTACAAATATCTGAATCAAAATGTGCAGTTAATACACTGTGACGTACATGACTGCTTCATATGACCTTTAGTAACCTCTCTGAGTAATCTCCATCTTAAACACTTGGTACTTACATTAACTATATACTCTTTGAAACCTTGTGCTCCTTTAAAACGTGACATAGGGCTGGTAGAGGTGCTACCGCTTTTAATACATTAACTACTGAGATTATTTCTGTTCCTGCATTTTCATAAACTCTGTATAAGAGAGTTTTGGACAGAGAAAAATCTGAGTGATGCAATTCTGTTCAGCTAGAGAATAATTTTTTTTAAATGCATTCTTGAATTTGAGAATTAAACTGGTACCGTACTTGTTTCCACCAGTAATTACATTACCCAAATAACCACTTGTTTCAAAACACACGCAGGAGAACATCAAAGAAATACAACATCTTTCACAGGAAGTGGCAGTTGCTCACGTGCTATAAATGTGGTGAGACGAGGCATCGCTTGCACTATATAATTCTGCATGTTTTGCATGTTGTTAACCGCTAGGTGGCGACCTCCTTTTTTCACAGACGATACACAATGAGGGTTAATGAGTATTTATTCACACAGCTGTCCGCATAATTGTCAATCACACACAGCAGACACACAATAAAACAGAACAACTTGGACTTTCAGCCATGGACAACGTGCAGTAAAGGCTGCCGGCGTCATTCATTGATGTTTCCTGTGCATGGTCCCCTTCACGTGCACAACCCGGCTTTCATTCACATAATCAAGCTCATCTGTCCCAGACAAATAAATGGTGGAGAAAGTTGAAAAAAGGTTGAGAAAAAATTAGAAATGTCACATTCAGTGTAATAAGTGAACACAGCAATAAAGCAACTGTCTATACAGTATATGCACCAACAGCATAAAGGGTTTAATGCTAAAGTAAATGCTGTGTTACATTTTGTATGAGTCACTGTAACATCAAGGGTATCTGTAGGTCTTAAAGTCTTAAAAAGCAAAAAGAGTTAAGTGTACTGAGACAATATAGGGTAGGAAAAAAAATCTTAATTCACAGAAGTATAAATCCATATTATCTCTATTATTCCACAGGCAGCAGTGTTAATGTCATGACATTTTGAAGTACAGGAAAACATTTGATGTGATTTCTAGGTTCTGACTGCTGTTGACCTCTACACAAACCCTGAGGACTGGGGTCGTCGTCATCTCTGTGAACGACTGGCAGAAGCTTTTTAACAAGTCGATTAAAACTGACCTTAGATGTTATGTAACACTCGACAGAAATAAATGGATATGTGGGGAAACACGCCTGATAAGCTGCCGGATGTTTGACTGTTCGCTCTCGATAAGCTGTTAAAGAAAAGTAAAGTTTGGACGATGGAATCTGATTGGGTGGCTGTTTGAGTTTAGCCAGGGCCCGTTTCTATGGTGTTTCTAGGCAGTTGAGAGGATTGATTTTGTGGTTGCCAGGGTGATTCAGGGTGATTGCTTAGGACGGGTGAATGATTTCAATGTTCAGTGTGTGTTTGTTGGAGAGTTCACTCAGGTGCGATTTTCTGCAGCAGGTTTAACCACATTAATCAGAGAACTCTACACGAGTTCTATGCTGAAACACTGATGCAGTTATATGTTTTTTCTGTTTCTACCTCAGTACATTCAAGTTACTAGGTACAATACTCTATAGAATATTTGTTAGTACGAGAGTTTGAGGTTACTGTAGTAACTCACTTATAAACCATCACAGTTTTCTCATTTGTTTTCAACTCTAATTTCAAAGTTTCACATTCACTTCCAGTAAAAAATCTTACGGCCAATGCACTGTATTCAAGAAAAAAATGAAATACCAGAAGGTTCAATCAACTATGCTGCAGATGTAAAAGAATATTATGTTATATTTTATAAATTTTCTTCTTAGAGTTGAAGTTAACAATATTAGCTTACAAAATAGAAAATAAAAAACTGAACATTTAGAAGGCTGGAACCAGAAACCCTTTGACATCTCTTCTTAAAAGATGATTTATGAATTATTCAAATCGTAAATTTCCTGTTGATGGACCAATCTGCCAGGATTAATTCAATCTGTAGGTTCACTTCAGCTCAGGGAGGCTACAGGGAGTCTGTCATTTAATGTTAATTATAGATAAACAATGCATAACACAAACAAATACTGTTTGTTCTACTCACCATCTTCCTGTTGCTGCAGGAATTCAGAGTTTTCGTAGTCGTCTTCATCTGTTGGAATGAGTCTATAATGAATGAGCTTTAATGCACTGGAAACCATGAGTAAGCATTTCTTTCTACCAGATATGTTGATACAGAGGACAAGGGACGTACCATCTATTATAGGCAAGGATTGGAAAAAGTTTTGATACACACCCACTGTTTGATCAGCATCTAGACAACAGACAACAAATACGTCTCATTTTGAGAAACTGGTGACACATTTTCAGTATTAAAGGGTAAAGAGAAGAGGGACAAAAAAAATTCTCACCATCTTCATCTTTTTGGATCATTCCATTTCCATAAACTGCGTTCGGGATGGGAGATCTAAAAGCAATACACACATGACATTTGTGAACCTGATGTTCTGTATGTAAATAGTTTTATACATTAATGGCCACTTAGGCTACTCCCTCATTATTCAGGGATTCATACTAAATGTTAAAAGCTTCCTCATGGATTTTGACTCCATAGAGTTATTCAATTTCAATAGAAGCAAAAATTTATAAAAACACATTTAATGAGGTCAGGTAGTTTTGGTGAGGGTTATTTAGTTTTTGAGTTTTCTGAATTTTGAGCCAAACCAGTTTTATATGAAAAATAATATTGAAATAGTTTTACCTTATTATATTTTTAGTTAAAAAAAAGGTTTAGACCTCATACTTTGTTTCATTTAAAGCTGGAACCAAAATTCTTATTAAAATAATTGATGCAGAAAAAAACTATTTGTAAAAATGTATCCACATGTTTCCATTCTCACTCTCAGTTTTTGATGAGAAAGAGAATGAGTAGAGCTGATGTACTTACACATATGTATGTTCCAGTCTCCCTGTGTGATGTGAAGCACTGACGACTGACACAGCAGAGCAATGGTGCAGTCAGACAATGATATATTAAAGAACACATGCACTTTACAATGAATGTACTGGTGGTTAATGTGTGTGTTGTGTATGTAAACTTACCATGTTTGATATTTTCATAGTCTGACTGATCATCAGCTGTGTCTGTAAAACACAGGGAAAGATAAACTCCTTCAGATAATTCATGTCACTGCAGGTTTATGTAAAATGAGGGCTGCTAAATCTTTGTCTTAAAAAATAAAAGATAAGCTTACCTTGTGATGGCTCCTCTTGAATTTCACTGAAAAACACATGAAACAGTAGTTTTCTGTATAGAATCCAACCTTTATTCTTTTTTTTAGCTAATCATAAAAACAAGTACAACATACGCTGCAATACAAAGAGATGAGATTAGCTTAAATATTTGAATATACATACACTGTGGTGGAAGGTATCTGATTGGTTCTGGTGACTGGGGAAAATATGTCAGAGTTGGTTTAATATGCAAATTAAAAGTGAACAATAAATACAAATCCGTGTGGGAAATATCTTCAATAACTTGTGATCAACAGGTTCACTGTCTGAAGCTGGAGCTGATGTTCTTTACCTGGTCTTGACTGCATCACCGCAAAAATACTTCCCCCGCGTTGACTGTCGAGATAAGAGTATTTAAATGACAGCATTTTATACAGTAATAGAAAAATGACTCATTTAATAAGAACATTTTAAAACACTTATTGCAAATTTAGCCTCCCACAAATTTACTGTAGTGACATAATAGGATCCATTTTACACTGTGATAGCTTCATATTATAAAGTTTGGATATTCATTTGACAGTTTCTGCTGCATATCTTTAACTAATTTTACGTCACAACAAGTAAACTGATGTTGTTTAATATTGTCATAAACAACAGGAATTTGTACTAATGACAATCACGTAAAAACATGGCTTTAAGAAAGTGAACTGAATATAAGATATTTACAATGTCTGCAGGTCATTAGTGTGATCCTCCTCATGTATGACCTCTGCAACAAATAAAACACAGTGAAACATTTTTTGTTTGTGACGTGTTTACTGAACATTAAAGCATGTAAAACCTTTTCAAGTAATAACTCAAATTAAAATGATGTGCCATGAGTACGAGAAATACAAACAAAACAACGCACAAGTTCAATGTGAGTGAGGCTGCTGTTTGTCAGCTGCACTTACTGGTCTTCCTTTTACAGCAAATACACAGAACAGACAGGAGACTCAGTGACACCACTGACACCACACTCAGGACTGCAGCCAACACACTGGTGTTTTCAAGCATACCTACAAGAGACACAAAAGACACACATGACCAACTGTCCTATTTGCACAAACACACTCTCAACACTGCTCAGTAACTGTCGGCCGCCTCACAAGCGGACTGATATGTCAGTTATTGAGTTGTTGAGAGTTTATCAATTAAGACACTGCTTGTCCATTAGTCAACTCTCCTCTTCTCAGTCATGGTTGAGGTAGCTGCTGTCTTCCTGTTAATAAAACCGATGAACAGGAAGTGGTCGCCTGAAACAAAACTGAAACACATAGCAGGTTCTATAATGTAGACCTACATGCAGGGGCTCGACACAATAATAATGTTGTACAGTGACATTAACTGTTGTACAGCTTTAAAGTCATTATTTATATCTGTATCTACAGGCAGTGGACTCACAAAGGTCTGGTACACTTTAACTTTTGGTCGGGATTAATTTAAGTTATAAAAGAGATTGATAAATGTTAAATGTTAGATGTTAACCTTTAAAACACAACTTTTACAACATTTCGGTCCCACGGCTTTGTTTCTAAAGCGATGCTACTGATGCAGAACACACAACATATCTTCAGTGAAAGTACTTCTGCAATTATCAGCAAAAATAAAAATAGAAAAACAAAAATAGAAATGTAAAAATAAAACATTCAAAGCAAGAAAATAAAAATAAGGAAATAAAAAGTCAAATAAAACGTTTACTTTAAAACATTAAAAGTAAGAAGCTAAAGAATAAAAAATAAAAAAGTCTTGATTCTTGATTGAAGTTTCCATTCTCTGCATTTAGGCTACGAAACGTGGTCAACAAGGTCGGTCAACACCCACATGTGGCTTGAGCTTCTTATTTTATCTTTGACACTCGGCTGTAAAGCTGATGGTGTCTGAAGATAAAAAACTTGTTCACAATGTCTCTGATCGATGGCCGCTATACTGCTCCAAAAGACTCAATCAGAAAACTGAACACTCATCAAAATCATAACTGTTTGCTGTCCTGTCTCCTAAATGGTGGAATGAGCTTCCCATGGACATCCGGACTTCAGAAAGCTTACACATCGTCCGCCGCAAACTAAAAACACAACTCTTCCATATATACCTTGAATAATAAAACTAACAATTTAGTAGCACTAAAATGACACTTACTTTTAGCACTTTGTATTTATTTATTTTTTAAGAAGAAAGTACTTTCTTGATTCTTGCTGTTCTGGGTTTGTACCCTCGGGGTTGAATGCACTTATTGTAAGTCACTTTGGATAATAGTGTCAGGTAAATTAAATGTAACGTAAAGACAAGTTGCCGTGTCCATCCTGAACGAGTCAATTTTATGTTCACTGACCATTTCTAAAAATGTAAAATCTATAATATCTGTGAATGCCAACAACGGTAGGTTAATGTGAGGGAAAGTGGTGAGTTGTTTATTCGGTGATGGGACACGGACTTGTCCCCAAATTGCAGTGGTCCTCTCATCAGGAGAAGACCAGAAAGAGAGTAGGACTTCAGCATGTGAAATAACAGTGTATTATATTAGAGTTAGTTTCACACTGTATAGGGTAGCCCACCTCACGTCCGATTTCAGCTGGGAGTAGATCGAGTCCCACTGTGAACTTCAAAGGTTAAGCACTACAGATAATAGATGGATGGATGGTTTTATAGGCCTGACAGAAATGTTAGTGTCTCCAACGGTAAAATTACATTCAGGTCAAACACACAAACATATTAAAGACATTGTTAATATATTTCTAAAAGTATAGACATTAGTGAGAGACTGTGATGTGTGAAATGTTGCCGTGTTACCTTCAGTGGTCCGGCTGCCTTCATTCTTCACGAGCAGCAGAGCAGCCTGTGCTTCCTCTTTCAACGCCTCGCCACATCCGTCACTCTCAAGACAAATGAGAAAAGACCTCCCCGAAGCGCACGTCTGTTATCTCCGTGTGGTTTGAACTGGACACGCAACCGCTTGCCGCTTCATTTATCTGAGGCTGCTGTGTATGAAAAAGCCTTAGTGGTGAGACTAAGTTTCCCCTTGAGCTGTTGTTAAGTTTAACAAAGTGCAGAAACGAAAGCAGCCTCCTACGTGTCAGGCGATTTGTAATTTGGATGAGTTAAAAGAGCAGCTTTAAAAATGTACAAGACATTAAACTGTTGTTACTGGAATCCTGCCTCTTGAGGTGAGCTGGTGTCTGCATGAAAACAGACTCAGAGAAATCTAAATTAAACAGTTGAGCCTCAATCATTTTGAAAACCTGGTCTATAGTCCTCGGGTTCTCAGCCTGGGCCAAATGTTCCCCTCTAGCAGGACAATGACGTTCAGCACATGCAGCCAATGCAGGGCAACTCTGGGGGTTTCCAGAACCCTGACATGTACCAAAGTGCTTTATAATATTAGCTTGAACCCAATAAAACATTTCTAGAGACCTGCAAATGACTGGTCAGTGATGATCCCCGTCCAACCTGACTAAGCTTGAGAGGTTCTTCAGAAATGAAAGACAGAAAATTCTTGAATCCAGTTGTGAAAAGCCTTTGGCATCATACACAAGAAGACGTGATGTTGTAATGGCTGCCAAAAGAGCTTCACCCAAGGTCTGTTATATAATTTATATACAGACAGGTGACCAATTAGAGGATAATCCAACATTAAGTGTCTTAGTAAGGTGTTGGGCTACCATGTGTTACCACAACTGTATTGCACCTTGGCATTGAATGTCTGAAACTCTACTGGTAATTACAAAATAAATTAGAATCCTAAACAGTATTCCATGATGAGCAAACCCTTGGAACTGTGGAAGGATTAAATCCCTCATTAAATGGAAGAATCTTCTGGAATATTATCGACTAACTGTTTGAAACCAAACTTGCCACAAAATTTTAATGCTGCATTCTATTAAACCTCGGAGGTCGGAAGTTCCGACCCCCGTGTCTGGGCCCACGAGGTGTAATAGAACGCGGCATAAATACTGGGTCTGAACAGGGTCATAGAGGAGGCAGGCCGTGTTCCAGACAATTCAGATGTTGCATATTGGAACTTGAAATTTCTGAGTTCCTACTTCCAAAACACTTTATTTGGTTTGTGATGAGACAATTCCACTGTGACCAGTGCATTCTCCGTTCATACATTAACAAAGCAGAGGAGGGGAAACAACACAGGAGGCAATAGACCCCATTAAACATTGGATTTATTATGTTTTTATACTTGGAAACCCATTCCATTACAAATGAGGGAGCAAACACACACACTTCACGTCAGTCAATCACACAAACCAGGAAACAAGAGTCCAAACAGAGGGTGGACGGGCCTCAGCGGGACAGTATCTACTTCTCCATGAGCACCAACTTTGAGTGGTGTTCCATTGAACTTCTTCAAGTAGGAGGTCTGAGTTCTTCTCGACCTGAGCCTTGCACTTCATCCTGCCACCAGGGGGCGGAGGGGGCTCTTTGGCTTCACTTTGAGGGGAGCTGTCACGTCGTCCATCTTGGTTCCCGGACCACAGGCCTTGGTACTGAAGCCTCGGTCCACGCTCCCCTTAAATCAGTCGCTGCCTGACGTCATGACGGCGCTGACGCGTCACACCACGCATGACAGCAGACATGACGGTCTCGGTCCGCTCGGATGTGGATTCTCCATCTCACCACAGCCTGGGATGGTTCCCCACCGTGCCGGTGTGTGGGTGAGGGCGCAGCCTCCATGTTTGCGGTGGCGGGTTGAAGTCTGGGTGTGTCCCCGCAGCGGCTCGCGCTCCTCCCTCTCCACTACTTGGTGTTGTTGTTGTTTTGGTTGTTGTGTGTGACTGCCGCGCGCTGTGGCTCGTGCTGTCAGCCCGGGTCTCGTGCCTGGACGCGCGCATGCATCAGAATGGCTCCGGCGGCTCCAGCAGCTCTGACGGTCCCGGGGGCGGCGGCGGCCGGGAGCGGCAGCCGGCTCCGTCCTTCAGCCCGCTGCCCTCCGCCACGACGCGGGTGAGGCGCTTCATCCAGGAGAGACGCACGCTGCCTCTACCCAGAGTGATGGTGGTGTTCTCGGCCGCGGGGGACACCGACAAACCCAGCGATGCCATGTCCGTCTCGGACTCTGCGGAGGACGAGCTCCGGAAGCCGCCGGCCTCCCCATCGCCGAGCCGCAGCCTGAGCAAGCCGCTGCGCCCCGCGCTGAGCGCACCGGAGCAGGAGGTAGGCCGCTCCACGGACCCGATGGACAGGGACCAGCCCCACGTTACACAACTAGCGACCACAACACAGGCTAACACTGAGAAAACAAGACTCACTTAATGTCCAGCTGCAAATAGAAAAGCTACACACTAAGGAAACACACACGTATACCTCATATTTACCACTGGATAATAACAGCTGCCATCCCTGACACCAGTAAAGTACTACACACACTGACACACAGTTCAATAGTCTCCATGTATAACCATAGTGTCCACTACATCACATTATAACTGCATGTCATGTGATCAATATAACCTTAATATCCCCTTGATCAGAACTATAACCTTCCACGTTTTACTATTGACATGTTTCCAATCTTTTGTTTCACTCCTTGTAATACACTTTGTTTGTATGAAACAAAGTGCTCAAGAAAGAAACTCAAAACAAAAAGAAAACTTAAAACCAATGGGTGGATGTATATATCTAGCTTTAAATGTTTATGTTAACAAATGATGAAATAACAATTATACCATTATCAAAATAGCTGCAGATTAAGTTTCTATCTGTTGAACCTCATCATTTGCATGTTGGCTGCATGTGGATATTAATACACTGGTCAGTTCTCTTAGGACAGCAACATGCAAAACATCCACACACAGTCAAAGTATTCACCTTGGCTGTAATACTCCATATACCCATGTACATGTGTGTCAAACAGAACTAGGTGCACATACTAGTTTTCACAGTGAGGTTTATGGTAACAATATGTACAGGGAGTGCTTCAAAGATGATCCACAGATGATTCTGAAATATGTAGCTTGTTGTCTGGTTGGCCTGATTCAGCTGGGCCCTGATTCAGGTCAGGATTGGCTGACAGTTGTGTCACCTGACTCTCGTTAACGAGCCAACATATGATGTGTACTAAACATGGCCACAGCAGAATAATCCTCTTACGGTTCTCTGTGGTGTGGCTGCAAAGTGGCGGCTGACTGGACGCCTGGAGTGGGAGGGTTCTTCCTCACAGGGAAACATCAACAACTGAACAGACAGAGCAGCGTTTTTATTCAGTTTCTTTTGCCCTCACACAACAACATAATGCATCATTTGTACAAGAAACAAGAAGGTTCATAAAGAGATCACACACAGGGCTAATGCTCTGTCTCACAACGTAACAGAACATGAAATACTAATCCTGAATCCACCTGTTTTATCCGGAACCGCTCCAATATGTAATGGGTTCTTCTTTGGCTCATGCCCCACGCCTACACAACATTTCATGGAAATTGCTTGAGCAGTTTTTGTGTAATCCTGCTAAAAAATAAACACTGAAGAAAACATATAATCTCCTTGGCTGAGGTAATCAGCTGCCTTATGTAAGAGAGTGTGTTCGTAGTGCTAAAGTACAGGGGGTGGGGGAGCTACATCGTTTAACTACTATAGTATAATGTAGTTGATGAGTAGTCTGTAGTACTACACTACACTGATGCTGTTTAGTTATATTCATTTACCCTGATAATGGTCTGAGGATTGAAACAGCATTAAACAAAGCACTTTTTTATTTATTTTCTTTATCTGTTCAGGTCTGTAAGTGTTCATGCCTGATGTCTGTGGAATTTAAGCCTCGTTCACTGAATTTAGTTCCATTCTCCCAGTTTCCAGAGGTCATCTCTCTGAACGTCGGGGGCATGTTCTTCACCACCCGTCTGTCCACGCTCCGGCGACACGAGGACACGATGCTGTCTGCCATGTTCAGTGGGCGTCACCACATCCCACGTGATGCCGATGGACGCTACTTCATTGATCGGGATGGAACATATTTTGGGTGAGCAGCAAAAAGACAGAAGTATTGATGAATGTTTTCTCTATCCCCTCCAAAAAAATCGGGTAGCCCTAATCCTTTTCAATAGAGATCCAACAGTGTCCAGACAAAACTAATGATATACAGAGAGGATGTTTTTTTTCTTATTTAGTGCAAAATAACAAACTCTTTAAAAGAAACATAAACAGTGCAGTGATAAATGGACAGTTACATACAAAATCATATTTAATCGTGACTTAAATAAAAATGGTAAAGATCCACATGTAAAGTATACAGAATATGTCACAGTGTGAATGAGAATGATCTGTTATCTAATCTGAGGATTATCTGTAGGAGGCATGTAGTTCTTCACTTAAATGTTCACGTGACAAGAATCATAGTGAAAAATGCGTAGTGCCAAGTGTCAGTGTTGACAACACAGCATAGAGGCAGACATGTCATATTACACAATAAAAATGAATCACAATATTCCTCGACGATCAAAACCTTAATGTCTCACAATACCAGATGTAAGGATTAGGAATTAAGAGGAAGGATCTGGATAAAAGCTTTTCTTAAACCAGGATGTGTGGGTGGACGAGGATTTGTAGCACCTCCCAGAGGGCAGAGGATTGAGAAGTTGAGAAATCACCAAAGTGACTACATCCTTACATGTGGGCGGAAGGATTCGTCCCCAGGGGGCCGTAATGTCCGTCTGTGCTGATTTTTATAAGATATAAAACGGACCGACAGCATCATCATCATCCCTGGAGCCACGTCGCTTTCAAGGCTAAAAAGGAAAAGCAAATTACTTTAAATATGAATGCGATAACAAGCAGAGCGAAGATGTACAACCTAAGAGAAGAGTGGGATTGGGTATGGTCAGGTCTGTCTGAGTGCCCCCCCCCACCAGTGTGCGTCTGTGTGAGGAGGTGTGTATTAATGATTCAAACACCAAGAGTTCACAGAAAGACAGTTAACTATAAAAAGCGATGTATTAAAACCCCTCAGAGGCAGCCGGCCCACTGCAGGTGTACAAATACTCTGAAGGAGCCTTTTCATTTGGGATATTAGTCCTGGTGCTCTGGTGTTTATTGTATTGCTGATAAAATAAATCTTCTTTCATGCTGCTGTGTACACTGCAGCAGCTTTTCCTCCAGAACCTCTCTGTATTTTTCTGCATTCATTTTATCCTCAGCGTTCACAAGCGCTGCAGGTTCTGCTACACAGAAGCAGAATCAACGTTATCGGCCAAGAATGTTGATGCAGAAAAGTACAAGTGAGACCAGTTTTCAGTAGCAATAAATAAATGTTCTCACAGAAGTAAAGGAAGTGGCTAATAAAGAGCTACCGCTATATAGAGATGGTGAGACCTAGATATGAAGCTTGTAAGGTAATTTATTGGTATGAGAATTGATGCAGTATAAAACCATCAAAAACCACAGATGTTGTTTGTACACAAGACAAATTAAAATATTTTGGGGTGTGATGCGTGTCGTACTCCTGAAAGTTAAATTATCCATCCCGGAGGGGTCAGTTACTGAAAAGTTAGTGATTTCAGTCGCGTGGAAAACGTTTTAAAAACATGAATCTTAACAGAAACAGGTGGGATATCCCACATTCACCACAAGGCCACTTATTGTGCAAAGTACTGTCATGGACAAAAGTAAAACCTAAGATGACTCTTCAACAAGGTGAAGTTGAATAGTTAGATAGTGACCAGATGGACCTCAGCAAAGTAGTGACAGTGTTTGAATCATCAAGTACAACCAAGCATATATAATTTTTATTCAAGAAAATTATCCTATATTGTGTTTGTAAAAATGTAAACATAAATCTACATTAAATAATTAAAAAATTAAATTTAGAAATTGTAAAGGGGCTGGAATATACAGCACATCTGAGAAACCAAGACAGTGTGATGCTTTCAATTAATTTTAGTTTTCTGTGTTGGTTCCTTCCCCCACCCGGGCACATCTGTATATATCTGATTACTAGAAATGAATGGACATAGCCAATCAGAGCTGTCCTCCATGGCCATAGTACTAAGTATCAAAATGTAGTATGTGTCCTCTTAAAAGGTGGCTACACCATTGAAATGTATGTTTGTTAAAATCGATGTCTCCTGACTATCTTTATTGTTCAGTGTAGTTCAACTACCGGTAATCCCTGCACTGTCATCGTCTGTGTTATTTAAAGTAGGATTCATCTGGTGGGATTATAGTCATGTGTGGACATGTTCTACTCGTACCGTTTTCCGCCCAAAGGGACATCCTGAACTTCCTGCGAGAAGGCGAGCTCCCCCACAGGAGCCGAGTGCGACCGGTGCACAGGGAAGCTCAGTACTACTCCCTCGGCCCGCTGCTGGACAGCTTGGAGGAAATTCAGCCGCTCACGGGAGAGAGGGTTCGACAAGCTTTCCTCGATCTGCTGCCCTATTACAGAGGTAACTGAAAATCTACAAGAATCACCATTTAAATGTTTTTTATTCAGGGAAAATATTACAAAATGATCATCAACGCTTCATCTGTGTATTTTAACAATATTGCCAATATTTGTTCACATATTAGCAAACTAGGACCATTAATACCTCACTAGCTCATATCAGCTCCATTAATATATTATATCGTATTTTTCTAAGAGCATATATTGATCCATTCACGATGGACATCTGCGATAATAAACACAATTTAAAGTATGTGTGTCATCTGTGTGTGACTATTTGACTGAGTTGTGACTCAGCGACACTCACCCAATAGTTTGGCAGGCACCCTGTTTTAAAGGTTTTAACCCCGCATCTCTCCCTCCCTCTCTCTCCCTCTCACACTTAATTCTGTCCTGTTGAATAAAAGATAAAATGCTTCTTTAAAAAAAAATGCAGCAGTCGCATTTTGTTGCTTTAATTGCGTTCCTGGGCCAAGTCAGCGGGCCAAACGCACAATAACTGACTTCCTGTCGTTTTTAGAGCACCTGCATCCTTCTGCCTCCCACACAGCATATTTTCCTCATCTCTCAGACGCCTGCTCAGCTCTCCTGTGTGTTTAAAACTCTCTGCATTGTTGCAAAATCCACACTGCAGCACATTTCTCATATAAATTGTAGACCTACTCATTGCAAAGGGATTACTGCAGAGTACAGTGTTCACTTTGTAAGTTTCACAGGATCGATCCAGTGGATTTGCTTCAGGATTTTGTTTTGAAACATGATGAGTCAGTACGAATGGGAGAAAAATTACAGCAACCAAAAACAATTCATATTGCAACCGACAAGACAGAATTTAAACTTTGTGAACATAATCCTTTTGATAGGTTTATAAATATTGTAAAATTGCATCAATAAATATAACCGTTTTCATTTCAGACAATCTGGAGCGCATTGTCGAGATCGCCAAACTGAGGGCCATGCAGAAAAAGGCCCGATTTGCCAAGTTGAAGATCTGTGTCTACAAGGAGGAGATGCCCATCACGCCGTACGAGCGTCCTCTCTTTAACTCTCTGCGCTTTGAACGCTCGGACAGCGAGGCCAAGCTCTTTGAGCATCACTGCGAGGTGGACGTTTCCTTCGGACCTTGGGAGGCGGTGGCGGACGTTTACGACCTGCTGCACTGCATCGTCAGTGACCTGGCCGAGCGGGGCATCACAGCCGAGCAGCAGTGCATCGGCGTCTGCGACAAGCACCTTATCAATCACTACTACTGCAAGAGGCCCATCTATGAGTTCAAGATCACGTGGTGGTGAAGCTGGAAGGAGACACTCGTGGCTGATTGGACCAAAATGGATGTTCCATTTCTTTCTATAACCCGGCCGATATTGGTTTTTGTATCAAAGCGCCAATATTTTTTGCTGATGTCCTTAAAATGTGACCCTTTAAATCACGTTCTAATTTTGAAATATTCAGTTTTCCCAAAACATTCTGTCTCATCAAACACAATGAAGCAAAAAAACAAAATACACACTATTCAGTTAAGTCCTCCATTATACAGACAGGTGTTCCAGTTTTTTTGCCAACCCTCATTCAATTGAATGGCGAGAACAAAGCAATAGAAACTCTTCTCAGTATAAAGCAGTGATGGTCAACAGCACCACAAACCTTCAGCCTCTTGAATAATCATATAACTGAATCAAAAAAACCAAACCAGTTTAACTGGGTGTGACTTATATACTGGCCATAAATACAAACACTTCCACTGAGATTCCAGGCCATTGATACAGTGCTATTACTGCATCTCCTGTTGTTGCTGACCTCCAGTGTGATGCAAAGGTTTACTCTGGGACCTCATGACACCAATGTCACTACATCCGTTATGAAGAAGAGGGGAAAGAAACTGATAACTGTTAAAGGTCAGAACACTCCTCTTCAGCCTTTGATTTCAGATGAAGGCATTTTTGACACATTTCATACACTTTTATTTCCTCCACCAGTTTCTGCACTAGACGAGTTCAGGCTCCTGTTATTGCGACGCTGACAGCCTGGCACAGTCACAGTAGTTAGCAAGCTGAGGACACAATGGCAAAAAAAACACCCCCACGTCACAGCTACTGTATGTGTGAGTGAAAGTAGGATCATTATTCAGCTTCTGTAGACAGTTGTGTTGATTACCACTTAAGTGAATCTGTCGAAAAACATGAAACATGTTGATGGAGACAGTATTTTGCGCGTCTCCTGGAACAGATTAGCTTTTATTGTTATCAGTACAGCCGTCTACTGAGTCTTCTCAGACGTTATAAATGACAGAGACACTGCTGTATGCACACTAAATGTCTTTTAATGCTTTTTATTCCAGTTTATGTGTGTAACTGGAGATTGTGTTGGACTGCAAGATCTGCTAAGCGCAATCTGAATGTTAGGCAGTGTTGTGGCTAAATTCAACAAGTGTAGACTCTGATGAAGGATCGTAGCTGTCGCTGGCATCTTGCTTTGCAGCAAATTTAAACAAGGTAAAACTCTGAATGTGCAAAATCAATCAAAATCCTGAGATGATTGTCATGTCAGAAGATGTTATTAATTACCTCATTTAAAAGCCAATCCTAAATGTTTTTATCTTGTCGCCATTGTTAAAATTAGTATAAATTAATTTAATTTATTCAGAGTTAATTTATCAGTCTATCTGTTCCTTTGCCTTGATGTGGATTGATATGCGAATGGGTTCAGGGTGGTCTCACCACATTTCCAGTAAATATAGAAAATTATATTATGAGCAAGAAAATTGAAGTGAAATCTGTATTTTTAGGACTAATGTTTGTTTCAGAATACAGATATGTAACTGTGAACCTGTTCCTTTTGGGAAAACAGAGTATATTTTAATTATGCAACCTCCTGAGGAGTTTGTTTTTAAAGATTTAAATGAGGTTGGGTGGTGTCTGACTTTCTCAGAACAGTCTTCACATTTGACGTGGTTACGTAGAATCACTCAGTTGTAGAGAGTTGGAGATTGAAGAAAGACAAATTGAAGGAAGCTGAATTTGTTGCACACCAATGTAATTGTGTAGCTGTTGTAAGTAAACAAGAGAGAATCTTAAATCAAACAACTTAAGTAGTTATTTAATGTCAACTTCCGCTTGCAACTTGCATACACAAGTTAAGTCAAATGGGTATCTCCTACTGTACTTGATGATGAAGTCTGAGCACCTTGTGTTTGTCACCGAGATGTTTTGTGTTAAACTGAAACAGCTCTGTGGTTATTAACTGTGGAGTGTAACAGCATCGACATCAGTTCATTTATCTTCACTAAGAGAGATCATGCAGTTTTGTGCACTAGGTTTGAATGTTTTTTATATTGTTCTAACCTATATTTTTCTGTTAGCTTCTAGGAAGCTATGGATCTATTGTCCTCCATGTGTTCCATTGGTTTATAGTGAAAAAGCAAAGTGTGATTTTTATTGTTTATCTCAAATTAAATATGACTGTTAAAAGGTAAATGTGCCCCTTTCTATTTATCAAAATACTGCATGATAAAGCATTGACAAGAACACGTGAACATCATAACTGAGTGGATAAGAGTCTACTTACAATGCAGTTCCTGCACATGCATCTTGAAATCTGAAAAACTTTAAGATGTGTGAATTCCAAACACGGCAACATACAGTCACTTACACTATGTATTATACATGTCCTGTTAAGGTGAACTGCTTGAAAGACTAAAGGATTTTCCATCAGGCTCAACTGTACTTGGCAAATGACAGGAAGCTAACACGCTCAACTTCGATGTTGACCATGATCAACCTTAAACCTGCTTAGAATCCAAATGTTAGTATTTCCACTGCGGGTGTGCGGAGAGTGGATAGCTCCCAGCTTCAGCACCATGGACAGCTCTTTATTATCAGTTACTGTATTTTAATCTATTGCACAGCATCATATTTTAGGTCTTCATAATATTCTTCTGTATATAAAGCATTCTCTGCAAATCAACTAGTAACTTAAGTTGTAAAATAATTGTAGTAGAGTATATAATTGTTGTGCAGTAGAAATAAAAAGTTAAAAGAATATACTTACATAATAATAAGAATGTTTGAATCTAAAGCAACTTAGTCATGAATATTTAATGTCATTAGAGAAGTACTATTATAGGTTTTAAGGATGGTCATTGAACTGAGTTGATATAAGCATTGATGTGTAAAGTAACTGTGAGTAAAATGCAGCAGTGTATATACATTATGTTGTATTCACTTTTAGCACCACAGTCAGTACTGAAGGGATAAATGAGTAAGTGACAAGTTAACAGGAAATTAATTTAGTAGTAATTTTTAGGAAAAACATTTCCTGTGACCAGCTTTTCACATCTGAGCCACTACAGACGGGAACATAATTTAGTTTTCACTGTTCAAATGATCAATTAATCAAACAATTATTAAAGAAAGCAGTCATCAGATGTAATTGACAGTGAAAATAATTGTCAGTTCTTTTAATTAAGTAATTCAATTCTTGCCAGTAACAATATTGCCAGTAACAATAATGGAAGCAACAACCAAATACACAAATGTATAACATTTGATAACAAATGAGCTAATTTAAATAAGAACAATAAAGGTTTTAGCTGGTTGCAACTAGATATTGTAACAGGGTTTCTCTCTCTCTCTCTCTCTCTCTCTCTCTCTCTCTCTCTCTCTCTCTCTCTCTCTCTCTCTCCCGCCCCCTCTCCCTCTCTCCCTGCCTCTCTCTCCCTTTCTCCCCGGTGTTCTTCCATGTCTCTCTACCATTGTGAGGGGTGGAGGCTGACGGTCGATGCTTCTTCTGAGGAGAGGAGGATGGAGAACAGGGGGAAGTAGAGGCTCGCTGCTCGGTCAGATCTCGCGGAGCGTCTCGATGACCACAAGCTACGAACTCGGTGGAGATTTTCTTTCCACGGGAGCAACGCGTGTGCAGATGAGCCGGAGAGTGATCGTCGGTCTGCTGCACCAGGTAAGAAGCCTCCCCGCAGCTGCTGCTGGCGGCGATCAGCGCATCTTAAATGGGATCATTTGTTACATGGGGGTTGGTGGAGGGGGCGGATGGTTACACAACAGTGCGAGGCGACTCACAGATTAATTGGCAATAATCAGAATCCAGGGAAAGACGCATCTGCATGTGGATCGTTGGTGGTTGTAGTTGGTTTCCTGCTGTGCCATGATGGAGGGAAGCAGCCCTGGTAGGTGGAAGAAACTAGAAGGTGTTGGAAGGAAAATGTTCCGGGCTGAGAGAGCCTGCAGGCCCGCAGCCATCACACCACAACGCACACACTCAACCAGACACACTGCAGCTGATAAAGGCTGAAAATGAACTAACACTTAACTAAGCTTTTTATTATCATCTGGATCACCTTCATCTCCATGGCAACGGGAAATCTCCCAGTCTGTCCATGCAGATGCACCTGATCCCAACAAAACCACTTAGCCCCGCCTGCTCCTTGACAAAACCATGCTGTGCAGTTTTCTCGATTTAAAAACAGAAGCCACAGGATACTAACAGTGAAAGCAGGTATCCTCTAACCACATCCACTCTCTAACTACACAGCCAGTTAAAGGCAGGAGGAGTGGATGCAGAAATCTGAACTATAGCTTCGTAGATGGGAAATCACTGTTTATGTTTGTAACGTGATCCTCAATGGAAATTATAGACCTATTGGTTCTGAATTCATGATAAGGCACTAGCTGAGGTTCAGCTGTACGCCCAAGTTAATTAACTTATTAATGATTATTATAGCCTACTATTTACTAATGTGTTGTATATAAGCTATAATCCATTAAGGCTACAAGAGCAACTTTTAAGGTGCTTGGTATATGGAAATACCTCCTCCAGCACTTACGGTCATCAGCGAGACCTCTCGCTCGGACAGATTTCTGGGGTCTCCTGCTTGGAAATGGCTGAGGGCCCTCTGTACCACAATCCATATACAACATACTCACAGCTATGTGATTTCTAAGCTATTTTGGTAATGGATCATTGGAGAGTGAGAAACCTAAGGCCCTTTTCAGAAAGATATACTCATATTGTTACCCTTTATGTCGGGAAATATGAATACACTGAGTCTTCTCAACGTTTGCCACACGTATCAAAAGCTATAGTCAAACTCTATCTGTTCATTAGTCATTAAAAGCAATTTATAAGTCCAGATGTCAGCGTGCCTGTCCATTGGAGATATCTGCATCCGACTCTAACCCTGAAGAGGTTTTTTTTTCTCAAAATATGCTCAATTATTTTTTACGGTTCATACCACGTCTGAAAGCATGATTTGTGTCCTTTTTAAATACCTGATATCTAACGTTAAATAATAATTTCCTCGTGTATACTGCAGGTATGAGATTTAAATGAGAGAAGAGGTTGCGGAGTAATTGTGAAGAATGTCAAGAAGCTTTACAGATAAACATCCTGAGGTATCAAATATCAGCATCAGAAAGCCGTAATCACCCATAATGATAACAGCTAGTTTTTATTGAATCTATAATACTTGCTAATTAATGTGGAAGAGATAACTGGATCTGATGTTGTGCTCTGAATGCTGTAATTAGTGGCATCCCATTAATTATGGATTACTTATGTAACCACTAATAAAATCCACAAAATGGAAAATCAATTCTGCTAACATGAAGCGTTCAACCTCAAGTGAATTAATTCCTCTTTAATGAAACCGATAACTACAATGAAATAAGTCATTTTTAAACAAGTTTTATTCTTCTTTGTGAAGATAGTTATTTCCAAGCCTAACTAAACTAAATGTATCTAAGTTTTTTCTGGAATAAAACGTGTTCCAGTGTAATAAAAGCTTACTGGTTTACTCCCAATACAATGCTTCATTTTCAATCAAAAAATACATTATACTGAAGCAGATTAACCTCTGACTGTTTGAGTTCGTGTTGCTCTGTCTGCCAACTTCTCTGCAACCACAGGAAAGCAGAAACTCTCACTGTAGTTTATCATCTTCATTCTTTGAAGGACTGATGCAGGAAGTCACACAGTATCTCTGCTGGTAACACGACTGACCTGGTTTGAGAAACCATCAGATAAACTGCATTATGTTTCTACCCGTCATATTGTTATGTGTTGAGGAACCCTTTAAAGGTCATACATATAATTAACGCTGCCACTAGATGTAACACCAGCATCTCAGACAGAAGAAATGCTTCTATCGGCCACACCGCCGACTTCCCTGTTGCCAAAATTCCCCGTTTTCTTCTCAGCAAGGTTTAATATAGTCTTCGGATGTTGAGAATTCAGGTGAAACTGGCTGGTAATCACACAAGCTGAACAAAATTGAATTTGTACAGGAGAGCCAATAAAAGGGCAGCTAGCTCCTCTGCAGACTGATAAACTAGATCCGCTGCGTACTATCATCAGTGTAGGAGCGCTCGTGTGTGAAGCTTACTTCAGGGCTGTGTTCACTCTTGCAGACACGAGTGCAGCACACTCTCAGCGGGCCTGCGTGGTAGCTAGCTAGATAGCATGGCTTGTATTGTTTGTAGAGCCATGCTGTGCCAATAGCCCGTAGACTGTATACAAATAGCCGTGATATTCTTATATCGAATCAAGGCCCACTGTTGTTTTTTCGTGGATCTGCCATGGAGAAACAACAAGGTGCTTCCCTATAAATGTTTCCTTCCGTAAAGGATGATCCAGTATGTTCTGTTGAGCAGCAACAAAGAACCTTTACAGACTTTCACCAACAGTTATTAATGGCAGCCACTTACCGTAGTTACTTCACTCAAAGGAAACTTATTGAGCAGAAAACACTATAGAAGCACAATCAATACCTGACCTGACACTAAGTGAAAGTGAAATTGGGTTTAATGGGCCCTTATCATTGAGCTTCCTGGCATGTTCTGTTTAAGAGTTAGATTATTTCCGTAAACATTATTTCCATTTGTCTACGGGTTGAAAAGGCCCACACCGTTCGCCCATGTACATTTGTTTCACTTTTATTTCAGAGAATCAGTTTTTGAATTGGAAATTGTTTCCATCCACTTAGTCCTATTTTAACCCAAGCTCTAAAAGATGGAGAAATACTGTGGTGAGATCTGAAAATGATTTGTATGTGATGTTTATACTGAGGAGCTGAGCTAAAAATAGGCCATCCCCATGCAGCCTCAGCTCAATTTTGGCCACATCAGGATTACTACCTGTTCAACAATCTTCCCCACACAGCTGATAATGAGAAAAGCTAGAAACTGAATCATAAAATGAGTGTCTGCTCATGTGTTCCATGGGGAGAGATTGACGTCCATCCGACACACTATACTCCAGATCCTGCTGACCAGGCCCAGAGTTGATGCTCTTCTATAACCATGAGTGAAACTGATTATCTTCTTTGCAGTAACCTCCAGTGATTCAATTTAATTCCATTCATGGTGGCCTCTGATTCCAAGAAGGAGCTATTCTGGGATCAGGAAGTGAAAGCCCCATTAATATTTCCCCTAGACAGTATAACATCGATCACAGCTGGAGCCCTTCTATAGTTTGCAGGAAGTCTGTGTACATACAAATGCCAATGCTACGTTCACATCATGTGGGAGGGAAAGTAATGTTGGAAAATATTGATGTGTTTACAACTCAAATGTTCTTGTGCTAGTGCTTATGGCTCATTGTTGGAGATTAATGTCCTTATCAATAAACTAGCACCAAAACAAATACTATCGACAAAATGACATTCCGCATATAAACTGTTTCTGAATAAGGATTTTTAAATGTTCTTGTACAATATAACACATTTTTACATTTCAGAGGCTACTTAGTTGTTGATAACATGGAGAATTAATTGAGCAGTGTGAATGTCTTCATCAACATTTAAAGTGTTTAGGGAGCATGAACATTTGCTTTAACTGGATTTCCACACGTTTATGCTCCAGTTACAGTGAATTACCTATGAACTAAGTTTCACATCAGACCTAATTCCCCAGTAAAATATACTCAATTTAAAACATGAACAATACATCTAACGCTTTTCCAACGAAAATGATTTATGCAAACGCTTTAACCAGGACATGAACCCCTTATCTCAAGCCTTGGTCATTAACCAGGCTTGTTGCAGTTGAACAAAACAATTAGGAACAGCGATGTTGCCAAAATGCCGGTCGAGTACTATTACAAATTAACAATTTGATGACAGTATTAGCTTTCAAGTGTCGGTTTCATCATAACAAAGAACCTGCATCATTATATTTCTGTATTCACAATCACATATGCTCCAGCTAATAGAAAAACCCAGCTGTGATGTGAATGACAGCTTCGTGCACAAAGCAGATACAGAACATTGTTCGTCCTCAGGCTTTCTGAAACCAGATGAAACAGACAAACGTTATCCAACGCTGCGGCCTCATCCACTACATTTCTGATATATTGTGAGCACTTGGTAGAGTGAGCTGCGCGTTGCCATAGAAACCAGCACTGCCGAAGCTCATAATATTCCCCTGTGAATGGAGAGCAGAGCAGCTTCAACGCAGCTATTTGTTCCACTGGTAAAAACACTGATGGTGGCTTAGGCTTGGTGCTCAGAGGAGGAAATCTGCCACGACCTCAGGACAGTGAACACAGCACAGCAGTAACAATAAAACTGTGACAGCCACATCACAGGATTCACATAACGACTCTATTGTATTTCAAAGACACTGGATTTATTTTTACTCTGGAGGAACATGTATTCAAATTCTTTCCTTAAGTAAAAGTAATATTGCCACGATCTAAAAATATTCCATTAAAGTACTACATTGAAAATATAACTGAATTGAAATCAATATACTCAGAACGTGCTCAAAGTATTAAAAGTAAATGTATTATCTTTACTGAAACATGAATGCGTAAGCACCATTTCACTGTAGTTTGGCTAAGGTGGAGTTAATTCATACTATGTGACGCGGCACCCAATTATTTTCCGTATTGTTTAATCTCCATGCTAATTTTCTATTGTTCAATTTTTGTTTCTTAGAAAATATTGATACCTTCACAGGGCTTAATTATTTCTTAATTATGACAATTATATTATAATTATTGAATTAATACAAATTAAATGCAGTAAATCCTCATTTTGAAATAGGAATTTAGAAGTTAAAGAAGTTAAATTAAAAAGTTTAAACCGAATCAATTCAATAATTCAACAGACTGTGTCAGCCTGTACTCTAGTTGTAATGGATGTAGGATGTAACGCACTTTACAGCTAGGGATAAAAAGCGGGGGGGGGACTCACTGTTCAAATGTTAATTGAAACAGTAGAACAGGTTTGTGTTTGGCTGCTAGGCTCCAACTAAATCACTCCTCTGTATGATTACACAGATATGATGGGAGTGATGATACTTTAGCGTAGCTCAAGCTTCTATTCTGCTTTTTCTTCATATCAAATGTGAACGTCCAAACTGGAAGAGTGCATTCTTCTGATGTAGAAAGGAGGAGATTAAGGATGATTTGAATATGGGTATGATAGCGCACATTGAAACTCAAAGTACTGTAATAATTGGAAAATGAGCTTTACAGAGAGAGAGAGAGTTCAAGCCCAGTTTACTCTGTCACCTCCACACAGCTGCCTAATCACAGCATATTGTGGGTGTGAATGTCAGATTGTCTAAAATTGTCAAACACAATTGCAGCTTGGGAACGGTGCAACCATCCGACAAACACTGTCGATGACACACGCGACAAAATAACGATAATGATTCCAGACCTTGTTGCCTGCCAATCACTCCTCTCACCTGAAGTCTTCTGCATGTTTCTTTACCTGGCCAGTAAAAGAAAAACATATATATAACCTTTAAAGATATAATATGTAACAATTCTTTGATAAATATATTACATTATTTTGTTCACTCGTTTACTTACATTATCCAAAATGTTTCCAACCGGGTTCAAACCCCAGCTTTACTAAATGTAATGTGAATGAAACTTCAAAACATAACCTCAGCTGTGAACAAGATTGTCAGATAGATTTTCTGTGGTGAAGCCAGTTCCCAAGCTCTTTAGAGAAGACTCCTCGGACCGGAATTACATATTGTATGATTAAAAATAACGCAATTTATAATGTTATTATTTTTCTCCTGCAACATACACAGGTTCTTATAGTTAAAAAAAATATCTGAACTTCAGCTGTTCTTTTCAGGCAGGAAATGCTGTCAAATTTCTTTCTAAACACATGTTCAAACATAACACTCAATTATCACTGGAAACTATACTGGGAAAGCTTAAAAAAATCATCAAGTCCCAGTTGTTGGATGGGGTGTGTTAAACTGGGTGTGACAGCCTCACTTTGAAACCCACTGTGTGTTTGTCAGGTCAGATGGCAAACGCCATTAGAATGTGATATAAAATGATGTGTTTCTTTCACTGTACAGAACTTTAGACCTCCTCCTTCTTTTGAGGGAATAATTATCGGATTCTTCAGAGTTGCTCACCTCACTCTGTGATTTCCCCGTGGGCGCTGATGGGTGTTGCTTGCCTCTGGCTGTGTGGATGGTGACATGTTTTCTCTTTGTCTCACAGTAGCTGCAGAGTTTCATGCTGTAACTGTGTAGTACTACAAGTAGAACAGTATCTGCACACTGGACGTGATGGTGATAGTGGAAACAATGGCGGAGTAGGAGGTCTATTGTTTCTGATATTATTGGCTTGGATGCCTTGTTTGTGAAGCTGCCACTCATTCTGACAGTTTCTTACATTTGCAAAAGCATCTTCTTTTTTTTTCTCGGTTTCAGCTCCCAGGCCAAACTAAAATGGAGTTTTTCCAAAATGGCCTCCATAGTGTAAATCTGAAAATAACACTTTGGGTGTTTGAGAGTGGATGATCTAAACTGAGCTTTTCAGGGTGATGGTGAAGACTTCTGAGTAACAGGTCAGAAGCTGTATGGCTTTCAAGAGAGTTCAGCTTGTAGTTTTCTTTAACTGGGATTGTTCACTTTAATTGCCGATGTAGCTGGTCCCATTAAAATGATCCACGATGATTTTATTGAACAATGTTGGGATTCTGAAATAACTATTTCATCAGCACAACACGGCAGCTTGGGAATGACTTCTGTTTAGTATGCAGTGTTCCTGAAAACATTGTTTCATACTTGTTCAGTTTTCTGACAACAGACAAAGTACATGTACATGTTTCACTAAGGACAAGTTTCCGTAAAAACAACATGAAACAATAATGTGGACTCAATGCATTTTGGTGTAAAAGCACTTTTTCTTTCCTGGGTCTGAAGTAACTTCATTATTATTATATTCAAATCTACCACTACAGTCTAGCAGTAAGATAATTTTCATGAAATAGAGTTACAAAGTACCTTAAAAAGAAATACTCTAATTAAGTTCAAGTTTGTACTTAAGTAGTACTTGATGTCATATATCTAGGTACGTTCTATCCCTGCCTACAGTCTCTGTAAAGTCTCCATCATCAATACTTATTTGTAATAAGTAATACAAATAATTCCTGCCATGTTTCCTTTCTTACAGGCCTGAATCCATCGAGGAACCCCATGGAGCAGGATGTGGAGAGCCCAGCCATCATCAAACCAACGCCCAAGTTGCCAAAGCAGGCCCGTGAGAACCTGCCTAAACAGCTGCGGGAAATGGACAGAGAAAGGAAGGTCCAGCGCTACGTCCGCAAAGACGGGAAGTGCAACGTCCACCACGGGAATGTTCGAGAGACATACAGGTATCTGACGGACATTTTCACCACGCTCGTAGACCTCAAATGGGGGCTGAACCTCTTCATCTTCGTGCTGGTGTACACAGTGACCTGGCTCTTCTTTGGCTTCATGTGGTGGCTCATTGCTTACCTCCGGGGCGACCTGGACCATATATCAGACAATTCGTGGACTCCATGTGTCAACAACCTCAACGGGTTTGTATCAGCTTTCCTCTTCTCCATTGAGACGGAGACGACCATCGGTTATGGGTATAGAGTCATCACAGACAAATGCCCCGAGGGGATACTTCTGCTTTTAATCCAGTCAGTGCTGGGATCTATCGTGAATGCCTTCATGGTGGGTTGCATGTTTGTCAAGATCTCGCAGCCCAAGAAGCGAGCTGAGACTCTAGTGTTTTCCACCAATGCGGTAATCTCAATGAGAGACGGACGCCTGTGCCTGATGTTCAGAGTCGGAGACCTCCGAAACTCGCACATCGTGGAGGCGTCAATCAGGGCCAAGCTTATCAAGTCGAAGCAGACCAAGGAAGGGGAATTCATCCCTTTGAACCAGACGGACATGAATGTGGGTTACAACACGGGGGACGACAGGCTCTTCCTCGTGTCACCGCTCATCATTTGCCATGAGATAAACCAGAACAGCCCCTTCTGGGACATCTCCCAGGCCCACCTGTCCAGAGAGGACCTGGAGATAGTGGTGATTCTGGAGGGGATGGTGGAGGCCACAGGTGAGTGTTCAGATTCATATAGTCAGATGCATATAACTGTGAAGTTACAGCAAATGTTATTCAATGTTGGACAGGGAAACTATATTGTTAGTATACCTTATTAGCTAATTTTCAGTGAGCACAGACCTACACCTCCTGTCAACAGTAGTGTTCTTATATTATTTGTTAATTTCCTTCATTTAAAACAAATAGTGCAACAACATTTACAATATTTTTTGAATCTGAATCTGTTGGTCCTGAATGAAATGTCTCAACAACTATTTTATTCGATCATTCATGGTTCATTTGTGATAATCACAGATTCATAGTCTTGTTTAATTTATATTTAATAGCTTTGATATTATATCTAACTTTAATCAAATGCCTTTGGAAGCCTATATTTTTAACCATATTACAGTTTACACAGTACTAAAAGTTTACAGTCACACCAGCTTCTCTGTGAAGCTCATTGTAGTCATTTCCTAGAAGGGATTAATTTTAGGAATCTTTATTTTGTTGTCTTTGCAAATATTAAATACATTGTGATGAAACTGGGGTTATCTGATTAACTATAATAACCTTGAGTTGTGTTATATTTTAGTTGTGTGCTGTGTACCACAACAATAATTTTGCCCTCAACCTAAAACTCCTAAATAAAAGATACACCTGTATTTTAGATTAGAAGTGTTGCATATCTACAAGGAACTGGAATGCAATCATTTGTCTCAACCATGACCAAAAAGAACCAATTACATAATGCCTGGGTGGCGTGTTTAGAAGCCACTGCTGGAGACTCAATGAGGATTCCTGCAGGCAGCTGAGCCAAAGCTCACAATGACACACATCAAAACACCAGTAAATGGATTTGAAAAGCAGAGCTCAAATGAAAGTACATTTACTCAAGTAATGCATTTAGGTGTGTATTTGAGGAACTTGTACTTTGAGTATATATAAAAAATCATTCACATTCACAGCTCCGCTTAGATTTCAATCTGTCCAATAACTATTTACATTCAAAGCTGAAATGTACGACAAACTGATGGTGGCCTTCGTGTCCGTGATATTTTGGCTTCCAGATATTGAGGGAAACAAACACGCCACCTGTCATCATTTGGCAGAAATGCTTGAAACTGATAATGCAATGTGCTGTGTGTTCTTAAAAACTGGCAGCCTAAAATCTTGACACTGCCAGAAAAGGAATGTGTGTAGAGATGTTCTGAAATAACAGGAAGAACATCTATTGTAGTGTGGCCTGCTGGTCAACCCACACAGCCCAGTGTGTGTCAAATAGAAATGTGTAGGCTACTCCCTCGCAGTCACGCATATTGTTGTATTCAGTGAGAACATCGCAAAAACACAGTATATACTGTATATATGTCTCATTTAAAAGTGATTCATTGATAGTTTTCCGTACTTTCATGAGTACAATGTAAAGATGGAACTTCTAACAGCTGAATCTTCATGCTTGTAATGGTGCTAGTGGGGCAAGACATGAATCAATAAAGGCATAAACACTGTAGCAGCATAGCTCAATGAATCCATAGGAACATTATTATACTTCATCATGTTGACAGACTGGGTGAGCGCCGCAAACTAAATTCCAATCAAACCAGTGCACTGGGGCGGAGGGAGAAAACTGAGAGACGAAGCCTGGACAAATAAAAGACAAGCTATGATTACATACCATGAGAGAAAAAATTGGGAAATAGGTTATTGTATGGGGATGAACTGATGCTCTAAGTTGGTCCAAACTAGACTCCTAACCCTAACCCTAACCCTAACCTATGAATTGTTTAACTCTCAATGTTGTGCTGTGTTTCCAGGCATGACGTGCCAGGCGAGGAGCTCGTACATCAGCAGAGAGATCAAGTGGGGCCACCGCTTCACACCAGTCCTGACATTAGAGGACGGCTTCTACGAGGTGGACTACAACAGCTTCCACGACATCTACGAAACCAACACACCCGCCTGCAGTGCCAGAGAGCTCGCTGACATAACCAACCGCGCCCGGCTGCCCATGACCTGGTCACTGGGCAGTAAGCTGAGTCAGCAGGGCCTGCAGGAGTCCGAGCAAGAGGGTCAGGAGACCAAGACCTGCACGGACAGCGAGGGTAAGGGTCGGCAGACTGAGCGGAACGGGGACGTTGCCAACGTAGAGAGCGAGTCCAAAGTGTAGCCGATGTGACAGGGGAGGGACAGACTTTTAAGGCCCATATGAGATTAGTGGACTGTATTCTACGCCTCCCGTTTGGGATGACCACAAAAGCTTGAAAAGCACAGTGTTAATCTGAGGACCAATGAGCACGGTAGACCAAGTATCCTGCACCAAGATCCGCTTTAACTCAGTGATTAATTTACCCCCAGAAACAACAAGTAAACATCTTGACATGTGGCCCACCGCTGAACTGAAACCCCTTCGCGGCAAGTGCATGTTTCAAATATAAAGTGATGTCCTCCTGATGAGATTCCTATTATTTTTTCTAACAAAAATATTCCTAGGGTCATTTGTATAAGTATTTTTGTATATACTATAAAATGTTTTGAAGTTTTTGTTTTGTTGCGGTGTGAATATTTGACAAATGTTTGATACTAATTCCTTTAGGATGGTTCTGTATATATTCTATGCCTTACTGTATGTATAAAGCTTTCATTATTTGTTTTTTTCAAATATATATATATATAAGCATGTATAAACATTATCTGCAGTTAATTTGTATTGTATTGTATATATACAGTATGAGGATAATGTTGGAAGAAAAACTCACATCTCAATGGATGCAAACTCTAGTTTAAACCAATGACTAATTCTTCCCAAAATGATAGGTGTTGTTCAAGGTAGTGCTACATGACTATGATACTATTCCTTGAGAAGCCATGACTCGCTGTTTACAGCCACGTGACTTCACACAATGGCCCTTTAAAACTGCATTAAGTCACTTTTGCACACCGGAGGCCTCTAGCGGAGAAGTGTGTCACTATTCCAGTCTCTAGAAATCCCTCACGTCACCCAAAAGTATCAAACATGAATAAACAGTAAACTGCTGCTGATGATGATGATGATGATGAAGGTTTTTTTCTTTGTACATGAACCTTGCTAATGTGCTTATCACTGCTTTCAAATGTTTCCTATGGTTTTCAGTGGTGGAAAAAGCACAGAGGTGCTTTTCTAACCACACTTTAAAATATTTGATTACAAGAAAAGGTACTTTAGTCAAACTCCTACTTTAGAAAAGTGGTTTCACTAGTAATATGAACTAATCAGAATTTCATAATGTAAAAACTACTAACTATTGTTGTTAGACAAATGTGAGCTGTTGACAAATGTTAGTTAAATACAGTATAGAAAATGGTCCATATTTACCAAAGAGGTTATTATGATTATTATTATACAGTTAATCATATTATAGGAAATATACCTCTGTTACATTTACCAAACAAAAAAGACACAGTATAACTTATTGTTTATTGTATGTATATACTGTATTTCTACAGTTAACCTGCCACAGAGACTAAAGTCCTTTGTTTCATTTCATTCTCTTCTTTATTTCACTCAAATGAAATCGAAAATTATTTTTTGATTTTTGCATCACACACCTTGTACACTTACACACCTTTAACTGCGATATTGTTAGTTTCACTTAGTTGAAAGAATGTTCTAGTTTCTAGTTTTATTTAGGCCAATTTTCAACCAAATAATTCCAGTAAACAACAAGCTGATGACACCTCATCATTAAATACTTATGTTTCATGTGATATAACGTTTAAACAGTACCAGTTCTCCTCTGTACACTTGTGCACACTCTTTAGAGATCATTTTTCCAGTGGAATCACTTAGTGTTAACTGCTTAATCATAGCCATGAAATGTTTGAGTTTTGGTAATTTCTTTTCTCACATTCCACAATATTTTTTGAAGGATAAGTGTAATGAAAAGAGCAAAACCAATAATTTGTTAGTCCAAGTTAAACATTAGTCCCCTGTCTAGCTCACATGGCCCAGATAGCTCACATGGTTTCTAAGGTAGTTCTAAATCTATAAAAACAGGTCACACGTATAGATTCAGTTTCAAAGGAAAGGCTCGTTCTTTTTCTTTAATAGCTGGGCATTGTGGTTTTTAGCAGATGTCCCTCATACAAGAGTTTATTCTTCAGAAAAGAGAAATAGTTTTCTTTTTTAACAGCAATGGAGATCAATGGCACAGAGGAATTTCATAAATCAAGCTCTGGCTACAAAGATAATCATCAGGATCGAGTAATCGTTCGTTTTTTTAACGTCACAAGACGTATTCTTTATAGTTCCTCAACTTTTAATTAGTGAAAAAAAAACATATTCATTTATATGTTTATACTCATGGTTTTGACTCTATTCAGCTTCCCTTTTATAAATATAGAGTCTTAGATTTAAAAATGGAAAAAAACATCAATCCAACTAATTATGTTAAAACACTAGTTAGCTAAAGGAAATAAAAGCATCACTTAACTAACTAACATCATCCTGCTAGTGTCTGGAATTGTTAAAACACACATGACCCTACCACACAGAGCTCTAGTTCTCTTTGCAGTTGAGTGTGGTAAATTACTGTAACCTAATTTGAAACATCAGTTGTCCCTTCACTTGACAGTGATAGGGCAGCAGTCAGACAACAACAGCATGCTGTTACACCCAACATTTTACTGAAAATCATAAAACAACTAAATTAATATCTTAAATACAGTATTTATAGTATAAGATGCTTACTACCTTATAACACAGACTCATTATAGAAACAAAAAGTGTGCGAAGCCTGACAAAAGACACTCAATTTTAAAAAGTCAGCACAATGTTGAAACAGTTCTTCACTCAAACAAAAAATAAAAATGAAGGAGCTTTTTAAGTTCTTTTTACAGCTGGATCTCGGTTGCAACACAAAATATTAAAACACAGCAAGAAAAGGAGTTATGTTCCTATATTGACACGTCAAACTGGCTTCACGCAGAAACACCAAAAGTGAAAACTGTGACATTTGGCAGATGTGATGAAAGAGAAGCAGCTTTGAAGAGGATTGCGTTAATATTAATACCCAAACCAATATAATGTATATATAAATGTACCTATATTAAGATGCTCGAGCCGGATCAAATGTGAGTTGACACGGAGGTGTGAAAGCAAACCAGACCGTTATTGTTTCTGAAAATAAAATTCAAGTTCAAGAGAGCCCATGTTTAACAAAGCAACTATAAATGTATCAATCACTTTTTTTTAAGAGATATTTCTAGCTAGCTATCGTCAGCATTTTAAAATAAGTCAATGTGCAATGTAGGGGAACAATTAATGCAGTACCTTAAACATTTAAAGATCAATGAAGTAACTCGGATAATGCGGAATGTTTAGGGTCCAGAAAGCAGGTAATTTATTTAGTATTATTAATAGTTTTTACCTCTGTAAGAAACTACAAGAACAATAAGCTGTATTTTTATCTGCCAGTAAATACAGTGAGACCTTTCCTTTGGTAGCTGGTGAACGACTTTAGCTAGCTAACATGCTAGTGCTAGTAGCTCCCTAATCTCCCCTCACTACGCTATGTACTGTGCGACATTAGTTAGCTAGGTCGCTAACTGTCACATTAGCTCAGTCATGAATTAACAAACTCTCTTATTTTATATAAGAGAGGTGTTTGGACCATAAATAAACTTGTCACATATATCGTGTGTGTCTGTAAACTCCGACAGAGGAGAATTAGTATTTAGCTTAGCACTGACTGCTTTTGTTCAACTGCACACATTTGCTTTTACAAGTTGAAATTGCAATGAAAGATTTGTGCAGACCAGATGGAAAATGTTGAAGTATCGTACCAGACACTTAAAATTATCATATGTTTAAGGGAAATGATCGTACGCTGCCAAAGTAGTCTCTTTGTTGAGATTCCAAAGCAGATTTAGTCCTCAGAAACAATCCTCTTATTTTGAAACATCAGACCGGAAGGTCCTAACGTGAGAAAAGATGCGTAAATACAGTCGTAATCGATAACGCCTGATAATACTACATGTCGCAAAATGATTAAATTATCGCACATTGTTGATTATTGATCGGACAGAGGGCAAGATTATTATACTAATACATTAATTAGCGTACATCTGGCAACACTGGAGCAGATTAACTTTGCTTGTGGGGAAATCCACTGATCACTGTGATTACATTGAAATGTATTGATTGATAGTGTGAAATGTTATTGTTTATAATGCTGGTGTGACTGATGCTGTGTATGAAATCACTACCTCATCCACTACTCCATATATATTAGGCACTCAATTACAGCTGCAGTATACGCTATTAATATTACCTTTCTCTTTGCATTGTATAAGGGCACTATTTAGTGGAAATATTAAAATAAAAAGAGTGAACAATATGTGATATAAGGAGTGATTTAGGACACTGGGCCTTTAAGGTGCAGAAGCAACTCAGCAAGGTGAAGCTGTAAACTTTACTGGAGATGGTTGCATGTGGGATGTCCCCATCAAAATCAAAGCACAGGTAGTTAGCTGACTTAAAGCAGGAGTACCTTAGCTGCTAGTGAAAGTTTCCTCCCTTTGGAGACTCCACTACCCAGCAAACACCTGGGGTGTGAGCGGTGGTGGCAGGTTGTCATTTTCCATGTTGTTGGCATCGATGGCAGAGACTGTGCGAGACAGAATCTCCAGAGGGTACTTCTCCACGATTCCGTTCACCTCCCGTTGCACGTTCTCGGGCCAGGCAATGAGGTCGGCCTGCAGGCTCTGAGCGGCCTCCATCAGACTCTCCTGCTTGCTGCTGAGGCCCGACAGCAGCTCCAGATTGTGATTGAGCTGAGCCAGGGCGGGGTTGGTGGCGGTCACGTCAGGTGCCGAACCAGCGTGGTGCAAGTCGCCGTCTGAGGTGCTGAACCGCGGTGAAGCTTGGCCTGACATGTAGCGCTCAAATTCCTCCATGGAGAGGTTGAGAGACTGAGCGTCCAACTTCTCGATGAAGGCCGCTGCACAGCACTAAAATAAAAAGACATACCAAACGGAAAATAATGGTAATGAAACAATGAAACAACTAGCGTAGCTCTGTCAGAGTAATAGATTTGTCAGCTTGTCTGTAAAATGTAATTTCCCGAAAGCTGAGGAGATGATAGCTTGTGTCTATGACCAAACATCCAAAAATATTCAGTCAAAAATAAGACTAAGCAAACAGAAAATTATCACAATAAACAAGCTTTAACCTGCAATGTTGTTATAGTGAAATATTTAATTTTTCAAACTTAAATTGTTTAAACTTTGGTAAAATATTTATTTTATGCTGATGATGTGAGTATTTCTCTTCAGATTTTCCGTCAACAGCAACAGGTACTATAAATAATATTAATAGATTTACATTTTACAGATGCTAAACTATAGGAGCACAGTAGGAACTTATACAGCACCACTGGGAGACGAGAGGCCTCCAGCTCAAACTGGTTCTGACAAGAGCTGAAGTAAAGAGGAGAAAAGAAAAACTCACCAAGTTGGTGAAGTAGTATCCATCCTCTCCGCTCATCAGCCTGCTGGGGTTACAGAAGCGAGTGATGTACTGAATGTTGGACTGAAGTCGCGGAGGGTTTGCCTTGAGCACGATGTGAATGAGTGCAGGGAGAAAGTCATCAGCGGAGGCCGGCTCATTCTTGGTGATCTTAATGGCACTGAAGATGTGTTTACTGCAGCGTGTGATGCACGAAAGTTTGTCCCGAGGAACCCTCTTGGAGTCCATCTCGATGATATCTGCAAGAGTCACAGATAAATACACAAAGTATAAGTCAGGGGGAGGATAGATGAATGCATCTTCAGGTGGTTTAAAAAATATATATATAATAAAGGTTCAGTCACCCAAATTACTAAAAATATATACCTGTCATTTCTAGAGATGAAACTATTAGACCTTGGTATTAACGTCCAGCCTGAGTGATCCAATCACAAGTAGACAGATCTAAGTACAGGTCTGAACTCACCCAACGTCCTGAGATCAGATCACTCGAACATTCAGAGATGGTCTGTGACGCATATGGCCACATTCTTTTCGCTGTGTCACATATGATATGTACATGTGGCAAAAAGTATCAATTTAACAGACATTCAGGCAGACTCTCTGACCTGTTATGGCGTTGACCACATTATCAGAGACTTCAGGGATTTCTTCATCGAAGGACACACAGAGCATCTCTATGGTCACCCAGTGTAAAGCCCTGCAAAGGAAAAACATTATGTTCATCGGAACGCTCCTTAAGCTGTTTTGGGGGATTACGACATAACCATAAACATCTGTTATTGTCACTAAAGTAAATCTCTCAAAAGAAATGTATTCACGCTGAATATGTGTGAATTGTTCCACTTCCCTTTATTAATACTGTATTGTAATCATGGAAACTAGGGGTGCCCACCTTATCCTTTTCTGTGTGGCCAGATCATTCTTCTCGTCATCACTGGTTTCTGGACAGAACACGCTCTTATACAGTCGAGTCATTATGTACTTTTCCACTTGGTCCATCACCTGCTCCACAGAATCTGAAGAGCCTGGTGAACAACACATAATTCAGACCACAGTCACATTTTTTGCACACGAATGGAAAACCCTGCCTATGCTGCCACCTAGTGGGCACAACACTGTGTCCACACGGTATGTGGTCAAGTACAACAGAAGAGCCTGAATTCAGAGGTGGGATCAGTTTAGTCAGGTTCTCTTTGGGACATCTAACCTCACACTGCTGGTTATCATCTGGCTATGTTTATCAATACAGTTAGGAGCTAAAGTGAGGAACAATGTAGTTTATATTAAAATATAAACCTACAATGTGAGGCTGTGGAACTAATAGCCAAATATCAAATGTGTCAATGTTTTTTTAAACATAACTGTTGAGTGTCAAACCTTTAAAGTGACCCATCAAGCGGTCAGCCAAGTGTTGGTAGAAATCCTGAACGCACTCTGAAAGTTCATCAGCACCGAGATCCTGTCAAGACAAGAAGTTTGAAATTTTTGGAAATTTCTTAAGATCAACTTTTTATGATCATCTTAACTTAAAGGAAATGAGGCCCGGGTCAGGAAAAACAATAAACAGTTAATTATCACGCTACTAAATTTTAAGTCACTGAACACAACAAACCTTCTTGCTCGACATGGTGACTATGAAGGCTCGACACTGCTTATGGATCTCCCTGCCGGGCTTCTGGAGATTCTTCAAAAACTCCACAAAGTCCTTGGACACTTGGTCTGTATCGAAGCTGGCTTGGCGGCTAATCGAAGGGCTGGGCGATTTGCCCTCTTGCGCTTCTGAGGAGGAGGAACCACAGTCTATGTTAGACCCCACTAAATCCTTGTCCCTTAAATAACTTAGAAGCGAGTCGTGAATCTTCTGAATAATTCTCAGTAAAACAAATTAGTGACACCATGCTGTAACGTTTTACCTTTCTTAGAAGCGGTGCGTGATGAAGGGCTGAAGAACTTCTTAACAGTGGTCACTTTTCGAGTCTTCTCATTGGTTTTCTTCTCCTCAAACTTGGAAAAGGGACCTAGGGAGACGTGTCCTGGGTGTGGTGGTGTGGACTGGGCCTGGGGCTGGGACTGCGCTCCCTGACTGCTGGCATATGCTGCCTCCTCCTCCCGTTGTAACCTAGGATCAAAGCAAATGAATGGAGAATATTTCAGTAATACATTTTACACACCAGAAAGGGCAAATTATGTAATTTGATCTGCATAGAAATTGTTCTCAAAAATGTTGCAAATCAACCTTTTCATTAATTCCATCTTAAACAAAGCTGATAAATAAAAAAAAAGGCCTTTATTTTCCTCTGCATATGTTTCAGTGGCTAGCCATGCAGGGTGAGGCAACTGTAAATTGTTAACATTGGGTAGAGAAGGTGCAGCCAAGAGTCTTACTTTGCTGCCAAGGCCCAGTCATCCTGGATCTGTTGCTGCCGTACCCGCTGATACTCCTCCCTCCAGCACTTGGAGCACAGACCCTGCCATGCTGTGTAGCCGTAGAAACCGCATCCCTTTTTGCACAGCAGGTCTGATTGGTCCACATGTATCCCCCGCCGCTCTGTCCGCTGACTCATGATGCCGTACGATCTGGAATTAAAAACACAGCATCTGATTTATAAGTGCATTTGCATGCGCTGCTGAACAGACTGATCTCGTTACTGCTGCCTGCTGATGCTCTCGGATATTACACCATTTATATGCACTGTGTCTAATACTCAAATCTCACAGTTTACCATGATTTATCATCAGTTTAATCAATTTCCAAAACAGGCCTTTCTTGTAATCTATGTTTTCCATTATGGGGTGAGTGTGTGAGCAAATTACTTCCTACATTAATATGTATACAGATCTGAGCATCTTCCTTGCTCTCTTTATTTTACATTTGTGTCTTCTATTATTTATTATAAATTGATCCCTATTATTTGTTAATTGTACTTCTCAGCAGAAAAGTCTTTCCTTGAAACGTTCTGTTTATGATCTTTCAATGTTTAAGTCAGACTCAGTGTTGGACTAATATTTTTATATTAACCTTTCATGTTCTACCCGGGGCCTGGGTTTTTTTTTCCCCTGGTACTCCAGCTTCCTCCTACAGTCCAGAGACATTGAGATTCGATCTACTGAACACTTTAAATGGTCCTTAGGTGTGAATGTAAGTGTGAATGGTCCTTAAGTCTATATATGTTGGCGCTTTGATATGCTGGTGACCTTTGCAGGATGTACACCGCCTCTCAACCACTGTAAGCTGGGATGGACTCCCCCTGCTAACCCAAGTAGGTTAAGTGGAGGTATTGCTTTTTATATTAACAATAACAACATGTGACAAAGTGAATATTGTACTTCCGTGTGTTCATTCATTGATAAAGACACTTTACTCACTAAATCGTTAAAATCTGTTTTTCCTAGTCCCACTTGCAGACAAACTGCACGCGGGGTATGGAGGACCTGAATCAGACGGTAAAGTTATACGCAACTAATCCAATGACGTATACCCAGATGATTTGGAGTAACTTGGGGGGGGGAGCGATACAGATAATCACTCTGTGTGTTATGATCGTAGGGATGGTGACAGCAACATCTCTCATAGGTGCCCAGTGTAGTAGAGATCGTGTCTCATTAATTCTTCAAGAGTCCTCCTGTCCTGCATGGGGACAAACCCATGATGATCCCCGAGGTTCTCCTTTATTGTCCCTTCAATGTGTCAACAGCCTGTAGCTCTGCTAGCTAAAAACAACGTAGCCGTGTTGTACGCAGCGATAACAGGGAGGACTTCCACTAAGAACATCGCGCTCGGTGTCTGATCGCATATCTTTCACATGTCATGTATTTGTTGTGTTTTTCTGCTCACCTGCTCCGTTGTCCCCGATCTGATCTGAAACAGGAAGCAGGAACCTCCGCTGCGTGCTGACCACCAATCAGGCGAGGTCACGCCACTGACGTCATCGAGACGACAACGCGACAGCCTGGTGGTTTCATTTGTTTACTTTTGTATTTGTTGTTCAGTTTGCGATCTCAGAGTTTATGGTTTTATCCAATGAGTTTTGATTAAAGGATTAAAAAATATATCTGCGCAAGAGTCTATTTACTTCAGGATCGAGGGCTGCATGTCAATGACGTCACGCTGGATGCAAACTGCAGAGCAAGGGTCACAGAGTGCAGCCAAGTGACTTCATACCAATATTACTGTTAAACAGATAATCAATCTATCTATCTATCTATCTATCTATCTATCTATCTATCTATCTATCTATCTATCTATCTATCTATCTATCTATCTATCTATCTATCTATCTATCTATCTATCTATCTATCTATCTATCTATCTATTTCTCTTTTTCTCTCTCTGTCTTTTTTATCATCATAGTACATAGTTCTCTATCATATTTATAAGCTACAGCACAGAATAACACTGCTTTACATATTTATATATATATATATATAGTTTCTAATACAATAAGTGATATAAATCGATGTAATGTTATACAATGTTTTGCTACAACTATTAAAGTAATAAGATTATGATGTAAAATTCAGTACAAGAAGTAGGTGTGTTGTTTAAAAGGATGTTTTCAATGTAAAAGTAAATTGGGTATTTAAACTGTTAAACAGGTCACATTGATTCTCACTTCATCCCAACAGTCTTCTGTGTTATTCCTGGACATCACATATTATTGACTAATTCCTGGTCTCATATCAGATTTACTGAAAAAGGAGTTTGCTGCGAGGCCAGCAGAGTAAATGTGTCCTTCACAGTGCATTGACTGCTTGCTTATTGACATTAAGGTTAATGTTCAGAGGTTGCGTCTGAGTCTAAAATACTGATTTGATTACAAAAAGGGCTGAAACAGTGGAGCCAGATAAGTTAGATCAATGTTTGACAGATTGTTTAGTGGAAAGACAGGCCATTTAGTTTATTTATGATATTTTTACAAGATCTGGGACCAGTAAAGAAAGAATTGGGAAAAGAATTCGGGTTTGAAATAATGGAGGACATTTAGAATAAAGGTTTATATTATGTTAATAAATATTCAATCAATGCCAGATACGGCTTGATACAGGTTAAAATTGTACATAGATTATATTACTCTAAAGTAAAGTTGCATACACATTTCAACAAGTATCACCAATATGTGATAAATGTAATCAAGCAGAGGCAGATTTACTTCACAGCTATGTCAGAGTGAAAAACTTTGAACATTGGATAACGACTCTGACTGATACCCTGCACTTGGAAAAAAAAATGTTTTAGAGAGAGGAAGGCTCAGACTTTGAAATCAAAAGTCCATTGGATACATCTCTCTGAGACTTGAAGTAAAGCAGCCTAGTAGTGACATGACCTGGCAACCAAAAAAGCTGTTATCAAATAATTTAAGCCATTATTAAAGTTAATCCTTTATACTAGTACATAACAGACCTGTTGAAAACTGCAGTACATGTGGTGTCACTGCCACTGGCTTTGTCCCAGCATGAAATGAGGTGCTCCTGTAACTACTTGAAACTAGCCTTTGATAATTTTAGCTAATGTGCATTTGTATTCATGTGCAGGAGTCCTTCACTGGACTGCTGGTCAAGCTGATAACACTAATCTGACTTGGGTAAGTAAACATACAAACGCACAGGCATGAAAGATAACACATGCCAACACACACTGGTTAGACGAAAGCCATGATCCTGACGGGTCGCAGTTTGTGTCTTCCTTCTCCAGGCACTGTTCAGGAACTGTTTTCTGTGGCTCGAGATGCCAGCATCATTCCTGATATCTCCTTGGACCCGGTCTTCACCACCTTCTTGTCATTAGACTCATCTGCAGCGCTGCAGCATCAACATGCCTTCCTACAGCGGAGCATGAGCAGGGAGCAGCGGACTCAATTCAGCCTGAGCCTGACCAGAGAGCTGGGAGGTAGCAGAAGGGTCACCTATGGAGGAGTTGGGGTTGTTGCTCTGGCTCTGTCTTTGCTTTTTGACCAGATTGCTCAACAAGTTGGTGAAAACTTTTTGTTTTGTTTGGCTAGTTTGTCATTATTGAATACTTGTCTAAAAGTATGCAGCTTTGTGAAATCAGCCAAAGTTTCGGTTGACTTTGGTAATCCCGTGATTTTTCTTCGAGCACCAATTTCTTTTCTGATATCTCTCCAGGTCCGAACAGAAGGATCGACCGAGGGGGACCTGCCAACTCAGAGACCCCAGGCTGAGAATATTTTTGGCATCAGCATCTCTTCTAGAATTGGCAGGATTATCTATAGCTACCTGGGCCTGATCCCTGAGTTTGTTAACAATGAGGAAAAGATGGCTGAGACAACAGAGCTCTATGACAGATGGCTGAAACTTGAGCTAATTGACCATTATGAGAGGATGACCAATAAGAAGAGGATGAGTTCAGTGTCCATGCAGCAGTGGCTAACAGGAGCTGCAATTCATCTGCACATGAGAATACATCAGGTAAGGAGACTGAGAAAGGCTCAAGCTAAAATGCTTGATCTTATTATCTGCTATGTATATGTACCAGGGATAGTGTCCTCTCACACAATGACCTTATCAAAATCCAGTGCGTACAATACCCACAATGCCATTCAAACCATTTGTGGCATGTAGCCTCAAGATGCTAGTCTCAAGGAGAAATAAGGTGCATGCTAGAAGTTCTGGAAAGCTAAGTTTAGTCTCAACTCCCGCACATTTATTCTGTAAATAGATTAAGTCTATTGATATCACTTGAGGACATTTTTTTCCTCATTCGCACACATATTTCCCCTTAGATATTGGTGGAGACCAAATACAGAGCAAAAAGAGAGGGCATATTGGACTGAGATGAATTTCGTTGTAGCAATCACAGCTCTAAATTAATCGCATTGTTGCCATGTAACTTTCAGATGTTAAGATAAGCCACTGTATGCCGAATCAGCCGCAAACTGTATGTAATGTCTGTGTTCACATGTTGTTTACCTCAGCTCTGCACTCACCTTCACTCTTGTCCAACAGGTGCGGCTGCACTCTGTGCCACTAGGATCGGCAGAGTCGCTGCGTCAGTCTTATAAGTCTGGGATAGGTCTCCTGGTTCAGGGCTACACAGCCTATCTACGCAGAAACACCAAGGAAACAGCTCCTGGTTCACAAAAACCCACAATGGGGACAACCAGTCGACCAAGACAAACCAAGACATCCAAAACAACCAATAAGGCCTGCTCTGGTAATCACCTTTTTAATGTTAGCCAGGTTAGTACAGGTATCTCCCCTGATGGATTAAATGAGACGACTGCAACCAATTCAACTGCTGACGGAAGCAGAAATTGTGAAACACATGGAGCCACAGAAGAGTTTGGAGTCAGTGTCTTAAAAGGAAGCAATGAAACCACTGTAAGCATGGGAGCCATTAAGACACTCACCAATGTGACTGAATATAACAGGGAGGAGGAAGCAGGCATGCTGGGCCTGTTAGTCATTGAGCCAGGAAGGAATGTGAGTCACAATGTGCAGCATCACCCCTGTGAGTCTCCAGCCATTCAACAAGCTTTGGTGACTCGTATTATAAATGCTCAGGACCTGGAGCGGAACAGAAACGTCTTCCTGTTCACTGAGAAAGTTCTCCGCAGCTTGTGCAGGCAGAGGAATGACCTCGCGTTCAAGACAAGTTAGACAAGAATAGTGTGCTGTTTAAGTTCCACAATCTAAACAATGTGCTCTTATATGGGACACAATCATCTGATTCATCTTTTTAAATCGTATTCTTAGTCTGCATAAAAGTCACCTTTAACTGAGCAAAAATATGGAATGTCTTAATATATAAATTACATTAATGATGGATCTACACATCATGGCCACAATACAATTCAACAGAAGCCCAAACTACATCCTCCAAAATGACCATCATAATTACTCAACACCTTCATTCTTAAACCGAATATTGTATTATATATATGATTTAGTTGAAGTTGAAATGTAAATCACATATTCTGTGTTTTCTTTTAAAAAAGGAAAAGGAAACCACTACATTGCTAATGCAGTATCTAACATTCATTATGAAGAATTGTTGGTGCATACGACCTGGACAATTATTTCTTCAAGTTGAAAGGATTTTGACAATATGAAAACAGTGGACTGATAGTGATTTCTGCTGGATGAGTTTCTATCACATGTTACACTAACATTACTTCAGTTGCCACAGGTTTGTTTGTTGTTGTCACCATTTCTTACTTAATGTACTTTCATTCATTGTAATTCTTTCCATACACTGTAAAATATAATAAACTATCGAAACTTAAAACACATGCCCATGCTTCCTGAAATGTAACCAAATAAGTCTTGTTGTACTGCAAAACTACTCTAACTTGATCCTGCACTGGTATCAAAGCTAAGAGTAACCTACTAGTTATGCAGTACAATACCTGTCAATGTTGTATTATCATACAACTAAATTATTGTTATTGATGCATGAACATGTAAGCAATTATTTTAAGATATGGGTGATTAATTCTATATCGTGTTTAATAAACAACTTAAGTCCAGCTTCCAAGTTTGCTGTGGTGGTGTAATTTGATGAGCCTGCTGTACAGGGCGGATCAGACAGTAGACTATTCTGTGGGGAGCAGATCTAGACATGATGAAACATTACAGACGCTGTGAATAACAATTACAGAGCTTCAAGATTTATAGAAAGGTGGGAAGCGGCTCTTACTGTAAGGTGGGAGGAGCCTATGATGAAACACTAATCCAGATGTAACACAAACAGGATATCAGACAGTATGTAAAGAGAGCGGAAGGTGGCATCAGGTTAAAAAATAGCGCAAAATGGACATACTTGACTAAAGCATGAGTAATTCAAGTCATTTCTATCAACTGTTAAGACGATTTTTTTTAAAACATAGATTTGTTTATCAGAACTTGAGAGAGCAGTTGTTCAGACTCAAATTCATCACAAGTATGTTCAAGTTATATCATTAAGAGAGCAGAACAGATATACTAACTATAATAAATAGTTTATATTTATATTTATATAATTAGTAGTAGTGGTACTGTGTAATGATTCGATTTTCCAACAAAGACTCCACACTTGTAGGGGGCGCTAAAGCACCAACGGAACATCACGAAGAAGAACCCACCCCTCTCTAACGCTGCTGACGACGTGCTGCTGCTTCCTCAGTCACTTCCGTAAACTACTATGAGGAGGACCAGCAGCACAGACCCCTGGTAGTTATCAACTTCTGAACCAAACGTGAGTATTTATTCATTTATTCACTACTTATTAAAACAACTGTTTAATCCCGGAAGTGTCGACGAGCCGAGGTCCCTTCCTGCTTCGCTCCCGTCGACTGTCGCGTCGCGCCAAAACCAAGAAGAGCTGAAGTGTGGTGGTCTTTGTTTTAAACCATCGCGAAATGGTCAATGGCGAAGATAAAGCTCATCGATGAACCGGGTGATGGTCGAGGTAGACCTCAGCGGTTTGACACGGGACTGAAAGCCGTTGTGACCACAGCTATCTTTGCTGTTATGCTAGAAATGCTAACGTTAAGGAGTCAGCCTCATTAGCCCATCAACAGACATTCACAGAGGGATGTTGTTCGGACAAACTGCTGTTAATCAGTCAAAACAAACGATGGTGACCGAGAAACCCAGTTGCTCAGTTACTGTTTTACTTCATTTTATCATGTGAAAGTGTCCGGATAAGTTTCAGGTACATGGAATGTTATGTTATCCTTCACCCCTCCCACTTCGTCATTCCAGCATGAGTAATGTTTTATATGGAAACGAAACCTGTCTGAGAACTGGTCTCATTAATGGAGCTCATTTGAAGTGTGGCACTGTGGAATTACCATCAGGGCGTGTTGTGGTTAGTAAGGAGTAGGCCTGGGAGGAAACAAACAAAAGGTTCTATATATAACACATAATAGGTTTTCCTCACATTTATAAAATGTCCTGCTGATTATCAGGTGTTTGTCATGCCGGGCCTATGAAGATCATTTAAAACCTCAGCCTTCACTCGGTAGCAAAGAGTGGGTTTTAAACTCATATCAACAGACATTTATTTTTTATAGCATTTGGGGCCATATCCCCAAGCCCTAATTAGTGCGGGAGAAACAACAGCGACCACAACTTCCAAATATTGAGAACAAACAAGACAAATGAGATACTATTATCTTTGAATCTTTAGCCAGATGCATCCCATTGAGATTATGGGATCAATGTTTTGAGAGAGCAAAAAATATACATACTTTAGGATAATTTGAAGGACACATGGAAGTGAGTTTAAAGTATCACATTCAGCATCTTAATCAAACAGTGTACATGCTATGAGGTCATGCGGTGGCAATTTCTCTAAATCAAGCACAGAGTCAAACACTTTAATCCAGCATCTGCAGATGGACTCCCAGTACAATAACCAGAAGGACATTTACAAATGAGCAAAGAACAGAGGGAGATCTGTGTACTTATAACTCACAGCCCCCTCCCATTGAGTATGTAAAGTTATTTATTAACCCTCCTGGTTTGTTGATCAGTAAAGGAGACATCACGCTTTCACATCTCTGAGGACGACTTCAAGCGTGAGATCCCAACCAGATGCTGAGAGAGCAGTTAATGTGGTTTCCAACAGTGTGGTTGAGAGTTGAGTTGGTCTTGGTTTCCTTTGTGCTGTCTTCAAATATAAATCATGACTCTGTGTAATAAGAAAACACACAGCCAGTTTAATTTCACTTAAACCATTGTGATGCACAGTTGTTAAAATTGGCTCATGGGATATTGCTGCTGTAAAGCCGGATAGCTGCATCTTAGCTTTTCATTGCCATACCATGATAATGCCCTCATCGTATCACAAACTGCTTTGCACTGTTTTATTGTGTGATGAGTATGTCAATTTACTACAGTACAAGTGTGACTTTACATTTTTTCTTACAGAATTGGAGAAAAATGTCAGATTCAGACTCTGATTCTGATTTTGTTCAATGGGACAATTCCAGACACCAAGCGATAGCAGTGAGTTGTTAACTTATAATCAAAATGAATATTTGGTCAGCTTGCAGTTTTTTGTTCGTCATATAAAACTGTCTTTTTCTCTTTTGCACGTTCAGAGAAGTGATGGAGTCTTCAGTCCATCAGGTAAGGAACATTTATGTACTAGTTTTGATTGTATACACTAAAGTATCAAATTACTTAATTGCTAAAGTAGATAAATGTTGGTGTTTGTGAAATATGTTGTTGAGTGGTTTGATGAAGTTAAATATATATATTTTTTTTACTATTTTATCAGACATGACAAGATTTCACTTCATAGTCCAGTAATCAGGTTTTGCTCACATTTTTATATTGCAAAATAAAAATGAACGCCAGGAAATTCCTTCATCTAATACCTTTTACATATTGGTAAATAAAGGTATTTAAAAGTACTTAGCCTTCTCTGGGGTGTCTTTTGCTAGCTGTTGCACAACATGTGGTTATAGCTTCTCTATGTGGCTCTCATCTGGGTGACACCAATTTTCTGTGTCTTTTTAGAATATGATTTTGATCGATGGGACCTTTTACCTGCCAATACCAAACAAGAAACCGGACAGCGGATGAAAATCTGTACCCTCTGGCTTCCCATTCTGCTGCAGCGTGAAGAATCCGGCACTAATGTTTCCTGGGCTATAAATATAGGCCTAATTGAGGCTATGTACGTATAATTATTAATGTGATCTGTAAACATTTTTAGTTGCCAATCAATACAACCAAATGCTCAGTGTTAAGACTATTGAATAATTTTGAATCGTCTTCTTATAGGGAAAGTGAAGATATAAGTTTGAAATGCCTGCACAGGATTGAAACCATCGAAGCTATTCTCAGAGCCTTGGAGAAAGGAAGTGTAAGTACAATAGAAATGTAATAAAACGCAAAATATGAAATTGCACTGCGGTTGTTGATGCTTTATCCCCAATTGTAAGCTTCAGAATAAAGGAGGATTTTATTTAGTGGATCTGTACTTATGACAGATTGTGATTGTTGTGTTGGTATTAGTAGAACATTTTCAGAGATCACATTTTTTGTTTGGAGATTTCAGTTTGTGTTTGCAATTTTGCTTAATACTTGGGTGAAAAGTTTATATATACTGTACACCTGGGAACTTTCAGGTTGTGTCTAGCAGCATTACTTAAATGTCATCACCAGACCAGTAAGGCTGAAACCAAACTTGCAGAACATTGTGTATGAAACCGAGCACAGAATAGGTATAATATTACTTGTACAAGTTATTTGAGATGGTATAAAATGCACACATTATTTTAGAGAAAATAGGTAGATGGAAGCATTTAAAAATGGTTATTAGTATTATATGATTTTGGAACTTTTACTTATGATATCAATGACCTGTTCTCTGTTTCAGTTGAAAAGGAACCAAACAAAGCACATTTTCTGGATAAGCAACATGTTTAACGTGGTAAGTTTGAAAAAAGGCATAGTCTATATTTAATATGTGAGGGGTTATCGGCTAAACAGTGGCAGAAGCATGGCTTCTAGCTTATAAAGTTAATGATAATGTTGATCACCTTTCATCAACATTATGCAGCTCAAAAGGCTTAAAACCAATTTCATGATAACAAAAAGGGTCGAGCCAAGTACAGAACCTTGTGGAACACCAAAGGGAATAAAGTTGAGTAGAAAACGTCTAATTGCAAGAAATGTCTATTGTTCTCAATCTAAAAAAAATATTTCTGGCAAAATAATGAAAATACCTTTTACTCTGTTTGGCATTTTGATTTCTTTGACTTTATAGAAACAGAGTTCCCCAGAGGTTTTGGAGGATGCGTTGGACTGGCTGGAGCGAACAGGAGAACCGGCTATTCGCAGACGTGTCCTGGAGCTCGGCCACCCCCGCACGTGCTACACGGCCCTGTTCCATATCTTCACTGAGTGTAAGTCAATCAAGCTACAGAATACACAGACTTTTTTGCTACAAAGCAGCTCTGACATCATTACCACAAGACATTTCTAGTTAAAAAACAAAAATTTGTGCAGTTAGTGGATTTAGGATTCTAATATATTATAAAGCCTCTAAAAGCCTTCAAGAAGTTCTAGGAGCAGGTTTTCAGATTATTTTTCAAAGTTGAACTAATACGCTCTTCTTTTGCTTTCATTCAGATGCCAACTATATTCAGGCCATGTGTACTAACCTTGAGAGGACAATGAAGTCACTAATGGCTCAACCGCCCGACCATTTAATTGAGGTAAGACAATACAATGATCTACACACTGTAAAATACATGTTTTTTCTATAATCTGTTAAGAACAATAATGAATAGTTGTAGTTTGAAAAATTCAAAATATTGAGAATCTAAGGTAATTATGTTGGATTATTCTCTGCAGATTACCAATAGCCATTGTACAAACACAGATACTCTGCAGGTCCATATATACGCATTTAACGTGTGCTGGCCAGCTTGTTCAAAAGCATAACAAAGAGGAAGGCCCAGACAACAGATTGGGTCCAGAGTGATACACTCAGCACTTTGAATTAAGATACAGAGAAAACAATCCTTGGTGGGTTTTTTTAATTGACAATCTAAAACCCAAGGACAATTATATGATTGTCAGAATTGATGGGGGTAGATTTTCTGTCTCTAAATTGATTGCCATTGAAACAGATCTATTGTGTTCGATAGGACCTTTCAAAAAAACTATTGTTGCATTTTGAATTTGGATTAGGGCTGAACGATTTGGGGAAATAATCTAATTGCGATTTTTTCCCCCCAAATATTGCGATTGCGATTTAATAGGCGATTTTTTTCTTTTTATCAAAAAAAATGTAATGAATGATTTAGATATGATCAACACAATATAAGATACATTTACTGTACAATATTCTTTCCCATATTTTTATTTAACTGCTCACAACAGAAACAAGACCAAATCTGTGTGCATTTAAAGAATTTAATCAAAGACATTGTAATTATAAACACAAGCCATGCACTTTTTAAAACCTGTTTGCAAAATGTACCATCTTGAGAAAAACATTTTTAAATAATAGGTGTCTTACTGCTTCCAAGTCAGTAACATTTACAGTGTTGGGAGGGATACTTTCAAAACGTATTCCGTTACAGAATACATGCCATAAAATATAATCTGTAACGTTTTCCGTCACATTAACTAATCTGAGTCACGTATTCTGAATACTTGGATAACTTCCACATTGAATTGAATTTTATAAGTGTAGGAAAGCAGCGTCGTTATAGTCAGCGGAGCAGCAGCAGTTTAAGCTCTGTGTCCGCGGATGCGTCGGGCCAGCTGGATAAAGTGCAGCTCGAGGATCAGCAGCTCCGTAGATTCCCGTTCATGTCCGGGTGGTCGTGCAGCGGTATGGAGGCGCCGGGCCTCAGCAGGAACAGCCCCATGCAACACCTCCGTGTCGCAGATGTGCATGTAGGTGACCGGGGGGCTCTGGAGCCCCGCCGCCCCGGAGCTCGGCTTGCTTTTCCGGGGAGCGATTTTCAGGTCCGCCTCCCGCCCCGCGGTCACCTTCGAGATGAGCTCGCTCTGTGTGTCCGCCACGTCGGCCGAAGACGTTAGGACCCTGTAGGTGATACAGGCGTGCTTCGCTAACTTCTGGATCAGAGGAGTTTTGTGGTCCCGCGGCACTCTTACCGCGGGTGAGGACAGCAGCCCGGTGCCCTACTCTCTTTCGCACGTTTTAAATCGCGCACGTTGCGATTAGAAAATCGCGATTACATCGCAAATGCAATTAATCGTTCAGCCCTAATTTGGATGGATCAGTATTTTCTGTCTTCCCTCCAGTTATGGATCAAATAAGAAAAGGAGGCAGTAAACCATACAAAGCCTAAACGTTTTTCTGTTTTGCCTTTTCAGAGAAGCGAAGCAATGAAGAGGAAAGGAAACGAGAACTATAAGAAAAGTCAGTATGAAGATGCTGTGCAGTTTTACTCCAAAGCCATCAAATATTAGTAAGTAACCTTTTCATAGGTTGTCACAATGGTAGGCTAGGAATTTTAATGTTATTTGTTATACATGTACAATAATACTGTAAAATATAACGGCCTTGCAATGAATCCCTGTATATGTGAGGGTGCGTTGTTTCAGTTTTTGTTGACATTTTGTTTATTCAATGTATTTTATTATAAGAATACAAACAATGCTCTCCATATAATACAAATTATCTGTGACTGAAATGACAATAGAGCTGGCTGATAACGTCACTATTTGTTTTACATAAGATTCTCTTTAAAATGAGTCACTGCAGGGATTTTTGATTTTATAATTGTTATAAATGCCAAATTTCTGTCCTTTTTAAAAACTAAAATGCATTTCTTCTCCATCCAGCCCCGATAACCACATCATTTATGGAAACAGAGCCCAATGCTATATCCGGTGTAAGAAGTATCTGTAAGTACAACTCACATTGAGCACCATTCATTTGTGTGATTTTCATTCCAGAAGAAGAAGGCAAAGTAACTTTGGCATCATATTTCTGCCTACAGCACAATGCTCTATAATAACTTGCATTTATTGCATTTGTTCATGCACAAGACCAGAGAAAAATGCAACTATAAACAAAAACTGCTATGCATTATAAAAAATGTTATGGTGTGCCTCAGAAAATAGCAATCTCATATTTATTCTTGTAAATAAAGCCAACTATTTGTAATACTATGTTACTCAAGACATGACTTAACTACAGGCAGTGGATAAGTAGATAACTCACACGCTAGAGAAGGCCTGAATTTTGACTTGATATTAATGTTTGTGGTCATCTAAAGTACAAGACCTCAGAAACGTTTTAACCCAAACATGAAATTCTGATTTTTACAGAAAGGCAGTTGGTGATGGAAAACGTGCTACACTTATAGATCCACTCTGGGCAAAGGTATTGATATATTTTATTATCTAGTTACAGCGAAACAGAGACTGATCCGACATATAATGCACATAAAGTATTGCTGTCCTAAGTTAAGCAGCAGTGTTAGTACTCATTCGGATAACTTGTTTGCATAATAGGCGACGTAAATTCAGTGTGGTTGACTACAGATCACTTAGTCCTTGGATCTTTCTGGAACACTCATATCTAATTTATAATATTAGAAAGAGAACAATTCAAGCCTCCAGCAGACTCCATTGACTTCATCAGGTTCTCTGTATACAATATACAAAAACTAATTTATTCTTAAAAATAAAGGATTAATAATCACTAACTCTGCATTTCCCAGATTATTAAATCTACAGCTATAACATGGGTGCACGAGGGTCACTCTCAGCGCCAACAGTTTAAAATTTGTATTAATTTATTTCACTATGAAACTGTGACAGGACAAATGGTGGGTCGCTACAATCTAAATAATTAAAGTAAAACACTCCTAACTGAAACTCTACAATAGGTTCTATTTGCTGCTGATTCATGTTTCGAGCATGATTTAAGTGCTCGAAATGTAAACTGTTCTCTATGTTACTTGACTCCACATGTCCTTCATTGCTGAGCTTAGATTAGAATTAGAAGTTGATGCATGTGTTTTTCTTGCAGGGTCACTACCGCTACTGTGACGCTTTGTTCTCAATGGGAGAATTCAAACGAGCTATTGAAGCCAACTGCTCAGCCCAGAGTCTGTGTCAGGATGACCATGAAGGATTCAAAGAGTTGGAACAACAACAACTCAAGTTCATCCAAGCAATAAAAGACCTCAAAGGAATTTCCCCCGCAGGTATGTTCACAGAAGCACCCAAATTCACATATCTATCTGAAACAGCATGTAAATTAATAAAATACATTTGTAAAGGGTTATATAGATGAGCAAGAAATCCATGTGTAGTGCACTGTGTTTATTATACAGATTTACAAAGGTGCCCGTTCTTCTCAGCTTAACACAACTTAAAAGTCTAACAGGAAGAATTATTATATGCTATCGTCATGGAGAGCAGAATAACAATTTATTTGCTCAATACTGAAACCCTGTCTTGTTTGCTTCGTTTATAGGTGGACGCCCAAAGAGTAAGACCAAAAGGTGTGTGTGTGTCCTCCCTACTACACAATTTACTGCAAACATGATTAATAAACCATGACAAACAAATTCAAGCTCCTTTTGTATTCTGTTGATATTTCTACAGACCGGACAGCATAGACGAAGCAGAAGCAGCAGTGAAATGTGATAAGCTTGGAATGGCAAAAAGCGTATCTGTACAGACCAAGGTCAGTGACTCTTTATTTTTTATTCAACAGGTAGCAGCCATATTTGACCCAATAAAGACAACATTTATATTACGTGGCTTTAATTAGCTTTGCCATTCTATAAAAGTGAGGTCCTATCATCATGATTGATTGGTTGAATACGTGTATTGTTCTTTGTATGGTAGAGCAGAGTGTGGGTATCCTTATTTCTCCAATTCACCTGAGTCTCCTTTGACACGTATATCTTAGAATGAACATTCCCTCCATATGTCTGGTGCAGGGCAGTGAAACTTCCTGAGCCTGTAGATATTTAATTCACGTTACATATAGTTTATTGTCACTAAATAACTTTTGTGTTGACAGGTCTTCGAGGTTAAAATGGACAAACCATCAGGTGAGCTTTACACTGCGTTATACTTGTCATGTCTCACTTTTTATATACACATATGATTAGTTTTCTTTTGCATTTATTATCTCGTGTTTACATTTGTGGAGTTTTTTTTGCAATAAGTGTAAGTGTTATATAGTAAGTGTAATATATGCAAATTATGTTTGGTTAAGTATTTAAAACAATTTTTTCAAAAAGGGTAACATTAAAGTAAACTTGAATTGATGTTCCAGAAAAAGTATACATATTTGTTACTGCTATTTTTTTCCACAACATCCATATGTTATGAAAATCTCCCTTGGTTTTAAGTGGTGATTTACAGGTCATTTTTAACAAATGTGCGGTTTGCGTTAAATGTGCCCTGCCGGGATGATGACCTTCAGGAGGCTGTTAAGCATTGTTTACTTACCCTGTGCTTCAAGAGATGCTCCTGCTTAAGACCCTTAGGTGTCCTGAAACCTATTTCATCACAGGTTCATCAGTTCACTTGATTGCTCTCACAGTAACAGTCAAACACATCATGTTCTCTCCCCAGGGAAAAAAACTGAGATTGCGCAGAAGAAGGGCGCTACTAAAGATCCTAAACCCACTAAAAGGTTAGTGAAAGCTCAAAGCTGAAGTCAGAGCTTGTATAAAACATGTTCCTGCTTTAAGATCTCTATTGTGATCATTAAAGGAACCACTATTTTTTTTAAATGGGGCTCTGCAGAAAAACATGTTGAGCCAAAGAAAACTGGCTGTGTTGACAGTCGTGGATTTAACTACATAAATAAATGTGATTATGAGATTATTTTAGTGTTTGGAGGTAAAACCTAACTCTCTGTTAGTTTTTGACTTGAATTAGTTGTCATTCTAATGCCTTTGTTCATTGTGTAGTGCACCTTAAGTAATTTGTCGTCGCCAAGCACTAAACTTGACCTCGCCTCCGGCGATTGGACAAACGTGTTTGTTGATCCAGGATTTGAGAAGGAATAATAAGACACTTATACATGAAGTTCTGGAAATTGAACATTTATTGTAAAACAATGAAATACTTACAGAGAGTCTCTGGGGTTCTGCCGGACACGTCACCAGGTTCACTGGATCATGTCGAGAAGAAGCACCCTCTCATCCTAAATCCACAGTATTATAAAGACACAGGGTGCAGCTAAGAGGCGGATCTTTTTCTTTGAGGGAATTTAGTTATAGGCCAGATGTATTCTGCTTCCTCAGAGTGCAGTTTTTTGCAAGCACATCACTTGTAAGGGAAAACTCAACCGACCAGGTTTCCCACTACTGTGGCCTTGGCAAACAGGGAGTTTGCTAGAGCGGACAGACCCAGAAGATAGGACATAGAGGAGGATTTCATATCTTTTTCTCACCACTTTTAATGAAGCATCTCTTTGTATTAGTTCTGGTTTGTCCTCTCCCTATTCCTGAGCACCCGTGCTTGCTGTGCATACTCCGCAGTTTGAGGAACCAACTGTCATAAACATGTTTTTTAGTTACACAGGTTACAGTGACAGTTTATACTTTGTATTGTGCATTATTGATTATATGGACTATGCAGCTGAATTTGTTCATAGGATACAGGTAAAATATAGTCACAAGATACAGAGAAACATAGATATCTCAACAAGTGCACCTTAAGTAATAGCAGCCTGGTAACAGTAACTACAACTAGAACAGTCTGCTTCATTGATAAGATCACACAGTCATGTCTAAACAAGGCTAGCAGCGATGTATTAACAGGACGGAACGGTTCCAACATGATGTTTTCTACTGTTGGGTTAACCACACAAAGAAACTACCACTTTAATCCTTTTGTGGAGGACGGTGTGGAGTACAGGTTGGATGTTTCGCTGATTGAATATTCTGTGCTTCCAGTGAGATTTCTTCAAACAATGGACAAATGAATGTGGGGGTGAAAATGGAGTCAGGCATTACAACAAAGAAGAAATCAAAGGGCAAAAGTAATCCGTCTGCAGCTGAGGTAAGCTTGGAACGCGAACTAGAAGGGCACTTAAAGTGTACAAAGCTCCGCCATCGCTTAACTCTACCCTAATGAATTCACATTTAAATCCATTACAAGTAACACACACTCAGTAGTACCAGTCCCCTAAACCTGTTTGATTGTTTTCATCAAGTTCCAAGAATTATTCTCTGAGAAATCTAGGAATTCTCACCATTTTAAAGAAAGTGTGTGTGTGTGTGTGTGGATCTTGAATTCAGATCCATACCAAGGTTTCATGGGTTATTTCCTGGCCTATACCACATCCTTCCACCAAGTTTTGCAGTAATCTGTCCAGCAATTTTTGCATTATCCTACTAACTGGCAAACAAGCAAACACTGATGAAACATAACTTCCTTGGCAAAGGTAATTATTCATGTTCCCATCTATCATGAATCACAAGTGGTGTTTAGTCTTATAAATAGAAGTGCAGCGCAGCATTAAATCTCTTTACAAAGCCTGGAGCATTGACTCACTGTGGCTGCTGACTCTCATGCCTTTTACATGAATGCAGCCAAAGCTTCATTGTTTATTGTGTTGTTAGCTTCCATATAACAGAATCACATAGTTTTTAAAATCATAATGATTGCAACTTGTAAGTTGTAACTGTATAATTGAACGAAATGACCGACCTGCCATGATGTGTGTTCCCTCTTTAGTACCAGAAATTGCCACAGAGTAAAGCAGCTTTGTGTAAAGAGTTGAAGTCTTTGGTGCAGGATGCCCACACCGCTCTGGCCGACCTCCGCAACCGCAATGCAGAACAGGCCTTCAGCCAGGCACTGGCCATACTGGAGACTAACACACCTAAGGTAATCCTACCACTGATATGTAACCCAGTGTAGAGTTTGTAGCACTTCATGCTGTAGCACAACTTGCGCAAATTCCCAACATTACAATAGCAGATTCAGAGAACCATGTGCAAATGACATGATAATTCTTACAGTTTGCTGACCAATGTGACAATCACTGTTTTATATCCAGCACAGGGGCCTTCAATACCAGATTTAATTTACAAGCAAAATATATCTCAGACATTGTGAACAATGTCTGCCAATAAAACCTTGTTTTTCTTTTACTTTCTCAGGAACTTGGACTTTCCACATTGGATGTACTGTTGCTGTTGTATGGCCGTACATCTGCCCTGACAGAAATCGGTCAGCCTGAGGTGACTGATAGTTTGACTTTGATAGTTAGACCTGAATGGCAGCAGCACACTGCTTCGCCATATATGCTGCACAGATGCTAGAGGGTTTTGGTACATTGACGTTGTAGAGCCTCATTTGTGTTTGTTGTCCATTTAACACTTTAAAACAGCAGCAGTAAAACCAAAGACGAGGGATGTCCCAATCAAGATTCTTTGACCCAGTCCAGTTTGATTAGTACTTTGTAAATGTGGCTGTTTTATGGAATCTTGCTGCACAGCTCATTTTCTTAGAAGAATAATTAACTTAACATCAAGTATGTATGTCATGTTATGTTGCTAGACAAATAATTGAATTGAATCTTTCAGGGAACATTTTTTCACTGAAACCAAGATACAAACTCTGTATTCATGTCTATAGGTTTCTGTGATTTCCATTTGTTTTTTTGTGGCGAGTATCATCTGAGGGTCTTAATTATATATAATATAAAAAATATTGCAATATGGGAATATCCTGTGCCACCTCATAACATGTGTGGTTGCTTTGTGAAACACAGGAACTCACAGAAGCACAAAAACTGATGGAGAAGATGAAGTCGTTTGAGGAGCGGACGTTCCAGTGTCTAGTTTTCTATGCCACTGGGAGGGTGTATCTCAAAGAGAACAGGTACAGACATCTATAGTCGTAATAGCTTACTGTTACTGTTTACACATGTTGCGGTTTCCAACTGTAACATATGCATCTCTTCAGGTTTTCAGTTGCTCTGGATCAGTTCTCAGATTCTCTGCAGATGGTGAAGAATCAAATAACCCCTGGTAAACTCACCTGGCCCCTTACTAAAGAGATTGTCAAAGAGACACAAACAGACTATTTCAAGGTGAGTTATTGTTGGTTTGTGTTTAATTCTGACTTGAAAATAGTGTTTGGAAATAAACCTCATGTTCTGCCATTAAAAGTTGTGCTGGTCAGCCTTTAAAAAGTTCTGAAAAATACTTTGTTCCATGTCTTGTAAGAACATTAAATCAAAAAAAAAGAAGAAGATAATTTGAGTGAAATCCTCATTAATTAATTTCCAATTAGAGATCAGAAGCAGAACACAATACAAGTTGAATCTGATTTTCCCGTCAAAAACTTGTCTTGTCTGTTGATCAGTTTCAAAAAATTTGGTTCAAACAAGTTTTTATGGAAACAATAATGAATTTTACTGTCTCATCATATAAATAACTAAATGTACTTTATGTTTTGCATTACACTTCTGATTTTTGCCTTGGTTTACACGTATGTTCTCTTTGTAGGGAATTTTGGAAAGATTTATAGAGCAGTGCAAATTCCCTCCTGTGCCTGATGCTGTATGTCGACTTGAGCAATGCAGAGGCTCTTTGAAACCTGAAATCTATCTGACTGACCCAGATTTTAAGGTAAACAGCAGTGGAACACAGCCACATGGTGTTTTTTAATTCAAACATTTAAAAGAGTGATGTTTTTTAACTGTAAGCTTCTTTACCCAAAGGGCTTCATTCAGTTATGTTGCTGTCAGAGCTGTACTGTTGAATACCACATCACCTGTTGGAAGACCCTAAAGACATCAACCTTCTCTGAAAAGAATGAGAAGGTAAATTGAGATTTCATCACATCTCCATGTGTAATTATATTTAAGTGCACGGATACAGGTATCTGTTAACTCCTGCTGTTTATATTTATGTTGCAGGATTTTTTGCAAGAAGTATGTTTGACTCCAGACTGTTTCGGCCAAATCTGTAGTATCAAAATCATTGGTCCTACAGGCCTGTTGAAGTGCAAGGTAAGAGAGTTCTCTGCAGGTTGGATGAACGCGTGGAGCCACTGTGCTCGTGAACCACAGGATTGGTGTTGAAATGATTTGTTTCTCTTTTAAGTTTGAAGCTGACATCCTCAAAACACAGACTCCTAAGAAGCCAAAAGTGACCCAGAAATGTTCCAGGTGAGTCTGCAGTCAAACATAATTGATGCCATGATCTAATAGCAATGGATAAGGAGCAATGACTGCTAGGGGATGTTTCTGCCCTGGGCTCCACAGGCTTTTCTAAACTTTAAATTGGTTGAAATGCTGCGCCTGGTCACTCTCAATTACAGTCATATGTCTGACCCATTAATGGGCCTTTTTACCTTAAACCAGTATTGTTTTTTCAACTACTGCCTTTCTCTCTGTTTGCATGTTTTAGTCAGAAGAAGTCAAAACCAAAGGTTGAACACCGGCCCAAGAGGAAGCAGCTTGAGCTGTTGTTTCAAGAGAAACCGCCAATCAGCAACGAGATCCTGCAGCAGAACGACGACTCTGCAACTCAGTGTGAACAGAAAGGTACTGGAGTTTATCTGTCACTTCTCTGATGGCACTTATTCTGGAGACATGAGCTCACATTCAGGAGAACTGAAGTCTGTTTATTCTCCTCGGCGGATTTTTAGTTCACAATATGTTATGAGGATAAATCTATTTTTTTTTATGTCATGTTTGCTCGTTGTTTTCAGCCTGGTTGCTGTACAGGGATCGGGTTCTACTGCAGATCAGCCAGAACATGGAGTCGCTGAGAGAGGTGAATAGCCTCCAGGGGTCAGCCCTGATGATCGGCCTGAAGCCCTGGTTGGAGCTGGACTCGAGGAGGGGAAACCAGCTCGCTGAGAGGATGCTGAACTGGCAGCAGGAGCCTTTGGAGACGTTTTGTCAGGCTGTTGAGCTCCTGCTGGAGAGGAAGAATCGGGTGTGGGCTCGTGTCCTGATCGAAATGCTCAGTAACTCTCTGGATGTAAATCACAAACTCAACGACTGGGCATTTCAGCTCAACAATGCAGGTCAGCATTCGCCTTGTTTTTTGTAGATATGACTTCATGTTTTGTATCACACGTCTAATATGTATGACGTGGAAGTAGTCAGGGGTTAAGTCTCCTTATATGGACTTGATTAAGGATATTAGTATATATAGATTTATGACTGCCCTGTTAAATATCAACATTTTATAACTAGGTCATGAAAAGAGCATTCGCAAAAGAGGTTCTGCATTCAGCAGTTGTATAAGAAATAGTGAATCTTAACATTAGTTCTAAATTCTTTTTCGTCTCTTCAGGCCTGAACGCTGCCAGATCCTTCATCCAGCGCAACGCAGAACACTTGGAGCAGCTGGACCTCGCTCTTCTGATCACCTTTGGCCCATTACAGGAGATGATTATAGCCAATCTCGGTACAAGGCCGGAGCTTTTTTCAAGTGTTGGCTTGACTGTGACTGAATACCTAAAACAGGCCTCACCACAGAACATGAGACTCTTTATCTGGACTCTGGAGGAGCACAGGGAGGAGTACCTGACCTGCCACACTATACTGGATGACTATTTTGATATGGGTATGAATTTTTAACGTGATTTAAAAACATGGTTATTTTCTGCCCTGACTTCATGATTCATCTTTCAATTGTTTGTATTACAGATGGACATTTTTCGGTCTTAAAAAAGTCTGATGAAATTCAAAATGTAAGTATTTAGAAACCTTGTAGAATTTTGTTCTCACTCAAACTAAATGTTATGGAATACTTTGGGAAAACTTGCTTATTTGGTTTACAAGTATTTTCACTTTTTAATGCTCACAAATTACAACATTGTCTTCATTTCAGAATTCTCCTGTCAAGACTAAGGGTCGAGGTCGGAAAAAGAAACCGAAAGAGACAAAGGTCAGAAATTGAATAGGTAGTTGTTTGAAGATGGGACATTTTGTTGACATGTAGCATCACTGATGTGTGTTCTCTTCTCTCTCAGGGTGTTGTTGTTTTTTCTGGCATGAGAAGCGTAACTACAAGAGAGGAGTTTGAGCAAGACTTATTTGAAGATGACTCTTTGTAAGTTTCGTACTCCTCACACAGTTTGTGTTGTAACTATCATTTTAACTTTAAAAAACACTGAGCTTTGTGCCAACAGATCATTCCTTAGCCCGGCTGATCCATTTAGTGTACCCAGTCACCTCCGAGACGAGGTGGCTGATTTTGAGAACCAGTACAACGGCACCGCACACAGAAGTCACTATAAAAACATTTTGGACAACAACCCCGACCCAACAAAAGAGAGTTTGTACGAGTAAGTTTGAGCCTCAGTTCCATAGATGCATACATCATCTTTTATGGTAGGTTCACAGTTAACGCAAAAACAATTTGTTTGAGCCAAGATTACAGACAGTCAAATCAAATACACAAAAGTGAAAGTATCCATCAGTGTGAAGCAGTGTTACTGTTCATTTTAATAACTTATTTAACAAAGTAGCAGAAAAACTAAAAAAGGAGGGAGGGGAAAAAAGAAAAGAAGCAAGACAGCATTCCTCAGGAAAAACAGACAATAGTTCTGGTGCTAGCCAGACGTTACACTTCAACTTCCTCAACATACATTTAAAATAGATGCAACATTTGTGACGTGAATCTTTATAACATGTTTTTAAAAATCAGAAGCATAACCAGTTATTTTGGAATACTTTTTTTTTATTAAATATGTATTTAAGCCTGAGCAAAGACTGGTAACAAAAGTTGACAGTTGCTGGTTGTCATAGTAATGCAATACTCTCTCTGGCTGACTTATAATATCTCTAGCAAATAACTTAATTAATATATACATTATAACTTATATTATTATTATATTATTTTTAAACCAGCCGGTTGATAGTTCCTGCTCTCAGTGAAAAGTATGTGTCTTTACACTCAATCGTCAAACAGCCTTTTAAACCTTGTTTCCGGTTTTGTCTTCTCATTTTGATTTTTCTCTTTGTTGCTGCAGCTACTTTGCCACGATCTTGGAGGAGCACGGCCCGCTGATGGCTGAGGACACTCTGCTGGTCGGCGAACTGAAATATTTCCCCTCCGTGGCTCAGCAAAAGATCCAAGAAGCGGGCAGCTTCGAGTCCTTCCTCCTGGAGTCTCTTCGCTTTCATAAAGATGGGGAGATGTATCGGCCTGGCTAAGCATGCTGTTAGCTTGCAGCAGGCAGGACATGGAGCCATCCTGGATGACCTGGACATTATAGTGGATCCTGACACAAACAATTTATCTACTGATTTGCATGAATCTGTATTCCCAAGATATGGGGGTAATTCTTCATCTGCACAGACTCTATTCCATCCCATCCTCCCAAATCCTTATGCCTCTTCCTTCAAATCAGCTTATGGCGTTGTGCCGTATGAGCGCAGCTTCTACAACTGGAGTAGCAGGGACAGTCCACAGCCATTCCCCAACTTGTTCTTAAATGACACAAGTGAGGTGGATCATGTTAGTGATTCTGATGCTGGCGTTTTGGATATTGATCCATATATGGGTGGAGATTCTTGTTGGACAAGTGTGGAAAACCTTTTGAGGAAACACCAAGCAGTTCAGGTTAATGTCAACATTTGAATCAGATGTTTGAATAAAGCAAGACGCCTGAATGCTGAATTGTTAGTAAGTTGAAATTGCTCCTCTTTTTTTCTCCTGTTAGACATGTCCAGAGAACATGAGCAGTGTCGCAGTCAATACAGAGTTTCACGTGCGGTTTGAGAGCTGCGAGGTGAGTGCAGCAGCTTCATGCTAGTCAAATGTCTGAATGATTTATCAATTTTGACGTTGACCTTTCTGACCCTTTTAACTTTTCCAGGGCGACATCAACAAAAAGGAGAAGAGCAACAAGAGGTTGGAGCAGCAGATAAAGGAAATGGGGAATGGCAGAGTAGACCAAAAGCACATAGACGACCTCACCGCCCTTGAGGAAGACATCCGGAAGATCAATGCCAATATACAAGTAGGTCCATAACCATTTATTATAGGTACATTGCACAGTAGATGAAACTGAATGGCTGATGATGTAATTTTTTTTTCTCTTGCCAAGGTGACCAATAGGGAGCTGACACTGCTCCAGCAGAGGCTGGAAGAGGAGGTGAGAAAGGACCAGAAAGAGAAGAAGGCCAACCAGGAAGTTCTGAAGTCCCTCAAGCTGGAGACAGAAGAGTTGGTGGAGGAACAGGGAAGGTAAGACTGAGTCACCTGGTTAATTGTTATATTTGTTTCTTGTGTCTGTCTAGTCAAGCATCTCAGCTGGCAGTATGAACATAGATCAAAATCTTAATTTCTCATGTTTCTAGCTCTATTTAAAAAAAAACAATGCCACCTTCCTAAGAGGCAACATTTAAATACACCAGAGTTCCTGCCACACTATACTGGATGCACACAATTGCCCACACTCATAGATATCAGTCCCCTAAATAATAAAAAAAAATTCTTCAAGATCCATGAATGGGAAATCTGTGAAAATGTCCTTAAAAAAGGCAGATCTCACTTCATCCTCGGAGAAACACAGCATTTTAGTTGTAATGTTGATTGTTCCCAGTTGCATAGTGTCTCAACATCATGTTCTTCATCAGCTACAGTTTCAGCTGATCTCTACACACAGGAGGAAATAAATCAGATGGTGATTGATCTATAATTACAATTTGTTTTATCTGTGTAATCTTTTTTTCATTTGTAGTCTGACCCGAAACATCCGAGAAAAGAACGCCTGCTGTCAGGCAAAGTTGAGAGATTTCCTAGAGCTTGGGTAAGTGATGAGAGAGTTGATGGTGAAGCATAAGTTGAAACCCCGCCGGGTTCTCTTTTGTTCACTTCTTTCTCTTTGTCTCTTCAGCAATCAGTCAGCAGCAAAGAAGTTGAGTCTGGAGGATGAGATCAAGCGCCGCAAAGCATCGGTTACCTCGGCAACTAAGAGGTCTCACTCAGCTCAGGTAGGTCCTGCAGCTCGACCCCAAACAGGCTCAATTAACAATTGTTCTTACTTGGTCAGTCGTTGAAAATGTTCCTTCTTTCTATTCTGGCATGAAAACAGTCCTCTTAAATTCAATCAAGATGCCGTACACTGCACACACTCATAGATATTTTTTCAATCAAGATCCATGAATTATTCCTTTGGAAAACAGTGAAAATGTTGATAAAGACCTTTTCTAAACAGTTTAAGAAAGTGAGCACATCTTTCCACCAAATTTGGTGAGAATTTGTTATTTTAAATATAATCTTGCTAACAACAAACCAACAATCCAACAAACAAGGGTGAAAACATAATAATATCAGTATTCGGGGTCATCACTCTTTGCCTTTAAAAGCTCCACTTCTCCTGGATAGGTCTCTATTACTCTGGTTGTTTGTTTGGAGTTGTTGTCCTGCTGCAGAATCAATCTTTGACCAATCAGATGCCTCCCTCATGGTTCTGAGACAAACACAGATTTTTTTAAGCAGCCCTTTAACTGCTTGATTTTCTCCTGCAGTTGTTGGCAGTGGAGAGCAGCCGGGAGCAGGGTATGTGCAGCCTCTACAAAGAGCGGGCAGACGCCAAGGCTTTCCTCACTAAACTGGATGAAACAGCTCAAAGGTAAGCGGAGTGAAATCCCAGCTGTGCCAACAGTTTGGACTGGTTTTACCTTTATGTGTCATGTCCTTTATCTTTCCAGATTCCCAAACCACAACCTGCAATGGAATAAAGACAGCTGGAGATCCAATGTCAAAGAAATTGAAAAGAAAATCTCCATTGCTGAGGTAAATTAATATCACTCAAAAAAAGGAATGAAGATGGCAGCTTAAATCAGAGGCTCCAGCACCACTGCGGTTAATTTTTTGCACAAATTTTGAAATTTCCGATTTATGACATGTCTCTGTGGTTCACAGACCCGGTACCAGGAGCAGGTTGATCAAGTGAAGAGTGGGAGACGAGTCCGTGAGTTAGTCCTAAGCCATCCCAACCCATCTGAAACCACAGCAAAACCAGTAAGACTTTCATGTCTCTATTTTATATGATATCCTTCTTTAAAATTGGGGATAAAAAAAAATTATTGAAAGTAATTTACAGTAACAGTACAGTACAGAATAAAAATGTAAAATCCTTCCTATGTGAAGTTGCAGCCCTCTGGAGCAGCCAGCTCCCCCCCGCTCGTCCAGCAGCCACCAGCTCAGGCAGCAGCTGAGCCTCCAACGCAGCACAAACCTTCCACATGGACACTGGAGCCTCCATCCACCATGTTTGACAAAGCCATCGATGCCCTGTCCAATATTTTCCCTGACTACACAAGGTAACACACTGACAGCATGTTTGACGCACTTTAGCCTGGGTGCACGTTAACTCTGCTGCAACTATCGTACAAACATACAGCTGCTTCCCTGGGAAGTCTGCAAAAACAGAGGTTCAGTGAAGTTTCAGTTTTCGTTACACTCTGTTAACATTAACATAGTGTAAAGACAAAAAGTAAATATCAGCTTTCGCCAATAAGTAAGAAACTAAAGTACCGTACAAAAATGCTCATGTATCTCAGGTCAAAATGTTCTTCAGAAAGCAATTCAATGTTTATTTTGTAACTCTAACTTGCTCTAATCAGTTTTCAACTTTGTTATAATTCTTAAAAAGCAAACCCTAAGTGATCCTTATCAAGATTTATATTTAAAAAAATACTTTTCATTATGTCATGTTTGGACTGCCGATTATTGCTCTCAGATGTCCTAAAATCATCCAATATTGGTTTTGTTAATATGATCTGTGTTTGTGTTCAGGGCCGAGTTGATGAGGTTTGTTAAGGAGCTACGTTCCTCCAGCGGTGGAAGCCTGAGCAACATGGCGCTGCAAGATTTGGTCGGCGGAGCGTCTCAGCTGATCCTGGACCATCAGGTAGCCCTTGTTTTTAAATACTTTCACCTCTGTAAATATTTGGACATTTCCTGAAACAGTTTTTATAGAAAAACTACACACGTGTCAATTTGACAGCAGTAGGGTTTGGTAGTGATCGTCCAGTCACTTGTCATCTGTAAATAATTGTGTTACCTTTTTGTCTGTTTAATAAGGACCTTTATTCAGTGAGATCTAATAGTGGAGAACCTGGGAGAGCAGCTCCGAGTGGCCTTCCCCCTTATGTGGCCCCATCTACCGTCTGGCAGTCGGGTGGATTCCAGAGATCCACAAATACTAATGCAGTAAGTCCAAGTTCAGTAACAAATACCCAACAATAAGCCTTTCCTATTATAATTCGTCACAGCCCCAGCTCATTTTCATATTTCATTAAGAGAGCTCAGTGATATTTAACCCCAAAAATGGGCAATATCAAGAATGGGATTATTTTTTTAAATAAAGATGTAATTCAGATTTCAAAATTACAACTTGTTAAAAAGGGGAAGTGAATACAATTTAAGTCATAATAAGTAAATAAGTGTTATTTAAGAAGTGATTAATAAAATTGTCTCAAATTAGCAGTTCTCTTCATTCTGAAGAAGAATCCAAACAAGTTTGTTTTGAAGTAAATGTAAACATGACGGTGGTTGCTATGCTAACAGGCTAACATGGCAGGTATAATGTTTACTTTATTCTCCATATTAGTTCAGCAAATGTTGGCATGCTAAACACACAATACAGCTGAGGCTGATGCAAATGTAAGTGAGTACAAATAACTTCACACCTGATGGTGGCGCTAGAAGAAGAAAGCACCAGATTTGACAACAATTGTTTCTCCCTCCTCACACACTTACTAATAAAGTGTTTTGTGTTTGTTGCCAACAGATCAATGTGGAGGATCCCTGCATCATCTGTCACGATGACATGAGTCCAGACAGCATGTGCGTGCTGGGCTGCAGACACAGCTTTCATAAAGACGTGAGTGAGAAAACGTGCTTTTGTTAGAATGTGAGCACCTGAGGAGGATTTTATTAACCTCCCTCCAGTAATTAGTAAAGTTTGAGCCGAGTGAAACGAGCAGTCAGAAAAACTTCAAGATGAACTGTTCATGTTTCTTCGGAAATTAATAAATACCAAACAAAAATAGTATTTTTAAGGGATTTGATTTTTTTGCTGACATGAAGCCGAAGTGCGGGGGGGAATAAAGAAAAAAGTAAAGGTCATTAGAAAAAAATTTCAGCTTTTCTTTATCAATCAGGTCTTTAATGATGTCAAGCTGCAGAGCACAGAACATAAACAATGTCAGACGAGTCTGTAAAGTCACAGAGTAATACTTCATGTGGAGAAACAACCAGGACTCATTCTAGTACCAGATGAGAACAGACTAACTTAGCACTGACCTCTTGTGATCAGGTGGGATGTTATTACGAGGCTTAAACGGGGCCATGGATGATAACTGGCTGTATAGGCCACAGCAGGGACAGGCTGAGAAAGCACTCTGCTCACTGATCTGAGCTCTGTTTGCATTTGTTTGAAATATTATCTTCGTCTAGTCAAGCTTAATTCATTTTATCCAAGCTTATCTACTAAGTATCTCAATAAACTTTGCACTAACCCATTTTCATATTGAAGGCAATACTACTGTTGGCCATATTTGTGCTTACTGCAGAATTGGAATATGTATCTGATGTGAAAGAATCATTAAGAATCAAATTAAACTGATGATTGAAAACAAACCATTTGTTGAATGTGTAAGTGCAGGAATGTGTAAGTGAGGCCATGCATGAAGCAAAAAACCACAACTGTAGTGGTCAGCATCTCCACAGCAGAGCTTTTTAACACAACAGTCCTGAAGCCCAGAGTCAAAATGTAAACAAAGAAAAGAGGTCCAGAAGTAAAGAGTTGGGATAATAGATCCTGTGTGTGGACGGTGACTGCTGCTGGGTTTAATATTGTTTTTTTGTCCCGTCTGTGTCCAGTGCATTAAGTCGTGGCTGAAGGAGCAGAGCACATGTCCGACCTGCAGGAACCACGCCCTGCTGCCGGACGATTTCCCCGCGCTGCTCGGCCGGAGACGCCCGGCTCCGTAACATCCAACCACTTCTACACTTCCTGAAAGTCTGCTTTTATGTCCAAGCTTTTATTTAACTTTTTTATTCATTCAAATCTAAACACGCCTTCTAGAAGCTTTTTATTATATCATTGAAAAGCAATATGTAGAGAAACACCAGTTCTTGCTTTAGAGAAATAAAACTGATGTGTTCGATCTCGTCTTCCTCGTTTTTTCATCGCTTGACGTTTTAAATCTGAAAATTAAGATTTTTTTACGCTGCTTTCTTTTAGGAACAAATCCTTGGAAGTGTTCTAATGTCTTAAAGTTTTAACTTCACTGATCATCATTGTCTCCATGAATGTGATGTTTATTACGTTTGTATATTTTTGAGTCACTCTCCTAGATTTGATCTCACTTATGATCATACTTTTATGAAAGAAAGTTCTGAATTCATCAGAAGAACCACTCTTACTTAGCATTTCTTCTTTCACCAACTGTTACAATATGAAAGAAACAAGTTCAGAGTTCCAATAAAAAAAAATCTTCTTGGCACATCATTGTCGTCTGTCCTGTTTGCTTGTATGAAGAGTGGCAGCAGCAGAGCTCCGGGGTTGGTTCAGACTCTGCACAGCTTCAGGGGGAAGTTCTCAGTGATCAGATGCTCGTCGTGTAACACAATGACGACGTTCACTTCAAACTCTAAACGACAGAAACAAAAAGGTCATCAGAAAAGAGGCTCTTTAAATATAGAGTTTTGTTTTGTATGGGAAAGTGACAAATTGCCCTTTTACAAGTGTTGTGCTTGGCAGCTGCTCTTATCTAACTCAGCTATAATAAATATCAGTAAATAGGAGCAGATCTCAAACTATGAATTGAAGAAAACAATACAAAATCATAAAGTACTTGAAGCAGAGTGGGATTCTCTACTGACCGACTTTGAAGTTGGTGGTCTCCAGCGTGGGGCAGGTGAACAGTCTGGGAAACACCATGTAGATGGGAATAGAGAGGCCGTGGCACACATCACCTTCAGCGATCTGGATGTTCTGGATCTCTGTGGCATCTCTGGCGTATCCCTCAGCACAACCTGAACACAGCAGGCATTAGGAAAAGAACTAAAACCTTTCCACCTATTAAAAAAAAGAAAGGAATTTCATAATCAACTCACCACAGGTCTCTACTCGTACGAGTTGCAGCTCAATACTCTTGATGGGGACGTCTGAGTTCTCCACCACCACCTCTCCAGTCAGAGGCTGGCTGACCACACAGTTGGTGGCGTCTAAATGGCCTCGGATTAGAAACTTTGGCAGTGAACTCCTCTGAGGACAGAAGGGAAGCTCATTCTCTCAGCTTTGAATCAAACAAATTGAAGCAATACAAATATTGTTAAAAGCGACGGGGGGGGGAGGGGTTCTCACCTCTCTGATGTTATCTAACGTGTCTGGAGTGATGGTGAAGTTTACTGGGTTGGGGGCAGCTTTCGCTTTCAGTGGCTGAAAATTCAAAAGGAAAAGATAAATTCAACATGACTAACATCCCATCTGAGTTTAAACATTAAAATTTACTAAACACCAACAATAAAGCAAAGGAAACTAAAATATAGAAAAACAATAAATGTCCTATATCTGATTTGCTTTACTGCATTTAAATCCTGAGATAGTGTGTGTGAACTTTGATCACAGCTTTGAATCTGAAGCTCCAAACCGAACGGAGAAACAAACTGTCACACGACTTCAAACTGTTTTATTTGCACTATCGCAGTTTCAGGTCCACTCACCTGACAGTGAACGATGAACTCACAGTTCCTGGTCAGGTCTTTGGCCAGCAGGGAGCGCTTCATGTCACAGCGGAGGGTGTACTGAGGAGAAAAAAGACACAAACATTAACAAAATTGTTAAAAAAAATTATAATAGAAAAAAAATCACAGAAAAAAAAATATATATATCTTGGTTGCATGCAGGATTACTTTCTAAGATATCAGAGGGTGACCTGGACTTCAACTTGAGGTGTGTTGAGCATGTATCGTACCTGAATGTTGACAAAGACACCGTGGTAGGTCTCGTACAGAACTTTGTTGCCCTTTGTGAGCAGAGGAAACTCAAAGGGGATCTCAGTCTTGCCGCCTGGGATCTTTCCTGCCTTGGCCACCTCGATGTTACTGCTGATCAGCTGGATGGGCTGTGACATGCGACAGGAAGGTTAGATTAATATCAGCATTTGTTAATTATCTGTAGTTTATCTGTTGTACTAAAATTAGAAGGACTAGCGGATTAACTGCTTCGGTGCTCCTAAGTGTTGATTCTTTCTATTCTGCATTAATGCTGATGAATATCTGAGGCGCAGGAGGTTTTTAATCTCCCTGATAGACACATCTGATACGGACCCCAGACGTCCTCAGGGTGAATCCTCATGGTTCACCTTGACAGAGTTGTAGAAAGCCTCAAAGACGCCGACACTCTTGGAGCTGAGCTGCAGGTTCACCAGTCCCTCCATGTTCAGAGAGATGCCGTGGTGCTGCAGCGGCTCCTTACACACCAACACAATGACACCAGCCACCGCTTCCTGGACACACAAGGACACACACACACACAGCTCAGGTCCTGAGTCCAGCTGTAGGAGCTCTGAACAGTTTCACAGTCATGATTTATACTCTAACACTATATTCATCGAAACTGATGTATCCCTTCTCCACGTCTCATGCAATATTGTAATTTCAGTGTACACAGCCTTCATCAGGTATTAATTGATACATATATACATAGAATATAAAACTAGAGATATAAACAATATCAAATAAAGATAAGCACAGGCAGTGGTGGTGACAGTGTGGCAGCCCAGTGATTGTTGCTTTTTATCACTCTCATGTCTGCTAGGCCACTGAATGTGCTCCTGTGCCTGGTCTGTGTGTCTCAGCACTTCTATCTGAACCATACATTCACACATACTAACACTGTGGGTGCGTCATCTCATCAGAGGAGAAGGAAATCTTTAAATCAAGAGTAACGGAGAGTTTCCCCCCTGAGAGAAAACTGCAGTCAAATCAGACGACACAGAAATTATACTGCGCGCATATAATGATATTTATGGTAAACGAATCCAAAGCGTTTTTTCAAAATAAACTGTCGACATTGAGCATATACAAAATGAATAATTGAAAAGGAAATGGATTGGATTATATTCACAAGAAGTATATATCGTCTCACGTGTCATTTTTATGAATAGCATTTTATATGTAGTGTAAAGGGGTACCCCAATCTAACCTCAGCATTATCCCTATAATATAAAAGGATAAGAGAATAAACAAAAAGCTAGACAAAATTCAAAAGCACAAAGAGAGCCTTTCACGCTGCGATCAAAAGAAATGGAAAACATCGCTGTTGGACAGTTACAGATTCCAAGAAAGGGGACTAGTCATAGAAGTGGGAATAGAAGCATATCAGTCTCTCTCTGAACTTATTGAGCTATACGTTTTTATAGAACTTTGAAATATCCAGAAATGAACTGATTTGATTGTACACATTTTGGACTATACTTTGAAAAATCTCCAAATCTATATAGTGAAAATGTTTGATATTCAGTATGTAGGCAGTCAGAGAGGTCCTGAACACAAGCATTTCAGTCTCTCTCTGAACTTACTGAGCAAAGTGTTTTTACAGTACTTTGAAGTATCCTGAAATGATTTATTCCACAGTGAAAATGTTGGACTTTACTTTGAAAAATCTCCAAATCTATACAGTAAATATGTCTAATATTCAGTATGTAGGTAGTCAGAGACCTCATGAACACAAGCATATCAGTCTCTCTCTGAACTTACTGAGCAAAGTGTTTTTACAGTACTCTGAAGTATCCAAGTATGAACTGATACATGTTGTACACATGTTGGACCTATGTTTACCATAAGCGTCAGTATATGAGTGCAGTATAATTTCTGTGTCGGCTGTCTTGACCAACAGTGAGAGAAACAGGAAGCTGGCAGCCTCCAGGTCTGCGTCCTCATCAGCTGTTGGTCATGTGCTGAGACAACGCCTCTTAATTAGTTACTTAGTTACTTAATTTAAAGAACATCATCTTCTATTAACATTTAACAGCCAGATTGAAATGTTGGGGCTAATGTTGGATGTAGCAGCAGTTAGCATTAGCTCGCTGTGTTTACGTACTTACCCCTTCATGATAAACTTTGTTCGCTCTCTTCAGTCTTATATCCAACGTGACGCTCATGTCTGACGACTCAAACCTCACATAGACATAAAAAATACAGGTTCCGGTTGGTTTTAAATATGAACACAACAAGCTAAGCGGCGTTAAATGTAGTTTTTACACATGAGAGTCTGGTTTGTTTCTAGCCGGAAGCATTATCAACACGATTTCCGTTCAAACACCTTCAAAACAAAAGAGGCATCATTTTTGCATTGAAAACTCTTCCGGCTCCAGTCCATCAAAGTAAAGGCGTAATTACAACCAATCTAAACCAACTAAGGACAGAAAAAGACAAACGTTACTAGCTGGAAACCACATAATTTACATTGAGTAGGTTTGTTCATAAAACCCACAAAAATCTTATCTTGCTATTCACCTCAATGCTTATAATTTCAGTTTTGTGTTCCCAAGTGTCTGATGGTTTGACCTCCATCCTAATACAGTGGGGCTGATTCGATTAAAACCTGAATTCAAGAAGTCAAAACATGTTGGGTGTTCAAAACATTAAGGTTCAGTGTGCAGGATTTAGTGGCATCTCACACTAAGCTAAATATTACACACTGGACGTTTAAATAACGTCTTGTTAAACATCCACCAGTGAGTGATCCATACGTCTCACTAGAACTTCACAGGCAGTTTTGCAAATAATTCCTTAGAGGTTCAGTGAGTAAGATTTAGGTGAAGAGGATCTATTGGCAGACATTGAATATAAAATAATCCTAGTGATGTTATCACCAGTATGTTTCATCTAAATTGTACAAATTGGTGATTTCTTTACTCTAGAATCTGCCCTTTATATGTAAAAACTTTATACCGGTATTCATATTGGGAGCAGCCCAGACTGGATTAACTAAACACCTTTTGAGTTTTTATGACAACTGAAGGCTACCACAGGTTCTCTTTCAGTGAGAAAGAGAACCTATTCAGCTGCAACATATAACTTCACCACTAGATTTCACTAACTCCAACACACTGAATCTTTAAAAGTAAAAGCTTGTTGTAATGTAGTAAAGCAGGAGCTGTGAAATCCAGAACCTTCTCTATGTATAGAAGTTTATCCAGTACTAATGAAATCTTGAAGCGTTTCAATCAATCAACAGTGTTGTGCAAAGTTCACACCTCTCATGAACTAGTTCAAAGTTCAGTTCATACAAGTAAACATGAATAATTCACGTTCATAGTTCACCATTTAAATTCTGAACTAGTTCATAGTTCAGTTCATTTCATAGTTTTTAGGTGGAAAGTGAGAATGAAAGACATAACTTGTTAAAGAAAACTTTATATGTCACCACCCCTTGTCTTTACTGTCGGAATCTTTATCAGACACTGTGTATAAAATCCCTCAGATAATAATAAGGTGTATGAGTCTGCGTCTCTGCTTTCTCTTGCCATCTGTATATGAGACCGAGAGCTGTTGTGCTGCAGGTAAAGACACTGAGCCGCTGTTTCACGGTGAAGATCTCAAGTCTCAGTCACTGCTTGTGTCTCTGAGCAAAATTTTTTTGCTTTAAATTTAAAAAAAAATTCCAAAAGATTTACTTAAAATTTTCAAAAAAATGTACTTTAAATTTTCCAAAAAATTTACTTTAAATTTCAAAAAAACTTTAATTTAAATTTTCAAAAAAATTTACTTTAAATTTCAAAAAAACTTTAATTTAAATTTTCAAAAAAATTACTTTATTTTTTGGAAAAATTTACTTTAAATTCCTGACTGTCTAAATAAAAGTCTGAAATATATCATCACATTTATTTTTTCCCTGCTTCATTTCATTTTCATTTTCACTCTCCTTATGTTAATGAGAAAGGCGGGACTAACCGCAGTCTCATGCAGGATTGGCCACATTATATTTATATCTGCCATATTCAAAAATCTGTATTTGTCTTATCAGGCTGGACAAGATGCGACATCCTCTGTTCCCTCAACAAGTAAAACCTATCAACAGGGGGAAAAAACATAGAATCGTCAAAGAGAGCCACATGTGAGGATCCCTCTCCCGGGACAAACAGAAGTTGTTGTGTTAATTTTTTTACAAACATTCAATTCATATATGTGGTCATTTCAATTCATTTATATAAGATGATCTAATCATCAGGAGTGCAGCTTTTAGATAGTTCTCGGATACATTAACCTACAGTACCTTTTTGATTAAAATGTCACTGCTCTGTCTCGGACCGTTGTTTTGTCCATATACAATCACCAACAGTCAACTCAAGCTGCCGTGTTGCCACAACAAGAGCTGAAACAAGCGAGATGTTTCAGGTGAAGCAGAATGAGAGAGTCCCCTAAATTATTCTACTCCTTTACAGTGAGGGATCCTTTACTCGTGTTGGCATCAGGATCACAGGACACTTTTATTGAGTAAACATCAACTCAGTGTATATAAAGTATGAAAAGTAAACTTACTCTTATGCAGATTATAGAACAAAACTCAAACATTATTACAGTTGCATTAAGGTTAAAGTACCATTTTACTGCTGTGATCACTCCGGTCAAGCTACTTTGAGCATTAGGCTGTTGGACTCTTCTATAACAAATTACATTTTAGAGTAAGAAAACATGTATTTTTTATATAAAAATCCTGTAGTACTTGTAACTATGTAAGCAAGTGCAAGGAGAAAGTTGCATAAAGTGGTATATCTGAAAATCTTACTTAATAATGGAATTTGAGTAAAGATACTTAGTTTCCTTCTTCTATTCTTCACAGGAGGATTTCTGACTGGAGCATATCCCAAGATGCACTAAAAGACATTTCTAATGAACATGACACTTACATTTTTTTACTGAATGAAGAAACATTTATTTACAAAATAAATGTCATTTTAAGAGAGCTTTAGTATCGTTACAAGTAGAAGGCTTAATCAGTTTATATATGACGTAACACATTTTTCCTCTTCATCCACACCGTCCATCCTCTATTCTTTTTTATAGTCCTCCTCGAGCTTCAGCTTCTCTGAGTTGTTTTTGAGGAAGGCTGGGTCATTGCTCACTTGCACCTTGTCAAAAAAGTTGAAATCTGCAACGTAGCGCCCCCCTGTGGTGCCGAACAGCACCGGCTTGAACTCGTAGCCCCAGAGGATCTCCTGGGGAACGTAGGAGGTGCGGCTCTGACACGTGGCTGCCGTGGACTCCATCGTGGCATTGAGGGTGACCAGCAGCTCAAACACTCGAGTGAGGAGGTTTTCTGCGTTCAGTCCTGCCAACGGACTGCGCTCGTCCAGAATGTGGTAGAAAGTAAGCGGGAGGATGAGGAAAGGGCACTCTGAACTGGAGTCCATGTTGAACTCAACAGCGGACTGGTAGACCTGCGTCTTCTCACCTTCCTCTGTCACATTCGAGTGGAGGAGCTTTCCTGTCAGCTGACATTGGATCAGGAGGCTCTTCCTCATGTTGGCCACTCTCACCATCAGACACAGCTTGCCTTGGTGCTGGCAGATCACCGCCAACTGGCTGAACTTGATGGTCTCTGCTCGCTTCTTAGGCCGAGCCAGTTTGGCCAGAAAGGCGCCTGTGACAAAGATCTCAGCCAGGCCGGTGATGACGAGCTGAGCCACTAGAGTGAAGATGGCCAGGGGACATTCCTCATTGATGTAACGATAACCATACCCGATGGTGGTCTGTGATTCCAGCGAGAAGAGGAAGGCTCCGGTCAGCGTCTGCACCTTCTCCACACAGTGCGTGTGGTTGTCTGGTAAATTCCCCTCCAGGTCTCCGTTGCCCATTCCAATGAAGTAGAAGATGACCCCAAAGATGAACCAAGTAATGACGAAGGTGGAGGCAAACAGAGTGATCTTGTAGCGCCACTTCATGTCCACCACAGTGGTCCAGATGTCGTGCAGGTAAAGCTTGACCATGCCCTCCACATTGTCAATCCGCACATTATTGTGGCCGTCCTTGTCCACAATCCTCCGCTGGACCACTGGCGTCTTGATGTTCATGTTGCTCTGGGTTGATTCAAAGTGATGGTGTCTTCTGAGGGTTTATTGTCGCATCGCCAAGGGAAGGACTGACAAAAGACCAGAAAACATATTATTGCAACTGTAGGCTCATTATTTCTACATAAAACATCCCAGCTATGATTTTTTACACATTTCAAAAGTGATTGAAAGTATAATATAGATACAAAACTCCGAAAAAAATTTCTCTGGTGGTATCTAGTCTTTTTTGCCATCTTTTTTTATAATTCAAATTTTTGAGTCTCAAAGCTTTTGTTCATAAATTTGTTCATTTGCTTGTCAAATCAGAATCACAATGGCTCTGATCACACGTCACCCTTTGACCCTTCCGACTCTCTTGAATCAATCTGGAATTACCAAAGCATGGATTTAGGCGGGCAGTCTGAAGGCCTTTGGATTTCGGCCTGTGCAAACAGTACAATGGAGGTGGATGAAATTGAATATGTGGCCCTGGCATGGTTAACTTGTCTTTCCAGTTGCAGTGTCATGGTTACTCTGGATAAACCACAGGCTGCACTGTGAACACGTTACTGTAAAACTTCCTTTTAACAGCAAAGTAAACTGTTCTCGCTTCGTCCTCTTGATGTGACACCGACGCTGTAGATCTGAAATGCTGTGATCCGCACAAATGTGTAGAGACAGTGACACATATTTTGCGACCTGAGCACATAAAACCAACAATCACTTAGGGTTACATACCACTACAGTTAAGTAATTGTTGAATGGACAGCTTTTTCAGCTTTCCATCATTAATACACTGGAGGAGCCAGGGATCCAACTCTCACTTTTTGGGTTGTGGACGACCCTCTCTACCTCCAGAGCATCAGCCGACACAACAGAGCTGAAAATACAGTCTAATCTCTTGTCCACTGAGAAGCTCAACGAGAGCAGCTGCATGGAAAAAAGTCAATAACACTCTAATATATGTGTCCTGGCTAAGAAAGTCAACTGACCAGCACCTGTACTTAACACTTTACATGTTGTTGAAAAACATCTTACACCATTTTCTTCTTTTCCTTATCCCAACTGAGGTTGGGCAATGGGCGGGGCTCACCTTCGTCATATGTATATACTGTATATAGACCTGGGGTATTGAAACTTCAAAGATCCTCCCCTGCTCTGCCCGGAACCACAACACTTTCTGACCCCTCCCTCCCTTAAAACGAATGTGTGCACAGTCCTCGATACTTGTTAAATTGAAAAAAATCTGTAATAAAATATATCTATATATTATTTTTAGGGGTCATGAGATGTTAATACGAGAGATTATTAAAGACAAAAAATCTAGTACCTTGAATTTGAAAAACAACCAGAGGGCAATTGCAAATTTCCCCTGGATGGAAATGCTCCTGTAGAATATAAGCACTAAATAAATGTGAGTTTGTTTGTTCTCACTTGTTCCCTTAAGTTAAAAACATTGAAAAACTGGTATGTTCCTTTAAAGTTGCTCAAGATTTGTCTCTGAGTGTTCGACACAACAAAATATCAAATGGCGATTTAAAATATACAGAATTCATGAACAGAATATTTCACAGAATTGTATTTACGGAAAAAAATAACCGCGTCTACGTAGCATTGTGCAATTACTGAAAGTTAACCTTGTTAACTTTCAGTAATTGCAGGAGCCTGCAGGACAACTTCTGCAACTCAAAATAATCATTGAACACTGGATCAATCTGACGCGTATTATACTCACATCCCGTCGTGCTGTCTGTTAAGTAGCAGGTGTCTGCGTTCGGTTGTCTCAGGGTCACACTCAATTCATCTGTAAGACGAAGCTGCCACAGAACATTCAGTTCAGTGTCTTCTTTCTCCTATTGTCCCGGGTTGTGAATGTGAACTTTGGCACAGTGGTAAAACAGTGATGAGACACAAAGCCGAGCTGTAAACTCTGATCCACATGGGGGCTGGCTTTTATTCCTCCGCCTCCTCCACCTGAACTCAGGTAGGAGCAACAAGCCGAACACTTGGAAGTTTGTTATGCTCCTTTTATGGTTGTTGTTGTTTGACACACATACCCAGATTTACTGCTGCCGCTGCCCAACACTTGGCTGAAGGGCATTTACTTTTTCACTTTCTTTGGTGTCACTACAAATAAATGGTGGTCTGACTATACTCCAGGCTGAAGAAGAAATGTGTGTGTGTGTATATATATATGTTTATATGATGTTTCAGTCTATTTGTTGAATATGTAAACGATTAAATGTTTTAGTTTCGAGTCACGAAGACATTAAAAGCTGGACTTTGGCAGCATTCTCAAATTTCCTGACCAATGATGCGGCAAATCAAAGAGCTGGGAGCAGATAACTGTCACTTCATATTGTAAAGATTAACTGAAGAGTGAATTGATGTGAATACTCCAAATAAGAATAAATCAAGGTGCTTAGAATAGTGATGCATTTTAACTATTTAACTGTTATAACACAACAGACGCTCAATGTTTCCACCGCTGCCCGTTTGACTGTATGACCTTGAATCACTCACCTTAGATTTATTATTAACCTTATAGTTATTACCCACATTCCTGAAGGCTAGGTGTGTTTGTGTGTTTACCAGTTGATTTCCTTGTTCCTTCTTATGAAAATTCAGAAAGACTGTGTTTACAATGACAGCAAAAATCTGATAACACTGAGAGACAGAAGGAAAACGTTGGACTCTATATTAACATCATTCCTGAAAGACGAGCTACAAGGGAAGGAGAGTTTTAAAAAGATGGATGAACTTTCCACTTCTCTTATTATATTAACCCCTGCAAGATATCTGACAGAGAGCGATAGACTATGCTGATTTCGATCAAAGTCTGCCTGTTTGGGGTAATTTTGCTGCCTGGTGGGTGAAATAAAGGTACAAGCCGAGAAAACATTGACTATACAACCTGAACTTGTTTATTAAGTGGTTATTTCCTCAATAAATTGTCTTCTAATACAAAAAGAACAAGAGAAAGACAACAGTATTGGATGTAAACTCTAATAATTTCTTTTCAGCAGTTTTTATGGCCACAGATATTACACAAAGTTCAGTTTACTGGTCACTGTTAGTGTAACTCAGCCTTTGAGAACAGTTGCATAATTTCTAAAGTGTCTCTGGAGTGAGCCTCCTGAAGTTATTCCAAAAGACTCTTGTGACATAAGTATGAAACTTAATAATTAACGGCTTTCAAGTCAGCACATTTTTAAGCCAGCTCAGGGATTTTACAGAAAATGTCTTTGGGATTATGTGACAAACAATTGTACTGAACTGCACAACATGTTATCCGTCATTTTCTCATGTGGACTGAAAGATAATCCAGAAGTCCCTCATGACCCATCTCTCTGTTGTGAAGCCTTGCTCTTCAGATTTAAAAGGGTAATTTGTCTCCATCAAGGGAAGAGGAGGAGACTTAACCATGATGAAGGAGCCCAACCCCACCTAGTGAACAAAACGCTGAATGCAGGCCTCTTTCTATTTTAGGCCGATATGAATCACTTCCAGTATTGAATCCAAGTGTGTGGTTTTATTACCTCATTTGAGTCAATAAAAATGATTTTGTCAAAGTATTGCAAATTAGAGCGAGAGTTTATACTTTGTTCACATGAGTGTTTATCTCAACATCACTGAGAATATATCACATAACAATGTAACACAGAGTATTTACCTAAGCCAGCGTCCAACAGTCCCCGTATAAAATCACATTCCAAATTATTATCCTAACCGACTCATAAATATCAGTCCCCAAAACAAGCCTGTTGTTTTTATATCAAGACCCATAAATTATTTTCTGAGGAACAAATTATTTCTGGCTGCGCACCAAAATTTATATGGTTTTCCCCCCGACCCAACAGGTTCGTGGGAATCTATCCACAACCAAACAAACGCAGAGGAAAACAATCTCCATGGTGATGACACACTGACACAGATTGACCTCGTTATTTTTATTTACAAAAAAAATCTACATGTTCCACTCCAGTAACCAGTAATCTGGTATGTTAATAGTCATCAATGTCGCAATTTTTGATACTGCACATGAAGCAGAAAGCACTCCAGCCTCAGCCTTAATGGCTTCAAAGTTTTCTGCTGCTGACCTCGGTTCATCAGACCCGACCTTGTAAACTGTGACATATGCAAAGTTCTGAGACACAAGATACAAGTTACTGGTTTACAAACACTCAAATTGGACCCAAGAGAAAGAATTAGAATAATGACATGGTCATGATGGTTCCTAAGTGCCAAGAGTTCAATAAAAGGGTTGGTCATGAGGTTCTCAAAATCAATAAGGTCAATTCTGTGTAGGCTGTGAACGTTCACAGCTCATTTAATGAGGATACAGAAATAAGTTTACGAGACCCTTTGGGGAGATGTTTATCTAATGATGAAGCAAAACAGATGATCTCACCAGGGGATGTCACCAACTGACCCTGCAACGGGCAGGGAGACGATGCAATTAAAATGTCTCAACCTGTGTGAACATCGATAAAGTTGGTCAATATCGTGATGATCCTATGTCTTTTCCGATAATAAACATAAAACAGTCCCTGGCTATGGATGCAGAGACCACACACAGATCCACAGCCGGGAGAGGGTGCACAGACAAGCACAGCTCCACTAAGACCACTTACAGTTTTAATGAGAGTATTTTCTTACATGTTTGGACTGGGATTTTTTTTTACAATCTTTAGCAGCTCTGTCAATAATTTACTGCTCCTCTGTGTTTCTTTAATTTGCATTATGCGCTGCGTTGTCTGCATCAGACCAAACGGAGCGCTCCCCGCCACCTCCTCCAGCTCCATTCATTTAATTAGTTCATAAAGTCTGTGGCTTTTACCCAGACTGAGTTTACATATGTGCCCGATCGCACTGTTTGTTTGTGAGTGTGTGTGAGTGTGTGTGTGTGTGTGTGTGTGAGAGAGGACAAAATCATGGGAGCGGCTGATGAATGCGCCGCTCTGAAGAAAGGTTTAACTCATTAATAAAATAATCGATCATGACGTGATGATCAGTGTTGATACAGTGGCGACAAACAAATACATTTTTAAACTGTAACAAGTCAGAGATGCCAGCGCCGCTCTGTCAAGTCTCTGTTTTCTCTCTGTTCTCTTCTCATCATCTTCTTCCGACAATGAGTCACTATCTATTATCATAGACGATATACATCGCACACCCCTGGTGAGCAGGTGTAAATGAATGTAGACGGGGTCCAGAGAGGGGGGGAAGTCTTTCAGGTTACTGTGGTGGCGGGTTAGCAGTGGTGGCCTTCAAGATGCCTCGCAGCACCTTGTAGTTGTTGAGAGGTTGGTTTTCTTTGGGTGGGTAGCAGGGGCCGTGATCTGTTGCGTAGGAATAAGGGAACCGCAGCACCCAAAGACTGTCAGAGGGCAACACTATCTCCGTCTGCTCTGGATGGAAAAGTGGGCCGGGAGGGAGACCGGGCTGAACCTGAAAACACAGTAATATAAGGTTTAATGTGACATTTACATTGAAGTAAATCTCAGGTATATTCAGTCCCCGAAATATACCTGGTTTTCTTCATCAAGATTCATGAATTATTCTGTAAGGAATCAATCAAAATGTTGAAAATCATCCCATTTCTCAACGTCTATTAAAAATGAAAATAATTCTTGTATCCGCCCCCAAATTTAGTTGATTATTTGCTAACCCATACCGAATCCTTCCAAACAGTTTTGAGGTAATCCACCTAGTAGTTTTTGCTAAATCCTGCTAATAATCAAACAAATGTTTAAAAAAACATAACCTGCTTGGCAGAGGTAGGAAAAAGTATATGTGTTATTTTTGTCTTGAAATGTAATCGGTTTTTCATTCTTTTGTTCTTGTCCACAGTGAAAACACTGTTCAAACATTCACAGTGAGGGTTGGAGAAAGTATGTGAAGCCTGAGGCTAATGACACGATCAACAGCAAATTTTAGTCGGAGGTTTGCAAAACTGGAGTTAGATCAATGAAAGCAGATTAGAGGTTTGGGATAGAGCTGCGCTGACTTAAATACAAACAACAACAACACAGAAACATTTGGATTTTGCTGTTTACAAGAAATACAACTCAAGAAAACAGATCTCAGAGGAGGTGTGGATTTGCAGGAAGCTGGGGGAGGGTCACTGAGTCATCTCAAAGAGTTTAGATGTTCATGTCCGCAGTTTGAAAATGTCTATAAATAGGGAGGATTTTTCTTTTACTGTGGCTAGTCTCCATAGAAATGGGCGCCCACCTAAGGTTACTCCAAAAGCACAGTAAAACTGAGGCTGGGAGTTGTAGCTAAAGGCTTTAAGAGATGCTCGGAGCTGGACTTGTGTGTTTGGTTGTTTACCTGTGGGTTGAGTGTAACCTCCAGCGGAGCATCAGGCACTACAATAAAGAGGCGGGCCAGCTGGGCGTAGTGAGACTTCAGGCCACGGCCCTGGGAAGGCGAAGGGATGTACAACGGCATGTCTGTGTTGAGCACCCTGGTGGCGGGATCTTTGGCGCCCCCTGGCCCCAGCACCTTCACTATCTTATCAGGCCCGGAGCTAATGAAGCGTCTTCCCCTGCTGTCCTCATACTCAAACCCCACGAACGCTCGAGCCATATCATCCCTCCTTCGACTCCTCCCCAGGCCTCCAGTGCTCCCTCGCTTTCCCACCAGGGTCTTGTTAGGGGCTGGCCACGAAGAGGTGCTTCCATCCAAAGACTCCGTCAGTCCCGTATCCTCCTCTGACCGGGAGCGAATGACCAAGTCCCATGGCAGGAGGAAGGAGGAGCCGGGGAGGAAGCCCGGCTGTTCCAGACCCGTGTGGCAGTTGTAGGACTTTGCGGTTCCCAGTTTGACCAGGGACCAGCTGGAGAACTTGGGGAGAAGACCCTTCGGGCAGCCAGAGTGCATCATACCAGGGAGGTACTCCACAGTGGAGGGCTGTCGGTCTATCAGGCTCGGCCTCTTCGGCTGAACTTGGGTTTCGGTTCCGTCTCCTTCACCATAGGTACCCAGACTGTCCGAGGACTGGCCGAGACTGAGGGCCAGGCTGAGGCTTGTGTCTGCGGGCGTGTGACTCTGTGTAGTGCTCGGCTCCGGCTCCTTCACCTTCTCAGCCTCACCAGACTCCGAGGGCTCACTTGGCAGTGGCTGAGCCTGGTTCGGGGCTGGGGCTGGGTCAGGAGTGCTAGGCTGGAATACTGGGAACTCGATCCGCTCCAGCTTCCCACAACATTTCTCATCCAGAATCTATTCAGGAAGAGCAGAGTTAGAGAATATGAGTAACGAATATGTGGAAAAAACAACTCATATTTGAGATAGAGTTGTGCAATATAACAATATCTACTCTACTAGAAATGTGTCTGCTGTTTTAAAAGGTTAATATCGCTTTAGAGGAAAGTTTCACTTTTTTGAAATCTTACATCTTTACATTGAAAGCATTCTACGTCTCAGTTATTCACCGTCTGCACTGGCCCCAGAGAGATCCCTTACTAAATCAATCAGAGAGAAGCTACTCGGCCGTGGCCCGCAGACCCTTAGAGAGCACAGTGTGAATCCTCACCTGGAAGAAGTCATAATTGGCACCCTGGACGTCAAACGGATCATCACGAGGAGCCTGTTTCCTGCCACAGTTGCAGGAGCTGGTGGAGCGCCCCCTGCTGTTGTGGTTCAATATGGGGGGGTTGCGATCCATATCCGGCTTCTCTCCTGTAGAAATAAACATTAGATTTCAGGCATCTGATATTAACACATAAAAAAACATATATTTTTGTGAATGGTTCAACTACCACACTCTCAGTTATCTATCGTTTCACTAAGTGCAATGGTTTTTGGAAGAAATTGACTGTTATTATAAACTACAATGGAGATCCCAGTGTGCAGATAAATAGGTTATTATATTATATACACCCGGTATATCACCAGTTTTAGACCTCGTTAGCTCCAATGCTGTTTAGCAGAGGAAAGAAAAGTAGAGGGGCATGTTCACCTGGCTGAGGCAGTAGGTGGAACTTGTGAACACAGTGCTGGTCAGTCAGGCTTCGCTCCTCACACAGCTGGTGGCCGTTGCTCCAGAACTTGTAGCAGTCCTCATGAAGCTGCAGAGCGTAGCGCTGAAACGCCACGCCGCGAGCGTGCTGGCTGTACACCCGCAGAGCCTGGGCCAGCTGGTTTTTGTGCACTGTAGTGGTGTAATTATGGGGAAGGTTGGACTGGTAAGCGCTGTGAGCCAGTGGCAGGGCTTTCTGACACCTGATCTCAGAAAACTTTGTGTCAGCTTCAAGAAAACCCTCCAAAACCTTCAGCTGGCTTTGCACTTTCGTAGACAGTTCAGCCATTTCTTCGTCTGTGGTGCTAATAAGGACATGGTGGAGTCTGGAGGCCACCTGGACCCACTTGGAGTAGGTCGGCAGCTCAAAGTGCGAAGGCTGTGGGTTGCGACCGACACTGTCATCGAAGCCTTTCTTTGTCAGCACAAGCTCTACATGCTGCCAGAGGAACTCCTTCAAGCTACAGTCCACCAGCTGACCGCCCAACGGCGAGATGCCCGAGTCTGTGCTGAAGCTGGCCTGCCGAGCCGAACGTCGCATCTGCTGATAACGCCTCGGCCCTCTCACCACCACGGGGGCTTCTTGCTCACACAAGATGCAGTTTGACCGCAGCTGAGCAAGCAATGTTCCCACGGGGTCCTCTTCCGTGGCCGGTATCACATACACAAATGCTTGGTTGGCGGGCACGGTGAACAAACAGTTGCTACTTTGGTTTGTCAGGACTCTGCTTTTACGGAAGATGCGATAAATCTGGTCCTCCAGTGCATGCTGCAGCCTCCTCCTGGGGGAGTGCTTCTTGGGTTTGTCTGGGTTTCCTCCAGACTCCGAACCATTGGCAGAAACCTTTGGAAAAACAAGTATGTGTCATTTACAATTACTCCTAATGATACAATGGATAAATAAAAGGGAACTGGATAAACAGTATAACATGAAATAACATACACTAACAACCTGCAATTACTAAAACTGTCATTTTCTCACTCGAACCGTTAGTCAAAATTAGAACAATAATATATGAGCAAAGCATTACTGCACACATAGTAATGAAAAAGGAGACCTTCAGGGTTCCGTTCATCTGGAAGACGAAGAGCAGGCGCGGAGGGGAGGGCCGACAGTTCAGCTTCCACTCCTTGGACACCGGACAATCTTTGATGGCAGCTCTGATCATAGGCAGCACCTTCTGTCGCAGGGCGTCCAGGGCTCGGAAGAAGCGGTCGTAGGTCACGTCGAACGTCTGGTTGGGATGGACGAGCAGGAGGACGTGGCACACGGAGAACATGTAGAGCAGGTGGAGGCAGTGCTGCCTCTCCAGGCCTTTCCAGAAGTCATGGGCGTCCGAGTGTCCGGCGCCGGCACTGAGAGTCTGACAGGCCCGCAGCAGCTGGCGGCTGTCGCAGACGGAGGAGAGCAGCAGGTACAGCACCCGGTCCTCCTGGTTGTAGAAAGCCTGGATGTGGCTGTCTGCGGTGCCGCCGTCTTCCGGGCCGCCGAACAGCTCGAAGAGGTGTTTATCCGCCAGAGTGTTGACCAGAGACTCCTTCAGCGGTGCCAGCTGCATGTTGCTTTTACCGAAAATGCCGACAACACACAAGCCTTCCTCCCGGTACAGAGCGTCCTCGACGAGCTCTGACTCGAGCAGAGCCCCGACACTCAAAGGTTCAGCCATGTTGGCCTCTCTCATGTTGAGAAACAGACAGGGGAATGAAAATAACTACGCACCCACTTCCGGGGACGTCCCGCTAAAAGGTCCGAGTAGATGCAAAATATGCGTTCCGCTCCTGTGTATAACCATATATTATAACATTGTAAACACTCAGTGGGGTTTCTATAGAATACATTGAACAGTGAGTTATATTTATTTCTGGTGAAATTAACAAGTCCACTCTGTAAAAAAAATAATAGGATTAAATCAAATAGAGTAGGTGAGTATCATCAGCTTTAAAGTTAAATTTAATTGTTTAGTATCGTAGCATATTGACAGTATCAAAATAAAAGGACTCACAACCATATGACCAATGTGATTTTTTTTTATACTATTCATTTTACTGAGCAATTCATGTTTAAGTATCATTTAACAACTGTAACCGATGGAGCTAATTTGACATATTTTGTAGACTGTAATGCACGGTGTCCCTGAGGTGCAAATCACAACAGCAAAATGGAACACACAAAAACATATCACAACATACAAAAACATAATTGCAAAAAGATGGCAAGACAACAAATCACAACACGTAGACATTGTGCCCATCCAACCAGGGACGAGCCTCATGGATAGCATTGGAAAGATTTCATTGTGCTTTGTGATTTTTCGTCCTTTTTTTCTAATTTGCTGTATTGTTGTTGTTATGTTTTCGTATGTGCTGTTGTGTTTTGTGATTTTCTTTTCTTTTCTGCTGTTTGTTCTTGTTGTTGTTACTGTGGTTGCTATGTGTATTTATTTGCTGTTTTATTTTGTCATTGTGTTTTCTAATTTGCTGTTCTGTTGTCGTTCTGTGTTCTTATTTACTGTGATGTTTTGTGATTGTGTTTTCTATTTTGCTTTTGTGCTTTTGTGCTTTTGTGCTTTTGTGCTTTTGTTATTGGTTGTTGTGTCTTTTCTTATGTATTCTGTTTAGTGATTCTCTGCTGTGATTTGTACTACAGGGCCACCATAGTTATATAAGAATGAATCATATTTTAGCTCATCATGCTCTACATTCAATTACTTTAGCATTACACATATTTAACAATGATATAAATAATATTATACAAATAAAAGATGTGAGTTACTCTTGAAAGACACGAATAAGTAAAAGGTTTCTATTAAAGACTCATTAATGAAACCACCTTCAAACCCTCTCCAGAAGGTCTCGGACGCCTGACGACACGAGTTTTGCGTGCGCGCTCTTGAGCTCTCTCCGACGTCACTGCCCTCTGATCGTGCGAAATCCCCGATAACGCGACGCGCGCCCCCGCTTGGCTGTGAATGGGGACCGAGTCCGGCTTGTGACAGCTCCTCCTCGGCGGTGAAGCCTCAGACACATCGCTCCTGCCCGTCCAGCCCGGTCCTCCGCTCCCAGACTCCCCGGCAGCCCACGGCCCAGCTTCTCCGGTACAGAGCACGTTCACTGTGGTAGTGTGGCACTGGCACTCCAGTAGTTGGGTCAGTGCACCGACTCGTGTCTTCTCAGCCCGGTAAGTTAGCGGAGCCCTACTGACGGACGGAGCTGTCTCTATCTGTCCAGGAATGAGAAATGATGGCCGGCTCTTCAGCAGAGGAGAAGACCTTCCGACGGTTCCTGGAGCTCTTCCTCCGGGAGATGAGGATGCCGCTGCAGGAGAGCGACCCGGTACCGATGCGCCCTTTGTCGGACCAGGTGTCTGAGGACGAGGTGGAGGGGGAATGTCTCGACCTGTGTCTCCAGCATCTCTACAAATAGTTAAGTCTACACTTTCTCTCACGGCATGTTGAGGTGTTTGTTGCGTTTTTAACGTGAAATCGACAAAGAAAAGGGGCAGTGAAGTTGTCGTGCTGTGTTGATGGAGGTGTGTGTGTGTGTGTGTGTGTGTGTGTGTGTGTGTGTGTGTGTGTGTGTGGAGGTGAGCGGGCTTCGACCCTGGCTGGGTCAGATAAGCCGGGATGCTCGCTTGGCCGCCCGGGTACCTTCCTCATGCCCTCTTGGGTGTGACCAGCACCAAGTTAAAGTGTCTTTGCTTGAATTGGGAAATGAAAGCTAAAGCAGAAGTTAGAAGCGTATCATTTCTGCTTCTAACAGCACGGCCGTGTAACGCTGCATTGTATTATAAAGTCTCCCCGTGTGTGTGTGTGTGTGTATCTGCTCTATGTTTTAATTTGCCATAAATTGACGCCATCGCTGACAGAGCTGTAGATCCACAAAAGGTGAACCCCTGGTTTTGCGTAACAGCTCGACGTCATCGTGGTGTAGGAGGGGGAGGAAGCCATCGCCATCACTGCTGAGCGCATCTTCAGGCAGGCTAAAAATAACCATCCCCCGGTTACGTTATTAGCCTCCATCGTCAGACTGATCGGTACACCGTGAAATCCAAGACACGCACTGAATTGTCCCAGATTTGTGTTGCCACCTGAAAAAAATATCACAGGATGACTCAAACCTGCACAGAACATGTTTTACATCTAGATCCCACACACTGCAGAGGAAAGACACAGAACACAGGATGCATGTTCACTACCGTGTTCAAAGATCTGACAGAGAAAGGATTCATATCGTGCATTATTCATGATTTGAATTTGACAGTCACTGAATTAAATTCCTCAGAATCCAGCTATTTAAGACAAGGACAAACTTTGCATACGCATTTGCACTGAGATCTGATTCTAAAGCTGCGGAGAGATAGAGCTCTGCCCTGAGCTGTCTGCAGCCTGGCCTGGTTTTAAATCCAAAATAGGTGCAGAAACTGTGCTGGGGAGAACAGGGTGGAAGGATTCATCTAGGGCACGAAAAGTGGCAAGGAGATCGCTGCTCGCATGCACGTCTGAAAAAGACTTCACCGGACCTGATAGGCACACATGTACAGTATATGGCCTTTAATGTGTTAGAAGATCAGGATGCACTCCAGCAGTGATGGAGAGCACATGTGTCGGTGGCAGGTAGGACCACAGACTCGAGCCAGTTTCATATAGCTGAAAGGAAGAGTTTAGTTCTATAGGCACTGATTATCCAGTGATATCTTATTTGTTTTAAATTGATCTAACTCTCGGAAAAGACTCTAGGAAAGAAAGTACATTTTTTTCCCCAAAATGTCAAAATATTCATTTGAATGAGGATCTTCTAAAATAGAATAAGTAAATCATCTTTTAGGTTTAAGGAGTAGTTCTCTATTTAGTAAAAAATACTTGTCTTTTGATACAAAGCCACAGATGATAAGATCTATATCATTGTTGAGGAGGAATCCAACTAAATGTCTTCACATCACATCACATCATTGCATTCCTGTATCTGTTAACATGCTCTCCGTATGTGATTTACGTGATTCATGTATGTATGTCAGTGATGTGTTAAGTGTACAAGCTACTGGATGATCTGAATTTCCCACGGGATTAATAAAGTATCTATCTATCTATCAATCCATAAACCAGTTATAGCAGGACGACTGGTTGTTGCAAGATTTTAGTGGACATCTCTACAAATTGGTGTGTGATTCCTAATGTCCTCCTTATGAGGCTGAAAGCCAGAGTTACTCCAGTCAATTAAATGGAATCGGTCCAGTCTGGCTTTGTGAAACGGCTAAATGTACTAAAATAGCCTCAGCCTGCTTTGTATCACATCCCTCTGTCTCTCTTTTTCTGGCCGAGGCAGTGACTTATTTGACTTGTTGAAGTAGATGAATCACTTGTTGGCTCATCACCGGGTGACAGTTCATCCTAGGAGACCGTACCGACCAGTAGCTCACTTTTAGAGTTTAAACGTACATGAATATGCTCAGTCTGTTGTTCAGATTAAGAGTTCATTTTTTTGAGCGAATGGCCGAAAGTGTAAATGTTCATAAAGGTCTTTAATGACAAATCTGTAGTATACCTGCCTCTTGTTTGTTATGAATAAAGGTGTGTTAGTCTCTGTACTTGTTTTTGTAACCTCTGTAGGACCTCTTCCTGCATAAACACTGACCTTGTCGGGACCAAGGTCCTGATGAGGTAAAATGGCATTTCTAAGGTCTGTGGGTTTTGGTTAGGTCGTCCTCAAGGAATGGAAGTGGATGCAAAGTCATATCAACGATAGCTGTGCTTGTGTGTGTTTGTGTGTGGGCGGCAGCAATCACGATGCTGGGCTCACATCATGTCAGCCATGGATGACATCGCCCACTGGCCCTGCCCCATTGCTTTTAATTGTTACCTACAGGCAATCACTATGGAAATGGGCATCTTTCTGCATCTTCTTTATTGTCTGATTGTCGCGTCACATCAAAAAACACTTCTAGGCTAAATATATATATATATATAAACTGTAATATTTAATGGACAAACGCAATGACAAACATCTATTACACAACTCATCAGCTGATCTCACACATTTGTGTGCGTGCGAGGTTTGTTGCTTATGAGCTGCGTCAGTATTTAAATGGAGTCGAACATGCAGACTTGTTATCTGGTAGAAGAGAAACCAGGAACACAGATCAGGTATCAACTTTCTCTCAGAGCTGAAACACGATCTAATGTATCAATTATTCTTCCATTAACGTTGCCTGTTGCCAGTGAAAGCTGTGCCCTCTGTTCATGTGTGAAACTGTGCACACGACGAGGTCTGATCTGTGGCTTTGTTTGACACGTCTTTACATTGTATACATCAGTTGCTATAGTAACAACCCAGGAGTCCTTGCACCATGTAATAATGGTGTTCTGTATTCGGCGTGAACACAGCAGCAGCAGCAGCAGCAGCAGCCATGATTTTGACAGACTCCTTTATATGTGTCAGGTGGATAACCGTGCTCTAGATAAATCCAGAACCAATTCAAGCAGAACACTGCGCTATTGTGTTTCTTTCTTATTCTTAATAATGTTGAGAAAGAAAACATCTGATATTTTTATGTTTATACTTAAATTCCATCAGAGAATTTACACGGTGGCAAAACCCCTCTCTTTAATGTTACATATGGGCAAGTGGTCTGTCAAACTCAGGGCTGGGTATCATCAGATATGTTTTAAAATTGCAAATGAGACTTGTATTAATTACCTTCATTATTGATTAATCTCTATAATAAAAGTTCAATGTATGAAAATATATCCTTCAATTTAAAATCATATGAGTGAAAAGGCTAAATTCTAACTTATTGTTCATCAAAATCCTCTTTTTTCCAGCAAAGGTCCTCACAAATGAGAACCTAGAACAAGGTCACCTTTGTTTGAGATTTATTTGTTATTGAGATAGTTATTTTGATCACCTTATTGATTAATGAGCTGAGCTAGTAAGATGTGAAATCCAAATTTCAGAACTGCTTTAAATACTTGGGAAATTAGGTAAAATAAGTAACAGTATTCTTCCCTTTATTTGACAAAAGTTTTGGTATTTACATAGATACAGTAGACAGGATTAAAACTTGTTATGATGTGCAGTTAAACCATAATAAGGTTTGTCTTCCTGCTGTGACTGGAACCGATGCTTAGAGCGATGAGAATGGAGGAAAACTGTAATTTTTCCATGCAGCTGGAAAAACAAAACTTCAAGATTAATGAGGCTAGAAAACTCTAGGATAGAAGTTTGTGCTCGTTGCTCTGACCCCCAGGCCAGCAGGGCAGCTACAGAGAAACATTATCATTCATTTGGAGTCAATTTTCTGTCCACAGAATTATTGTAAGTACAACGTTCACACTATTTTCCCTTCGTCACGATCCTGAGCTGTTAAATCTGCACTAGTTCCCCACAGTGTCTGATATTTAGTGCCGAGCAGGTAGTGCACAATGGGTGTTTAAGCCTTTTCCTCTGTGAAAAGCTGTCTGCTGTAGCTGGAAATTATGTTTTTCTTTCCCAGTTCCAATACATCAAATCTGAGTGTCTGCCGATAAAGAGAACTGATACGATCAGTGTTTTCCCCCCAAGGTGAATTCTGGAGACTCGTAAATGTGGTGCGGGTAAAAACTGTCAAAACAAACAATTATTAGATAAGGATTTGTGTTTCTTTAAATCACCTATCAATTAAACAAAGAGTTAACAAGTTTATCAATATGACCAGACAATAAACCAGGTACCATGGACACATTTTCTTGAGTTAAATAACTACACACTAGTTGGAGATAGTCTAAAATAAAACATTGATCTCTGGACGCCAGTTTAAGGGGTATTAGTTGAATCAGGTTTTATAGATGATGCTGTGAGAACCTGGAGACACGAGGGTCTTAGTGGCTCATGGACGAGAACTTTTCCCGCAGTTCTTCAAACATATTGATGGAATGACTGTGTGCGTGCGTGTGCATGGTGGACAGCATCCTACATGGTTGTCTACTGTAGCTGTAGCCGTGAGTGTAATGATAGTCGGAGGCAGCAGCGCTGGTGATTCATCCCAACGTGTCATTAGTTTGTCTCTGGGTTGAACAGCTAATAATAGACTTCTGCTAGGAGAGAGAACCCCTCTGTGTGCGAGTGTGTGTTAATAGGGGGTGGGTGAAGCACTTGGTGTGTTAGAACGAGTTTGGGGTATGTGGCCAGAGCGTGTGTGCCTGTGCGTTAAAATTATGCCAGTTAGGTTCTAATCCATTTTCCTCCAGGCAGCTGGGACTCACATTTTAAAACAACAGGATGCAATCTACCCCTTTAAAACAGTGTGGCTTTGAGTGGCAGTATCCTCGGAGGGTTTTCTCTGAAGTACTCAATGACTTAAAATTATTATAAACGTTATATTATAAATGACGCTTCTGTGTGAATAAAACAAGAAGACACATGCATGCATCTGGGTTGTGGGGAGATGTACACGAGCCGCCTTCCTCTGATTTCAAAGCGAGTAGGTTTTGATCATTTAAATCATAATCCAATAACTCTTGCTGGGTCTAATTAGCTTCTCCACTCAGGACTTTCTGTGGATCTTGTACAGAGACAGTATGTTAGATGTTATTTTTTTGCCAGAGTCCTGACTTCAAACTAGCTCTCCCACATGAAGTGTTAATCGTAACTAACCCAGACATCTCTGCTCTGTAAATGTGTTCACTTCCACTCTCAGGTTCGTCTCCTCTGACAGGCGACAAAAGGAAGAGTGGTAATAAGTGAGTGGAGGAACTGGAGGAATGAGGAGGCTTCTAGGCAAGTGACTGGTTTTGATGACAGTGAAATGATGTGACCTTCACAGCCACAGGGTGTCATCTAAATTGAATGCCTATGTGAGGTTTTGGCATCAGAAAGCAGCGCCCTGAAATATCATCAAGCAACCATGGAGAAACATAGAGAGTATTTTCTTTCATCCTTTGTGAACACAGAGTAGCACTTCCGCCTGAGTAGTGTTGAGCAGTGTCACCTCATAACAGGAAGGTTCTCTTTTCAAATCCAGGCGCGGCCTGGATTGTTCTCACATGTTCCCTGCGTTTGTGTCGGCAGTGCGGCTTCCTGCCACAGTATAGAGGCTTGCAGTTTGGGGTCATGTTAGATTGACCGTAGGTGTGAATTTGAGTGTGAATTTGTCTCTGTATGTAGGCGACGTGTCAAGGGCGTACCCGCCTCTCGCCCAATGTCAGCTGGTACTGGTTCAAACCCCCCTGCAAACCTCCAAAAGAGCAGCAGTATGAATGTCATCCTTCCAGTAGAGTTTAGAGCCTTGGATAATTTCCCATGAAGGTTTGAAGCTGTTAAGGAGTATGGTGGCATTTTTATAATTGATGTAGTTTTTTCTGTGAATTCTTATTTTCCTTTCATCAACTTCCTGTTTGCCCTGTATTGATACAAGAGTGAAACTTTTCAGGTCATTTCAGATTTTTCTTTACACCACAAAGGCTCAGGAGATAATTAGATGTAATTGTTCATTAATAATCTGCAAACCTGACACAAGAATCCTGTAGTTTCTATTATATTAAGAATATCTCTTGCACTGCATTAACTTGATATACCCAATATACACAAAACAATTAGTTATAGTAATGTCCTTTCTTACTGACATCATCATTGTTTCAGTGATAAGGAGTCATTCTCTGATCAATTTAAGCTCTATAGATCTCTCTAACCCTTTTATTTGTGGAGGTATCATGGTACAGTGAATTAGCAGAGCACACTGGGACTCACCATATGACAAGTGTGGGGATGAGTTACGATTATAAAGCCAGATGGATTGTTGCAACCGCAGCCTCGTCTCAGTGGTACGATCTGTATTAGATTTCCCTCAAATGAAAAAAGGAAAACTCGGCAGAAGTGCGATATTACCCTCTGCTTACTGACTAGCAAGGAAGTGATGATGAGTTGAAGAGGAGGGAGAGGGGGAGTTAAATGACCCTACACACAAACAAACAAACACACACACACACTGAGAGCTGATAGATTGTAATTGAGGGGAGAGCCTTTCTAAACCTCATTAAACAGAAATGTCTCCAACAGCTGTAAAGAACTAGGGGGTTGATCCGGCTTTCTCCTGCAAACATTGAATAGTATGCACGCACGCACGCACGCACACACACACACAGTAGGAGTAGGAGAGTAGGTGGTGTTAGACGAGCTGGCAGTTTATTAAAGGACATTAGGATCAATTGTGACATCAGGGTTGTTGAACTGTTGGAGCTGCTGGTGACATGTGCAGCATGACAACCGTCTTCTATTATTATTTTATCCCCTTCGTTTGTTTGGACTGACTGCACCTTCAGCTGTTATATGCATTAACGTGACAAGGACTGTGATCAACTATAGGTAGATGATTATCAATAAAAAATATCTAGGCCTAGTTATTAAATAGATCATCAGGTTATTCATTGGCGACTCTTTTGATCATTTGATCGGTTTTGGCATAAATACCAAACAATCTCCAGTTTAAGCTTGTGTGAGGTGTTGCTGCCGTCTTTAACTAATATAACAGAGAAATAAGGACTTTGAAGACACATCCTTGTCTCTGGTAAAAGATTTATTTGTAATTTTGATTAATTTCAAATGATATTCAATCAAATAATTAAGAAAATAATAATACGTGGCTGTTATGTTCAGAAGTATGCTGAGCATGTTTGCAGAGCTGGTGCTCAGGGGTCAAGTGCTGTTTGGTACACCAGCATAAATAGCTGCTTACAGATGTTATAACTAGACTGTTATTTGTGTCTTTAGCTAGTTAACTCATCACTTGATCCCTGAACTCACCTCCAGTCCTTTCTCCTCCTTTTTTCTTATCTCTCATAAACTGGAGTCAAACTGTATTGCCACAGGACTAACTCTTTTTTGTGCATTAGTTGATTTTGAATGCAGTCACGCTGCCTCTAACATTCACTTTGAATTCAAGATTAGACTTATGTAAAGCACTCTGAATTTCCTTGTTGTTGAAATGTGCTATACAAATAAACTTGCGTTGCCTTAAAATGACATCACCCACATTATCTTTCATGCCTTTACTTTTCATTACCACTGCTGACAAACCTTTGTCTGTGCCCGGCCTGTAAACTGAGAGAACTGACTCTGAATCACCACATGATCGAATCAGTAGCTTTTAGCACGGACGCTGCACTCACTGGTGACAGGCAGAATTGTTGTCCGCTCTGCTGTGAAGCACACTACATTACGTTCTCATTCTAAGCTTATTACACCACAGAAACGATCACAATCAACAAACTCTGAACATATTACTAAAATCAAGATGGTTTAAATCTCCATTGAACGTTATGCTACGTGAAGGCGGATGTGTCCATTTTGATGTATTGAAATGTATTGCTAACACCTGTCTGCTAACAAAAAGTCATTTCTTAGTAATTCATTTAAAAACATCTTGACACAGATGTGTGACTGCAGAACAAGGGAATTTTTCATAAATCTGACTTTACAACAGAACTGTGCAGTACACCCTACTGAACAGTGTCTGCACTGGCAGTCACCTACCTGTTCCACTGTTGTATTAATCACTGTCAACATCCAGTGATTGACAGACCATCTCTTTCTGGGTGAACCTTAACTGTTATTAGTCATGTCTTCTGTTTCAAGGACGAGCTCGCTTTGTTTGGAACAAGCAAACCCCTCTTGGGCTTTATTAATGAGGGCTCCCCTCAGGCCATCCTGCAGAAGCAGGATGCTGCACAGGAGAGAGGAACTGCCAATACGAAAGTGTACAGCAGCAGTAATGTCCACCTGCCCACACACTCATCACTCCCACTCTCCAGGGGCGGTGTCCACATAGAACTGGTGAATCTCAAGTGACCTCTTCAGCTGTAGTAAACCAGAGAACGAATAAAGACAGATTTAATGTGCCATACATCTTATCTTAGAAAATGACAATTGAAAACATAAAATCTAAACATATTCAGTATATTATAATAAGTGACAAAGAAATCATCAAATATTTACATTAGAGAAACACAACTAAAAACAACAAATCGTTTTTTTTTATTCTTCTTAGCCTTATTTTGACCTCTTGCACCAAAAATAATCTGGAACCAACTAAATGACATCCAGATAATTATAGTTTTCTAACAAATTCAATGTTTGTCAATCTAACAGAACAAAAAAAATATTTATTTTTAAATTGTTCAAGTTTTTTTACATGGGATTTATGGCATGGACATATTTGATATTGAGTACAGTCATTTTGATTTAGGTGGTTATTGACATTTAGACCTGAGACTTGTGGCCGTAAAAACAAAAGACTGCAAAATCAAACTAGACAGTTTATAATATGGACCTGGTCAATTTCAGGTCTGGTCTTGGTTCCTTAGAACTGTGAGAACTGTGAAGAATTCTAACACAAGGCTCTGCACAGACATCAGCATGCAGCCAGCAATTTAGCACTACGTGGTGCTGACATGGGCACCAATTACACATGTGAAAAACATCTACTTATGTAGACATCAATTTAGGTGCGCGAGGAACTGTGACACCCACTGTCAGCCCCGGCTTCCAAACCAGTAGGACAGTGTAGGAGTATATCACAAAGTCAAAGCCCAACATTTTTGGGGAAATTGCGTGGTGGTTGATTTAGGTGAGAAGAACGATACCACTGTTTAGCACAAAGACAAATAACAGGAATACTTCTAGTTTGACCCAATCGTAAAGGAAACAAAATCAACATACCAGCACTATAACTAACCAATCAACATGTTATATATCCTTTGTCGGATCTGTAGAAAACAAGGTTTGAAAAAGACAATTTGGTGTTTTTTGGAGGTTATGCGATTGTATTCTTTGGATTTTGAGCAGTTGCCAGAAACCCAGTGGAGACTCCAGGTATTTACTGATAACAGACCTGAAATAAATCATAAAGCCCTGTAAAATAGCATTTTGTCATTTTTACCCTTGGGTTTTTGTAGTGATTAAGATAAAAGCTTTAAGTGTTTTACTACATTTGAACAGAGCGAAGCTAGCTGTTCCCAACTGTAGCTTCATATTTAAAGGAGAGGAATTAGTGAGGGTATCAATCTTCTCATCCTACTATCCTCTAAAAAAGTGTAATTATTCCTTTAAATGTTAGAAAAGTGCATTCAGATTAGATCACGTATGGAAGGTGCATCTATTGGATTTTTTAGAAATGTATATAAACATTCCTATTCAGTCAACAAATGGTGAGGGTCCTCATCCTTTGTGCATTTTCAGAGAGGGGTGGGAATCTGAGTGAGTGATGGTGTGAACATGGATGATGGTGAATCTATGAAGCTTTTCTTTTCCTAAACATTTTTGAGACAGAGTGGGGGGGGGGACATGCAACAGCGGTAACCTTGCGGTGCGTAGTAGGGCACCGCAAACTATTCATTTCATTAAAGAGGTGCATTAGCCCTCAATGAGCAGGATGAAGCTGTATTCACGAAGCAGCCTCTCGAGCATATCCGGCAATATGTTCCTCTCTCTGCTTTCATTAGAACATCAGAGGTCAGACCCACAGCAGACAACGCTTTAGTATCAAGGTACTGTTATGTCATAGTGTCTTTCTACAGCAATGAACCACAGCTCAAAAGGAATTCTCTCTGCAGTGAGAAAATGTTTAAGAGCTTTTCTGTCACTTTTCAGTAGACATATCAGTCTGGTTTTTCTCTTGTCTTTATTTAAGAGCGTGGTCTTTCAGCTTGAGAACAGGATTTATTGATTTCAAGTTCAGATTTTGTAAAGCTTTCACTGAAAACCTTGTGCTCGCACTCAAATAGCCCCTGCTTCTGCTCAAACTGTGCACTTGCTCACAATATAATTTGTACTTTGAACTTGAACGCTTCTCCTCTGCCTTCTGATTTTTTCTTCTACACTTGGATTTGGTCTATGCAACATGTCTGTCAAAATTCGCAAAGCAATAGATTACAGGAAATAATGCTGAAAAAGGGAAATGTCCCTTCCTCGTGGTTCTGTTAGCGTTACTGTCGATGGGAAACCTGTTTTATAAGCGGGATTTTATGAACCATGTTGAGGTAACTTCCCATACAGGACTTTTAAAGACGTAAAGCTGGGGACAAGCTGAGCAAATGTCAGCAAAGGGTTTTTTGAGTGCAAACTTTACAAAATATAAACAGGAAATCATTAAGTCCTATGAGGCAAATTGTAATTTGTGAATATGGGCTTTCCAAATAAAATAAAATTGATTGATTGACATCCTCTGTCAAATTGAAAGACCATGCTCTTGAATAAAGATAGGGGAAAAAAAACATAAATCAGACCATCTCTCTGAAGTCCCACATGTACTGCCTCAGAGTGAAGTGACCTCCTTTTGGGCTGAACTAGTTTAAAAGAAAATGGATACAGCTCTTATCATATTCAATGTTTAGAAAACAACATCTGATGCCTCCGCCGCTCCTGTGGCCGCCGCCTCTCCCCACGAGGAAGCTTTACCGCTGAACAAGCCGAGCTGTAAATTAAAGTCAACAGCACAGAAAGTGCGTTTGAGTGGAATTTTCTAGTTTTAGTCAGAGTTTTGCATGCTACCATCTGTCTGTCTACTGGCTTTCCACTTTTTAATCAGAGCAATATGAAGCCAGGAGATTTGATCCCCCTGGAGATACACATCCTCTGAGGCTTCTGGGAACTTTCTGCCTTGTGGCTCTCTGGAGCACCTCTGAAAACTAAAGCTGTTTGAGGTTTCTTCTCAAAACTTTTTTTTTCTGTGACTTTTCAGGCATCTTGTCTTAGAAAAACACGCAGGCCCGGTAATGCCCACAAAGCTAAATCAGCGTTGGGAACGCTGTGAGAGTGCTTATCTTATCAACATGTCCGGGTGTTTTACATCCATCCATCCATCCTCATCCTCGGTTTGCCAGCTTTTATATCTCTGTCCATCCTTATGACTTCCTCTCCTCTACGCCTCCTCGTCCCCGTCTGGTCTATCCCTTTGAAATTAGTTGCAGGAGTAATCCCTTAATCACAGTGTCTCGCTGGGATTACCACAGAGGGCAGCCACAGCACTGCCCTCCGCCACCGCTGGCAATTGAGCCGGCAGTATACTAATGTAACCTCTCCACGGTGCCCCAGCCAAACAATTTGCCTTGTGCCAGCAAGGCATTACTACTAGTCTACTTTTCTAAAGAAAGTTTCTTAAGGTTTGACTGATGGATCATGTATCTAACTCTCTCAGTAGATTTTATATAGAATATACAGTTCTTCATTTCTTTATATCAGTTGTAGAGTATAATTGTACTGTGTGGATGTACATTAAGGTGTTTAGTAATATGTCGTACCCTCCTATATGACTGGGGAGTTGTGACTGTACCCAGCATGCACCTGAGGCCAGGGAAACACTGAGGACAGTCCATCACTGTGCTGAGACAAACTCCCATGCAAGAGTTCTCTTGATTCTCCTGTTCACCGGAGCAGTGGGAGGAAAGCAGAGCTCCCAGAGGGAAATCATGCAAACACAGAGAGAGAATATGCAAACTCCACACAGACGGGAGCAGGACTTACAACTGCAGCCATCTTCCTGTGCAATCTGTCAGTCAACATTTATTTTCTGTCCGGGAAAAAAAAAGGAAGTCTGTTCCGGGGCTTTACCACAGTATTCACTTTGCAATTATAATGAGAATTTAAAACTTTTAAGAGTTACTATGTAAACACAAATAAAACTGCAGCTCTTAGGAAATGTAAGCCGTGCTAGAGGTCAATTGTTTGTCCTATTCCTGGAATACAACTCTCAAAAGCAATAATCAGAGTGACAATAAAAACATGGGCATAACTTTGTTGATTATCTATCATGTTTAAAAGAAACATTGATGGTTTCAAACATAAAACTAGATTTGGTCTCCTGTATTAAAATCCTGTGTTTTGTGGACCTATCAATCAACTTTGTAATTTTTCCCAATGTAGACACTCACTGTGCTCTTAGTTTTTAACTACTTTATAGTAGGAGAATACATATATTTCACAATCTAATATTTATCATAATTATTATTTTAGTATGAATTGACTCCTTAGAGACTATGTTGCATAAATAAATGTAATAATATCGATGTATTTTCTTAAATGCTTAAGATGAATAAAACAGTGAAGATAATAAGTCAGAGGTTGTTACAGTTTTACAGTGTGTTGATGCATCATGGTTTGTAATTTACACTAGGCTGTACAAAATGGAGAATCACTCGTCTTTCCAGCAGTGCATGGCTCACACTGACGACTCTAAAACAGGCGCCTTCATTAATTTTAGCTCTGGAGAGGCCCCATTTTTGGAAGTGCAGCGACCTTCAAAAGTGTGCAGTGTCCTCCTTTTCCTCTCACAGCATTATAGACAGACACGTTTTGCAGAAGCATTTTCTCATATGCTGCTGCTCCACTGTAGCGGGTGTGTCCTCCGTGCCCATAATTCAAATGATGAGTCATATGTCTGTGGTAGATGAACTGAATGCAAAGCAGTTCTGCTCACATCATGGTCTAGAATCCCCTACCTATGTGACCTTGAACAATGTGTTGGAACGCTGCTGAACAGGGGCGAGTGAGGCAGGTTGTGGGTTACACATAGAAAGATTAAATAGTGTCCATGTGAGTGACCACCTGGATAAAAGCACACACCAAGGTAAAAAAATGGTGATAATACTGTACTTTCATCAGGATTTTCATGATTAGTTAAGTGGAATTAAATTCATTTTAGACATGAATGTATGTAAATGTAGGTTGCATAAGGAATAATGAAGAGGTCATGAATAATTACTGTGTGAACACTTTTATCAAACTAAAATGGCATACTTAAAAAACAACTGTATCTTGTGTTAATAAAGTTATACAGTTATTTTGAATGACAAAATTGACAACATACTGATTATTTAACTGTTAGTGCAGCTGAAAATGTTTGGTTTTACAATAAAGGAAGTGGCTAGGTGGTACAGTGGTTAGCACTGTGGCTATAATCATCACAAGAAGGGTTGTTATCTCCATGTCTGCCTGGGGTTTGTACTCTGGCTTCCTCCCACAGGCCACAGACAGGATGCTAAGGTTAATCATCACACATCATCGCAATATCCTAATAACACACGGTGAGATATTTAAATTTGTCCTTGGAAAAATAACTTGGAAAAAAACATTCAATCAAATGACAAAAGTGGGAAATTTTACATATTCAGGAAAAGTCTAAAACTAATTTATATCCATCTTGCAAATTTAACACTGGTCAAAGACTAAGATTTGTAATTGAATTGAATTCATTGTCTGGATAAGCAATCATATTTTTACGTCATTTTTAACTGAATTAAATCTGCTTTAGTGCTGTGCTGAGCATTAACGGCAGATTTGAAAACACTGAAAAGATTATGTAAAAATGAGCTGATTTCTATGATTTTAATTACAAAGGATTTAAGATTCAATTGAAGTTTGTCAAGTATTATGGGGTTTAGTTTTTATTTATTTAGTGGATGTTTCACAGCAGATGCTTTGAGCGCCGTAGTGCATGCTAAGTGTGCAGGGAGCGGTTCACAATCACAAGTATTTCATCCTATAAGCAGTTTAATACTCCAGATTAAAACAGATGGTCGGGTTAAGATAAAGTCCACATGTTGAGGCCCTTCCTTTTTACAGCCTTGACAAATCTTTAACCTTGCTTTGCAGGGCTTTGTGATAGAATATGATAAATGATAAATGAGTTAATTACAGAGAAGATATTCTATCTGTTTCAGACTGAGGACAGTAGACGTATTCAAATGCAAATCTGGAGATATTCTATCTTTTCATTTCTCACAACAAAGAAAACAAAAACCAACACCATGTTCCAGGAGGAAAATAGTCCCCAACAAAGCCATTATTTACTCCTGATAAAAACTACAGTAGTGGAGCTGGTACTCGACACAAAAGTCCCATTCCTTTTCCCATTAGTGCTGGTGAGTCACAACTGGACCATTTCTACAGCTCCAATCACCAAGCCTGAAATTATGCTGAGGAACATGGTGGAAGAAAGCTTGTGCTGCTGAGACATATTAAACACAATCTCCATCTTAAATCAACTACTTTCTGGATCAGTTTTGGTTAAATTCAAGCTATAGTCAGTATAGTGCCGTGTTTGGTCTCAATTGAAATGACAAAGCGTTTTAAAATTTCCAATCCTTTTCTTCTCGCCTTTGACTGGACTCCCGCTCATGGCAGTTGTGCCTTGGGCTCATCGGTGTTGTAGTATTTAGATCTGGTTGACATGATGATTCATTGATGATGACAATTTTAATAATTAAAACATGGTGACATAAACCTATAGGGCTGCTACATTATAAATTGCCACAACATCAGAAAGATTAAGTAAGATAGAAAAATGTGTGTGTGGGGGAACAGTTTTCACTCTGAAACCAAGTACAACCTCCATCCCCAAACGACTGGAGGACAAAAATACCAGTTATAGCTGGTGGGTTGGTTTGCATATTCTTAAAGAGGGCTACCATTCATTATGCTAAGCTAAGCTAATTGCCGCCAGGCTCTAAATAAGCCCTAGAGGCAGACATCATAATAAGCTTCAAAGAACATCATTTGAGCAATAGCTTGAAGCAGTCAGCACTGCAGTGTTAGTGAATCAGTGATGTCACTAAGACGTGGCAGCACCCACATTTCACTACACACAGACAACACTGTTGTTTCTGTGAAATTGGTTCAGATTAAAGGTGATTCCAGTGATAGTTTGGGCCAGGACACGATGTGGCTCCCCTATAGGCTCCAACCAGTCCACCAACAATCCAGCTGGTACATTACATAACACTGCCTCAAGCCTTTGTGCAGAGCAGCGCTGGGCCTGCTCAAAAACCTCAGAGGGAATTACATGCAAGTTCCCCGGTGTATCTGTGCAGGCTGAGCAGAGGCTGGAGGCTTATCTGGAAACTGAGAACACTTCAACAGATCCGCAGCCTTTTCATATACATGACACATGCAACGCTTTACGGCTCCCTCTCCCTGCAGCGTGTCACCTTTAAGTCTCCTGATACCGACATGTCTTGCTGAAATAGTAGATCCACTGCCCACACAACGCTCTCAGAGGCACTGTGGGCCGCTACAGGAGTTTTGTGGCTGCGGAGGTTTTTCTAATTTTATGACGGATTAGACACGCCTCTCTGCAGCCAACATTGTGCATTTCATCGTAAGTGGAACACGGCATTGCAAATGCATAGAGCAGCACTCTGTGACGTCTGCAGAGGCGGTTCGCCCCATCACTTCCACACCGTTTGAAGAGCACAGTGTTACATCAGCGGAGCTCATAAAACCTCCAGAGGTGCACTTAAGGTGGAATCGCTGAGAGGGCACAACACTGCGCACGTTTTGTTGACATCTGCTGGTCTTCCTGGTTCACCTTTTTACAGTAGATGGTCCTGGGGACCAAACAACACATCCATATAGGCCTACTCTTATTGCACAACCTTGCATTAGATACACAGACATTGTGTTTACATGAAAACAGCCATTTTGTGAGCATCAACAACTGCAGTGCCACTGAGGCTGTAGTAGATTCTCTGTTAAAACATCTCAGGTGGTGTTGATTTAAAAGAAAGTCTCATGATAATCCATATTTTTTCACAGATTATCCACAAATCCAATAAAAGGGAACAAAACCAACAATGACTGATTGCTACCAACAAGGATATTGTCTGTGCAGCCAAAGCCTGAGTCCTCTGTGCCGTAGAGATCTGTTGTTGTCCAAGAACACGTCAGAGAGAGACACTGATGCAGTGGATGACATGTTTCCTCACCACAAACACACACACAATAGTTTATTTAGAGTCAATCCCACACACACTGTCCCTCTGTATAAATCTCTGTGTGCACATCTTTTTGAAAAGCTGCACCTTTCAGATCTATAAATCTATTTAATGGTCACACTGGGTTCACTAATTGTGTTTGCGATGTGTCATTCGCAACATCCCAGACCGTCCTGCAACATTAAAACAGAAAAATACTCTTTGCCAACACTTTTGATGAAGCATGAATCTCTACTTCATGTCACTTGTCAAATTGGATTTCCAGCCCTGGAGTCGTGGTTTCCCCCTGGAGCCGTCTGAAGGAAGAAAAAAAAACTGTTGGTGATACCTGCAGTTGAAGTGGTTGTTTTTCAGACCTCAGGAGCTGTAACAAGGACATTGTGACTTTGACCAACAAAGTGAGGTGAAGAAAATACAACAGTCTGAAAGTTTGAAACTTTATTTATCAGTTTTGCAAGAGATAAATCTCCACCTCTGTTGAATTGAAGGTCACAGACGCTTTCAATCAGTGGATGAGAGCCAAGCTATATTTATACGTCCACAGTTAACTATAAAAGGATGTAAATACGACCTTAATCCCCTCTGTTTTAAAAGCTCTGTCTGCACCACAAACTTTCACATGGGACTGTACTCCCAACAAAAGAAACTGCTCAAGAATGACGTAATTTATAGATAGCATCTGGACTACATTGGGACTGATAACGACTCCTGTCCAGAGAAAAGTCAAGAAGTCGGTGGACATTATCAAAGAAAGTCCACAGAGGGAGGAGACCTGAGTGGGTGGGTTGACAAAACGTTGAGTTATAACATAGGAGACCGTTCCCTGTTTTCCTGTTTGTTTCAAACCAAGAGTTAGAGAATGTTCATTTTAACCATTACGATAACTGTTCCTTTAACTTTAACTTGAAAGTATTTATCATCTTATCAACAAAGCTTATACAAAATACCCATTTTAACTAAAACATCAAATTATAGATAATTATATTTCCCTAAAGCTAATTTAGTTGTTTTAGTTCTTATACCTAACCCAACCTTTACCGCAACATCATCAACTATACAACACACTTTTGTGTGTTGTATAGTTGATTTTAAGTCTCCGTTTAGAGATATCAACATTTTCAGCTGTTCTCGGGTCCTCAGGCAAACTGTTAGTAGTGGCTCCGGGTGTGAAAGTGTGTAAGCTGGTCTGACACTCACACATTTTTTTTTAACACCAGTTTACATGTGGGAAATGATTTATGCATTGCAAATAGATCTGGTCTCTGCTCTGTAAATACTGGGAAAACAAATGATTCTTAATCCACGGCTGAAAATAGTCCCCAGCAAATACAGCATTTGCTCCTACTTGAGTAAAACCCCAGTGCCCAGCTGCGTTTCTAGAAAGATTTGGAGGATTTCACAGACTTACATGAAGGGTTTTAAATAATAAGTTAACAAATTCAGTTAAATCTATAATATTGTAAATGGACAATTATCATGAATGACAGTTTGAAGTAAAATATAATTATTTATCTTTGAGAAGCGATTTATCAGAGGCTCGAGCACTTCAGATGCAGCATCAGTGAATTCTTGCCACTCACAATTAGGTGCCAGAAAGCCCGGCAACAGACTAAAGCGCCACATGGTGTGTGTGGACTGAGGAGACAAATTAATTCATCAAAGTCATTTGAAAGCCATCTCAAGGGAGAAGCCGCAATGCCATGATTTAAGGATTTAAGGGTTACTAGCACTATTAGTATTATGTAATCCTGTTCCGGCCTCTTGAGAATACTGTGTTCATGGAACAGTCGCCTTTTAAAAGCCAATAATTCTAAATTTCTTTTGGAATATTTGATAAAAACAAGCACCCAGTGTGAGGCTGGTTGCCACCCGAGGATTTTCTCTCTGTTCCCAGAAAAAGGCCGAACTGCGCTCCAGGTTTAATATGAGGAATGCCCGGTACAAGGGACGGGATGCCCGAGGCAGAACATATCAAAAAGAGCTGTTTGAGTTCCAGTGGATCTACACCCTCACCTCAGCTTGGCACGGAAACGGTTCAATATTTAGCATAATGAAGTGGGAGCTCGTTCTGTGGGTTTGGCAACAGGACGGCCGACACTATTGACTGTCAGTCACTTGCTTCTGTGTTGCTATGGAAACAACCTTGTTGTTCGACTCCGGGGCTAATTCAGTAGGAAAAGAACGAGCTTGTAGAAAAGCAACGGTTAAAAAAAATTGAAAAATATCATGGCTGCATGCATGAGTCATCTGCTCACACATACAACCAGAGCTCTCCGGTTTTATCACGGCGAGCAGCCTGTCAGAGCCTCCTGCGTGATCGTAGCTAAACACAGCCGCAGCACAGAGCACAGCGGAGTACAAAAGCAACACCAGACTGGGGTAAAGACCATGGGAGCAGGCAGTAATCACTGCTGACTCTTTATCAGCATATAAAACTTTATCAACAGCGGGAGCTGTAGCTTGGGCACATTTTTCACTCAAGTCAAACAGCAGGAGCAGGTTGTTTCTACTGCTTTCCCATTTATACACAAACGAGTGGGAGGGTATTTTATATATTAATACTGCAGTCTAGTAAAACACCTCCACTACAACCTCAATAATAAAAACATTAGCCAGTTAAACTTGGACCTCTCTGACAGCGTCAATCAAACCTGAACGTTATTATCTGCGTTAAAGAAGAATTTATGGCAGAGATGTCGTATTGGATTGCATCAAAACTATAGTGTTAATGGCCGGACATATAGTTTAGGGGAAGCATTAAAAGTTACCAAGCAGGGAAGTTCAAATTCCATATTCCGATAAGACGCGTGTGCATTTGAAGCTTTTTTGTTTTGACAAATGTGAAGTTTGCTTTTTGCTTCAGGTGGCATCTTTTTATGATTGACATGTTTCCAAGATGAAGAATGAACTGATGTTATGTATATTACTGTAGTATAATAGTATAGTAAAATTGTAAAATCATTGTCTACATGTAAAAAATTAGGCAAGACCGAAGCTTTCTATTTATCTGCACTGACCTTCCGGTTGAAGTTTGGGACGTGTTGAGGCTCAGGTTGAGGTGAAAGGAAACACAATTCTTCATATTCATCAGTTAATTCTCTAGTCTTTCTTGGATCCTCACAAAACCACAACAATAAAACCAAACCAAAATGTAAGATCTCACAGAATCTAAACACCAAGGAAAGGCTAAATATCAAATCCAAAGCAAGATTAGGAGGTTGACAGGAAGAAAAGACAGAGAAATAAGAGCAATGCATGTACATATAGACTGAACGCTGTGTGAAAGATAAGGCGAGACTCTCTTCATCATGAATCACTGACTCTGACGTCCAGTCCAACCAGTTAAACCGGCGCTGGTCATTTATCTAGTGAGTCGTGTTGTTGCAGTGTGATGGTGTGAACCGAGATAAAGCTTTCCTTTAATCCTCCTCCGCTTCACATGACCTCACTGTGATGCACAGGCCACCGGGAGCTGCCATTGGTGCGCTGTGCGTTCTCCTGCGTTACCTGCAGCCAATCAGAGCCCTGCAGCTCAGCATCCACCCCCAACGGGCTGCCAGTGGTGGAACGAGTGAGGAGAGGAGAGACAGTGAGAGAGAGAGGGGGGAAAGTAGAGAATTTATATGAATGGAGACATGGAGGAGAGGGACACTTCTGATGATCAAACACTGACATACAAATCCTGCCCACATCTCATCTCCTCATTCCGATGTCATTTCCTGCACTCTCAGTTGCTCCATATACAGTAGTTTGACATGTTTTTGGCATGTTTTATAATGTGGTAAACAGCGGCAGAAAGTGCAGCACTAGATATGAATAAACATGCTTAAATGTATGCAGTGGAGTCCTGATTTAAACCAGAGAGAGTATGAAAGCTCCCGAAGTGAAGCCATCCCCTGGTGGCTGGCTGCAGTATAGGTCATAGCATATGGGACGAAGGCCAAACTAAAAAAATCTAAACACACCTTGAATTAATTTCACTCGAAGATGTTTTCTGTAATTGTAGATATCACACCATGTTTGTTCAAGTGTTCATTTTTCATGTAAGTTTGGTTTTAATTGGTTATTTGATGATGAAACGTCATGGAAATGTTGGCTTAACTTTTGCACAATGGGAGGAAGTGAAAACATGTTGCCCATCTTTAATAACAGGCAGATTTCTTGGATTTACTGCAGTAGACAATCTGAGAGCTGTTGACTGTTCATACCGCAGCAGCATATCAGAGATGTATTTAGATTTAAAAGGTTAAATCAACATACCCATAGTGAATGTGCTTTGACATAGTTTGTCAATTCAGACTGCAAATTTCAATTCCACTATATTACATGGGGCACAAAATCCAATAGTCCTAAGTCTGTTGGAAAGCTAAAAACTAAAGTCAATTGAAAATTATAGGAGGATTTATCTTCCTCCAAACGGATATTAACTCACCCACTCCGTCCACACAGAGGGCACAGAGGGGGTCACAGGGCTGTTCTGCAACGTGCTGATTAAATTCATGCAATGACTTCACAATTAGATTTGTTACATAATTTGTCTTCAGCCCCTCCAGAAGTAGAACAAGAAATTTGACTATCAGAGCTTCGACGTTTTCAAGGAGAGGTTTACCCAGAAGGTTGCTATGGTTACTGCTATATGGGGCCATCCTTTAACGAGTCCGTTCCTGATGCTTCTAGCCCTTGACCCAGTTTGAGAATAATATCACATATTTCTGGACCAGATAACTTCAACTTCATCACACGACAATGTGCACAAATGAGTCAGAGAAGAGAAAAGGACAATCTCCCTTTATAAGATGCAGATTATTTAAATACTCTACAGGAATGCATGTTCAGTGTTTGATCTGTGAAATGTAAATATGTACCCCAAAAGAAAATATCTCAAAGAACAAATTTAAATAATGTTTAAAAGCTTCTCAACCATATTTTTAAACGAATTGGACTCCAATGTGTCTGTATCACTCGTCTTCCTGGAGACAATAGGAAATAACACATCGGCACAGTTTTACTTTGACTCTAATTGGCTGTAGAAGCTTATTTATCCTCCTGATTAAACATATGGACTCAAACGCTGGGGAAGTGACAGGAAGCCAGTGAATAATTAATTAATCGAAGCAGCAGGCCACTGCAACCCACCAAGACTGTGTCGATCTGTTGACATTAGTGCAGCTGCATGGTCCATTGTTTTCATCTTGCTCAAATACAAAACAATTTAGTGATAAACGATTTATTACGATTTGGCAAAATCGTACTCTTTTATCTTATTGTTTCATTAGTATGCATATTTATTTATAAAGCAAAATTATGATCCCCTTTACGCTGATTTCTTATGTCAAGTTATTAACACAAGAACAGGCTATAGAGGTCGAAGAAGCATAACAAGATCACTTTTTCATATCAAAAGCCTGCGACCTCATGTCATTAACTAGACTGCATATTAATACCAGTAAATTATGTTTTACTTTGTACCACTGAGTGACTGTTTATTGTTGTCAAGTACAGAGAGGAGCTCTGCTGCTGTGTCTGAGTGTCTGTTAATGTTCTGTCATGTCAGGATGGAAATTAGTTATTTATTTAACTATTTCTTTCGAACCATCGTCACTGAAGTTATTTCTAGTTACATTGGTTGTCATGGAGAGAGCAATGCTTCCTGTTGTGTTTTAACTTTTGACAACACTACAAAATAGCCAGCAGAGAAAAAGGAGAGAGGCAAAAGATCACTTCCTATATAAAGGGGAACTACAGTTTCTTGTTGTCTGTTGTTGACAAAACAACATGGCATCTTTCATTTCAAAGGGCAAGACCATTTGTAGTATTTAAGCGTACCTGGCACCTACTAGGGAAAATAATATACAAAACAAAAAGACAAAAGGTTATATGCGTGTGGAAAATTAATGTGTTGTGTGCATGCTGTCTTAAATTCTAACTAGATCATTAAAAAATAGGGTTGTTCAGTGTTTTTATATCATTGAAGTGATTATTTTATTCTATGAATTTTGTTTGTGTTACGTCCTTTTTATGATCTGGATTGTTCTCTGACAACACAGATAGAATTTATTCTGCTAAGGTTCTGTGAATGTCCGTTATATAAAATATTGCTCAAAGACGTAGACCGCTTAGATCCAGGTTTGTAATTTTCCTTTTAAAAATGAACCAGCCTTCAGGTCATACATTTAAATCCGCTTTACTGCTCATTGATTAAACCCTTGTAATTGAACTAAGGAGCCACAGTGGTGCTTTCACACTATTTAATTGTAGAACATTTCCCTGTGTTGTACTTCAGATCATTAATTTGGGTAAATTAAACAGTGTAATGACTGTTTATGGTGTTCAGGATATCATCTAGCATGGTACTGTTGCTCTGAGTACATCTGTGAGGATTCATCTGGCACACGGATACATTTTAATTAATATGAGCCAGAATATGTTACGTCAGGTTGGGCAAGTCAAACAAATTCCAGAAACATCTTATTGGGTTTAATGGACACATTTTGTAGCATTGAACATGTATCAAGAGCCTGGCTTCCAACTGGCCTGGCTGCAGTTTTGAACAGGAAATAATAGAATAAACATTTTGGTGTTTCTTTTGATTATACCTCTTTATATTCATATTTCCCACTGCTCTGAAGTAAACTTTGGCCCTCACTCCTATATAAAGATGCCATTAAACTGTATTAGTTCAGATTTTTTCTTTAATTTAAAAGCATCCAGAAGCTGGGTTACCATGGTTACCTGCATCTGAAGGTGACCTAGTTGTCTTAGTGGCTCACGTATAACAGGCCTTCAGTCCTTCACACGACCCCCTCTTCATCCTCCTCCTCCTCCGCCTCCGTCTCTACTTCCTCTTCCTCCTCCGCCCTGACGCACCTTAACCTTTAGAGGAGACATCCCTCCTCTGACACAGATGCACACGCAGCTCCTGCCAGATGTGTTGATCGAGCGCTGCACTAAAATAGAACTGTTGTAACATTTAACATGTTCCGAGAAAAATACATCCGCTTAAGCAACTGATTCTATATTTGTTGATATTCTAGTTTTGGCGTTTCCTTTATGCTACGATTAAACTGGTCACATATGAGAAGACATTATCGCTCTCCACATCGAATAAGTCTGGCCCCATTCATAACTGTGTCATGTCTCCTCTCCACAGTAACTGTCCGTGTTCCCTGGCTGCAGCTCTAGCCAGAGCCACAGCAGACAGCCTCCTGCAGACTGACCTCTCCATCCACTACCTCACTAAGACTGTTGAAGATGGAGCTGACCCACTACCACGTGAGTTCTCGGGGGGGTTCTGACTACAGACACAGACACACACACACACACACACGCACACACACACACACACACACACAGAGAGAGGTACAGATAAATTAGGTCTCACTCTCTCGCGTCATCCTGGACACATACACAGTCATGTAACCTCCAGGGCTTTGTCCCACTTCTCCCCAGCAGAACTGTTTAAGTAGTATTTGACCACTAGAGGGCATGGAATCAAATCCAGAGTAATGTATCGTCAAAGCTATAAGTCGGATATACTACATCCAACATGCGTCTTCTTCAGTAATCCATAATTACCAAGCAGAAATAGAATTTCTAAATTAATGCTAATTGAGTTGCTAATTTTTATAGCTACGTCGCTATGACATTTGATATTTAGGTCAGATATTAGAGGGAAAAAACAAGTCATTAGGATGAAGGAACTGTGTGTAGAGCTCAGAGACAGGAGTTTGTCGAAGTACAGATCTGGGGAAGACTACAAGGTTCTTAAGAGCACAGCGACCTCCATAATGCTTTAATGAAACATACCTCCCAGAGCTGGTCACCCGACCAAACAGAACAACTAGGGGAGACAGAGAAACCCCCATGAAAACAACCATCCATACAGCACTTCACAGATGTGGGCTTTAAGGCTGAGCGACTAGACAGAAGCTTCTCCTCAAAGTTTGGCCTCAGTTCTATGCTTCATGTCTGGAGGAAAACAAGGCTCCGCTCATCACCTGCCAAATACCATCTCAACTGTGAAGGATGGTGATGGCAGCCTCATGCTGTGGGGGTGTTTTTCAGTGGCAGGGAGTCTAGTCAGGGTTGAGGGAAAACAGAAGGATGCTAGGCATAGATATATGCTTGATAAAAACCTCATCCAGAACGCTCAGGGCCTCAGTCTGGGCTGAAGGTCCAATATGACATCGACTATAACCACACAGCCAAGACAACACAGGAGATACTCTGTTGAATTAAACATCTCTAGATTGCTTAAAATATCGGTCTGGTGATGGTTCCTATCATATCTGACAGAGCATGCTAAAATCTGAATGTTAGAAAATCCCCTTAAACCCCGGTGTACAATGTCATCCCCCAGTCTACCACAACCGTCCTCCTAACTTCCTCCTTATTTGCTCCTGTCATAATTATCATGGTTGCAAGAGGCTTCCGTACATAATGATGGGTAATATTTAACAAGAGGACATTCTCGTCAAATCATACACAAGAGGACTCGAGTCTGTAACCGCTACCAAACGTGCTTCAACTAAATTCTAAGTTAAAAGTCTGAGTACTTAGCTGAAGAGCCATGATTGCTGTTTTTCTCACGTCAAATCAAAATTAAAACCCTCAACTCTTGGATGAATATTATCTCCTATGTCTTTGCCAGTACACAGTTTTTTCACCATCTCATCAAGACTTTCATTGTGTGGCACGCTTGAATTTTGATGGTTCAAACTCACAGCTCAAACCGTTCCACACCTCTCTGTGTGTGCTTTCTCAGAACTTCTTGTGTTGCGTAACGGCCGATCACATCCTGTTGGATGTTGCCTGATCCAACTCTACTGTGAGATTGTTTTTGTGTCTTTTCTTCGACTCTTTCCAAGGTGTTATGGATAGTCCTTAGTTTCAGATGCAGTGAGTGGGGAGAAGCAGAACAGAGTGAGGTTCAGGAATTGGGATGTGTTTTAAGTATATGGACTTTTAGAAGGTGCCGTGCTTAGGGAAGAGCTAGACACTTTATCTCTCTGTATTTCTTACCCTCTTTCTCACTGAAACCAAATATGTGATAGCAGCCAACAGCACAGGGAGATCAGACTATTATACCTGCAGCCAGCATTAGTAGGTCAAGCCTGTATGCTCTCCGTCTGTGTCTTGGTTATTACTGAAGAAGGTCTGGGCTTATATCTGTTCCACTCACGAGTGTATAACTCTGTGCTGTATCTCAATGATGGTTTCCTTTCAACTGCCTTTCCGAAAAAGTTAAATATCCGATGAGCTTTTCGCCTCAATAACGGCACAATTTCCACTGGGAAACGGGAATTTTCTTTTGGCATTCTCGTCTGAGTTGCCTTAAAATTCTTACATTGCTCTCAAATTCCAAGTGAAATTATGTTTTGGATCGCCACACATACACATACATATATCTTGACTGTATATCAATGTGCTTGTATTATAAGAAAGCACAAGCATGAAATTGTTTTTGAAAATGTTCTGCTTTCATGATTGTACCTTGTAGTTTCCTTGTAGAAAGAGCATTTGCCCTCTATTGGTCAGTCATACAGGTCCCACACAGGAAACCTCACACCCAACGGAAATAACTTAGTTTACATATATACAAATACGATGCATGTAGACCAACTGATTGTGTGTGTTTGTGTGTGTGTCCGTGTGTGTGTATGTGTCAGTGATGGATGCTGTGACACTGGCCCGGCTGGTGTTTAATAGACTGTTTGAGGTGTGCTGCCTCTGGTTGAAGGAGCTGCCCTTCCGCTGCCGTCCACAGCCATACTACGAAACTTCCATCCACGCCATCAAGAACATGAGGCGCAAGATGGAGGACAAGCATGTCATCATCCCTGACTTCAACACACTGTTCAACATTCAGGTAGACACGAATTAACCACGATCCTCTGAATATTTACCACACTCTCCTCCAAAGCCATTTGTTCAACTTTATAGTATTAATCTCTTAACAATTGTAAGCCAATTTTACAGTTTTTCAAGATATAGATTATTTTATTTATTTTTACAGTTAATAAGGATCTCTGGTTATTCTTACAGCACATGGTCCCACTTACTCTCATGTATTGTCTTTCAGGATCAGGAAGAACAAGCTTTCTTTGCTGTGTTTGACGGTCATGGTGGTGTGGATGCTGCCATTTATGCTGCCAATCACCTCCACGTCAACTTAGTTCATCAGGAATCCTTCAACCAGGACCCCATCGAGGCGCTCTGCAAAGCCTTCAAAGTCACTGACGAACACTTCATGAAAAAGGCATCAAGAGAGGTAATCAAAATCCTTTTTTAAACAACAGCGTAGTGACCAGTGTAAACCTGTTGATCATCAAAAGTAGTAAACTACTGCTAGTACTCCCACTATTGCTGCTTCTGCTATCTCTTCTACTGATACTCTTAATGAAACTTCTTCCGCTGATACTTCTAGTAATGCTATTCCGTACTACATTCATCCATTCATGTTTTGCCACTTATTTGGACTTGGGTCTTGATGGCAGGAGGTTAAGCTAGGTAATTAACAGCAGACATCCTTTTTGAGTGAGGAATCCGGAGGTTTGCCCAGGACGGATGAGATAAATAATCTGTCTAGCATGTTCTGACTCAACCCCATAGTCTCCTGCCAGTTGGATGTCCCTGTCTGAGCTCCTTATCCTATCTCTGAGCCGCTATATGACCACAGGTCAGGGTTTGATTGACAAATTGAAAGCTTTGCCTTCTAGTTCAGCTCCCTCTTACCAACATTGGTCTGGTACACCGTCTGCATTAATGATAATGCTGTATCAATTCAATTGTCAATCCTACTCTCCATTTTTCCTTCGATCATGAACAAAACATTTTGATACCTAAAAACTCTTTCTCTTGGGACAAACCCCCATAGTTACCTCCACAAGACCCCCTGAGGGACTTGGTCCAAATGCAGACTCAATGTGTAAACTCCAACAACCCTTACAGTAACTGAGAAGAATGCCCAGCCGCAACTCTTTACCCCACAGTAAGGATAAAGAGTTGGTCAATTTTGCCATTAACAGGTCAAAATCTGCATTTCGCCCTTCTGGATCTGAAGTTTGAAAATCGGTCACAGCCTCATTTCAGGCACTTTGGCAAAGGCTTTCCCAGGGAGGCTGAGCAGTGTGATACCCCGATAATTAGAGCACACTTTCCAGCCTCACATTTTAATTTTGGAAACTACCACCCCAGACCTCCACCCCTCAGGCACTGTCCCCGACCTTAATGCGACATTGAAAGGCATATCAGCCAAGGCAGCGCAACACTCAAGCACCTCAAAGAGAATCTCATCCACACCTACTGCCTTGCCACTGATGTGCTTCTTGACCACTAGAAATATAAATAAGGTTTCCTCAAAACCCAGCCTCGTCTTTAGAGGGCATGTTTGCAGATTAAAAAGTCTCTTAAAACTTTCAAAGTCAGTTAATAAACCCCTAATCCCGATCAGGGTTAGCAGTTCACCTCCTCTGCTATACATAGCCAGGGCTAAATCCTGCTTTCCCGTCATGAGTCATTTGATGGTTCGCCAGAATTTCCTCGAGGCCAACTGAAAGTCCTGATCCATGGCCACACCACATTCGCACATGTATTTTGGCATCTGCTACCACCACCTTCATTATCCCACTGGCCTGCTGTTAGTGATCTCCTGTTTCAGAAGACCCTTGCACCAAACAAGTCCAAAAGAACTTCTGACCACATCTGCCCAAACATGGTTATGTTGTGGCAAATCAATTACTAGGGCAGTAGTCCAACAACAAAGCACCACTCAGATTCAGATTGGACAGACCACTCCTCCCAATCACCCCCACTCTTTGTTTTTTCCATCATCCAGCAATTTCCGTAATATACAGCTTGTGACTTGAATCTGTAAGAAACATGTCTGTGTTTGGCAGCACTTGCGCTGTGGCACGACAGGTGTGGTGACGTTCCTGCGGGGCCAGACGTTGTATGTGGCCTGGCTGGGAGACTCCCAGGTCATGTTGGTCAGGAAAGGACAGGCCGTGGAGCTGATGAAACCACATAAACCAGACAGAGAGGTAACCATTCAAACACGCACATATCTTCACTAATCTATAATATCCATTTGATTGAGATGAAGAACCAGAAAACATAGTGGTGAAACTTGAATCAAGAAATATTCATGACACAATAACTAGGTATTATATGTTTTCCTAATGCAATCCGGGAACATCATTCAACGTTTGTTCAGGGATGTTTCCTGCCTTTTCAAATATTTGTTCATTGTACATTTTCAGTCCAAACTATTTTGTGTTCTCTACTCGAAAAAACACCATATGTGGTAGTTTATTTTTTAAGAGTGTGATTGGGTAGACTATAAGACACAACACAGGGAGAGGGAAAGCACCATTCTGAGTCATTTGCACCAGGAAATAGCAGGATGTACCATGTGACCGTCATTACCATTATGACCACTAAAGCCAGTTGTGCTTTGTGTCTCTCTGCAGGATGAGAAGCAGAGGATCGAGGCTCTGGGAGGCTGTGTGATCTGGTTTGGCACATGGAGGGTTAATGGCAGTCTATCTGTATCCAGAGCAATAGGTAAATAATTACTACAGTCAAATACTCTGTGACGGATGTAGTATATTAGTACACTAGACTTGGTTTTTCATGCCTTTTATCACATGTTTGCTACAAAATGTTTCATAGAAATATCAGAAGTTGAATCAGAAAGAATTAGAAATATTCAGCATATGAAGGTAGTCACTTTGAAAATGTATGTTCACTTAAAAGTGTCTGTCTGAATGACAATGAACATTGTACGCTTTTCTGTCATAAATGCTGGTATAAGAAGGACCTCACCTGTTGCCTATGTTGACAGGGGACAAAGAGCACAAACCCTACATCTGTGGTGATGCAGACCATGATATCTTCCCAATGGACGGTTCAGAAGACTACCTGATTCTGGCCTGTGATGGATTCTGGGACACAGTAAATTCAGATGAGGCAGTGCGGGTGGTCAGCGACCACCTCGAGGAGAACTCTGGAGACACCACCATGGTAGCCCACAAGCTAGTGGCCTCTGCTCGTGATGCTGGCTCAAGTGATAATATCACAGTCATAGTGGTCTTTTTGCGGGACCCTCGCTGCCTACCACCCACCGGCACCGAGAACGAGGAGAGGGGTGTTGTAGAGGGAAGGGTGGAGGAACAGGAAGTAGCGGAGGTGGAGGAGGGAGAACGGGAAGACGAGGAGGAAGATGAGAAAGCCAGGTTAGAGCGCAGTGGTGGTGAAGGAGGGAACACTGCGACCAATGGGGGGAAGAGTCGTGGGGGATGGCCCCAACAGCAGTGCTCGGCCCCTGCTGACCTCGGCTATGAAGACCGAACGGACTCGTTGACGGACAGAACTAGCCTCAGCCTGCTTGGGCCATCACTTGAGGGCCATATCTCCCTAACAGGGGGCTCACGACAGCCCTGCTCCGGCTTTAGTTCCGACCTCTTTACAGCCTCCCACAGCTACAGAGAAGAACGCCCAGTGAGGCGTGGGTCCTGTTTTCCTTTGCAGGGGTCTAGCATCTCTAGCTTTACGGACCCACTCTGGCCCCAGACAGCCATGCTTTTAGGCCAGGCAGTGAGGAAAAGCCGCAGGCTTGGCTCTGATAGACGGCAATTGGGCCGGAGGTGGCCAGTCAGATTTAGGGAGAAGCTAGGCCTATCACCATCTGGTCGCCTGCCGCCCCACATGCAGCGCTACTCCAACTGTAGGCCGGGAGTGGCAGTGCCTCACCTGCCCAATGATGCCACCATCTAAAGAGGTGCTCCAAACCAAACCATCTCCTTAATTTATTCAGTCCGGCTCCATGCCCCCTCAGCCCACCCACCCACCCACCCACCACTGCCTTCAACAACAGGTCTTTCTTTGATTACAGTTAGTTGTGGCTCCTGCAGTTGTCATGTGATTATTGATTCTCTGTCAGAAGAGGGGTGCTCACGGTCCTCAGCCAAAATGTTACCAAATGTTAGCTGGCCCACTGAGCACAGGACCTGCTCCTCAATGCTGGAGGTAAAGTGCAAACCTAGATCCACTCCATTGTGACCATTGATTAGTCAAAATTAAGCCTAAGCTGGAAATGCTGTCGGAACACTAGTTGAAGTTAAATGCTTGGTCGCTCCACTCTTGACAGTGTTAAGACAGAAATGATGTTTGTTTACAGCAAGTGTACAGAGAAAGAAAAGATAATTACTCTCTCCACTTAGTGCACAGAAGAAGAGTATACACCTCATGGCCATCACTATGTGAACACTTGAACTTTGCTGAATATGTCACTGCATGATCATTGTTGTCGTAGGACCCTCCACTCTTCTTTAAAAGGGTTTCTTCCAGATATTGGAGCCAAGATCATTTAGCCATTTTTAGTGGTTAGTCATTACTTAATTTACCTTTTCACACAAATTTGTACTATAGGTTGATTGTATGATCGCTCGGCTTTATTCTTTTTCTTTACTTCAATTTTCTGTTCCCGGTGTAGGTTGAGGCAACACATCATCTTTTCATCTTTTGTCTTAAGATAGCAGTCGAGAATGTCAGCGACCTAGCATTATATTAGGGTCAAATTGCACCGCTTCCCTCTCCGCTGTTCTTCCCTCACAGTTAACTAAAGTTCATGGAGGAGGACGGAACAACTGCGGCTCCTGGTTCCTGAGACTGGAGGCACATGCAGTTCTGCCCCCTCTCACAAAGTCACTGACCCAGCCATTATCCAGTCACATTTCGTCTACAGATAAAAGCACTTAACACCTGATTATAAAAGATTATCGGTCACTTACCTGAATAAAGGCTTAATGTAGTCCAGTATTCCAGATGGGGACATAACCATGGGATAATGGGTTTTACGGGGAGTGAAGGTAGTATGAAAAAAAAATTGTTATATATTTGCTGTTGGGCCACATAGTTATTGCAAGTATTTCAAGTGTATTGACCTTCACAAAACCCACTGAACATAAGCGTTTTCCAGCCGGCTTGATGGACTGTTGTACGTTGGACTGGGATAGCTGCAGAACACGTGCCTTCCAAATGTGTTTCTAAAGCCTACTCTCCATACACAGATGTTCACTAATTATTTATTATCAATTGGAATTTATATCAATATCACCATTGAAGACATGTCTGGCTTATGCATTCAAAATTATTGTTGGACATTGAAAACATGCTTAATCACTTTATTGAAGATTAATGCCAAGCGAAACTAATCATAAACCGACAGAAGCTTCTTATTTTGCGTAAAGACACGAGAGCGGTATTCATCCTCTCAACAAGCAAGTGAATTTGCCAAAATGTTGATTATTATATTTAGTAGCGCTATATTCCTCTGGATAACATGAAGAGAATCTGCCCATTTCCCGGGGGCCTTAGTAGCCTTAGACAAGCGAACAAGAGTTTCCTATCTGTAAATATAGTTGTGGCGTTAACAGCTTTACAGTTACGCAGCAAACATCCCAGTCATCACAAACTCCAAGATAGTTCCCGCTGTCAGAATAGTCCACTGAGGCCGGCTCCCATGGCCCCACAGTGTCTCTATAATTGGATTTTCCTCAGATCTGATCTAGATTCTACAACGGAGAGCCCCCTCTGTGCTGTCGAACATGCTGCTGACAGGCCTGCACTTCACTTATGTTAGCAAGTCCTAGCCCACTCGGTCTTTATGCCGCCATTCTTAAGACTGCTCTCACCTGACTGAGGCATAGAAACCTGGTCTCTGCTGATATTCATTGGTTGTAATATATCTAACACCAGATATGGTAGGTAGTCCATCTAAACATAATTAACAAACAAGTATGTAACCATCAAATAATAACCCTCCTCTTGATCTATATGATGAGACCATTATGAACGGTTTATAGTAATCCCTTAATGCTAAAGCTAAGCTCCATACCCAGTTAACTTAGTGAGACTAATCTATGGAAAAGACACTTTTCATTAAATGTGTAACTTTCCTTCAAATTCACAATATCGTATTACTGTATCTAACCATGAATAACTAGACTAACTATCCCACAGATCTACTCTGAAAACTGCTATGAACAATATCACAGACAAAGCCTGTGCCACATTAAGTACATAACTCGGATGGCCAGTCACTTTCAAAGAACATTACCCTTAACGCACTTTTGTTCCTTGTTATTGCGCTATTTGTTGTTGGAGCACCTGACGTTCGCTAAGCCCCACCCCCCTTACGGTTGCGACACCTGTCACTTTGTGATCTTTAAAATCTAGCTAATCTTTAAAACAAACATCTGGCTAATGTTAGCATATTAGGTAGTTAGCTTCTTATTGTCTCCAGTAAATAAGTCCCGACAATACATGGGCTTGAGCAACAGTTCATCAAACAACTAATTAAAATCTAGGATACCTGGAAAATAAGCACTTGGACATATGATCCGTGTGATAAGGACTACCTAAAATGACAGAAACCATTTTTAACAAAATTTATTTGATATTTACTTGCCTCACCTATACTGCAGCCACCAGGTTGCGATCAAGACGCCTTGGGGAGAAGTCACGTTATCCATCTTTATACAGTCAATTGGACTGAATAATGTGTTTCGCAAATAAAATGCTATTTAATGTTACTATTTAGCCGGACTTGCTTCAGATGCTAACTTTCCATAAGACGTGATACAGAGGGTTGGAGAAGCCAGACACACTTCAATAATTTCCTTACTCTTTTTGCTGGTGTATTAGGTTTGGAAAAGGCTGACAAGGACATGGTCAACGTGATGTGACGTGCCATGCTGTGCCTAGTTGCGGTTGCTTAGCTGTGATTGGACAATGACTGTTCAGGGGTGGGGTTTATCAAACATTTATGAATTATTCCTTAACATTCCCCAACACCGTCATTCCCCAATTTCTTTGATTGATGCAGTGAATTTACAAATGCCAGGATGTTAGTGATAACCAGGATCTGTTATTTGTGCCTCCACCTTCCTGGCCCATGTCACTAAATGAGGAAACACTGAGAAGATGAGACATTTAAAAAAGTGATTTATCCAACAACTGGTACTGGTTTGTCATCCCTGACAAATGCGGCCACAACTTCCCGTTTTCGGTCTTGCTGGTAGAGGGCGACTCACCTCGGATTTTCCTCTAACCATCCCGTGGACTGTCAATGAAGCAGAATGTACCTCATGACCCAGAACGTTCTCAAAGACTCTGTGAAGGTTGTGGTTCTTCTTTTTGGGGCATCTAGCCATGAGGAATGTACTGTCTAGACACTCAACACACAAAAAGCCTGTCTCTTGAGGCATTGGTTGATATGCGGAGAAGATGGGAGAAGTACCAGAAAACAATGGAAATCACAGTCATCTCAACTATGCCAATTGGGCATGGATGTGTATGTATATTATGAATACTAATTGTGAGTTGAGCAATTGCTGGAAGAGTGTATATAATAATTCTGTCTTATAAATCAGTGGTTTTACTCCATGCCCCACAAGGCTCGACACATGGCTCAGATATTGACTTTATACAGTCGGATGTTGGACTGTAAACTTCCCCTTCCACCACACGGAGGTGGAGGTGATGATGTTGAGGCCTGGGGGGCATCACTCTCGGAACTCGGCCTCTGCCTTCAAAAGCTACTAAGGTATATAAAAGGCACTGGACTGGTCTGGCATTGACTGGAGAGTTGTAGTGTCCTATAATGGCCTAGCTGCTGTTTCACCCTGCTTTCTCAACCCTAAAATCTCGGGAGACCATATCTAAAGATGTTTATTATCGGCTTAAGATACTGTGTCTCCAATCTTCAGCTTTGAGTTATTTTTTATTATTATCAGTATGAGCCTTAAAAAAGCATCTTGCCAATCAGATTATATCAGTAGTTTGTAGGTTTTTATTCCAACTCTGCAGGTGTTAGATGATGAGTAAGGTGTTGATGAGAGATGAGGAACACACAAGACAACCGAGCTGCTGTGGAGTTGGCGCCTCACTTTTTTGTCATTTACATCACAGATGAGATATTTCACATGGCACACACAGGGCAGAAAACCCCAAAGAAACAGAGATGACACCAGGAGACAAAACATTCTCTCAGGATCTTGTTATAATGACAACGATTTCCATTCAAACTGACATTAGGAGTCTCTAAATGTTCTTCTAAATAAAAAGGACTAGTTACCTTTGCGTTGACCTCATGATTTCCAACAATAAATGGAGGGTTCACCCCCCCGAAACACTTTTTGCACATATGGAAGTAAGGTCAAATATGTGCTGATGAATTCAAAGATTCGCCAAATTCTCTTTCTTTACTCACCCAAACAATATATCAGTTTTCGTTCAAACTCTAAAAACAACAAATGTTTTTTTTCTGTTCTAGACTAGTGGCCTCTTGTGGTTGTGTTAATAAGGACAATTGTCCCTATGATAAAAAGGCTAATGTAGTGTAGCGTTGTTTTATCCATTTAAATGAGAATTGTTTCTTTAAAAGATGTGCATGTAACTCTATAGGTAAAAGAAAAACATGTGGCACAACCGAGATAAACTGGGCACAGTGCCATTGCTAACAAGCAGGTATAATGTTTCGTAGTTAGGAGTGCTAATATGCTAACATTCGATAGTTAGCACTAGTGCAAATTACAGTTGAGCCTGATGGAGATGTTATTATTTCACGAGAATTCAGGTATAAGCCAAGTCACGGTCCAATTAACATGTTGACCCGACGACGGCAGTTATCATAATTAATATCGTGAAGAGAATAAGAATGTCTGCACCATTTTCAAAATTGTACAATGCTAAGGTGGCTGCTTCTACTGTTGCAATTGACCACTTGAGATACTTTGTCGTGTTAACAAGATACTTGGTCCTTTGACATTATTACAAGATTCTTGAGATGTTTAAAATGATTATTATTATAACAAAATACAATTGTATTTGTTTTGTAACTGGTGGTATTTCTGTGCTGCTCTGGCCGATACTTTGGGGCATGTTGTGCTCGTGGCTACGCCTCAGAGCAGCTGTGCAGTGCAGCAGTAGTTTTCCATCCCCTGTGATTTACTGTTGGTTTGGTTTAAATCCCTGACGGTTTCACAGCGGGTCTTCCAGAGCTCAGGAAGTGAAGCGCTGAGGATGTGTACCACGGCAGCGCTCAGTGACAAGAATGCATGGGCGGCAGTCACCAAAACCCTGTGAATTAGTTATAGTGCACCATTACTCATCGTATTCAAAATTGCTAGAAGTCGTCACTGTATGAGCAATAAAGACGTTTCACCATCTTTAAATCGTGGTAAATCCTCTACCTAAGCTCGAGAAAACCCCTCACTCACTCATGCTCTGCTGCCTGCACTAAAAGATCCTCTGAGTCGGATGTTTCCTTCCCCTGATAATAAAAGCGAGCAGAAGTCCGGCTCTGCCCTCCTGTAATCTCTGTCTAAGCATAGGGCCCTCCATGAATCTGCACTGTGTGTCTATGTACACAAAAAAGCTTTTTCTATTTCTCTGTAAGCAATAATGACGTTGCTTTAAGAGGCTCTCTGAGGGTTTGTCTTCTGCTGATGGATGCGGCGAGATGCAGTTGTCAGCCATACTCGAAAAGGTCACAGAGCATAACCGCTGAGTTCCCGAAGTCAATTTCCAATTCATTTTTCCCATAGAGGATAGGAGTATGAGTCACAATCTGCGGTTTCACACATTCCTACACCTCCTGCAAGAAGTCACCAGTCAGCCTAATTTCACCTCCTCGTGAAATATGATGTCACTGAGATCTAATCTGCACATTTGTGGAAAAAATGAATTTGAAGTTTTCTTCGTGGTACAGTGGTATCGGCCTTCCTCTGCAGTTTGGACGTCCGTGTACATTTGAAATGATTGATTGGAGTCTTTCAAATGTAGGTCTGAAGAGGCGATGGGACCGATGAGGGCTGTGATTGATTCAGATCAACAGTCTGCTCCTTTTTGTCCTTCAGACGTGAAGACAAGCTGCATGATTGGCTCTTATTCAACTTGCAGGATAGGTATATAAAACAAAAAAACAGTAAAACCCACATTGAGTACCTGTGTTAACTGTGTTACTGTAGTATATAAATATGTGTAATGTAACTGGTGACTAATTATCATGTATATAAAGATTAGAACAAGCTCTTGGCTGATGCCTATTATTATTCCTTTGTCAGTTTGTTTTTTCTCTTCATGTAAATTGGGAGAAGTGGAGCCTGAGGGGGTTTGTGGGGTAGTGGTGGGGGGGTAGATCTGATCTGTCAGAGGAAAGACTATCAGAGAGGTATCAAATGTTATTTTGCCTAAATGTTCTATAAGTAGGTTTACACGGGAATCAAGGAAATGGTAAATTACCCATTAACTAGGACCATTAATGAGGATGACCATAAAATCATTAGCATTGTAAAGAAAATGTTTTTCACGACTCAGAGTCAAGAATGCTCCCTATGATGCAGGTGTTAATGTTCTTTTGCCAATTGATCAAAAGAAGACTTGGGGAAAATTAACTCAACAAAAAGATGCAAACCACTGGTGAAACTCAAAAACAGAAAGATCAGGCTGCAGCAGTCAAAGAGAAACGGGTGTAGTTCTATTGAAAAGATCTGTGGACTGACAAATCAACCCCCTTCAAGATGATGGGAAGAGGAAAGTGTGAAGAAACAAAAGGAGCAGCCCATGACCTAAAGCCACTGGTCAAACATGGCGGGGGTTCTGTTGTGGTTCAGGTACGTCTGCGGGAGCGGAGGAATTTCATCGACTGGCTGAGTCAGTCACCTGATCACAATCCAACTGAGCAGCAACACACTGGAACTCCTGAAGCTACCCAAATTAAAGCTGTGGTATCCATCACCTTTAATTGGAATTGATGTGCTGATGTTCAGAGCCTCAAGAACAAAAAAATACCTGCAACTATCAAATGCTTTTAAATCTGGACGGTTTGTCTTGTATTGACACGTTTATGGACAATGTACAATATGAACATCAAAACAAATTTGTTATGGTTTTCAGGCCTCTCTGCACTGAAGTAAATAACTGACTCAGTGTTGAATGAACAGCTTGATGGTTATTTTTTCTCTAGAGCACAGTTGGATGAAATGATCACTGCTGGTGGTGGAAACTCAAATACTTTACCAGTATTCCATTTCCATAGGAATACTTTAGACTCTATTCTGCTCTTTTACATTAAAGAAAGAAAAATATTTTTTACTCCACAACAATTTTCCACACAGCTGTAGTCAACAGTTCTGAATGAGACTCAATAGTGCGCATATCACTACCAAGGCCCAACAGTCCCCAAATATTCAGGCTGCACCAAATTCTCCACACTTAGAGATCAGTCCTGTCCATGCTTCTTTTTTGTTGTCAAACCCCATTCTTTATTCCCTGGGGAAATGGTTAAATATCAAATAATGCCAGAGCTCACAATGTTAAAGTGAGGCGAAAAAATATTATTGTGATAGTATAATAACACTGAGTAGTAGGCTGCTCCATCTAAACTCCCAATTTCATCGAACAACTGTCAACCCAGCGAGATGGACCTTTTCACAAATCACAAAAAAATTGTTAAAATCCCATGACCGGTTTACAATTCTTTCTCTCCTCTCGTCTTAAACTATCTCAGAACTTCCTCAGATTCATCTTGTGACTCCTCTTGAGCTGAAGACGGGTCAGACAGTCTCCGGCGTTGTTGGACAACACACATCAGGATTCACAGGAAGTCGGGTTGTGTTTAGTCGTGCTGCAGGTGAATGATGGGAAACCTGAGCAGGTTGTTTTGACAGCAGAGTGAAGAGCCAGGAGTGTGAGGAGCATGCTGTAACGAGGCTTTTCAGGCGGAACAGTGCTGTCTGCCGTTACATAAACAGCTTTACAAAAGTGAGCAGTCCTCCACATTCTCTCTATAAAAAGACTCATCATTTCAACCCACTTGTAATCTGGCTTTATTCTCTCCATCCCAGTGGTTTTGGGCTTTGAGGAAAAACAGGGCAATGAAATTCAGAGACGGGGGGGAAAGAACTGGAGGGTTCGTCTTGAAGCTTAGAAACAAGGGCGCATGTAATACGATGACAATGGGTCAGGACTCCAGCTTATAAATTACTATTCAGTGTCATAATCTGATGCTAAATGAATATTCTACTCTACAATTAAATCAAGCCCTTTGTAAATCAGCATTGCCTGTATACAGTCATGGACAAACAGTAAAAGACAACAGGGCTCAGGCCGCCCTCCTGACAAAAAAACAAAAAGACGGCAATGACGCTGCTTTCCTTTGTGGTTGTTTTGCATCACTTGTTCCTTGTTTTGTGTCTCTGTCCCATCATTTTGTGTCTATTTATGGTTGTTTTGTGTCTATTTTTAGTAGATTCAAGTCTGATTCACAGTCTTATCATTTCGCCTTTAGACACGACAAAGAAAAAAAAACGATGACCTACTTCTTGTGCGTGCTGAGTGACATCCGGTCCCCTGAGACAACATTAAGGAGACACGTCTTAATACATAAACAATTATAATCCAATAAAGCAACTAACACAATTGTTAAATGGCTGATTCTGTATGAGGGACTACTTTCCCTCCTGCACCGAACTTTCAAATTCTTGTTTGAGGGTATTTCATTATAACATACATACATATTATATACATTTTTTTCATATTGATCTGAGTTCTTCTGACAACACTGCAGGAAACACTCACAGTCACAGACGGGCTGGAAACAAACCCGCAGGATAGACAAACAGACACTAAGACGGATTATAACAACTGTCTGCTGTAAACAACCACCATCCATCACTGACAGTTCACAGTTGCTCTGCTTCAAATGGATTATTTAACCATGGAAATGACCAGAACCTCTAAAAGATAAACCAGTTTAACTTTCATCTTGGGCCAACTAAGCACATAAATAGCTTGAGGACGAATAAGAATTTGTTGCATTCGACATCCCTCCCACAACCTCATGTCATCTGTGATCAACGCGTGAAGTGATGCGAGTTAGAAGAAAAGACAAAATGGTCATTTTCACGATCGTAAAACATTTGATTTATTAGACAAAAAGGGAAATGTACACATTGAACAATGCACAGTACATCCTGTGACCATTCGAAACAAGAGCAGGGTTTGACACAACAAGCACAAATAAGAGAAAATCTGAACAAAACACAACTTGTAAACGTGGCTGCTGATTCCAAACGCCTCCATCAAATTCGTGAGCAGCAGCAGTGACGGAGGAAAAGAGGAAATCACATCCTGAAATCACTGGACTGGAACTGTAGGAGTGAATTAAAACATCAAGCTTCATTGTTGCGACCTTCTTCTCTCAACCCAGCCAATAAGGCCATGCACGTTAGAGCCGATGTACAGCAGGCAAGATATTTACAATGTAAACTAATGACTGAACAATATGTCAAGTCTTCTCTATTATCCCCCCCAAAAAAAGGGCCTTCAAAATAAGATGTGGCTCAATGAAGAGGACAGTGTCAACTTCAGAACTTCAGAGTAAATCAACAAAGCGCACATGCCTGTTAAACTTCTGTAACGTTCTCTCCAGATAGTGGAAACCGTTTGACAGCAGCCTTCAACTTCAAATGTGTTTGCTCTATTTATTGAGAGTTTGGAAATGAGGAAAAACCGGTGGAAGTGCTAGTTACCAGTGCAGAGAACGTGTTAAATATTTAAATTATTAAATCTTTGCTTTCAACGTCTGACAATAACAAAAGGGACTTAACTGCACCGTAGATTCAACTTTAAGAGCAGATTATTTATGTTTCAAATAAATATGAATAACAAAGTGTGAAAAAATTAACTATTTGCTCTATTGATGTCTCACCGTGTAGATCGTTCTTGTGTACTTCGCTATGGATTTAATATATCGATCGAAAATCTCCGCCTCTTCAGCAATACCATAAATCTAAATGGAATTTGATTTGTGTTGCTCACAGCACAGAAACATTTCAACACTTTCATTCAGGGTCTGATGTGTTTCCAATCTAATCTGTTGACAGTGTGTTCTGTGGATTCTCAACACTATGGAATACCTTTGTGAATAAAATATGACAGACATTTTTCACTCCTTGCTGACATTTTATACACCAAAGACTTTCAGGCAAGATAACATTTCTTTTTGACAGGCTATAACTCACTTAAACCTCAGATTAATAAAAGCATTTATACACAGAAAAAGTGACAGATGTGTACTTAAAGTTAATAGAAGTGACTTAATGGCCTGTAGGATCAGGTTTGCAAATTAAAAGTATTAAGATAGAGCAGCAGGTTTTGCACCTTCAAACTTGTTTAGTTTTTAGAAATCCAGTCATTACACGGCTGTGCCCGGCGTGTTTTCCTCAGATGCACTTGCTGAAGATACAGTGAAAGAAGTGAAAGTGTTTACGTGTTTGAAAGTTGACGACCAAGAAATGCTGAGCAGTGAAGAGAGAAATATCATCATTTTAAGTGGCAAAATTGCGTTGCTGGGTTTCTCTCTCTCTCTCTCTCTTTGTTAGTATGTGCAGTTTCATTGTATTCACACTGTATTAATGACATTGATATTATTGGAACATGTGAAGTTGATCAACCGCCCGTCTTTACCACCGAATGCACTCTATCTGGACGAACAGGCGATCAAACAACCCATTGTTGAATTGTCATGAATTTTGAGTTCATGCATAACAAGCAGCTTCTCTACTCTACAAATCTGTGTAACAAGCTTGTGTGTTGTCCACGGCCATTGATGCAAGACTGTGTGGCTACGGAGAATAAAGCAGCGGGTTGCCAGGTCTGACAGACTCAGAGGGAATCACCTGTCAGCAGGAAGACTCATGTCATCAGACATGAGCTGCTCTCCTGGAGGAAGGAGAAGAAGAAATAGCAAAGCAATGAACCCACAGTGAATTATCAGCCACTCTGTGGAGCTTGGTAACATCTGTTTGCTCAGTGAGAGTTTTAATATAGTATAAAATCATTAAAAAGTTAAAAGATCAACCAAAGATTGTAACCCTTGGCCAAGGTGCAAAACTGTAACAATAAAAGAAAAATGTGACAAAAATAAATGGAAACAGAGGCAGCTCATTACTCATCCACTGAAGCTTTTGTTCCTCTCTAGAGACGAGAAACTGCTGCAGATGAAAACCATCAGATCAGATCTGAGGCCGTCCCCCATTACAATACACGAAAACATGTTTCATGTATTGAATTAAATTCTATGTTTTCATCACATAATCCACATCATTTATCCCCTTTAAGATGTGTGTGATGAAGCCTCGACCTCCACAGTGTTTGAATATAAACCCACTGATATTAACGTAAGAGCAGCTAGTCAGCTGATCACAGCGAGGGAGAAAATGATACAAAAAAAAGTATTTTTGTGTTTACACTGATTTGATATTAAAGTCTGATAGACAGTTTTTTTGCCATGTGTTACAGCATCAGATACATCTTGGATATTTACCAGCTGCAACACCTGGGCTGTTCTTGTTTTCAGCCTGTGTGTTTAAGTGGGTCATTATGACAAAGACACCCACTGTATTAGGAACAAAACTGCGGTTTTGTGGACAATAGCAGTTCTTTATATGTCTGTGGACATATGCATCAGCACTGTAGGCTGCATTAGATGGTCCGGTTTTTGGACCAAAACACAAAACTGACAATCTTTGGATGAGTCCACAGTGTGTTCTTTGATAGATGAATAAAGATTTAAACCACATTTATCTTCTGAGACAACCTAAAAACATGCAGTATGTGTTATCATGTACATTGGGAGTGTGTGTGTCACCTGTGCAGGGAGGAGTCTGGTTGTCATAGCTTGAGTTGTTGCTCTGCAGCCCATCGTCCTCACTGTCACTGTCACTGCTGGTTGCTGCCACCAGGACAGAGGGAGACTGATCTACAAACACGGGCGAGACAGGATGAGACCACTTGCTTACAAAAAAAACAAAAAATTAAATAGATTAGTTCCTGAGGGTGGCAGAGGTTGAACAGACCTTCCTTTGACTGTGGCTGTGCAGATGGCCCCTCCAGCAAAGACTGATTTCCCGAACCCTCAGATTCACAGTCCAACATTTCTGCCCTAGGGTTGGAGATAATGGAAGCATTGTAAGACAAGAGGCTTTCTCTGTTTCAGTTTTACTAACAACTGTCTGCGGTGGCTAAATAGTGATATTTTTCCTGTGACTGATGGGTCTGTGAGACTCACCCCAGGGTCCTGCTGCCACATATCTTGCTGGCAGTTAAGTAGCTTGGTCCTCCCAAGGAGAAGATGTCATCTTTTGGCCCAGAGTTCCCATACAGCTGTGGCTCTACTGAGTAGTGCTGCTTGGAGGTGGAGGCCGGCTCTGATGAGGAGCAGCCCTGAGACAGGACGGGGCCCTGGGGGCCGTCAGCCTTGAGCACTCCTGGAAAAGAGACATGGTATAAGCAAATCATGAACTATGTTTGAAAAAGTTTAGTTTGAGTAATACCATAGACCCATGAGTCTGCAGGCTTACAGGGAACAAAAACCTAGCACAGTAGAAAGATTATACTCTAAAAAAGTGTTTATGGTTGGGAATATTTTGCAACAAATCTTAGATCGTAAGATAAACAGCAGAAATACAGCATTTACACTAAGAGGTAATTTACAGGGAGTGTGCTGCAACAAATTGTTTTACCCGTCAATTGACAGTCACTGCTGCTTCCTTCTAAGGAAACACTGAACAGTTTATATGGTTTCAAATTAAGTTTTGTTCCTTCCTAAATGAATACAGCTAAATTAACTTAGATTTTAATCTGTGATAAATATTGTAACCTCCTTGATAATAGACTAAAACAATAATTTCTCTGAGATTATATTATCCTCAATTATCAATAATCATGTTGTGGATCACCAAAAGAATTATATAATGTCTATGTTGCCGATATGTCATTAAAAAGGAAAAACCTCCATCCATGCAAGATTAAATAGAAACACAAGTTACTAAATGACTGACCGTCTGCAGCTGCCAGTCCCTCTTTAGGATGCAGGCTGAGCTCTATGGCTGCTTCTGCTCCTCTCAGCTCCTTCTCCAGCTCTGGACTCCTTCTCTTCACAACCAGAGAGCCACTGCTGTCCAGGACAGGAGAGAGAGATTTCCTTGCTGCGTACAGAAAAAAGAAACACACATGTACACAAAAATGTAATTACATGTCATCTCAGTGCTCCTGACCCACTTACTGTCAAATATCCATTTAACTTTTAAAACAAAGCCTGAGTGTTTTCTGTGTTTATTGCACTCTTGGTGTAGTAGCAGTTTAGTATCGTGGCACTACTCACCAGGGCGGCAGGGCCTAGACCGAGCAGCTGCTCTCCCCAGGAGGTCCAGCTCACTGGTCCTACGACAAGCTGACAGCTCTGAATCAGCGTGGTGAGAGGGAACCTCCTCCACACTGAAAGCCCCTGATGGGCCAGGCCTTGGCTCCATGGCCCCCCGAGCCTCAAGCGCTTGACTCTTGACTGACATCTTGCTGCGGACCTCTGCCATCTGAGCCTTGAGGCGAATCAGGACCCCCGAGTCTGGAGCTGATCGTCGGACCACCTGAGGCCGGCGCTCTCGTTCTTTCCTGGAGTGAGTGTGAGCTGGAAGAGACAGAAACACCAATGAGGCGTCGGTTTTACGCTCAATGAAATGAAATGTTTTAAAATATGTATAAAGTGGATTGAATGTACAGAACCTATTTTCCCCAAATACTACCATTCTCATAGTACACTGCAGTTTTAGTCCCTGTCCTGATGACAGCATATAATGTATAAGACTATATGAGAAGCCAAGATGGGGCTGGCGCTGCACAGAGCAACGCTCCACTCCATTATCTTTTACCACCCACATACTGTCCAGCATCAGAGTTTATATCTCATTACAATTGACTCACTATGATTCAGCTTGAATCCATTTAGCTCATTATTCAAACATTACTAAGCTCTATATTCCATGTTCACTATTATGAAGATTAAATCAGCACAACTAAAAAAATTGTCACATAAATAAAAGGTAAATACAATTAGTAAAATCATCCACCAGGGTGAGACACTGGGGCACTATTCTAAAAACAATGAACAACAAAAATATCACTTCTACACAAACAACACTGAATCTGTTACACTGGGTTAATGTAACATCTATGAATAAAAAACTTAAACTGACCCAATTGGGGCATTTTACACAGATTGTCCCTCACTGAACAAAATGAGAAACAAGGTGTTTAAACAAGGCACAAAATCAATCCGACAGAAGAGAAACAACATGGCATCTAAATATCTGGGAGGATCTCAATCAATAAAAATGTAAATGTGTAAGAGTTTTGTCAAATGTTTTCGGTAGAGCAGGAAAAGCAAAGTCAACCTGTCCCTTAACCTCATTCAACTATAATTGCTGTGAAATATCCAAAGGGACCTTCTGTGTGAACTGGTGTATTGATTCTCTGTTTAGCTGGAATGATCTGTTGTTGGTGAGCTGCGAGCTTTGTTTACAGACCTTGGCTGTGTAGGAGAGACACAGGAGGTCGAGGCTGAAGGCCCCACAGAGACTCCACGCTGCTGCGCTCCTTCAGATCCAGCAGCTGGATCAGGATGACCGGGTCAATCTCGAGGAGGCTGTTGCTGCCTGGCCCAACGGCACCACAAGCAGCAGCTCCACTGCGACCAGCAGCAGCACTGCGGTGTAAGGAAGGTGCACTAGAGCTGGATCCACCTGTAGAGTTTTCACATATGGTTAATATGGACAGAGACTTTTCTTTCTGCCAGAGTTATGGCTTTGATCAAACTGAAATTACAAACTTAAAAATCCAGGACAAAGGAAATAATGATGAATCTGTATATAGAAATATATGTTCGTCTTGATTTGTCTTAAAATCAACATCATCAGTACTATCTAACAATTCCATCGGTTTGGCACTTTTCATAATGAAATTATCCATCAAATTTTAGGTCAAAATTAGGTCATAATTGATCTTCGCTTCTGTATTATACAATTAATTAAAAGATTAAGCTGTTTTTTTGCTGTAATTTGTCTGTGCTCAACTCTCATCCTCACAGAAACACCACGATCCCCTCACACACACCAAGTGTTTCTATATCAGCACACTGTGAGGGGCCCAGCGCTCCAACAATGACTCATCCTCTTTATGCCTTTCAACACCAACAGAGTCAACACAGTTATAGTGGTTGAGCAGCTCCTTCACTATGTGCTGGTTATGCACTTGTCAGACAACCCAAATAGATTTGATTCTGTAAATTAACAAATAGTCGCTGAGGATTTTATTTCCCTAAACTGAAGACTGAACAACCTTTTTATCTCTGGTAGTAGAGTCAATATTTGATGGCTCCAGATTCACAAGTAATTTTCTTTGTAAATGTCACCTTAGACTCTGGTAAGCTCTGAGAATAACCCTTATTTGCAGCCCTACTGTTGTGCCCTGTTAAGACTCACACTACAAATAGTGCCTTATTGCTTTAAGGTTATATTTTGAAAAAAAATAAGTTCAATAGATAAGGACAGAAAAGCAGATGTAAAACAATTTTGCCTTTATACTGGTTGTTTTTGAGTCCAAATGTAATTGGACAGACAGCTTTGTCTTTGTGTTGCTTCAGAAAACTATTCTGCTGTCACACGTGGAGGCGCTAAACAAATCCCTTTTCATTCGATACTCCAAAAGGGACAAAGACAAGGACATTGGACACAAAAGGAGATCTGTTTACTACACATGTGCAGTCACAATGGTGTCACACATTCTGAGATGCTTGCAACAAGATGGTGCAGATCCTCAGGATCAGCTGTGAAAAGTATAATGTAGGTTTTATTCTCTTGACCCAAAGCCAAGTTTCAACCACGTTTTATTGAATTATGTTGCGAGTCACACACAAAATCTGCTGACAATCAAACAAATAGATCTACTAAGAAACATATTACTACAGGAAGAAAGTAAAACTGAAGTGTGGGATTTACATACTGAATTTACCTGTGGCTCCAGCCAAGTCATCAGGAAGTTCTCCTTCTTCTGTTTCCAGGTTCCCAATGAAGTCTACATCATTCTCTCCAGACCTGTGCAAACATATACAAACAAGAATGTGTTCAGTAATTATGCAAATATAAAAATTAAAAAAACTGTTACTTCCACACTTCTTTACATCAAGGGAGTGAAAGGAATTTCGACTCACATGGTCTCCTCATCTATGTCGTTCTCCTCGGTGTTGCTCGTGGCTGTGGAGCTCCCTGAGGTGCTGCTGCCATCCAGCGGGTTCACCTCCTCCTCCGTCAGACAGTCCACCTCCAAGTCACCGTCCGACAGCTCCTGAACAACACAGTCACACAGTGATTACACAGAGCTCAGGGCTTGTGCTTTCTTCAGTCCAAAATCTACCATGGCCTTAATTTAAATGTCAACAATTTACTTTAACAGGGAAACATACAAAAGACAAAACATAGGAGGTGGGTGAGCAAAAATAAAGTATTTCACTCAGTCTAATATTTAGATATTCCATCCTTACATTAGAATCATCCTGCTGCGCCCTCTCCTCCTCTTCACATTTTTTTGTGTTGGACAACATGGTCTGGATATCATCGTCGCTCTTCACTGAGCGGGGGTCTTTTTCAGAGGCTGTGGTGCCTGCAGCCAGCCTCATGTCAGGGGGGGGACGAGCTGCGCGACGTTTGACGGCGAAACAGCTCGATGGCTAGCCTCTGAAATCAGATATATGAATGAGTGATAGATTAATGAAACACAGATTTCCATAAACAAACTGGTGTATTCACAGTTTGGGCTTTGAAATCCTGGGAATTATTGATAAATGGTGATAAAATAACAATCAATGAGCAAATTCATTGTTCTTAAACAATTGGTATCTTCCCTGTTGCTCCAGTGTCTGACAAAAAATCATTTACATTGTGTAACATCTTTTTAAAGGTTTTCAATTAAGTTATCTTATGTTTATAATAAAGGAGAGTTTGGGCCTGACCCATGCATCAAACAGACAGTTTTCTAGATGTCTGTGCATCATTTTATATGCATCTCAACTGTAAAACAACATATTTGAAACTTTGGAATCAGGTGATTAATGGTTTACGGGTTGTAGCCCAATCTTCACAAAGCTGCTGTCACTTGGAAATGTACATCTTGACGGATTTTTAACACAAATACAAAAAACGAAACACAACAGTACCTCTTTAAGGTTGTTGATCTGCTGTATATAGCCGTTCTGGGCCGACTCCAGTTGGCTGATGTACCAGTACTGATCCCTGCACTTCTGGAAGAACGTTGGTGAGCGAACCTGGTAGCTGTGCAGCACACAGATAAAAACTGATCACATTCTGTTATCCTGTTGTATTATCTGAGTGCTGGTGCAGGTGAGCATGAGCTGCAGAATGATGATAATGTTTTTGTGCATGAGCGTACCATAGGACGAGTGTGTCCGTCTGCATGTTCAGGTAGCCCTCGCTGGCCAGAAGGTCCAGTCTGAAGAAGCGGTTGTAGCCCCAGCATTCACCAACCTCAAAGTCTGAGGCAAACTCCCGAATTATGTTTTTGGTTGGGTCGTTGGAGGCCTGATGGACCATCTCCACTCGATACTCATACCTGCACAGAATCAAGATAACACCACTAATCAGGAAAATACACAACAAGAGACGTGAGACAGGATTGCAGAAGTAGTTGGGCCCTTAAAAGACTGAATTGCACAAATATCACAAGGTTTCAAATGCATTTTACAACCTTTGTTATGCCATTTGAAATTAAGAAAACAAACAGCGTGGTTCCTGCCTTCCAATTGTAAAACAATGCACAAGTGATCATTTTATATAGAATTGTATTTATATCAGCAAGGCTTTTTGGCTCTTGACTCCCTCAGGGCTTGAAATGTGTTCAGACACTTACTTCCAGCCTCAACAATTCCCTAAGTTGCCAACAACTAATGAATATTTAGGTGTGTATTTTCCTGTCTACTTGTTATGAATGCTTTCTAACTATGATAATGTAACCACAGGTTTAACCTTAGAGAAAAGTAATATATACTTTGATGTTTCAGGGAGTCCAGCAGACAGTTCCAAGAATACAGACAGGTAGTTTCCACGGACCACACCATTACCATCCTGAGGAAACAGATATTAATAGTTACTAACAGAGACACATGCATTGATTTACAGTTACATCATGGAGTTACTAGCAAACTATTAAAAGGTTAATAATTGAGCTTTCTAGGTTATGGTATGAACAGTCTTTATGTTTCGCTAACATGCTTCTGGCTGTAGCCTCGTATTTAAAGACAGATGTAAGGGTTGTATTGATCGTCACAATTTCCAGCAGTAGCTAGATGCTTTATTTCCCAAATGTGATTCAACATTTGTGAAAAATACTTTTCTTTTCCATATTTCTTTATAAGGGAAAAATACTGAATAGAGGAAACTGTTTTATACTCACTGGGTAAACTTTGAGTCTCCAGCAGAGTCCAGATATCTGTAGAGGTGGGCTGTACACTGGGTCCGCCCGCTGCCTCAGGGTGCTGTTTTTGTACAAACATACAAAAACACACACATCTTTCAAACTCATACTCATAACCATGACCAACAGGGGTTCTGCTGGAGTTTAACAAGGTCTTCAAACAGATACTGTGGCGGGTTGAACCACTTCAGAGTACTACGCATCCTCATAATCTTCATCAACCACCGCCACACACAACTGACTATAAAGCATACAATGTCTGTTAAATACATGTAACTAGTATAGGTAGAAATGAATAGTGAAACTAGTGCAGCAGATTTCCACAAAGCTGAATAATATATTATTAATAAAATTACTAGTAAGCCAAAAAAACAGACATACACTGGATGAAAGAAATTGGACTCCTATAGTGAAATGCTGTAGAACAAGTGTAGACTTTGCACTCGGTCACCAAATGGTTTGCAGCAATGTGATCCACCTATGTCTAAGCGGCATCAATATCTGTCTATTTCAAACACTATCAGACAATTCTAAAAATTTTGTTTTGAAGATAGAAGGAGCTGTCTGAATCAATTCTTACATGATTTACTACTACATACACAACTGAAAACAAGCCGTCTATTTTATATATATATATATATATATATATTATTGTCGCAGCAGCTTTGTCTATATACAGCCTAAGAGAGAATTTACCTGAAGTTGACGAGAACAAAAGTGCTGGAGTCATAGGCAGGAACCAGCTCACTGAAAGCACACAGAGGAAAGACAATTACACACAAGACAAGACCGATAAACAATGGAATAAATTGGTGATGATAATATTAATTAAATGCAATCATGGCCATGAGCACCTGGTGAAGTCTGGAGGGACCGGCGTGGTGACGAAGGACTGCATGGGTTTCCGATGGACCTGCTGGAACATGAGCAGGATCTCTGGGCTCTTGGAGATGAGTTCACTTTTGCTGCAGGAGTGAAGCTATTCCAAAACACACACAGCAAAATTAGGATATTGTAGCCACTGACACGCAGCTCAGACATCAACATGGTGGTGTTTCAGTCTAGAAATAGGCTGGCACACTTTTCAGTATTAGCAAGGATTAAACAAACATGTTCAAATGTGTAAGTTAGCCTCAGAATGTATAATCTATCAATCTTGACTAAAATGTCTTTAAGATCACACAACACACAAAGCAACAATATGCAGTGCAGCCAATTGAATGGGAGCTTTGAGCTGCTGCAGACAACAGACCTGATGCTCCACCTCCTGCAGCAGAGACTCCAGCAGCTCTGTCTCCTGGGTCAAGGACGTCTTCTGGCCTGTTGGGGAGGAGCACATTTCTATTTTCAGTCTACTTGTTTTGAATGTCGGCCCTGATGGAGGATGGTGAGTGTGAGTGGGTGTGGGCACTGAGTGCAGGCATCCACTCAGTACAGATAAATATTTCAAATGGACATTACCCAAAGCTATAAAAGGCACCTCTCCCTGCGCTGAGTAGGGAGCCTCCATATTATGTTAGGTCAGGTCTCAACCTTTAGACACACTTTAATGCCAGTTATGGTGTCTCGCACCAACAATAGCTCCTTTCAGACATGAGATATACAACATTCATGGTTTCATCCATATATTAAATTGATGGCTTGTATTACTGTGCTCGGACAAGGTTTTTTTAGAAGCTCTTTTTCTATGGCGTCATAACAAAAGGGATTTTAGCTTGATTTTACATCTACCTACAAGCTGCATTTGCATCTTGTTAACCCAGAATCAACACAGCTATTGCAGCTGTGTTGATTCTGGGTTTACAAGATACAAGACAGACAAGACAGTGGTGTGTCCTGGAGTCTTACCCATGAGGGTGATGAGTTTGTTCTTCAGCTGGTTGTCCAGACGAGCGATCATCATTTCCACCGCGTTTCGGATTTCTCTCACTCTCTCATCCTTTGCTCCCCTGACAGCCTCTACATTCCTCTCCTGAAACGCACATACGCATTTAACTGTATTTCACAGATATCTGGTCTCACCTGTTAAGTCCTGAAGTGTTACTAATTAATCATTAACACATCGTCTGTTCTGTCTTTTGATGCCAACCTAAATGAGGTGGTAGTTTGATATGCGATACTATACTGCCTTGGTGACCATTCGGCTTGGTTACAATGCTGTGTCCAGAAGAGACAGACTTTCTCCTCGAAGGTGGGTGAATGTACCCAGTAAATCTCATGGCCATTTATTTTGACATTTCGTGTGAAAAAGTCCTCACCACTTCCTGCACCAGACTGATAAGCTCCATGAGGCGGCGGCGGAGTTTGGCAACCTCATCTTTCACTTTGGTCACATGCTGCTCGTAGATCTCCACCAGAGGCTTGAAGGTGTGGCCACCATGCTGAAAGAAAAATAATAGTTCATTTCGGATTCATGTTTTAATGAGATTATTTTCAACTTCCTTTTCTGTCTTCAATCATTGTAAATTGACTGTTGGCCAGATGAAGAGAGCAATGTAAAATTATTGTTTTCAGACATTTTATGATCAAACCATTAATCTATTGATAGAAAAAATATTTAGCAGACTATAGAAAATGCAGCCTTACTTTTACTTTGTAGAAAATTGATAATGTAAATAGTTATGGTAATTATTATGTACTTGTGACTTGTGCATGCAAACTAAATCTAAAAACAAAGCTGTGGAACTTTACCATGCCTCCCCACAGAGCACACTGGTGACAGATGCATTTCTTACAGGTCCAGCAGAAGACACTTAGCTTCTCGTGGTGGTTCTCACATCTGCAAGAATCCAACAACAGTATCATCAGACAGAAAGAAAAGGCTCTTCTGGAAACTTTTAAATTGTCAACACTCTGAATGTCAGCCGGTTTTAATTCACTGCTAATGTCCTCAGATTAAACCGGAAATCCATTAGAGCTGCCGGGACTTCTTTATTTTCCGCAGAGGATCAATGCATGTCAAATGAAGTGACATTAAAAGTAACAGTTTTCTAATAATGTAGAAAATGATTTACATGGAGGAAAAAAAACTACCGCAGGTTTGTTCAAAATACTGTTATTGAAAGAGTTTCCTGGCCGGATGTGAAATAAGTGTCCAGGACGTAATAATTAAAAAATCATAGGAAGTAATCCTTGAACCCTAATAAACATATGAGTGGAGGGTAGGTAAGGCAGTGAAAGAGCAGTAGGAGATGCTCACCTGTCCTTGTCATTGTCTTCATGCTTGGTGAGGTTGCAGAGCTGCAGGGTGTCCAGCTGCTGGGTGACCTCCTCTGCCCAGCGACAGTTGACCAGCTCCCTCAGCTGGAGCGGAGCACTGTGTGGAGAACAACACATACACACATTAATATATGTTACCTCAAAGCAAACACCTTACAACAAGACAATTATCATGATTAGTTATCAAAAATGTGGCTGCATCTTCCATTTAAATGCTGGTGGATGTGTGTGGAGGTTGGATGAAAAAAGGTGTGTTATGTGTGTGTGCATTAAGTCCATAAAAAATAGAAAGTGTTAATAGTGAAAACATGTCTGTAACATTTTCTGTTCAGTTTGAATATTGACAGTGTGTAGGTTTCAGATGTGTGTTAGCAGGGGCTTACCGACAGTGAGGACACTGGGCTCTCTGCTCTGTCAACCATCGCTTTGAAAGGAGAAATTTCAAAGTTTAGATATAACTGACATAATGTCTGTGGAGATTCAGTCATCCAGGTCCTGGTATCTCCCACCGAACGTGGTAGAGATTCTTGAAGATGTTTACCCTCTCATCCAAGAGTCTCGATCACTTCGAACTGATTGCTGGGAGTCCCAGGGGGGAGGGTATTTTTGCAGATCATTGAGTCGCTGATCCATCCGAACGCTGTGAGTCATGTGTACTAAGGTGTGGATGTAGTGAAACGTCCAGATAATGGAAGTTAGGACTGTTTTATGTGGCTGTTAGGAAGTGTCCTAAACCTCCTACACTGTTCAGAGATGGTTTCTGTAGTTTGACATAGATGGCTTCCTTCACTACTTTTTCAAACCATACGTCTTCCCTGGCCAAAACATGGAAATTGTAGTCTTCAAATGAATGTCCCTTGTCCTTTAGATGTAGGTGGACTGCGGAGTCATCACCTGAGCAGTTGCCTCTCCTGTGCTGTGCCATGTGCTTGTGATTTCCCTAATGTACAGGTCTTTGCATTTATTCCTTACTACATTCAACGGCATATACGTCATCACCCTTCTTATGTCTGGTTGTGGGGATGGACCAGTTTCTGTCTCAGTGTGTTAGTGGGCCTGAAATGTACTGGGATGTGGTGTCTGTTGAAAATCCTTCTGAATTTTTCAGATGCTCCGGCAACATAAAGATCAAAACCTTCCGTTGATCCTTCTTTTCCTCTTTTTATGTTTGTTCTTTCTCTTTGTTGTCTGATCTTGTGGGCACAAACTGAGCCCAATGGTGCAGGGTTCTGATAACTCAAAGTTTATGCTCCAGTGGTTGGTGTGAGTAAAAAAGTAAATATTGATCTGTGAGAATAGCTTTTTCTATATACCTTAATCTTGAGTTCAAAGACAAGCCGCAAACATATCCAACAGGACCAGGTTCAGCCTCTCAGGTAACCTCAACGACTCCTAACGACACTACAAGTTAAATACCGGGGCGTCCTGAGCAGTCGGTTAGAACTGAAGAAGCCTCTTGGATGAGAGGTGAAACATCTTCGAGAAACTCAAACAATTCCAGTTGACCAGTTAACAGACAAGAAATGTTACTTATACATCTTTATGCACAATTAACCAATAATGTTTCTTAAAGGTTCAGTGTGTAAGATTAAGGTGAAAGGGATCTTTGGCAGAATTTTAATGTAAAATATCCAAGTGATGTTTTCACTAGTGTATTTCATATAAATTGTACCAATTGTTGTTTTCTTAGCCCTAGAATGGGCCGTTTATATTCAAATAATTCATATTCAAATCGTGAGCGGGTCCTCCCTACAGAGGCTTCAATGTTTTTTTGCAGTAGCTTATGACAACTGAAGGCTACCAAAGGTTCTCTTTCATGTTTAGAAGGAGAGGGTGCGGTAAGGGGAACTCAGCTGCAGCATGCAACTTCCACCACCAGATGTCACTAAATTCTACACATTGAACCTTTAATACCAGAGTTCACTACTAACAGCAGAGCATAGAGTGGGTTTGTGATGAAAACATCTCTTGTGACTTACTCGTATGCAGCTGAAGCAGCACAGTTTGGAGCAATGTGGGCAGAGACGGGCATCTCTCAGTTTCTCCATGCAGATGAAGCAGCGAAACACCTCAGCGATGCTCTGCACATGTACAGAAAGTACAGCGTTTCCAATTAATTATCTAGAGTGTGGCAACCCACCATAATAATGTATAGTGTATTGACTTTACTGAAACGGATGTGTTGTCAATCTAGTGGTTCCGAGCCATCTGCAACTGTTATTGTTTGGTTATCATACACACACACTATGCGTTTGTATTAAATGGCTGCAGGACTATCAGGTTCCAGCTCAACCAGCCTAGTGCTGTCCAGCCTTCAGACTGTTACCAGATGGTGTGCTGGCCAAGCGTTAGTATTAAACATTCATGCAGTGAAAATGTAGGATCTCCATCTGCAGGACCTTTATGTGTGTGACACTTACCTCAACACTTTGTTCATCCATTTCAGTCAGTTTGAAGAGTCTTGATCTCAGGAAAAAAAAACTAAGAAGCTGTAGCCAGTGGTCTAAGAAGAAAAGTATTATTTTTATTAGTAAGTTTCAAAAAGCCCAAAATTAGGTATTTGATCAATCTTATATTGTCTGACCATCAATTCAAATTTGAAATAGCTTTAACCCACTATAACAAACATGTAGACGAGGAAATGCACATGTTCAAGCTGAAAAAGATGCAGACTAACTAATCAATTCACCAATTAATCGCTTTAGCAGTGAGGTGGACATGTTTGCTTTGAAAGCCAAACTATTTACATGACCCTTGCTGTAAAATACAGATATCACTAAAACACAGTATCCACGGGCTGAGGGTGTTAACATCGGCGCTAGCTTGTGTGGTCAGGGAGCAGGAAGAGGCCCAGCATCAGCAGACACACGGACACACAACCAGTCAGCACCCGAGCTCATCCATGAGCGGGTTCTCTTCTTATTCCCAGACGTTAGCATTAAGTAAACACGAACATAGAACAGCTCGCTAGCTAGCTGGCACTAGCGAGGTGGCTCACTCACCTTCTCAGACTCGTCTGCCACACCTGAGGAGGAACAGGGGGGCTACATTATATGTTGTAAATGTTAGGACACAGAAAGCGTCGTCTCGGCTGGTTTATCCACATTAAGGTTCTTAAATAAAGTTGTGTGGTAAGACAGAACTGTGATAAACTGTGGACATTACGAGTTTTATCGCCCTGTATCGAGGATGTGTAGCGGCTGCTATGAAGCTGTCTGTCCCCTAGCAATAACCAATCAGACGCCTCCTGTTCTTCTTCTCTGGTCTCTTCCGCGTCTGCCAGACACACGAAGGAGATTTGGCGCCACCGTGTGTACTGGAAGCAGCAGAGCAATCCGCCAGCGAGGTTATATAACCAACTGAAGATGATCGATTAGTTTATCAGCGGAAAATTTAATCGGCGGCGATTTTAATAGATGATTAACGAAATCGGTCATTTTTAAAAACAGAAAGAACGACATTAGAATAACCTCTCCCATCTTCTAAAAAGGTGAATATTTACTAATTTCCTCACATTTCTATGTCTGTAAACTCGACAGGACTTCTTCTGACTGTGAGCTAAAACATGGAGAATATGCTAACTTTGACTTCAGGGAGGAGTTCATTGTTTTAAACAAATAATTGTTCGATGTATTGATAACGACAATAACTGCTGCACTAACTTGCCTGAGGTATTTGGAGACACCGTTACTTAAACAAAGGTTAAAGTTAAAGTCAAAATATTCATTTATTCACATGTATATATAAATAGAAATATATAAACACCTCGGGCAAATCTCCTATGAGACTGTTGGAAAGTAAATATGAGTATTACTCACACCCGTAACTGTATCTTAACGATACTTTTTATAGTTTGTTCTCACTCCTCTAACAGAAAAACTAACAAACTCTGACCTTCGTGCTCTTATTTGCCATCATAAATGTTTATTGCCTTTAATTTTACTAAATTTGATTCAGTTTAAAAATCTATTATAAGCATAAAGTACAATATAGTAAAAGTAGCTCCACTTTATCAAGCAAAGCATTATAACGATAATAATTATTATTTAAATTACACACAGAGCAAATTGAACCTCTGTTTCATTTACTTAAGTGAAAGATAATTATGCTTATTTCCCTTTAAAGCTTTGGTTTGTAGAATATTCATGTCCATTGAAACTGCTTAGACAATTTTAACGATTCAATAAGGATAAATCTGTAACAATTCTGAAAACAAATGTGTATGTTTACACCCTCAAACTATTTCTCTTTATTAAATTTGATTTCAGAGTTATTGAACTTAATTCCAAGTGAACTTCTAAGTGCACGTCATTATGATGTCAGGGAACAAATGCGCTAAGCTGTGAACCTTAAAGGCAGGAGTTTCCTTCAGTCGAGAAAAATAAAATATACTAATTTTATTGGTAAAAATTCAAAGATTAAAAGTATTTCAAAAATTGCCATTTTCACCTTATGTTCTGAGATGGGTAAAATTTGTGTCTTTTGACTTAATTTCTAAATATCAGTTGACACCTGGTTCTCCTCTTCACTAAAAATATATTGAGCTGTACGACGGTTCAATGTGAAAACCAACAGGTTTTTGTCATGTTGTCATTCAAAGGACTCTGTTGAGCCTTTTAGTACACACACAGCCACACACACGCACGCACAGTAAATTGCCGTATAGCCCCCATTGTTGTTTTATGCAAACAGTCTGAAGCTGGATAGGACACTCAGAGGCATATGCAAATCAGCCCTTGGCCAGTATAGGGTGCACTGCAGAGGTGAGCGTTCCTCCACTCAGGAAAATGCAGATGAATGCCCGTGGATCTCCAAAACTTTCTTTTTGAATCATCAGGAAGACCGACAGGAGCCGGATCAGCACAGACTCTTTACCTGAGGTGGGTCCCTCCTCCAGTACACTCAGCTGTCTCATGTCTCGCATACACAGAGCTGAGCTTTAATGAGAGTTTAGTGAGAGTGGTGGTGCTTTATGGTGCTGCCTCGCTTATGAATATTATAATTAGACACAGGAGGGTGTGCAGGGTTGTGTTTGGTGTTGTGGAGGGGAGGGCTTATTAGAATATAGTCGAGATCATTTTCCTGGGTGGCCTGAGTGCTTCATTGTCCTGGTGAAGTTACTATCCGGTAGGAAAATCAGCTGTATTTATCATTACAGATATTAAGATGAGCGCAGACACGTTGGAACAGTCGGAGGCTCCAGGTGAACAGGCAGGTAAGGACATTTCACCGTTCTCACACCGCTGAATCATCTGAACACACAGATAACCTCGGTGGACATGACTCAGGAGAAGTGTGGCATTGCTCCAATGTGTTTATTCTGTCAATGCCGCTGATGAAGTTTGTTTATTGCCTTATAGATTGGAAAAAGTGGAATTTAAACTTTTTTTTTCAAAATGAAAAGTATATTATAAGATGCTTACTTGTGTGTTAAATCATATTTTAAAGGAGACATTTCAAATTATGTACTATGATATGTTTTCTTATACGTCAATTGTGTTTTTTGTTTTGTATTATTAATTATATACGTTATTTATATTGAATATCATTATAAGTATGTACTATTCTGTTGTCCGAATTATCTGAGTGGATATTTGTCAGCTCAAGTGTGTCCACAGAATTTTAGTACACACTGTTTTTTTAGGTTATATCACCTGTCTTGTGTAATCTAATCAAGGTTGTGGAAAAAAGTTTTTGTTAAAGCTTAATTTATTTAAGCCAGATAAACAACAAATCATTCTTCACTTACTGGTCCATATGATGTCTGTTTTGGTACATCTCCATGAAAACATTTAGATTTCACCACAGGGACCCGTGTGTGAGTGTGTGCGTTTGCATGAGAGTTGGATATGGTGGCAGTTGGTTGCTATACCAGGATGCACCTGAGGCTGTTTGCTGAAAAATTCTTGCTGCCCAGCGGCTGAGGAAGGCAACAAGCAGTAAAAAAAAACCAGGAACAAGCAACAGAAAATGTGGAACTTTTATTGAGACAATGGTCGTGTGACAGAAGTGAAGGTGTGTGCTGAATGTCCCTGTTTTTGTCAGTGTATGATCTTCCATAGACATTCTGCTCATATGTTATTAGGTGTCCTCAGTGCTACAGCTGCCGTTACCTGCATCTCTTATCAGTCATCATGGTCCGTTTTCAGGCAGCAATGCATTATCCTTTTATTTTTAATAAGGTTTTGCTGTTGAGGTGAATGATGTATACGGTGCTCCAAGCATACAAAACAGTGATAGCCAGCAAAGAGTCCACAGCAATGTGTCTTCCCGCTGTTATCAGTGGATCTTCTTAAGCTGTATAAAGACTGTTGACACATTATTCACAATAACATGGACATTTCTGTTTCAGTGCTGCGAGCATCACAGTCTAAATTCAGCTCCCCAGTACGTCTGTGTAGGCAGAAATCTCAGAGACAAATGTAAACAAATGAAAGCAAAATGATCTACATACATGGAGCGATATCACTAACACTGTGAGAAAAGAAACGTTGTGTTAAATGTTAAACATTTCGTTAGAAGGCAGTAGAACATTGAAACAGACAGATGAGAAATATTTTTGAACTTTTACGGGTTCATATTTACAGCTGCTCCACCAGATCAGAAGAATATGTAACTGCCTACGCGTCTGTGCAACATATAAAAGGTTTGTTACATGTAGGTTACACAAATCTAATTAAAACGATTATTTAATTTGTTGTTTTTCCACCAAATTCAAGACAAAAAGAGTTGAGGTGGATGTTGAGCATCAAATATCTTTATTTAACTCGTCGGGAGCAAAGCAAAGAAACGCCAAATTTATCATTTTTAGCTTATAGTGAAGTTAGCATGCTAACCATCTAGCTCCGTCCAATATGGAGTCACTGTAGCTTTGGGAAGTAGCTCGGCTCTGAGTGCGTATTATAACCACTTGTCTCCTAATCGCAACAACGGTCGAAGCTCTTGGCTATCGACCATCATCTCCACACGCTCCTGGTAACAAACCACATTCTGCAGCAGAGACAACTTACGCTTGGCCACTTAGAGTCTCTTTTAACTTTTTCATCATATTAGCTAGGCCACGATCTTTCCCTGACTTCAACCAACGGCAGTGACGGCCTGCACGTAACCATGAGATGTTGAATTATGCTAAAGTTGCTTATAAACTGGAGTGTTGCTCTTATGCTTTAAATTAGCATCACATTTCTCTCTTAATTTGATGTGGCAAATAAGTCAGATTAAAAAAGGATTAAACTTGATAAATATTCAACTAAAATAATTGAAATTCATGTGCTGGTCCACATCACGGTGACAACCTGTTACTGTACACACATTATTAAATTCTCTTTTTTATTATTATTTTCTTAACAACGGACAGTGTAGATTAATTAAAATGAACACAGTGGTTCATATCAAAGATTGAGCTTCTTCTTAAAATTAGTTATCTTAAGAATTTAAAACAGTAAAAATAGTTTGAATAATGTAAACTCATCAACTGAATGTAAACTCATCAACTGCCACATACTATATACTAGCCGTGTGCAGGCTTTGAGAAATGAGTGCAGATTATAAAAGGTACAAAATCAATAACACTCAATGTGTATCATTATGTTTAAAAAAATCTTCGCTATTGATGATTGTCATTTAGTTCAATTTGGAAATGAAACTGAGGAGCCGATCACACATGGAACAAATCATCGAGAGTGGAACTAAGACAGATCTCAGAAAATAAACCAAATAGTTCTGATGCATTAGAAGACATATTGCTCTTGCTTTACACTTACACTTATTTTCCATGAATCCACTGAAAAGACCAAAGCCAGCAATGAAATGATTCTAATAATCAAAATCAAATCCTGATAGTTTATTCCTTTGTGCCATTGAACTGCATTGTGGTCTAAAATGCTGTTGATAAAAGTGCAACACAAATACAGTTTATAGTCATTATTTTTATTATTGAATGAAATCAAGACACAACAAACAATTTCTATGAACTAACAAAGGGTAGTTTGAACTTTTGCTTAAAATCCACAGAACAGAGTCCCTGTTCATTTTGGTCTTTTTATGGAATTTGTTGACAATAACAAAAAGTACAGAAAAAGCATGTATCAGCATATTGCTTGATTTACTTTAAAAATAGAAATATAGGGTTATTTTTTTGTATAACAACTCCAAACATCCAACCATTATCAGTAGCACTTTTTCCTTTGAGGGTCACTGGGGGGCTGGAGCCAATCCCACCTGACATTGGTTGGGATACACTACAGAGTGCATATGGTTGTTAGTATAAAGTTACAATATAATGTTTGCCCTGAAGACTAACAGAAGAATCCCTTTAAATGTGTGTCTGCTAACCATGTTTGTGTGCGGGTGTCTGTGTGTGTTTCTGTGTGTGAGTCAGTGCATATGCGTGTGTGAGATAAAGCCTTGCATGAAGGCTCAGGGCTGATTTGCATGTCTTGGTCATTTACATACTGGAGTTTTGGGCCATGAAGATGGTTGTGTTGGGGGGGTTAGAAGAGGGGGAGGGGGGAGAAGGGGGTGGGATTGTAGACAGAGAGAGATAGAAAGAGAGGGAGAGAGAGTCCAGGTGGGGTTGGGGGTATTTGCATTGTGTCTCCAGTAGCTCTCTCAAATACCTGTCTCCCCCCCCCCTGCCTCCCTCTCTCTCTCTCTCTCTCTCTCTCTCTCTCTCTCTCTCTCTCTCTCTCTCTCTCTCTCTTGCATGTTCTCTCTCTCTCTCGCTCACACACACACACCCACACACACAGTCACCCTATTTGGCATTCAAATGAAGCTTTATCCAGCTTCATGAGATCTCTCCCTTCCACCCTCTCCCGCCCTGCCCGCTCCGCACACACTCGACACAGAGCGCAGTGTATCCTTTCCTGTGTATTCACGTCCCAGTAATCATTTTAAACACCACTGCGAGACAATCAGCAGGAGTAGAGAAAGAAAATAGATGATTCACCTCAGTGAAAGCACCAATACCACATATCAAAATCATCCTTATAATACATGTGGAGGTTAAAATATCACTGAAGTTTAATCAGGAGAATTAATATAAAGTATAAACATATCAAAAGTACAGCCTCTTCGACGTTTATGTTATCAGATCACTAGACTCACTTCACCTGGTTAAAATTATCCTGATTAATCAAATGAATGTCAGCTTTTTTAATCTTAGCTTAAATAATGAGGATAACTGCTTCATGATTAATTATGGATTAGTGTGTAAGCGTTGTCAAATTGATCTGTTTCTGTTGTACTTAGGTGTATTTATATCTGATTTTAACGTTTTTTCATGTCTGTGTTATAACATTTCAATTTGTGAGAAACCCACAGTATAAACACACATCACTAACACTCAATGGATTTTAGCCTAATTCTGTTCATCTCTGTCTTTCTTTTTTACATTTAGACCAAAATGGACTCAACTTCAGTCGACACGTGAGTAACAGAGTACCTCGTCACTTCTTTGGTTTTAATCAGCAGGATTTAGTTTTCTTTGTTCGACATGTAGTATCCTTTTCGTGTTTGATCAGACAGAGGGATGTTTGTGTGCAGTAGTGGGTGAAACCTTGATGAAGCCAGTTAAGGACAAACCTGGATCAAATCAATTGAATGATCAATATTTGACATTAAAAAATGATGTGTCTTAGACCCACATTGCTACTCAATTTCTGTAACTCATCTGCTGTAAGGGTGGCTTCTTAAGTTTGATTTAAAGTTTGATTTTTAAGAATCAGACCCAAATATAAACTTGTACTGTAGCTTATAGCAAATGCTATTCAGAGGGAAATAGTGTATTTGTTGGGAACTATTTTCTGCTCAGGATAGTGATTTCCTAGCAAGCTGCTCATAATTTAACCAAAGATTTATATTTGTTTATTGAAAAAGTTTTGAGGAGTTTTCAGTGAATGGCTCAGTAATTTCCTGCCACAGGTGGGTTTTTACAGCCGCAGTGGGAATGACTGCAAACAAATTACTGGGGTTGTGTTCATCATAAGGAAGGAACATGTTTCCCAGTGACGGGTTAAAAAAGTTGCTGAACAACAAAAGAGCTAATGTAAAAAGGAACAAGACACATCAGACCTTCTTACTCATTCATCGGATTAATTCAATATTAGTTTTGAACTTTTAATGGGATTTGTGGGTATGGAGGATCAAACAACTTTATGTAAGTCTGTATTCTTTGGCAGACTCAATAACGGAGCTCAGTTGGAATATAAACAGCCCGGAGCAAAGTGAAGGGTACAAAATGTATCTTTATCCGAGTCGTTGAATTGACTTTTGGATGTCTAACATCCTCAGGATAAACTACCTGTCCTCAGCACAGATGTCAATAATGGATGCCACCTCTTCATAAGCACCTCAAATAGTTTGAAGCTATTTAGATACTTCTCCAAACAGACCTTTTGGCAGCGGAGCGCGGTTCTCTCAGTGCTCATGTTTTCAGGAAGTGCCATGGCTCTCAGGGGTGGGGTGGTTGGGCGGTGGGGTATTTGCATACTGGCTTGCCCGAGGGGAGGGAAAGACTCTCCATCACTCTTTGTATAATGTTCAGTGACCAAACTGGTCCTGGAGCCATACTAGGATTCTTATTCTCTCAACTGTCTAAAAACATATTGTTTCAAACTGTTTTTTTTTCTCCTTTCAACACCGTAGATAAAGACAGAGAACATCCACGACTCACCCCACCTAGGCTCGTTGAAGACATGTCACCTGACACAGAGCTCTCAGTTGCCTGGAGGTCAGCTGCCTGGGGTGAGACACAGACACTAAGATCCTGTTCAGAGCACAAGTGGTCAGTTAAATTCAGGTCTGAACCTGTCCTGAAGGTCTTGAGATCTGATCACTGAGACCAACGCTCACAAAGACATTGACAAAGACATCTCTTTGTCTCACACTGGGTAAAATCTGAAAATGTTGGTCTTCGCAAACACAACATATTTATACCTGGTCTGAACAGGGCCTAAATCTTACATCTTACAGTATATGAGAGTATCATCAGGGATCAGTTTTCACAGGGTGGCAGTAATGGAAGAAGGGTCTGAAAATACAACAAGGTACAAGTCCACTGCTAAAAGTAAAAGTTGTGCATTTTAAATCTTACTGAACGGGAAACTAGAGTATACACATATTGTTTATATCTCAGTTTTGTTCTTTACTTAAAATTGAACAGTTCCGGTGTCTGAACTGGTGGTCATACAAGACAAGACATTTGTCACCTCAATCTTAGAAACTATGATTGACACTTTTTTTTAGCTTTTTCTAATCGAACCGAAGGGATTAAACAATGTTGAAGTTTTATAACTTTCTATACTTTTTACTTGAGGATGTTAAATCTGTCGTCATTAAGTTTAATGTGATTATATGTTTTGTATTGAAAACCTTAAGCATCATAGTAACTAACTAAATGAATCAATAATTTCCTTCTGAAAAATAGTGGAGCAGAAATATAAAGAAATTACAAAGCATAAAAACAAAAATTTATGTAGAGTAGAAATACGTGAGATGTATTTTCCACCACTTAAGGACTGCAGAACTACTCAATACAAAAGTTCAATTGAGCTAAGACTAATTCTTCTGTTGCGGTATCTTGTTTTTCTTCAGGAGCTCACGTCTCTCCACACTATGCAGGGGCTGGTTCTGATGCAGCAGTCCCACCTGCCTTCTCCCTCCTCCTACCTGCTCACCCAGAACCCCAACAACCACCAAGGTACAGTCTTCAAAACCTTCCACTGAGTCAACTCCGCATATCAGCTGCATGAAAAAAATAAATCATCACAAACCTGTTTTCCTTTGCAGCCATACTGCAGCAGAACCTGCTGTCCCTGCCCAGCCATAGTCAAACTGGTCTTCTACAGCACCAACCTGGACTGGCTCTTACTCCACAGGTAAATCCAGACCACCTACATGTGACATGTGTTGTCGACTTTATCTAGGTTTCATATACTGCAACTTTACTTTTGTGTCACACACTGGTTTCAGCAGATAACCTTGTTAATTGCCTCTTTTACACCAGTTTTTTTCCCCCTGTCTGATCCAGGCCATGAGTCGCTCTGGTCTGGCGGGAACGTCCATGGAGAACCACATGGACATGTCTCACCTGCAGATGCCGAAACACTTGTCACTGCCACTGCAGGAGGAACCCAGTGATCTGGAGGAACTGGAGCAGTTTGCGAAGGCATTCAAACAAAGACGCATCAAACTGGGCTTCACTCAGGTGAGAAGGAGGAAGGACCATTTCATTTTCCTTAAAAACTGAAAAAGAATCTCCATCAGTAGGGCAGTAGGATTCTACTTGAACACATCACTTTATATATATTTCAGTTGCTTTTCAATGTATAAAATGTTGATGTTTAAGAGAAGACATGAAGAAAAGTTTCCCTCAGATCATATATATTGTTTTTATATAAAGTCCGGTATATAAAGTCTGGGAACTTCACTTTCTGGTCTAATTAAAGTGGTTAAACTGTTAACTGTTAACAGATGTGTATTTTGTATCCGCATCTTGTATTTTTAATCTATTGTGTTTACTTATACTTTAATTACATGTTCTCTACAACGTGTTTTAACTGATTGTTTTCATTTACTGTTTATCATTTATTATTTAAGATTTTACAAGCCGTTAAACTGGCATTTAATACTATTCTAAATGAGGACGAGCACTCAAAGACATTGCCAGGTTAAATGAAGGCAAATAACCAAATTATTTGAAATTCTCAACCCTCACAGTGGTACTGATCAGAATTCATAATCATGAAAACAGATGTGTCACTAGTTTCTCTACTTCCGTCAAAATCCATCCACTGATGATGACTGGGAACCTTTGACTACTTGACTGATGATAGTGAACGAGTGTTTGTTTTACCACAGGGAGATGTGGGCCTCGCGATGGGGAAACTGTACGGCAACGACTTCAGCCAAACCACCATCTCTCGCTTCGAGGCTCTAAACCTGAGCTTCAAAAACATGTGCAAGCTCAAACCACTGCTGGAGAAATGGCTGAGTGACGCAGGTACAACGCAGTAACGTTTTTATTGTCATGGTTTTTATTGTAGAACCTGATGATTTTAGCTTGTTGTGAAAAACGGTTCAATGTTGAACAGGGATGATGAATTTCCACGTTCCATTTGTTTGTAGAGAACTCCCCCTCTGACTCAATGAGTAACTCCAACTCTCTGCCGCCCTTGATGGAGGGATACGGCCGCAAACGGAAAAAGAGGACAAGCATCGAAACGAACATCAAGCTAACTCTGGAGAAACGGTTCCTTGATGTGAGTTCCATCGATATTTAATGAGTTCTTATGGTGACACGGCTCATTTTTTATAATTTGTTTTGATATGTTGTATTTCATTACTAGAATGATAGAACATTAAAATATTACTATCTTAATATAAATAAAATATGAATTTCTTAATCTTAACTGACAGGAATTTAAAAGGAGGAAATGATATTTGTTTTTCAGAACCCTAAGCCCAACTCTGAGGAGATAACCCTGATCTCAGAGCAGCTGGGCATGGAGAAAGAGGTGGTTCGAGTTTGGTTCTGTAATCGTCGTCAGAAGGAGAAGAGGATCTACTGCCCAGTGACCAGTTTACCTGTCAAATCACACTACAACTCCAGAATGGTCAGTCGACTAAATCACCAATCTGTAACATTTAAAACTATTTGTATTAGCTTCAGTCTCCATTAAGAGTCAGCATAATGTCACATGAATGGATTATCATCTTACATTTCCACTCTGTTTTAGACCTCAGCATCCAGATCCTACAGCCCTCTGACTTCAGGTGGTGGTAAGTTCTGGTCCTTACATTCACCTACATATATAACCTGATAATGAATAACCTCATTGTGACTGACACTGGGGGTTACCATGCGTACTAAAACATGTATGTTCCCTTATCACAACATTAGCGTGTGAAAGTTTATTGGTGACCTTTGAACTATTTCATCTCTTATCCTCCCATCTAGAGCTCATTTGTACATGATTCTAAAACAGATGGTAGAAGGTATATGTGTTCGCTGACAGCAATCGTTTTGAACTTTTTCTTCCAGTTTCCTCAAATTCGTCTCCAAACAGTTTAAGTCGTGAAGCTTCTCCCAACGGCCTGTCCTCAGGGTCTTTATCGTCTCAGGTGAACCCAGCTTCCTACGGCACACCAGGGTAAGAGACACTCACCTGAGCACAGCAGACCCTGGAGGCTTTAAACATTATTCAATATTTTGTTAAATTCATTTTGTTGTTTTCTTTCTAACAGTGAGATGAGAGAATCGTATCAATCTCGTCATCTAATGTGTTTATATTATATAATGTATATTTATTGAGGGTATGGTTGGTTTTACAGCAGAGTAATAATCTTTAGGAGACATTGCTGATTATTCCTACAGACTGTTAACAGGAAATAACTTAACCTTTTCTGGTGTAAGCCTATTTCCTAACATGAACGTTCGAGGGTTTACTCTCAATTAAGTTTTGTGCCAGTTCTATTTGTCTAAGTCAATAATCCTCTGACCCTCCCTCTGGCCTTTCAGCTCCTGGTACCGCTCCTGGAATCATGCTGCGTATCATCACTGAAAAACACGAACTGCGTCACATGAAGCTTTTCAAGATCTTTATTTGTTTTGTTTTGTTTTTTTTTCAAGAGAGAGGGGTCTGTACACTGACAATTTGACAAAGTTACACAGTAACCCTGTTCTGTTCTGAACAGGGCTACAGCTACAGGCTTAAAACTTAGATGGACATGTAAGACAAGAGAAGTGCAACAACACCACCACCACACGTCTGTCAACACTCCCGCTCGCTCTGAAAGCCTCCAGCTGTTTGATTTGTGTTCATGTGACGCTGTCCTCAGATCAGCCACAAAGATGAAGAACACACAGAAAAAGTGCAGAATGAGAACGCTGCTGGGAATTGTCTCCTTCGGGTCTTAATGGTTATGGCTTGAAGTTTCAACTGTCACTTAATCTGTTTGAATGTTGAAGGATTCAAGTCCAGAGTTCAGTGCACGTCTGGAAGCAGCCTCTGTAGGTTCTCTACAATGATTGCTATTGTTACTGTTATGATGTGTTTATATGTTCGTGTTGTAGGGGTGTGTTAGCAGTTATGATGCAATCCTTTACCGCGTACTGCCGGCCTCAGTAAGAAGATATGTACTTATGCAAAATATCACAACCAAAGGATTAAAAAGATTTTTCATCTGTTCCTGACGGGTGTTAAAAAAAATATCTTTTAGTGACTGATGTAATACACCATCAATAGTTCTAATACGCATTACTCTAATTTATTAAAACTTAGGCTTTGGTATCTTTAGCATCAGTTGTAATAACACTGTACTCACCAAAGTAATTGTTCAATGAAGAGAAAATGCTGGCATCGCATAACAAAAGCAAATGGGGGCAAGAAACATGATCAGATAAGAAAACTGTGTGTGCACGACCAGGTAGTCACAGTATGTCACAGTTGAACCAGGAAGTCAGTGTCTGCATTGAATCCACATGTTTACAACTGTCAACATTTCATTTATTTATTTAGATTTTCTTTCTTCCGAATGCAATTGTCTAACTTAAGATTTTGTTTACAACTTGTCTGATCGTGTCTCCTGTTCCCACAAGATAAAAAAAAGAATCCTCCGATGGGACTTCAGGGGCTCGGTACTTCGTAGATTTCACTCAGGTCACTCCTCAGTTTGCTCTCTGTCACCAGCAGAGAATACCAGGTTAAACGCTTCTAATGTTATATATTATTTCGTTATCGTCAATAAATCTCATGAAAAACTAATTTCCTACAACAGCCGATCACTGTTGCTAAAAGCAAAAAAAATTCAAACGGGAGCAAACTTTTTGTTGGGGATGAATACACGTGTTTGTTCTAGTGAGTATTTCTGGCCGGTTGGTGTATGTGCGACTGGCTCAAAATACACATCTAAAGCCATATTTGTTGTAATGAATAAAGGTATAATTGCGGTGTCTGTTTTTCTTCTACACAGACGATACATGCAAGAAGTATCAGTTAATTTTTGGGTTTGTTGTTTTCATGTGATTTACTGATTGTGAGGAAAATATTGACTACGTCACAGAGACTCATAAAACCTCTTTCAGCTGTTAAGTCCAGGTTTGGCTGCTCTTTTTTGTTTGCCTGTTTATTTAACCTTTTGCTAATACATTGTTGTTCTGTGTATCCTTTGTATATTTTATTTTATTTTAGAAAAACGTTTTGCAGTGATAAGGAACCCTGAGCTGAGAGACTTGTGGAATGTAGTCATCTAGTAAAACCACTATAATTATAATGTTATATAATGTTATGTTTTGACTGATGTAAGTGGAACCAGCGCCACCCTCTGAGTCAAAGGGAATCGTGTTTGACTCTTAATTCCAGGGACCATAATAAACTTGTTTTCACTGTCATAGAACAGAAGGTGTGTGTCCTGGGTTTGACGTTCTTTCTTTGAAACGATGCAAATAACAAAATCAAACTGTTGCTTTCTTTGCCGAGGACCACCTGGCAAACACGTTTACTTCAACAGTAAGAGATTTTTATAACAAGATTTTAGAAGTTTTAGAAAGTGTTGATGAAACTTTGTCTAAACTTTCTGAACAGGCTCCAGATTTCGTTGTATAACTGTGTTTTGAAAGAAACCTTTACCTCAATAAAAGTACGAACACCACGTTACAGAAAAGTCTTTACACGAAATTCTTACTTTCCTAAAATCATGTACATATATTCAGGTAAGTGTACTCTTTAGAAAAGGTATTTTGCAACTTGATAAATCATTATTATGGCCCGAGCACTGACAGGCACTAATAAAAATAAGTGAGGCCCTATTGAAATTGCAAGGATTATTATTATGATTTTTCAGGCAAATGAATTGGCTTTTTGAGGGCTTTAACTTGCTCAAATTCTTACCAAATGTGCAGAAAGAAAGAAAGTGGTGAAAATGTACGTATTCTGGAGGAATTTCAAGGCGCGTCGCAAAATGGCTCAACGGTGCCCCCCGACAGTTGCAGCTCCTGGTACAGGCGACATAGGCGGTTGCCTAGGGCCGATAGGGCGGCACAAGAGACTCATGATTTATTATGACGTGACACATGCAATGTAAAACAGTACAGTAACGTCGCACCATCATCCTCTAACCCCGGGACGCACAGGCAGCACCGGGAAGCGCCGCGGCCACACACACACACACACACACACACACACACACACACACACACACACACACACACACACACACACACACACACACAAGCACATGATCACCTGGCGGAAATGCGCTCCCTGGGCCACTGGGATGAGCCAGAACCACGCCACTACGCTGCCATGAGTGGAACCAGGACACCAGTGGACACAGGAGCTGGGTCCGAACTCATGGGTGAGGATGGGGGGGATTTTTATGAGGGCGAAACAACTGTTGCACAAGTTGTGTCCCTAACATTTCAAAAGAGAGATCGCCATCTCGACTGTATTCAGGTGACAAGTCTTTAACCTCAGATCATCAGCTTTGTTTTTTTGGGATATACACTCTCTCACTCTGTCAGTTTACTACAATTCAAACTCTTTCCACTTTAAAATAGGGAAATTACACTTCACTCTAATGTTCTGCAGTATTCATGAGTTATCCTTCAGCAGAAATAACAAAAAAAAATTAAAATTAAATTAGATTTAATTAAAATAGATATAAAAAAATTAAATTTTAAAGCAATGCGCGCGCACATCCTGCGCAGAAGCACATTGCGCGCACTTACTTAATTTGAATTTACATAGTGTAAGATATTTTGCAATTAATAAGAGACTGTAATCACCGTCAATTGCCAGAATGGAAATCGAACCCAGGATCTTCTTATTTGAGAACGACCGCTCTACTGACTAGGCCACACCACCTGCTGATTCCCCAGAGGAACTGAGCACATTAAGAAGATGGACAAATTATGGTGTGTTTGAGTGTGTCCGTGTTATTCTATGCTGCAAAGCTTAAGAGAAATTATTTTATATTTTTCTACATATTTGCCAGCCTTGTCTTCTGACGCTTTTCAAGAATCACAGTCTGCTGCTGCTTGTTTCCGTTGGATGTCCTGAGGCTGCCCCCTGCTGGCTGCTGGGTTCCTCTGCACTCCAGCTGTTGTCCTGAATTAGCTTTGCTAATGAAAGAATACTGCATAGTCACATGCAGTATGCGTTGAGAGCACAGCATCCTGGTTTAAATATTTCCTTATAACTAGAAGTGTGTTACATAAATGAGATGTTAACATGCGGCTGATGAATACTCAATGGAGGTAGTCAAAGTAAAGAGTAACCTTCTGGAGTTGAAAGAAGCATGAAAGGTATTAACACAATGAGTTCAGATGTTGCACAAGATGTAAGCTTGTTCTCATACAGCTCTTGTTTCAACTCACATGCTTTATGGGACACATTGTGCTTGATATTGATGAAAGTGAGTTGGTTTGATTTGATTGTCCTTTGCCCCACACATAGGGAGTGGTTCTGTTTTTGCTACATTTTATTTTATCGGCCATGAGAAGAGTGTTGTACTGAGCTATAAAGATCAGCACCCTTTAATAATGACCAAATGACAAACACAAAAATCAAATCTATCATCAACAGGCTGTGAGTTCTTTCATACCGTCATGTGTTATAATGTGACGTGTTGTGTACTGTGAGGATGCAGTAACCAAGAAGACAGAAAACGACCAAATTAAGAAAAGGCACAATATATACATTTTAATGATAAAAGAATATGACAACAAGTCAGAATTAGTAGATTAGTTATAAAAAAGTTCTGTCTTTTAAAAGACAATTAGAAGAAGGCCTCAATCGTCTGTTCGAACTTTCCACTGATGACTTCTTCAATGGAAAGACGTTTGTCCACTGTACCAGATCAGCATAAGCTTTGTTTCCCTCTTTGTGTGTTTGCTTCCTGGTTCGTTTGTGTGCGTAGTTCAGATTTCTTTGAACCTGTAATAAAAAGGTTAAAATAATCAAATTTACAATTACTTTGAATATGAAGAGTAAGAGATAAAATGAAATCAAAATACAATATTATTATTATTTTACTCCTTATATTAAAGTGATATATGTAAGTTTTGCTGTAGATACTGACCCTCTGACCCGGGGAGCACGTCTGCACCAACCCTGAGCTTCTTTGTAAACAAGCCTGGACAAAAACTGAAGAAAAACAAACAACGTGTCATTTGGGCTGTTGTTACACAGCTACAGGAATATATTCAAGGCTATTCAATCATCTAAAACAAGTATGAAAATTGTGAGTCTGATGTGAGAGAGGAGATGAGGGGTTTCTTACCAGGCAGGCCAGGACATCGGAAGAGATGAGCATGTAGAAGACGTTGTTCCAGCCATAGGGGGAGATCAGACCGGCTAACAGAGGACCCAGTGCAGCTCCTGCAGAGAACACACCAACGGCAAAACAGTGTCTTTTAATAGGTGACATCAACAACCTTCAGGCTTTTAGACTTTTAAATGCAAAAGTGCTGAAAATGCAAATGTTCAATACAAAAGGACAAAAATGGAAGAAAAAAGTTCATTACTCGCAAAACAAAAAGGAGGATTTATGATTGATTTATTTGCATATAGAGCATAAAAGTTTAATCCGGTCTGAATCTCCACTGGAGACACATTCAGGGCTCATTCTAATACCAGAAGTGAAGTGAAAACATGAACTTAAGAGTTGTTCACATGTGATCGGATCAGCCAACATGTCAGGTATGAACAGAGTTACCAAAGCGCCTGTCTTCAGGAGGAGTGCAGCAACACTACAACTGTTTGCCGAGAGTCAAGTTGATTATTATATGGAATTTTCTGTTTTACTTTATATGCAATTATATTTGCAATAAGGGCGACCCTGCAAACATTGAAGTTACAATCAATTAATGTCTTTGAAAAAATAAGGCATCGGATTTTAGAGGTTACGGTTTTTGATATGGTTTCGAAATGATTCATGGAATGAATTTCATTGTGCATCATTGTCTTTAATGCAAAAAAAGTATCTGTATATTTTTGGACTGACAGTGCATTGTTTGATTCTGAGCATGTAGCCCACAGTGGATTCACCACTGAGGTACTGACAAGTTCATTCCAAAATTGATTTGATCCATTGTTAATATTACTAATAACTACAGGAGGCAAATTAAAAGAGTGATTGAAAATACAAAATGAAGAGTGAGAGGCTGAATCTCTGCAGTTCTGACTCTAAACACTTACCTATTGAACCAGTCCCGTCTATAATCGCTGTGACTGTCGACAAGGCCCTGGAGTTTCCTCTCAGACTCTCGTGGGTTCCCTGTTGTAACAAACACATCAGGTCAATACAAACAGTGTTTTACAGTTATGTCCACTACATGTCAGTGGGATTATACAACAGAGCATTTCCCAAGATGCATCACTTCTTACCAGGTCTGCAGATACAGCTGTAGTGATGAGTGCGTATGGTCCGTTCACCAGGCCTCCACACACCAGCAGCATAGCTACATATGTGAAAACAGTTTTAAGTAAAACATCTTTCACATGTACTTGTACTTAAAATTTTTATTTTTTTATAATTCTCATTTTATTAACAGCATTACTCTTCTTTCAGTACAAATCATGGACTGGTGCTTTCACTATCTCCTATAGGCACAAATACATGCAGAATAAGAATTAAGATAATGATTCATCTCATCCCATGATCATTTTAGTTTCTAGAGAACATTATTACTATTGCTGTAACGATATGATGATTCATGAATCTTAACCATTGTATCATTAAATGTGGCATTTACTGTAAATTAATATTTCAAAACAGTGTAATATTTTCTCTCTCACTGAAATATAGTGTGAATAGACTTTAGAAAACAAGCTCCAGCTATGATTATATATTAAATAGTTAAAATATGTAGACAAGTGTGTATTTATAGAACCTTAATCTCTCATTTCCAGCTTTGTCTTAGAACTTCATTTTTTATTGTAAGAGCAAACTATCAAATAGCTGAATTAACATTAAGAGGATAGAATGAGTATTAAAAGAGACTTACCAACTGTAGTAGTAAGGTTCCTTTGTCCGATGTTATTATAGAGGAAAAGCTGAAACATGAACAAATAATTCCTTACGATCTATGCAAAGATGGAAATAATTGTTAATGTTGAAGTTATTGTTTATTTTATGTGGTGACACTGACCATGGGGGCGGCAGCAATCAACATCACGCAGCAGGTTGTAGCTCTTCCACCAGTGTAGTCAGACACAATGCCTGCCATGATGCCTCCTAAACATTCAAAACATATTAAGACACATTACATCTTCCTACCTCTTACACCTCAAACAAGTATTTTCATATAATAGGATACGTCTAATCAGTCAAGGCTCACAACCTACCCACAATTCCTCCAACATCAAACAGTGTGGACATGTCTCCTGCCTCTTTTGCATCGAAATGAGCTGAAAATGAATAACAAGCTTTAGGATGATGGTGAGGAAAATATATTACATATATAGTATAAAAATAGACTGTTTATAATTGGAGAAAAGAGAGTGGGTTAACACTGACCAACGTTTGAGATGTAGAGAGGAAGCCAGTAGAGGAAAGTGTAGCTGACCAGTTTGGCGAACAACAGACAAAGAGAGAACTCCATCACTCCCTGTGTGAGACACAACGACAACATTAAAAGTCTTTCCCATTACATTAAACATGTGTTAGGAAGAGACCTCATTCTGGTGAGACTGCTCTGACTAACTGCAGCAAAGTAGACAAAGAAAGCACATGTGGGATTTTTCACTACTTACGGAGCTGGTCAGACAGATCCTTCCAGATGGTTACCACTATGTTAAATAAAAGTGTAGAACAAATTCTAATTGAATGATTTTAAAATAAGTGCATTGTCTCTTTTTTTTAAATCAGCAAAAAGGTTGATCAGATCTGTCACTGTGTAGTTTCCACCACCGCCTTTAGAGGGTGATAAGATTTACATTTTCAAATCCTTCACATATTGTATATACAAAGTGTAAACAAAAATTCTAAATATTGAATACATGTCCATTGTTAGTTCGTTGTTTATAAACTTTTAAGTAGTAATTAGAATTCAGAAGAACCAGTTTCAAAATGATCCCACCAGATCAATCAAACCAAACAGTTCTATGGTTTAAAAGAGTTGCTGTGACTCACAGGTATACTGAGAGCTCCACAGAAGCTGATAGCCTCGGTGTGATCCTCAACAATCGCTGGAGGCTCGCTGGAGATGGAGCCGTTGACGGTTCGGGGCGAGTTCTGCAAGAGAGGTTCCACTTCACCGCTGTCCTGATCACTCTAAAGGGCACACACATAAACATGCATGCAAAAGTTCAAGCTGCTTCATTGTTACTTATTATTAATTCATTCATTCATTCATTCATTAGAAACTAAATGTTTCTGATAGAACTCACATGGTGCTGAGGAGGAGTGCAGTTAATGTCTTCAGGTTCTGAACAGAAGAAGAAAAGATGGGAATCAGAAATGTCTTTTTACAGCAGCTTAGAGATGGTGGCATAATAAATATACACCATTAAGCATGAACATGTAATAAGGGGATGTGGGTCTGTGATTTTGTGTGAGTGTGTGTGTGTGTGATGAACAGAAACTCACTCTCAACCAGGAAGAAGAAGCACAGGATCCCAGTGCAGGCGATGATGATGCCCGGGACAATAAAGGACATTCCCCATGCTGACGAGACAAAGACTCCAGCGATGAGGGAGCCCAAGATGTTTCCCACTGAGGTGTGAGAGTTCCACACACCCATGATGAAGCCACGTCTGATGAGCAAAAACACAAAACAGGATCAAAACAAGCACACAAAGAAGGTGTATACCATTTGAAAGGTGTTGCAGTGATTTTGTTTTTAAAAAAAAACCTCTTAGATAGACTTTTAACCCTTTCTGTGTTCTACTATAATATTCCCGTAAAGATGCATAATTTGGCAAAGAAGGTAAATCTATCAGGCAGTGTGACAAGTGTCTGTGAGAATACAGCCTTAATCAAGTTTGAGCACAGAACTCATAATTGTATTTGCATATAGGGCAAGCTATTGACAAGATATAATGTGTTTGTTACAAAGCTATTAGGCGGTGGTAGATATAGGTGACCTTAGGACACAGTGGGGTTAGCAGTTTCCTTTGTTTCCAGACTTCATGCTAATCCATACTGAGAACTTCATGACTTCAAGGCCATATTTCACACATAGATATGAGGTTGAAAACAATCTTCTCATTAGGTAAGTGGATTTCAAAACCAAAATCAATTCTTTAATGATCAACACCCGATTGACTATTTAAGCTAAATACATTTTTATAAAAGGACCACAATATTGGGTAGATTTGGATCTAAGAACATTTTACAATTCTATATCATATTGATCTGCTTCATGTAAACAGTAACCAGGTTATTACAGCTCATGGAAACATGTCTGATCTCTCTGTGTAACAAGGTTTCTTTCGTGCAAATAAACACAATCTATAGCTACAGGCCAGACACTGAAATGGCTGGGATCCCTTCAGATGGGCGTGGGGCTGTTGTGCACACAGTCATGTGTTGTCAAGTTTTTTCTACTGTGGTTGTAGCTCTACTGTTCTTGTCAAGAAGCAGTTGAACCAGTTTGAGTTCATTCAATCACTGGGCTTTGGAAATGAAACCTTGCTCGACTGGCACGTGTTTGTCAGTCAGCTGCAAAAAAAAAGGTATTGAATACTGTTTAGTCAGCGGGTCTGCTCCAACTGTACTCACTTCCCCTTTCCAAACCAGTTGCCGACACAGGCCACCACTGCCGGCCAACCAGTGGTCTGCACGAGCCCGTTCATCACCTGCAGAGTGAAGCAAACAAAAGGAGACACCCCGTTAACTTACAGGACCGAAGCATCATAACGTTAATACAAACTCTATACAGGCGGGTATGGAGAGACCAGTGTTAGCATTCTCTCACCAATCCGTTATAAGCCCAGACATATGTCTGCAGTCATATGATGCAGCTGTGAGTCATGTGATATGTGAGTAAAGCCTGACTAAGCCACCACGAGATCTCTACATTGCTAAAAGGGAAGCGCTGATGAATTAGGTCTGTACTGACCCACACAGCCCCCCCCTCATATATTGGCTTTTGATCTCTTATGTCAAATAGAGATTTTTCTTTATGGACCTGACGGGTGTAAGTGTGATTAATAATTATATGATAATTATATTAACTTTCTTTCAGCTGAAAATTAGATTAATTAAACTATAGTGTAAATTGACGTTGCATCTACATTTTTAGAATAAAAACATAAGACACATGTCAAGCGTGTCACTGAAGGCTTTCGGCCAATCAGAGCAGAGTTGTGGTGGTGTATGTTTACCTGGATGAAGGCGTAGTACCACAATGAGTGGATTTTCCAGTAGAAACCCAGGCCAAACAGACACGTGAACAATCCACTCAACAGCATCCCGACGCTCAGGTAGTACCGCAGGGGCACGCGCTCTCCGAATATTCCACTGTTGACACAAGAAAATGATTAAAGCTCAATGTAACATTCACCCACAGACAAAAACAACAAACAAGGACTTTTCAGCAACAGCAAATACAAACCTGAAAAACATGCCGATGGCGTAGGTAACCAGGAAACAATTATCCAAGACCCCAAACAGTGTCTTATAGTTGTCTTGGTCTAGAGAGATGACACAGATACAATATTGTCTTTTTTCAACTTCCCCATCCAGCAACACAAAAAACTATGGCAGCTGAAATGCAGTGTCAAGCTATGGAATCAAACCAGGAATTAAAACCAAGGTGTCTGCAGTGATGTGGAGCCTGTGCCTGAATCAACAACATTACATGATACCTTAGGTAGATGGTTACAGAATTTCACAGGTCTGATACTTATACTTAATGAATGGTTATTCAAATATATGATAATCTTTACATAGTGAAGGGTTTAACTGGTGCTTGAAGTTTTATGTTGCATTTGATGACAAGATGATTACTTAAGGACCTTAAGGACTCACCAAAAGGAGCCCAGTCACACCAGGTAGCATTGTTGGTTATGTTGAGGTCTGCAGGTCGAACGACTGTGGAACAATTTCTGTGCAACTCACTCTGAGGATCAGAATGAAAAATATTGACAGAGACTGGTGAGACACTGTAAACAAAACAACAGTGGAAGGGAAAGTGCCACATCTAGTTATTGTCACAGTCACTGGCTGGTGATGCGCCTTTGTTCTGTGTACGTAACTGTGCTTTGCCATTTTCTTTTATGAGAGAGTAGACAGCATCCAAACAAATTATGGCTTAAGCATGAATCATTAGCAATTGTCTTAATTTTTATATGGGTTAAGGGTTAGTTTATGATTATCCTTTCAAATTGTATAGTTACCTTAACAATGCTGATAGGTTTCCTCGACAGATGGTAGGAGGTGTAGAAGAGGAAGGTGAGGAAAAGAATAAAAGTGCGATAACTGCAAGGGAAAGATCCAAATAAATATGTGTCAGAGTACAAGAGCCTTGAACATGAACACCATTGACATCAATACAAACATAAGCAGACCGCTGTGTGCGTACTGGGAATTATGTTTTATATTCATACTAATGTATGGATTAAAGTAATAATATCACTTTAATAAATCCTGGTTCAATGTAAGTCCCTAAATCAGACACATGATCTCTGCAGCATTAGGCGGTGGCACTTGTGTAATAACATCTTTCTAATGGTAATAAACACCTGTCAGCGTTCCTTCATTGTGTGTTGTATCACACAGCCTCAAGACATGACAGAATTTCAATTAACACAAACTATTCGTTATTCTGAAGTGAACTTGTGTACCAAGCAAACTTGAAGTGAATCTACAACAGAAGGAACAACAAGAGTCCATGTACATTATGTATCTATCCAGATTGTCAAACGTGTACATTTGAGGCTATCTGCTGTATTGATTTATAGTAAACAAACAAATCACTGGATTCTGAGTGTCGGTCGGACACAACAAATCAATCTGAAGGCATCTCACTCGGTTGTAAAGGAATACTCACTGATTTATAATGCTTTATAAAGCAAACCCCATTTTAAAATTGATCGCCTTGTGCAGAGAATAATTCAGAGAGTTATCAGGCGTGGCCCAGGTCAGTGCCTTCCTTTCTAATTATTTCAAAAAAGATGGAATAATGATACAAGTTGATGTGACTTGTTATTTAATTTCTTATCAATACACGTTGCAACCTGGAGGCAGTGAAAACCAACACCACTGGCTGAGATGTTCGAGATGTTGTTAAAGTTCCTGGTGTCTTGGCAGATTCCTTAAATACTGAATGTATTGATGATCACATGGATTCTCTAAAGATTCAATGAGGGGAGGAAGCTCTGAAATGAGACTTTTTAAAAGCAAATGGAGTTTGGTGTGAGGGACGATCCTCGCAGCTGGAGCAGGTATTACAGGAAACCAGCAGTAATAACAAGTTAGTGACGTGATGTATCGACGCACAGAAACCGGTTCTTACGGTAAAATGAATAAAGAACAAAGAGCTGCACCACAGCTCCACACACTTTTAGTTTATATACGTGCTCTGGCTAAACATTGACCCAGGGAGATAACACACACACACACACACAGGCTGCCCTCGTGTAAGGAAGGTGCCACTAACCGGCTGCTGGGGACAGAACACTGGGAACTGGACGGTGATAAGAGAAACTTACCAGCCGTCCCGAGAAAACGACGTGATGAGTCGCATTCCAGGAGCCAGGGGCGACTTCATGTTGGCGGAAAACGTGTGTCCGTTGTCCAACGAAAAAAAAACAGGAAGACTCACAACTGGGTCCGAGACATGTCCTCCGAGGTCAACTCGTAGCTTACTCACTAACCACAGGGGGTAACCAGCTGCGTATTACCTGGTTGTAGCAGTATATGTTAAAAACAGAACCGGACTTTCAGGGTTGACTCGGGTGAACGCCACTGGGGGTAGAGGTAGACGCTATGTGCTAGAAGAATAGAGCAGCAGTCGCTTGGCTTCGTGTGGGGAGATACATTCCGTGGACCTCCAGCAGGTCTCCATTCCGCCCGGCTGGTTTATATGCTCCTCTCAGCAGACAGCCGGCCTCCCTCCACGCGCCGGGAACACGCGTCCGGTAAGAATAGAAACGTGAATTTGTATTATTATTAGACCCAAACGTGTTTCATCCAACACTGTTTTCCATACGGAGCCTCCCGGTGGACACGTGACTTGCCTGCTCTCCCCCCCCTCCAATCCCCCTCCGCCCTGACCACGGACCGGAAACAGCTGAGGAGCGGAGCGGTGAAGGCAAAGCCCGGCGAGGAGCCGCTGGAGCCGGAGCCACCGATCACAGCTTGTGACTAATTTATTATTTATAATATACACAACATTTTAATTTGATTTTAGATATCCTTGTTGCATTAAAATGTATTCTAGTATGTATTTCCATTTTTGTATGCATTTAAATTTTTGTTATCGCCGTCTTGAGCTATAAATAAACAAGTCCTGGTTGTGAATCTGGAAGGAGGACACTTGCTAGTTAAATCAGAGTCACATTAAAAACTGTAAAGAAGTGCAATAAATACGTTGTTTACTTTCATGGTGTGTCTAACTCTTGTCCAATTTTCTATCATCAAACTGATATGCATCAAACGGACAAATTCAACCCATAACTTAAAAATCTTAAAAGGCTTCAAATAAACAAACATTTACAATTAAAATGCCAAATTACTATAAAATTACTATTGTAATTACTGTATACTGGCAATTATGTTAGTTATATACACTTAACTCATTTGGCCTGATAAAAATAAAGGTTAGTGTATTCAAGCATGCTGGCTTGTCAGAGCGTGAGATAACCTTTAAGTTATTCATATTCATTCCAGTTTATTCAGAGTGTGTTTCTTTGCTGTTAAACACCACAAGGGAAGAAAACATCCAGGGCCCCTCCCCTCAAAGTTTGCAATGAGGGTGATGCTTCCTCAATCCATGATTATTTAACAAGCAACATTTGAATGCCAGCCGGTGCTAACATTAAAATACCAGGGTTTCCACTACATTCATTATGCTGCAGCGGCGGCCTGCTTAGAGGAAAAACTGCACACACTTTCATATAAAGAATAAATAAAACAGTTAACAGATTTAAGTTTATCAAGGAATTATAATTTAACATGACACAGAGTATATTCTTATAAATACCACACAATACCACAGCAAATCTTCAAAAGCATATCTTCAAGTTTACACTTCCCTAAACCTTATTAAACTTTAAAACTCACTTCAGTTATTGCATTGTATCAAATCCCTGAATGAAGATCTGATCTTGCTTGTGTTATTAAACAATAAAAATGTCATTTGGATTCAACTTGTGGGAAACAGGAATGTCCTCTTCAAAATATCATGGCAACCCATCGAGTATCTGTTGTTGTTGTTTCCTCATATTTCACTCTGGAAGCAACTCTGTACTGGATGGATGGACAGAGATCATCCATCTTCTAGTCTTTCACTTAGACTGTATTTCCCATAACGTTCTTTACAAACAGTCAGACCTGAACAACAAGGACCTGGTTTCTTTGAGATCACTTTCCACTGCAGTTCACCAGCTTCCTTTACCGTGAATCCAAATTCAGCATTGTTGAATGTAACGCCTGGGCATATGCTGTGGAAGAGACAAATGGGAAGTGTTTGTGTGCATTTCATGCATATTTTCACTGAAGCTCAACGTTATAATGTAAAGATGGTAAGGCCGGGGACGGTGTGGGCGATGTTTACCTTTGGGATTGTTGTGGAAGACACAGTTGTTAGCGCAGGTGTCGGGGTGAGAGTCCCAGAAAGAGGAAGCACAGCAGCAGAGAGGAGGGGGCTCCAGTTTCTCCTGCGACAGTCTCTCCTTCATCTGAGCTCTCAGGGCGTCAATGAACCTGCAGAGTTACAATCAGTCAAACTTCAAGAAGCCGTTATAATCTGAGGGTGTACATAGGGTTTGTGGGTTTACACATATTCAAGTGTAATCCCCATGAATTACCTTGTAGCTACTTTGTGTTTTTCCTTTTTTCTCCTCTGCAGCTCCACAGCTCTCTCTTCCTCCTCCAGCCTCAGTCGTTCCACAATCAGCAGCTCTCTCTCCTCCAGCTGCTGTCGGGCCTCCACGAGCTGCCGAGCTCTCTCAAACTTTCTCTCTTCCTCAAGACGAATACATTCTTTCTCTTCTTTTATCCTTCATTGAGGACAGACACATTTGAAAGGAGGCTGAACGATCAATTTGTATTATTACGCCATTATTTTAGAAAGTAAATCTAAATATGTTCCAATCACTTCCCTCGCTAAAATGTGTTAAATACACTGCTTAAAGGTCAAATCATCACACAGAAACATAGTATTAATAATCATAGTACAACAATAAGTAATATTCGTCAAAACACTGTAGTCTATTATAAAATACTGAGCCGAATTCAAGCTGCTGTTCTTCAAAATATTGGTCAGCCATCTTTCAGAGCCAGAGGATTGTTATTTCAGTTTCTGATTTTGGTATGAGATCCCTTTAAACACCCCCAAATAAGAGGAAGTGATACAGAGGAGAAGTCGTCACCTTGCGGTTTTCTTCAGGTGTTTCCTGTGCTGATTGTTCTCCTTCACTTGCTCCCTCTCAGTGCTCATGAAGTGGCGACGCTGCATCAGGAACTGAGACTGACGCTGCACAAAGAGAGGCGAGCAACCTGTGACATCTGCTTTGACACAAGTTTGCACAAGTGAAGTCAAGGTTCATGACTTTGTCTGGGGTCTACCTGTCTTCTCAGGTTGTCCTGCTCAGTCAGAGGCCACAGGACCTGTGTGGCTCTGAGGCTGGACTTGAAACCAGGATCAGGCTGTGACTTGGCTGTGTCCCACAACACACTTCCACTGACCTGAAACATACAAAGTCAAAACAGGGTCAGTAGGTTTTGACTGCTGACCAGCGATAGATGTTATAAATGTACCAAGCTGCCAATATCAAGTAATTATTTATCAATTTATCTTTTATTATCTTTAAGTATATGGTGGGTTTAGATCTACCAATCCTTGTAAAGGAGGCAGAATACATCACAGGTGCAGCAGCAGCAACTGCTATTTGATCAAATGTAGTATAAAACAATACAACAATAAATTTGCTAAACTATTCACCCCTTTAGTAAACCTAGACAATCACTGGTGCAATCACTGGTTCAACCAACTGAACTCCACTGCACCAAGAAGCCTAAAATTGGATTTATTATATTTCTTTGCAAAATCTACAAAGCAACAGTCATAAAATAAAATAATCCAGGATAAAACTGTTGGGTTGACTGTTGTTTTTCCATGTAGGTAGCCTGAAGCTGTAGTGAATCACAAGATGTTAAGAGGGAAATGGAAATTATGAGTATATATTTAACATTAACCTTGTATAGTTCCATTATGTCATCACAACTTGACCCAGTATGACTTGTAATTATACTCTGTCTGCAGTTCAAAGGTTATATCACAATCATAAAGCTTGAGTTATTTTGATTTCACAAGAGCCACCTGAAGAATATCAGTTATTATATAAAGCTTTACGAAACTAAATCCTTAGTATAAAACTGCAAAACAGTACTCCTACACAACCTTAAAATGTCAATGACATTCATTAACTCCTATTATCAGTTTCCCATCAACTATCACATCGGAAAATGTGTTCAAAGCATCAGGTTTCAGTATCGTTATAATGAAATCGATAGGGTTAGGGTTAACCCTAACCCTATCGTTATCATTTCAGAAGTTACTGAGGAACAACAATATCAAATGTTTTCTTTTATGAGATTTCAAACTGTGTCTGGTGACTTTTCAGTCATATTATTCGGTAAATATTAATGTTTTTTCATCTGGTCATCCAACTACATTTTCTATTTATATCCAAATAATTGATTCTTGTAATGAAGATGAATAAAACATGTTATACAGAGTGAGAGCCATAATGAAAGGCTGCTGCAATCAGGGTTTTCATTAACCTTGTGCTGAACAAGGGGATATTCATGTTGACTGGTGAAGAAATGATCATCTCCCTCTTCCTCTCTCTGAAAATCCTCCTCCTCGTCCACTTCCTGTTCTGGTCTTTGCATGACATATTCAGCTTTCTGTTGGGAACAGAGGAAAATGTATATTTTATACCCTGAATGTGCAACAGGAAGTATTCGTTTTTTAAAAGAGGAACAAGTGTGAGACACTGACGGTCGCATGTCTGTTTGGAGACATGTTCCATTTGCCTCCGGGAAGGTCTGACGTTGTTCCTCCATGAGAGCTCATCTGACAGGCGGCCAGTCTGAGTCTGATCTGCCTCATGCCTTCACTAGACTGGAAAATCATGGAAATAAATAATCCACCAAGTTAATCATTGTCACGATATTTTATCACTCATAGAAGGAAACAGTGAAATAATTCTCACAGCCAATAACACACTCTGAGGTGAAGTAAATAGGACCACATAGGACTCCCTGAATTATTACAAGAGGATGATTGAGGACATACTAGAATTGTTGGACTGATAACAATAAAGATGGTTTTAGTTATCTAACTAATCTCATACCAGAACCATTTAGATAAAACAGCACTCTCTGTTGGACAAATTTTGCAACACAGACATTGTTTGTAATTACCTCCAATACTATATATATTTAATATCAAAGCTGCAATTTCCCCAAAAACTATTTGCCAAATATTACTCTTGTATGTGATGTTTAAACACATCTTTCTTAAACTTTAATCTGATGTAACAGCTTCCCCTCTTCTGGTCTCGGTATGTCTGCCGTACAATCTTGAACCTTGCTTTTAAGATTTGCTCTCATTCAGACCCAAAAGCACAAGTGAGGTCAAAGGGTGATGTTGAGTGATAAGGCCTGGTCGACAGTCAGTGCTCGAGGTCATACCAGAGGAGCTGGGTGAGGTTGAGGTCAGAGATTTGTGCTGGCAAGTCAAGTTCTTTCGCGTCAATCTAGGACAAACGTTTCCTTGAGGACTCGACTGTGTGAACAGGGGCACTGTCCTGTTGACATAGGGTCTTCCCAAATCTGCAGCCTCAAAGATGAAAGTACAAATGGCATGAATGAATGTGCTTCTGGCCATTTAATCTATGATATTAAATATGGGTCATATTGCTTATCTTTGCCATAAAAATTTGAATAATATGAATATGTGGGGACATCAATAATTTACAATAAAAAACATGATAGAAAAAATCAAATCAAATATCTTCATTATATTCAGTACAGTTTTCTGGAAGACGCACACATCCAAGCAGGAAATAAAAAATCGAATTACTTTGCTTAGACTTCAATTATTCATTCATGCTCTAGTGTGGTTATGTTATGCAATAACCTCTCACCTCCTGAGAGCTCCTCTCCATCACCCTCTGTCCTACAGCAGCTCCTGCAGACACCACCTTCTCCCTAGCAGGCAAATGCTGAGTCCACACTCGATACTGTTGTTGTGGGATTCTCCTGTTAGGTTTAACCTGGACATAAAATTGCATGCAATGGGGTATTTGTTAATCTGGGTCAACACGAATCAGGACAAACTGAATGCACAGTGATTTTTTATGTGTAGATATGCTCTATTTCTCTGTTTTAAACTGATATAGATGGAATACCTTCATGTTATTGACTGTTTGTTGGACAAGGCAATTGAAAGCGATTGCAGTGCTGAGCATTCTCACTATTTTCTGACACTTCACAGACCAAATGTTTCATAAGGTAATCAAAATAAAAGCCTAAAAGAGACTCACCTCAGCCCCTACCAGTCAAATTTTGTTTTAATTAATGTGATTTCATTACACTTAATGAGTAAAAAATGATATCAGCTTTACCATTATCTCAGTTTGAGGCTGCTGTCTCTTCCTGAAGACTTGGGCTTGTTGTGCCACTCGGTGGCGCACTCCATCCTGAAATCGTCGCAGGCTCTCTTCATTCTCCCTCCTCTTTTCTGCCTGAAGCTCCTCAGTTATCAAAGCAAGAGCCTAAACAAGACAGGAGAGAACTGTCTGTACTATAAAATGAACAATCAGTACTCTCTATTCATGTGACTATTTGACTGAATATTACATTACAGATTAACCCTTTGCATAAAAATACTTATAAAATCAATGAAATATGATACAATAGTAAAGATTAAAACACATCACCAACTTCGACTGGCGACCAGATAAAAGGAATTCTTATAGACAATGATTTATATTCTTGGCTTGGTTTAGAAAGCAGCATTAGAAAAGGACTCAGACCTCAGAGACCCTCACTGTCAAACACGAGGCTTGGATGTATCCTGATCTATATCTGTGAGTAAAGCTGCAACAATCAGTCAAATCATCAAATGATCGATTGATGGAAAAACTAGTCAAATTATTTCTGCTAAACAATTAGTAATTTCTGTATTTTTTTGTTGCAACAGGCAACGTGTATGTGTCAAACGGAGTTAGGGTTATCAATTCAATATTTTACATGCGGTTTGAATATAATAAATATGGTTACATTTAACATATACAGCTGTGACACAAAGAAAACCCCATGTCAACCACACAACAGCTAACAATCTCTGCTCCAGTCTCTGAAGTGAAGTGCCTGGCAACCTGGGGGAGTCTGTTTGGTCATTAGCAGTGAAGTCCCACACTTACACACGGGTGTTCCTGGAAGTCTGGTCCGTCCTCCACCCAGGCTCCCACCGCCACCACAGGCGGGTTCCTCTCCGCCAGCACCCTGTTAGCTCCGGGGGCTCGGTGCTCCTTTCTGCGGCTGATTGGAGCTTTGTTTCGGCCGCCCGTGGAGACTATGACCCGGCTAGCACTCATAGCTAGCCTTACTATACAGGGCTAACGTAAAGTGCTTCTAATTCACGGTTAAAATAGCCTCTTGGCTCGGCCGACCGTTTTCTGCAGCTGGGCCGTTAACTGTTTAAACGACAAGATAAGACAAATAAAAGCTAAAACCAGCTGTCGTTTGTTTTTGTTCTGTAAATAATCAACAGGTCAGTTTGACTTTCGCTCACTTAGTCTTCTTTTACCTTGTGTTATTTCTCAAACCGTTCACTGGCTCATTACTGCCCCCGTGAGGCCAGGGGAGACACTGTGAGGATCCTTATGCCCTGAATCATCTTTTATGGCCAAGTTTGTGCACACAAGAGGATTGTAACTCCGGTTTGTAGTGGCTCCCCGTCGAAATACATATACTAACAGTATTCAGAGCTACAAATGGATAACGAAAAGGAAAACTAAAATGGCCACAGCCGACATGGAGGCATAACAATGAAATATAATGAACTATAATACACAAGACGGTAACTGAAAACTGAGTTATAGTTAAGTAAACCATAAACACAAGTCAACTAAAAGGGATAAAAGACATCAAAATCTCCACCATGAAATAAATAAACATCATATCGACTATTGAAATGATAAAATATCGCCCACAGCAGCAGATGGTGTTAAATGAAGCTTCAATAATGATTTCGTCTGAGACTCATTCAGCTACAGATTGATAAACATTATATGCTTCAGTAAGTATTTGAAGGAGCAAAATAGTTTGTGAGATTTACCCACAATTCATGTTTTAAGAGGTTGCGGACAACAATGGAGTTTTAAAGTACAGAGGAATGAGATACATTATGTCTCTGATGACACAGATGTTAGCAGGATCATTTTATTGCTGGTTTTGTTTTTTTACATGGATCCATGGACAGTTAGAGGAGTCTCTTATATCCCTTGTCACTTTTGTATTTAGAGAAATTAGACTAAAAGCCTGAGAATGTCCAATATTGTGCAGGTATTTGGTCTTAAGCCAAAGCTCAAACTTTGAACCGGTTGTTATTACTGTTCTATAAATCCTAAACATGAACAGCAGAATGGTGCATGCATGCCAGTCATAATTCCACTCTCTTTAGAAACTAATAGGAAATACACAAGTATATTTTTTTCTTTATTTCAAAAAATTACAGTATTTTATCAAAGGAAAACATACTTTAATGGCACATTTCAGTGTGCAACATTTTCAGATATAGAGATTACTCTGAATTTCGGTGGTTTGGATAAACTTGCGCAGGACGTCTGTGTTTGGAGACGAGGCCAACTGAGGAGACAAAGAGATGCAGGGATTAAGCTGTGAAGTCAGAATAACAAGGGAACTCTTCTGCTGTGTTTTAATGGTGATTTAATGAGGCCATGTTCACGTCCACATCATCATGCCGAATGATGTTCAAGTACAATTGAAACTCATTTAATGACATGGAGGCATGCTGCACTACTAACTCATGTACATGGAGCTGTTTTATGAGCATGGATCAGTAGATAAACAATATATTTGAATTTGCTACTGCCCGGACGCCCATTGCAAACTGGCTACTTCTGCATGGAAAAATTGCCAATTGGCTCGTTAGTATTTAGAAAGGTGAGTCATGCCAAACTCTCAAACATAAAATCTCTCTGTAAAATTACTGCCCACCGACCTTCCAAAAGCTCACTCAGATATAAAAAGAGATGAAGCTCACCTGTATGGACTTCCCAAGCTTGGTTAGTGCAGGCTTGTAGGTCTCCATGGTGACAGAGTCAGGGCCGAGGATGTCACTGTAGCACTGGTAAACGACAGTGGCGATGCGGTGGACCTGGCAGTGGTTCAGTACTGATGAAACAGCATAAAGCAGAAGAATGTAAGGTTATATAATGAAGAATTAAAAAAATCTGAATGGGTGAACACTAAACTGCTGACATGAGGAGGGCAAATGCTCTGCAGTCCTCAGTGACCAGGACTGAAGCTCTTTAAACATTTTTTTGGATTATCAATGTCTTATGTGCACCAAGACTGAATTGACCAAATCAGGATGCAAGGCTGTGTTCCGAGTGAGTGGAGAGGAGCATAATGGTGCTGCATTTCATTCACTTGGCAGGTGCTTCTTTGTCCAAAGATACTTACAAGCTAATTACATCAGGAAAAATCTGGGTTCGGTGTCTCACTCAAGGACACTTCAAAGGGAAGAGAATCAGAACTTTTTCTGACGTTTCAGACTTCAAAAGGTCTCAACTAAGAGCGTTAAGGCTGTTTGTCCTGGGACAGTCAATCGAATGTAAAGCCTACTTTTTAACATCTTTTCAATTTTAACATTATCTAGTTATGTCAGGTATCAACTCAACATCTTTTTGAATGTCAGAGCTAAATTGGTAAATTTAGCTTTTCAGCAAGGTTGTTTATGTTGGATTTCCCCTCAAATTTAATAATTATATTATAATAATAAGCCATTTCATAACTAGACCCCAAATGCAATTGCACACATTTCCGCTTAACATCTATTATTTGAAAAGTGATACCAATCTGCCTGTGAGTGTGATTCTCTAGCATAACTTTACTAAACAAGCAGAGACTGAGAGAAGTTAGTACCTGCAGCCGAAAGCCCAGTTACTATGTTGGGCTGCTCCAGTGATTGGCAGACCGGCTGACCACTGAAGGTACCGGTGTGGAGAGAGCGAAGGAAGGGAGTGACGCTGGCGCACAGATAATCTGCCGTCTTGTAATCGGCCACAGAGCTATCTGACAACACTGTCACGTTCAGCTCTCTGTGCTGAAGACAATCAAAAACCTGGATGAGACAAAGAAACACAGTCAGTACAACACAACATCATTTTGACGGTGGTAATCTATCAACCTGAAGAATACCTGAATGTTTGACTATTGATGATTGTAGTTTAACAACAAGTAACCATGCTTTTAGACGCTGAGGTGCTGCTATGTGATTGGCTTGTTACTGGGTCAAAAGGCAAACCTAATTAAGTGGCCACTGAGTATATATGTACTGACAAAGGATCAGATTATTTATAGCAAATAGCTCTGAGTATAATAATCATGTGAACGTCCTGGTGTTGCTAATGAACGAGAGAAAATAAACCTGTGCATGGTTGTAAATCTGCCATCCGTCTGCAGTAGAGTCTAAACTTCTCCATATACCAACCCAATGTATCACAGAACAGTGTAAATGTGTTATTGTATAAACATATCCACCTTTTCTGTCCACTGAAAAAGCTGGTCTTCTGCGATGTGGGAAGTCACTTGGCACATCAAAACCTTTAGGGAAAAGAACATGAGAGACATTTGTGGATCAAACTCATACTTGTGTTTGTGTGGTGTGAATTAAAGCCAGGAAAGACTGATATCCAACTAAATGTCAAATCAAAGGCAGAAGTCACGCACACAGCTATTTTCATCAGGGTCACAAGCAGTTTGGGTTTATCTCCACTTTGCATTTCTGTCATGTGGTGCAGTGCAACACCCACAGCAGAAGGAGAAATCAAACACATGAAAGCTGTAAAGAGGATGAAGTAGAGGGCGGGAGCTAATTCACTCAGTTCGAAAATCTGGTGAGTTTGCCAACAAAAGAAATGACGAAATAATTATTTTGAGTATGAGCAGATTATATTCTTGATGATTTAATTAACCAGTTTCTCTTTGAAAAATCTAAAGCACAAGGCAATGTTTTCAATTTAGATAAGATTGTCAAAATAATAAATAATATATAATAAATTATTATTTTTATTTAAAACTAAACCAAATAGACCAATTATTGTTGTACCGTACCATACATCCTATTCTCCCAGCATACCTGCTTGTTTTTATCATTTATCTACTGTCCATGGTCAATAAATGCAAAAACATGCACAAACAAATTTCAGTTATTGAGCGATCTACAGATCAATGAGTGGCTGTCATATCTGTGGTCCACAGCTGCTTCACCGTGCATGGAAGCCCTCTTCCTTCCACTCATTAAATCTCTGCAGCAATTTCAGTCAGCAGGAGAAGAAATGTGTGATAAATCTGAAGCCTCCTCAGTAGCCCAGTGCTATCACACATGGCTGCTGACAATATTCATCTTGATTAAACCATGTGCGAAAGACATCGGGCTGAGAGAAACTACATCCACCGCTGCACACATGAGAGCGATTGGTTATAACTCTGAGCTGTGGATAGCCAGGGCTCATTAATCCTGTGTGCCATGGCCTACTTTCCCACTTTTACATCTGAAGTGGGGCTCCATGTTATATTCTCAATATACAAAACAGTGCAAATGCTACAAGAACACATCAGTTACATATGTGACCATATACAAAATAAGAAGTTTGTTCTGTCATTTAAACAGCTTCACAAACTGTTTTCATTCTGCAATTCTTACATTTACCCACCGATATATAATTTTCTTTCTTTCATTTCTTGCATAACAATTGACTGGACACAGACAAAGTAATATTCTCTTAATTTAGAAGGGTTGGGGTAATCAGGAGCAAACTCATTTAACTGGATGGTCTTTGAGTTTGCAGCAGCCTGGTGCCTTCTGTGTGAATAATGAAACAACAGACACATTCTGAAGTGATGTTCTCAGCTTCTTTGTCACTCACTTTCGGGTTTTCCTTGTGTCTGTAGAAAACACATGCTGACTCCTTGCTGGTTTGTCCAGTTACAGCTCGGCTCCTCTCGTTCCAAACTGATGCATGTCCCACTTTGTCCCAGTTTGCAGAGGTGAGAACGTACACTGACAGAAACCCTGTGAAGAAAGAGCCTCTCAGAATTCAACAATGGCTCACATTGGAATTATTCTGATGTTTTAGATGCTTAGTTTATTTGCTGGTTCGGAAATGCACTCAAATATAGTTTGAAGATGCTACATTAAACCTTTCTACTTTCTTCTTTTGTCAAAGCTAAAAAACAATGGGAAAAATTTAACTATTGTAATTTAAAGTGGAAACTTTGAATTAATAATTTAATAGATTATTTGATCATTTAATACTAGTTCATATTACCAAACATTCATTGGTTTCAGCTTCTGATCTATGATGATGTCTGCTTCTCTTCAATGTATGGTATGATAAAATGAACCTATTTGGGTTTAAGACTATTGACACATAATAAATAGACAATAAGAAAAACCAAAATAATCATTAGTGGCTCTGTTGTAAGAGAAGCCCTAACATATGGTATTCAGGACTGCCATGAAAAAATGCATATTATAGTTTCCCACAGAACAAGATGATATGTTCTGGTTTCTTGTTTTGTCTTAGAAACAGTGAAAGGCCAAAAATATTTTAGTTAGTTATCATGAGCACCGACGAAAATAATCACATCTTCATATCCAGGAAAATAAAATAGCAAATATTTGACATTTTCTTTAAAAAGCAAACACAAAAGAGGTTCACGAACCAAGGCAATAAAGCTGCGGGCCAAAAAGTATAAAACAAATTACTCAAAAAGGTGCTAAAACGCTAATTTCTCACTATGAGCAACACCTTTAACATGAAATATTTCCCCTAATATATATGATCCATAATTAATTATAAATGTTGAAGGTGTAAAATATTGGCGTTTAGTCTATTAATTCTGTGCATAATTTAACTTAAGGAAAAAAAGGTGTTGCTCTCTAGAGAATATATTGTGATAAACAAATTGTGTGCATATCTATGTTGACACCTTATCATCTTTAAAAGCAGAATAATGTCTGCCATATTTCTCATAAATAGCAGACACTGTTCTAATTTCTAAACAGGGGATCTCTCCAATAATACTGAGTGTGGTATAAAAAGGATTCATCACAGGTAAGGTAGCACACAGGAGCTACCTACTGGCAGCGTTGTGTCCCACAGCGAGGACGAACTCAGAACACGGCAGCTTGTTTCCGGACTTGAGTGAATCGGAGACTTCAGGGATCCAGTGCAGATGAACCTCCCTGATTGAAGAGAGATGGGGTTGGAGAAGTAGGGAAAGTTTAAGAAAACACTATAAGTCTCAAATTTGATATTCATTTTGTATTACTATTTTACTCCAACTAGGAATGCAAGTGCCTGAGGATAGTAGCAGGGCTGTGGTACAGTAGATACAGCTGAGCACACACATGTTAAAAAGTAAAGGAACACTATAAAAGGGATGAAGAAACAGGATGATAATACGAGCATCCACTCACGTCAGGTAATAGTTGAATGAGTGTGAATGATGGGAATCGTGTGCTGTGACTTGCTATTAGCTTGAATTAGCTCTGCACCTCCATCATTAAAACACCACAATGGTTGTGCTGGTGTTCATCCCTCCAGTGCAAACCCAGAGACATAAAGTAGACCCCATTATGTCAGACCTTGTAGTTCTGAGGCAGTGTTATTACTGCTAATAACAGCTAACCACCATATTGTCATGTTAGCTGGTCAGTATAGGAGAATGGGAGCCGCATATACACTAAACTAAAATGTAGTTTACATGTTTATCTCACTGGATGGAGCTTTCTGAATTGTCTCCATGCTTTCTGACTTGTCACTTCCCGTGTGTTCATGCTAGCGGGCTAACGCTATTTACCTCTTTTCCTCCAGCTCTCGGCGGATTTGTTCGTCTTCCTCGTTTTCCTCAAGCTCCTCGTCGTCTTCCTCCACAGCCCGAGAATACACCGACAGCACCTCGCCGAAAAACGTCGCCATGCTCACTGTGTTCTCAGAGAAAACGAAAGTTCAGCTAGTGATTCAGATACGCAAATTCAGCTCTTGACAGGCGGCCACAACTTCCGCCCGGAGCGACGCTCCTTCAGAGTAAAAGCCCGGAAAACTTCAGAATAAAAGCATAATTTCCTCAAACCTATCAATAAGGGTTTTGGAGAGATAGAAAGAAAAGAAGGACCGACTAAAGAAAGACAGAAAAGAAGGAATGAGTTAAGGTAGGAAGGGAAGAAAGAAAGAGGGAAGGCAACAAGAAAGAGAGAAAGAAAGAGAGAAAGAAAGAAAGAAAGAATGAAAGAAAGAAAGAAAAAAGAGAGAAAGAAAGAAAGACAGAAATCAATAGAGGAATGAAGGAAGGAAAGAAAGAAAAAAGAGGGAAGGAAAGACTTAAGGAAGAAAGAAAGAAAGACAGAGAGATAATAAGAAAGAGGGAAGAAATAAGTAAGAAAGAAAGAGAGAAAGAAAGAAACAAAGAAAGGACACATTTTATGAAAACATGTAGGAGTTATGTGTGTGTGGAAAAATAATCAATTTTCTCATTACACATAGTCATTTGCCCCTCTGCAAGAAAAATATTGATCTATTCGCACATCTTTTAAAATACATTTTAAAGTCAAAGGTCTTTGAGATGCATCTTGAAATATCCTCTAGTGAAATAAAAAACATATGACTCATGGGCTCATTGTGCATCATTTATATTATATAAAAAGAATGTGTTCAAGTCAGTCTGAAAACAACACTCACATCACCATATGTTAGTGGAAAGAGTTGTCAGTCACTGAAAATGTTCCTCTTGTCAACAGTGCTCCTATACTCCCTGAGGTCCTTCAGGATGAAATTCCCTGTTCGTGTTTCAAGCTGCACTTCAGCTCTGCACGACACACCGTCCAGAAAAACACTCAGAGAATTTTGTACAAAAAAAAGGCACTAAGTTTAGAACATACCCACATGATTTGATAAGCTAAGACGGCTGGAGCCTCACGTTATCTGCTGCTAAACTTAAAAGGCATTTTCCCTCAGATCTTGTCCTCCATTGTAGGTGAATCCTGTTTGGACATAATCTTTTCAGGGCCTGGGAGAATGATTAGAGAGTGTAATTATTATTTCAACGTACATATGATAGACCGCAATATAAATCTAGAAAGATAAGATGTGTCAAAATATTTCCTATGCACAGAAACACATCAGCTCAAATACAATGTATATACATGCAACACCAGTCGCTTCACATTGTCCCAGTGGGAAGCTCAAGGCCAAGGCTGCATGCATGAGTACTGCCTGTCCAACATACTGTATTTCTGCCTGAGTTGCTCACTTAAATCAATGAATGATTTAAAGCCAAGACTCTCTAGTGGATCCACATCGTGGGCATGGTTATACAATACATAGGGGCTTGAATATGACTAACAATTAGGGTAGGGATGCTTGATATGCTATTTTTGTGCCGTGTGCCAATCAAGAATGAACCTGACATGCCACACGACTCCCCCAGCGTCTTACTGGTGATACATAATTTACACGATCGCACAAAGCAGGAAAGCAGAGTTTCTAAAGGACGCTGGCAGATCATCTCCGGCTGTATATCTAGCAGGAAACAAAAGCCAAGTCATGTTAGAGCAAATTGGCTTCAAGTTGACTGCAGAACAATCCATCCTTTCCATTGTGTTGTATAATTCATTTTCCTGTAAGCTGTGCCCTGGGAGATGAGGGACAAACAGAAATGTGATGACATCAGCACGACCATAAACATACTTCATTGTCACCAGAAAATGCCTGGTGTTGGAAAGACAGATTGGATTGCGGCGCAAAGCCTGGAGTGGAATAGAGAGTAAGCTCTATTACCAGGGCAGTGCAATAATGTAGCAGGAGGCCATAAAGTAAAAACAGAAAGGTTTCCTGTCACAAAATGGAGAATCATGCTAGGGAGGAAGCTCCGGGCCGTTGTTAATATAATTGATGGAGTGGAAGGAGAGTGGAAAGCCTCCAGGCTCACGACAACAAGAGCGGAGCGTCAACGGCGGGACAAACTACTGGGAATGCCACATTGTCAACTGACCATAAAAAAGGAAAGAGGACTGTCACAGGACAAAAACCATCAACAATGAGTTTGTCCGGCTTTGTTTGGCTGAGCATGGTGATAGTTGGTCGCCACATCTGTCTGTTTGTCAGACAATTTAGTCAAGAGCAGCCGATCCCTCCTTGGCAGGGACATTCACAGACCTTTTAATGGGCAGAAGTACATTTACTAAAACACTGCCCCCCATCTTCCTTTCCTTGCACCTGCTCATCTTGTCAGTTGAATCCATATATTGTACATCGAGATCGACGACGTGTCTCAGTTTCCACAAATAAAGCCAAAATATCCTGGATTCGAACGCAGCCATCTTGCACATTTGGAGCCCGAGTCTGCCCAGTAGTGATTTGGGAATGGAGCCGCAGTATTAAAATCTTGCAGACCGAGGCATTTGACCAATTGTTTCACAGTCTCAGCCGTCAATCAAGATGTTTCACCACATTTTTACAGCATCAAATAACTCAAATAGTAATTAAAGCCAAAATTATTTGGAAATAAATCAGCATAATAGGAACGACATAGAATGAGAGAAAACTGCTTTCAGAAAAAAATTGACTTTTAGACTTTTTAGTTTGGTCCATCGCCCATCAACTAACATGGAGGAAGTGGAGTTCATGACCTACACTGCAGCTTGCCGACCGGGGGCGGTCAAGACATTTTGGCTTCACTTAAGGGGAGCCGTCGTATCGTCCATCCACAGTTTATGGTTGAATAATGTGCACAGATTAAAATAATATAATTCAATATATAATAATACAAAAATTAAAGGATACAAAAAGCACACAGCTGCTTTTGATGAGTTGGGAAAGCTGCTAATAATTTAGTTTCTAATGATCATTCCATGAATAACTCTACAATCAAGGCAAACAGCAAAAGGGGGATTCATATTATTTTGAAGCAGTGTTTATTTAAAATAAATGTAATCAACCTATGCTTCCCTTAAAATTAGAAGAAAGCATATGTTTTACTTTAATAGCATTACAGAAATGCATTAATACTGCAACACACTTCAGTAGGGCTTATATACTGTGATGGGGTTCAAAAGGTTCATGACGCCTGTTTAAAAGTGGCCTATGGGTGTTTAAGAAAATGCTACACGAGACGACTGAGTGTTCATCAGTCCACACATTTTCTATGTTTAGAGTTTGAGCTTTTCACACAACACCTACAGCCACGCATCCATTTTACCAGACCACCCACAAACGGTCACATATTCACGCAGGGGCAATTTAAAATATGCAATCCAGCTCGGCTGCACGACTGTGGGTTGTGGGAGGAAAGTGAAGCGCCTGGAGGAATCCCACGCAGACACACAGCGAACATGCAAACCCCACACGGAGAGGATCAGTTGCTTAGGAACAGAATTGTTCCCTAACTGTGGGTGTGATCGTTTCTGAGCAAGGTGTGGGTTTTATTCGTTTGAGCTTTTGTGTAAATGGAAACGGGGCTTTGATAATGCTCACAGTGACATGAGGTGGGTGGAAAAGGTGAGCAGCTGCTGATGAGCCATCCACCAGCTAAACAAGCGATCAATATGATGTCAGGGAGAAAGATGTAGAAAAGGGATGTTTATAAACTTTTGAGTTTTTATCAAATACCAGACAATCATACTGACTGATTTTAAAAAGAATGTCAGTGTGGAAATCCACTCTTAAATTTTGTTTAATTCATTTATGAAAGAACACTTTGATTTAGTTAAGCTTTAAAGAACCTGATCTGTTACACGTTTTCTTCAAATTAATTCTGAAAAGTGTGGATCCAGGATTTGAAATATATATATAAAAAACATACCTGTGCCTTTATATTTTTCTTGTTATTTCATTAAACTGTTAGATACCTGGAAACATCTGCATCTGGAACAAGATTTGAGGGTAAATCTATACGACTAAGCAAGAAAAACAGTTCCACTTTTGGGTTTTTGTTGGCAGTCGATAAACAATGAATTGGTGCATTACTGCCACCAATTTACCCTTTGAGTATTGTAGGGGGGCTCGAGCCAAACCTGTCAAAATGGTGGCCAATTCTCAACACGAACCTGAATAAGTCCTGCACCGTCACCGTCCTGGTGGAAAAAAGGCAACAGAAACAGTGTCAACGTCGATTTAAATGATATTCTCCTATTTTAAAGGTCTTCTTTTTTTTATGTTCTCACATGGCCATATCAATGTTCACCTTGTTACCGCTTCTTCTGTCAACACTAGCAGTGGGGAGATTTTTTGAGGGACTCTAACGTGATAAATGGGGGAAAAAAACATGCATTAAACCCTGGATAACCCTCATGTCCTCTGCATTTTTTACGACCCCTACATCTACCGTCATTACTAATTCGGTCACTACTGTCGAATAAAGCCAAAAATAATGATGATAATGTAAAAAAATGAATTAGTCATCATCATTTCCTTTTAAGTATCCCTCCTTTACAAAACGTGATATCTGCTGTAATGTATGTCTTCACTTAGAAAGCAAAGGTGTGAGATCCTCATAACGAATGCACACGCTCTGTCACACACTGATGCTTGGGGACAGGGCAATCGTCAGGCAAAGAGAAAAGTCAATCTGTGGAAGACATTTTATCTCTGCGCGCGCAACAACCTCATTCATTCTGTCCTAAAGCCATTTCTGCTGTGCACAAAGGGAAAGTTGGTATTCTGTGACTGTTTGTGTGTGAGTGTGTGTGTGTGTGTGTATGTGCATGCATGAATGCATGCATGGCAAACCAGCTTTTGTGCAATTCATTATAAATTCTGCTGACAGAGACTTGCGGTGAGAGCAGTGGTGTGTGCGTGGAGGGAATATCAAGAGGACTGCTCCTGCCCGGTGATGGCCTGCAGCTCTAAAGATATCAGCTCCTTCATATGAAGATGCATTTAGGACCCTCCTCCTCCTCCTCCTCTTTCTCTCCTTCCACCATTAGCATTTAGGCCCGCAAACCTTTCCCATTACAGTTAATAATCCTGATTAACACAAACTGCAGTCGGCTCGGCTCGGTAATGGGTAGACACAATGCTGAGAGTCATTAAGGGAGAGAAAAATGTTCTTTCAGCTTTCAGTCATAGTTATGGTTTATAATGAAGCTGTTAATCATCCAAACTATAAAAATCTTCTTTTTAACTCTCAAGGAATCCCCTCGAGAGCCAGAAGAACGTTTAAGGCTGTCATAATCAATATTTCTTTATCACCAATGGATCAAATGAGTGTGTAATGTCATGATTGTCACTCATAGTGGCAAACGCACAGAGGGTTCACTTAACTCTGCAGTCCCTCTCAGCTCGAGTGAGTGTTTTCAACTATTTTGGGGGGGTTTTATGGTCTACATCCGCACCGCCGTGGTTCACTCCCTCATCGACCTTGTTTCCAGGCCCAGCAGGCAGCCAACAAGCACGGATAAACCAACTGCTGCTTGGTGCTGGGCAGCTAATGTCCAGTGTGCGGATGTGTGAAATTGGATGGGGTTGAAACTTCACAAGCTGGAGTTTTTTTTATTCGTCACACAACAACTCCATCAATCTTTCGGTGTAACACTGTGAAAAGCCTTCAAGGAGAGAAATCGTAATTGGTCTTAATTTGTGCATGATCAAATCTATGTGTGCTAATTTTTGAAAAAGCTGTATTCCCTTTGGTGTTCCACAGGGTTTAATACTGGGTTTGATCCTTTTTTCATCATACTAAATTTAAAGGGCCTATTGGGCTGAGATATATGCCCTCCTGAGTGCCATTCTAGTTCTAATTGTTTTCTGTGGCGTGTTCTTCTAAATCTTTTTTTTTAGTTTATATTAACCCCCCCCTGGCCCTAGAAGGTTGTTGGCTTGAGGATTTACATTTGTGTGAAGGCTATGAATATGATTATCAGTGGCTTCGGGTGAGGGTTATTCCCCCCCAGTCTAATGTGGGGCAGCTTGACCTAGACGGCAGAGAAGACCTGTATGAATTTTAAAATAAGTGCTATAATCACTCTCCATTTAACAGCCCCCAAACATATGCCACGCTTTAAACTGTGCATGAATAGTTGTATAAATCTTTCAGCATGCACTCACCTACAGTGAGTTTATCATCCAGGGACCCTGACTTCCTCCAAGGCCATTCATTTTTCATGGAGCCCCGCTGGTGATGGAGCATGTCCACAAGTAGGACTGGGGAATTACTGTGAGAATCTCAGACGCCCTGTGGAGCGAATGCAAAGTAGCAGAGAGACCTCTATCTGATTTAATCTCCCACTTTGCCTTATCGGTTATTACTACACACCTCCATTTATATGCAGAGTGTATAAGAAGTCAGAGAATTTTGAGATGGCTGGATTCATAAGAACAATCATGCATTGTATAAGGCTCCGAGCCAATCACATCCTGCTGTAATTGTTCACATGCTGTCAGATCTGCTATTGTTCTATTGGCCGATGTGCATTTGTATTATGGCGGCTAGCATAGCTGCAGTTACTGGACGTAGAGAAACGCGAAAGTTCAGCTTTATGCAGGATTCTCTAGAATAATTGAATATTGACATTCTTGTCAGGCGATAAAGTTGATCATTTGTCGATGGTCAGTGTTGTGATCTATGCTGCAGTGTACGGTGGCCCAGAGAGCTCAATGCACTGCAAATTAAGAAAACACATGGAAATTCAGAAAACGTGCTGAAAACTGGGAAAATGACAACGGAAATATTTCCAGGAGACCCAAAGTAATGATGAACCTGGCTGTGGTTCAATGATTTGGGAAGATCCAGCTGCAAATGATGAGTAGCAGACTTCAATCACTTCACATTTACAGCGTCTTGAGCTCTTTTGGCCATCGTAGCAATGCTGGAGCAACAAGCTGAAAGCAGCTGGCCTCAACATGATCAACATAGCCGGCTCTGTCCACAGGGAGGGAGATGCAGCTTGATCCTCTGGTGCTGTGGACAATCATTCTCACCTCGTTGAACACATGAGCAGTAAACTGACACCGCTGACCGCTGGAAGACACAAGTGACCCTTCCTGATCTCAACAGAAATGACAGCCATGACATCTGTGCTGATTTTGCCCGGCCATCCTTAGAGGATGACTTCTGCTGACTTTGTTTTTCTCCTCGCCCTGCTGTAAAACAATGCAAGAGGTGTGTGCTCGTGGAGCCTTGTTGCCTCAGATACCAGTAAGAAAGCACAGATATCATTGTCATAGCAACAACCATTATATCCTTCAGTGTGGTTCTGAAATAAGGTGTTACGAAACAATCTTACAGTAATGTGATAATTATGCATTGTGGTGTAGCAAAAGTCAACTTGTTATCGAATGACATCAGGGATGAGGTGGTTGTGTGTTATGAATCTCATCAGCAGAATTCACTGCTTTCTTCACAAACCTGCTGCATCTCAATCCAACATTAAGTTTTCGTGTTTTACAGTATTGCTTTGTGCAATGCATCATGTCAATATATTCCGATAATAGCACAATGAAAAAGTCAAATGTTTTAAGTTGGAACAAGCAACTAAATTCAGTCTGCCTAGAATGAGCAAGAAACATGGAATCTACTCTAGACAAAATTAGTCACTCAAACAGAACATGGACATTTTTTCTGCTAAAAAGTGGTTTGAGTTGCTTGAAAGCTGAGTAGGTCAAGGTCCGGCCTCATTTTAGAAACACCTCCTCCCTGTGTTCTCCTTCATCCACACTTCTATATTTGGAGTGTGCCACACTGCCTGCGGTAATCGTATAGTCAGGGGGGAGCTGAGCTCAGTTTGGTGTTGATCTAAATCAGTGGCTTTCAAACTTATTTCAAGGGTTTTAGTTTTTTACCTCTGCCAAAGAGGTTATGTTTTCCCCCCTATAGACATATGTTTGCTTAACGGATTTCCACGAAACTTGGTAAGGATGCAGTATGGGTCAGGGAAAAGCCTATTACATTTTGGCACAGATCCGAATCAGAGGGCGGATCCAAGAAGCTTTTTTCACATTTCCAGGGCATAACAATTTCAATTGATTTCCCAGTGAAAAAACGAAAAAGACACATTTAGGGAACGGATATCTATGAGTGCATGTGTGAAATTCAATGCAGCTTGATTGAATTTTAGTAGACTGCTGGGCTTTGACTGAGGTATGAGTTATACTGAGTGCCATATCGTTTTGCATAAGAGTTATTATTTAACTTAATAATATCATACTGAGTTTTGCGATAGTTTCATCTTCCAGTTCATCACTCATCACCTGGAGGACAGCTCAGACTCTTAAGCCAACTTTGGACTGGGGTTCATAAAAGATTGTAAAGGTTGACAAAGTTTCAATTTATTAAGCATGTTTTTAAATCAGACTGATGTACATTTAGATCAACCTTTGTAAATGCTCAACCTTCACATTGAACCTCATTCATTAGTCCCAATCTCTTAGAAAGAAACATCAGTGTTTCCATATTCTTGCTTCTGAAGCTAGAGGTGCACGTGAGATCTCTACAATACCAACTTGTAGAAGATTCTGGGAAAAGACTGATAATTGCTCTTAGTTTTATCCATATGCATACAACTGGACATTATCTCAGTATTAGGCTTAAACGCTTCAAATCATGTAGGTTTGCATCATTTAACCGACCACACCCTCAAGAATGCCAGTGCTTGTAGATCAGAGTAAAATATGAAAACTAATCTCCCTTTGAGAACTAATGACCATATACAGTCATTAGATGGAAACATTGGCACCGACTATATCTAGAGAAGAGAAAGAAAAAAAGAGAAACCCATCCCTGGCAGCTGACTGGTTATAGACGGGACCTGTAATGCAGCTGCAGCTCTTCATTCAGATGCTGAGTGGAGCAGCGGATGCCCGGAGAAGGAGGAGGAGGAGGAGGAGGAGAGGAGGCAGATCACGGCTCTGTTCTAATCGCATTTTCTAAAACCCACTTCGATTCACACACTGAGGGCTTTTATTCATCCCTCCTTCCAGCCTGCTCGGGGCATTTTCAGCGGAGTCCAGGACTGAGCGGATTGCGGCAGTCTCACGCGTCCTGGGTGATCGGGGGCTCAGCAGCAGCATCACGTTGTATGAAATAACGTCACCGCCATCCAGTTTCCCCTCATTTACACAAATCGGCTCTCCACTCAAGGACGGTTCCCCCGGACTCTTTCATCAGGTAAGAATGGGGGATTTTCTTCTTTTGATCTAAACTGGCTGTTTGTGTTGATGTGGAAACAGATGCAGACATTATCCTCTGCGTAAAGATGACATTCCTGTTCACGATAGGCTGCTGCGTGAAGATCAGGAGAGGATGCTCTTGTAAGGAGGACGTTGTAAGGCCTGTAGGATATAGAAGATGATGTAGCCCATTGTCCTCACTGCCTCATCTGATCCCTTTACACTGATCAGCAGCATGACGCTGATGGGCTCCACTACAGGGCTGTGATTTAGTGCGTATTTCCCATGTTAATTGTTCCAGATTGGTGTGCGCCTATATTAAAGTGGCCTCTGCCAGTTAATTGGGGTGTGTGGGCGTGTTTCTGATGGTTCTGACGGGCAGCCACCTCTGGATGAGCAGGGGTCTCATGTGTCTTCTCTTCGGTGCAGGTAACCACATGTGCGGGCCGGTGTCACCGCGCTGAGCCCGGAGAGCACGCAGGGGGTAGACTCGGGTCAGAGACACAGAGCGTGGCCGGGGGAAGGTGGACCGGATGACGGACACAACCTCCGAGGCCCCGCGGCTGCCGGTGCCGCTGCGCCGCTGCCACGGGGCGCTCCAGGCCATCAACAGCAACGGCACCTGCGTGGAGCAGCTCGGCTTCTTTCCGCCGTTCTCCTCCACCCTCGCGCTCCTAGTGCTGGTGGCCGTGCTCGCGGGGGTCGTCCTCGTCTCCCTGGCAACGTTCCACTTCCACAAGAGGAAGCTCCGGAAGAGGAAGATCCAGCGCGCGCAGGAGGAATACGAGCGCGACAGTCGCAGCCCCAAGCGCGCAGGGGCGAGCGGGGATCCCGCGAGGCCGTGCGTCATCGTGCGGCCGGTGAGATGCGGGGAGGCTCAGCCCGCGTGCCGGAGCGAGGGAGGCGGGGACGTCACCGGGGCACCGGGGGAGGACGAGGGCGCGCTGCACGAGGCGGTTGCTCTGGACTGTTAACTCAGCGCAACTTCAGGGAACGGGACTGTGGAATTAACAGGAAAAGCAATAAGGCACAAAGAACTCCCACACCCACCTCGGCTGCTTGTAGATGACTTAGAAACAGCAGGTAACAGATAAATGCAGAATACTGAGCAGAGTACTAGGCCTACGCTACAGTGGCGCTGCAGATGGCTGGCATGTTAAATGGAAAACCGGAATAAGTGAGAAGAGAAAGCCAAAAAGAATGTAGATGCTTCCACACAACTGCAGAGTACAATTAATCAATTAACTTCCTATCATGCTCTGAGGTATACAAAACTGATCTGGCTAATTTGATTCTTTTTTTGATTTAAGATGACACGACAATGATTTACATCCATTGGATAGACGTCAGTATTTAAGGTTGGAAATTGTGATAGACAGCCCACATTCGCTGGTGCATTAGTTTAATAAGAAAAACCGAGGAGCGACTCCTCTTCATGTGGCTGAGAATGTCAAAGCAGGACGTGAGCTGACTGTCACCACAAGGACGGTCTGCTAACAATTAAATAGAGAGGGTTGTAAACCCCATGCATTACAAAGATGACTTCACAGTTTGGAGGTCAGCGATGTGAGATGTAGGATACGATCAAATGAGAAATGTCCTGAGGAGACCAGAGAGTGATGCAGGCCTCTTCGCTGCATGGATCCATTGGCTCTGTGAGGCGGAGAGGAGACGTTTAGCTGGTACAGTGCGGGTCCACTTGTCCTCTCAGCGGGGGAGAGGTCACTAGAAATCAATACCAGGTTGTTCTGAGTGATCACCTTTATCTCATGGTTTAAACATTTCAATCATGATGAGAAGTGGTCTGAGATGACAATGACCCCTCCATGACGAGTTTGATGAGTAGGAAAAAAGATTTGACTCTTATGCTAAGGTCATTGAAGTCACTAGATGTAAAAAAAACGAGTTGAACGCAATTTGGAGATTATTTGATTGTGTTAGATAGCGCTCTCAACCACTGCCATCAAAACACCAAAAGAGGAGAATATCTGTTAGAAGAATGGTGTTCATCACTCCGATAGAGTCCAGAGGTTTGTAGAATCAATGCCAAGACATGTCGAAGGTCTTCCAGGATCACCTGGTCGCCCAACATCCGACAAAGCCACTTTATGTTGGATTTCCCCTTTAATCTGTCACCCATCTGCTGGTTAGCCATGTGGCCACACTCCTTCCTCTCACACTCGTATCTTTAGCCAAACGATATCTCCTTATGGGAATTGTATAAAGTATTTGCCTGCTTTGACTTTTGGACCTCCTCCTCCTTCCAAGCCCAAAAACATCGTTTGAACCACAGAGATGTTTAAACTTTAAATCCTCCCTGGGATGTAACACACTGTTGTGTTGAATTATTAAGAGTTGATGACACAACACGGAGCATAATGGCTCGCTGATCTGCCTTGGCATGTCCTCTGACACACTACCAGTATGTAGTTAGACTATAGTGGATGTTGTGGTGCTGTTAGGCAGTGAAAAAACTGCACATAGGCTATAGAAATAGCTTATTTGTTTGCGTAGTATTTTTTCCTTCAATTAAGTGACTTAGCATATTTGCATAAATTACTGTCCTCCAATGTCTGTTAGACATCTGTAGCTAGCTCTAGTTAGCCTGACAGGATGCAAGACTTCTTTGCTGTAGTAATGCACATAAGATATTTTTCTTTGATGTGTCAGATAGTACGTTTTTGCGCTAATAGAGTATTTTCTCTTTTTCTTTTGAGTATTTTTAATGTATTCTCTGACATGTAATAAATTGAGAATCCTTCCAGTAGAGGGTTTCTGTTGAAGCCGATCTTTTCTTTCGTTGATGATCCTTCATATTGCATAATAGTGGGCCTAATAGAAATTCTGTGTCATTCATCATGATATGAATTCACTGTAAATGTATGCCATTATGAGAGCTGGAATGTTTTACAGTAACATCATCTTTCTGGAGTTCATATAATCTGCCTTATCCAAGGATAATATGTACTATTCAAAGTTTATAAATAAATACTTACATTATGTTAACTCGTTGAATGTGTCAGTGATCTTCAAATCTGAATGTTACGCCCCAGGTGAATGTGCAGCTGCCCAGTACATTGAATGAATTGCTCATTTCCATCATTTACCCAGTATATTTCTGTACAGGTGATGTGAGATGATAAGAAAATGTTTGACTGAATTTTAATTTCAGAACACATTTCCCTAGACATATGTAAATGACCCCACCAGGGGAGATCCATAGACTTTGGGTCTTATAGCTACCAAAGGACCACATCATTGCATAACAAATTCTCATAATAAATGAACTTCATGTCCTGTAGAACCTTGTCTGTCAAATACAGAATCAGATCCACTGCATATACAACATAATGTCTTCTCATTGGACGACATCAATCTTTCAGTGACCTCCTGACATGAAGGTTATCAACGGAAGTACCGCTCTTAATCTCTACAGCCTTATGGCCTGTGATGGCGCCATGGCATGTCTCATTGGAGGTCAGTGGAAGTGAATCAGCAGCAGCAGTCAGTGGGTTGGCCAGGTACCAGGAGACAATGTTCCTAATTGTCCCCTGCAAAAAAAAGACAGGGGATGTGAGGTAGTCTTTGGCAAGACTCCAGATCTGGAAGATGCACTGACAGACTCTCCGCCTATCGTATCTCACCAGCATAAGTGAAACCAAATGAAACCATTTATCTTGGCAGCGAAATTGGAAGCAAGTCAATGGAAGATGACTAATGCTTTCTACATTCAAACATGTGTTTCCGTCAGGACAGCTTATAGAATAGGTTCCACAATATGTTTTCATGTTGTACTGTTGGTCTGTACCTATCTCACATCTCCCTGTTTGATGTGCAAGTGTGACATTTTTCATCTGCTAAAGACAGGATTGAATTCTCTGAATTGTTTTAGTGGCAAAACACACCTCTTGTAATTCATTGCAAGGTAGGAGGAAGCGAGGGAAAGAGGAAAGCTGGTGATGAATGGATGGACAATAACAGACAGACGGATTGATGGAGGTCAGTGGCTAGGACTGGGTGGAGGTCAGTAGCTAGAAAGTGCCTATAGAGTTCAGTGCATAGGAAACAGTGAAGGTCAGTGGCTGTAGTAGATTGAGGAGAGTGGTAAGGAATGGATGATGGTCAGTAGCGGTCAGTCACTATCAGAAAAGATGAAGGTCAGTGGCCAGGAATGGATGGAGGTCAGTGGAGGTCAGAGGCCAGGAATGGATGAAGATCAGTTGCTGGCTATGGATGGAGGTCAGTGGAGGTCAGTGGAGGTCAGTGGAGGTCAGTGACTGGAATGGATGAAGGTCAGTTGCTAGGAATGGATGAAGGTCAGTGGCCAGGAATGGGTGGAGGTCAGTGACTGGAAATGGATGAAGGTCAGTTGCTAGGAATGGATGAAGGTCAGTGGCCAGGAATGGGTAGAGGTTAGTGACTGGGAATGGATGGAGGTCAGTGACTAGGAATAAATTGATTCTTAGTCAGTATGGGGATGGGAGAAAGTCCCTGCATGAAGGTTAGAGGTCAGTGGTTTGGAGTGGCTATATTTTGAATAGATGATTGACTGCTGCTATTTACTGTCAGGGTTACAGAGTTGCATTAAAGAGAGACACAGAGTGAGTTATTTTTGTGGGATTTAGGTGCTCAGGGAATAGCCTAGTTATTGTGTACAGCCTAATTTAGAATTAATGAGGCCAGTTTTCAGGGTTTTGTTGTCTCAGGGGATCGGCTCCTCTGAGCTGCACGAAGACTTTACAAGGGGGTTGGTTGTGTGTGGATTATAACAATTTAAAACAATTAAGCAAGATTATAATCATAAATGACTTGCTCCTGGCTGAGTCAATTCTTGGTTTGGAAAAGTGCCACAAAAGTTTAACCTATTTTCTTTCATTTTTAATTATTGGATATCCTTGTCTACATTTTTAGCCCCATTATGCCTCCACCAACAGAGCTTTTAGGAAAGCTGTGATATATTTTACTTCCTCCACCAAGAAGGTTATGTTTGCAGCCGTGTCTTATGTTTGTTTATCTTTCAGCAGGATTACACAACTCGATTTTCCATCAAACTTGTTGGAGGGATGAGGACACGACCCAGGAAAAGAACCCATTACACTTTTATCTTGCTTTCTTGGGTTTGTTATTGAATTGTTGGGAGTAACCTTGGTTTTTGAGACATGGCTCGGACTGTCTCAGTGAATCATTTTATAATTTAATCTGTTGAGCACGTACAGTATTCATTGCTTTTCCCCCTCTTTTGTGTGTGCTTCCTTTCATTTCTGTAACGTATGAAGATCAACGTGCAGGCACCAGAGATTTGCACAAGTTGGAGGTCGTTGGTTTGTTTTTGCCAGACAGTTTCTTTTTTGAACAAACACACACAGAGTTTTACCTCTTACTTGCTTTTGGAGAAGGTCGACATTATTATAAATTATGCAGCGTGAGTTTTGTAGAGAGTGACAAGAAACATGGACCAAAATTGGTATGGTCCTATAAATTATTACATGAGGAACAGAGAGATTTCAGCACAGAAGTATTTAACAGGAGATGCAGAGTGGGTTGCGATGCGTGCAGATTCCAGCCTCCTCCAAGTAGTGGTGGAAAGACTCTGATTGTTCCTACATGGCCTGGCAGGGAAAGTACTGGGTACACTAATTAATGGGTTTCTGGTTGCACTCGATATAAAACTAACACCCTGCCAGCGGGCCTGCCAACCTGCCTGCTGAGGAGCATCAGAACACAAAGGGCCGATGCTTTTTAACGAAAGCAAAATTGGTGAAGACAAAAAACTGTAATGATAAATTCTCCACAGTCCGCTGCGTTATAGATTAGAAAAAGAGACTACATTTTACAGCGTGATTGCATAGGAAGAGAAATATTTCATACGGTAAAGGGATGGATCGGGCCTGCGTGCGCTTACAGCCTCCAAATATTTATGAGGCTTCGCCCTCGACTTTACAGCTCAGTCTGATTATTCCACTGAGCTGTATTAGCAGATTGGCTGCGCGCTCTATATCTCATCTCGCTGCTCCTGTTCTCACCCCTGCTGTCACGGTTCGAGGTGGATGATTTGTCACCAACAGTGTCTGTTTATATGCTTCATTACAGCAGGTTGAAGCTGTGGCTGTGAGGTTACCCGGTGCCACTGCTGCTCTGTAGGCCGGAGAAGGAGCCACAAATCACACTTGTATGAAGGCTGCATTATTTTTTTTTGTGGTGAAAGTTTAACTTTTAAACTCCTCGTTGGAGCGGTTGAACACAATCCTTCGCTCTACACCACATGATATACACATGCAGTTGTTCTGGACCATATTCTCCTGCAGGTCATCCATAATTTCCAGAACCACAACTGAAACAATCTTTCTGGGCCCATGGCCGGCGGTTTAAGGACAATAGCAACAGATCAGAATCATCGACAGTGTGTGTTTGTGTGTCTAGTATTCACTCTTATTTTGCCCAGTTTTTAGTCTCCACCAAGTCCTAAGGGAAAAGACGAGGTTCCTAATTGCACCACTATATTCACCACATAGATTTTAACACTGTGTTTCTGCTGTGTAGTGCTGAGCAGATAGTATACAGTGAGTGTATGACAGCTGCTGCTAAATACTGCTCTGTGGAGATGAGAGAAAAATTACATGATAACTCTCGGTGGGTTTGTCACTAAAGCATGCACCCATGCACGCACACACACACACACACATTTAGATAGAGCTTTTATGTTCAATGATTATTAGTCAAAATACATCTCCCCTGCAGATCCTGGCTGCAATACAGGACCAAACAACAGATCTCATATCATGCTTGCAAGATGATCCAAATGAAAACTATAAAACTACTTCATTACACAACAGGGGACAACCACCCTTAACTCATTTAATAATGTTGTAATGATTATTGAGTGATTTTGTTATAAGTTTTTAGTATTACTTTGTTAAAAAAAAATCTTTTGAGGATCTTAAAAAGTCATAGTATTGTCATCGATTTATTTCGTACTATAGGAGACTGGACACTCTCCACTAAGCCCCTAAATCACAGTAAATCAAACCCACAATCAATTTTGATTAAAGTGTACATTTTTTATTCAAATGTTATTTCTACTTCATGATAATTGCAGTTCCTACATGACCAAACATCAAATTGCATGTGTAATGCTTGTGAGATGGTTCCCTTGAAGGTTCCTGCAGTAAAGGGGGCTCCTGGATGAGATTCCTGATGGATGGTTCTGCCGCCTTGCCTGACACTCTTCAAGATTAATGTCTGCACGGCTTCATGTCCCGTACAGTAATCCATTTGTGGGTCGCTGCATCATTTTGGTGACAGGTAAATTAGAGTTGTGTGCGATTTCTCACCTTGGTTTACAGCACAAAGGCAACTTCACCTCTTCTGCAAAGGCGTGTGACATTTTACACTTTCATATAATGGCGTAGCATTTCTGTCAGTTCGCACGTGACATATTTCCTTCTCCAGAATCTTCAGCCAGAGCAATGCCACTGTACCCAGAGTCTAAGAATAAACATCTTCTGCTGAGCACATATTGTATTACAATAGAATTCGACAATCTGTGCAATGTATAACAGCCTACATTGAATTGTACACACTCATAATAGTATTTCATGTTTATCTTGTTTATTTCAGTGTGTTTCTATCTTCATTACATTTCCCCCTTGTGCTGCTACTATTTTGTGCTGCTGTTTCTAATTTGAATTCCTTCTACAGAGGATCAATAAAGGTAAATCACATGGAGTCATTCCCAAAAATCATTGAAAACACATCAATGAGTCTAATACTGGATGTCATGTCCTTCATTTCAAACTGAACCAATGTAACCTCACAAAAACTGTCCTGCTTATTAGACCGAAGGTGTATTAATATGCATCTGAAAACAGTTTATAATTAAACTTTCCTTTATATAGCATCTTTCAAAACACATTTACGAGATGCTTTCAAAGTTAAAAATGAAACAAAAGACAAACGAAAACAATTTAAAAGTTTGCTTTATTCTCCACGTGGGCTTAGTATTAGCAGACTGTAAAAGTTTTAGGGACTTTAGAGGTTTAGATCCTGAACAGTCCTAAATTCATTCTGAAGCCATTAAGAATCTATCTTCAGCCACAAGAAGGACATCGAGTCCTGCAACAGACGGCACTGCTCCCACAGAGCCTTGATCTCACCACCAGAGCCAGGCAGTCTCCAAAACTGCAGAGACCAGTGCAGCTTTAAGGAGAAGTGGTGCTGTTTTCAAAGCAGAGGGTGGTCACATCAAATAGTGATTCGATTTTTTTGTCTTTTTCTCTTCACTTTGTATTAACTTCACTGATTATTAAAAACTATTCCTGGATGTTATTTTGGAAGCGTCCTCCCTTAGGTTTAAGTGCCTATAATAGTTGCACCGTATTTACACTACATAGATTTCAAATTGGTCATTACAAGCATTTAAATTGGGTTTTCAACCTAAACTAGAATTATTACCAAGCGGTTGTTTTTCTCCACCTCTTCCCTAAAGTCAAACTTGAGCTATCATGTTCAAGACGCCAATATTCTCAGTGTGAACTTGGACCTTTGAACGTCAAAATCTAATCAGTTACTCCTTGAGTTAAATGAGCATTTGTGCTTAATTTTAAATAATTCTCAAGAATGTTACGATAACGCATTTATGGAGGTACAAAAGGGTTTTGTGAGGCCAGTGTGACGTTTGACCTCCAAACTCTAGTCAGGTCATCCTGATCCAATAGAATGTTTGTGCCAGGTGTGGTAAAAATTCCCAACGGGTTTTCCTGATACATCACGTTCACATGAACACGAGGCCACAGTGACCTTTGACCTTCAACCTCCAAATTAACGTTTGTACCAAATTTGAAGAAAGTCCCTCAAGGCATTCTGGAGTTGTTGTTTATGTATTTTTAATCAAAAGCCGCACATTAGAAAAATAATATTTTCCTAATTCACTCCCACACATCAAAACTTTTCAGTATCTCATAGAGCAACACAGAGCCGGACACAGATTGGCAGCGGTGATTACCGTGTGTGCAGCAGACAAATTAACAGACAAAGACACGGCCATAAAGGAAATTAACAAAAAACTAATATGTGTCCATTAAAATAACAGTGTCCACATCACTTTGGCCCTCCTCCCTCTTTCTTCTGTTTGGGCTTCTTCTTCTTCATTGCCATCCTGCTCTCTGGCTGTGTCTTGCTCTTCTTGGCCGGGTTGGGCTGAGACTCTGGTGCTCCATTGGCTGGTCGCTTCTGCTTCGATTTCTTGGAGCGTTTCTTTTTGGCCTGTCCTTTGTCGGCCACTGGTTTGTCGGCCGCTGGTTTGTCTTCGGGGGTAGCTTGCTCTACTGCGACTCCTGCAGGCTCTAAATCAAGCATTGTGCGCTTTTTCCTCTTTTTACTTTCGGGTAGAAAGCCCTTCTTCTTCTTGGGAAGGGACTGTTGTGCGGCCTCCTTGTCAGGCTTTATTTTTTCTACCTTGGGTTTCCTGCAAAAGTTTACATGAACATGAATTAGTTTATAGACCTATGTAAGGTACGACTGATATAAAGAAATATCAGAGCACAACTACTTAAACTTGTCCATAATTGAAGATAAGGGGAAGTAGATGAGTGGAGAATTACCCTCGAAAACCCAAGTGAGATTAAAGAGATAAATCCTGACCAGGGTGTTTTTAGATTAAGTCATCAGTTCCCTGTTACTTGTAGTTGTATTACATTGTTTAGAAATAACTAAAAGACACAGAACCAGTATTAACTAACAAACCTACAAGCCCATTGGACAAGGTTTCGTGAGAAACTGTGCAAAACAGAGACAAATAACAGAAAACAGATCCTTCATTTTATCGAATGTTTTGTTTACCCATCGTAAACTCCACATGAACTCACATGACTCCAAAGTGCTTCATCACCGCCCAGTAGGTGTCCTCCATCTTGCCGGTCCGGTTAAACGTGAGGACGCTGGTCAGGCCCTGCAGGACCGTTTGAAGGGGCTCCAGGTCAGCGGTCAGCTTCTACACACAGAGCGGAGACAGGAGAGGCAGAAAGTCAAACCACATGATCAGGTCCCTCTCTCTTATGATGTCACCATCACACTCACGGCCCAACCTACCTGCTGGTGAACGTGCTTGACGAGGAACTGAGAGAGCTCCAGGGTTTTCAACACCTTCTCCCTCACCACCTTGCTCTCAGTCTGTTCCCCAAGCTGCTGAAGACACTGAGAGAAGAGGACACCACTGGTGTTAGACCGATATCCACGATGAATTTATTACTGATACAGTCACTGTGAGTTTAAAGATATTGTACAGTTTGACTCATTATTATCAGATGTTGTATATTTAGACTTAATTAACTTTGTAAGTGAGTTAGGGATGTATTATTATTTGTTGTGTTTTCATTGTTCTCTATTATAGTTGTGAGTTAATGATGCTTAAACTAATGCTGATACTAAGATATCTCTTGCTCCATGTTCCTGTAACTAAATCCATTTTATGGTTCACTTTAAATTAAGAATATAATAGAGATGTCGCAGGAGGAGAGAGAGAAAAAGGGGAGATGATATGCATAAACGGTCCCAAGCTGGACTCTTAGCGGGGATGCAGTGATTAAATCGTCAGCATCTTAGACCCCCTCGGCCAACAGGACATCTAATAATAAAAAGGGCATTGAAACTCTCTTAGTCTGTAGTGAGAGAGGAAGAGTCACTAAAACGTACGTTACTCAAGTTTGTCTAAACCCTGATTTAGACATTTGCAGCTGATGAGGCTTTAAGTCATATATGTGATGAATGGTTTTCTAACACAATACAATCTGGTTATAGAACAGCTAGAAGGACATTCATTTGTCATCAGTTCTGTGACTATGTATCATTTTTATTTGAATATCTTCCTTTACATACATATTCTCTGTATTTTCTTTTCATTAATTTTTTTTTGCATCTTTTAATTTAATTCTATATTTTCATATGTTCTCTTGTCTACCTCATGTGTGAATTTCCCTGCATGCGATCAATAAATCTTATCTCAGTTATGCTTGACTATAATTCAATATTGGATTATTAATCAACCCGAGTAGCCCACAAGCTGTGTGGCTGACGGATACAATAACAAACACTGTGTAACCCCAGTATTTTTGTCACTGTCATTTTAACACAAAAAACTAAACTGTTCATGATATTCAACAATAAGCCGAGCAGCTCAGGAGTCACTGTTTCATCTTATAAGGACATTGTGCCCCTGGAAATAAAAACAGTGTTGCTGTTTTGATGGCTCAGTTTTTTTGTAAAGGAGGAAAACAACACAGAGAAGAATTGGTTTAGGGAAGAATTGCAAAAGCATGTAATTATGCTAAGCTTTACTCTCCTCTGTCCCAAGGACACACAGAGGACAGTCAATGCCGTATTGACTCTAATCATCCTTTATCACTGTATGACGCAAACTCATAAAGCCTGAGAACAATATAACTAAAATCCCCACAAGCCTAAAGGGGGCTTGGGTGTATGAGCTGTGGAAAAGATGGGTAGTTACAGAGACATATGAATTTGAATCAGGCAGATATTGACAAAATGCAGAACTTCAGTCTAATGGTACCAGCGCACCCACACCAACAATTACGGCTGTAATGTTCATACAATGTTCTCTCACTTTTCATTCGAATGTGGGGTGAAAGGTTCATATATATACATATATATATATATATATATATATATATATATATATATATATATATGTGAGAGGCTCAAATTCAATACACAGCGCATCAGACCGTCTGAAGTAGTTCCAGTGATCCAGCAGAGGGCGCTCACAACCAGCTTGACGTATTTGAATACATTTAACAAATTGTGCATTGAAAATCGTTCGACCTTGACCTTGCAAATACGTGACAGCCTTAATGTAACACTAACAGATATGATCAAGATTCCTGTTAGACCTGAATCAAATGTTTTTTCACCACTTGGGGCAGTGTAGCTGTAAGTAATAACAACATGGACATGTTGTTACTCTCTAAAGTTAATGTGCATTATTCGTATACTTCCGAAGTCTACAAACCTGTTATAGTATGTTCATGTTCTTTAACAGAAGTGTTGTACGTTACAGGTTATTTCCACTACAATAGGACTGAAAACCACCTCTTTCAAACTGCTGATGAATTGCTAAAACTTCATATAAAGTTCTGATATTCCTACAACAGATGGTATCTTCCCGAGTTCCTGTGTTTGGCCGCTGCTCCGGCTCCGTGTTACTCCTGAGATGTACAAGTCATGTGATGTGGAGCTATGTTGACTTACCGCTGCCAGCTGACCTGTGATCTTCACACAGAGCTCTGTCCATGGAGCACCGCTCAGAAGCTTCTGAACCTCCCTGCTCTGCATCCCCCGCAAAACCAGCACACAAGCTTGGCCCTTAAAACAAAGACACACACACACACACACACACACGCGTATGAAACAATGTCCATCAACATGACATCTAACATACACAAGGAGTTAACTGTAGAATGAGCTGCTGATAAATGTAGATTCAGCAGCTGAGATGGAGGGAGCAGGTTGTCAGAACTTTGTTTTGGCTCAATCACACACACCTTGGTCTGTTGCTGTAAATACTACAAGAGCAAATCTGGATTAATCAGCAGACATAAATAGTCCAACAGATTTACACTTCTCTCTTCTTTGCAAGTAAGGTGCTAAAAAAAGACCAATATCTCCAGGAGGTTGGGGAAGTTGGAGAGTAGACCAATGGCAACATAAACAACGGGACTTAGGACAATATGATAAATACAGACCATCAGCAATTTTACACTTTAAAGCAACGCTATGCAACTGTTTTATCCTGAAATAGCAGCTTCCAAAATAATACTCTGGTTCTCTGACTTGGAGTAGAGAGAGTGGTTCCACTTTCATCCCCGCTCCTCACCCTGAACGTCTGTTTCTTGCTCTAACTCTGGTGAGCAAACACAATCTAAAGTGAGAAGTGCGGAACTGACTGATTGCGGGGTTAATGTCAAAAACAGGTCAATAGTATTGTTGATCTGTATATCAGTTAAAAGAACTATACGGCTAAAATAATTTGAAGTTATTCAAATAGTTTTTTACCCTCAATATTCAGCGAGGAAGCTTTTAAAATATAAAGACTTCTGAATAGTTTTTGGTGCATTTCTTACAGCAGCAGCTCCTCTGGGTCATGAAGCCGGGGATCATGGGTAATATCCACTGTACAGTCGTGTTTCAGTTCAGTGAGCGGGACGACGCGGTCAGAGGTCTGCTCAACACATTGATACTGATACTTGATGATCGCAAGACTTTACTTCTAGCTCCTTCCTGCCTAACCACCCAGTGTTACTGACAATCACTTGGCAAACTGTATATAAAACCATTTGACAAATGCTTTCCTTTTTTACCCTTTGTTTCCTCGTCAGTGATTTAGCTACATAACTGTTACTGCTGTAGAAAAAGGTGAAAACATTTACCTGCTGATGTTGTCTGACTGCAGATGTGATGTGCTGCACAACTGTATCCAACAGCTTCACACACAAAACCTGGAAAACAACACACAAGCTGCATCAGTAACTGTGAGTGGAGACTCCCTGTGTCTCTCTGTGACCCTCTGTGTCCGTGGAGTCCTGACCTAACTTCTGCTCTCTGAATGACGGATGACGCTGTACTCACGGGGAATCTGTTGAACAAGTCTGTGAACATCTGAGCGGTCAGAGGGCTCTTCCTGCGGCCCATGAAGGAGGTCAGAGCTTCCCTGAAGACGGCCGAGACGCGATCCGCATCCATGTTACCCATGAAGCTCAGCTGCAAACACACAGACGCCAAAAAGATGAGACAACACACACATTTCTGGGGTCTTGTACCAATTGAGGCATGTCTGTAAATACAAAAGGTGAGATCAGAGTGTCCAGAATAGAAAAGAAGTCATCTTGACATGTTACAGTGGGAAAAGAAAATGTGTAAATAACAAAATGAATGATGACTTAATTCCATGTCGACTTAAGGAAGATGCTAATAAGATTTTGTGTTTGACTGAGTTGGAGAAGCCGGAGCATTGACAAAAGCCAAATGCAACAAAGTGCACTGGAAGCAGATTTTAATTAATCACTGCCTACTAGTGAGTGACTTGTCATTAATCAATGGCACTGCTGCTTTCCTCCACATGTCAAAATGTCTGCTGTGAAAGAGTCTCATTACTTTCAGCTACGTCACTTAATAGGTTTAAAAAAATGAACTTGGAAAATAGAATCTCCATTGTATTTGTATGGAAGCTGAAACCTCAGAAGAGTGTCCAAATCAGAACAAAAAACAACAAACATGAAGTAAATGTGTTTCTTAAATCATGAATTGAATTACTATTTGTGAAACCACCTCATCTTATAACAACATATTGTAAAAAACTGTCTATATATTATACAATAGATAAAAATACAATGTGAACAATTGTATCCCATGGATATATTTAAACGCCATCTGTCTACCGACCAAGCTCGTGGCCTAAAAGCAAAGGTTTGAAAATGTCTTTTCAACCTGGCAGACTAATTGTTGTACACCGTGTCTGATTCGGAGGTCCGATGAAAACAAACTGTGACACATGAATTAGTTTGTGGTGAACGTACTTCGTTTTCCGCTGACTTCTCATCCGCCTGCTGCTTTTCTGTCTCGGTGGTGGGAGGAACTCCTTTCAGCACCTTCACCACGTACAGAGACGCACTGCAAACACAGGGTGTGGAGTGAGTGGAACGGTTCAGTTGAGATAGTTGATACTGTATTGGCTAAACTATGGCACATGTAAGAACAGTATTAAAACCTAATTTATCAACACAACGTAGCCTCATTTTCTTATCTATTCATTGGAAATGAAATTGTACCTGAAGTAGTAGAGACAAACTGAGGAGTCGTTCAGTTTCTGGGCTTTGGTCATCAGTTTCTCCAGCAAGTCATGGAGCTCCCCCTGTCTGTCAGCAGCGGTCCTGCAGTAAACCTTGGACCTACACAGCTGGTTCCTGCAAAAAAAAATAAAAAAAATTATACTAACAGGTCAAGAGCAAACTGAATACCTTCATAAAAGTAAGTAAAGGACAACAGCCTGGTCATGCTATAAATTAACAATATATATGTTCTCCAACGTAAGGCCGTGTCCACAGTTAGAAAGCGTTACCTGAAGATGTCTGCAGCTCGGCGCAGGAAGTCCTGCTCCTGCTGGTTGCTGTCGGAGCTCATTCCTCTGTCGATGAGGTTGAGCAGAGGCTCCACCAAACCCAGCACCAGAGGACTGCCGGCCTGCCGCGCCACGAAAACCTCGATGAGGTCCAGCACCTTCACCGGAGAAACAAAGGGACACAGATTAGAAGTTTGAAAGTTTGAGGACCTTTCCAAAATATGTTTACAAGACCCCACACTGAGGATAACCTACCTTGATCTTAAAGTCCCGGACCAGCATCTTCTCTTTGAGTTTTTTTGTTTTCTCATCCTTCTTGGCCTGGGCCGCCTTCTTATGCTCTGTGAACACAGCTGCCAGGCCTTTATCCAGCTCCATCATGGCGTCATCATCCAGGTCTTCTTCATCGCTGGCGTCCTCTTCTGTGGCCTGAACATTCACAAGGTTATAAACCAGTTCTGCTGTAGAGTCTGATTTGGCCTTAGCCATGTTATCCTCATCTAAAATGTCTCTAGAGACATGGACATAAATAAATAAGGGGCTCCAGCTCATAAGACTTTATGTAAAGATGCAACTGACAAGCTTCCCAAAAGTTAAAACAAATTATCCAGATTGCCTTAACCTTTGTACAACAGAAAGGATTGGAGATGCATCATCCATCGTTACTAACAGTCTATGATGTAGCCCATTTAGTTTTTGTATAAAATGTAACACTGCCCCCAAGTGGCCGAAAAACAATCATGAACCCACCAGAGCGTTCTGCTGCTGCAACACCTTCATCAAGTCCAAACGGAAATTTTGGTCCACCTCTGCTTCCATTTGCTCCTCGTCTTCCTCTTCCTCCATTGCCTCATCATCCTTGTCAGAGTCATCATCTTCTCCTTCTGATGACTCGTCCTGGCACAGTAAACACCACGTTGCAGAATATGAGTATCAAGTGTTTAGTTGAACAAACTACAAAAATCAAAACTAACAGTAAAAACAAGTCTGTTTCTGTGTGATCATTAAATAAAAGAAAATATAAACAGTTGAAGCTGGAACAATACAAGCACAGATTTGTGATAAGATTAGAACTGACCTCCATTTCTTCACCCTCTTCCTCCTCTTCTTCTTCTTCCTCCCCATCTTCATCATCTAGTTTCGTCTTCTTGTTTTTGTCGTCAGTGATAGACACAGCACCGTCCTCCTCATCCTTCTCTGGGTCCAAAACCTACACAAAGCCCCAAAAATACAGTCAAACACAAAGCTGCCAGTGTCACGATAGCAATAAAACCATCTCTGTGACAACCAAAGAGGAGATCCGTTATTGATCTACAGAAATAACTTTCTTTGCCATTTGACAGTGAAAGACCTTGTGTGTGTTACTTACGTCCAAGATGGCGGTGAGGGCGGCTTGGGTAACGTGGGGGCAGATGGAGGTGAAGACGGTTTTGCAGACCTGTCTGATGTGGCGGCTCGGCTGGGACAGCAGGGACAACAAGATGTCCACCATCACCTCCACCCAATCAGGCTCCTGCTCCTCCTCCGTGGCTGCAGCAGGGACAATTCACACGTTAAACTGTATATATAGAATGTGTGTGATTAAATAATCGTTGTGTATAAGTGGAGGCTTCACCTTGCTTCTTCTTTTTCTTCTTGGATTTCTTCTCCTGGGCTTTGTCGACACAGCTCTGCAGGTCCTTCATGATGTCCAGCAGCTCCTCGGGCGCCTTCAGAGGAAACACATTTACAGTATTCAGTCAACATGACTATTTTATCCTTAACATAAAGGGTATGATAATCCAAAAACAACGTTATGACTGTATCAAAGCTCTGATTGGATGTTGTACCTTGAAGAGGTGCATTCCGACCAATAGGAAGAGCTGCTGGAAGGCGCGGCTCTCTGTTGTTGGGCCTTTCTTTGCTTTCTTCTTCAGGTTCGCCACTGACTCCAGCATGCTGAAAGAAGATGTGCATCATTATCTTGGTCACGTCCTGCTGTTGCATCTCAGAGTAGGAACACTATCTGAGGAGATTGTCTCGTCCTACCTGTCCCAGGCCTGTGTCTGCTCAGGGCTGAAAGGCTTGCTGCTCTGGATGGATTTTGGGTGGCTTAGCAGGACTTGGGCGTACTGGACCAGGTGGTAGATCCACATGGTGCCGTCGGCTGTCACACCCAGCACTCGCTTCTGGTTGGCGGCCGCGCCTTCGGCTGAGTCGTCAGCAGGAGGCAGGTGGTGCATGGAGAGGAGAAGACTGGATGGTGGACGGACAGAAAAATAGTGATTCAAAGAGGCGACAGGTCACATGAACAGGGTTGCCATGTAAATATTTACTTTTTTTATTCTGAATTTAAAACCATTTTGCTTTTAATAAAGTTCAACAATAACTACATGTTGTATCCTACTGTAACAGCTGGTTTCTTTCCCTCCACATATCTGCCACACCAGCTTCTTTAACACAGACTGAGAGGAGTAAAGAGACAGCTGCCTGAGGATTTCATGTCTCACCCAAAGAAAGAACTGACGAGCACTGCTCTGGTTTTATCATCGACTGGGACGGAGAGCTTCCCCTTCGTCTCTTCGATGTCAGCCGTAGCTTTCTTGGAGCTGAAGAATGCGTGGAAGAAGACGAACCTGGAAGAAAAATAACAAGAAAAAATATATATTATTTGTCAAGAACAGAGACTTTAGATCCACAGGTCTCCATTTGAGGCAAGTCTCACCTGGCCACATCCATGATGAGATCCTCCTGCTTCTTCACCTGGTGGTTGTCAATAATTGAGGTGAGTCGGGAAACGATCCACTTCCTCAGGCGGACTATGGGCTCCTCTTTCCTGAGAGAGGAAAATGAAAAGTTACTTCCTGGTTTTATGCCTCCATCTTCATCACCAGGCTTGACATGTACAGATAAGCATTTCACAGCGGATATAGACACTCACTGTTCCCGTAAATCCTTGTTTTCTTTCTGCTTGCGAGTGCTGAAGTCCAGCAACTTGTCCAACTGAGGCTTTGTGAACGTGAGCTTCAGCCAGTCCACATAACCCTGCAGCGCTGCAGGCTGGAGGTGCTGCACCACCCTCCACACCGACGGCACCACGGGGTAACCCTGGTTGGTCAGCGAGGAGAAGGCCACCATCACCACCAGCTGTTTGTCCGGGTCCTCACAGCCCTGCAAGAAGTCCGACACGTAGACTTCCATCTCTGGAGCCAGCTTGAAGCGGTCGGGTTTCTGGGAGATGAAAATAATGAGATTTATATTGGTCAAATGTTTAATGTGCGGGAACTCCAGTTTAAGTAGCTTAACAATCACTTCTTAATATCTATATAGAGATATTTTGTTTATGTATCGATCCACAACACGACATGTAACTGTGTCTTATATAAACCTGTTTAACCCAGAGTTCTAAATCGTGATAAAGCTTGTAAGAGTTTAACCTGTTAAACGAGACATGTCCACTGACCTGAGCAGACACCACGTGTTCTCCGTAGTTCATCATCACCTCTCCGGACAGCACGTCCTTCAGCTGGTCCACAGACAGATGAGGCAGGGCGCTGCCTAGCAGACGGAAGCTCAGGTAACTGGAGGTAACAGAGAGGACAACACCAGGAATACATGAATGTTGTTCACTGGAACGAGGACATTATAGAAAGGAAATGAAAATGGAGCTGATGCAGATGGTTTAAAGGCAGTTGGAAACCTATGGGGGATTTTGGAGGGAGTCAGTTTTCTCTACCACCACAATCAAATGAATTTTAGTGCCTTGTATGACATTTTAAGATCCTGCCATGTTGAACTACTGAATTACTAGATTTCTTTTGGTCACAGAATCCCTTCTGTTAAAATGTTGATCTTTTCCCTCTCTTCCTGTGCTGACTCACTGTGTCGGTCCCTGCTGCTGATCCTTCAACATGCCCTCTGCGATGGCTTTACTCCAGAAGAGCTGGAAGCTGTCCTCCTTCAGGGAGAGCTTCAGGAGGTCCAGGACCACTCCCGGGAGGACGCACTCCTTCTTCACCGAGCGGGCTGCCGTCTTTAACACCTCTATCAGCCTGCCAGAGAACATCACATACTGCTTAGATTTCAGAATAATTGTGTGTGGTGTGTGTGACAGAGGGACGGGGAACATTAACCTCAACAGAGACCACATTTAGCCAATCCCAGCGCTCTTACTTTGGGATGTTTTCAGCGTTGATGATGGTCGAGGAGCCCAGCAGCTTCTTGAGTTTCTTGGGTTTGAGTGTTTGTGGGAAACGCTGCAGCGCCACCAGAAGCAGCTGCATCTGCTCTGGAGTGCTGAAGGCTGAGGCCAGGTCAGTTTTCAGAGTGCTCAGCAGGACCTCCTCAAAAACCTCCTCTGGGATCTGACAGACAGGATAACACAGGTTTTTAGAAATAAATAATCTCAAAGCGATACTAAAACTCCTCATGCATTATGTGTGTATGTGTTATTAGGCCCCTGTATGAATGAGAGTGTAACTTGGAGCAGTCACCTCATTGAGGATGTCCATCATGGTTTTATTGGGCAGGTCCTTCAAGTGTTGTCTGTGCTGACTGAGGCTCTGGAGGAGCTGAACACAACCCAGCACCACCTGTGGCTCCTGCAGAGACAAACACATGTTACCCAAAGTTCAACTTGCTCACATTGACCATCATTATTTTTACAATTTATACTAAAGTCTTTCCCACTGCGATGGGTGACATCATTTCCTATTTTCTGAGTTGAGCTGATGCACCTCATCACTGAAAAATCAGGATACATTTTTGTGTTGGAGACACTACTTACTTTAGAGAGGCGACTGGACTGTTGAAGGGCGAGGACGCCGAACAAGTTTCCAAACATAGCATTTCTGATAAGTTTCTGAAAAACACAAGAAAAGGTTGAAAAGGAAAAGATCTCACTCGTGCAGCTGCTGCAGCTGAAGGGATAAACACAGAACACTGACCTTCTTCACTGTCAGCAGATTGTGCTTTTCTTTGACTCTGTCGAGGACACTCTGCAGAGGGACATCCTCAAACGCACTCAAGACCTGAAATAGAAAAACTGTGTCAAACTAAAGTAACACATGTTGATTGTTTCCAGCTCAACGCAGTCAGTGCCAGAACTGAACACTTGTGGTTTGCAGCTCAGCATCAACTCTAAAGCCACATATCGAAATTTTTCCAAGGTTGTTGAACATCTTCGGGTAAATGCGTTGGGTTTATAATGTCCCACATGGACAGAGGGGTGGTCTCCACTCACATGTCCCAGAGCCAGACTGAATCCAGGCCTTGCAGTCTCTCGTGCGTGCCCCAGTCCATCCACCAGCCGTTTAAAGGTGTATTCCATTTCATCTGCCTGTAGGAAACACCGAGCAACACTCCATGGTCAACTGCTGCATACCGAACAACTATTATACACTTACACATGTGGAATTTCTTTATCTACAAATCATACTACAGACAATACCTTATTCAGAATAAGGTCAATAGACAGAATATTGCTTTCCATGTATACCAAATATTCACAGTTAGAAGCTGCTTCCAGTTTATATTTGCTGTTGTTGCTTGAAAATCCCTTAAACATTTAATCAGTAAACTAGAAGTGAATTCATGTCAGTTAACTAATATTTCAATTTGGGAGTTATGTTTTCTTTATAGGTGCCTGATGAAATTATGAAACTCTCATAAATAGTGTGTGTGTGTGTGTGTATGTATGTGGGGGAGACATGACAAATGTTTGCCCCTGGACCCTGTCTGTGGTTAGTCCGGCCACGTCAGACAGAAATACTGTACATATTACTATACAGCTGTAGTTACAAGTTACTTTATATAAATCATTTTTACTAAGAACACATATGGTGTTGTTGGAGAACATGATGCAGACAAGAACCTATAAGTATATAGGGCTGTAAAGGCTCCATCTCAACCACAACATTAAAGCTCTGTTTACATGTTTGTACACCAACAATAATGGATCAATAGTATAATAATGTAGTATTGACAGACCAATCTGTGTCATACTAATGAGTACTTTTACTTATTATGCACTTTCACTTGATAAGAGTATCTTTGTGGTATTGGATTATTTTCACATAACGAATATTATCTGTCATTATTACTGTGATAATTAACATCACTGTTTTTCTCCCAGGGATTCAGCAGCAGTGGTCCAGCGGCAGAGCCACGCTGGGTTTTTAACGGTGACAGTGATCAGCGCTGCTTCACCTTATCGTTGGTCTTCAGGTACTGGATCAGGTCTTCTACCGCCTTCAGCCGGACCTCCTGATCCGGTTTGGCCAGGTCCCAGAAGAAGTCGAGGAAGACCCGGTTCTGCTGCAGGACGCCGGCGGCCCGGACGGGCTCCGCGGTTTTTACGGAGAGCTCCACCATCTCTACAGACATCAGCTAACAGTCAACACCACTACCAGCCCATGCTGCTGTAGCAGGAAACACGTGCCGGTCAGCGCAGCTACTGCTTCCGGGTCAACACTCCCCTTCCGGGTTTTTTACAGCCAATAAAAACTTTATTGAAACATTTCAATATCAGCTCCACACTTAAGGGCTGAGATAAGATAATATGATTTATAGTATACAATTTATAGTCTATATCAAAAATAAAATAATCGTTTTATAATTCATAAATATGATTTCCTAACAAATTTTTAGATGCCAACTACATCTTGTTTTGACTGTAGACAGAAACACTGTATAGATATTTTTTTTATAAAAGCAGCATGAAACAAATTAAGAAACCAAATTAGAATTATTATTACATAATGATTCATAATTTAGTTTAGTCATGTCCAAAATCTCTAGTGGCAGCTTCTCAAATGTGAATACCAATCAAACTATTTTGAAGGATATGGTTAAGTAAATGTAATCATCTAGTACATGCGTGTCATAAGCTGAGGTTTAAAAAAAATAAGAATTTTGAGTGTAGGGAGACTTTAAATTTAAGTTTCAAAAGACAAATCATTACACAAGTCATTAACGAGCAAGAAAAATAACTCAAACCATTTTATTTTTCCATAAAAAGATTTTCTTTATCAAAACTGCATGCACATTCCTTCATTCCCGGAACAGATCAGGAGGAATTGAGGCTGCAGAAAAATAAAAATAATCACAAAAACTAAATCAGCAGTCCGATTCAGAAAGTTTCAGAGTGTGGTTTGTTGAGGATCCTTCAATCGACAGGAGCAGCCAGCACAGTGTCCAGAGCACTCTGAGCATCATGTATCTGCTGCTGCAGTCTCTGCTTCATGGCTTCATTCTGGGCTTTCTTCAGCATGTCCTGCATGTCGCTGATGGCCGCCCGGTACCCCGGGGCGTTGTGAAACACTCGGATGGCCTTGTCGCCGCTGCACACCAAGAAGCGTCCGTTAACGTCAAATCTAAGGTCGTTGATCGCCCCGCTGTGGACGCCGTGCATTTCCTCTTCCAACTTGCCGGTGGCAGCGTTGTACATGGCCAAGTTGCAGCCGTCACTGATGGCCACCACTCGGCCGTCTGGAGACAAGGCCGCCAGGCTCCCTTCAGATGACACACAGGGGACCGTCTTCAGGAGGTAGGGATCCTGCTGCTTTTTGTACTCCACATTTGTGTTCCACAGCTTCCATGTGCCGTCTTTAGAGACAGTCACCATTCTGATTAAAAATAAATGATAAAAAGAGAGCAAAAATTACATGACAGTGTTACACAGCATTTTAAAAAGAATAAATGGTTGGTAGCTTAGATTAACTGGAAACAGCAATGATGAAAAGACATGATATTCTGAGACAAGTTTGATTATTACTGACGATATGCAGTCACCCCTCAGTCTAGAGTGACTGATGAGACCAGAGTGGGTCATTGTTTCTACATTACATTACATTTTTCATTTTTCTACTAGTCTTAGTTTCTGTCCGTCCATAAACACACAGCCCTGGAGTTTCCAAACTAAAATGGGGACGGTGTCTTTTCCAAGTTCTCTTTATTTCAGGGGCTTTATAACTCTGGAGTAGCATGGAGGGCAGGCATAAACATTTCAAGAGTGATGTGTCTTCAAGCAAAAACATAGTGGTGTGTCTGTAGACTTGGTTTCAATAAGCACTTCGGAAGCCTTTGTTACCTGTGAGAGTCGTTGGAAAAAGCAAATGAGTGAACTCCGGCAGAGTGACCCTTCAAGTCGAAAGCTCGCGCCACCTCTTTGAACTCTCCTCCTTTCCCGAAGCAAACCTCCCACACCTTCACGTCAGGAGTGAAGCCACATGATGCTACAAACCTGAGCACAGAGATGAATGATACAAACAGTTACATCACCACCAAAGTCACATACAAGGTTTCTCTCTTGTAGAAACATTAACCTAGTGATAATAAGCGTTGCACTTTTCCTTTTCCTTTAGCATTAAAAATGTATACACAGTGACACAGTTGTTCAGGGGGCTCATGATAAATGTAATTACATGGGCTTTTATTCAATGATTGAACACAGAAAACAACCTAACACGTTGGGAGAATAAGTGTCATATGTGATTACTCCCTAATGGATCTTTGAGTGGAAGGTTTGAGGTGATGGAAGGAGGTGGGACTTTGGACTTACCTGCCACATGGGGAGACGGCAGCATAAGAATTGTTAATCTGATTAGTGTTGATAGAGGCCAGGACCTCTCCTTTCAGGTCCCAGATGAGGATGCTGGTGTCAACGGAGGCGCTCATAATGAATTTACCTGCAAAGAGTAATGTTTAAAAGTTTGCCTGGCAGATTCATCTGGGCAAAGAGTGTTGACACTAAAAACAAAACAGATATGCCCATGGTATCTTTGTTCATTACTGGCTTAAAACACAAATAATATGTAAAGAAGAAAAAGTACAAACTCATTCGTTCTGTACCTGTCTCTGCGATGCCAATGTTGAGGATGGGGGCCTTGTGTTTCTGTGGGAAGTCCTCGGGCGCAGCTTTGAATGTTAAAGTGCCGTCATCCTTCTTGATCATTTTGAAGATTCGAATGGCGTCTCCGTTGGCCAACCAGGTGATGAACGCTCTACAGTGTCGGAGGAAGGGGTGTGAATCATGTGACTGCATCTTAACATTACCTCCAGATGAACCAATAGCATTATTAGACTCTGGTAATCTACATCAATGGGTAAATTGAGAGAGTGAGACCTGGAGTCCGGGCTGAAGCGGACCAGTGTGGCATCATCCAGGTCCACATTGGCCCTCAGACACTTGTGTTCCCGGTCCAGGAAATCTTTGGTGCTCCAAATTCGCACAGTGCGGTCGTCTGCGCAGGAAGCCAGGTACTTGCCATTACTGCTGAAATCAATGCAAGTCACATTGCCACTGTGGGCCTGGAAAGAAAGGGACAAACACACACATGCTCAACGATAAAGAGAGATAAAGATGCAAATCTTTCTAAATGGATCACCGATACACTCAGTTGCTAGTTAATTGAGGCCATCTCGATAAAACTGATGAAGCAATGTGCAGAGACCTATTTTGATTAAAGTGTTTAGAATTACATTTCATATATTTTATCTATAAACATTTATATCAATGACTAAACAGAATAGAAAACAGGACCCTTTTGGATCTCTGACGTGTCGTAATTGTCCTTAGAGGCTCTTACACAAGTTAGAGTGTGTGTGTGTGTGTGTCAGAGTCAGTGAGAGGTGCGGTCTACCTTCAGGGAGGAAGCCAACAGCGGATGGCTGAAAGTGTGTTGTGTGGCTTTCTCCTTACGACTGCGTTGCTTCTCCTGCTTCGGTTTCTTGGGTACAGTGCCTTTCACAACACTGGCCTCAGCTGAAAGACAAACAAGGTACTGATGAACACTGTCACAGTGTCACTCATGATACCACATCATGACCACAGGAACTGATTGAAATCTAAGGGATTCTGTTATTTAAAAAAATAAAAACTCCTAATCCAGTAGTATGTGTAGAACCTTGTCTTTCTTGCACCGTTTAAATATCAACTTAGAAAACAGGAAGAAGTACTGTTACTGTAGCATGTGGAAAACTTTGGACACCCTCCTAATCAAGGAGTTTGTTAATCAACTGCAAGAGATCTCACAGCTCTGAAACACTTCAGGCTCTCTGCCAAAGTTGCGAAGTACTGATTTAGGATTACACAATTCTGCTTTCTTCATTTTCCTTTGATACAATATAATACAAGTATTAAGTATAACATCTTAATAATGAAAATCAACCCGTTAATCTATTTGTGTCTGCAATTAATACCAAACACGAACCGCTGAAAAAATGTGCACTGATAAAAATAGTTGGCTCAGGTTTCTTTGCCTCGTTCTTTGCTCCTTGTCTTGTTCTGTAGATTGATTTTGTATTTAGTTGATTTTTAATGCTTGACAACAATAAACAGATAAAGGTTTCTCCATACTAGCAATGATTGGCCATAAAGCTGTCATCCCATTGGTCAGTCGGTGCAACATGTGTTCATTGGACGACACTTGACAGACTCCAAAGTTGCTTTAGCTTTTGGTGGGTCGTTTGTGTCGCTTTGTTAATGAATCACAGACACACTCCCACAACTGACTGTCTGTCCACGGTGCGTGTGAGGGGCTGCAGCCGCTGATACGTCCCGTAGCGTCGGGCAGTGACGGTGAGCGGGTCGGTGACTCACCGCTCCGGGGGCTAGCTAGAGTTACGTTAGCCCGTCAGATCGCGGCTCTTACCGGCAAACTCCGCCGCCTGCTCCGCTTCCTCTCGTATCTCCTCCTTCCGCCTGCCCACCGCCAGCGCCACCAGTCCCACCAGAGCGCCCAGTAACAAGGTCAGAGCGACCAGAGCAGCCACCTCCATGTCCAGAGCTTTCTGCCACGTCCCCCTCACCGCTAACAGCTAAGGTAGCTTCAGACCTGCTACCACCACTGGGCGCCTGTGAGACACACTGCGCATGCGTACCAAGCTACTTCGTCGTATTTCCTCCTGTAGTTAAACAGGCCCCCTACAGGACCGGAGTTTAACTGCAGCCCCTGGACAATAGTTTGTGGTTCTTAGCTGCTGTTTAAATATTCATTTTGAGCTTTTGTCATGGGAACCAGCGTGTAACTCCAAACCTGTATACAGGTAGTAGCTCTTTAGCAGTTGAATATAAATTATAAATATCACTCCCCTAAACGTGCCGGATTGTTTTTCATCAAGATTAATTTATTATTCTGAGAAAACAATAAAAAAAAATTTAAAAGACACCCCTTTCATTAAGAGTTCAGAAAAAGAATTGTGGTTTCACATCAAAATGTATTGAATTCTTCCCTGACCCACATCTTTCCACCTTTTTCCGAGGTAATCTGTCCTGTACTTTCTGCGTAATCCTGATAGTAATAATCAAATAAACAGATTAATACATCCCCTTGGAAATAAGTATCATGTTTGATGAGAACATGCTGGTGGTTAAATTATTTATGTAATTTTCACAATTTAAAATGGTGTATATGAAAATGTGTACACAAAAATGACAGAATTGTAGAGTAGTAATGTTTTCAGATAGACGGTAATTAACATATGTTGCCCTGTTTAATATGGTTAAACAGCTACACAAGCATCAGACCAGGGTCTGGACCCTTTTCATTGATCACATGGGGCTCATGAGAGGAAAACAAGAGTAGTACCTTGTTGAAAAGTTGAATGTGTTCTTGTTGGAACTTTCATGTCCAAAATTCAGTTTTTATTCTTTCAAAATAAATCAATCAAAAACTGCATGAGATTCAGGAGTTGAATCTCAATCACTCAACCATTTTTGATTGACAAAATTTTCACCTCATTGTGCAAATAAGTCATTAAATACGACCAAGATCACTGCATCATTAGCGAGAATCACCTGCAGGTAAGGGTTTCCAATTCAAAGATTTGATTATGCATCAATGTGGTCTAATTTATTGGAACAATGATATTTCAGAAGTGGGGAGAAAGTGTTTTTTCACAGACGTTAGAAAGGAAGAAAACTTCACCATATTTATTAAGGTACATCTGTATTAACAGTAGTTAAAAGAAAAATGTTCGAGTCAATGCTGTAAGGTTGGTTATTTTTTAGGGATCCAACAAGACTTCAGAGTCTGGGAGGTAAAGAGAGGTAGTCTGGCACAAACAAACATGTCTCAGGATGTAAAGATGAGTTACAGATCACAGGTTGTTTTCACAGGCATGAAGTTGAAGAATTGGCTTTGGTTTGACAGCACAAATTAAAAGTAGTCATCCTAATCATATACTGACTCAGTAATTACATCTGTGTTGGCAATCGCTACCAAAACAAGGCTGCCCGCATGAGGACTCTGGGAATGCTTGTAATGACAAAGTATGAAACAAGAACTCAAGGGCCTCCACTAACTACATTAAGACATTTAATAAGTTGCCCTTAAGTGCTGGAATCCATCACTCATGTACAGGGTCAGAGATCCAATTAAAAAAATAATTTATAATGCACACGACTCATAACTTTTTTTACACTGCAGCGATGTGTACCTTATCTGAATCAACTGTGCATTTCACCCAACTCAGACTCATTCAGAGAATGTACTCAAAAAAATTCAGAGACATACAAACCAGCGGGCGCTTCACGTAAAAAAATAAATGTTTGAGCCGAGGCTCTTTCATTGTCTGACTCCACTTTCTCCTTAAGACGAACCAATTGGGAGTGTCCACATACTGTTAAAGGAAAAAGAACTTTGGATATGCTTTTTGTTCAGAATCAAACTATTCAATTGTCTGTTCTTTCTCTTCAAGTAATGTACATTGTTCTGGGTTCTATCTCTTCACTGCTACGTTCCCTCACTGGGTCATGTAGTCATTCAGGCAGCATGAACTCAGCAAGCTGGTGTGCTCTAACTCCTCTGCAAACATTGTTTAGGGCCAGCACAATCCCACTGGAGGAGGTGTAGGAGGCAGAGTGGATGGTGGCAGCCTGGTTGGGGGTTGTTGAGCTTAGAACAGAGCAATGTTAGCCAGGTTAGCCATAATATCAGCAGCAGCAGCAGAAGTCCCCTGAAAGCGGTGATCGACACAAGTACCAGGCTATTTCTTCCTGTTGTGTTGTCTCCGCGCCTGCAGCCTCTGCCGTCCGCTAGATGGCTTAGTTCCAGCTCCAATAGAGAAGGAGGGAGCAGCTGGAGATCCTGATTTTTAAAAAGAAAAAACACAGAGTTTTTATTCTTTCTACCGTTAACCATGAATATTCATTGCTAGTTGACTATGTTAACTAGCATTTGGAATTTCTAAATGATTACATCTAAAAGCTTCATTCTTTTCATTGGTTATATTTTGGGATGTTCTCAAAAAATGCACAATGGTCATAAGGTTTGTGTAGCATCTTCACTGCGAGACTCCTGAAACAAAAGGTAGTGATCAAACTGGATGGTAAACAGCAAGTGATACCTGGGTCCCGTCAGTTTTGGGATCGACAAGTCACCTGGGGATCAGAGTTTTCAAAACAGGGGTGACGTCCCCGCACTTAAGACGTACCAAATGGAACAGTGTTGAAGCCTTGGACAGGAGTTCCAGGACTTCCAAAGGGAATTGGACCTGCAGCAGCACTCTGGCCAAAGGATGGGGTAGACGTCCCTGCAGAGAAAGCACCAAATACCTTGTTTAAACTTAATCATCCGAGGGTGAAAATAACTTTCTGCTTGGATAAAAAACAAATGACTGTCAGTTATTAAACACAAAAAAAATACTTAGATATTTATGAAATGAATCCCACAGTAGAACCCACTTTAAATAAGCAAAACATTAGTCCTTACCAAAAGCTGATTTGTCAGCAGCAGCAGCCCCAAAGTTGAAGCCTCCCATTTGCGGTGCAGGATTATTGGCGACCGGTGTTCCGAACTGAGGGCATGGCATAGCAGCACCAAAGTTGAATCCACTGGGTGCTGGCTGAGATGGACCAGAGGGAGCTGGCTGAGGAGCAGCACTGCCAAATGTGAATCCGGCTGAGGAGGAGCTCTGAGTCTGGGTTGCTGAACCAAAGCTCGGAGCAGCAGTGGGTGCAGCCGGGGGAGCAGTGGATCCACCAAACCCAAAGCCAGTGGAACTAGCTCCAAATGCGGGTTGGGCTGGGGACCCAAATGTAGTTACTGTGGGGGCAGCAGCAGACCCAAAATTGAATGGAGCTTGGGCGGGGTTAGGGGCAGGTGTGGGTGATGCTGTGTTCATTCCAAAGTTGAATGGTTTTGATTGTGCTGCTGAGGAGCCAAAATTGGACTGCGTCGCTGGCGGTCCAAAAGACGACTTCCCAAAGGGGAAAGGGGACTGGGTGGGGGCAGTAGCAGTGGTTGGAGCAGCATTGGCCATGGCAAAGCCTCCAAATGAAGCGGTGGTTGAGTTTTGGCTGGGTGCTGGCTGACCAAAGGCAAATGCCTTCTGGTTGGCAGCTTGAGGGTCCGGCTGCGTGGCACCAAATCCGAAGCCGCCATTGCTGGAGGTTGTGACAGCAGCAGCAGCTGGGGCAGGTGCAGGTGCAGCTGCAGCAGTGGTGGTGGTTGCCGCTCCAAAGCACGTAAATGTGATCCCTGTATTAGGGGCCTGCATTGTGGCTGAGCTGGTACTTGTTGTAGGTGGTGTGGCCCAGCTACCAAAGAGGGACTTCACACCTTGTTGGGTTGCAAGTTGTGGGGTGGTGTTGATGGCGCTGGTGGACACTGCTCCTGTGAGGGGGTTGGTCAAGCCAGGAAAAACAGATGGGGCAGCTGTGGTGCTGCTTGTTGATGCACCAAATATTGAGGATGTACTAGATGCAGAAACGGCAGAGACTGGGTTTGTGGTTGTGAGGGTGGCTGGTTGTCCAAAGCCAGTGCCTGCAGTGGCACCTCCGAAGATGGGCTTGAAACTTTGGACAGTAGGTTTGCTCTCTGGAGCTGATGTAGCTGACGCGGATGTGGTGGTGGTGACAGCGAAAATGGGCTTGAATCCTGAAGCCAGCAGAGGGTTTGTGTTACTCACTGACGCAGAGCTGCTGGCTGGGGCGTTGGCAGCGGTGATCGGGCTAGAGAATGTAGGAGCAGAGAGGGTGCTGCTCTGACCGGCAAGTCCGAAAAGTGTTGGTCCTATTACAGGTGGGGTGCTGCTGGAAGACTTCATGACCTGACTCAGGACCTGAGTGAAGGCAGAGGGCTGCTCCACACCAGCAGTGGAGGACTGAGACGGGTATGCAGGGGGAGGCCTTTGGGAATCCACTGCAGTTGTTGTCTTCAGGTTGAAGCCACTTGGTTGCACTGGTGTGGTCAACACAGACACTACAGACAATGTTTACAATTAGTGAGGGGAAAAACAGATGGAATTGATCAAACATATGACAATAACCAATAGGTCATGAAATATAGGATATGCTTTGGAAAGTAAACCCTAAATTGAAACTACTAACAAACCAAAGAATAAGTAGAATTAACAATATATTATATATATTAACAATAGACCCTTTTAATCAATATATTTAAGGATTTTAACCAACCATGATATTAAAACAAAACTTCGATTTATTTACATTTGAGCTTAATTTTTTAATTAAAGAGTAAATTATCAGCACATAGAAGATGGTAGTTATAAAAAAATGGTTACATTTTGATAGATTAAAAATGGTGAACTGAGAAAATAAATGTTCTACATACGCTAGATTTTCATATGGTGACAATATACTTTTCACAGAAGACGACGCTATACAGGTTGTGTATTTTGTAAAGATGACTGAAGTGACCGTACCTATGGTTGTGCTGGCAGCAGGTGTGGAGCTAGCAGGAGGTCCGGCCTTCATCTTCAGAGCCTCCAGCAGTGGGTTGGAGGCTGCAGGTGCCGTACTGACACTGCTGCTTGGACTGGGATCCAGGTTGATGACTGGGATGGCAGCGCTGGAGGCTGTCGGAAGAGGAGCTGCGAGAAGGCTGCTCAGGGTGGTGGTGGCGGTAGAGCTGGTAGAGGAGGCGGTGGTGTGGCTGGAAGTGGTGGTTGGTGGAGCGACAGACTTCTCTGGTTCGGGAGCTAAATAAGGACAAATCAACAGAGCTGATTCAGGGCTCATCTAATCAACAGCTATGAGAGACTGGTCAGTTCTAAAAATTTGGGGTGCAGCAGCACGATAGTATTTAAAAGTTCAGTTAATGAATCTGTCCCTCCTTCAGCATTTGTGTCTTATGCATGAATGTTTCATTTCTGTGGTTGCGTCTACTCACCAGGCGTCTCCAGGACTTTCTGGATCTTGCTGATGGCAGCCTTTTTCTCTTCATCCAAGTCTTTCACAGTGATGCTGTAGCCAAGCTCTGGAGGCGGGGGCTGCCATTAAATGAAATAGAGATATTCAGGTCAATCTAGCACATCACATAAGCATAGGTTTAGGGAAGCTTGTAGTTTGGCAATATATCACTTCTTACCAGTGAGATCTGATCGTCACGGTGGCTGGACACCAACTGGATCTTCCTTTTTCTCTTCCCACCACTACCAGTAGAGTCTATTGAGGTTGTGACGGGGGCCTTTGGGACTGCGGTCAGTTTGGCTGCAACATCATCATAAAATGATACATTTAAATCATTGAACTTTAATTTCAATAGATAACAAATAAATGTCTGAGCAATGGGTTCATGACTTACAAGTATCAGGTGCCTTGTTGGATGCCGTCTGCTCTGACCTCACAGAGGATGCTGCGCTGGGGGACTGCCGGTCATCCTCTCTGATAATGAAAAGACAAGATTAAGGAAATGTCATATAATGTTAAATGTGGATGACTGGACCCAGCAGGAAATCAGCAGACACATACCTGGCTCTTTTGACGACTCCCTCTGGAGTCTGACAGCGAGAAGATCCAGGGCTGGAGAGAGGGGAGCTGGGTGCTGACCGTTTCTTCCTCTGTTCATGTAAACAAGGAGATAAAGCTTTAACAACTCCACTTAATCTCTGCAGGGCCACAAGCAATATAATGCAGCAGGTAAGACGTACCTGGCTAAGGCCTAGTGAGGAACTGTAGGAGCTGTTTATGGGGTTTCTCCTGGTGCCTGGGGTTCCTCTAGGGGCATGGGCCCCACTGCCAGAGCTGATGGAGGAGGTGCGAGACCTCTTCATAATGGACTCCTCTGCAAGAGAGGACATCCCTCTCTTCAGGTTTCCTGGCCTGGAGAGGTGACGGGGAAGCATATCAGATCACATTTAGACAGCCACACTATACTTTGTGGAGTGCTACTGCCTTAAAAAGTCAGTGACAATCCAAGACAATATTTTAACTTTTAACTCACTTAGGGACCAGCTGTGACGGTGTCCCATTGGGCAGAAGAGGCTCAAAAGCAGAGTGTGCACTTCCTTCACTGTCATTACGTCTGGGGGAAATAAATATAGAAAACAAACATGTTAAATAATGTATTATTTACACGTGATTTGAATACCTGGATTTTTGTGAAATCACATTGCTGAAAAAAATATTGAGCCTAAAACAGAAATCAAAGAAATCTTTCAGCAACTAAACATATTTGGAAGAATCTCTATACATATTCTATAAACTCCACTGTAAATGTCTGAAGCCAAATCTATTTTGTGTGTGTTTTTTCGCCCATTGTTAGCTGAGAACTGAATGAGTGTGATTTTGGCTTTTGTATGCTTTATGTAAACTGTTACTTAAATCAGAGGTAAGAACAAATATCAAAGTAAATCTTCTTATAAAACAATACACGCTGATCCAGACAGGCTGTATTAGCTTGGTACCTTCTTTTGCTTTTCTGTTCAATCGTGAAGCTCTGGTCCTCATCCTCCACTTCTCTCTTGCGACTTTCCTTCAACACCTTGAGGACACTTTCTCTGGAGCAAGGGTCTGCAGGGGCCCTGGGAAGCCTGGCACAACTTAGATGGTCCAAACTAAAAATAAAACAGGAGATGGTTGAGCTTTTGTCAATGTTAACTTTCAAACCGCATCCTTGCTGAAGGTTGAAGAATAAATCTGATAAAAATTCAGCGAGGCATAATGGATTATCTGTTTTGGGCAGACTTCCTACAGCTGAAAATGGTTCAGAATAAGCTAATATATATACATGCCTTTTATTCCTAGATAATGGACAAAACAATGAAAACACAGGCATGATGGCAGACTATGAGCTTGCATCAATGTAGAGACCTGGGGATGCTGTGGTTGGGCCTGGCAATCTTCACAGTGACGGGACTGAGGGCGGCCGACGAGTTCCGAGGGCTGAGGATGTTCTTCTTTCTGAAGCCTTCCCACCCGACAGGAGGTAAGATGCCCACTGACGAGGCGCCCGGCTGCTGCAGTGGGTAGTGGCGCTGGGGGGTAATGGTGAACCTGCTCGATTGACCAGGTGGCTCCCTGCGGAGAGAAACAAATACAGGATGATGACAGAGTTGATACACAAGAAGTATATGTTCTTCAACAACACACAATTAGATCACACAGAGGCCAAGTAGTGACCTCAGACGTCCATACATTACTCAGTGATTCCACCACTAGACCCACACAACCGTCAGGAGGCAAGTACTCCTGAGGTGTGTGTAGGGTGAGAGATAGGTTCATATCACAGAGTAACATGCAGAGGGCTGAGGTCAACGATGGAGGTACATGATGCTTCACCTTTTCAAGTGTGCTGAAATAATGAGGTTTGCAAGTGTGAGTCCATTGCATTCCCCAGATGACCATTGTACCACTTAGTCCATCTACATATACTACAGCAAGTCATATGAGCAAGTTAAGGTGAGATGTTTACAAATCACACATGTGCTACACGTTACTAATTGTGCTGCTTTTTATGGATCATCTTAAACTGTTGATCATCACATCAACCAGGTGATAACCGATGTTCACCCGTTAGTGAATAAAACCCGCCAAGAAGCTTTGAATGGCACAGGCAGTTAGTGCCTCCCCATGGCTCAATACGTTATAACGAGATTTGGACGTTAACATACCCAGCGAACGACAGCCTCCTGTTGGGGGTGTAGACAGCATGGTTGGGTCTGGAGAGCTTCTCCCGCAGCAGCTCTCGGGGGTTTCTCCCAGCCCTCGGCCTCCCGAGCTCCGCCATGGGACTTTCGGGTTTTCCAATGTAGCTGCCCATGAGGAAATCCCGGGGACTGAACAGAAACGAGTCACTTGCCAAAGCTTCCCCTCGATAAATCCCGCTCTCGCCGGGCCTTTGTCTGAAATGTCCCACTGGTTCCCGGTGCTCGGCTTTGTCAGCGCTGTTCCTCTTCCTCCCCCGCGCGGCCACCGACACGCCGGTCACCCCCCAACCCAGCAACCAGCGCCGGAGCACACCTGGGGCGTTCAGTCCAGCCCGCGGATTCAGGCCTAGCCTGGCGGGAAGCGGTCCTCCGCTGTGGTAGTACCACACAATACAACAAACTGCGATAATTAAAGACGCGTAAAGAAAAGTAGGAAAGTAATAAAGAGCGAGACCTATTACGCCTAAAAAAGAGAGAAGCACTAAACGTTTCTCTCTAGGTGACATGGCGGCAACGCGCCGCCGGAGGACTCTCATATCCCATCATGCTGCGCTTCTGACACAGCTTCTTCTTCTCTTGGTGTTTGGGCTTTGCTGCATGAGCGCCACTTGCCGGACTGGAATCGGTATTACACAGACTGATATTACAAAGAGGAGAAACTCATCTAAAACCCTTTCACATCAAATTTAAAGGTTGAGTGTGTAAGATTTAGGTGAAAGGGATTTACTGGCAAAAATTGAATATAAAATAATACTATTGATGTTTTCACAAGTGGGTTTTATCTAAATTGTGGTTTTCTTTGCCCTAGACTGGACAAACTAAACACCTTTTGAGTTTTTATGACAAGTGACAACTAAAAGCTACCACAGGTTCTCTTTGGAAGGTGAGGGGGAGGTAAGGGGCAGGTAAAGTCAACTGCAACATGCATTTCACTTTGAGATGTCACTTCATTCTACACACATGTGTCTCACACTGTGATTCTTGTAATGCGTCAGAAGCCAAGGTTGGAAACTACTGGGTTATTCTCTAACAATAGGTGCTCGGGCCCTAATTAAAAGTAAAAGTGCCCATTTTGTAGAGATATGCAAACAAAATTTACAACTGCAGCTTAATTATACTTCATACACAGTCCAAACATGCAGCATTTCAGTGCTGTCGCTGCTCAAGTTTCAACTACTTTATAGTCTGTGAAATAGTTCAGTACAGTGAGTTACAATAGGTTACACGATAAAGCTGAGGCGATGATTAATGATCCTGGAAAGAAGAAGATAAATGTGTAGTCATAGAATACTTCAAAGAGTTGGAAAACATTATTTTCCAATGGCACAGACAAGACCACACTGGTGTAGCAGAATATTTATTCAAAGCTTTGAAAAATAATTTAAAGATAACATAAATCTCTTTCATATTGCAACATAGATTAAATGGCTTATCACAACAAAACATAAAGCAAACCTTAAAACACAAACCAGAGATCACAGCCACCCTGAGATGAATATCTATGAACTATGTTAAAGTTTATTGCAGTATTAATACACAAAAAGGAGTTTGTTTAGTTAGATCTAAAACAAATCATCTTGTTCCTTTGCTGAGCTCCTGTCCTTTGCACTGAGGTCGGACATTTGAACCTCAAAGATTTTGTCAAATTTACTGCAGTCCACACGGAACGCTCCTTTCTCCAATGAAATGCAGGACTCAAATCTGTGGCCCCACAGGACCTCATCCTCTGTGTAGGAAGTCCTCGCCTGGCACGTCATACCTGCAGCACAAGCAAGAAATATACTCAGTGGTCAACTCTGATTGAAAAACTCAATTTAACGAGTAAAGTACTTTCTGGATCTGTTGCTCAGCAGTATTGGTGTTCTGTATCTTAACATTACCATCTGACACATATCATGCACCATATGCCACAGGCTGCTGCGACCGCATCCAAATAGAACAGGTTGTTTCCTAACAGCAAGGTTCTTGGTTCGAATCCCAGCTTGGCAGGGGACTTCTGCCGGCTTCAGTCCAAAGACAGGCAGACTGGGATTAGGTTAATATGAGACTTAAGATTGGTCATAGGTGTGAATGGTTGTTTGTTTCTACACGCTGGCGAGTAGTGTACCCCGCCTCTCGCCAAATGCCAGCTGGGATCTGCTCGAGCACCCGCGACCCTGACCAGATAATCAAACCTCAAAACCGGTGAGGTTCCAAGAACGTTTTTGTGTTCTGTATTGTGTGAGGTTGAGGTAAATACCAGTGATCGTAAAACTGGCTCCTGCTTACACTGATCTACATTTTGTATATATTTATATACTGTAAACACATTGGAGTTTATGGAATCCCTTCAGTTTTTTTCAGCCAGTTTACTTCCTACTTAGCAGCAGTGCTAAGACATATTTAGCTTCAAAAAGATTTTCCCGTGATTGTTAGAATACACATTTTAAAGAAGCACTACAAGCTACAGAGGGTAAAATCTCATTAAATCAAAGCTAAGACCCCCTCTGTGCACAAGTCACAGTCAAGAAACCTTGAAAACCTGCAATCAAATCACAACATTTGTTTTAGAACAGCAGCAGAGTGAAAATGCATCTCCAAACCTGATGCCTCAACGATGCCCTCCAGGATGACAATGATCTCAAAGGTTTCCCTCTTCAGACGCTCGGCCCCGACCTCCCAGAAGGGGCTGCATTCCTTGATGATGTGGGTGATTGTCTGGGGCTCCACCAGGAGCAGCCTGTCTCCCCCGGAGTCGTAGCCCAGGTTGATCTCCGACTGCTCCAGCGGGATGAACTCGCCCTCCTTTGTCTGCCGGGACTTGATCAGCTTGGCCCGGATCTTGGCGTCCACCATGTGGCTCACTCGGAGGTCACCGATGCGGAAGAGCATGCACAGCTTCTCGTCCCGCTCACATATGACACAGTTCTTGCTGAAGATCAGCGTCTGAGCTCTCTGCTGGGGCCGGGAGATTTTAACAAACATGCAGCCCACCATCAGAGCGTCGATGATGGAACCAAGGATGGACTGGACCATCAGGAGCACCGTACCCTCGGAGCAGTGAGCTGTCACCATCCTGGAGCCATACCCAATGGTTCTCTGGCTTTCTAACGACAGCAACAGGGCTGATAGGAAACTGTCCACATTCTGGTAGCACGGCTTCCATTGAGGGTCATGGACATGAGCAATGTCATCACGCAACCACGCACCTAGAAAATAGATTCCCCCAAATGTCAGCCATGTGAGAATGTAGCACATAGTGAAGACGAGAAGGAACCAGCTAAACTTGAGGTCCACCAGCGTGGTGAAGATATCTGAGAGGAAGCGACTCTTGTCTGCGATAGGCCCCAGATTGACCCTGCACTTTCCATCCTTGGTGACGTATCGCTGGCGCAGATTGCTGGCAGTGACATGCGAGGAGGGCTCATCGCCCAGCAGCTTGCAGCGCTTCTTGTGACTCTTTGCAATGTGCTGTTTCTCGAGCACAGACACCGGGGCGTTGTTGCTTCTTACGGAGCCTCTCGATTGCCACCTGGAGCTGAAGCGCTTGAGGGCTCTGTTACGATGCAAAGGTTGAGACACCGGGGTCTCCTCTGCTGGAGGCTGAGGAGCTGCTGGGGTGGTTTGCTGCTGAAGGGGATCCTGCTTGGTTAAAGTCAGAGCCTGAGAGGACGGAGTGCAGGGACTGTGGGTTTGGGAGGGAGAGGCCTCCTGGGACGACGGGAGGGAGGAGCAGGTGGTGTAGTTAAAGTTGTTTTGGTTGAGAGAGGCTCTTTTTGCCATCATCATGGAAGCAACAGTGGATTTAGCTGCACCCTGAAATAAAAGATAAAAATGCACAATAATCATAAAAGGCTTGATCATGAAATTAATGAGAAGAAGCTTCATAAGCCGTGTCCCGTTGAAATGACACCCACCTAATCCGAAATATGGCAGAACAATGTGCTCCTCTCTTTTGCCACATTCCGGAAGATATGACCAGTTTATCCTTTGTGTCTTCAATATCCAAACCTACGCTCCTTGCCAATCACCTGTTTTAATGTTTGTTAGGCAAAAGCCTCCTCTGCCCAACAGCTGTTTTCTGTTTTGATATAAGCACATAAAATAAATGCTCAGCACAAGAACATAAAATCTTGAACCCCAAGATATTGCACATTGAACAGGAGCCGACTTCAGTAGCTTTTAGTAGAGGTCATCAAAACTCCAGTTCTTATAGAAACTGGGACAAATAAAATGATTTGAAACAGCTACTGCTTACTGCAAGATGTGTTTTGAGGAACATAAATAATCACAGAAATATCTTATCTTGATTCATTAAATATTAATATTCAAGATTCAAGATTTGTCTAATGTCAGTAAAGCCAATAAAAAGTATGTGAAGTATGTGGATCCAAAGCCTCTGTGCTATGCAAAGCAGCAGATTATTAAATATACAGTATATACAGTATGCTTCTATACGCAGCACTCTTTGTTAAACTAGGGCAATGTGGGGCTCAGTGTCTTGCCCAAGGGCACATCGGAATACAGAACCAGGGATCAAACCTTTCTTTTAGTGGACCACAATCTGTACCTCCTCTCTACCTCCTCAGCCACAGCCATCCTTTACACTACACTACACCATTGGACTTGCTGACATGTTCATCCACAGTCTTATAGTCCCATATCCACTGGACACCACATGTGTGTCAATCTGCAGCTGAAAATCAACCTCAATAAACTATTTCCTCCAGGTTGAGTAACATTTGATAAAAACTACAGTCCCCATCTGTTTTAGGAGATTGTGAGAATTGGAAAAAAAGACATTTGTAACATGTTTTTAAACCTAAGAAGTAACTTGGCTTTGGGAGTATAGACAAGGCAGGGAAGTCTGACTAACACAGTAATCATTATAATACAGAGAAAAGATAAGTCATTTATTTCCAGTGTATTTTCATTGATGGTAATAAAAAAATAATAAGACATATAATAAGTTTACAAAGTACTGTATATAGCTTGCCATTAGCAATATAATGAATATATTTCTTCCTTGGCATTTAATTAAGCTGCAGCTCAGTGATTAAAAAAGACAGCTGTACCTTGAAAGTGTAAGGAGTGTAACGTATAGATTCTGGTTGTGGCCGTGGCAGGTAAGCCAGCAGATGTTTAGCAGCGTGGGTCTGTGTTGTGGGGAGGGAGTTCCTGCGAGGCTCGACCCTGACGTCCTGTAGAGTCTCTGTATTGCACATCCCATCGGAGCTCATCGCTGAGGTCTTCTTCAAGATGTGGATCACTCCTCACGTCTGGCCTCTGTTTGGGAAACGACATCAAACTGGATTTACAAAGGCAGCTAGAGAGGGACATCACTATGTCTCCTGTCAGTGCTGCTACGAAGCTTATCCTCACCTAGGAGATTATGTGTTCACCCCTTTCCATTTGTTTGTTTATTTGTTTGCCGACAGGATTATGCAAAAGCTACCGAACGGATTTCTATGAAACCCTGGGGAGGAGTGGGACAGAGGCCAAGGTGAACCTGTAAAATAGTTCAAGGGACAGATCCAGGAACTACTTTTAATCACTTTCTTTAACATTGCAAAATATAATTTTATTTTCTTACATTTTCACAAATCAGGACATAATTCAGGCATATTTAAGCAACTGATATCTATGAGTGTGTGGAATTTGGTTCAGCTTGATTAAATCTCACTGGGTGACATCCTGGTTTCAGTACGACTTTGTGGAAACATAATTTGGGAACCATTCATGGAGGCACCTGCTTTCACTCAGTGACACATTTAAAATGTGACAACTCAGTCTCCTGTTTATGTTCAGCTGCTCTTCCAGGAGAATAATTTCTTTGACCTCCCCCACATACGTCTGTAGATCAGACCTGTGCATCTGTGACGATGATGATGCTTTCCTTCTTCATCTGCTCAACATGAGGTTTGAAGTGGGCTGATCAGTGTCTCCAGCGAACATGAAGGGATTATCACTAATCCACAAAATTCATCTGAGAAACACTAAGGAACATGATGGATTTGAAAAGATTACCGACTTTGTTTGGACAGAGAGGCTTAGAAATAATATTGTCCAGATGTGACCAAATGAACTTCGGTCTTATGTTTTAAACAGTGCTGTATTTACTGTAGCGAAGCACTCAAGCACACAATGTGACACCCTTCTGAATCCTGCCAATCAGACACAGAATTTTACCCTGGGTATCGATCTTCTTAAACAGACAAAAAAACATTACTAAAAAAAAATCAGGTGATAGCGAACTACAGTCATTTAAAATATGAACATCTTATTACACAGAGTCGATTATGAGTCTGCACAAGTTTTAATTTTAGTGCAAATAAATTATTTAAGGAAATTTCTTGCAAATTAAATCAGTTTGAGCTGCAACAATTGCTTAGTTTATCAATTAGTTGATTGACGGAATATAATCAATGTATTTTTGGTCTTCTCTCACTTTTAGAAATGATAGTAAACTGCTTATTTTTTAATTTTGTAGTCTTTTAGCCATAACAAAGATAGTTCATGTGTCTTCGTCCTATGGGAAACAGTGATATATTTACACAATGCAATTCATCAATTAATTGGAATTTAATGAATTTGAATGAAAGTAGGGTTCATTTGATTTCTAAAGTTATTAAAAATTCCACCTGTCAATGTTATCAATATCCAAAATAATTATCTTCTGATCGCCACCACTGATTCCAACATATCTGCTGGAAAGGTCATGATAATAAGGATGAGTTGTCACATACCTCTGTGGAGCATACCTGAAGGTGAACTCAGCTGCTGCCAGGGTTGAACCTCCTTGTTGAAGTCATCAGGTTTTGATCATACGAAGAAAGATGATGAGTGACGGACGAGCTCCTGTGTAACTGTTACTGTCCGGCTGTTAGTCTCCTCCCCTCCAATCATTCACACAGCAGCTCCTGACAACGACAACGATCATCCTCTAACACTGAACATGGCTGTGATAGCTGTTTGAAGAGAGCACCTCCTCGAGTGTCACTACTGTACATAAGGTCAGGTTCTATTGAAATTCATTCTGCTGTGTAAAAGTGTTTAATAAGAAAACCACTCCCATACAAATATATATACATATTTATAAATATTTTAACAAATCACTGAGCTTCAGATTTGTGGATGATGCTTTTCTATCCGCTATCACAGCTGCCCCATTACCTCAGTAAAATATAGCATCAGGTACCGACGCCAACATCACATTCAATCAAACAAACGGTTCTCAAAAGGTTGTAAAAAGTTGCATCTTCTGGTTTATTTTGAGAAATAATAAATACATTAGTGAAGAGTTCCTTTTCACTGCTTGCTTGTACATGGATATTTTTATGAGGTGCAATTTTCTGTGATTTCCTGTTAGAGCCATTTAGAGGCGTTTGAGATCTGAACAAACTCAGCAAACTCTTTCCCCTGAAATGACATCAGTACAGAACAGAGCCCTCTGCCACAAGCACACTGCTACACAGATGATATTTGACCAACAAAATGAACCCTGGATGCCACATCACATGTCAACAGATGGCAAGGCCAATGGTTACACAACCTTTGCTGGCTTTGTCATGGAAGCTATAGGACTGAGTTTGCAGGCTGATGTAAAGACGCCTTTCTTTAATCTCTGTGGGACTGATTACAGCATGATGAGAAGAACCAGATTCCACAGATTGATTACAGCCAGTTTATAATCCCAAAGACAAACAAACAGTTCCAACTGCATACATGAAAGTAGACATAACAGAAATGTACTTAAGATGTATGATGTGTTTAATGGCATCACATAAAAGGTCTTATGCTGCTGTAAGTAAACTTATGTAGCATGACTGGGGCTCATTTTGGCGATAAAAAAATGATATACCTTAACTCAAATCTTTAGGTTTTTCTCTCAGTATTAATTAATGTCACCATGTGGTTTATGTTAAAGGAATAGAGTAGTAATATGTACATGTACATTACAGAGGATGGAAATGATTTAAGACACAAATCCTGTTTTCCGCAGAGGACGAAGTGCTCTAGTATCAGCTCGTTGGTCGTTAGCTCCAAGTGTTCATTTGATTTTGGTCAGAGCCACAGCTCTCCTCTCTGTGTTCTGAAACAAGGCTCGGATCAGATTCTTCACCTCGGAACTGGAGAACTCCAATGCCAAAGGTCCTTTACCGTCAGCCCACCTGTGGAGAGGTATCATCGGAGAATTAATACCAGCCAGTCCAACTCATCCTTGGAAAATAAAGGTCTCTGAGTGTTATCAGAGACCTTTAGTTCAGTTAATCAATTTTACTTGTCATGAGAAGTACTAAGAAATATCTGACAACACTTATTTAAAGTTTATCTGTGGCTAAATAACCTAATAACTTAGTTTAGGTTTGGAGAGTACACATTTCTTAATGTTGAAGCTTCAAACTAGAGGTATGAAGTTTGACATTAAGAATCCAGTGTTTAGTCCAGTTTCCATCTTACCTGTCAACGATCTCCTGCAGGTTGGCCCGCAGCACGAGGACCAGCTCCTTGAAGGTGCTCCACTTCTTCACATAGAGGGGCACCTCCTCCTGGTATTTCTTGTTCTTGTTTTCCTCAGCCAGAGGGATGAAGACGAGCGGACCTTCCTCGATGATGGTTTGGCACAGGGTGTGAAGGTGCTCCCCATCCTCAGAGGATATATCCTGTAGACAGTTATAGACCGAGAAATAAAGTCCATATTGACAGCCATGAGTTTACAGAAGATCATTTTCATACCATATCAAGATAATATCACTTTTATGTTTGTGTCTTTTTAAGAGCTGTGTGTTAGTGACAAATATTTGATCAACCTGGTACTGCATCATAAAGGAAACCAGCTGTCAGAATCTGCACGTATTGATGATATTGCCATTATTTGAAATCCAGCTTTTATTGTAGACTTTACATCATGATTCTTTTCACCAGGCCCCACAATTCTGCTCTTAGTTTGGTTTCAGACTTGATTACGCACCGAGAAGCCATTTGATTCATGGATTTCTTTTTGTTATGCTGATTTTATGGCATTTGTACCTTCGTTTTTGTATAATTGTTAATATGGTCCTACGTGATGGAAAACCAGACAAACCTCAAGCATCATGATTTTGGCAATGACTTCAGTGATAGCAGTGTTGAGTAGGTTGCCCATGGCTTTACAATAGATGCTGACTGGCAGGACGTCCTGCCACACTGTACCCAACTGTTTCAACTGATGAATCACCTGCAAACAAACACATGGAAAGTGAGAGAATGAATAGTAAAACCTTGGCACAGCTAATGTTAGTCATATTATCAGTAGTTCTTCAATAGGTTTTCATTACGACATAAAATCTACAGTTCGATCATATTTTCTCTGACACAATCGTTGTTACAACTCATTAACATTAGTATATTTAAAGCCTTTCCTCTCACCTGTCTCACTGCTTTGCTCGCTGCAATGTAATTATCTTCGTCATCCAGATTGCAGAAGTTGTGAGCAGTGGAAAGTCTCTCCAACAGTTCAGCTCTCTGCACATTCAGCTGAGCTAAGAAGCACTGAGCACCTACAGGAAAATGTGCAGACCATAAATGTCCTCATGAAATCTTAGCGACACCAAGCCAGTAGTTCTAGTGATGCCTTATTATTGTGCTTTCTGAACCATATTAGGTCATAGAACTGTTTGTTTACCCAGTTTCCTGAATCCGGGCACCATGTCCACAAACGTTGCGACCCCCTCGCTGAGGGGCTGCGGCAGATGAGCTCTGAAATGGTGTCCCAGAGTGAGCAGGTGGTGGGCCAGGTACATGCAGTTGTTGTGCTGAATGGCAGCCAGGTGAGGGAACTTGAGCAGGTTCTCCCTGGATGGAGGAGCAGACAAACAATGACCTACTTTTTACACCTTCAGTGGAAATTTGTTGGTTTGGTCTGCTGTGAGTTATGAGATGAAAACATTCTTACTTGTGATATGTTGGCACAACATCATAGAACAGCTGGAAAATGTTTCTCACAGTGAAGAAGAGTTGTAATGCACTGAAAAGAATAGAGATAGATTTATTTTGACAACACATCTTTACTGATGAAGCCTGGTGGCCTGAGAACACACATTATGATTGCATCATCGAGTCTTTCTAAGGGCAACAGCTCAAACTATCTTGGCCTCTGCTGCTTCAAATGGTTTTTATCCATTGTTGTCATCCTCTTCTAAACTGTAGACTGCAGATAAACTGACTTCACAAGCCTCAATGTTTGGTAATGGCAGTAGCTCATCAGTGTTATGAGCCAATGACTCTCTACAGCAGATGAAAAATGATAAAATTAATAATCCTATATAATCCGAAATGACTGCTGTCAGGGAAGTGCTGGTTTTTCTATTGAACAATGACATTGTGCTGCCAGGCACAACAATCTCATACGTACATCAGTACAATACACAGTGGAGTCTTTGAGCACTGTAACATACCATTGTGTGGAGCTTCCGACAGCCTCACATAGGGTGTTGAGTGTCAGCTCCATCAGCTGCTGCACTGACTCACTGATGCGACAGGCTGGTAGACACAGACTCCACGCAGAGAGCTGCTTCGTGTTCTCCATCGTGATGTCCTCCTTTGTGGCCTCCTGCTTCACCTTCAGCTCTGAACTTGGAGCAGGGAGCTTGGGGAGACGCAGCTTGGAGTCTGGTGTGATCTGATGGAGGGAGAATTTACAAAAAGGCATTAGGTTATATATAAAATATTTACTGTAAGACATCAGCATGAGATATTTCTCAAAGAGAGATTTAAATTCTGCTTAATCAGAAGTCGACCTAAGGTGAAAGACTGTCATTTCAACTGTCAGTAAAACATACTTACCGAAAACCAGCTTGACTAATGTATGCTAGGGCTGTGACTGTTCATTTGAACATTCCTTTAAACATGTGGGGAAAAAGTTAATATTCATCAAAAGTTAATATGCACACATGCCTTGACAGTGTTGTGCATCTTGGAGGTCATAAGTTTGCGGGCCGCCACAATAACATCCTTGCACTTCTTGCTAGCAAAGTGACAGTTGACGTCTCGGGCATATTTGAGCAGATCTGTTGAGTCGCCCTGCAGAAACTCCATCTCCTTCAGAGACTTCTCAAACTCCTCTGTTTCCTTGATCACCTTGAATAGGTTCAGGAGAAAAAACATTAAATATGTAATTCGACAGACAAGAATAACTTCTTACGATAGCAAGACAAAGAAACGTTTCTTTTCAATATGTAGTTTACAATATAATTTGTATATTTTCTGCAGCTGTATCAATATAATTATATTATAGAAACTGTTGTTAGGTCCATACACTTTTATATTTCTCTAACTGGCTGCTGTTGGTGGGGATGGAGTAGAGCAGACACTGGTTGATGATGCACTGGGAAATTTCTTCCCAAATCAGCTCCCCCAAGATAGTTGATAGCTTTTTATCAACAATGGTCACATCTGAAAAACAACAACAACAAACGTTTATTTTGTCACTATTTTGTAATTGAATATTGTCCACCTGCCAACTTTTTCATTAAACATGCACCTCATGACTTATGCAGTTGTGATAAAGATGTAAAACGCAGCGACACTGAGCAACCTTAGAGCATGACGTAATATTTCTACATGTGCCAAGCCATACTTTACCTAGCATGTGCGAGTGTAGTGTCTGGAGCACCAGGAGCAGTTTCCTGTAGACCTGTGAAGGGGTGGATCGCTCCTCTTGGCTCTCCTCCAAACACTCTAAAGCCAGGAAAGTTCCCTCACCCTGCTGCTCTGTTACCTTCACTGACAGTGACGGGTACAGCACCAACGGCTTCAACATGTTCTTCAACATTACTTGACCTGAACGACAGAAAGGACAGAAATGTAATTTACCCGTGATGTCCATATAAAGGACTGCATATACAACAGCGAGCCGTTTTTGTTGTTCTTACTGAAGAGTTTGATCTTGTGCTGAAGGTCTCCCTGGATGGCCAGAGCTTGCAGGACGCAGCACAACAAAGCAGGTGGTTTGGGTTCCTCCTCTTTACTGCCGGAGTGGCTCAGCTTCAGCTCAACCTTCAGGAAGGACTTCAGACCTTCAGGCTCTAATGGCACGAATCCAACAGCCAATGTTAATGCAACACGCTCAGGCAGATTTAATGTCGTGCTTTGAAATATAAAGAATATGAAATGCTTAGAATCTAACAACAGCTTATAAATGCATCTATTTGGTAAATGCATCTATTTTGGTACAAATATATATAAATATATGTACCACGTCTGACTAACATAGTAAATATTTACAACCAGAGGAATTCTTACCCTTTGAGGATGGTAATTTCCAGATGACGAGTCGTTTCCATTCATCTCCCATGTGGTATATTAAGTTTTCTCTCTGCACCGTCAGCTCCGAGGTGAGAGTACTGAGCAGCGGCAGCTGGGACGTCTTCCAACCCTTCAATGAATCCACACTGGTTCTAGCCTAGAAAATGTTTTGCCATTCAATCAATATGTTAGGACGCACTTAAGAAAATACTTTATTGGAAATACGATAAATATGCATACATGTAGGAGAAATCGTCTCCCGTTTCCTTGACCTTATTTTGGAACTTAGTGTTTTCCATTTTCGGACAGTATTTACATTAAAGGTTCAGTATGTAGAATTTAGTGATATCTAGTGGGGAAGCTGCAGCTGGATCCACTTCACCCTCCACTTCCAAACATGAAAGAGAACCTTTCCTGTGGTTGCCTTCAGTTATAATAAAAACTCAAAAGGTGTTTCTGTCTGGGAACTGTAAAAACATGGCGGCCTCTGTAGAGTTGACCCGCTCCCAATGAAAATATAAAGTATTTAAAGATTAAGGACTCATTCTAGGGTAAAGAAGAAAACAGCAACTCATAGATTATTACCAGTAGTGAAAACATCATTAGGATTATTTTATATTCAATTTTGGCCAATAGATCCTTTTCACCTAAATCGTACACGCTGAACCCTTAAACTGGTTGTTCTCTTAACTGAAGTTTTCAAATAATTGCTGAGGTCTTCTTCAGATTAGAGGTGAGGTTGGGTGGTATGATGGTAACAGATCTTACCCTTTCAAGCTGGTTTGCTGCATCAACATACTTCTTCTCTTGTAAAGATTTGCTGAACTCCTCCATCGCATTGTGAAACTGAGTCAAACAGAAGAAATAAGATCAAATTTAAATATATTTTGTACTCATTAGTGACATAAGCGTCCATATTATTTTTAAACTGAAATGGGTTAAGCTTAAAAATGTTTAAACTGGATGCATTTTTTAATGACATGTTAATAATCAAAGCATTTTGACACTATTTACATGTTTACAAACATTTAACTTAATAAAATGCATGTGTGATGTACCTCTTTTATGTATCCTAGCATTGTTATGATGATGGTATTTTTCTCCAGCTGCTGCTTCAGCTTTGCATACTCAGCCACAGCCACATGGATATTCTGCTGTATCTGTGTAACACACACACACAGTTTAATGGCAGTGTTAACAAATGTATCCCAGTCTGTTCTGCCCTTTCATACCATAACAGTTTCAAACATACCTCATTCTCAATGCAATTATTAAGGACATCCATTTCTTTGGAGACCTCATCCACCTGCACCATTAGCCCCTCTGATCCTTGGAGGCTAGGTATGAAGTCACCATATCGCTTATTTATCATGTCACATACTTCTTCCTGAGAAAAAACATGAAGCAAAAAGTGTTAATAGAAAGTTTTCCCATTGAGCTTGGTGCCCTGCTTGCAGTTTGTTTACAATTGTTTAATTATTTTCATCTACTTAGTAATATATATATTTAATGGTTCATGTTGATATCTTGTTAATTACTAATACAAATGAAAACTCATACACAGAAAATCACAGTGGGGGTGCACAATAACCAGTAATTTTTGGTAGACCTCTCTTTTTATCCATCCAATGTCCTGAATAGAAGCAAATTCTGTTGGATTTCAGTAAACAACTGGGCTTACACAGAGAACACACCTGCAGCATCCTGGCATCTGACAAAGTGCATTAAATTCGAAATTCTTCTATTTATAAAAGGGATTTGAGAACAGTTGCCCTTTTCCTTGATCGATTATAAAAATGTATGTATTGTGTGGAACAGTCTTTTAGTAAATATACAATCGATTAAAACTGATTTGGACCCTAAATAAAATACTTCTTTCTGATTTATTCGCATTTTTCCTCACAACAAAATAAATGTTACAAAGTTAAAATCCGATAAATGCTAGTATTATAGTCACTGATCTTCAGCTTCCTTACTTGTTTGTTTTGCTATAGTTTACTAGATTAGTTTTTAGTCTCATTATAGGTGTAGGTGGGCTTTTTGGACTGAAGCCAGTGTCTTCTGTCTAATTACAGAATGGATAAACAAGTTTAGTTTTCAAGCTGACCTTGACGATCATACATCTCACCAGAAAGACAGTGATTATCCGAGTGATTATCTTCAGGTTTCAAATGTGCCTAGTTTGTTAGTTTGTTATTGAGCCACGTAGCTCTTTGGATGGCACCCCATACAGTGTGGCTAGCTAACGGTACTGCTAACTAATATACTAAACTTGTATTGAGTTAGCTCGATGGCCCACGTCTACAAGTTAATGGGGTCACTAGTGTTTATTCGCGTCTACGTGTTATTCCAGTGAACCGCTATTGACAAGTTAGTCCGAGGGTGAGTGAAGTTCCACACCTGTCAGTGTGAGCGCTAACAGCTAAAGCTAATTCAAACTTTATCCAGCAGAGCTAATGCTACGTCAGCTAGCAGGTTACCTTGGTATCCTCCACCTTGCGCGACATTTTGCTAATTTTGCCGGACAGGTCCTCTTTCTCCAGTTTGCCCGAGCTGGCGAGTACTTCGGTCACAAACGACGCCATGGCGAGGCGACGTTATAATGTTTTACAGGTTTAAAACAAGTGGGACAGACGAGCCTCAGCTCCTCCGTGCGACAACAGCCCGACACCCGCCAGCTGCTCGGATTGGTCCCGAGATATCCACTGGACCCGCCTTCCAGCGTCTTCTTCTTCGTTTGATTTAAATATAGAACACGTTGTTACCAGATCCCATCGTTACCTCCCTCTGACGTTAGGAGAGTGTATAACATATGACTTTAGAATTGGGCTGTGGTCTGTCGTGATCCAAAGAGAATCCACAAAGAATAAATAAATAGTATGTCATAAAAGAGGGACAAGGAAACAGGAGGGTACGTGGCAAAAGGGGAAGGGTAGTAATAATTGTATTATCTCAGCAGTATTGTGTATACAAATTTAATTTATTTACTAAAGATATTTCTATATTTTAATCACCAAAGAAAAATATCTAGAATGCTGCAAATTTAAAATACCAGTATTCATGTACTTTAAATCCCAGTTGATCCCTTTTCTGTTTTTTCCCCCTTTTCTTTTCTTTTCCTTTATGTTTACTTTACATTGTCCTGTTTTGTGTATATGTGTGTATCGTCTGAACGTCATACATAATTACAGGATTTGTATGCATAAACATTCAAATTGCATTAGTAATATTACTTTGGCTGGATTATTGGTTAGTTACCTTTATAAAAACCGTATTAATGTAGAGATAATTAAGTGTTGTGGTGTTTAACTCAAGCTACCCTACTGCTGCAAACTCCAGCCCGATAGGAGGCAGTAATGCTCTTATATAGACAAAAACAAAAGAAGAACTACCATTGATCTCTATGGCAACAACAACTATACGCTTGCTGTCCTTTTAGCTTTGCTGTTAGCTTGTTACCTTCTCATTGTATATGTAACCTACAACATTAACATTAACTTTCTCTGACATTCTTGCCGGTCACGTTTCCAAACGCAGTGAGTGCTTAGCTCACAAAGTTCAAGTAGTTGTAAACGCGCAAAAGACCAAACTAATGAAACTGATCGTGAGCTAACGCTAGCTAACCTACAGCAAATAGCGTGTGTATGTTTACGTGGTATTGTTAATGGCAGACTTTTGGAACACTGATACCGGAGAAGCTGTGTATCGCTCCCGGGATGCCGTGAAAAACTTGAGAGTAAAGTAAGTAGCACAAGGTAACGTTAGCATGAGCCCAGCCATTAAAACTCCTTGTTCAGGTAACGGTTTATTAACTTGTTGTTTGTCTTATTCCCAAACTCAGGGTGCGTCTCGAGAGGGTGACCTCCACAGCAGCACTCTCCCAGCACCTCCAGCAGGAAGTTCTGTCCCAGCAAGACAGAGGAGCCATTGAACTGGAAACCCTCACCTCACAAGGCCAGACAGGTATTATTAATACTGCTGGGCAATTTTACACTTTATTTTTCTCTGAACATAATCCACAGATTATTGTATGATGTCCTGTACTCATGTGTTGCACCACTTACACCAACTTACCTCCATCAATTGAACTTTAATAAGGATTTTAATTTACCCCTTTCCTGTGTCATCAGGGGATAATGAGGAGGAACTGGAGGTGGGCTGGCAGGAGAAACTCTTCAGTGAGGTAGAACACTTAATATCTTCATCCCACAGCATATTATAATTGTAGACTTAAGATAAGATATCTTATATTTATTTTTCAATAATAATGAACTTTTCCTTTAAAAACGACATTTACCACCACCATTACTTCTCTCTGTGGCTCCAGTATGAGATGGAGCTTTTCCAGAACGAGGCAGCATGTCAGACTCCTCTGGACCGGCAGTACCACACAGAAGTCAAGGCCCTGAAGAGAGCCAAGGGCCGACGAAATCACAGGGTCTTCACATACACGGAACATGACCGCTACACCAACTGCCTTCCATTCCACCAGACGGTAAGCTGCATCCTATTTTCTAATAAATAAAGCCCAATTACGATGCATTAGATAAATAACATATTGATGCATTTCTTGGAGAGTCAACCATATCTTTTAGTGGTATCAAAATCCAAAACCAATTTTTACACCTACTTCCCTAAAGGCACTGCCAAACAGTGTGATTCAATTTGATTCTGTTGGGTGTTCTTTATTTGTGATCGCTATGATATGTTTATGGCTTCTTTGAAACTTTAGAGTTACATTTTAACTAGTCTGCCTCACTTCCAGGTTATGTGAGGTAACAGCCTTTCTCCTGTTGTATTGCATTTCCAAATTAATATGAACAGCACAAATTCTACAATTGTTGTCAGCAACTGTGTTTTTTTAATAGCTTTTTGTTTTTGATCCTGAAAGCAGCAATCCAGTGACGTATTGACCACAACCAAATCCAGCCCCACTTTCCTGGCAGAAAGGATGGCCAGCATAAGACACAGATGGCAGGACAGACGTACCATGTAGGTGAACCGCCAGCCGACTTATTTAAATCGGCTGATAACACTATAGTGCCTTACATTGTGTAAATGCAATGACAGTAGGATCAAAATTCAATACGAAACTTTCATTCTTATGCTTTTTTTATATGTTTTCTATTGCCTCTGGTGGATCTGTTGTATATTGCAGGGACTCTAGTATCCCAAAAACTAAAATCATCAACTGGGAGCCCACAGAGGAGTTTGTCAAGAACAGCCATGTGGTGAATAATGCTATGCAGACCATGCACATCATGGGAGACCTGGGCCCCCCCGGAAGGTAAGATCATAACTGTAGTGTTCCGCTCAGTCTATATTTTTACAAATGGGAAGTTTGCTGCGTTCCGTTGTGATTTGTCTTTCTATGTGTTTTGTTTTTCAGACTGGGTCGCAAAGAGAATGAATATTTGCTCTGTACAATAAAAACAGATGGTAGTGGGACAGTCGTCTTAAAACCAGACTTCAACAAAGGCAGAGAACCCTACAGGCAAGTTCAAATTATCACAGTAGGTCCAGCATTAACTAATATACTGTCATTGTAACCCGTTTCAAAACAAGTGCATGACCCACATGCAAATCTGTACACAGCACAGGTGGTTTTAAAGTTCACTGCTTTGGTTAAGACTGAAGTATATTTACAAATACTGGATGATGGTTGCGTGGAAAACAAAGAAAACAAAACTCTTTTTCACTAAGATAAAGGAATATATGGTAACTTGATTAATCAAAATAGAAACTATATGGTGTCTGTGCTGTTGAACAGGATTGTAACAGAGGGGGAAAGGAGAGAAGTTTGGCGACTCACTGTGGAGAATGTATCCACAGCCATGAAACCAGAGGAAACGGATCGGGAGCAGAACATGTACAAAGATGTAAGTTAATATAAATCTACCTTTATTCAGGACCAGGGTAGAATTATGATTATGAGGAAAAACAACATTATTATGACATGGTTTCTTCCACTCTTCTCTTACTAGCTGTATGCAAGGCACAAGGATTACCTCAATAGCCTTGTTGGACAGGACTTTGAAATGGTAAGTCATATCATACTGGAAATGCCCTTTATATTTTTTCAACAAAGCGCACAAATTCTCACTTTTGTGAAGCTGTTATTAAATGTATCTTATTTTCTTTTTGAAAATGTATTGAAATAATTGTTCAAGTATTAACATAAATCAAAATATTGAATTTGCTGTTCAACACTTAAATTGTTGGTCCATATTTGGTCTTTTGCACTAACCAGATGTTTCTCCTCTAGCCTCCTGTCGGTATTCTGCGTTATTTTATGAATGGAGAAATAGGTGAGTAGCAAGACTGTGGTCATAGCTCACGTTTAAAAATGAATTGTCTTTGTCAATCAAGTCTCGTTATTTCTCCCCAGTCTCAGCTCAAGGTTTTGAATATGATAACCTATACATCCACTTCTTCATGGAGCTGCCCAACAGTAAGTCACATACAGTATATGGCACTGTTTACATCGTGGTACTTACTGTAGGTGTTGTTGACACCTTTTTAATTAGTTTAATTAAATTCAAATTGTACCATTCTTGTTTGTTTAAGATTGGTCCAGCTTGCCGGTCCAGTCCCTCTCCGGGGTCACCCAGACCTGCCGAACTAAAACCCAAGGGAAGGTGTGTATACTGTAAAATAAACTGGTGAACAACCTCAGAATGTTTCTACTGAGATTAGTCACACATGTCTGCCCACAGGAAAATGTAGCTTTCTTCAGTCACCCCTTCAGCTTTGAGGCTTTCTACATGAGTGAAAAAGAGAGTGAAGGTTAGTGTCAGCTAAGGAATATTATGTTTAAATAAGTAGTTTTATCTGGTAATTTTGTTTATTTTAATTGGATTGAGCGGATTTTATTTCAACTTAATTTAAAAGACTGATACTTTCTTTTATTTTAGAACCAGTTCCACAGTGGCCAGTGCTCTACTTCAAGGTTCTTTCTCTGGACTCCTGGCAGCGCTATCGAACTGAAGGCTATGGATATGTGCTATTTCCTGCCATACCTGGTATGTTATGTACATTGAAAAGCTGTGGGTTTAAATTCAGGGCTCCTGTGAATAATTTTGGCTGAAATTGTCAGATACAAAAATAATGTTCTCTCAAACTAAAAAAACATGTGTGGTGTGTGTGTGTAATTTCCTATTTGCCAGGTAATCACAAAGTAACATGCCACACATGGAGACCCCTTCAGACGGGGACAGTCTCTGCTCTGAGGCGCTTCTTTATTGGAGGTTCTCCAGAGCTTGAAGACCAAAGCTATGTCCGAATACCAGGTACTTTCAAGGTAAGTTCTAACCTCTGTGGAAGCTCTTTGTATATGAAATACAAAAAAGTTTAGTTATTTTCATTTCTATCTTTTGAGGTAACTCCTCATGGAAATTTCCTGTAAATAAACAAAGTGCTGGTTACATTCACTTTTTTGATCTACACCTGCATCCTGATGAAATTCAATTGCCATTTGCTTGTGAATATTTTGAAACTTAAACCCTCCATTTTCCATGTCTTTTTGATTTTAATACTTCTATATGTCTCTGTAGGGGGAGAGGCTGAGTCGCATTGGCTTTTCCACTGAAACCACAGGAAGTGTCACCTTTAATCTGCACTGCATCCAGCAAGCCAGGTAAAGGAACCTGGGTTATTGGAACAGATAACCTAATGCATAAATTCAACATAAATTCCACACAAAAGTGAATCTAAAAAAACAGAAGCAACGCAGAATCTTTAGAGAAGAAGCTTCATCTTATTAGGGTTAACTTAACTGTATCACTGTACTCAACCATATACACTGATATCATTTTTCCCATGGTGCAAGATGTGAATTTCAGAAACCAGATTCAGGTCATTCAGTATATCAGAAACCCTTCCATCAGGTGAAACTATTCTCTTGAATAGAAACTTGATTATTCAGCTTTTGAGTAAATTGACATCTCAGATTTGAACCCATAAATCAAATATCTATTTAAAAGTGGCTGCAATTCAAATCTAGGCTTATTTAATGTCTTGTTGTATTTAATGGGGCGATATCTTGTGGCTTCATCAAAAACTTCAGTTATTTTCTTCAAGTTTATTCTGCAATCTGGCTCGTGGCATCCGTTAATGTGGAAGATAACGAAATTAAAAATTAAAAAGTCGAATTGAAATCATACATCAGACCTGTAAATGCAGAAATACAAAGTGGATCTTTACTGCTTGAATATGTCGCTACGGGTGTCACAATCATACAAACCTCAGTATTTGTTAGCAGCATTTCAGTTAAATACTTAACTTATTGTCACCATTGATCATACAATTAATTTGATTTCCTGTTCTGTGGCTGAATGTGTGGTTTATTATATCCATGTTGTGTATTTTCAGGTCATTTGTTGATGCAGCCATGTTGAAGAAGAGGAGGCAGAAAGTGTTTGACCAGTTGGGAGGATTTAGTCAGCAAGGAGCTGTCTGCACCATCCTGGGTAAAGACATTCACTCATGATTAAATACTCAATACTTCATATGGCTCAAGTTCCAGAGATTTTACATTTTGAATATTAGTTTGAATTGTGAGATCAACTTGTAGTAAATATATATTGTTACTTAAGTATATATTTTCCTATGTCAGAGGCCTTCCACAGAGCCAGAAGAAAGATGCAAGACGCCAGAGAAGGCCTTCCCAGAGACCTTATCAACACCACCTCCCAGCTCAAAATTGAATCTTCTACATAGGTGTGAAAATGCTGTAGCACTGTAAATGGTTAATGGTTTGTATTTATATATCACTTTTCTAGTCTTGATCAACACTCAAAGCTCTTTTGTGAGTCAGGGAAAGGGAAATTGTGTCTCATAGTTATTTATTATCTGTAAAGACAGCTTATATGGAGGGAGGGGGGAATAATTGGGGTATAATATAGATTAACATGGTGATTTTGTGGTAAAGGAGTAAAGCCATTAAATCATCACACGTGCTATTCTTTGTACAGACACTGTGAAAACTGGTGTAACGAGCAATAAACATTTTTTTTAGATTTGACCTGTGTGTTTTCCATAGTTTATTTCAAACATGGAACAAGCTTCACCTTTGCTTTAATCCAACCTTTTTTATATGTTTCCACTGTCATTCATATTTCATTCAAATTTACACTGGGATTATATCTTTTGTGTAAAGTAGTTAAGTGTCACATATATTTTGTATACTTGAACAACTGGTGTGTGGTGTGAATGACATTTAAATTGAATAAGGCCTATTGGGGGTTATAGAGATTTTGTGATAACTAGAGCATCTTGCCGTTGCTTGAGGGCGGGGGGATATACAAATACTAAACAAATACAAATACTGCCAGTACAATCAGCAAGTTCTTGGTTCAATCTGTCATTCAGCAGAAAATCTTTAATACAAACAGAAACGCATGACAGAGAGGCACTGAGACTGCAAAGGGTGCTATTGTGTCAATGTGTGCATTGTATGCTGTAATTGTTAGTCACACATATATGCCACAAAAAGCAATGACATACTGACACATCCACAGTTAAACCATGAAAAAGCTTTACATAAAAAGTCATATTTATAAAGTTTGCAATCAGCTGATGTAATATAATGCATTAAACTGCCTGACAATACATACATTCAATATTAGGTTCGCCTTGACCTTCAACAAATAGATTTTTCTTACTAGTTAATGCACAAGTAATAATATAATACAGTCGCTACAGGATATTATAAAATTAGCTATGTAAAATCAGTCATTTTACTTTTGATATTTCAAAATGAATTTTTCCCGATAATTCATGTTTCTCTGGTTTCCACTTTCCTCTCGTGCTGCATTCCATCGCATGGGAAATTATACAACTCTAACAGGTCACGCCCGACATCCATTGTAATTGCCTATGAATATAAATATACATTTTGATAGAGCGCTTGAATTTATTGATACAACACGTGCCCCTAAATAACAGTGTAACAAATCAATTTGTCCTCATCAACTAGCTGCTAGTTAGGATCACTGACCTTGTTGTCTCACCGGTCCTTTTCATGAATACAAATATCCTGCAATTTCACAACTCATGGATCTAAATAATATGAAATCCATCAGTAGCCGTTTATGAATCTTTGCTTTGGTCAAATGTTTACCAGACTCCTAAATGTACCGATGTGCACAACCACCACTGGCGGGGCTCAAGAGAGAAGTACTGTAATATCCGGTGTCTTTGAACGCAGCGCCACAATCCAGATTCTCCATCTTCCTCCAACTGGGCAAAGGGACCAACCTGCGTCGTCCACCCGCGGTTACTGCACATTTCCCGGCTGAATTACACTCCATCAGGTATGTGGGATATTTGACTGGACTCTGTATTGTGTGTGAATCATCCTTCGCGTGTTGTTTGCATGTGGGCCAGTTGGCTGGGTGGCTCGGCACCTTCATTAACATTAACATAGCTCCTGTCAGAGGCAATGGAGACTGGGCCGCGGGTCACTTCTCTGTTCTCACGTCAGATTTATCGTTGCAACGTTGCAAGTCGCATCCGACTAACAGAGAGAAAACAGACGCTTGTCGGTTGTGGCCAACTCACTGTCGGCGGAGTCTGTGGTTGGTCGCTGTTAGCTTGTTAGCATTGCTAGTCTCAGCGGGGGTAGCGCTAGCGTTGATCGTTTCACTGATGCCCCTAGCACGAAGCGAGCTAGCTCACGAAAGCAGAGTTAAACTGCTGTGATGGCTGATGTGATGTTGAACATGGGGTTAAACGTTAAAAGTTAAGTTAGTCGTTGTTTTATAGAGGGGATTGAAGATTTACAACTAACGCGAGGTTAACGAGTTAATATTTAAGACGTCACCGGTGCGGTAGCTACGTGAATACGGCTAGCTAGGGTAAGTAATGAAGTTAAACCATAAAAGATTGTGTCAAGTAATGAAGCGAACATACCCGAACAGAGAGAGATTTAGCATTTTACATGAAATATGATTGTGTGGCTGCACTGTCTTATTTCCCAGTGTTGCTGTATTTGTTGTTAACGTGTGTGGGCGATATGCAGAATATGAATCTGATATTGACATAAACCACCTGGTCAAAAGTATGTGGACACTTGAATATTTCACCCACACATTGTTGGATATGCTTTTTAATAATCGTGGTCATTTTGACATTGGTACAACACACTATACTCCTTTTTATGGTGTAATTTCATAAAATTGCGGAACCGCACTGATACTGATCGAATGCTCTCTTTCAGACATATGAGCTTTATTGAGGTTGCACATTGATTTTGAGTGATGAGCACACACACACACACACACACTTGGAGGGAACCGACTGCAGCCTGAGGGATCTTTGCTTAGGCTGAGGATGTCTACTGCTGTGGCTATTGATATGTCATTATAAGGCACTTATATAAAGTACTTACATATAGCACTTTGTAGTTTGGCTTTCTTGAAGGAAATTGTACTTTCTTGATTATTGTTGTTCTGGGGTTGGACCCTCATGGTTGAATGCACTTATTGTAAGTCGCTTTGCATAAAAGCGTCAGCTAAATGAAATGTAATAATGTCTGATTGTGTGTGTCTGGGTACTTTTACAGCATCCATGATAATGACATTAGCCAGGGCAGCATTTAAAAGACCCTCCTGTCAGAATATGAATATGCTATTTCTATCAGATACAGATGGGATGACAGCAGGCCCCTGGAGTTAAATTAAAGCTTCATCACAATGTTGATCATTGAGATGAATCTGAAATACAAGTATTTTTGTCCTCTTGTCAATTTAGTACTCAAATCCATTTGGAATGTTTACGTCTTCATTTGTAATGATGCACATGTGAATGACAACATGCATATTGGGATGGGAAGGGAAGGGAAACTTCTTACACATTTTGCTGATCAGATCAATCTGTGTTTATCTTCAGTACAGACTTAAAGGACCACAACCATGACGGACTCCAAATACTTCACAACGAACAAAAAAGGTGAGTTTGGAATGGAGATTGTTAGACTGCGTGGTCATTTTAGTTATCATGGATGCATCTAATCCTTGAGCATTCAGTTACCTATAATTTTCAATTCATGCGGCTTTAATATTGGACATGTTATCTAATCTTTTTCAGGGGAGATCTTTGAACTGAAGGCAGAGCTGAACAATGAGAAGAAGGAAAAGAGAAAAGAGGCCGTGAAGAAGGTCATTGCAGCCATGACTGTTGGCAAGGATGTCAGGTACAGTGTGAAATATATAATCTGACATAAACTGTGAAGTTAAACTGTAGGTTGAGCTTATTACCACTTACAGATTGTGTAACAATACATCTTAGAGTGTATAGATCTAGAGAATGACAGATTTATCACATTGCTTAATGTAAACATAAGAACAGTCGTAAACCTCAAACTGTAAATCTTTACCAAGTCCTTTTGCTTTGCTTTCAGTTCCTTGTTTCCAGATGTGGTGAACTGCATGCAGACTGACAACCTGGAGCTGAAGAAGCTGGTTTACCTCTACTTGATGAACTATGCCAAGAGCCAGCCTGACATGGCCATCATGGCTGTCAACAGCTTTGTCAAGGCAAGTCCAAACATTACTCCAATTTGTTATTCAACTGTGTGTAATACTGCCAAGCCTTCCTAAACGTGTCGACAGCTCCACCAAGACAGATGAATCTAAAATCTTTTTCCACCTTTTCATGAGTGAGATATGGTGTGTTTCAAATGTAGCTGGCATAAGGAAGTTAAGATTATCATGCAGTTTTGAGGTGTCTATAACATATAATGTCCCTTTTGGCTCACAATAGGAATTTTCCCTAGTGAAATCGAATCAGTTTAAAACCAAAACTTCTTTGCTCTCCCTGTTCTCCAGGACTGCGAGGACCCCAACCCTCTTATCCGAGCTCTGGCCGTCCGCACCATGGGCTGCATCCGGGTGGACAAAATCACAGAGTACCTGTGTGAGCCTCTGAGGAAATGCTTGAAGGACGAGGACCCTTACGTGAGGAAGACGGCAGCTGTGTGTGTGGCGAAACTTCATGACATCAATGCCCAGATGGTGGAGGACCAGGGCTTCCTGGACTCTCTGAGAGATCTCATCGCTGACTCAAATCCCATGGTAAGTTCCAGACTGGTGACAGGTAAATGCATAATGAGGTAAATGCATAAAGACTTAATAATTGATCAGCCTATGATTGTGAATTGTGGGCTTAATCATTTGGTTCTCTATGCTTTTCTGTGTTATTGTGTGAGAACACATTTTTTTGACTGTAATTTGTGTTTTCCCGAGTTTCATTTGGATTATTGTGGTGAGCAGTGTTCCCTGAGACCTCTGTGCCTTTCAGGTTGTGGCCAATGCAGTGGCTGCCCTGTCGGAGATCAGTGAGTCTCACCCCAACAGCAACCTGCTGGATCTCAATCCCCAGAACATCAACAAGCTCCTGACAGCCCTCAATGAGTGCACAGAGTGGGGACAGATCTTCATCCTGGACTGCCTGTCCAACTACAACCCCAAGGATGAGCGTGAGGCCCAAAGGTAGCAATTATTAAAATATACAAGATGCTTTTTAATTCAAGTAGCACATTTTCCTTAAATGACTATCACCATCCGGTTTCCTGTCTTACAGCATCTGTGAGCGTGTAACTCCCCGGCTGTCTCACGCCAACTCAGCCGTGGTGCTGTCAGCTGTCAAGGTGCTGATGAAATTCTTAGAGCTGCTGCCCAAGGACTCTGACTACTACAACACTTTGCTGAAGAAGTTGTCCCCACCACTGGTCACCTTGCTCTCCGGAGAGCCGGAGGTCCAGTATGTGGCTCTGAGGAACATCAACCTCATTGTCCAGAAAAGGTGTGTGATCACAAAAATAAATTAATCACATTTTAAATACTTTGTTTACAAATAAGTAAAGTACAGTCAGGAATTTTTGCAGTGTTTCAATCTAGAAAATCTGACTGTTGTTTTGGGCTCACCATCCTCTACCATAATATTCTTTCAACATGAATTTGCTTAGTAGATACTAATCACACACACGGGTATAAATTTGCAAGTCTAGCAGGATGCGGGCTGCATAATAATTCATAATACAACAGTCTCTTGCAGTCAGAGCTGGTTGTGATAGAATATCGTATTGACAAATAAAATCCATTCCTGTATATTAAGATATATTCCAGAGTTAGGTCTTCTGGAGCAAAATCACACCCATTTCCTCAGTGGCTTGTTTGTTTTAGATCCGGTCTTTCCACTGTCTAATCTGTAATGTGTTTGTGTGTGCAGGCCTGAGATCCTGAAGCAGGAGATAAAGGTGTTCTTTGTCAAATACAATGACCCAATCTATGTGAAACTGGAGAAACTGGACATCATGATCCGCTTGGCCTCTCAGGCCAACATCGCCCAGGTACCCTCCATGAAACACAACTAACTAGTAACTTTGTACCAATGTCATTTATTTTCTCTTTTTTACTAAATTATAGTAACAGTGTTATAGTCTAGATATGTGTATAGGTGTATTTTGCAAGTACCCCTGCTCAAAAGGAGAGACTACATGAATAGATTAACTTTTCATAAATTTGGTTATTAACTGATGTTAAATGTAAAATTGTAAGGTATAAAACTGGAAGAAATTTTGTAAAATTGAGTGTTACAGCTGTTATCTATCAATTTCAGGTGCTGGCTGAACTGAAGGAATACGCCACAGAGGTGGATGTTGACTTTGTGCGCAAGGCTGTCCGAGCCATCGGACGCTGTGCCATCAAAGTAGAGGTAAGAAATGCCACCATCACTGTATTTTGAAAATGTCTCATGTGCATTGGAGCACAAGAAAATTATTTCACTTCAGTCACCAGAGCATTGTGGTTATAGAAAAATCATGAAGTACATGGTGCCTCTGTTTTGTTCCATCTCCAGCAATCAGCGGAGCGCTGTGTCAGCACTCTGCTGGACCTGATCCAGACGAAAGTCAACTACGTGGTGCAGGAGGCTATTGTTGTCATCAGAGACATCTTTCGCAAGTACCCCAACAAGTGAGTTTCCCACTGAAACCCTGACAACTCCATATAAAACAAAACAATGAACTAAGTAGTACTTGCACATGTCCTGTCATATACTCCTAATAACTTATATCAATATTTCAATGTTGTCTAATTTTTTACCTTTATGTACCACCCTAGCTATTATTATATATCATACATAAAAACTGTAAGGTGTTGTAAAGTTTCCCTCTCAAAGCAGAGATTTTGTTCCTCTTCAGGTATGAAAGCATCATTGCCACACTGTGTGAGAACCTGGACTCTCTGGACGAGCCCGACGCTCGTGCTGCCATGATCTGGATCGTTGGTGAATATGCAGAGAGGATCGACAACGCTGACGAGTTGCTAGAGAGCTTCCTCGAGGGATTCCATGATGAGAGCACTCAGGTAGGTTCTTCCTAAAAGCTCATTAGAGGATTCCCCAGGCAATAAAGCGAGGTGAACATGTAGTATGGTATGTCAAAGTTACACAAGAAAGATTGTTTTTAAATCACTAACTGTTTAATGTTAAAATAGCTGGAAGTCAGATTAAAGGAACAAATGATTTAATCAATTTGTCTTCACATGGAGCACACTGGAGCATGAAGAGTTTTTTTCCTGTATTCATTGTATCTAGCAAGGACCAGGAGTTTTTTGATAGATCAGTGAAATCGACCAAAATACAATACTGTATGATTTCATTTCCAGGTCCAACTCACTCTGCTGACTGCCATTGTGAAGCTGTTCCTTAAGAAGCCATCAGAGACCCAGGAGTTGGTGCAGCAGGTCCTCAGTCTGGCTACACAGGTTGGTTACATCCTTTATTCTAAAGAAGTGCCTTTCTACATCATTTTATTCCCTTCAGGATTATGTTACCGGTTTTTACCTGGTCTTACACAGCAATGTAAGTATGCAAGTTTCTCTTCTGCAGGACTCTGACAACCCTGACCTGCGTGACAGGGGCTACATTTATTGGCGCCTTCTGTCCACCGACCCCGTGACCGCCAAGGAGGTAGTATTGTCCGAAAAGCCCCTGATCTCTGAGGAGACAGACCTGATTGAGCCCACCCTGCTGGATGAGCTCATCTGCCACATCGGCTCTCTGGCCTCCGTCTATCACAAACCCCCCAGCGCCTTTGTGGAGGGCAGCCACGGAGTCCACCGGAAACACCTTCCTGTCCAGCACAGCAGGTCAGACACAATGATTTGACGGCCTTGGCCTCATAACCACAATGTTATTTATGTATTTATTTAAAAGGTTTATTTGCAGATCATTTGCTGGTAATGCATGATTTGTTTTTATTGCCCTTCCTTTACCAGTCTACTGTTTTTCTCCTGTGACAGCATTGATACAGGTGAGAGCCCACCTAGCAGTGGGCCGGCAGCTGCCATGGACCAGACACATGTGATCCCCAGCCAGGGTGACCTGCTGGGTGACCTGCTCAACCTGGACCTGGGCCCTCCAGTCAATGTGCCCCAAGTGTCCTCCATGCAAATGGGTGCAGTGGACCTGCTGGGAGGAGGCCTGGACAGCTTGGTGAGCTTCATCTCAACACACACACGCTCTGACAACACATTTCTTGCCATCTCGAGAATTTATGTGCTAATAAATAACAATCTTTCATAAAAAATTGAATAGTTCAAAGGTCACTGTGACCTAATGAATGAGGGATGTAACCCCCGTGTTTTGGAGTCGAATGCCACAAACAAGCGGGGGTGGTTAGAAGAGAGACAGACATATTTAACAGTCTAATCCCTGAATGGTATTTTAAAAATACACATACTTATAACCCTAACTCTTGCAGGATACCATCTGATAAAGGAAGAGAAAGTTTTTGGAATGTGGATTTAAAAAACGTATAAATCAGCATTTTGGTAAAAGTTGTTCCTCATTTACCCTGAACAAAGAGGAATATGTTGGAAGGCTCCCTTGGTTGGTCTCTGCTTCCTCCTCTGATTCTTACTGTTGAAGATAATAACAGCCCATTGTCTCCTCATGTCTTGGAGATATGATGTTAATTTAAGTATGCTCGTACAGCTAATTAATCATTTCACTAATTTTGCTGTATGTATAGCTTAATATAACAAAACAAAAGGCACACTAAAATGTTTTGAATTGTTTTAAAATAAGGAATACATTTAGTTTATAATTATATTAAGAAATTGCATACGTCTTGTATTTAATATCTGTCATTTCCCACTTTCCCAAGACGCTGGATTAACTGGACTTCTTGATAATCTTGATGCACATTTAGGTCTTATTTTGAAATGCCACGTGGAGTTAGAAGCTTTCCCAGAAATTGAGGGCTCCTCTTGATGGGTTGCGGTTGCTAAGAAAGTCTCTGTCTCTGTCTTTGTTTGTGTCTCTGGTCTATCTGTGTGATGTTTGGATGCGGTCTTTGGGGGCCTCTCTTCTCTCCTGTAGCTGGGGGGAGACCTGGGCGGAGGTGTTGGGGGAAGTCCAGCAGTAAGTCCAGCCCTTCTGTTCGGCAGCCGGCCTGTCTGCATGCTGCATGCTTCCTGACTTTAACGCTTCATAACATTTTAAAACCTACGCTTCTTTGTCTCACACTCACACAATTGAATTGATAGTACTCTCAGTTTCTCTGCCATAAAGGTTTTTGCTAATCACATTATGGCTGACATTTTCCTTTTACCTCATAATCACTAAACAGTTAATTATTTGTTTCTTTCACGTGACTTAGGAATTTCAGTGTGATTGCTTGTGATTGTCAAATTGCCTGTGTTACACTCAGATTGTGTGCTTATGTGTGTTTCGATCTTTGTGATTTCTTTAGGTGGGACAGAACTTCATCCCCTCGTCTGTCCCCAGCACTTTTGCTCCCTCACCTACACCAGCACTGCCGGCCGTCAGCAGCGGCCTCAACGACTTGTTTGAGATTTCCACAGGCATGGCCAACACCACTGGAGGCCACATTGCTGCAAAATCAGTGAGTTCACACAACTCCACGCTCAGCCATAAATCTCTTCATCTCTCTCTCTTTTGATGTGTTCATTTAGACAGTTACAGATGCATTGCCCACAATAAAGGCCGTAGCTCATTGAAAACATGAAAGCCCAAACTGAAAGCCTCTTGTGGTTCTCCCACATTACATCTCATTGGTTATATTGGTTCTTTTAATCCAGGTGTGGCTGCCTGCAGTGAAAGCCAAGGGACTGGAGATCTCTGGGACCTTCTCTCGCCGCCAGGGTCACATGTACATGGACATGACCTTCACAAACAAGGCCCTGCAGCACATGACCGACTTCGCTGTCCAGTTCAACAAGAACAGGTCAGTGAGGTCAAAGTCAATAAAACTTGAACTATAACATCAATTTCACTCAAACATTAACATTTCGCTAAAACAGAGTTTTTATGTTGACCACTTAAGTGTCAGGTTGGTGTGCCTCAGAAACAATGACTGTTTATACTGAAGCTTTATTCAGGTTCTGAAGTCAATCTTTATTTTGTTTTGTTTCCTACGTGTAGTTTTGGCGTCATCCCTACCACTCCTCTTGCCGTCCACACTCCTCTGATGCCCAGTCAGAGTATTGAGGTCTCTCTGCCTCTTAATACCATCGGACCAGTCATGAAGATGGACCCACTCAATAATCTGCAGGTACAGAAGGAATCACTCACCTGCAACAAATCCATTTAAACAACACACTGCAACCCTTTTTGTAATAAGGAGGAGTTGTTAATTATTCGCAATTGTATTTTTAAAGTTTCCCCGGCTCACATCTCACTTTCTAACTAATCTGGTTATTGGACTCAAGTTCCTTTTGGTTTACTTGTACACAGGTGGCTGTGAAGAACAACATAGATGTCTTCTACTTCAGCGTACTCATCCCTCTCTACGTTTTCTTTGTCGAGGATGGAAAAATGGGTATTTACATTTACATCTAATTCAATCAAATATGAATTAGAAAATCTTAATTTGCATTATTCTCACACTGGATGTTAAATTCTCTACTCTTATTCTTCCACATTACTAATATTTTCTTCTGTTTTGTCCGTCTTCAGAGCGACAGGTGTTCCTAGCTACCTGGAAAGACATCCCCAATGAGAATGAGCTCCAATATCAGATAAAGGAGTGTCACCTAAATGCAGGTAGGAGAAGTGTCTGAAGAAAAATTGCCTTCAGCTTTACATCAATTTGTATATTCTGTCAGCAATGCATAGAGAATTCATACTTACACCACAGGTACTCTGTGTGGACTCGATGATCTCATTATACTTTGGAGCATCTTGATGGATTAATTTACATATTAATGACAACAGGAGAAAACAAGAATTAATTCAATGTTCCTTGCTCATAAAACATGAATTTTTTATTTCAGTTTTTGATGCACAGAATAGCATTAGTTAGTTTGTACTCAACTGCCCTCTCTCAGCATTCCCCAAGCGCAGTGTTGAAAACCCGAGTCTTGACTTAAAGCTCTGTAAAGTGTTTTGCCAGCTACAATTTATCCAAAGACCTCACACTGCTCTCTTTTTGTTCTTTCTTCAACCACACGCCTGTCTTGGGATTCTTCTCTGTACCAGAAGGAAACCTTCAACAACTTTTCTTTTATCAGCTGCCCATAATTGTTCCACTGTAACCTGGCAGGATGGCTAACACCCATATTGGCTCTACCTAGCAGGGCCCAGTGTTGTAGTACACCTGGTCAGGTTTACTGAAGTCACAAGGTTTCCAGTCATAATTTATTCAGATCCTCTTAGAGCTTAATTGACCTTTAATTCCCTTAAAATCCTTTTGCCAGTATTAGAGTTGCACTAGCTTGTTTATACCTTAGTGTAGCACCTGTAGTGACTAAAGCCTCTAGTGTGTTTCTTGTGGTTGCTCAGTAAATAGATGGTTGCACCAATTGAGGTGTTTTCATTTCCTGAAGTAACCTTGATTCTGGTGTTGTAGACACCGTGTCGGGGAAGCTGCAAAGTAACAACATCTACACCATTGCCAAGAGAAACGTAGAAGGCCAGGACATGCTGTACCAGTCCCTCAAGCTGACCAATGGCATCTGGATCCTGGCTGAGCTCCGCATTCAGCCTGGAAACCCCAACTACACGGTAAATCATTTGCACTCAATTTTTATTTTCTGCCATTTTTTTGCTTCATGTTTGTTCATTGTTGTTGAGATGTACATTATGAAAATCTAAAAAAACATATACATATAAGTAGAGCCTGACTTAGATGGAGTTTTGGGGGCAGATACTGATATTTGGGAGTATTAAAAAAATTATATTTCCTAATATTTTGGGTTCAATGAGGTTTAATACTATACAGTTTAACTATAAACTTCGTTATAAATAAGGAAAACAAAATAATAACTAAATAAATAGAACTGATTCAGTAAAAATTAACACATTTGACTTAAAATGGAAATAAACGCAAATCTTTTTGGCAGTGTTTATTCTTTAGAATAAACTTTTCAGTACATGCAGTCTATCTGTTGAGATTCTCTGGTTTTATATAATTTTATTGTAAAGTTAATTCAGGTTTCTTTTCTGGCTGCAACATCAATTCAAAAGCAGTAAAAGGTCTAAAGTAGTTTACGATCCTAGTTTCCCACAGCATCTTTCAGAGATAACTTATGAGGGAGTCTCCCATCCTAACCCTGTTTTTATCTCCCTGTCTTTTGTCTTTCACAGCTGTCGCTCAAGTGTCGGGCCCCTGAGGTTTCTCAGTACGTCTACCTGATGTATGACTCTGTGCTGAAGAATTGACCCGCTCCGTCATTCAGCCACTCTGCTTCCTCCTGACAGTAAACAGCAGTGTTTTATCATTTTCTCTTACCTGCAGCTAACTGCCAAAACAAAGGAATCCAAACAGTTTATGACACCGTGCACATTTGGAATATTTTCCTTTCACCATGCTGTGGTTCTGTATAATGACCTGAAGTCAATTATACTGTTGTTTCCCTTGTTTTGGCAGCTGAAATCATTGATGAATTCTCTTAAATCAACTCCCCATTTCCCTTTTTACCTCACAGTGGAAACTTTGACAACCATTCCATCCTTAATTCAGTGTCTTAATGTTGTGAAGATTTGACTGATGGTGAAACTTTCCCGAGTTGAACAAGAAATCTCCCCTGTTTCCATGGAGCCATTGTATTAATTTTATCTTATATGCTGCAGCTTCTTTTGCTTTTGATTTATTTTGATACTGGCTTTGTTTCAGTTGTACCCACATATTAATATCAGTGTTGATTGTTTCCCCTCTTGCCATTAATGTGTGAAGGTTTGAGACCAGTAATAATATTTCAGGAAACATGACTTAAAATTAACTATTACTCATTTTTAAATTAACATTGAGCAGGATTTGTATTGCAGTTTGTCCTGTCATGATTTCAACACAGCTACTTGTAGGTAATTCAAATACTCACAGTTTTTGCAGCATTTTAAAGGAAACATTTTAACATTTGAAAAATATGAAACATCAATTGAATAATTGAAAAAGCTTCAAGTGGAGTTCTTGAAAGGTGAAAACAGAGAATTCAGACTAGGGCTGCACGATATTAGAAGTTTTCAATATATCGTGCAGCCCTGATTCATACCAGAGATGACGTATTTAGCCAAGCACTTTACTGCTTCCCACATGAATAACTCTGTGTTGCCCACATGAATGTGAGCAGTCATCTACTAACAGGTATGTTTTGTGGTTAATCTGGCAGAGTGAGGGCATGTAGTGCTGCAGGTGGTGAAACAGAGGCAGGTTTGCAGAGGTCTTAATCACAAAGCTCTCTGTCCATCTCCACCTATCCCCAAACATCTCTAAAAAGCAAACAAAAGTTTCAAACCGCATGAAGAAGTCGTGTTTAAAAATATTTCATACATTCAGTAAAGTGAGTGTATCTGCAGGCTTTAGAACAGACAGATTAACAAGTAACATACAGTCAATTTGTTTGTTTAAATTTCTCGACAAAATTGCTCGGTTGCTGTTATTTTCATCATATATGTCTTCGCTTGCTAGCTTGGAACCACTACACAAACCACATCAGCTATTGATTATATGATCACACACCAGTGCCACTCCATTTTAAGAATAGTTGCACATTACGTTCAAATATATTTTCTTCCTTGTAAGAGCCCTGTTTACTGCAACCACATAGTTGTACACGGCTTTATACACCTATATTGTCATTCCTATTTATTGTGCATCTACCTCTGCGTTAATGTTGCAGTTGCTTCAGACCTGTTATGTGCTTTAAATGTTTTCATTGTTTCTTTTGATGCCAGTGTTGTTGTTTTTTATCTTTCCGTTGTCAAGCCAGTCTAAACCTGTGGCGAGTCGGCCAAACCAGTCTCACTGGACCAAGCATTCATGCAAGTTAAAATGCCAAGTTAATGTTCTACTACCCTAGTCTTAGTATAATTTTCTAATATTGGCAGTGTGTGGGCTATAGAGCCTTAAAGTGCATACAAACTAAGACATAGTTGCCCAAGTGCAGTGTAGTCCAGTGATGGTGTAGTTAATGTAGCTGATCAATTTAAATGTTTTGGTATTTCCATGAAAATAAAATAAAGCCTGGCCTCTATCTATTCAACAGAAAAGGCTTTTATTCTGAAAATCAGTTGTGTTGGTGACACTATTTTCATACATAATAATATAGAAATAATATGTTTATGTGCCTGCATGAGCTCACTGTCCATTTTATCTTTTTTTTTCATTTAGGATGTGGGTTTGCTTCGTTGAAAAAAAATGATTATCTCCAAATGTCACACGTCTCTTTGGGATCTTGTTTTATTACAACACCATTGTCTCTGTAGAACTCCCACAAATAGAAGTATATCCCAAACTGTTTCCAGCAATACAGAATGTATGGAGAGAGTTATCGTAGAATCTTATGAAATTTAATATTCCTCCCATTCATTGATGTAACCCTGTTGTAAATGGTTATGGTCACATTACCACATCTAATGTTAATAAACTGTCAAACTCAGTGAGTCCTTGTTGTATTTACCCTGACGCGAGCAAATCATTGGAGGGTAATCTTGCTCCCACAAACTCTCACAAACTCTCATCCTCCATTGGCTATTCCACATCCATCTGGATATGCCCATATAAAGAGAGAGCACTTCCCTAGAGCCAGAGTTGAACCAGCGACCTAAGAATAACTGTTCTTATGAACCTGCAGTCATCCGCTCTTCCAGCTGAGCTATCAAAAGGTTAATTTACTGCTTGACATCACTTCCTTACACTCGACTTCATGTCACAATTCGACTTTAATCCCAAATTATCCCTTTCAAAACTCCCATGTCTGGTGGCGGAGCACAAATGCCTCGGCTGCTGATTGGCCTGGAAGAGTGTTGTATGGCTTGATTCTCACAGAGGCTGCGATGTGTACAAACTGGGGAGGGGATGTCTACCCATTACCACAATGTCCCCTTGTCTACATGGCATTAAATATTGATGAACCTGCCAATGTTGGGACAATGTTTATTCATCCGACGTTTTCACCTTTATGTATTCTGAACATACAGTATAAAGAGAGAGTACTTCTTCGAGCCGGAGTTGAACCAGCAACCTAAGGATTTCTGCTTGACCTAAAAATCGTCCGCTCTGCCAGCTGAGCTATCGAGGCCTATAGCAGTCTTTTTTTAATTCAAATTTCACGTCAGCAGATGGACACAACAGTACGACTTTGGTCAGGACATGGGGACACCAGCTTCAGTTAACATTCACACACTCCTCTCATATTACTAAGGTTGTCTCCTTAATCTTTATAATTTGTTTTGGTCCAGGCAAATTTGCCTCATGTAAGCTGAGCAGACTCCTGGATAGAAAAGCACTTCCTTCGAGCCGGAGTTGAACCAGCGACCGAAGGATTACTGATATTACACTCCTACAGTCCTCCGCTCTACCAGCTGAGCTATCGAAGGTCACGTTTTGTGATTCAAGTCAAACATTACAAAATTGAATACAAATTGCATCACTGTAAATAGTTTTCTCTTCATCTTTCCAACCATAACTAATAAAAATCCCACAAAAGCACCCCAGAGGAAAGACATAAAGATGAAAGGAAACTTTGCAGGAGCATAACAACTTTCTCAACACTCTTTATTTGGAGAATTTCACATTTTATTACAATTCATATAAAATTTAAAAACCATGTCACCTCCTTTAATGTGCTGTTGTCTGTCCTCACAATGGTATTAAGTCATCTAGTAAAACAAAAACAGTGATCACACAAAACTACAAGGCTACTGCTGAATTTCACTGAACACTTAAGAAAATATCACACACGACACGATAACAGAACAGTATTTCTCAGGGTTTGCTCATATGAATTTGAGCTTTACATACAACAAACCCAGTGTTAGCTTCATGAAGACTTCATGCTGTTTGCCAAAGGTTGGAATTTGTAGATCGGGTAAATGATGGAATAATGTGGTAAACCCAAACACAGACTCTGATGCTATTTAAAACCTTGAGTCATTTCACACCGCATTCACAGTCCCCAGTGTGGGCTGTGCCTCTAACCCAGCAACTGCTCTTTACAATATCATTTAATGTCATCAGGCAGGAATGATATTGTAAAACCCTAGTTGATGGTTTTCAGATCTTCTCCATAGCGGGGGTGGATTTGCAGATAGTTGCTGTACCAGGAGAAGTATCTGATAGGCCAGTCCGACCTCCCAGTTGCTATGACATGAAGAGGTGAAAGGGATCTTCAGGTGTACTTGAGGGAGGAGTGGTCGGGGGAGCCAGGGTACTTGTTGGGTGAACTGGTGGGCTTGAGGTAACTGGTGTAACGCGGTGGTTCGTCATGTTCAGGAGAGCCAATACTGTTGCTGGATGAGTCATCCGTGGAGGGATCCTTCAAAACACATGGTGAATTAAGCCCATATGCAGCTTAACAGTTTTCATTTAGTATAATAGTATTTATTGATTCTAGATTCATGAGCCCTCTATGTCCACATTCAATATCCTGTTGGAAGTTTGACAATGAATGTCTCAACTTTGGTTCTGTACATTGTGAAATCTTAAAATATAACCCACTGTGCCTCGTAACAACTAACACTATTACCCGGGGGCAAAAAGCCGAACTCTACAAAGAAATCTCCACACTGTAAAGAACATCCCACCCTCCACAGAAAGTAAAAATTCCTGCAGATTTTTTGTCTTGCCACCGTTTGCAAGTCAGAGAATCGAATAAAACCAGTTACCTTTTGCTGCAGGATGTAAAGAGATGTTACTGCATTCACTGCATTTACTCCATTTCCGTTATGCTCTTTCGATTTTGGAAGCGCAATAACTGTGGGAAAGCACGAAATATTGAACAATCATTCACTCACATCACCTGATTTATGGTTCCATCAACTGTTGAAATAAAATAAATAAAAATATTTTACCTCTGGTTTTGATTGTTGGGCGATTAGAAAGGTCATACAAGCTGAGAGGCTTTCCAGGTGGGTGTCTTCGCCTGACAGAGACAAAATGTTACCCATGCATTAATGTTGAGTCATGATTTAATGAAATGTTTGTCTAAAATCCATGTGACACTACTTAGGCTTGATTTAAATGCTGAATAGCAATTCTTACTTTTTGGAAGGTGTCCAGCAGGCACACACTGTTAACAAGGTGATGACCAGGAAGATGCCACCAGTAGAAAGAATGATATAAAGGGAACTTCTTCCTGTTTGGATATTCAAGATTACATCAGCTAAATAGTCATAGTGAACAGAAATGTATAGACAGTAGGTAACACAATGTAACTGGTAACCATGATAGTGTCACATACTGTAGACAGTCAGTCTGATGGGCAGGCTGGTCCCATTCCCCACAGGATTTTCCACTGTGCAGCTATAGATGTCGTCATCCAACATCAACACCCGTTTTATGGTCAAGAGCTTCTGGTCAGGTGACAAGATGAACCTTGTCTCATTGGTCTGTGGCTTTCCGCCTTTGAACCACTTGTATGTGGTCCTGGTTCCGTTGTCATGGGAGCAGTTGAGGATGACATTTTCACTGAGCTCCAGCACTGATGAAGACTCCATGTGGATGTAGGGCCTCGAGATAGGTTCTGGGTACAGGGGACAGTAGATTAAATACGTCTTTAACATGTATATAGACAAAAAAAAGAAATGAAAAGCAAACATGATGTTCTGATGCACACGATTTGACGTCTCTCAAGGTCTAAAAGACACCACATCATACAGAATAATATCAAAAAAACTGTGGATATTTGTTACTAATACAACTATGTTCAATACGTAGTTCTAACCATATTGTGGCTACTTTGCAGAAATAAAATGGAAGTGCAACACTAATTACTGATATCTTACTAACACAAATAATTATGACCAGTAATCCATGACTTGTTTCAGATTTCCATCTCCTTTCCTTATCCTTACAGTTCTGTTCATTAAGTTTTAATGTTGGCCTTAGTGGTGGTTTAACTCTTATCTGCAATACACCTCAGTTTTAGATATGACTGATATTTTTTCATCCTCTCTTGCCAACTCTCTCTTGTGGTGTACACCAAGGCTCCATCTTAGGCCTTATTTTATTTTCATTATAAAAGCTTCCACCAGAGCTCAGTCACATATTGTCACATATAGTCGAGTCAACAATCTTCAAACTAAGTCAGATAGATGTTTAGTAAAACAAAGTTGCACACCAATGAGATGTGATTGCACCCCGGCATTACCCTCACATAATCGACAATTAAAATATCGTCCTCCTACCATCCACAGAGAGTGTGATGCCACCTTCTCCTGTGAAAGTATCATCAGTGATGGAGATCTCCACGTCATATCTCCCATCATCAGAGAGTCTGAGGTTGTGGAGAAGCAGAGTCCCGTTCTCAAACACAAGGATGCGGTCACGATACTCAGGTCTGAGGGTTCCGATGATGTCGGTTCCGATTGACTGGACGACAGTGATGGACTTTTCCCTCTTGAGCTGCCACTTGATTACTGGGAGGTCAAGGCTGAAACTAGTGTAGCAGACGGACAGAACGGCCTCTCCTCCAACTGAACCTCTGATCAGAGAGTTGGGGATCGTCATGTTCACGGCCGACACCTCACCTGAAGAGAAGAGAGCTTCCTGTGTTAGATTTTCATATCCACACAATTTCAATATGGCTCACCTAATGTCATTGTGATGACTAACAGAAGTTGTATTGAATGCCGATATCCTATGATACATCAACCCTGCTGCATCTCCACTGAACTCTTCATTACAAATGCAAAACTGTAACTATTTAGGTAATTTAGTTTGTGGTACCAGTAGCAATGTTTAGCATTATATAAAGTGTGTCTACACATGCGTTAGTATCTAAATTTTGATCCTTTTAATGTTTTTGATAATATTCAGGATATGGCTTCCTGATTATTCGTACCCCTTTGTACATGATAATTATAGTATGCAGACTTGTGTTCCTGCAAGTGTGCCTTGATTTCTTACACATCTCAGTCAACATTAAATGTTTTTTAAAGCTGGATAATATGTTGACAGGCCATAGAATCCTGTATTCTATCAGGGAAGTCCAGGTTGTACATCCAGATTTATCGAAAGGAGGATAAAGACTCATCAGGTCTTTGAAACTGGGGTAAGTTGTTTAAATGTTCAAAACACAACAACACTCAATACACCAGGACAGTAGTGTGTCTGACAACACAACCATAGAGGTGTGATCTCTCTGGCCTAGACGCATTGAACATATAATTCAACAACTTGTTGCAATAGCACAATCATTATTAACAGTTGCAAGATGTTAATGGTCATCATTATTTACTGTGCATATCGTTGTTATTGATTTTTCAACGACAGCGGGTAATGGAGTTATAGCTTGTGGGTACATCACGCCCCATCGCTGCTGTTTGCTGGACCCCGTTTACACAGCACATCCACATTACAGCATTAACAGCTGTCAGTCCATGGGATGGGCAAGCATGAGTCAACAAAAGTGAGGATTGTTTGTTCAAATTTCCTCCCTGGCAGTTCATGAAAAGAGCACTGCGAGCGACCCAGATGTCATGCTAGCTTGGCAGAAACAGAGCAACTCAGTGACTCTGGTGCCACAACAATAGTAGCACAGAGATAAAACTCAGCCACTGCTGAAAATAACTGAACATCTGAAAACTGCTTCTCCAACAGCATGAAGGCAGGATTACTGTGATACTTGCAAAGGCTGGATACAAAAACACCCACATAGTCTGATGTAATCAAATACCCCAGTAACAAATACCACCTTTGTTATGTCTACAATGTGCAGTTTTCAAAGAGTTGTTGATTCAAATATTTTTCTTATGCTATAATTCATTGTTACATATTACACATAACAACGCAGACATTAGCACAAACCTGTATTGGGTCAAACCATGTAATAATCAAATTGTATGTATATTAAGTATGCAACTTTAAAACTTACAATTCTGTTACGTCGTTTTGTTTGCAAGTTCTTCAAATACTTGCTAGTAATAAAGACGAGGAGGTATCCCAGTCCTGAAAATCTGTAGTTAAAATATTATATTTACTAACTGCAATTTCATGATTCCCTCATACTAAAAAATAAATGAACTAAAGAGAATGGCAACCAGATTTCAACACATCATCATTAGTTGTTAGTAATTTTCTACATTGTAAACTGTGATTTCATTAACATGCAAGTGAAACATCCCACCACTGTGAAGCAAAACAATGTGATTGACTAAGAATAACAGCATCAAATTTTAACACAACTATGTAGCAAATTCTGAATAAGAAATGCGACGTACCTGAATTGAAGAGACCAAGAGACACGAGCAGAACGATTTGGGAAATAATTTTGGCTTTCGAAGGAGCCTCCTTCTCTGACTTCATCTTTGGTCTCTGAGCTTTGTTTTCCTCCCAGACAAGCAGCATAATCTGTGGCTGTGAGCAGGACAGAGGACACAGTCAGTCATTCAGGCTCTGCAGGGACTGAGTACATGCTGTTCTCAAAAGACACTGCAGAAACAGGACAAAAGTGCATGTGTCTCCATGTTTCTTTAGTTTTATTGTAGCTATGGGATAGATTCATAAACAAAAGTTTTAACAGTCATAAGTTGATTCAGTGTCCATTACCATTAGTATGAAGTGTATCGATGGTGTTTTACCAGAGATGGAGCTGAACTTTGAAGCTAGTTATGGTTCTGGGTTAGTTAAAAGAAAGAAATTTTGATTTGTGCATTGTTGCTATTCATTTGTACTTACTAGAAACCTTATTTTTGCCTTTTGCTTTCGCACTTTACTGATGAATGGCAATATATTTGAAAATGAGATCAACTAGAAGGTTTTGCATGAATTTTAAGAATTATATTAAATTAAATGGGTCCCACACTGTGATCCTTGTAAGGCGTCAGAAGCCAAGGTTGGAAACTACTGGGTTATTCTCTAACAATAGCATGTTAAATCATCCAGTATCTAAAATCCAAAAATATAAAAGCAACTTTTAAGTAAGGCTGTCAAATATATGTAGTAAAGTAGAAAATACAATGGTTTCCTCTGAAATGTGTATCAAAAGCAGCATAGAATGACACGCCACGCACAGAATAATCAGTCCTTCGTTTTACTGTGCTTAGTTTCTCATGGGAGACAGAAGATAATCCAATCCTTAATGTTACTGTAAAGTAGCGTGGCCGAGGTGATAAGAGTTATCGTTCTTCAACACTTTCTAATTTACTGCAAATTTTGGTAAGAATTTCAGCATGTTAAAGCTCTCAAAAAGCCAATTAATTTTCCAGAAAAATAATAATCCTTTCAATTTCAATTAATTTATTCGAAATGTGGCCAAAGAAATATATTGTATTATACTATATTATGTTATAATAGAATATATAATGCTATATAATAAACTTTGAATTGACCAACATGTATTTCTCCACTTTTACAGAATGGTCAGCTGCAATGAAATACTAGTTCAAGCTAAACTTGTAGTTTTGCGAACCGGAAAGGGGGTGTTTTTTTTAATTTTGTAGTCAACCTTCTTCCCGAGCTTAGACGATCTTTGTTTCAAACATGGCGGCCAGCATGTGAATGTCATGCCATGTCAATCCACTTCCTCAATGTCTTCATGTGTGTTTGTAATCTGTGCGTGAAGGCGGACATGTGAACTACATGTTGCGGGATTTTGTGTCTTCATTCACCGGGAACAACACAACTCTGTAGCTGCACTGCTGTCACATTAGCATTCTAGCTAGCCAGCTAACAGGACGGAGCAGCGATGGAAGCGGAGCAGCAGATCAGAAACGTAAGTCACATGATCTTCCACTGGCAGCTCCGCAGAGTTCATTTGTCAGTGAACGTTTTAAATGTTGAGTGTGAACGTGTGTGTCTCTTGTAGCTGCGGGATTTCCTGCTCGTTTACAACCGGATGACCGAAGCCTGCTTCCAGAGATGCAGCAGCAACTTCAACTACAGGAACCTCACGATGGACGAGGTACCAGCACCGCTATAGATACGTGTTCGACTCGTTGTGGCTGCTTCCCTGTGTTTCTGATCCCTTTACCTCCTGATTCATGAGCAGAAGTATACTGACACATGAGCAGCCCCTCAAAGCCTATGTTACGGTGGCCTACAGGGCTCAACCCACTGCAATTAAAGAAACCACATGCAAATAGAAAAAAGCTCTGGCAAACACTCAGAATACATCTTGCTGCAAAAACTCACAACACATACAGAAACTCACTGCAATCTGCCAAAACGACACCGGAAATGTTTCCAGGTTCAGCAGAAAAGTAAAGGATCTAAATAACTGTCACTACAGACAGTGAACTAGCTGGAACATAATAATGGATCACGTAATGACAAAAATAGCCAGTGGCGTCCATAGTATGAATATCTGATAACCGGTTGGGTCTGGTGGGGTCAGGTTTGCAAAATGTGTCCTTTTAAACTCTGTAGAAATGGACTCATGACCTGATGTTGTCTGTTCAGGAGCGCTGCCTGGACAGCTGTGCAGGGAAGCTGATTCGCTCTAACCACCGCATGATGGGCGCCTACGTGCAGCTGATGCCTCGGATGATGCAGCGGCGGATGGACGAGATGGAGAACAAGGCTGCGGAGAACGCCAAAGCCGCGGAGGCAGCCGCTGCTGCATCTCTGGAGCTTCCTGCCGCATCTCTGGAGCTTCCTGCCGCAGAGGCCTCATCAGCATCTCAAATCCCTGTCGCCGCGTCACTACCCCCACAAATACCTGCACTGTTTCCCCCTTTAGCGACTGATGTTGGACTAGAGGCGCATGGCTCAGTCATGAAGCCATCAGGGTTAGATATTCCTTTTGAGCTGGATGCTGCTTTATCCAAACCCACTGCAGCTACTGAAGTCAGTTTCTCAGCAGCCACTCCCCTCACACCTGCAACTGAAGCCGTGAATCTCCCAGTATTTAATGAAGCTGCCAGTGGACCGTCTTTTACAGGAGTCTTTCCACAGCTGCCCGTAGCCGGTGTCCAAACTGAGTCAGTGAGCCCAATGCCTGTGTTAATGCCATCTTCACCATCCTCATTATCAGTAGACATGCCTGTGTCCACTGTCTCTGCACCTGCTGTGTCGAGCCAAGAGAGAGCGCCAGAGGCTCCTCCTGCGTCAGGCCAGTAATGATTCCCAGTCCGGGTGGAATCCCAACTCCCAGAACAAACAACCTGAATCTGCCAAGTTACTCATCACTGATCGTCCCAAATGTGATATTATTCTCTGTATTGCTGAAAGGAATAGTTGATTATAAAATAGGTTGTATGATATATTCATGTCATATAATCTCTCCATATCTCTCCAGTGTGAGCATTTGCTTTATTTCTGGGTTTTCACATCATATTTTAACAATGTGTTTTTTTACAATTAGTTTTTACCAAGCTAACTTGAAAACGTCAAAATGGACCCTGGCAACATGTGACAGGGGAAAGCCCTTGTATTAAAATACTATGTTTTTTTATAAGCAGCTATTACAAGATTGCATTTGTTCTAACTGGATATGAGTGGGTCTGTGCAGTGGTGGTGACCAGTCTGCAGTCATGGTATTGGTGAGTCCTGGTCAGATTAGACTTGAGTCTGGACTTTTAAAAGCCTGGATGGTGTTGAGTAAATGACGACAACAGCAAGAATGATTATTATCACTTATAATCAAGTTATTCTTCTTCATTTAAAATCCTCCACTATAAACATGTTGTATTTCCTGTTTGCAAAAATTAAAGGCTGCCTCTCACCGCTGGACGTCCGAATGCAGCAGTGGGCTGCAGTGTGTACTCTGTGTTGTGGGTGTGAAATCAGTCCATGAACATGTCCTGCCTCTGCACCTTGCATGTTATGTCTTCTCTAATTCAGCAGCATAACCACTCTAAGCGATCTTAAAGCATTCCTAATGGTTCCATTCATCCACCACAAAGTTATCTGATGTTGTCTCAGATGACAACTGTGACAGATTGTGAGAAATGGTTGTTTACTACGAACATGGTTCTTTCAAACCATTGTTTTAACAATATGGCCGTACCATAATTAAAAACCATTGAGATTTACTGTCCCTTTCAGGAACTAACTAGAAGTCTTTTCAGTGGCACATGGAATTAGTGCCATTGCAGTTTATAGGTCTTTTTCATGGAAGACATTTTAATATGTCAGTGGGAAATGCAGAGGAGTGAATAATTAAATTTACTAAATTTACTTAATTTTATCATCAGCATCGATTGACACCAGTATGAAATGTGAATTTATTAAAGTCTGATACTTAAAGGTAGGCAAATAATTAGATGGTAAGTCAAATAATCACCTACATTATACTATATTTCTGCAGTTATTTTTTTTTCACACCATATGTTTACAAAGGGTTCTGTTGTGACACATTATATTCTTAGATTATTCTCAGGTTTATACTATGAATTTATGCTAAATCATGACCAGTTATTAAATCATTAAACTGAACAGACACTTTACATACCTCAATATATACAATATATAAAAGAAACTGAATAAGAATATGTACAAAATTAATTCTATACAAAACAAGATAAAGAAAATGCATAAATATTTTTTGAATGATGCATTTTATTGCGAGGGCTTTAATTAAAAGTAAAGCAAAATTGCACTAAAATGTTTACAAGCTGTTATAGTGTTGATCACTTCTTTTTTGTAGTATGTCAAATTGAACATATTGTATGAACACAAAGCCCACTTAATTTACATTAATGGAATTCTGCCATAATAATTATAATATAATAATGACAAGAAGAAGCAAAGGAACAAGAAGTTGAAGAGAGAAAAAAGAAGTTGAAGATGAAGAAGGAAGAAGAAAAAAAAAGCTTAAGATGACGAAGAAAAAAGGAAGAAGTTGAAAAAAATATGATGATGATGAAGGGGATGAAGAAAAGGAAGAAGCCGTTGAAGGAGAAGAAGAAGAACATTTAGAAGAAGTTGAAGATGAATAGATTCAAGAAGAAGAAGAATTCAAAAATTGAAGGAGTAAAGGAAAAAGAAGATAAATCATGCGAAGATGATGAAAGGGAAGAAGACGTTGAAGAAGAAGATAAATCATACAAACTCCCAGGTGACATTTACGCATGCTTCTGGGTTCAGCGTCAGCGCACTGTCTCCAGCAGGGGGCGCGGTTGTGTGGGTGTCCCGGGACAGTAGCTCCTCAGCAGTAGCCCAAATCAACAGTGAGGATCGGGGCGTGGACTCAGCGACCATTCCCTTAAATCTGAGGAGACGACCGACGGTGGGAAAAAAGGAACTGAGGAGAAGAAGTCGACCGTTCAGCTGCTGGTAAGATCATTCACAGCAGTTTTCTTTTATCTGTGGGGGGGAAAGCTTTGTGTTCCCTGTGAACAACAGGTTTGGTTATGGATGAACTTCACTTTGACTTTTCTAACAATAGATTTTTCAAGTGATCCTTGAACAGGCAAGCCCTTCCGACTCCGAGAGGAAATGTGGGATGTGAAACTATTTGAGTTCTTCAGGCAAATATTCAGGCTTCATGGTTTCTTAAAGTTGGAATGAGTGGTAAACCTCTTTAGAAATAGGATGGGAATGAATGTATGGGAATGTACCATTAACCTTAAGCCTGACCGGTAACGGTTTTCACTGGTTTTAACAGATGTTGTTGGTTATTCATATTTTCTTTCTCTTATCATTCTTATTTTTGTTTGTTAATTATTGTTATTGTTATGCTTATTGTGATTATTATTTTTCTTATTCTTATTCTTAGTAGCAGTAGTAGTAGTAATATGAATGTTCTTAATAACTATTAAGAATAACTTTATTTATAGAGCACTTTTAAACACAAATTACAACTTGCTTCACAACAAGAAAAATAATTGTTAAAATGGTTAATATGGGTTAAAGGTTAATATTCTTCTTCTTGTTATTCTTCTTATTCCTATTATCATTATTATTATTATTATCATGTAATTTTTTATCACACATTATTCTCTCCTCATGGACATTAACTCAGCCGATAAGGGTCACAAGACACAGACAAATGTTTGCCTGTTTACCTTCTTTTACCTTCAGCCCCCTGGGGGAAAAAAGGGGGCACGACAAAAAATAAATCTGCAACAAACTATAACAAGATTCTTTGTTCAACACTTTTTATTTCAGGCTTCATGCTCCTGATCCTGATCCTGACAGAGATTAAAAGAGCAAAGAGTCAAGAGGGGGCACCGGCTGCATAACCATGGATGACATCTTCACACAGTGTCGGGAGGGGAACTCAGTGGCTGTTCGCCTGTGGTTGGACAACACAGAGAATGACCTCAACCTGGGGTAAGGGGATGTATACCTACACACACCTCACTCAGATCTATACACAAAGCTTTAACTGCAGTGGCACCAGCTGCCTGTGTCTCCTCATGGATGTGAGGCTCTTGCAGTGTAGTGATGTCAGTTTGTGCAATAACAGCCGGGAGTGCAGTTTCTAATGATCGGAGGAGCAGACGTACCACATTTGGTATGGTAGGTGAGGGATTCTGTTCTGTGTGTGTGTGTGTGTGTGTGTGTGTGTGTGTGATCCCTGCTTCAAATAGTTTCCATATTGTGTGCTCCCAGCCACTCCACATACTGCTGAACAGTAATTCCAGCCCAGTTTGTACTTTTTCCCCCCTTTTCTTCTTGGATTTCTCCCCATATGATGTCATACCCCAAAAACGTCTGTGTGTGTGTGTGTATATAAAAGCAGTGGGTGATTAATGGTGGTTGTGCGATGACGTAAGTGACTCAGACGAGAAAATATAACCAAAATCTGGTCCTACAGTCTTCAGATTGAAGGGCTCCTTTAATTTGGATGGCAGAACATTTGCCAATAGCCCATTTGATAATAGAATAATTGTTTAAAATTAAATAACTGGGGTTTTATACTGTTGTTCAGTCAAAATAAACAGTTTAAAGTTGTTGCCCTGTTTTCTGGTAACAAATAAAAAAAATATTACGAATTTCAGACAACAAACCACATATTCTTTTATCAATTGATAGATAGAATGGATTAAATTGTTACGGATATATTGTTTTTTTTCCTGTCTGTTTCCATAATGTCCTCGCTGCAGAGGAGCTAGAGGATCTCATGACGTGGTTATCTCATTCTTGGGCCAGGCCATATATGTGCAGATTGTTGACGTTGACTCTGAGGGCTGTGAAGCTGCTGGCCAACCACGCAGCAGCCAAGACCATTTCCTCTCTTCAACTTCCATACAGGGCCAGGCCCTCGCTGACAGAGCTGCAGTCCCACATAAACATCTGAGAGACCAGTCATTATGCTGGAGGGAGGCCTGCTTTGACTGAGGAGGCTCAACTGTGTGAACTCTTTCTGTCGGAGAATCCAATTATATGTTTTAAACAGGAAAATAAATGTGTCTGAGTAATAATTGAAATTTCAGATCCCTCCCAAGAAGCAAACCAACCCAGGAAGACACATACAACACATTAGACTGAGGATCCCTCCGAGTATTTTCTGCTCTGTCATTCCTGAGCTTTTTTCTCTCGATGCTTTTTATAGCACAGACTGCGAATTGTCAGTGGAACAGAATCGACAGGGAATGTGACTAACTGCTGTTTCACTTCAGTGTGAGCTAGCGCTGCAGTTTTTCATCACAACCAAGTTCAGTTTTATTGTTAAGTACAGTGTAGACTTTGTGGCTTTGCGGGGAGTTGCGAGAGGCCATGGCAGCTGCCTTGTGGGGGTCATCTCATTTAAAGCACTCAGCTGGGTGAAGGGCCCCGTCGCACGTAGGTGATGGTTTGGCTCCATGTGGACTGTGGCAGCGCGGTGTACACCATCTGTGTGTTGGTGTCTTTATATATATATATATATATGTTAGCCGGCATTCCAGCTTGTGCAGACATATTTACCACCGAGCCGGTCGTCAGATGGGTACAGGCTGCAGGCAGGGAGAGGAAGCATGCGCTCAAAAATGTCTAAATAAAGACTGGTAGGTAGTGGGTGTCAGAACCTGTGTGTCACAGAGACAACCACACAGATAGTATTTTGTCAGCTGATACTTGCTTAGGGTCTCACTAACTTTCACCTCAGAGTAATAAGTATGTCCTCTTTTGACTTAAAAGCGATAGTTCACCCAGAAATGAAATTTCACACATATCTCCTCACCACTATGGGGTGGGCGAAGTGTTAGAGGTCACAACACACATTTGGAGTCTCAGGGGTCAACAGTGTTGCAGCCAAATCAAATACAATTGAACTAAATGGTGACCAATTCTTCAACTTTTTTGCCAAAATGTTGGAAGTGAACATTTAGGCTAAAAACATTGTGTAACTGATGCTGTATCCAGTCACACAGAAGCAGTCTGGAGGCATTTCATGTTTTTTTTCTGTTGTTTTTGTTTGTTTGAAGAAGTGGTCACCATTTGTATTAAATTTGGCTGCAACGCTGTTTACCCCTGACTCAAACACTTCACCCACCCCTCCATCGCCATAGTGCTCATAAGACAATGAGTGAAATGTCTTTTTTCGGTGAACTTTAAAGTGTCCCAATCCAACTCAGGCCTCGATTGCTCAGCGACTAATTTTTGGATTTGTCCGTCTTTGCTTGTCGTTCTCTCTGTGCGTCCTGTGTGTTTTAGTGACGACCACGGCTTCAGCCCGCTGCACTGGGCATGCAGGGAAGGGAGGAGCGGCGTTGTTGACATGCTCATCATGAGAGGCGCTCGCATAAACGTGATGAACCGCGGAGATGACACACCGTTGCATCTCGCCTCCAGCCACGGACACAGGGACATCGTGGCGAAGGTAAGGTGGCTAAGTCAGACGTATAGTGTGGGTTTATCTGTGTTGAGAAACGATGTTGACTTTGTTGGTCCATTTTCTAACATTACATCCTGTGTGTTGCAGCTGATTCAGTGCAAAGCAGACCCAAGTACAGTCAACGAACATGGAAACACACCGCTCCACTACGCCTGCTTTTGGGGTCAGGATGAGGTTGCAGAGGTGCGATGCAAACACACACACACACACACACACACACACACACACACACACAGACAAACAATCTGTTGGCTAAAAAAAGGCCCTCTTGTGGGGAGAAATGTCAGTACACAACATGGTTGAACCCCTCTTTCTATCCTAGGACTTGATAACCAGCGGTGCCCAGGTGTGCACGTGTAACAGGTATGGACAGACACCTCTGGATAAGGCCAAGCCCCACCTCAGACAGCTGCTTCAAGGTCAGACTTCATTTGTCAGCATTTTAACAAATTTGCAGGCCAAAAAAATTGCACTTTATTTTATCATGTAACTTCTTTTGTGTTTGTTTTATAGAAAAGGCAGAGAAAATGGGCCAGAGTACGACCAAAGTCCCCTATAAGGAAACCTTTTGGAAGGGCACCATGCGAACACGACCTCGTGAGTAGAAGGCGTTTCATAAAAAAAGGACATAATCAGCGTATCCTATTTAATCAAGACATAATTCATTATTCATGTTTTTGCTCTTTCAGGTAATGGCACCCTCAACAAGCAGGCTGGTATTGATTTCAAGCAGCTCTCTCTCCTGGCAAAGATCAATGAAAACCAGTCTGGAGAGGTCGGTGGCACTCTGCTGTGTGGGTCAGTTTTTTTTTAGAATCCTTGCAGCTCCTGTGTTGTTGACCACACTGTGTGCTGTGTCCACAGTTATGGCAGGGTCGGTGGCAGGGGGACGAGATCGTCGTCAAGGTGCTGCAGGTGAGAGACTGGACCACCAGGAAGAGCAGAGACTTCAACGAGGAGCATCCCAAACTCAGGTGTCTGGCCCTTAACAGTGTTTCCTGTATAGAGACGTCAGGGTGCATTTTATGGGCGTAATGGGGGTAAAGTGCTGCACAATCTGTTTGCTTGCCGAAATCGAGCCTAATGCATTTGGCTCGGGCAGGAATCTCCTCTCTTCTCATGTCCGGGTATAAACAGAGCACTAAAGTGAGGTTTGATGTGATTGATTGGTGCTGATGGAGGTCAGAGAATCTTGTGCAATGAACGGAAGAGTTTGTAATTGTCGGAGGTCAATAGAATGGGTTGTGGTTGGTGGTGTGGGGAAGTATTTCACATGACCCTGTTTTCACTGGGTCATGTGTTCTGCTTGACTGGGGAAAACAAATCCTACAAACATCCCTCTGGTAGTAAACATGAGGGCCGGCATGACAGGAAATTAAATTCATCACAGCTTAAATGAAACCTTATTATTAATCATGTCGGTAAGTGTTGCAATGGCCCGTGTTGATATATTCTTGTGTCAACTTTTTCCTAATGACTTTCCTGACCGCTGCACAAAATTATTGCCTATATTAGGGATTGAAAAATGCATATCGGCCGATACATACAAAAAAACAATCGGCAATGAATATATCTGTGAAGAACATTTTATTGAGGCTTGAAATGTTATAGTTTGACCAGAAAATGTTTTAAATATTAAAAAGAAAAAACACTAATTTGGAAAATAAATGATTCAAAAACACATATTTTACGTAAAATAAAACATGATTTAAGCAGGCTCTTCCCAAAAGGCAAAGTGTTAAACCATTCATATGAAGAAAGGGAACTCATACCAGCAGGTTCAGACAGATGGACTGCATTCAGGGAACCATTATTGTGCTTTGTGCATATCTCATAAGATTGTGTCATATGTATTATCAGAGAAACAGCACCCCCCCCCCTTGGCCTAATGAATAAAAAATGAATCAGAGAATAAAACTAGAGGGCTTCAATAGAGCGCATTCCTCAGCTAAGGCTGACGGCGCATTTATCCAGCTCAATTCCTATCCATGAAATCTCTTGGAAATCTGTTGTGTTGTTTTTGTCTTGGAAAAAAAGAGAAGAAAGTGAAATGAAACCTTGATACAAAACCTTAAAAGGACAGGGACAGAGAAGAGTCTGAACAGGCCGAGTGAGAGAATGGTTTTCAGGGAGTGCAGAACAGTGTGCAACTGGAAGAGCTTGGCAGTGTGATCCCATGTTGGCTTCAGGTTTTGCCCTTTTTCAAGAAGTGAAGCCAGCATAAAGAATTCTGAGCATCCTGAACAATTCAGCTGCATAGAGCTGCAGATAAATACATACAAAATACTGCAATTCAAGATTCTCTATTTACCTCAAACCAGACATAAGACAAGTGCATAGCAGAACAAACTTACATTGCATTTACAACACAAATGTAATATGGCATGCTGTGGGTTTCCTAAGTATGTATAAAGGCTATCTTAAGTAGAAAATAAATTAATATATAGATAAATATGGTACAAACAGACATGAGGATATTGCATGCAACGGAATTGAATTGCTCATACTAATAAATGACATAAGATGGTGTGTGGTAATATACTGCAAACAGAAAGTATATTGCACATAAGGTTCTTGATTAAAGGGAAGTCTTTAAGGCCCTCAGCTGTAACAGAGGTGGTAAAAAGTCCTATGAATTGTCAGAGCTTCCTTCTTTCTCACTAGAAAAAGCTTCTACTTGTCTTGTTGTTTTTCAAACGGGTTTCCTCTTCCTTCCTAATCAGTTGAGAAAGACTTCCCTATTCGCAGAATATAGAATTTTTTTTTCTTCTTTTTTAACACCACACACACTTTCTGTCCTATGCGTCTCCGTAGGATCTTTTCTCATCCAAACATTCTGCCTGTTCTTGGCGCCTGTCAGGCGCCTCCTTCTCCTCACCCCATCATCATCACCCACTACATGCCATACGGATCCCTCTACAACATCCTCCACCAGGGCACCAGTAAGTCAATCATTTATGGAATGGAAATGGATCTTAAACCCTACATACTCTCTACTTTCTGGCTTCATTGTATCATCCTCTTCCTCTTCCTCAGCTCTGGTGGTCGACCAGAACCAAGCAGTGAAGTTTGCATTGGACATCGCCAGCGGCATGGCTTTCCTCCACACCTTAGAACCTATGGTTTCTCGGCTTCACCTCAACAGTAAGCATATCATGGTGAGTACTGTCGTCGACCACAGACTCTTTGTTTGTGGTCACCATCACAATTTCGGCACTGACCAACAGATTACAATTGATGCTTTCGTTAAATTGGTAAAACGAGATTCATTCAGCCCCTCCCGACTCCTCCCTCTCTCTAGCTCGAGTCGACACACAGATACACACACAGATACACACACCCACACAGGAGACACAATGTCTCCTGTGTGGGTGTGTGTATCTGTAATAATAATACCAGGTCTGAACAGGGCCTAAAAGAGTTTAGTCTATTAGTGCCACTGCCCAGTTTGAAGCTGATGTGATTCCCCTGCAGATTGATGAGGACATGACAGCCAGGTTAAGCATGGCGGATGCAAAGTTCTCCTTCCAGTGTCCGGGTCGTATGTACTCTCCAGCGTGGATGGCCCCTGAAGGTATTCTTTTTTTTCCCTATTCACCCTTCTCACTCCCGTCCACTTCATGTTCCCCATAATGAGTCATACATTTAAAAACATCCTCAACTCTATAATTTATTCTTAACAATGCTGTGTCCATATGGTGTGTCGCCCGGGTTACGGAATACAAATAAACCCTGCGAGTTGTCCAGTCATATTCATGGTTTTCCACTTCCCTCTCTGTTTTGTCCTCAGCGCTGCAGAAGAGGCCTGAAGACATCAACAGGAGATCTGGGGACATGTGGAGCTTTGCGGTGTTGCTATGGGAGCTGGTCACCAGGGAGGTGCCCTTCGCTGACCTCTCACACATGGAGATTGGCATGAAGGTAATTGGGTGCAGCGTTTATCCACCCCACAGGCGTATGCACAGTATTCACATCCTTGTCTATGTGTTTCAAAACATTTTGACTTCCGCCCTTTTCCCAGGTGGCCCTCGAGGGTCTCCGGCCTACTATTCCTCCGGGGATTTCCCCTCACATCTGTAAACTCATGAGGCTCTGCATGAACGAAGACCCGGCCAAGAGACCCAAGTTCGACATGATCGTCCCCATCCTGGAGAAGATGCAAGACAAGTGAAGGCATCACTTGCAACATGTACTCTCCTGCTATTATGTATTTTTTGTAATCATCAGACCACTCGTATCATCACTTCAGTCATGTATCCGCTAAGCTGCTGTAAATAATGTCAGAGACCACTTCAGCCACACAATTCAAATCTGCTTTTGGTGTATAATTTAAAATTGAGGTATAAATGTTCTTTAGCGTTTCTCTGAGCTCTTTTATTATATCTTGAATTGAAATGCTGGCAAGCCTTTAAGTCCAGTGTGGATTATATTCAGCGATATGTCAGGCACAATTGCTTAGAGACTGATCCAAAGAAATGTGTATAGAAACACTGCTTTTATACACGTCAACAAATGCAAATGCAATAAATATTTTATATTTATGACAAACCCTCGTTTTCTTATTTGAGGATATCATCGTCCTCCGAACAATGGTTAGCCTGCTGGAAAATCTTCAGGTATGTTATCTTGCTTTTCATCACTGGATGGAGTTTGAAACTGAGTGATCTCTATCCTGTGAAGAAGGCCACAAGATGGCACTATCAGAATGTTCTAACTACTTTAGAAATAAAACTTTTTAAGGTAAAAAGTGAACCTCTAAACTCAGTTCTCATGCTCTTGGCAGATGATAATCCTTTTATGATGCAGGGTAACAGTCCCCTTAGAAAGCAAATCAAATGCCTGATAGGATTTTCTTGTCCATTAGTTGTTTTTTGCAGGATTAAGCAGAATCGACAGAATGGATTTTCACCAAAGTTGGTGAAGGGATGTTTCCTGGGCCGGGAAAGAACCCATTCAATTTTGGTGCAGATGCAGATTAACTGAGGGAGAGATTCATAATTTTTATAACTTAATCTTTTATGGCAAATAAATTACAAGTCATCATAGTTATTAATCAAACCACTTCCCATGTATGCCTCTCAACCAGCTTGAACAAATTTCTTCACATTTGGTACAAACATTCACTTGAACTAAATTACAAACTGATTCGATTTTGGTTGTTGGAGCTCAAAGGTCAAGGTCACAGTGGGCTTTCAAACATGTTTTAGTTTTTTCCAACCAGGTTTTGAACCTGATGTCTCGAATCTGCTTTTAGGGAATTGCTTCAAACTTTGACTAGTTGTCACTTGGACAAATATTAAGTGATTAAACTGAAACTTTACCGATTGGCAGAGGCATGCGGCAGCAGGGCGGTAATTCTAGTTCTTTTATATTTTACAATGAGAACTAGGCCGTTATTGAGATATTTTCTCTGCTCAGTGAAATTCTAGTTCATGTGATGAGAGGTTACTTAGGTATATAGTTGTACTACTTCCGGTGTGAGGTAGTGGAAAATGAAACAAACAACAGAGTAGAAGGGAAGGGGGGGCTGATGACAGGGGTCTGCTGAGAAGTCCGGGGCTGGTGGTGCTTGGGCGGTGATAAGAAGAAGTGGTCACGTGACGGGTCAGCTGACTCTCTGGCGTGTCACAAGAGCGAGCGCCGAGGCTGTGATCATCACAACAGGTCGCGTGCAGCCGACTGAACACTGAGCACGAGAGGAGCCCGTCGACCTGCTCTCCTTCACCGGGACTGTCCTCACCCTCCTGCGCGACCTGTGTCCACTGCTTCCCCGGCCCTCAAAGCCAGCGGACACGCTGACAACCTCCACCCTGCTCGACCGGGGACTTATCGTTGTGAGGTACGGAGGGAAAGTGAGAAGCTAAGCTAGCTGCCGACCACTCTTAGCTTAGCTCCCCTGTTTGTGGGTACGTGATAAGTTACCTTGCTGTTTTTTTAAATGTGACTTCCTGGTTCTTTGTTCACAGAGGCTGCGGACCCACCGGAGGACACCTGCCGTCAGGGCAATGAGGCTCCCCGCTGTGCCGCCCACCTCCGGGCTCCTCACCGGCTTCCTGGTGCTGCTGCTGCCGCTGCTGGCCTCCGGTCTCCCCGCTCACACCCCGAGGAACCCGGGCCTGGTTTTCATTGAGCAGAACAGGGTCGGATTCAACTGGAAAAATGTCTCCTGTTCGATGTGTAAAGCCGCCTTCACCATCCTCGATGTCGCCCTGCTGGTAAGGTTATCAGATCCACATCAGGTCTCCTACTAATAAAGATGTTAACGTGCTTTACTCTGCCACTTGTTAACTCGAAATGCATTTAATTTAACTGAAATGGGTAATAATTAGGAAAACTTTATATATGCAGAGTAAACGAGGGTTATGACATTTCCGGACTAGGCAATTCAATAAGATGGAATAAACAACCCTACAGTAAGAACAAGGAATAAAGGGCCCTACAATAAACAATAGTAACACAAAAGACATGTTGGCAATCAAACATTGTTCTAAAAGTGCTAAAAGGCTTCTTATTTAGAAGTGATGTTAAAAGATGTCACTGATTCCGCAAGTCTCAGATCCTCGGGCAGGGATTTCCAGAGCTGATGGACCCTGACTGCAAAAGCCTGATCACCTCAAGTCTTGAGTTGGGAACAGCGAACAGAGCCCTGTCCGGTTAGCAGCAGTTCAGCAGTGTGGCTGGGCGCAGAGCCAGCTGCATCCAGGAAGTCAAATTTATCCATTGGGAGCATCTAAGTTTAAAAAGTGGGCAAATGGAAGATAGGAAAAATTAATCAAATTTCCCTGGACCTCAAGTGCCTCTGATCACTATCTACAGAGAAATATGCATTTCTAGGCCAGGCAGATAAGTCTTGATTATTAAGAGCCAAAGTGTATATACTACATTTAAATGCAGAACCAATTACAAGAGTGTGGTTTGGGATGTCTGCTCGACTGCTCTTACAGGAAGTTTGTGGTTTTGACATCAGTAAGTGAAGCATTGTTTACCACACCATTTCTTAGACTCAGTTTTTTGCTGTTTGGTGCCTCTTGTAGACTGATTCAAATGAGGAGCGGGTGGCCCGTGCATTCGGGGAGGCGTGTATCCGTCTCCATCTGGCCGAGGAGCAGGTGTGTCGACAAATAACCGAGCTGTTCAGGGACGACTTCATCCGAGCTCTGCAGCAGTCCGTGCTGTGGCCCTCCGAGGCTTGTGCCATTCTGATCGGCCCCTCCTGTGGCACGTTTGACATCTACGCATCCTGGAACATCACCTTGCCGAAGGTCCCCAAGCCTCCTGTGACACCCCCCTCTCCTCCTAAACCTGGTTCTCCACAGAGCAGGGTCCTATTTCTAACTGATATCCACTGGGACAAGGTGAGTGTGTGCTGCTGAGAGATTCCCCAAAGTACAATTCTTTGAGTCTGGAAACATTTGGGTTATACCCCTCTCTTTTTAACATGGCAGGTTTCTGTTGCATCTTTGAGTTAAATCAATCACAAAGTGCATTGGTATTAATAATTGAACAGAAAATGGCAGCATGATTGTTGACTTGACATTGTTTTTGGTCAAGTGCTTCTTTAAAAATCCTCTCTGTTGACAGGAGTACCAAGCCGGCAGCTCTGCAGACTGCAAGGACCCTCTGTGCTGCCGGGAAGACTCTGGCTCTCCCAGCTGGAGGCGGCGAGAGGCTGGGTACTGGGGAACCTACAGTAAGTGTGACCTGCCCCTGCGCACGGTGGAGAACCTCCTGGAAAATGCAGCCAGAGCCGGATCCTGGGACTGGGTTTACTGGACCGGAGATATACCAGCGCACAATGTTTGGTCCCAGACCAGGAAACAGCAGCTGTCAGAGCTTTCTGTCATCTCCAGGCTCATCCACAAGTAATTTCATCTTCAAGATCAGCTTTGAGTGTTTTGATAAACATGCCTGCCTCTTAGTGGAGTTTCACAGTGTGTAGTTCAGCTACTACTGGATTTACATTTGCCAGCAGCCAGTTTTTAATAGAATATCTGTTGAAACATGGTGTTGAAATGTCAAACCTGTCAGCCATGTATCTGGTGATCACAGCTGCTTGGTAATGTACCTGCTCAGACCTCAGATGGCCTTGTGCTCTTGATTCGCAGCCTGTTTATCAGTCCGGATGTTTGTCATGTGTCAACTGGAACTGATCCACACACGTATTGACTCTGACCTCTTCCCTCCCGTCTTCTGTGCAGACACCTGGGACCTAATGTGACAGTTTATCCTGCTGTAGGGAATCATGAGAGTACGCCAGTGAACAGCTTCCCACCGCCATTTGTTCATGGCAACAGATCCTCCTCCTGGCTCTACAATACGATGGCAGAGGAATGGTCCGCATGGTTACCAGAGGAAGCTTTGAAGACTCTCAGGTTCTTCATATTCATGTGTTTATTTTATTTGAATGTGAAGTTGAGTTTTGCCGTTGGTTTGCACAGCTAGTAGTCGAGACGTCGATGCTGTTTCTTTTAAACCTCTGAGACAGTCGGTAAACCAGAGGCTCACCTGAAGTCTGCTCTCACTTTCTGATCAACTCTTTTCTGTGTATGTAATTTCTTTTAGATACGGAGGATTCTACACGGTGAAGGTTCGGCCTGGTCTCAGGGTGGTCTCTCTCAACATGAACTTCTGTGCAAGAGAAAACTACTGGCTGATGGTGAACTCCACTGACCCGGCTAACCAGCTGCAGTGGCTGGTCCATATACTGCAGACCAGTGAGGAGCAGGGAGAGAAGGTGAGTGAGGCAACAATAACAAAAGATGACATGAGCAAAGCGGATTATGTGAAAGTATATTGCGTTACAGAAAATAGGAACTTCTGGTGGTTTGTTTAATATTGTAGAACTGAAAGAAGACTGGGTGTGTTTAATCTTTCACTTTGGCCAACTACTTCATGTTAGCCCTTGGATATGACTTGTTTCATTTGACTTACCCTCTAGTAACTGGAACTGAGCATGAGATTGCAATAAAACCTTATTTTATCAGTACAATAACTCCTTTATGTGGTGTCATTTTCTACTTTACATAGGTACACATCATAGGTCACATCCCACCTGGCCTGTGTCTCGGCAGCTGGAGCTGGAACTACTATCACATTGTCAACAGGTAGCTTCACTGATCATTAATTCCCAAAGATGCAGATTATAGAACTGTTAGGAATGGAAGTTGTAGAGCAGCAAATAAAAAGGCAGCAGTACATCATCCTATGTTCAGTTAATGTCATTTTCACTGAGTGAAGGACATTTTGTTCCATACTCTCAGCAGTTGTGAATGTGATATCAAATATTTAATATGAAACGCACAATTTCACAGCGTAAATTAGTCATACTGATATCTGCAGTCTTTTATCCATACTCTTGGACTCTTAGAAACACTGTTGACTTATTTTCAGCAAAGCTTGCTTTATCTTTTTATCTCTGTTTTTTGCATTAATCAGTGATCTATCTCATGGTGTTTCTGCTTTAGTAATCAAAATGTTCAGAGTCCTTGAGTAGTCTGGTAGCTGAAAGGTTACACTGCATGTCTCATAAAACTATCGTCCATTTTCTCGAATCAGGACTTTTGTTTTTTGCTACACACGTTCTCTGTGTACTAATTCTTTACTAATGTCTGAACCTATGGTTTCAGTTGCTGCATGTTGCAGCCCAACTGAGAGATGAGGCCCGTTTTAAAGTTTTCTGTTCCTTATCTAACTTTCTGCTTTGTCTTCCCAGATATGAAAGTACAATTGCTGGGCAGTTTTTTGGTCATACGCACTTAGACGAGTTCCAAATGTTTTATGACGAGAAAACCATGAGCCGCCCACTAGGAGTGGCTTTCATCGCTCCCAGTGTCACTACCTTTATTAATCTGAACCCAGGTGAGTTCACAAGCTAGTGGAGTGATTCAACATTTCATATGAAAAGCAACAAAGATTTACTTATTTTACTCTTTCCAGGATACCGTGTCTACTATGTCGATGGTGACTACCCCGGCAGCTCTCGGCTCGTGCTCGACCATGAAACCTACATCCTCAACCTCACAAAGGTGAACCACAGTCCAGGGCTTCCACTCGGACCAGAACCAAACCCGACATGGACACTGCTTTACCGCGCCACCGAGGCTTACGGCCTTTCCACCCTGTTCCCGTCTGATTACAACAAGCTGATGCAGGCCTTCATCAGCGATGACCGAGTCTTCCAAAGGTTCTGGTACTTCAGGCATAAAGGACACGTGTCGGAGCCCTGCAAAGAGACATGCAAAACCTCACTGCTCTGCTTTCTGCGGAGTGGGCGCTACGACGAGCTGGAGCAGTGCGACCTCCTCAATGGTTATAAAGGCAACATGGCGAGGGCTGCCAGAAAAAACTCTCTGCTGATCTGAGGAAGTTTGGGCTGACTGGTTGAATAGAAAAAAAAGAGCAGTTGGACCAAATAAGAAATTGAGCCAAAAAGTTGTTTTTTTCTTGTTGCTGGTGGGTAAGGATAGGAACAGTCTGGATTTCATCTACTGTGAAGAGGGTGAGGATTTGTCAGTTTTGCCTTGTGCTGTTGGTCATGTTTTTGCAAATGCAACGTCAGTTGTGTGAAGACTGATAGAAAGTTTCCATAACGTTGTTGTTTACTTGAAAAGTACAGAACAGCCAGGGTTAACGGGTTTGTTTGACGTTGTCATGATTTTCAGTTCCTTCTTTACTGGGTGCCTTTTGTCAGGGAAAATAATTTGAACCCATCCTGAACAACAATCTTGAAATGCTGCTCTGACAACATTCATTCGTGTAAATGTCCTCGAGGATTCTCAGGATTTTGCGTCATTTTGCTAATATTTTCTTCACGCATGAAGTTTCTTCAACTGCTGCCTTGTTGATTGGGACATAGTAGAAAGTTTGCTTTAAATTTATCACTCTGACTTTTGAACTGTCCCACAATGCTTCAGTTCACCACATACTTTATTGAATATGGTGGGTTAATGGACCTCAGTGATTATATACCAGGGCTAGCTTTGTTGGGTCATAACTTTGCATAAATGCAATTTGTCTATCTGAGCCATTTGTGAAGTTTCAGTTAAAGTACAAAACCTTAATGCACAGCACCATCTGCCTTTACATCTTGCAAAGATGTCTTCTAGTCTAGATAAGAGTCTGTGTTTCTCACTAAGTGTTACTTGTGTCTGCACTTTAATTATTTTCTTAGCTGGTTTAGGTTCCAGGTGTATTGGAGAACAGGTTTGATAGACTTTCAACAGCGAAGGTTTTTCAGGTCTTGATCTATGCGTCCTGTGGTGTAACATGAGCATGACGATGTTTGTAAAAAGCAATAATTCAAAGATTGTATAAAATACGAATAAATGATATCTTAAACTCTTGCCCACTTGTTTGCTTTGTTGGAAAAATGTTGATTCAAGGTTTTCTCAAGTGTCTTAAAACATAAAAAGAAATCTCATGTAATCAGCAGAATTTTAAATGCATTTAAGTTGGTGTCAATTGTTAAAATTCCTATGTCAATTCTGTCCGACATTAAAATTAGTTTGAGTTGTAATGTCTCTGTGTGCATGCTGTCATGAAAGTACAAACAGCAACATGGAACTAACAACCTGAGTCTGTCAGAGTTTCTCAGTGCCCTCTGCTCTGCTGTGAGACAAAATGGATACCTACTAGCTCTGCCTGTAGTTTGTGACAATATATATAAATGTATACTTCATCTGTCTGGGCTTAAATTTAATTTATTAGAATTAAAAAAAAACATCAGTTTACAAGATTTAAATGCTTGTCAAAGAAATGAGTACCAATTAAAGTCAGAAACCCTCTTTGAGAAGCAAAATATGGAACGTAAAGGCAAATGTTTAAATCACTCTCAATGAACATGTTATAAATAAACTCGAAACAAAGTGATTAAATTATGGATAAAATACTTATTTAATTTCACCATGGAGTGAATGTTCATGTTCTACAAAATTCTAGTATTTTAATGTGAACATTCAATCTTAAATTTGACTTGTAAAAACCTGCAGAAACCCTGTGATTACAAATTCAGAGGTAGCTTATTTTGTAATACAAAGGGGAAATTTTCAAAAAGTGTTTATTTTTATTTATTGTTTCCTGTTCACGCCATTATTTCATAGTTTTTCTAAAGTTTTTTTTTATTATTATGGTTCAGAGAAGAACATGGAGACACCAAAATCCTCCTTGTACAGGTCCCAGGTCTTGGGTTTGTGGGGGTTGTCCAGTTCATCCCTGGGTAGAAACAATCTGTGGTGGGAATTCAAAGTTTAGTCAGAATCAGAAAATAAGGTCAAGAGCAAAGGAAATACATTTTTTATCAGAGCAACAGAAATGTACCTGTTGTTTTCAATGAAGGACGTATTGAACCAGAAGTAGAAGGGGACATCTTCGTATCCTTTTGGAAGACCCTGAATATGAGACATTAGAAACAACACAAAAAATGTATTTAAAATAAATCAATTAAAAAGAGATTAAGAGGTCAAATAAATAAAAAGGATAAAATCTAAAGAATAATTACAGAAAAGTTAGAGTAAAATAATACAAATTTAATAGATATGTGTAAAATAATCATAAGAAATGAAATAAGATTTATTTTTTTAACTAGCTTAGTTAAACACAGAATCATAGGACAATGTAAAGTGAGGAACTCACAGCACTTGATTCAAACATGACCTTCACGTCTCCTTCGACCTCAGGCCCGTTCTGGAGACTGATGACTGTTGCATTACTGCCCACGTCAGGAAACACCTTCAGAAACACCGGAAATTCATGAATCATCAATTCAACAAATCAATCATTGTGACCTAATGAGGTTTGAGTGAGACTCACTTTGCAGTTCTCCTGTTTGGCACACACACACTGAAACACCAGCTCTTTCTTCACTATTATCTTCACCTTAAGATCGCTGCCATCCCCTTTACCCACGCCTGGGAAAGAGCACATACAACAGATGTTAACATTATCAGATAGCTGAATTTAAAGGATGTTTGAGTGCCCTGCAGGTTTGCAGGGTTTTACCTGCTATAGAGTGGATGCGGATGCTCTTGATGTAGAGGGGTTTGGGTGGAGGCAGCTGCCTGTTGAACCTCGTTTTCATGATCTCGTAGTAGCCCACGTACCGGCTCTGTGGACCACAGGTACAGGATCAAATAAACTTGTATTAAATTCAGTTTCTAAGGCTTTATGAGAGAAAGTTGGTTATGAGCAATAGGGAGTTTTGGCACCGATCTGGACAAAGAGACAGATCCAGGTAACTGTTTATCACTTTCTTTGACATTGTGATAGAGGGCGTTTCTTTGACATTTTCACTGATCTCCAAGGGAATAGTTCATGGATTATCAAGGTATATTTAGGATACTGATCAGTATCAGTGTGAAAGTCGGTGCAGCTTTATTGAAATTCAAAAGGGACTGGATCAGAGGTATGCGCTCTACTGAATGACAGTCTAATCGAAAAGAAAAAAGGTGTGCAAAGATACATCTAAAAGGCAATGAGAGTGTAACTTACCCTGTTCAAGTTGGGTCAATTGCAATCTCAAAGAGGCGCTAGTCAGCAGCCAGAAACGTGTCTAAAAAAGTCTGAATATTTTTCTTCTTTCTTCTGAAGTTTTTGTGAGTAGGTCTCCTGAGTGGCTGATTCTCACCTGAGACGGAGTCTCCACTCCCTGAAACTTGGAGCTGCGACTCTTGTCCGTCCTCCTCTCACCAAAATATTCCAGACTTTCCTTGTGGACAAACAGTAATGAAGCTAAGTGTAAGTCTGCAGCTGCTCATTCGTTAACCCTTGTTTGACCAAGTTTCAGAGTGAAATAGACGTACTTGTGCATTCTCAAACTGGTCACTATCGATGAGCCAGGTGCACACCAGAGTACCTGTGCGTCCTGTCAAAGAGAGCAGAGTCATGATCAGATCAGGGCTTTTAGCTAGACTAGAGCAGGGTGCATCAAGGGGAAAGGTTTTTCAACAGCAAAAGACTAAAATTCAACTCAAATTATTCAGGAAATCCCGATGAAACAAGTGCAGATCTTTGGCCTCACCTTTCCCTCCTTTGCAGTGAATTGCAATGATGTTTCTGGGATCGGCCGACATCCACTCCCTCACATTGGCTGTGTATTTCAGCATGTCCCTGAGACAGACAGTGAAACACACGATGATGAGAGATTAACTGAGAAAATATTAACACTTATTTGCGACACATCCAATTTGTGCTTGTGTTCATAATGATTTCACACCTCCACACAGCCTCTGGACAAATGTGGTGAGGAAATCACAAAAGAAAATGTTAACTCACTCCAGGGAGGGGACGTTGTGGTCGTCGATGAACACACGTTCAACTTTGTAGTGGAAGAACTGGGGGTCGTAACCTTTCTCACCTGGGAACAAAAATGATACTGTTCGTGTAGCTCTATCCAAAGGCAATAGAGTGCACTTGATGAGAGGTGGTGCAAACTTACTGCACAGGTTGTAAACTTTATAGTGGTCTTGATGTTTAGCGTCCAGGAACCTGGCCACCTCCTGCTCAGAGAGAGGAGGAATAGGTTAAAGGTTTAGTTTTTAGGGATTTATTGACATCTAGTGGTGAAGTTGCATGTTGCAGTGGAACAGCCCTCACTTCACCCTCCCCTTCCAAACAAGGGAGAGAACCTGTGGTCACCTTCAGATGTCAAAAGGTTTTTAGTTTGTCCAGTCTGGCAACCTCCGTAGAGAGGACCCGCTCCTGATGTCAATATAAAGTATTTAAATATAAACGTCTCATTCTAGAGTAAAGAAAACAACTATTTGTTTAGATGAAACACACAAGTGACAACATCACTAGGTTTATTTTATATTCAATTACTGCCAACAGATCCCTTTCACCTAAATCTTACACACTGAACCTTTAAAGCAGCATGGAATGGTGTATGAGGCATTCTAGATATTAATGAATATGAAAACTTGATATTAGTGTGTAATTATATCTAAAAAAGGGAGGAGGGAATGTTAACGTGTGCACAGATGTCCAGTCAGACTTACACCAATCGGATTCCTGTAGAAGGACTGTTTCCCAGAGGAGGGGAAAGACATGGCGATGACGCGATCTAGAGACACGAGTAAAGATGGAAATGAATTTTAATAAAGCTCTAACCTTAAAGCAGTAACTTTTAGATTCATTATCCAACATGCATTTCTGTGTTTCATACACCATCTAACTCCCACCTGTCACGTAGGTAAGGTCAAGGTCAAATCCATCCTTCTGATAACGCCGCTTGTTCTCAGAAACCTGATGAAATGAACACAAGTGAAAGATCCGGGATTAGCAGACATCTCATCTCTTTTTTATCCCAACAGTGATTCTCTCAAACTGATTTTAATAGATCATTTATTCAGAGTTGGTTTCCTGTGTGTCCGTGGTGTGACCTCACCATCCTCCTGGTGACCTTCTCGAGCTCCTTCCTCTGAGCTGCCAGTCGGAAAAGTCTCACCAGGATTATTATTCTCAGGAATCGGAGAAACGTCACTGCCCTGATGAAAGAAGAATGACTCCTTTCATTCATGAAACAATCAATAACATATTAATGGTGTTCAGTGTAATGAACTCAACATCATTATAAAGATATTTCTAAAAGAATATTAGTATGGTCAGTGTAGCTCTCTGCACGCTGTGAAGTGACATCAGGCAAAGATATATTAGAAATCAATATTACTTTACTAATAAAGTGTTATAGATACCAGTACATTCTCAACATGGCTTATAAATGTAAAACGTTACACATATTTAAATTTTCACTGTACTGATTATTATTCAGTCTCAGGATAAACATAATGCAATACAATTACAATATCATGTTTTGGTTTATGTAATTTAAACAAGTTTAGAATAAACGAAAAGTGTATCAAATTATCAATACTTAACAAAATAATAGTATATTAAATATAAAATATAAAATACAAAGTAATACACATATTTAGAGTAAACAAAGCTCCCTTAGGAAATGGGTGCAGTGTTTATGTTATTTAAAGAGTCCAACTGCCGGATTCTTCATTTGGTCTTTTTATTTTTTTTTAATTGAATCCCTGATCAATCATTGATTGAACTGAACCAAGGTCTGTGGTATAAGCAGAGGGAGGAGCTGGTACCTGGGGATGAGACTGGCTCCTGACAGGTCAGTGAAGGTGTAGATCATGGTGACCACCAGGGTAATGACCACAACGAAGGCGTCTATGATGTTCAGCCTGGAGCTGAAGTACACTTTGAATCTGAAAGGGGGAGACACTTGAACACGCTGCTGAGAAAACTGCTCGCTTCATGCAACAAGTAGAATCAGCTGTCCGATTGTGAGTGTAGCTCTCTTAGCCATCATGTTTCCCAAGGACCAGTCCAATACAAGCCATACATTTCCTGTTCAGCTTCCTCTTTGCAACTTCCTGTTCAACAGCGAATCACTCTCTGTTTCTGCTGACACAGGAATGTTTGCATCACCCGGTCCTTTTTTTACAAAATCTGTTACAACTCCACCGTCTAACACAGTGCCAGCGACAGTGTTCATACTGTATGTGTATTAAAATAAACACAAAATGCATCTGGAGTGGTCATAAACAAGTGGTTATACTACCTACACGCTACACAGTATACAAGGCCTGGGATTCTGAACTCACCCTTCCACATAGACCCGCAGGAGGACGTCCGCGAGGAAGAAGAAGGAGATGGTGAGGGACACGGCCTCGAGGGCATCGCCGACCTCTCTGCTCTTATACGGCAGCGACAAATCCACAATCACCAGCACAACGTCCACTATGATCAGAATGACTCCAAATATACTGAGGGGAAAGTTAATATAACCATTGTTATTGTCATTGAACACTACGAGGGAAAGACATAACCCCCATTAGCAATCCTCACTTAGTGGTAGTACAGTGGTTCAGAACACACTCACCGAAATCCAAAGGACATAACGAAAGGTGTAATCTTCGTTCGGATGTTTCTGCAAAGAGGGAAAGATTGTGATGCTTGTCAGTGCAGATAAAAAGGACTTTTCGAGTCAAGGGGTTGTAGATAAAGCTTTCTGCTGCATTAACTTACTGGTACATCGTGTCTGGCAGCACGCTCTCTTCCTTCCCGTCGTCAATCTCCACGCTAGCATCCTCCATCTTTGCAACGTTTCTAATAGATAACAATGACAAGACAAATATCTTTGATAGAAACAACACAAACCATGCAAATCAACAACATCTCAACCATTGCAGGGTCCACAGAAAGTGAATAAAGGTTGATAATGCCATGACAGATCGGCGTTTCTCACCCATTTACACCTGAATCTGAGCCTGGACTGAAATGGACAGAGGTCATGGCGTGTGTGTGTGTTTGTGTGTCTTCCCTCTGGCTTTGCTCTGATCGTGTTGTCTCTGGAATTTGAAAAAGGAAGTGGTGAAAGAGTGAAAACTAGGACTGGCCAATATCAATTGTACTGTTTTAAGTCTTTTCTTAAAATCTCTTCTTAAATCATACTTTTATCAGAGAGCCTTTCCTGATTTTACATGAGTCTTAACTGTCTTTTAATTACTTTTATTGAGCATTTTACACGGCACTGGTATTTATACACTCATATTTTACCTGCTTTCTTCTAAACCTGATGTTTTATGACACATTTTATGAGAATTGCTGCCTTTGTAAATCACTTTCTTACATATATTTTGAGATGTGCTCTATAAATAAGGATTATTATATTATATTATATTGTGTAAGCACAGTGAGGAGGTACAACACATAATTGATTTACCTCCGATTTGTTAAATATCTGGCTTTTTATCAAGTTTAAAACCACAACGTTGACTCCAGAGCAAGAAAGTGTCTTTAAACTTACAAGAAAATAAGAATAGGACATTTATCCTGATAGTTGTTGATACAGAGGGATTCCATGACTGAAAACTCCTCTGCTCTGCATGTTGCTGCACATGTTATCAAATTAAAACAGACAGCACTTGAGGATAAACAGCTTCCTGTCATGTCCTGAAATAGTTTATCTGCTCATATCAAACATCCTGACACATTTGTTCTTTAATCATCAAACTACCCAGTGCAGTTCTTCATGCTTCCTATAACAATAAGTTCATTGCACACAAGAAAGGAGACAGTGAAGTTTGAATGGAGTATTATTACCTCAATGAACAATGTAAAATGACCAGGAGGATTTAACAAGACAAACCAGCTGCTTTCCTTCACTGCATCTGGGTGAAGGCTCCTTCCCTCAGTCCTCTCAGTGGGTTTCTGCGCTCACAACAGAATAGTCCCCCCGAAAAAAAACAAAGAGACACAGCGTCCTCTCACCGTGAGTCCAGGTCCGACATTCGGGAAATTATACGAGAGTTTGTCTTGTGACTTCTCGTGAGGACAGAGGAAGAAGGCTCAAAGGTTAATCGGCCACTTTGGTTTCCTTCTTCTATCCATCCACTAGCATGTTCCTCCTCATCGGGTCGTTTTCTGCAGACGTAGCGGTTTGAGACTTCCTGGACTTCAGTAGAAAACTTGGCTCGGCCTTGGTTTCCTTCTTTCCTCCTCTTCAGTCCGACCACAGAAATACTGACTGAGCCTGAACACAACACAAGCCTTCCCGTCCACAGACAGATTTCACGTTAAATATTAATAATACAAATAATAATGAAACAAAACTAGGTCGCCAGGCTGCTGCGGCCACATCCCCCCTCCGCCTGTCTCCAACATCTGGATTTCATTCACTGCTGTGCATTCCACAGTACTCAAAATACACAAAATACTCAGAAATGTGACAACTGTCTTACATTTGATTTTACAATCGTACAAGCCTTTGAAAAGATGAACAATAATAGAGGTCAAATTTGTAAAACAAAAAGACGGGAAGAAAATTATTGGAAGCATTGGAAGATAAGTTAGTGAGCTAAAGGTGTCCAAATCTTGTCAAAAGTTATCAAAAGCAGTACTTTGTAAATTATTTATGTATGTGTTTATTAAATTGTTTAAAATGCTATACATTTAGTTTGGGAGGCATCACTAAAAGTGATAAAAGATAAGATTTACAATGTTAGAAATATAATTTGTAAAGAAAGAAAGAAAAACCCGAAATAAGTTAGCCAGCTAAATGTGTAAGAAGTCCAAATCTTGTCAGAACTTTTTGAAAGCATCACTTCGTAGTTTTTTTTTCCAATTAAATTATAATAAGTTTTATATGTGATTGGATGAAATATAAGATGTTCCATGTTAGAAATAAAATGACAAGAAAAATTCATGAGAGAAATAGAGTAAAGGATACTTAAAAAAAAACGCTTAATTTGTCCAAAGCACCAATGAAACTAGAGAAATAAGCTGGTAAACCACTGCAAAGGTACAGACTAGTCATGTACAGTTAACCAATAAAACACTGGAAGTGAAATATATTTGTGTTGAGAAAAAAAGTTTGAAACTAAGAGCCAGAGGCCTAGCTTGGAAAAATTATTATTATAGCATAAAATAAAAGTAATCAATGAAAAAAAAGAATAAATCCATAGCATTTGATTTAGTTCCAATATTGCAATAGCCAACAAGTAACACAAGAGAGAGCCCTTCTACACTACACACTGGCTTCGCCTTCAAAAAGAACCTGCTACTTTTCTCTGTTTACACTTGTGATTATTGTTTATCTTTAGCTATTATGACATTCCATTGACAATTTCAACTTAAGGAGGGAAATAGTTTCCAAGATATTTGGTCTTTTAGAGCCTAAATCTTTTAATCTGCCTCAGCTTTACAGTCGTTGTCAATCTACTGTTTCCTCTGATGCTAAAAACTTTGACTCTTTTTCTCCCAGGCTGCTGGTGTAGAACACTTGTTAAGAAAACGAAATATGGATAAAATTCCAGTTTGTGACGCAATATCAAACAAGTGAGAACATGACCAGAACTTCAATGAAAATAAAATATGTTCTGCATTTTATTATTTTTTTTCTTCAAAACAACAAGATGTTAAAAAAGAAAAAACAACCTCTTCTGGTATGTGAGGAATGAAGTCTTCTTAGCACGTTCTGTCCATAAGGCCATTGGCAGCTTTGGGATCAGCTACACCTTCCCAAGAAGGGGGATCCTGGAATGAGTTCAGAGATTGGCAACGCTGGTGAAATCTGGATCCTGTGATATGGACCATGCAGTACTGACCCAGCCTATAAATAACACTGACACATCTTCAGAGGAACAGAACAGTGCACCTGGAGAAACCAGGGGGAAGCGTTGGGAAATGAAGGTACGGCTTGTGATGCAGGGATTCTTTTGGAGGAATTGCAGCTTATTTAAGATACGTACTGTATTTATGATTTCAGACTGATATCGCTGGAGGTTTCTTCTTCTGAGAAGTCATGTCAGTGTTTCTGTTGTTGGCTCTGGTGTTGAACACAGCCTCTTCTGCCCAGTTATCAGTGAGTACCTTTAAAATTCTTTTCCTGAAGGGCTTCAGGTGCATTTTTCTCTTTTCTTCATTGACACTGAAAACTGAGGATCTAGGTTTCAACGGTTGTGCTGTTAAAGAATCGTCATTCCTAGGAAGGAGTACATGAATAAACACTGCTGCAGGGGCGGACCTAAGCTGCCTTTATGGGAGACAAGGTTAGAAACATCATACATAACTTGAAACTGCTTTTCCTTCTCATTTAAGACAAGAGACTGGTGTGGGCCGGAGGTCGCAGCTCTTAAACGCAGCATCAAAAGGCTGGAGAATAGCCTCTTGATTGTGACTTGGCAGGTTGAACACTTGCAGACGCACAAATATTTCCATCCATTTGGACCTGCGCTGCCTGACGTTGGAGCTGAAGCTGACAAAGCCTCCGGTGCAAACCACAACGGCAGTTCGACGCTCGACAGCTCTAATGCAACACTGATGAAACCACTTCCACCAGCAGGCAGCATCATCGTACACGACAGGGGTGAGAAGAGCTCACATCACGCCAGCTCAGTGTTTGGTTGTTAATTTTAAATATATGATCAGGCATCGTACAGAGTGAAGGTTAAAGAGGTACTGATGATAATGACTAATCTTTAAGGCAATGTTGTCGTCCTAGATTGTTCTGAGCTGTTCGACAGACTGAGACCCCCAAGTGGATTCTACCGAATCCGACCCAAGTCACACCAGGACCCATTTCTGGTTTACTGTGACATGGAGGATGGAGGAGGATGGACAGTGTTTCAGAGACGCCGGCATGGAAGAGTTGACTTCAACAGGTATTTAATAGAGAAACTCTCCCTTGTACCATATGTGGGAATGACCATCATCTGAATACAAAGTATGCGCTGATAGAACTTTACTGTCATTTCAGAGACTGGGTGGACTACAGAGACGGCTTCGGGGACTTGAAACTGTGGAACGATGAGTTTTGGTTGGGGAACGAGCACATGCACTCTCTGCTCTCAGAAGGTCAGCAAGAATTCAAATTCAACAAAAGACAGAAGGGAGAACCCAAATATAGTTCAATCAACTCTTCCTGTTTATGAATAACATGAACAGTCTCATCTTCTGTCCGATTAGTTGCTTATTTCTCAACGTCTCTCTGTATCTATTTGTGCTGGAGGTAAGAACCTGGTGAAGATAGATCTAATGGACTGGGAAGGACAGAGAAGTCATTCATATTATGAAAACTTCAGGATCAGTGATGAGGCGGTAAGAAATATTATTTTGCATTTCTGTTTGTTGATCTCGGATGAAACAACAAACAGCCATGAACTGTTAGACTGTCTGTTACAGGATAAGTATCGCCTCCATTTTGGGCAGTACAGTGGCAAAGCTGGAGACGCTCTGACTGGTGGGGGTGGGGCGGTGCAGCAGTGGTCCGCCTGCCTCAGTGGTATGCAGTTCAGTACGAGGGATCAGGTTAGTCATCTGAGGCCTGTTACCCATCAATGATGCTTTTTAATAGCTGCCACCCTGATCTGAATTGGTACTGATGATGATGTGGAGATGATGACTGTGGTGATGGTTTGATTGACAGGACAATGATCGCTACCTTCAGGGGAGCTGTGCCCAGGAGAACAAGGCTGGATGGTGGTTTAACAGGTGAGACCTTCTTCTTTCTGTTTGATTGTCGCACAGGCAAAAACACTCGGACTGTTGTGAAGCTCGACTTTTTGTAGACGGCTTTGCATTGCTCGTTGAACCCATGAATAAGTATGGACGACACTCTTCACTTCCTACCTTTGTACAAAAGTAAAGTTAATGCTGCAACATTTCAAGGTTTTTTTTCCCCACATCAAATTATTATTCAAACCACACTTGAAGGTTTGACGTTCAAGTTTGGCCCATGTCCAAACGACTATACTGCAGCTGGCCACTAGGGGGCAATCAAGAAGACTTGGCTTCACTTTTAGGGAGCTGTCATGTCGACCCTCTTTCTATGGTTGAGGGAAGTAGGGAATCATACTGATGAAGCTGCTAGAAATTGTAGAAGCTTTAAATCAAATACATTGAGATTTGAATCACTTCAATTTGTCTTTTGTAAGATGTTACCCCCTTGACATTGTGTCGTACCATTACCCCCACAGATGTCATGCAGCCAACCTAAATGGGAAGTTCTACCGCTCTGGGAAGTACAAGAACCAGCATGACAATGGCGTGGTGTGGGGGACCTGGAAAGGTCTTTGGTATTCCCTTCGACACACCACCATGAAGGTGCGGCCTCTGGTTTTCTTGGACGTGGATGGCAGCGGAGCAGGGGATATTTAAAAAGAAAAAACAGGCTTCAGAGAATCAAGGGAAAACAAATCAGAGTAAAGACTGATTTCATGTTTAAATTCTATGTATTTTAATTTCTCCCTTTGTCGAAGTCATTAGTAGATTACAAGCTGTTCTATAGTGGGCACTCCCTTTCTATAAAGTGTATGATATTACTCCAGCAATAAAATGAACAGCATTTCAGCCATGCTGCCCAGTGGATGTTCCCATTTGTTTTATCACAACTGGATACTGTTGCTTTAACTTGTGCACTTTGCTGGAAAACACATGAAAGCTGCTTTTAGACATGAAGTCCAGACATTTTCCAAATGAACTATATCTGAGAACGGAAATGTCAGTTGCTCAGTACATAACATTTAACTAGCTTGATTTCACAGCATAATGAAAACAGCACATTCTGTGGTGTAGAACAATAAGACCAGTGTTTTTTAATGGATGTACAAGGTCATTTTATACTCCTGTACAGGTAATTCTTATAAAACAGAAACTTTTTCTAGAATATTATTCCAACTATCTTGTATTGTGAGAAAATCTGAACAGTGACTCTATGAACTAGAGAAATATGTTCAACTATAATGCCAACCAAAATTATAAATATTAACATCTTTTCAAATAAACAAACTTAAATATCGTATATTTTTCTCTGCTTCTCATAGATAGGTAACAGCCATACATCTCTTAATAAACAGAACAATCTTAACCAATATATTGTAACAGAACAGGATTTACATGAGGAACACATGTAAATAGAATCAACTATAAACCAGTGTGATCTACGACGAGGACAGATCAAGGTCCAGCATCCTCTGCTCTTTTTCGCTCAGCCTGTAGGGGGAGTCGACAGTGTTGCTGTAGCCTCCAGACATCTGCAGAGAGTGGCAGCGACCTTTCCTCTGGTTGGACGACGGTGCGCTAAAGGTGGAGCTCCGCTGCCGACCATTGATCCCTGAGCAGGACTGAGCCTCCTTTAATTTGCGGGCCAGGATGTTCCTCTGGATGGGCGACGGGCCACGACGGTTCCAGTTGATCTCAGCCTGCTCTATACTCAACTGGTTCACTCCATGAGAACCTGCAGGCCCTGCAGCCGGACCCCCGATCCCTGACAATCCCTCTTTACCTCCACTTACAGGCCCACCGCTCCTTTGCCTTTCGGCAGTGCCAATGACGCCTCCTCTACCATCTTTCTCAGATGCTGAAATGCTGTTTGGGTTGGCCCCTGTGTGTCTGAGTTCACTGTTGCGAGAGAGAGCAGCGGTCTCTAACCAGGGCTTTCTCTGGTCATTCCTCTGGGGTCCAGGTCTAGTCAACTCTGGAGTCCCATGCTCTGGAATGGGGTAAGCATGGTATGGCTGCCTCTCCAATCCTCCTTTGGTCAAACAACTTCCTTCAGGCAGTGTGCGAGATCCCACCTGAAGACAACAACGTATCATCTTTATTAAACAGATCTATGCAAATCTGACCAACAATGTAAACATCAACAAAATAGGATAGGTCACCCACGTGGGTCATGCTCCGTTCTCTGAAGTTTCTGGACTGTGCTGAGGACAGGGTCTGAGGTTTGGTGTCATTGAAACTGGCAGTGCGCCGGAAATTTGGATAATTTTGATTTCCCATTCCTGCATCTCCTCCTCCTCCTACTCCTCCACCTCTGTGGCCTGCTAACCCGCTCCTATCCACCATCTCCACCCAGTGGGCAGTGCGGTCATGCCATTTTGAGCTGCCCCCACTTGTAGAGAGAGCAGCACCTAAGACTAGGTCCACTCTGGGGCTCAGACCGTCCGGTGTGACCCTCGGAATCTGCAGCGGTGGCTCAGAGAAGGTTGCTGCGATACTATAGTGGTTGTGGTTTGCGTCGTCCTGGAGGCCCGAATGAACCAATCCAGTTGGTGTAGGAATCGGGGAGCTGGTGGGTAAAGTAGATGGCTCCACCAAGGTGTCCTGGACTGGGCTTGTTGAAGAGACATGGTACAGCTGGGTGGCCTCCTTCAACCCCTTCTTTTTCATTTCTTTCAGCTGCTGCTGAGCCAAGCGGTACCTGGAGAGTTCATTTTTAGTTTCTGAAACTGTGATTATGTTTGAGAATAACATTGTGAGTGTGATGACATACCCAAATACTGGCGGCAACACCTTTTGACCTGTGGGAGACAGCCTATCTGGATCCTGTGAGGGCGTCATCACCAGGGTCTGTGACAGAGGCGCACTGCCCAAGGAAGGCCTCTCTTTCTGGGCTGCACCCACACCCATGCTCCCTTGTGGGCCTTGGCCTTCAGTGAGGCTGGGTCTTTGGAGGCTGTGTCCACAGATAGAGTTCTCATCGGACAGCTTGCGGCCCCCAGGGGAATGCATGGAGCCCCTGCGGACAGTGCTGCACTGAGGGGTCTGGCAAAATTTTCTCCAGATTGCCACCACAATAGTGCCGAGAATCACAGTCAGGCAGAGGGAGATACCAACCACAACGACCACGTTACTACCAAAGGTTGCAATTCCGACAGCTTTAGGGGAGAGGGATGGGGAAGGTTCGGGCAAAGCTGTGGAGGAAGTTAAGACAATTATGTTAGTATGTGCATCTGGAACTTTGAATGTATTTTTCTCATCTTGACAAGATGGAGAGTTTAAGGGACAAGTTACTGACCAACACAGTCCTCCAGTGAGCAAAGGGACGCTTCCTTCACCATGCCGGTGCACTGCATCCCTCCAACACTTGAGGGCAGCAAACACTTCCGCACTCGTTCCCTCACCCCGTCTCCACAGCTCACACTGCACACACTCCATGGCTGCCAGGGTCCCCACGACTCTGCAGAGAAGAAATAATCATACAAAAAAAGGTGGAAAACTGCCTCCATTGAAACACTTTATTTAATGGATTTCTATTTAGTTTATCACTAAAAAACCTTTTTTTTCCACCACTGGATTTGATCAAACTTGGAAAATCTGGATAACTTAAGCAGAGGAACTATTTTTCTTCCTCAAAATGCAGGTGCTTCGTGAGCAAGTCACTGCAGCCCTGCTCTAATGACATGTGGTGTGTATATGTCTTCTTGGCAGCTGCAGAATGTGCATGTGTCCGGTCTCACCTGCCCTCTTGTGCACCACCAAGCAGGTCTGTGCTGGACTAGGGGAGCGGCTGAAGTTGAAAACAAAGCGGAAGCAGTATTTATTCCTTCCTGGTTCGAACACAGAGCAGTTAAACTCTGTCTCATCTTCTCCCTGCGTCAGCCAGTTAAAGGCCAGTGGAGGAGAGGAGGGCTCCTCTGGACCAAACCCCATCAGGTTTGTTACAAGTGAGGAAACATCAACTCCTTTCCCAACACCTGCATCCTTATACAGCAACACCTTCCCATTGATGTGAGCACACGGTGGGGTTATGAGTTTAACAATCATTGTCCCTTCACAGCCACTCTTGTAAGCATTGGCGTTTTCCACCAGCAGTTTATAGGAGAAGATACGTGAGAGGTAGAGCGGCCCAGAGCTCTTCACTTCCTGCGCTGTATGAGGAGACTCCAAAGCCACTCGTATAAAGTCTCTCTCCGTGAACGGGAAGGCGCAGGACAGCTCGACGCTCTGGGAACGGAGGGGTTTGATTGGCTGTCGCGTGCGGGCTCGGACCTTGTCAATGATCTTGCGCCCAATCTGGTTGTACTCCACGTGGCTGACCCCCAGGAAGAGAGCTGAGTCGAGGCCCCTGGAGCAAGCCTGAAAGTGTTCATTAGTGGATATTCCAACCTGGGGAGGGACAGAAGAAGAGATGTATGAAAACCTTCTGCAGCGCAACGAATCAGATGAGTGTGTGAAGTCTGAGAGCATGCAGAGGTGGGAGGTAAGGAAGTACAAATACTGTTACTGTACTTAAATAGATTTTTCACATATCTGTACTTTACTTTAGTATTTATTTCCCAGAAAACTTTTTTTGCTTTTACTAGCTACATTTCAACACAAATGTCTGTACTTTTTATTTTATATTCTCAAAACTGTCTCGTTACTTAAGCAGCGACGGTTGGTGCAACGCGCGCTTTTACGCACCTTGCACCTCTCTCTTGCTCATTCTCAGACTTTGACTCAAGTCATTTTCTGACAGGTGACTTTAACTTTTACTGGAGTCACCTTCAGGGAAGATATCTGTACTTTTACTTAAGTATGGCTTTCAAATACTTTATACACCAATAAGAGCCTGTTTATCTTACCTGAAAAGATTCTGAGTGGTTTCCAGCCCTCTCCACTGCAATGTGAAAGGTAGGCCACTGCACCTGCAGCTCTGAACTCCACAACCAGGTGGTGCTCTCCTTGCTACTCACATCTACGCTACCACCATGAGCATCAACAGTGGAGCTGGTCTGCATGAGCAGGAACCTGAAAGTTCCTGCATACAGGAAGTGGGAGCAGCCGAACTCAACCCTGCCGGTCGATTGGTTACTGGGGATAGTCTTGGTGTGAATGGTGGTGTTGGTTTCCATGTTGACCAGTGAGAGGCTTGTGTTGCGGACGTTGCTCATGTTGGATTTTGTGATGAAGTCCACAAATACACTGGGGTTGCTGAGGGCCACGTGGAGGGAGGGCCAGATATTCAACCCTGCGAACGCTACAGGAAAGGATGAGAGAAGAGAGACAGCAGTGAGTAAGTAAAAATAACAACTGAATGTAGTTATACACAATAATATATACAATACAAAACAATAAAAAACAATAAAATTAAAATACATCAATTCAAACACAACAATGCACACAGTGAGCCGGTGTGAATATGTAGGGTTTCTGTTGTTTTTAAAGGCCTCAGCCAAAACTGCAGAACAGAATCAGTTGGAATATTGGAGACACAACTTTGGCTCCGCTTGTGACACAATGGTGTGAGTGAATCATTCTGCAGTAATTCCAAAAACATGACATTCTCTTGAAAAGACATATCCTTATATCCGTTAAGGTGTGGACAACTTTATGTAAAGTTGTTGTGGGAACTGTCCCTTTTATATGTCATTCTCACATTCTAAATGTCACTCTGGGAGAAATGTGACATAATTGCTACGTAATGTTGACAACATAATTGTGCATCATAAATCTCATGCACAATTATATGGAAATACAGTATATATAGGCCTATTGATATATTTCCTGTGTCCATGTTGCATCAACTTCAGTTTGAATAACCACACGGCCACAAATGATGGAATCTGCTCAACACAACTAAATAATAAGCTCAGTTTTCCACTCAACAAACTGCTGATATGCACTCATAGTAAACTACGGAAGTTACTGCTCATAGTATCCGGTCAGATGTAACTGAGTATATTTGTAGTGTATCAGTACTGAGGGAAATAGTAAATCAGTAGAATTGGCAGCATATTATTTCGAGCTCTATTGTGCAAAACCTCACATCCTCACAAAGCAAAGAGGGTGTGGGAAGAGGAAGAGGCTGAACCTCCATTACCCAATTCCCTCCTCTGCATTTCCCTGTCCCATTTGAATGTAAACACACATTATAGCCCATTTAAATTAAAAGTCAAAGATCCTGCCATGTTTTTCCAATATGTAGTTATGTCATTTAGATGTTTTTAATGATCCTCACCATATCCAAGGAGCGCCAGCAGGACGGGCAGCAGGTTGGCAGCCCTTGGCATCCCTGAAAGTCCGTGCCTCTGTTTCCTGCTACTCCACATGGCCGTCGTCTGCCACCATCTCTGACCTCTGCAAATCAGAGGCAAATCACCAAAATTAAGTAATCCTCACGAAGGCAGTGGGCAACAACTCGTAGAGGTTTTTAGTCCGGAGAAGGAGAGGAAGAAGTAATGCACTCGTCCGAGGAAAGAAAAACAGGAAGGCTGAAGAGCGTGAAGCTGAGCGCTTGAGTTTTGTGGATTTACAGTGGCGTCTTCCTCTTCCTTCCATCTTCACAATGGGAACGTAGAGCAACAGGAGAGCTTTGTTCATGACAAAGAATCATCAGGCTGAGTGATGTCTTTGCTTTTAATTAAATGTGGTTTATAGACTCTTACTTTATTTAATAAAATAACTTTTCTGTTGCACATTTTAATCAGAATGTTCCTTATGCATTGTGAGGACGTATAACAAATACTTGATGTGTACACCTCAGATTTGTTATGTTTTTCTGTTTATTAAGTGTTTATCATTCTCTGTCCACGAAGAACACTTTAGAAGAAGATTCTTAGTTACTTGTTTTCCATCATGTGTATCTTGAACATTTAGTTTGAATGGTAGTTATAATACACATGAGTAACCATATTTAATTCTAATCATATAAGATATAGGCCATTTTATTTTATTTCAGGTGGAACCAACAGGTGGAAATTAGCTTAAACAAACTTTTAAAAAGAGCAGCAGAAACGCACGTGCGGTGCTCAGTGCTGAGTGAGAACATGAACCCGTTTTACTCACATTTCTCCAGGACTCCGCTCAGCATCAGTCTCGGTGTTGTTCCTCTGAGCTGCCTCACCAGGTGCTGTCAGGTACCGGGGGCCCCTCACTGCTCCGGGGCCACATTTCTCCAGACCGTCTCCACAGAGCGTCCGAGCGGGAGGCGGCGGCTCGAGCTCTGTGAGAGGGAACCGCGCCACAGTCACATCACGGTCACCAGCAGGGGGCGCAGTGAAAATGCATACATGGAACTATTTCAAAATAAATTAATCATCCAAAATAAAACAAAGTGGAGTTTGAGAATATTAAAAAAAGAATGGTGTGGACAGACAGAAAGACAGACAGATAGATAGATAGAGAGACAGACAAATAGATGGATAGATGTCTGTCTTTCTGTCTAGATGGATAGATGTCTGTCTTTCTGTCTGTCCACACCATCCATTAAAAAAAGAATGGTGTGGACAGACAGAAAGACAGACAGATAGATAGATAGAGAGACAGACAAATAGATGGATAGATGTCTACATATTTAAAACATTTTAACACTATAAACATTTATTTATTTAATATGCAATGTATTCATTTGTATTTTTTTTAAATTACTGTGCAGTTAGGGTAAGGGCAATATGAAGCACATGGTTTGAGAGTGGACTTTACAATGTGGTTCTGTGATACCACTGCGAATCCCGTTCATATTTACTCCCAAAATATTGTTTCTCATTTCCACAAGTGTCTCAGCAGTGCTTCCACAAACACTAACTTCCCCCAGGCTTCAGGTAAAGGTTGTTATAGAAACAAAGCGAAAGACCCTTCACTCTCCTGTCAGCTCAAGCATTGAATCACATCAAATGTATCATTCAGCAGGTTAGTTGGAACAACAGGCACCCAGGTCAGAAGACATTGAGCACATGCATGCGCCTGAGGAGAGTGAGTGCACGTGGGAATATGTGAGATGCAACAGATAGATCTGTAATTCAATCCTTGGGCAGGCAGTCACTCGTAAATCATTTAAAGTGATGCTTTAACGTCACACAAGTAAACTGCCTAACTACTCATAATCAGATCAACCCTTCCTCCCATAAAGATTGACATTTCATTCTTCCCCCATCGATGACAACAGACTTTATTAAGATTTGTAATAGAGGATGATCTAGTCATTAGATGATCTAAGAATATTATTAAATATAATATAATATAATATTATTCATAAAAAATGAACAGATATAAGGTAACAATCTCCCCTCATGAGTTATGGCTTAAATTAGTCAAATAAGTCGTTAATTAGCACATTCATTCTTCAGTTGAGGCCAAATTGTAATTTTTTCGCTATTTGACGTGAGTGAACTTGGACCTTTCAGTACCAACATCAAATCAGTTCATCTTTAAGATCAGGTCAATTTCAGTTTAGTGTAAAAAATCCCTCAAGGTGTTCCATCCTGAAGTATCACATTCATGAGAAAGTGACTTCATGGATGGACAACCTGAAATCAACACCACCGCTCAAGTTCACCTGAAAGTTGAACACTATGCATGAACCCCTCGATTAATGGCTCATACCTTCATGAGTTCGGCTCTCGTGATCTCCTGGACAAATTGAGTTGGAGAACAATCAGTGAAGCGCATGGCATGATAATCTAATCATTTGTATATAGCTCTGCAGACCTTCGCTTTTCTTCCAGATACGGAGAAAGAGTGAGACAGCAGAAAACAGGAAGCTGCTGTTGAGATGAAACCCTGTTTACTGCTCAGCTCGGTTCACAATAGGAACAAAGAAGTACTCTATCTTTTGTAGGAAAAGCCCAACAGGGAGATTACAAACCCAGAAATAAATTGTTAGATATGATGCTTCTTAGAGGCTAACAATATGCTCCTATTTCAGACACTCTATAATATTTCAGCAGGTCTTTTCATATTATAAAGTGTTAATAGATATGGTAAAGTAATAGGAGTTTAAAAGTGCTTGTTTTGAAAGCTTCACCGAGCCAATTACCAAGACTGCTCACTTTTCAGTTTGGCTTCAAGAGTCACAACTGGAATTTCCTTAACATGACCTCTACACTGAAGAGATTAATTACCTGAAGAATGACATTTGGCAATGTGCCCTTTATTCTATACTCTGAGAACACGGAGCGGGGCAGGCATTTCATTTCTGTTGATCTTTTCTTGAACGTGTCCTTGTCAAATGCTATTTTTCAGCAGAAGGGATTACAGTTTGATGGTGAGACCAAAATGTGATAAAAGGTGAAACAGTATATTGAGATGATTGACACGTGGACGTCTGGGCATGTTCTCCCCTTCCTCAGAAGATAAGAGAGCAGAACAAGCTTTATTTCTTATTTATATATTCAATAAATGTATTTTTTACTTTGGCAAATGTGATGGCTTTTTAATACAGGAACACTACTTGTTAAAATGTTTATTAAAATGAACACAAATAATTCCATTCAGTCAACTTTCCAAAAACCCATTTATTACCAAAGACACACTAGGAGCACATCTGGGGACACTTTGATGCTGCTGAATATACAGTATTGGCAGTTTTAAAATTAATGTAAAAGAGAGAGCCTTGGTTTTAAACCTAAGTAGAAAATTGTGATTACTGTTCAATAATCATGAATAAGACAGGAGAGCACTTTACTGCTGTACAACACACAGAGGTCAGAGTCAGTCAGTAGAGACTGTGCAGCTATTTTCCTCTATCTGAACAATAATGACTGTAAACAGGTCAAAAGAGGTTTGGGTAGAATCTCAAACCCTCAACAGAGTCATCTCTACACAGGTGGCCCATCTTCTCAGCCAGCAGCAACCTGGAGATGAGGGAGTACAGACGAGGACACAAAGACATGGAGATTAAGACGCTGGAATACAATTCAATTTAAAAAATAAATACATAAAAGGAGGTAACGTACCGTTCCTTAGACAGCAGAACAGAGAGACCCAAGAGTTTTGCAAACTCCTCAGCTGTCAACGAACCTTTATCTGACACCTGTCGAAGAGCAAGAGAGGAGAAGAACATAAACTCATATATACAGTACATTCATACACATGTGTATATGTATGTGTTTGACTGGGTTGTCGTCAGTATAATGTTTGCAACAGGGAAAGCTTACGTTGTCCAGTGCAGAGGCGATCATTTCCTCTTCGCTGTGAGACTGCAGCTGGACCACCATCACACCACTGTCAAACACACGCAGCCTAACAGAGAAGACAAGACAGATGAAGGAGAGTGTGTGATGTGTGTGTAAGAGAGAGAGAGACAGATACAGAGAGGGGGGTGGTAGAGAGCAGTTCAACTGTTTTAATGTGATCTTTTATTAAGGTAAAACACAACCATGTGAGCACTAGTAGAAAGATAGCAGGGAACCAGGCCAGTGTTTCTTTTTGAAACCCTAGGAAGTGACAGGAAATGACAGCTGCAGAGGGCTGGACACCACTTCCAACAACAGGAAGCCCGGCAGGAAGAGCCTGCTCTGTGTGAAGAGGGCGTCTACCCTGCCCCATATTCCTTTATTAAACAGTAAAACACATATCCTCGTCTATACAACCACAGGGGAATACTGTACAAAGACAAACACAACTCTTACTCACCTCAGAGGGAGCTTCAACGACTCAAACATCTTGCAGGCGTTGACCAAATCTTCTGGAGATAAAAGCTACGGAAATGTGGAAAACAACCTCAGTGTCTGACAGAGATTTTGTTTACCATGAATCTATGGACACCAAAGTTGTGTTGTGCTATCAGTTCAGCTAGAATCAACATACAGGGACACGCACACTCAAGCATAATCCATTACATCATTTCATGTTGTGTGTTTATGTGAGCGTTACCTCCATCCCTCGAGCACGGTTGACGAGACAATACACTTCAGTGAGAGCCATCATTCCCCCACGCTCCTGAAGGAGAAGGGAGAGAAATGAGAATAAGACCATTTTTTAAAAAGTAGCGTTTGATCTCAGCCTGTGTTGATGTGAACTGCACAACACGAAAACATTCACACCAACCTCTAGAGGGGCTTGTAGCATATCTCCCAGTTGCTTAGCCAGCTGCAGGTGGTAATGTGTGCCCGATCCATGTGTTTCCCTGGTGACGGGGTTAGCTATACCCATGCTGAGTAGGTAAGACTTAAACCGGATTGTCTGCAAGGCACAACACAACCATTAATAAGGAGGAAATCAAACTGTGGGTATTTAATTGTAAAGACTTTATGGTGTAACAGCATGATGCGATTGGACTCTTTTGTATAATATAGAGTGCATTTACACTCAGGGTCCAGAAAGTGAAGCCAATTCATATGTGCATGAAACCTGTTTCTTCCCATCAATCTTATAAATACTGTAATTTTGTTGATGTGTTCAGTTACACGTGGTATCTTTTGCACCTCTTTCCGTCCTGGGAGAGGGATCCCTCACATGTGGACCCCTCTAAGGTTTCTAATTTCCTGATGTAGGGTAGTTACGAACGATGTCTACTCTCCCCATGTTTCTGCTTCTCACTGGTCAAGTTCTTACCTCATCTTCTGTTATGTCTCCCTGCTTGTCTTTAATCTTGTTGGCTATAGACCTGGACAACTCCACCATCTCTTTGGCCTGTTAGTAAGGAATACAGAACCATTCAGCACACCCAAATGCATAGCAGAGGATAGCATAAACAAGTTTAGAGTATAAGTGTCATTAGATAAAGATGAAAGATGTTAATTATTATTTTGTAAAACACCAAGTACAGGAAAATTAGGAGATGCAAAGAAAAGTAATCTTTACCTTCACCATCAGCTTACTGAGGTCCTCAAAGGCCTGAAAAACAGAGACTTAAATCAGTAGGGCTCAAAATTATCCTTAATTAGATAAACCACAAAACTTCATGGTTGCAGATATAATTTAAATACTATTCCAAAGCATCCACACCCCTAAACCGACTGAAGATAAAACTGAACATTCTTCCGTGTTCACAAAATACATTTGTTTATACATTTTATGACACTAAATATATATGATTTATATTTAATTTATTCATAAACCAAACATACATAGTGGGTGTATAAACACATAACTACATGGTTGCCTGATGAGTGTCTCAGCTGCTGTGGTCAGATTAATTTCCAATGGTAACATTTATATAATGGCAGAGAAAACTGATCAAACATTCATAGTATATTCACAATTAGAATATGGCCTCATACAAAACTTCCGCTTGGAGATTTCAAGACAAGGATTGAATGACACAGTTAAATGAACTCTACATTTCCCATTCTGACCCATTTGTTGATATTTCAGTATTTTTGGTCCATAGTACCTCCGAAATGTTTTTGTCTTGTTCTTTCCTCTTCTCCTCTATCTTCCTCTCGATGCCAACAATCCCCACCGCACGTGTCTTTCCTGTCTACATGACCACAAAGGAAAGAAAAACACACACAGTGAGGCACACTGGGAACTGATAAGCTGGAAAGACAAACAGTGAGGAGGGAGAATATTGTGGTAAACTGCTTTTGCAGTGCATGAATCAGTTTAGGTAGGTTTGATTTTGTGGCATCTTAATCAAAAACAACAAGATTAATGTAATCTCATTTGGAGATTCAGGACCGCAAGTAAACATCTTTAACAAAGACTATTTGATTCTGGAAAGCACAGTCCAACTAATGAGGGATGCTAAACATAGTTTCACATTAAATTTGAAAATTCCTAAAATAGTCATCACATCGTAAAACCAAAATATAAAAGGACAACACTGCCATCCTGTGGATCATCATAATAATAGACTTCAGTTAGTTCAGTGGGATTTTGGTTGGTAGAGTTACAGTTATCCTATGGTGTGGAAGTAATTCACATCACCTTCTAGTTTCTAAAAATCATCAGGACTTTAAACCAGTGAGAAAAAAATAGATTTTGTTCAGACGAGGAGGTTTGTCTGTTCAGCTTCCAACCTGAGAACCTGTTCCTGTGGGGATGGGTTGTGACACTGGTGTATTCTCCCATCTCTTCTGAGTCATCTCTTCTGTTAGCCTCCTGTGAAACTGCAGGCAAATAAAACCATGTTGTTGGTTCCAGGTAAAAACATTTTTTTTAAACATGGTCTATTCTAAAGAATGTATGCAAAAAAAAGAAAACAAAAAGCTATTTTTGCTCCTTGTGTGAACAGGATTACCTCAATCTGCCCATGTTCTTTGAACGACAGCTTGATGAAGGGATATTTGCTGTGTTGGTAGGGACCTGGCTCCTTGTTGGCAGGTGCTGGATGCAGGTGAATGACTATTTTTGCACTGCAGAATAAGAGAAACCAACAGTAAAGTAATTGTCTTCTTCTTGTAAATTCAAATTTAGTTTCTGTGGTTGTTATCATAAATGAAAATGCACTGTTGAACTTTCACAAAAAAGTCCTCATATAATCTTTTTGCATCATTAGACCACATCTCATCGTCTAAATGTTGTTATCTCCTCTTCTCGTACATATCACGTACATAACGCATGACCAAAGTTCAATACTTTATATACAATTGCATGAAAATATTTGAGCATATTTTACAGAGGCTGTTTATTTGTTAAGGGAAAATAAGTAGCAGAAAATTGTACTTGTGACCACACAGTCCTTCGTTAAATTGAGGAACTGGAAAATTGTTGGCTACAAAACAGGACAGGGTATGAAAAGTTATTAAACTGCTACCAGCTTGACATCTCTGCTCAGAATACTCATCAGGAGGGAGAAAGGGGAAGGGAATTGTACCTGCAATCTTATTTGAGAAGTCAGGGGGTTGTGTTTACTTAACAAGATCTGGAAAAGCCAGAGGTGTTTAGTCAACATAAGCCCCTGACTTCGGTGGTAAGGTAAAGCTACAACTTAGCTCTCAAATGTGTGTTTGGAGCTAAATACGAGAAGCATTTGATGGAAAGAAATCTTGTCCAAGTGTTAATTGCAAGTTAGAATATTCATATTTGGGGTTTTGTGGCAGACAGTGACACAGGAAACATGGTTAGAGGAAAGTATTAATTCTGCTAAATAGATTCAAATGTCCTGCAGCCATTCAACACAGTGGAGAGGAAAGAGGAAGCCTTCTGCAAGACAGTGATCCAAACTTGTAGAAGGGGCGGGTAAGGGGAGGGATATTCAGCATGCAACTTCAGCACTAGTTGTCACTAAATTCTACACACTGAAACTTTAAGAAAACCTTGATTACTGACCTCTTCCCTATTCCTGCAGCCTGCTCCTCGAATAAGAGGATCTGTGACAGGGGCATGGCTATGCAGCATTCCTGAGAGAATCACCAAAATACATGAGTCATAACACAAACCTGTGAACACTTGAACTTGTACTCAAACGATCGGTGCAGTAAATATTGAGAGTAATTCTGCTTGCTGCTGCCATACATGATTTTTAACGTCCCTCCAGATCAGCCGGTGGGTGCTCAACAGGGCAACTCCAACGTCCAGCTTCGCCTGGAACAATGACAGAAAAAAAGACATGACGTGCTTACTTGCTTGGATAAAGTTTGACTGAGGCCACATGTTGTGTTATAATCGCCGCACACTACACATTAAAGCACCTAAGGTCATTAGTATTTACTGCTGTACTATTCAACTGTATCTGTTTGAGCTTTTACTACCAGTTTTAGCTGCTGTGTCGTTGTCTCAAGCCAGAAACTTTGCTAACAGAGAGGAAACCTGCACCTTATCGTCGCCGTCATACAGTCTCACGCCTCGTTGTTGGATCACTAAAGTTTCGTTTATTTCCAAAAGCCCGTTTGACCAAAAAAAACGATCCATTTCAGCTCCCTGAACAATTTATTCTTTATTTTACTCCGCCGCCGAGACTCATTTTATGTTTACTTCTGGTATCCTGTCCAGAGATGGCCTGACCCTGCCTGAATAGAAACACAACAATATATACTATGAGTTCATGTCAAATAAAATTTGATTTTTACTTATTGTATCACATAATGCAACTGTAATATTTGTTTTAAACATAAAATACAATAATTGTATTTTGTGTATTTTTCTGACAAGCTACCTAAGAGAGGGTCCTTCTCGGTGTTGACGTTACTAGCGCCAGCTGTCAGAGGGAGCTAGCCTCAGTGCTATCTTTGCTAGCAATTTCTCCTTTAGATTTGAATGAATCTTTTACATTTTCCCGTCCATGTTGTTCCTAGTTCCTAGTTTAGATACAAACTAAGATCGGGTACAAAGATGTGCGGATATTCAATTGATTCCAAGCGTCTCGTGTGGTTTTGTTGAGCGCTGTTCAGAACCGCGGTAGCTGCAGCTAGTTGTTAGCTTGTTGTTAGCTGCGGCCAGATTCGCTGCAGACTGCTCCTCCGGTTTGGAAGTCATTGTTCACAGGCGGAAAAGTTCTTCGGAAAAAAGAAGTGAAAAGATCATGCAACTTTGTTACGCTGCAAATCGTGTAGAGCGACTATTTATTGGGTTAAATTATTGTTTGAATGCATTATGAATTGATCAGTAACACTGGATATATAACAAAGTATTTAGAGTCTTCCGGATGCATTTTATCTTCGATTACTGTATCTATTGTGTTGTAGAAAGTATATTTACCAAGTGAGTGGTGTAATAAGTGTTCATAGTCACAGAGGCGTTGGTTCAAGTTAGCAATCATGGATAAAAAGTCGTTTGACATCGTTTTGGATGAGATCAAAAAGGTAAAAATAGTCAATTAAATGATCGATTAAAGATTTGAAACCGTTTCAACTCAACAGGATTTGATTATTCTCCATCTTGTGTTTCAGTGCGTCCTGACTGATCAACGCATCAAGGCCATAGAGCAGGTGCACGGGTATTTCTCCAGTGAGCAGGTAACTGGAAAAAGCAACACTGTTATTTATCGTTTAACACACTACGTTCCCACGTCACACAGGTCATATAAGTAAATGTATAAAAAGAATCTTTGTGAATACAACACATAGTTGACTTATATTATAATCAATGCAGCATATGGATAGATGGTAAATACATAGAGCTCACAAGGTATGCTGTTTGACCCTGTGTGTATAACTTATAATCTCCTGCTAGGTCCGACTTTAAAGAGGAAAGTTGTGTCCGAGCATCTTTAATAGATATCAACTCTCTATAATACTTTATATTGTTTCTATGTGAGAGCAATGCAGCTCCAGTGTTACTATATGTCTCAACACGGTCTGGATCATTGCAGGTGATGGAGATTCTGAAGTACTTCTCATGGGCCGAACCTCAGATCAAAGCAGTTAAAGCTCTGCAGCATGTAAGTAAAACGTGATTAACTTTGTGCTGTAACTTGATTTAGAAAGTAAACCTTTCTGTGTGTGAAATTGTCACCTCCCAGTGTCATTGGAATGTCTGTAAGTGTTGGTTGAGCATGTTTCTCCTTCTTTTAGAAAATGGTTGCAATTCCTACAACCAAAGTAGCAAATATCCTGAATTGCTTCACCTTCTCGAAGGACAGACTGATTGTACTGGAACTGATAGCTTTGTGAGTAGATTTTGGAGAAATATAAGCACATGAACCCTTATTTCACATCCACATTTCATCCAGTTTGGTTCATTCATTGATCAATTGAAAATGTTGGGGTCTCTGTTCCTTTACAGGAATATTTCAGATGCTCAGAATTATCGTCCTGTGGAGGATTTGTTTCGCATACACCTGTCTGAGAAGAAACGAGCTCGCAGGATATTGGAGCAAGTAAGTTCACCTCTCCAGAGTAATTTACGGAACATTTTGAAGGATTGTATTGAAAGCGATAACATTTATTTATGTATGTATAACCAATTGAACCCATCAGCAAATAATGCTAAATAAAATTAAATCAGAAAATAATACAAAATCTGTCTCACTAGGTGTGTAAGGTTGGCTGTAAGGCTCCTGTAGCCATGATCTCCTCCTGTGGTATGATACCCGGGAATCCATACCCTAAAGGTCGACCCAGCCTGGTCACTGGCACGTTCCCTGTAAGTATGTGCAGAGCTTGACGTTGAGGTATCCTGAATGCATCCTACTACTGAGCATTAATATTTTATGTACTGTATATTAGATATGAGCTCACCATCACCAACTCACAACAGATATAGATTTTATTATGTCTTTGTTTATGTCAGTCCTAGTTTCACCTGTTCCCCCTCCATGTCTCAGCATATTGGCAAACTTCAGAATACTAATAACAAGGTGGACATGCTGGGGAAATAAGTTAATTAATGGTTGATATTTCACTCTGAATTCTGTATACCAGTTCTCGGTTTTTTTCCGGGCAATTTGCAAAGTTGTAATATAAAATGTTTGTTATGCAGCATTTGCAGCCAGACAAGAGAAATTTGTTTTTTGTTTTTGGTCACAGGGAATCCCTCCGGCAAAAAAAGAAGGAGACAAGAAAGATGATGCCTCTAACAGCATAGATGGGAAAGGAATTGCTTCTCGGATAATTGGACCTTTCAAGCCTGTAAGTACTTGATAGGGCGTCACTGAAGGGGAGAATGTAATAGTGCCATGTTGTAATTGTGCCATGACACCCGTAAGTCTCATGACTGAGTGACAATACATCACATGAGTATATTGCTTAGAAATGATATCCTACATATCAAGCCTATTTATATAAGCTTCATATAGACCACAATTTAAGTGCTAAATGGACTTGAGTGAAGGCTGTGCGTCAGAGGCTGTAAAGAGCATAATGGAAACACAAATAAATGATGTACATCAGAAATGTGATATGAATTGGAAGACATTGAAATCTGGATATAAAGCATGACTTTGTGAATATTTACAGATCTTAAATCCTTTAAAATTGTGTGTTTACAGAAATTTAACAGATTTAAATGTCAAATGTATCAACTACTGCCTTTAAAAGTGACTATGTAACTATAGCATTAGTTATTAACATACTTTGAGAAACATTAAATATCATGATTATACAGAATTTGCTGACGGGCAAATTGGTTTATATCTTAATGTCTTTCCTTTTTTAGTTCCCTTCAACTTACAACCCTCATCGGCCTGTGCCCTACCCTATACCACCGTGCCGACCCCATGCTACCATCGCACCTAGTAAGAAACAACCCACTTCCACACCCTGCCCTGCCTTCTGCCCTGTATAACTAGTCAATAATAAAAAGTACACACCTTAAAGATACTAAACTCTAAGCTAACAGAGGATTAATAATTTTGCTTTGAGTGGCCTTAAATTGTCAGGCATGTTTTATCACTGCCATCTGGGATTGGTTGAGGTGAAGTTGGGCGAGTTGTGTTTAATCCTTACATTTGCGTATGTGTGTCTGAGCGAGTGTGTTTGCGATGGACACTGTTAATATTTACAACTGCTACTCAGGTGTGTACAACAACGCAGGCCTTGTGTCTGTGGGAGGGGTTATAACAGCCAGCGTGGCCCCTCCCCCCTACAACTTCACCCACAAAGTAGCAGGTATGATTTGATAGAAGCGAGTGTGTGCGCGCGTGCCTGCGTGTGGCAGCAAATAGGCTAATAGGCTTCCTGGCATGCTGCTTACCTGCGCCTCTCCAGCTGACTGCCTTTATCAGGTGAAGAATGTGCTTCTCACTTAGGCTGGAGTTTCATTGAGTGACCAGAAAAATACAGCCCACTCCACTTGTACGGATTTTCAATACAACTGCTGTGAATCAGCTTCAGAGCTGTTGGAGATATATTGATTCAGTGTAAGGGAAATTTTTGAGTTGGGTAATGTTGGATTAGATTGCGCTATATATATATATATATATATATATATATATATATAACCAATACACCTGCATTTCTATTGTATTTAATATGCACTGTATTCTTTCTCCTTCATTTTGTAGTTGAGTTGGAGAATAGGATATTACAGCGTCAAAATGTGTACAAATGGAGTCAACACAGATGTATCTAAAATATTAGTCACAACAAAAACAAGGCTCTTTTATATCTTGCAGATGTTTCTGATTTCTGGTCAGTCAGTGTAGAACATTGTCTTGGATGATTTGTGAGAATGCGCCTTTGGTTCCCTGGATTGGGATCAGCTTCAAACTAATTTTAATAATCTTTTTTATTTTGTATTCCCTGGAATCATGCATCGCTTGGTATAACTCAGTTTTTTAACGCAGCGCTTTGTCAGTATTCACAATTGGAATACATCTTTTAAGGCCTTTGGGGAGACGTTTGGTCATAAGCTCAACAGTGACTGCAGTTTCATTAAACCCAGAAAATGTGTGAAATGTGATGGAAGACATAATTTGACGTTAAATATATAAAGTATCTGATAATTTCCCCAAAGGTAAAAGGAGACATAATCCAATGTTGAAAATTGTTTGAAGTTTCATGTAATAAGTTGCACGCAGGGATGCTCTCTGGCCATTCCTCTTTGCTCTGATTCTTCTTTCATTTTTGTGAATGAGTTGCTTCTTTTGCAATAGTTTGTTGGGCTTTAACTGTTTCTGCCACTGTCTTGAAATGTTTTTGTTTTCATTTTACAATAGCACTACTGATCAGAAATAAAGTATTAGTCATTTAATGTTTTATACTGTTCAACTTTTTAAAAAGTTTTTTTTCTCAGTTGAATCTCACATTCAAATAATAGTAGTCAATATTTGAGATTATCTTTCTAACCAAATTTGATCTCCTTCTACTTCCAGGTTATGCCAAGCCAGGCAATCCGCAGCACACCACACCTGGGGTCAAGAGTGGCCCCCTCCTCATCCCTCATGGGTCCACGCCTTCTACACCAGTCCCACCCCAGGCCTCTCCTGCTCAGCAGCCTCCTACAACCCCCATCACACCGGTTTTCCCTGGCATGGTTCCCTCTCACAATCCCAATGCCCCCTCTCCCTCTCCGTCCCCTTCTCCATCCCCATCCGTCATTAGAGCAGGGCCACAGACACCCAGTGGTCACACTACACCTACACCCTCATCTGTTATTAAAGCCCACACCCCATCTGGCACTCCTTGTGGAACTCCTGTCCACTTCTCTTCTTCCCCCTACCATGCTCTTTCTCGACCAGGCACCCCTGGCAACTCCCGCGGCGGCCCAGACCCCCTGACTCAGACGAACTCCATGGGTCCAAATCATCACAAGATTTTTCATCAGTCCACAGATCACCAGTCAGGACATGCCTTCTCTGGCATACAGCAACAAGCAGGTAACCCATCTGGGTCGGTGATAAGAAGTTACACCCCTTCTGGACCACAATCTCTTATTCCTGGATCATCCAATCCTATAATTCCAAGCTGTTCCACCCCAGGCCCCAAACCCTCTCCAGCTCATTCTGCACAGGCTCATGCTGCCATGGCTATGGCTGGATCACTGAACAGACACCACGGGGGTAGCAGCAGTGGCAGTAACAGCCCTGTGCACTCAGCTTTCAAGGGCACCTCTCGTTCTGGCACGCCGTCTCTTAGCTCTATGATGGTCCCTGGTTCTGCACAGCATGCACTGGCACGTTCTTTGGGTCTGTCACACCCATCAGGTTCCCCTCAAGTCTCTCTCCCTAGTCCTGTTGCTATCGCCGGCCTCCAAGCTCTGTCCTCCAGTCAAGCTGGCGCTCATTACCCGGGCCTGTCCCCTTTCTCATCCCTTTCTTCCTCTCTCCCTCCTTCCAACATGTCTGCCTCTATGTCAGCAATGCCCCCCAATAGTAACATTTCTAACCACCCACCAACCTCCATCTTCCCTGGCTTGGTTACCAACGCTGCCTCCGGTGTAGCCTCCCCTTTTGGTCTAGGCCTCACCTCTGCCCCTTCTATATTCCCAGGCCTTCCGCCTGGCCCCGGCCCCGCTGCCTACCCTGGACTGGGTATGTCAGGGGGGCATGGTGCTGGGAGTCCCGTATTGTCTTCATTCATGGGACTTCCAGGTGCCACACCATCTTCAGGAGCATCAGTGGCGCCACTCCAGGCGGCAGCAGCAGCAGCGGCTGCGGCAGCAGCAGCAGCTGGGGTTCCATCGTCATCACCAGTTTTACCTGGTTTTGCATCAGCCTTCAGCTCCAGTTTCCAGCCTGGGTATGTCAGACACGGTCTTTTGATGGGCAGTCACTGAGAGTTCTAGTCTAGTATACAGAACCATGTCATATGGATCATTTTAAATAACATTATGATTCCCTGTAGAATTTCTACTGTATTAATATTCAATTCACAGACGTTCTTTTATGCCAGTTAGCCATGACCTAAAGCCCATATTGCCATACCGTCTCTAGTAATGTTATATCACGATAGGTCAAAAGTTAGAATAGGGTCTGTGCTAATTACAGCATGTGACATTGATTTTCCATACAGCATCGTAAATGGGGGGGAGTGATTTTTCCACTTTGGGTCGTATGTGACAAGTGGAAAGACTGCACCTGCAAAGTGTAAAGTGCACTTGTTCTCCCGTTGTGCAATGTTTGGGTTAGACGTTGGCTTGTGTTGTCTTGAAGAGTTGGTTTCCATTTGATCAGGTGATAACTGTCAGCCATGTAATAATCTAGCTATCTTGTTAGAGAGGAAGTGTTTCAGGCTTAAGACTCACATTATGTTGCCATTTCCGCAATTAAAAAGCTGTCTTATCTTGGAAGAGCAATTATATTAACCAGTGCTAATGCTAATTCATGGGGGATGCCAAATCTTAAAGTAAAGCAAAATAATAATAATAATATCAAATAAACACATATAAACATGCCAACAATATGCACCTAAAGGTTATTATGTTTATGCTTCTGTTATAAGATTTAAGAAGAGGCATCCACATTTGTATGATATAAACAGATTGTATCGTATAATTTATATAAACAGATAGTTATAGATTATTCATAATACTCAACCATTAGCAGAGATTGAAGAGGTTCTGGTTGGCAAAAATAACCATGCTTGCAAAAACATTTTCTTTGAAGAATAACAAAGATAGTTGTCATTAAAATTGTACTTATGGTTCATTATATATATTAGTATACTGTAGCCAGTCAGTGAATGTTAGGTGTGTCCCAGGGACCATTTGCGTTCTCAATGCTGAAAGAATGTGGTCACATGAGTCCCAGACCACTTTGAATGTGCTTTGATCTCAATTAGATATATCCACTTGTGATCGGATGACTCAAGACGGATCTTAGTACCCAGTGTGAACAGGGTCTGAAAGAAGTTATTGTGTGCATTCTAGGTTGGGCAGTGGACTCCAGCCTCCAGGAAGCAGTGGATTCCCCAGCTTGTTGTCCTTCCCTGGTGTACCGGGCTTCTCTCCCTCTGGCTCTCCTGCCACGCTTGGTGGCCTCCACAACCAGGCCATGCAGTCGGCCTTGATGCAGGTAAAAATGCACATGGCGTAGAAGTGCCCTATTTGATACATTACTCCAGACTTGCATTAATTCGCTGGAAACTTGCACGAACCATATATCTGCTACTTGTTTAACCGTAACCCTTATTGTAGCCTTAAAACTAAAGCAGTTTTCAGACGGGAGCTCTGGATATTTTCTGGAGTTTGTCTTTCACATAGGAAGAACGCAGCAGGAGATTCAGAGTTGTGAGTCTTCGAATGTTGGAAAGACAAATCATTTGACATCACAAAATGTCCGGAGAAACTGACTCAGACTTTTGCACTCTGACAAACAGCCTCTCCTAGAAATGTCAGGTCGACCATTCACAAAATGTATTCACTTTCCCAAGACATACAAGGGCACACACACCCACACGCCCACAAACTGCTCTGTGAGATTACAAGTATTTGAATGTCAGTTTGATAAAGCTTCACTTTTACAAAGGTTCTTCTCTTCATTGGTCTTGTTCCAGGCTCATCCATCGTCTGGTTTAGAGGGCTTTCCTCCTCAGCCCAACAGCTTCAACTACCCTCCAGGCCCAGGAAACCCCTTCCCCCTCCAGCCAGGTCTGCACCCCCAGCTGGGCTGGCAGTGAAACCCACATCCCACTTTGGAACCTGATTAGACTTACATGCTGACCTACCCTGTTTTATGTTTTGGCCTTGAACCCTACCGAGCAGTAGACGAGAGATAAAGAGTGCTTCAATACTTTGTGTGTCAGAGCCAGAATGAGTTAACTACGACCAGGAACACTACCTTTAAATCAGTTGAGATAGTGTACAGGGGAGAGGAGGTTTATTTGTTACTTTATTCATAGTGAACAGTTGTAAATATCAGTTGCCAAAGTTGTTTTTAGGTTTTTACATGTAGACTGTGACTGGTTTTAACATTAGCTGGACTTTGCTGTTTTTAATGAAGATTATCACCTTTTATTAGTGAATAATGAATTCTAGGAAAAAAATTAAAATTGTACATGAAATGTTATGACTTCACATGTAGTATTTTATGTTCATTCTCAGTAGAGAAAACATATGATACTGATACAGAGAACCCTGAATTGAATATTGTATTATGACATTAACTCTTTTGCTGACTTGTGTCAGTCACATTTTAAATCGGGAACAACATGACTATTTGCAGCCCTTGTTTTGTGTCAAAGCCGGGAGTATTGTGTACAAAACCTGCATTTGGCAGCTCCGCTCATGTGTTATTCTCAGTGAACACTCACTTGTGGCTTTCTGCAGTTTACTGTGAATCATTTTTTTTTAATATGTTTACAAAGTTTTTCTTTTTGACAGATATAACAGTAATAGAGCTGTTGTTACAGGATATGACCAGACATACTGTATTCAGAGATTACTGAAAACATCTGGAAGTATTTGTGGAACTGAGAATTTACAGTATAATGACTGCATTCCTCAGTAATTCCTCCGCAAATGAATACTGTAATTGTTTAATTCACTGTTCACCTCAGTACTCAAACTCACTGAGGTTCACACGAAAAGTGATATTTTTTGTTGTTACAATGTGTTGTTTTGTTTTCTCATTGTGTTTCCTGTTTTTATTAATTTGTCAGTAAACTGCTGGTTGCTGGAGTTGTTGTCATCTCTTTTTTATTTCATGCCATAAACCTTCATAGCTGTCAGGCTCATATGCTGTAAGTTAAATAAGTTAAATGTACCTAAGTCACATCTAAAAAGTCACAGTCGTGCAGATAAAACCTTTATATCTATGTGATAAAGGGTCATTATCGTAAACAAACAGCGTAATGGACACATAATGATTCTTAAGCAAAGAAAAGGTCCAGGTTTGCGGTCAGAGACTTAACTAACATGATAGTTGCAGACAGCTTTGAAAATGAAAAGTAAATGTAACTGCATTCGAGATTAAAAACACGATACGTCTATTAATATGTGTACAGTATACTACAAGACTATCACATCACTAAATGGTTGATTGATTCAAAATGTTACCATCCTATAAAAAATAAAGTTTAAGTGTTGGACATTTAATCTCATGTATGATTAAAAAAACTACTATGAAAATAAGAACAAGCTCACTGCAACAAAAAAACTAATCACACCTCTGACTTCCAGTGAAACCTGCATGAAAACCACAGCTTCCGCAGATTTGATCTGTGTCTCACGCAACGTGGAGAGAAACCAGAAGAGAGGGCTGCACAATAACTGACACACAGAAACAGCAGTGAATAGGAAGTACAGAGCAGGGGACATATTACCAATCACAGAAGGAATGGTCGGCCTCCTCAAAAAATTACGCTATTCAAAATCTTGATATATACATAACCTTGCATTGAAAGTAGACGTATATGTGAGTGCTCTAGTTGCTTCTTATCTTGAGTGCACGTGACCACTAATGCACCAGTGATGCCATCAGTCATGTGTCAATGAGTCATGAGATCTTACTGGCAAATCTTTCATTTAAAAAAATGTCATGATGGGGATACAATGAATTATAGACCAATGAAATGAACACCTGCAGTACATTTAACGTTTTACTATTATAAAAAGAAAAAATGTAAATTGTAAAAAATTTCTTTGAAAATGTAACTAAATTTAAGTTCAAAACTCTACTCATTGCTGGTTAATAACTGATTTCATATTGTGTTGCTTGTTGTTAGAATTTGTAAATTTCTGCATCAGCAGAGTTGAACATGTTGATCCCAAAATGATAATGAATCCATAAACTGTACTTCATTTATACAATTACCTTTACAGTAATGTTAATAGTTATTTCTGTATTGATTTTGTATTTAATCCAAAGAGCACTAGAATATTTAAATATGAATATAGAATTGATATAAAAACATAATATAATCACAAATAATCTCTCTGAAGCCGACCTATCTTAAAACAAGTTGAATCCCCCATACCCAAGTCCCTTATCGTCTTTATTTGTTCTTTTCCTTCATTCTCTCATTACACTTTAATTATGTCTTTTAAAGTTTTACATTCAATTTCAGCCGAAACCATGAAAAACCATGTGTGAGTGTTTCTGTGTTAAATAAGCTCAGGTGAAGATCCACTGATTGTTTGAACAGATCCTCATTTTAACAGGAAGTGAAATGAGGGAAATTAAAATGACTAACATGATCAGGAACTTACTTTGAAAGGGTGAATTGGGTTAAAACCAGGAAGGGCCTCTATACAGTCCAACCATTGGTAGTCATGTGAAAAAGCATGTTTGATAATAAATGCTTACAGTGTTTATATTACAGTGTTTTAAACATGTGAGTAGGTTTTATTTTTGATTTCCCATAATTCACACCTGAAACATGTGTTGTAAACACAACTCTTAGGTTATCCGGTGACCTGTTGGCAACAGGATGATTGAACTTTGTCGATGATCAACTCAGAGTGGATAGCCACACCTACTTGCTTTTCTCTGAGCAGCATTATATTGCTGCATTACAGCTTTAAAAGGCAGGGTGACTCCTTCCTCATTAGCTACACTTCGACAAACGCTCTCCACGCACACTTCTTCACTCAGTTCCCCAACAACACATGGAAATGGATGACCAGATGGAAAGCCAGAAGAGAAGCGGAATTAGCCAAGAAGACTTGATCTGTAAGAAAAAACACTTTTTTCCTTGCTGTTTCTTTTTCTCCTGAGCTGTTATTTTACATTGAACTTATATGTTGAATAGTAAAAATGGTGTTAAAAATTGAATTAATATCAAAAACTTGGCTTTTAAAGGCTTAGGTCAACTGTTTGTTTCACCCTGAGCAACAGGTTGAATGGGCATTGAGTCATTAAGAGTTCAGTTTAGTGTCTTACATCAGCCACCATATAGGTTGTGTGGGAGCTCACCTGTGTAGGTGGAAGGCAGCCAGAGCGACCAGAGCAGAGTAAACCTGCATCGTCATAGAGACAGTAATCACATGTCACAAAGATAAGGAGTCCCTTAAGCATGTGACTTTGAGTGTTTGTGAACGTGTCTCCTGTCATTTGTGTTAGCGTGTGTGTGTGTGAGTTTGTGTATTCATGCTCTTTGAGGTCACAAGGAAAAGGAGGACTGAGGCTTTTGTGTAAATGTTCCTTAAACTGTTTGTTTTTATATGAGAGTTTTGTTCCCATCTAATTATTTTTCCATGTCTTTGTTTTGGCCAACCTGTTGGACAAGATCATGTTGCATGGCTGGCTGTGTACACATCATTTACATAAACTTTCAAACAGGGGACACAATTCATAAAGATGGTGAACAGATAGTGAAAAAGATTATTTGTGAAACTGAATGCAGGTTTTCCATTCGACCTTCCATCAGATTTTGGCAGCTTTTTAAAATTGAAATGATATATACAGATGTAACGAAGGATGGCACAATCATTCTCGTGACTCCTCATGCTCCTCTCCCAATCAGTGCCACTAAATGTTCCAGATCATGTGCAACAGTGGAAGTGAAGTTGCAAAGCTGTCAAAGTTCAACAGTGTTCCCTTTCAGATCAGTGCCACCGTTAAATTTCCACTATTTCGTCAACAGGAAACATGGTTTTTGTGGTCTGGACAAGAAATATGTTTCTAACACAAAGGAAATGATAACCGCAGCGATAAACGAAATGAAAGTAGGACAAATGCAATTCAACTGCTGCCTTTTGCAAACAGGAAATATATATTTTTTGTGGGCTGTAAAGGCAGTTAAAAATCAAATGTCAGTGTGAAGAGGAAAAACTGATTTACAGTTATTCACAGAACTTTCCCTCAGCCAATGACCAAACTAGAAAAAGGGCTCTGTAGGATCATGCTGAATGAGTAAACATTTTACTGTTTGCTCTGTGTGTGAGTCTCCGTGAGCTTCTTTGTGTGTCAACTGCCTGTGTATGTGTGGGTCTCCCAGTGGCGTCACATTACAAATCCAGTCCATCAAAACTGGTTTCTGATCCCTGACCCTCTCTTTTCCCTCTCCTCCTCCAGCTGAGCGGACAGGCGCACTGGGATGCATTGGTTGGTTCATTGTCATCCTCTCTGGCATGTTCACCCTTCTTCTCTTCCCCTTCACCGTCTGGTTTTGTCTGAAGGTGAGTGAACTCAGTAAACGGCCACAGTCGGGTGAAGAGTGCAAATCCCCGTTTGAATGTGAACGTGAACTGAGCTCGTGTTGTGTTGTTTGTTTGTGTGTCACAGATCGTTCAGGAGTATGAACGTGCCGTCATCTTCAGGCTGGGCCGCATCACAGACAGGAAGGCTAAAGGACCAGGTACAGAAACAGCAGTGATTTCTATATGACTAACTGTTAATAGGGGATATGATTAGTGATATGCAGCAAACAGCAATAATATGAACTCTTATTTCCCACAGGCATCTTCTTTGTTTTGCCGTGCACTGATTCCTTTGTGAAGGTGGATCTACGAACAATTTCATTTGACATCCCACCACAAGAGGTAGGGCTGGTGCACACAACAACACAAAATTGCCTTTGTGTGTGTGTGTGTGTGTGTGATGTCCCAATTAAACAGTGGGACGTATAACAGGAGAGATGGCAAAAGCTGTGCAATACAACGGATAAAAGGCAGTGTAAATCAAACTTGACAGGTCTCACACATCAAGCAATTGCATACAAATTGTAATATATGATTAATCACGAGAAGGTAAATGATGGAGAATGTGTTACTTATCTAGGCAATTAAAGCAACACAAGCACACTTATTAAACTCTGTAATATACTATAATTTGCTCTCTGATTACTAGAAATCACACTGTAACGGATGTCATAAAAAGCATCATGGATTTATCTCCTTCATCTTTTCAGAAAGATAATCTACATTTACCTTCACACTGCTAACTAACAAACAAATGCAGACAACAACTATCTTCTATGGTGGAGGTATAACCTCAGGATGGGAACACACACAGTAACTGTCCTGTATTTTCTGTTCCAGATCTTGACCAAGGACTCAGTTACAGTTAGCGTGGATGGAGTTGTGTACTTCCGGGTCAAAGACCCCATCGCCTCCGTGGCCAACGTGTCGAACGCTGACTTTTCCACCCGTCTGCTGGCACAGACCACCCTCAGAAATGTTCTGGGGACGAAGAACCTGTCAGAGGTCTTGTCTGACCGTGAGATCATCGCTCACACCATGCAGGTACAGAAAACAAGACTTGTTTCAAAATAGAGAGCAAAGCTCAGCTCCAGGTATAACCTCTGTCTCTTTTTGCAGTCCAGCCTGGATGAAGCCACAGACCCCTGGGGCATCAAGGTGGAGCGTGTGGAGATTAAAGATGTAAAGCTGCCAGTTCAGCTGCAGAGAGCCATGGCTGCCGAGGCAGAGGCAACACGAGAGGCCAGAGCCAAGGTCAGGACATGTGCCATGATACATGGGGGCCAAACAAACAAACAATGGGCCCTCTTAATTGGAATTGTGTGAAGAAACTTTTCATCCTAATGTCTCCTCCTTGCGCTCCCTACAGGTGATATCAGCAGAAGGTGAGATGAATGCATCGCGTGCCCTGAAGGAGGCGTCCCTCGTGATCGCAGAGTCTCCGTCAGCGCTGCAGCTTCGCTACCTGCAGACTCTCAGCACCATTGCAGCAGAGAAGAACTCCACCATCATCTTCCCTCTGCCCATGGATATGATTTCACACTTCATGCGGAAGTGATTTCTCCAAGATGATTCAATCTGCTGGTCCTCGTTCTGTATTGTTGAGTCACTGACTGCAGCTACGAGTAGTAGCTGCTAAGTTAAAGCTGTTATCAAATGGTCAAATTTTATTTGTAACTGATCATGAAAACACATTTATGGTTTTTATAGTCAAGCTGCTTACCAATGTGATCTGGATTAAATACAGAGTATTCAGCATAGTTTACATGTCTTTTTTGGAATAAAATTAGTATTATATTTCCTTAGATTATATAATAAATACTGTCTCTATATTATACAGTATGATGTGATGTTAATCACCTGCAAAATGTAACAATGCAAATAAATTGAATAACCTGTCTTTGTCTCTCCGTCTACCCTTTGTCTTGACATCAGATCCATTTAAAAGTTAGTGGTGGTGTTGCTGACAGTGGTGGAGAAAAACTCTGTTTGGATCAGTGGACCAGTACCTGTCTGGTTATTGATTACTTTAAAAATATAAATAAAACCGAAAATGCCCTCAGAAAATACAGATATTTGCTGTAGTGGAGTAAAAGTATAGAAAGATAGATGAATCTACTTAAGTAAAGTACAGATACATATAAAATGTACTTTAGTACAGTAATAAAGTAAATATACAGTATTGCACCACTGGTTGCTGAGGAGCAGGGAGAGTTTCATGAATGAGTGGGTGGTCAGCTGCAGGTAACATTTATTTGAAATGAGTTGGTCCAGTGATGAAATGGTGATCAGGATTTAAAAAATGAAAGGAATTGAAACATGAAAGATTAGAAGAATTCGTAAAATGAACATGAACACAAATATTCAGTAATGTAAAAAGCTTTATACACACAGTATTTGTTGTGTGTTGTAGCGTTATTGTTGGATATAACTGAAAGAAGAAAAAAATTGCTGGTTGAACTGAGGTCATGTGAAACTAGACTTTACACCAGTCCTGAACACACACTATTGCATGTGCTGTTATCTAAGACCCACACTTCAGAATACATGTTGAAGTCAAACACCTGAACAAGAGAAAGGAGGGCAGGGTTTATCCTTAAATGACACATTACATTCATTTTCTTAAATATTTTTAATACTGTGTTCTCCCCTAGAAAGTACAAATAAAATCACAGACATACTGTGAGTACATTACATGTCAAAGTATCTCATTCCTCGTCCTCTACGCCTCCTACCGCTTCGCTACATTGTTCACATGTCGTCCATCACAAATGCAGAGAGGTAAAAGAAGAGAGAGGGAGAGCGAGAAACAGCGAAGACAGAAGAAACATGCTTCTATTACTTTGTTGGTGCACTAAGACGCAAATCAGGTTGTAAATGTATTTACATTCAAACGATACAATCGGTGCCTGAACAAATTCAGCATATGTTGTTGAAATCCTCAAGGGGTAATTGTGTATAGTTTACGTGGTGCTGAAGGTTGACAAGTCATGGAAACATTTGCTAAAACAGCATAAATATATATCAACATGGGTGCTGAGCTGTGGATAAATTACCCATAATTCTTGAGGGGAGGCTCAACCAAGTGCTACATATTAAATGCTACATAGTGGTCGGACGAGAGGCCCTTCTGTATGAAACAAAATGAGACGAGTGACTTGTAAAAAATGCAGTCATTACATTGCTGACATTCAGAGTGAGACGCAGATGTCCACAGGACACATTGAAGGGTCGTTACAATACCAGGACACCGTTCGAAAATCTGAGTCCATTCAGAGGTGAAATATTAATCTGAAATGAATCATTATCTTTAATTATTTCATTTGTAAACACTAGATTTGTTGCGTCCTTGTAGACTGTGTTTATGTTTTTGACCTGAAGTGACCTTTCTAGGTGAATTACAATCCTAAACATGTGACAACAAGGACTGGTTATATTCTTACAACGGCTCGTTACACAAAGACATTCTCTAACTCGTCAGTGTCGGTACAAAGTCAGTGAGAATTGAGATACGCTTCTCAAATCATTCGCTGTCCGAGACATTCTTTTATTTAAGAGCGTTTTAACCCTGGGTATGTATCGTCCAAAAAATCTTGAAGATCGATGAAAAGAACATTTTAGTTTTACGTTTTCATGACCATCAAAAGTGCTGGTATAAGCAATTTAAAGATCAACTTAGAAGTCTTCTACGGAAAACTCTGTCAACCCAGAGAAATTCCTACACATGCTGGTAAAAGTTTACATTTACTCAACCTGTGACTGAACCGAAAAACTGACCAGGGGGGCTGCAAGGAGTTTCAAGGCCTCGGGCAGACCTCCATATTGCCCCCCTCCCCCCCTCCCCCCTCTCATGCATCTACTTTACAATATTACATTAGTCACTAAGTGTAACCCATGCTCCCATTAGAATTGTTTTAGCAGACTAACCCTCCTCCCTCCTCATCGGCCATGTTTATTTACAACAGCTCATTTTCATGTCAACAGTTTTAGACTTGCGTTCTAACATGTGAGTCACTGAGATCACATGTAACACTATAACATTGTCAGAGTTGACTTCTTCAAAGCTAGATGAGACGTTAGGACCCTGAGGGTAAGTTAGTCTATAGAGTAAAGTACAAGGAGGCAGCTATTACATACTGTATGCTATAAAATTATTCTCAGTTTTTTATACACCACAGGTTGGTTTCTCTGTTGTATATCATATAAGTGGAAAATCATCTCGGGAAATATCTTGTGTATAATGTTCTGTAGGGAAACTATACAAAAGAAAATAATTGAAAGTATTTCTAATCTAAATTTAGAAATAATTCCCTGAACGATATATTCTTGCACTATGAGAATTCAGTGCAGTTTGCAAAAGTTTACAACAAAACAATTCAAGATTGACAAACAATTGAGGACGGGTTAACCATGGGTTATGAGGAAGTTGATACAGGTTCAGAAAGGCCTACGCTACTCTAATACATCACAGAGGTAAACAGAGGGTTAACCTGTATTTCTTTTTTAAATGTACATAGCTTATAGAGTCATAACATATCATAACACAGGCCCCTGAACATCACTTGTGAAAAATGTGTCCTATCTCTGATATGTGATATCTTCAGAGGTACAAACACATTTCATTTCCTTCACGCCTCAAGCTTAATAAATAGACGGCTCACAGCAATAATAAAGTTCACGCTAAGACTGGAAGACTTTCACAGGACATGCTAGCTTAAAGTAGCAAAATACATGTAAGAAACAAATAAGATACACATTATAAAGAAATCCACAACAAGCTTTAAATGTGTCTTTCCTTCCCTGGTTTCTCCATTGGCTTTGCGCTCTTCAGTACCTGTGTTGTTGTTGTTGTTCAGACTGCACATTCCCACAGAGGTCAATATAAAATGGCAGGTGTATCATTTTTACAAGTTGACCTGAGGGATCATGAAAAGTGAAGAGTAGCTCATGTAGGAAGACCTGACAAGGTTTTAAGAGACTTTGAATGCAAAGTTGCAATTGTTTTGCAGGTAAAATGGCTGGGGTTCCAGGGAGTGTGAGTCCCACACGTGTAAAATATCAGCACTCAACTAATTACAAAATGTTAAATACACCTCAAGGAGGCTGAGAGATATTATCCACTCAGATTTACAAACCAATTATTTATGTAAAGTCCTTCATGAAGTAAAATGTTGCTTGTTCTCTGCTGGTGAGACGGCAGGACCAAGTATAAGGCGCTTTGTTGGGGATTTTTTCCAAATGAAAAAAAGACTTTGTGACACAGAATTACAATTCATCATTCATAACAAAACTGACTCTGAGAAACTAATCCCAAGGAGAAGGAATAAATCTTCCCTTAAAAAGGATGTGGCCGTGCTCCTAACAACCTGGACTGTTGTCCTTAAGAGACTGATACTTTCCCTCTGTTTCTGTCTATGTGGAACTCGTGACTATCCATGCAGGATTTAACACTATCTGCATCACTATCATACAGTATACAGTCCAAACTCCAGGACTCTGTGTTAATAAATGGTGGGACAAAGGACTGAGCTGCAGTTACTGGCATCATTTTTCTTACTTACATTATTATACATGTTCTCTGTGTATAACATTGATGCCTGACAGATGGACGCTGCCTGTACAATCTGTCCGATTTAACCTGTAAAGACTGGGTGTCACATTCTGTCTTTTTGTCCAAAATGTACTAAAACTCCATTCACATTCAGAAAGACAGGAGGAGAATGAAAGGAAGGAAAGAGGAGAAAGACGGGAGCTTATCTTGCAGCTAAGTTGCAGCGGTTGGCCGACCCTCTGTGTGTGGGCGTGGCAGGGCCAGGGGAGTAATTTTGATTGCTCGCTGCCCTGTGAGTGGGTGTGGCTGGTCCCGGGGAAAGGTTTTGATTGGTGGCGACCCTGTGGGAAGGGGAGGAGTACTGAACTTGCCTGGGACAGCCGTGACAGTGGGTGGGGGAGTCGCACCCGGCTACAGGTGAGGAGGAAAAGAACTGGGATGAGGGGACAGGGGAGGTAGAGAAGGAGCGGTGCAGTGGGGAGGAGGCGGGGGACATGAGGGGACTGGTCTGGAGGCGCCACAGGAGCTCCTCATTGTTCATGCTCAGACGCTTCTTCTCTGTGCTCTCCTTCTCGACAGAGTCATGGAGGTTGGCGTTTTCCTCTGAAAGTTGCCTGCAGAGAAGACGGCACAGTGGAAGCTAATGTTAGCTTATTAGATGATAGGGATAATAGGGTTAAGTAGAATGACACCTGAGCCACAATTTTCACACAACCAACCAACCACCAACCAACCAAACAACCAACCAACCAATCAGGCAAACAAGCAAAACCCACTCACAAAAACCAACCAACCAATCAACGGACAGGGGTGATAAAGTAACTTCCTTGGTAATGATCACGATGATGACTGTGTGCACCTTACCTGGACATGACCAGGTTCCTATCAATGCGAGTCTTCATATCTTCGTTCTGCTGCTGCAGCACCTGGACCTTCTCCTCCAGGAACACGTTCTTCTGGGCCTGCTCAAATGTAACACACAACCACAACATATTACGTTAACCAGGCACATTGACCACGATGCATCCAGACCAGTGTACGCATGTGTGTTTTACTCAATGCTGAGAGGGCTTTTTTGAGCCTACCACTTTCTCCAGGTCGGAGATCTTCTTCTCCTGCTGGTGTATCTGCTGGTTCTTCATTTCTACAATCTCCTTCAAGCTCTTCAGATCTTTCTCAATGTGCTGGTACGGAGCTAAAGCGTCCTGATACAGAAACAGAAAGGACAGACAGAGCATGAGTGGGGTTTTAAAAGACATGGTCAGGATTATTGGTTAAATTCCCGATTTGGACAATTTATAATCTATAACAAATACAGAGATTTACTACAACGGAAATGTATGAGGGTTGTTAGTTTGAAATCTCGGGAACTAATCAGAGGTTAATTTCTTTTCTCTCGCAAATTGTGAATAAAGTCAAAAGGTTGAGAATAAACTTTTTAAATTAAAGTTAAACTTTTAAATAGATCATAGCAGCTCCTAGCAGCTCACAAAGCAGTCAGTCGCTCCTATTCCTTCGACTTTATTGTTTTATTGTTTTGTTCCTCCTCATTTTTTTCTTCTATCTCATCCTAATAGAGTATTCTATTGTGTTTGTGTTATAGATAAACTCACAACGATTTGTTCATCAGTGCTCCTCCTCAGAGCCTCTTCAAAACGTTTGGCTTTGTCCCTCAGACTCTGATTTTGAAACGTGAGAGTATCCACTTGATCCTGAGCAAGAGCACACAAACACAGACACACACACACGAACACACACACACACACAAACACACAGTACAGATTAGTGTACACAGTTTAAAAATAAAACATGAACTTATGTGTTTTTTGTTAAATCAGACCTGCAGAGAAAGCCTGAGTTTCTCAAAATCCTCTTCGAGAAGCATCTTCTGTTGCTCGTGAGCTTTCCTCAAGTCTGAACACAGATTCAAAAAAACATAATAAATGAGAGGTGAGGTTGTTTCTAGCAGTGCTGGTGTCACATTGTGTTATTAAAATTAGATCTAAAATCCTACCTCTCATGGTACGGGCGTGCTCCTCATGCAGTGTTGCCATGGTGATGTTATGCATGTCTCTGAGCTCCCGAACGGTGGCCTGGTGATGGACTGCCATTTCCTCCACCTGACACACACAAACACACACACACACACCTTTAATAACTGCTCAGATTTCATGTGAAAAAATCTGATCTCTTGAAAAGACATATTTCTCATGATGTCCCTCTCTCACCTGCTCCTGTTGATGAGTCCGAAGCTCCTCCATCTCTGAGCAATGCTCGGCCTTCAGGTGTTCAGCCTCGGCTGAGTGACCCTTTCGGAGCCCCTCCTCCACAGCAGCCAGCTCCGCCTCCTGCTGCAGCTGCAGCTCCTGCAGCTCTCGCTCAAACGCCACCTCCAACGCCATCTTCTCCCGATAGAGCCGCTCCCATCGCACTGAGTTGGATGCTGTGGACGAAGGAGAATGTGTCTTATGGCAATATAATAAATATTTGTTTTAACTTGTTAAAGATTTCAAAAATCGAATCGGGAGGATTCCATGTATGTCTTTCAGACCATATAGGCCTACAAACCTCTTACTTACCCATTTCCTCTCTGATCTTTTGCATTTCCATGGACAGTTTCCTTTCATTTTCCTCTGTGGTTTTATTCTGAAATTTTGAATAAAACAGCATTTTGTAATGTGCTTAGTGCAGGATCCGAGTACCACTCATACGAATACTATTTAGTACATATACATATAGAATGGATGTGAATGGAGAAATGGCTATTTGTAATGCAATAATACAAAAAAGAAAAGAAAAAGGAAATGGACTTTTGGAGCCATGTGCAGAAACAGACCATAGATGAGCCAGCAGGAAAAACAAATCCTTTTACTATTCATGTTTAATCCCTACTACTACAATAAAAACTCTTAGCTCATGAAAACAACTAAATAAATCACACACAAAGTCCAACCGATTTAATCACCACGTGGGGCTGCAGAGGGCGCTGTTGCTCAGTAAAGGTCTCCAGATTATAATTATGTGTTTGTGTATAATTATGTGTAGAGATTATGAGATGAAGACCTCAGTAGACCAGATCCTGAAGTGTCCTTAACTTCACCTCATGTCCACCAGCTGTACTGTTGCTGTTGTGTGTGACTGAGGCCAGCAGAGGGAGCTCAAACTTTCTCACACGGGCCTCCATTACAACAATTTCTTCTCTTACATCTGCACTGGGGTCAAGTGACTGCAGCGGTCAGACTGTGACAATAACCATAAACAAGACAGACAATCCCTCAGCAGTCTGGGAGCAGTATAACAGGGCCTGAACGATCGGGAACAGAGAGCTGCTCGGTGACACACTGAACTCTGGAGAACCCCTCCAGTTTCAATCACTCTCACGCATTGCGCTGCTCACTGACCATGCTCACCTCACGGTGTTAAATACTGTATGTGGTCTTGAGTTCCTGTGTGTGTATGTGTGTGTGTGTGTGTGTGAGTGGTATATCCACATGGGAACCTCCCTATACATCATCTCCTGTTAATCAGATGTTGCATTGTAGAGATATAGCCTTAATAATGATGATGATGGTGGTGATGATGATAGTTTGTACTATTCACTAAGGATTAATATACCATTTCAGGTAAATCTTCACATATATTAAGATTTAAGAATTATTTAAGAATATGATAAAGTATAGTCGGCTACCTTGAGGCAGTAATGCTGAGTGGTGATGATGAAGGCTTCTAGACCTAAGGAAGTCTTCCTCAGTTCGTCTCTCAGAGTTCTCAGCTGCCTCTCCTGCTGTTCACAGCGTCCCTGCAGCCTCTGAACCTGAGTGAAACAGAATTTAAAGAAAAAAGAATCGAATAAAACAGAAAAGGACAAAAGAAAGCTCCCAAGCGATGCTGCAGATTTTCTCAACGACTCACCTCCTCCCTCTGCTCTTCTTTGTCCCTCTCCTCCGCCTGCCTTTCCTTCTCTTTCTGTTGGGCCTCCTCTTTCTCCCTCTGCAGGCTTTCCTGCTGTTCCTGCTGCAGCCTCAGGGGGGCCACGCGGCGAGGGGACCCCGGGGGAGCAGACCCTCGCCCGCCCAGACTGGACTGCAGGGAACGAAAAAAACAAACATAGGACATTATAAACAAGCACAATTACCCCACACATGTTTTACAAGGAAATTCAAGGTCAATACATATAATATAAAAATATTATCCCACTCATTAGCTGCGTGCTAATTCAGGAATCCAACTATGCCAAGCTGTATCCATCTGCAATAACGGAATTGATGAGTATTAAATCAGAGGAGATCTGACCTGACCTATTGCTAATGACTGTGTTCACATGAAAAAACGATAGTAAGTTAATTGAATCTTTCTACAGAGGAAGCCTCGGGGTAATTCCCAGTCTGCTGTTTGTCATGATGGACGACCTCATCTCCCAAGTAATGATTGAGCTGCAGCGTCCACACATATGCATGTCTGGGTTTATTGTTTACACTGCGTTTCTGCAAAAACATTTAAACAATGCTTAATGTATTAACGATGGCTGTGATTCAAAGGCCAGGCACACATGAACACGTGAAGGCTGCATTTCTCCTTGGAGGGTTGGGGGGTGGGGGACGATTAAGCTGCAGTTGACATACAGGCAGATTGATTAACCACTATGTGAGTCACCTTGTCATGTAGTGTGAACACGTACGAGCCGGTGGCCGAACACACAGCATCACCCTAGCTTTATTTGAATAGACACAATTCGCTCAAATCTTTAAATCATCCTAATGTAAACACAGACGCACAAGAGAGACAACACAGGAGCGTGGCTGTCTTGTCACGCGACAAAGAAAACCGCTGCAGCGCGTCACCTGCCTCGCCGTCTCATTCTGGCTCAGTGAAGCATGGGCGGCAAGGGTTTCCATGACAACGGGAGGCAAGGCTTGGGGTGCGGGGTCCAAAGTAATGAGTGAGAGATCGTAGAGAGGGAGGCTGTGGTGGGGTAAAACGTGTGAGGGGGGAGTGGTCTGGGGGTCACGAGGTAAATGAGAGAAGAGTTGCAGTGCGGGGGTGGGGGGAGTCGAGGACACCTGAGGGATGCTGAATGATGATAATGGTGATGGAGCTAATGGTATGAAGTGTGTGTGAGCAAACACAACCTGAAACAAGGGGATGTCCCTCTCTGTGCCGAGAGACAATGAAAGAACTACACATGAAAAGGCAAAAGATGAGTTTCTAAAAATACGGAGGAGAAAGTGCAAATGTCTCCGTGTTACATCTTCATCAGGATTCCCCGTCTTTGAAGCAACTGCCAGAAATATTTAGTAAAGGACATCTAGCTCTTCTGCGGGGACCCACACACACACACACAGACACACAAACACACAAAACCACCCTCCCTTCTCTTTCTCAAACACTCTTTGAAATCGGTAGACTGTACCTGAGAAATTAGAGAAGGAGAATATTGTGAATACCCAATGAGTTTATGTGAGTGAAAGTGAGGCAGGGTGTATAACTCTGGGTTTGATGGAAGCAGAATAACGATGTGAGAAACACTGAGAAAAGGTGATGGCAGACCCTGTGGGCTGCAGAGACTCGTGTGTGTGTGTACGTGTGTATTTTTAGGTTGAGGAGAATTTAAGTTTCATGTCAACACACTGTCATTTTGCTGACACGCTGTCCAGAGCCGCTTCAACGTGTCAACATTTTGAAGTTAACTGGTTAAATTAGGTTCAGCCACACCTCTAATCACCTGTCAAGCCGACACATACCCGGTCAACACGCTTACTTTCCTTCCGTCATCCCTTCATTCCCCTTCCCTCATCCCTACCCTAATTCCTTCACCCTCCTTTCCTCATCCCTTCATCCTTCTTCCTGCCTTACTATAATGGCATCCCTTCATCCTTTTCCCCTCATCCCTATCCTCCTTTCATCCTCTTCTCTTCCTCTATTCACCCTTCCACATTTCCCTACCTTCATTGCTTCATCCTCCTTCCCTCATCCCTTCAACTTTCTTCTCTCATCCCTCACAGCATCGCTTCATCCTCTTTTCCCTTCCTTCCTCATCCCTTCTTATTCAGTTTGGTGCATATGTCTTGCATGTCTTATTCTAGGTACTGTCATGGTGAAATGATGCCTGAGACAAAACCCCCACATTGAGTCTCCCTCCGCCCGGTCACCTGAACCTCTTCACTCAATGGCCATTGAATTTTGGTCAACATCAAATGCAAATACCTCATATATTATAGTGAACTGTAAATCACAGTAAACAAGAGAAAAGCTACGAACTGAGAAACATGTTATTATCTTATGACTGTGTGTGGGAGGAGACAAGGAGCCACAAAGAAGGAGAAGTGTTGAGCAGGAACGGCAGTGAGTATAAAGTGAGCAAAAACAGAAGTGTGTAGCCTGAGGAGATGTGTGTCAACTCTGCGAGGGAAGATGGGGAGACCCTCAGCAATCCTATACGAAAAGGATTTTACCAGTGCAGAGCTTGAAGGAAGGAAAGTTCAGACTGCAGAGATCAAATCCCAGCATAGAATAAAGTGCTAACCATCACGAATTTCTGCTTGAAGCTGCGTTCGGCCCAGCACCACACATTTCTGAGATGGATGCGAAACCACTTCTGGGTGTGTATAGAGGGAGAACAGCTCATAAGAAATATGAAGGATTTGTTTTTGGAAAGATTTGGGTGGAGGGGATTGGAAAGGAGAGGTAGGAGTCACAGAGAGGGAACAAACATGATCCTGACGTTTCTCATTAATAACCTTGGACTCAACTCAGCACATTAAAGGAGCGTTTCAAGGGACTTTGTGAGCCCCGGGCAAAACTGACCCTACCTGGAACCAAACCGAACGCCCACATGACAACAACACACATGATTCAAAGAAATCTCTTACTTTCAAAGTGATTTTACAAGTACAAACTGTGAATATACGTGAATAATCTCAATTTTTTTCGCTCTAAATTTGCATTGTCATCGTTATGTAGAGGTGAATCAAGTAAGCATCAGTAACTTTATGACACACACTAAAGATGATCTCACCTGGGGACTGAGGTTTGGGAGGAACCACTGCGAGCCTCTTCGGGGAGGACGGGAGAGAACGTGTGACCTCTGAACTCCGCTGGAACTCCTTCCTGCCAACTGTCAGAGAGTGAAGATACAACCGATCAATGTGTGTTATGTGACGTTCTTAAATCAGAAAGAAGCACACGGGGACATCTGACTGACAAAGCACATGCAGGTGTCTGAACTTCACATAACATTCAAACAAGCGTCCTCACACAAGCATCAAGATCCGTCCCAATGCACTCTTCACTCTCTCTCTTTTCTTTTTCATTTCTTTGCTTATTTTCCTCCCTCCCAACTTTTTCAATCTTTTTGTTATACCCTCCTGCTTTCATCTCCAGCTATCTCCCCCCCTGCTGGGTAGTATAACTAGGTCCCATGGGACTCTGGGTCAAAGAGAAGCCGAGCGTGTACTCTAGCAGACGTTTCGATCTTCTCCTTGCTACCTGTGTCACACTTTAAAGCAAAGAAAGACAAGAATCTTAAACTCTGAACATTTATTTTAAAATATCATTTCTGAGCTCTCGCGTCTTCTCATGTGTCGCGTTAAATCTGCCGCAGACGTGTGGTGAGGTGTGTGGGCGTAGAGAGAACTTGCTGGGCTTGAAACATTATACATGAGGAAAGATGAGAAGTGGGGAGGACAAAAACAGATGATAGTGAATGAAGAAGTGGATTTGGGCAGCTTAGCGGGGAATCTGTTGTGAAGCAGGGAAGAGAGGAGGAGAGAGGCCTTGAAAGGAAACTAATTAGACCTGTTTTGGGAGCGAAGCCTCTGATCCTGAACAAATCCCTGTATAACCCCCGGAGAGAGAGTCCAGGCCTGCACAAACACTGTGTGCGAGTGAGTTTCTCAGTGTGTGTGTGTGTGTGTTCACTGCTCAGGTGCTGCTGTACCAGATAGTGGGTCTACAGGGATGCTAGCAGCTCTATGAGGATCGACGGACAGAGAAGTCCTCTGAGACGTTTTAGCACCAGTCTGACAAACTATGAACCGTATATAAAGATGCACGACATGACAGCTCAATATACAAGTGAAGCCAAATCATCCTAATTGCCCCCTTGTGGCGGGATACAGTACAGGTCATAAGCCGTGCCTCCTCTATGTTAGTAGGTGGGACATGGACCACACCAAAAAAAATGTCAGCACGTCGACCACTGTAACGGAGCTCGATCATCATGCCACGAGTGTGAGTGTGTGATAGTAAAGGAAGTTTTTGGCTGAAACTTTCAGGGGCTCAGCAGAACTGTCATTCACTGTCATTCACTGATAAGGTGTGTGTGTGTATGTTTGTGCGTGTTTAAGTGGAGGTATGAGTGTGTACTGTGACAGAGAGACAAGAGTAGAATAAACTGTAGTGTCTGTACATGACTCTCAGGCTGACAGGGACACCTCAGGTATTTCTTCATCAATAATTTACAGCACACAAACACATAAACAGACACAATTTCTATATTGTTTCGCTGTGTGAAATGTTTTTTCTCCTGTAAGTTGTGTTGGTCTTAGACATGTATTAAAAGGATAACAGGAATCTGGCTTGTTTATTAAATCAGTCACTGGACATGTTTAAAGACGGGTGTTAAGTGTGAGTGAGTGAGGTGTGATACTACAGGGCTTCTTCTGGTGTCAACCTCAATGTGTGAAAATACAAACGTGTGAGAGAAGCATCACTGACAGTGAGCGTCCTCTGAACAGACAGGACAGGACAGTGTGACCTCACAATTTCATCAGCATTTCTTAGCGGCACATCGGACAACAGATTAAATGTGTGGTCTTTAGTCTTTTATATTTTACCATGTATCATTAAAAGCTATCATTTTTTTTATTTACTTTTTTTTACTTTTTTTTATTAATTACTTTTAAGAAGAAGAATCCTTAAAATGTCAATAGGGCCTCACTGTCTGTCAGTGCTCGGGCCCTAATAACAACAATCAGAATTATGTCTCCTTTTTTTCCTTTAAGTGGCCATTCTGTTTCCCCCCCCCCTTAAAATGTATCTTATACAATCAGTGTTATTGTCAAGGAACCTGTTGCAAAATACAATTCTCTTTCACATGCACAGAACTCAAATTTGCACTCAGATTTTTACATTATGTCCACATAGAAATTATAAATATTCTGAATATTTTTCAATAACAAATTGTTTCCCCTATCAAAGCAAAAATGTGTAACCCTGCTGACCTCCAGGGGAGCTTCGAGGCTGGGCAGGCAGGTAGCGCCGGTGCAGAGCCGGGGTGGAGGGTGGCTGGAGACTGTGGCTGCGGCACGGCGCCCCTCGCTGGTGATCTGCTGACGGTGGGCTGGTGGTCACTCTGTGAAGGGGAGGCTCCTCACTCACACTCAGACCTGAAACACACAGAAGCAGATGAAGAATTGTGATTACCTGTTCATTCATTTTCATGAAGGAATGTTCGGTTACCGTAGATACGGTATGTTAGGATTTTTCTTCAGAACTCCCACTCAGGTTTTCTATATCTCATATATATCACATAATTGCTGTCTCTTTCTCCCTCGTAGGATCACATATTGGTTTTTCTTCAATCTGATAGGTTGTGTTATGTCTGAATTAAGGTTCACTGGACTGAGAAATGGTTTGTAAGCTCTGGGTCTAACTGCTGCTGCTCCCAATCTTCTTTCTGTTAACCTGCACAAACACGCACACACGGGCGCACACACACACATACACGCTACAGAAACATTCCAATGCTTCCACATGAGCACATCCATCCATCTATTATCTATACCACTTATCCTTTGAGGGTCACAGGGGGGAGCTGGAGCCAAACCCCGCTGGTATTAGGGAAGAGGTGGGGTCCATCCTGGGCAGGTGGCCAGCGTACTGCAGGGCTGACATATAGAGACAAACAACTCACTCACAACTTCACACCTATAGTCAATTTAGAGTCTCATATTAATCCAACCTCAATCTGCATGTCTTTGGACTGTGGGAGGAAACAGGACTACTAACAGAAAAACCCACTCAGAAGCAGGGAGAACATGCAAACTCACCCTGGCCTGTAATGCTATCTAACAACCGACTGATGGATGGTTGATGTACTCTCACACACAAAGTAAATCCTGCTCATCTATCCAATCCCAAACAGTAATGAAACAAATGTTTGCCTGCCCTTCACCTCCTTATAGTTTCACTGATACTACGAATGAATGCACACTTTCTTCAACATGGCCTGCCTTCCTCGATGCTTTTTCGATTACTCAGACATTTCCCTGCCTAGTTTGTTCTCCGGTGGTACCATGTAATCCACACTAAGGATACCAATGTAGCTTTTTCTTATAGCAAACTACTAACTCTGGCTCTGGTTGTTTGTGCGTGACATATTTAATGAAGCATGTTGCAAGTGTACATTAAATATAGTCAAATATATACCATCAAAATCATTTTCATCTGTTAATTTAAGGCAAAAACTAAATTTTGCTTTAAAACTTATAAAAGCGGGAGGCAGATGTCGAGCTACTAACCCTGCAGCCAGTGGATGATTAGTTCTTTTACCTGAGGCAATGTACACAACCACACTGCAATGACAACACTGTACCACCCCTTTAAAGGACTAGTGCTATTTACTGTGCAGGTTGGAAATTTACTCCAGATAATCCTAAATGTCAAATGAAAATTGGTTTACAAGTGACAGTTACATAATAACATCTACATAAAGATAATAATGCCTTCTAGCTATTCAGCGATACCTGCGGCTGTTTTCTCACTGTCTGTACATGTTCTGTACATCACAGTACTTTTGATGCATGTCACATTCTCAAAGCTTCATTAGTCGTCCCCAGCAGCTCGAGGTGCTGATCAGTGAGGCTGTTTACTGTGCCTCCTCCTCATTAACCAGTCAAGGGCATGTGCAGAGTGTCCACTCCTCAGATATGATCTAGGACACAGCACTGCTGTTACTGAGCTCTGAATCTACTGCTGTCTACATCCACAAGCTAAAGTCTTAAAATGATACACACATTAAATAAACATATATTTAAATGGAAGGAGTAGAAGTATTTGTTGGCGTTAAGCTCAAATGCTTTGCTCAGTCGTCTGATTGACACAGAGCAACTGACTGGTTGATATGAACAGATACATGTTCATTAGTCATAGGTCAAGTATGTATGATCAAATTCCCAGGGAGCAGTTCACAGAGAGGAAGAGTGAGGGATGACGTCGGCCAGTCAGAGAAGGAAAGCAGAGGAATGAAAATGATAGAAAATGAGAGAGTGAAATTCGCTGGCTTAGACAAAGAGAAGAAAAGAGATGTACTTCATTAATGGTGAGAGCAAGCTGACGTGCGTCACTGATTGGCAAAATGTCAGCCAATGATGAATATCCCAGGATGGATGGAAGAGGGAGAGAGATCAGCAGGAAGCAGACATGAGGACATAGAGAGCCAGGATGGGGGGAATAAACGGATGGTGCAGCAGAGAAGCCGTCAGAAATCTCTGCATATTAAGAAGATGTATGGAAAATACCAGAGATATTAGAAAAGGGACAGTGAGCACGAGGAGAGCGAGAACAAAAGAGCAGTTACACAGCTCAGTGGGAGGCCGTGTTACTGGAGCAGCTCGCCCCTCAAAGCAAAACTAATGCCAGGAGGATAATGCTGACTCAACGTTTAGTGCAACTGCCGTTAGCATCCAGTCGCACCTTGTGTGTGTGTGTGTGCTCACACTCAGGCTTTTAAGCTACAGTCCATTCACAGAAAAAAATTGATTTATACGCTCTTACATATAGCCTATCTTTAAATTATATTGTATTTAAATGGCTATTTGGGATATTTAGGGGATCATTGATGGTAGTTTTAATGTTGAGGAATTGTTTTTTTTTACATTTTATGAATATTTACATGTTTGAAGGAGAGGTGAAGAGCAGGTTGTTCACCAATGTCCAGGTTGTCGGTTTGATACCCAGTCCATATCGGGTATAGTTTTAAACATACTATTGGACAACCTTTACCAACATAAATGATTTATACCACAAGAAGAATAAAGGTTTGACGCTGATTTGAGTTTGTTTTGAAGTGTAATTTAAATTCAGCCAGTTTGATTGGAGAACGTGTTCTCACAGAGAGACGTCAGCTTCATTCAACACTCCTCAGTACAGACGACAGTGTGTCTAATTAAGCCTGAAGAGTCTATAATTTGTTCTGCTCATTAATCGTTGCTTCCTGTCATTTGTTCAAAGCTGGCTCAAAATGTCTGATGCTCTTCATATCAGAATATAAACTGCTATGATCACAGTTTATGAACCCAGCACATTGTCTAGGTTAAACACTCATAAAAGATGAAAATAAAAATTAAACACCAGAAACAAGCAGCTTCATCTGCATCGAATAGCAGAGGATGAAATATGATTAGAGCCAGATCATGTGTCAAAATGCAAGACATATTTGTGCTTTGTAAAAATATATATTATTCACAATAAAACTCTGAAATAACCTGAAAATCCATGTCAAGGAAAATGGGTACAACAAATAAATTACATCTTTACATTTCATCTGAACTAACAAAACGTTATAACAGCTGTAGAACGCTGCATTTACAGACTTCTTGTTCAAAGCGGCACAATTATGCAAAGTACTCAACTGTGCATCTGCATTGATATCTGTGACAGTCAAGGTTAAAGCTGCTTACATATAGCAGGAACTCTAATGGTCCTGCAGAGATAACATCAGGGTTGTGGACTGACAGATAGATTAGGTGATAACTGTGGAGCTGACAGCAGCAGCCACAGGGTCCCTCTCCTCTGCCAGGACCCAGACGTCAGGAGATTTAATCAAATGCTCCGTCCGACAAGGACCTGAATTATATTAACGATGGACAACAAGAGAGTTATGCTCCTTTCTATATAAGTACTTAACCGTCAACTGGTTATTTGAATATTTGACTGATGAAGTTCAAGATTAGACACCTGCCAGGAGACACATTTTTTCTCTACCTAAAGATCCAATTGGGCCGTTGCACTCTACATCACAAACAAGGAGCAGCTCTTAGTTAAAAGCTAAAGAAAAAGCTGATGAATATATTATATATTCCATTATCATCCATTCTGCGATGAACCAGATTCCTTCACCTTGGACCTTTAAGGCAGGCATAAAAACACACCAAAGCTAAAATGCCACTGTAGTTGTGAGAGTAGTTTTTTTTTCTAACTCAAAACTGAGAAAAAAATTACACTATATGTCAGCAGGATGAAATAATTGTGGGGTCTAAAGCTGGGAGAACACCAGATAGAAAGTTTTTGGTAGAGACTGCCTATAAATGCAGTTGACCTAAAGCCATTTTTCCATCAAGATCCATGAATTATTCCATGAGAAAATGGTGAAACTGTCTTGCAGTGTTTACCCACTACTAAGTAGGTAAAGAAATATTCCTGGTGCCAGAATGTAATGGTCTCTTTTGTTTGCCCATGTCCCATCCTCCCACCAGGTTTCTTGGAAATCTGTTGATTAGGTTTTATGTAATCCTGCTGACAGACAATCCAATGGACAGGGGGTGAGAACATAACCTCCTCGGTGGAGGTAATGAGTGAGAGGATGAGGAGCAGGGATTCTGATGTGTAAATTATTTGAAGAAAAATAGATGACTAAAGCTTTCTTCTCAGTGTTAAGCAGAATTATATACATACACATTCAGGTTTATCTGATTCTGATGCGCCTGTTTCCACGTCCTCTGTGGTTTTGTCACACAGGACCATCAGTTAAAGCCATGAACATTGATTAATATGGAGTGGGATGAAAAACGTTGAGAGGTTATTAGTTAATGAAAAGGCCCATTGAGCCCATCCTCACTGTCACAGCTCTGCTGCTTCAGTTACTCGCTGCCATGTTGGTTTGCCTCTCATCAGCCACAGAATGGCAGCCATATCTAATTGGCCCATCTAATGTGCTGCACTACCAGTGTGTGCATCTCTCTGTGTGTTATATGTTTGTGTCTATCTGACTGCACCATAGAAACCATCTGTTCACATTGAGCTAGCATGACTCACAGAGCAGATCTGAGCCATTGTATCTGGGGTATGGCATCCTCTCTCCTCCCTGCACCAGCCTCTCCATGTTCCTGTTTCCGCTCATCTTTCTTTCAAACACTCCATTTCCCCCTCTCCTCTCTGCTCATTTGGACTCATTGAGTTTTCTTTTATCACTGCATCCTCCTCCAACTCATCTTCTCCCCTCAGCTGTCTCTGCTCTGCTCACTCTTTCGTTCATCTGATTCTCCCCCTTATTTCATTATCACCTAAAGAGAAGATGGATCGAGGTGATAATACTCTTTGCTGTTGTTGTTTGTTTTGGCGATTGAGTTTCCATCCAGGAGGCGGCTGGGCTCAGGGGCACCGGCTACATCAGCGTCCTGCCGCTGGATTCTGAATTCAGCTAGGTAATGGAGTCTGTCAGTCACCACGGAGTTAACCAGGCATCACATATGCATGGATCCTCTCACACACACACAAAAAGCTTAGGGGATGTCAAAGACCTGGCTAAAGGGAGGATTGGGTTAATGGCTAATCAATGTTATATAGAGTAGCCTATAGCCCCCCCGATGTTAGTCAAACACACTTGAATGCATATATAAGCAAACAAGCCATAAGAATCAATCAAGGCCATAACAGCTTGGCTCAATGTCACCTTGATATCCTTAGTGTGATTGTGTGTGTGTGTGTGATTCGTTATGTTAAACTGTCTCCTGTTGTATTTGTGAAGGCATGAAGGCCCTAGGGCCACAGGGGGAGGGGCTTAAAGATATGATGTGACAGGCAAGATTCTTCAACCGGGTGACATTCACTCTCAAATATTCAATACTTGCTAAATGGTTGATATGTAGTATCGAAATGTTTCCTTTCAATCAAGTGAATATGGTTGACAAAATGTTAAATGTGTTACTGAATTAAACATAATTGCAGTTGTACGTTTGCTTTTATTGTGTTTCCCATACTAAAACTTTGAACTTGCGACCTTGACAGTTTTAAACAAAAAAGAAAAAAGGTCCTGACCATAACGTTTATTTTTATATGGACGAAATGACAGTACTCTATAATGAAACCAAACCATCTTGATCACCCCCTGGTGGCTGGCTACTGAATAGGTAATAAACCCATCTCCAAACAAACAAAACAAATCAGAGAAGTAACATTCATGTTTGTTCAAGTATTCATGTTTCTGATAAGTTTGGTTTTTATCACTTATTTGATTCTAAAAAGATAGGGTGAAACATTATGATTGTCTCACTCGCAATTGGATATATCATACGTATCAGCAGGACCTCTATACTGTCGCTCCACAGTCACTACTGAACAGACTCTGGATATTTTAGCTTCAGGTTTGTATAATGGAAGGAGTGAAGTAGAGATCTTTCACATCATGAGAGTTAAATGAAAAGTTAGATGAAGAATACGACATATTCCCCCAAGTTAAATATGTCCCTTCCCTCATCTTTCTCTTCTTCCTGGACAATCAAGGCACATGTCCACATTTACATGCATCCATCCATCATTGATCCGAGGTTGACTGAGCTACAACAGTGAGAAGTTCAATCTCCAGGGATCCTCTTCTACACTTTATCAGAGGGCTGCAATCCTTACCCTCCCGATCACTCTATTCCTTAATGATTCCTCCTGTTGGTATCACCCAGAGCCCTAATAGAGTCCGCTTTACTTGCCAATCAATGGGGAAAACAAGCGACTAAGCCTTTCTTCCCTGGTATTGAAGGAAGTAACGGGTTGCCTGTGTTCCCCCCGGGATCCTCGATGGAAGGATGTGTGAAAACTCATCTGTCAATCTGTCTGTTTGTTGCAACTGGGGTTGCAGCGAGAGGAGGCAAAGGTCCCAGAGTGAAAGAGGAAAAACAAGTACTGCAAAGATACGTCCTGTCGTTGCAAACCTACTGTATCTGCACACATGCACAAATGAAAACAGGTTCAAGAGCGTGAGGGCCCCCTGGAAATTAGAACCGGAAGATTCTGATGAACTCTCATGACTACAACTTAATGTTTGGATGTTTGCAGTCACTACAATCATACTGAATTTTTCACAAACTGCTTGGGGCATTATAAGGATTTAAAATGCAATTATTTTTTGGTGAAATCTCGAATTCAAATCATAGAAGAGTTTAACAAAATGTCTCCCCTATTTTCTGCCTTTTAATATGCCTCTGGGATAAAAAAAAAGATAACATCAATAACACAACTGAATCCAGGCTGCAGAAAAGACAAAACACAGTCGAGTTCTCATATCAAACATCCCAAAGGCAGGTTAGACGCACAAATGCATCAGACGACCCTCTGGTTAAAGCTCAACAAGTGAGCCCACACAGAAATAGGCGGAGTATAGGACCTACAGTCGAGCGCTTTTTAATCTGGAAAGTTCAAACGGAGCGGGGAGTTCCGATGCCTCGCAGCGAAAGGTCACGAGCACCACACAGAGTCAGAAGTGGAAGTAAACGCTCCCGTCCTGCCTTTCTCGAGGTGTCACACACGCAAACGGGCGCACGCGGGGGAAATGAACATCAAAGCGCATTAATCTTCTGCCTCTCATGCTCGATTCCAGTTTCGGTCTCACTGAGCTCAGAGTGGCAGCGGGGAGAGGAAGAGCTGGCTGCAGGCAACACCGTTCCAAACTTCTGCTCTTTCGTGCTCGGCTGGCAGGTGTTCCTACGCTCTGTTAGTGCACGTGTGTGTGTGTGTGTGCCTGAACAATATTTATAAAGCCGTCATGTCTTCTATGTCAATTCAGTTTTGAACTACATGTAGGTGATAAATAACTGGCATAATCAAACCGGCATTTTAAACCAGCAGCTGCTTAAACAGACAATACGTTAACAAGCGAGCGATTAGGCCTCTGTCATGTTACGGTGTCATTTATATTCAGGATTTAGTGGATCACTTGTTCCTGTAACACAAACAGTCACATTAGGTCAGATTTACGTAGCCGGGGATGAACTTGTGATCTGTGGCCAAACTGATGCAGCACATTCTTCTCTCAGGCCTGGATCTCATTTCATTGATTCATGATATTGATATTTGCAGGGTAATTAATTAGGTACAATACAAATGAAGCTGTTAGCTAGAAAGAGAGAGAGATCATACTGTTTATGTTTGTCTCTGACAACAAACCAAAATACAGATGGTGAAATTTATAGCTGAAGGTGTATGTTAGTAGTGTATGTGTCATGAAAAATTGTTTTTAACTCTTATTATTTTTCTGTTATTCACTGATCTTTTTACATTTGGACTTCGGAGACAATAGATGCTGGGGCAAGATCACTTTGAGAAACCACAATGTTATATATATACACAGAGAGGAAAATATATCCTTCAGAAGATCCAACTTTCTGGAGCTTTCAGTGTGGAAGAAATTCTTGTTCCCATGTTCAGCATATTCAGATCATGCATAAAAATATAAGGAAGAAAAATAATAAGAATAGGGGAAAGATGAGGAGAAGAGGAGCTTTGCATCTCGCTATTGCTGCTCATTTCTTTGTATAGCTGTGAGGAAACGCATTGACAGGCAATTCCTAGCCTTAAATGTCTAGCCCTAATCCTTAAATGTCTGCAATGTCCTCACAAAGTCTAAACGTCCTCACAATGATGGTATTAAACCGAAATTGGCCCTCAAAACTATATAAAGACAAGCACAGACAAACACGCACACATGAATTGTTTATAAAGACTGGTCTCCTACTGTTTTTACCCAAACACAGAATCAAATCACAGGAAAAACATCAGAGATGAAAAAGAATGATAAACTCATCACCAGTGCTTTATGTCAAGCTTTTAAAAAAATGACAACCTCTGCATTCACACTTTCTTTCAATTATCAGGTTCTTCTGCAGATACCTAAGGGACTCCTCTTTTCCCTGCTCTAAGGCAGATGAAGAGCTGCCTCCCCCCCACATTACTCCCGGAGTGTGTTCTCATATTCAACCAATTGGAGAGGGAGAGAGAAAAAGAAGGACAAAAAAAGTATAAAGTACAAAAGGAGGGAATGGAGAGATGACATAACAGGGGGGCTGACGTGCATGAGAGTGCAGATGCTGTACGTCATCTGTAACTGGGAGAGGAAGAGCAAGTGTTCCCTATGTAGGTCACATTATAAACACACACACACACACACAGACACACACCGACCACAAATTCAGTCAACTACCCAACCAGCCTGAGAGGCAGCACTGAAATCACAACATGCATGTGCACGTCCAGGTGACCATGAACATAAAAACTATTTCCCCACAGTTCAGTCAGCAAACTGATCTCTCATCGGAGAACACTGACTGAACGTGCAGCACAGACCCAGTTACAGGGCTGATAAATTACTGATGAATCCTAGGACTGACATGTTTTGCTCTATAATTTGTACATACATTCCAGATAGATAAAAGCTGAGCTGTCAAATGGGGATAGTTAATGACTCAAAGTGTATTTTTCAGTATGGGAAAAATGAAATAAAACTGTTTCTGGGGTAAACTGTGAAAATGCATATTATTGAACTTTTCTTAAGTCAAGTCATCTAGTTGTCTTGTCTGTAATAACATACCAGCTCTGCTACATGCATGAAAAACCATCCTGGAGCAAATTAATCAGTGACAATGCTCTGACCTCTAGTATAATAATATGCTAATTATTTTAATTGACTAATATTAGGGCGTCTTATTGGGTCGATCACGTGAAACGAATGCACAAACAAAAGGTTACTGAACGTTAGATGACTGAAAGAAATAAAAATACCCCTCTATTAACAAATACACATTTCTACTGTATATAGCTGCATATTCTCTATTGTGTATTTTTGTGTCGTATAAAATGTGCTTTATAAATCTGCAGCTTTGTTTCTAATTGTATTCAGCTTGTGTATTAAAAATACAGATTAGAGACTACATTGTTAGTGAGGCGGAGCTCAGGAAGAGAAAGCAGACTGCACCATAATGAATGTGTGTGTGTGTGTGTGGGGGGGGGCTGTTTATGCTAATTATATTCATGAGGGGGAATACATAGAAGGAGGCAATAAAAACAGTATGGTGATAATAATAGTGTACTCATGATGATGATAAAGTGGGTGTTTCGGAATGAGCCATTAAGCTAACTGATAAATACCAGTATGTTATGAAAAGGACAAACCGCACGATGCAGCAAAAACGAAACGCCCAGCAGGGATCAGCTCTCACCCTGTCCTGCCTCTACAGATTCTATAATGAGTTCACTCACGGTGAGCCGTCCTGCAGGGGTCACTCTGCGAGCTGTCAGCGGAGTGGGCCGAGGAGACGGACGACACGCTGGAGCTCCTGACGAACCCGAAGGCTGCCAGGCGGCCCGCGGGGTGACGGCTGGAGTTGAAGCCCGGGGGGCGCAGGCCCGACTGGCTCGCTTTGGGCAGCAGGGACCTGATGGCGGCGGACTGGGGCTGGGCTGCGGCCATCGCTGGAGCCGGAGGAGAAGTGTGTTGGGTGAACACCTCATCTGTAAGAAAAGCACAAAATGAAGAATTATGGTGAATCTTTGTTTAATAAGTGCAGTGCCCATTCCAAATGTGCCTGTTTGGGATGGGATGTTTGCTTGGCCTGTGGTGATGCTCTAGATAATTCATCATTCAGATTCCTCCTCAAAATCATCCTCGAAACTTTTTATTGGTTTGTGTGCTGGACGTTGTGTGTATAGAGCTTTTTATAAATGGCCTATGGTACATAGTGAAGCTACAAAACATTTTTTTCATCCTACCTGGTTCATCTGCACTGGTTTTACAGTCAACATTTGTCATTGAATGAAACTGAATTTGTTTTATTACCATCTACGTGTGTGGTCCATATATAAGTTGGAATGACTGACCGGTGCAATTTTACTTACATTACATTACAGCTATTTTAGATCCATCAACACAATCATCACACCCAAGTTCTCAAGTCGTGTTGATTCAAACAGGAAATTATTCTATGAAGGTTGTTGCCATGACGGAGATCAACACATGTGCTGTAATAATAAATAAAACGAATCAGTTTATCAAAAAGATGTGGTTGCGATTTTGACAAGTGATTTGACCCAGTTGCCGACCACTGTTGTTGTGAATGTAGAAGAAGACATGTTCAACATTGTCCACACACTGAAGGCACACTGCCCTTGCAGTGTATGTAATAATACACATACACTGCTATATGTGTATTATTTATAGCTCATGATCCCCCCATTTCCTCTCAATTGGTTATTAGTAGCAATTATTCTTCTTTCCTCCCTGAATCATGTGTGTGCTCAACAGAAGTATAGACAGCACGATTGTGTGTGTGTGTGTGTGTGTTTGTGTGTGTGTGTGTTTGAGTGACAACTGTAAACTCATTAACCACCGCTGACAGCAAAATAAATGGAGGAGATTAAGCATGATGTTTGTTTCCCCTCGTCGTTCATCATTCTGTGTTTATGAAGCTCTCAGCAGGCACCAGGAAGTCGTCTGTGTTATGTCTCCGGCTTCTACAGCGAGCAAATACTTTAACCATATACACAACAACATGCTAATAGCTGCTGGTGGCTGTGGCCGTGCCTGCAGACTGGGCTGGTGGCCAGTGGTTTCTCTAAAGCTGTAAACATTGTTATGTCACAATTTAGGAGGTAGGCTATTTATCACTGCAGTACATACATTATGTTTGCTTGTATTCATAGCTTATAACATTATCAGTAATGTTATTATTCGTTTTTCCTTGTAACTGCAGGGGTTACAGTGAATCTGACAGCAGTTACCCAAATATCCTAAAAGCTGTGGTGGAAGATGCAGGTTATTCCAGACGTTAAACCACAAAAAAAAAGCTAAAATGAAAGTTGGATTAAGCGAGTGAAGACAAAATGAAGAAGAGAGAAAACATCTTTAGGAGGAGACGGAAAATGACAGGGAATCAAAGAAAGGATAAAAAAGTAATCACAGCTCCACGGTGGCTTTTGTTAGTGAGCAATGGGGAGAAATCCTCCCTCACAGTAATCTATGATTTCCAACAGCAAAACAGATGAAATGTGCCGGCATGAGCGACCATGGCACACACACACACACACACACATACACACACACATACATACATGTACACACACACATTGGGCAAAACCCCCAGGCCTTGGAATAGAAGCCCCATTTTGGCTGCCCCAGTTCGCAGTAAAGGGTCTACATCCTGCAGAAGAAGAGCATTAGCCCCTGCTGGGGGCTAATGCTTCCTTCCTTCCTTCCTTCCTTCCTTCCTTCCTTCCCTCCCTCCCTCCTTCCTTCCTTCCTTCCTTCCTTCCTTCCTTCCTTCCTTCCTTCCTTCCTTCCTTCCTTCCTTTCCTGTCATTTTCGTTGTCATTTTCATTTGTTCCTTCCTTCCTTCCTTCCTTCCTTCCTTCCTTTCCTGTCATTTCCGTTGTCATTTTCATTTGTTCCTTCCTTCCTTCCTTCCTTCCTTCCTTCCTTCCTTCCTTCCTTCCTTCCTTCCTTCCTTCCTTCCTTCCTTCCTTCCTTCCTTCCTTCCTTCCTTCCTTCCTTCCTTCCATACTCCCTCCCTCTCTTTCAAATTCCCCAAATCCCACCTGCAAACACCCCCGGCCTGATAAAGTGGTTCTCCAAAGGAACAAAAATAGGACTAAAATTCATGTAAATGTGAATTTAGGACACTCACTATAAATCATAAAAGCCTGCAGGGTGTTTTCCTGGGCTTGCAGTTTCTCCCTCCAGCCACACAACCGATTTGAATAAAATAAATGTACTTTGCCCTCAGGTCTGAAACGCTACCTCCAGTTGCTCGACAACAAAACAGAAAGACACCACATCCATCCACTGGCACTCACTAAGAGAAGGACCCAAACTTGAGGTGAATTATGTAAATACGGCTCAGAAAAGTCAATGGGACGGACAGCCGGGATAAGCACTATAATGACCGACCGATTTTAATTACAGCCCAAGGTGAGTTGCAACAACCTGCACAGATTTCCTCCGCAAAGCGTTAAATTGCATGTTATTAAATGTGATACTTCGGTGCACCGCAATCTCTGCAGCTCGACCGGAGCGAAATCGCGGCGCTCAGCTGCTGTGAGGGGCCTCAACGTACAGGAGTACAGTTTCCACACACATGTCCTGTGGTATGATTCTCATTAGAGTTTGAAACCTGCTCCACAATTACACAAGTAGAGTAATTTGTATCAGGTATACTATAGCTATATAGTACCATTAGAGTAATGTACAAATGTAAAAATGGAGAGACTATAACTCACAAAAGGCCTAAATGGTGTAATTTAAAGTGATGGAGAGAGGGAAAAAAAAGAAAAGCAGGTTAGGGGTCAGATGTCTCCAGAACATGGGTGAAAGAACGACGAGAACAAAAAAGGCAAAAGGAACTCCATCAATTATGATCCTACACACAATGACAGATACTGATAATGCTGACCAATATATTCAATATGTTTGCACTGGTGCTTATAAATGCAGTGTGTGTAAACCAGGGTGCAACAGTGATGAGGGATGTTTCAGATAGAAAAATACTGACGTTATTTAACCGTTAATTGCTCTGCACTTCAAAGCCTGTGTTCCCCAGAGGGCCGCGCAGCAGCATCAAGAGACCCTACATCTGTATTCATAGGGATTATGATAAGGATGCCTGGCACATCATAACACTGTGCCAATCAATTCTATACGTGCAGCTTTGGGTTGTGTTTGAATGAATGTACATACGTATTTTCACTGTGTGTCCAGGTTATCGCACTCAGGGACCGAGCAGATCAAATATGCATGTGAGTGATAAATGCTGCAGCTTTCCAGCCGACTGCCGAGCGATGAACAAATTTCATACTCCGATATTCCGGGGACGATCGTGTTATGAATTAGAAATTTGCCGTGTGAAGAAAGAGAGTGAGCGAGCCCAGTTATTTATTTTGTTTTGTAGATGGAAGCCTCCCGGAGCAGTATCACTCCCCTCAGTATTTCTTTAAACCTTCCAATAACATCAGCCCAAATTAATCTCAGAGAATGCATTTTAATGAGCTGCCTTCATCTCAGGCCAATTTTAGGAAGAAGAAGAAAGTCCCACAACCCTTCGTTGCTGCAAAGGAGACGAAAGATAAGGTAGCTCCCTAATGTGTAAAATTTTGGGTAGCTGGAATAAATTTGATGCGTACTGTAGCTCCACAGAGACGGCCTCCATCTGCCATTGCAGCTGTTTTCTGTGAGGGAAACCAAAAAAAAACATGCTGCAAGGGAAGGTTTTATGTACCTGTGTTATCTTGGCTTCTCTGACTGGTTGCCGGGATGACAGGTTGGACTGGCTGGCTGAAAACCAGTGCCGACCTCTGCCCCTGACCAGGTCCTCTGCCCTTGGCCGCACCTGTAGCCGACCTGTTGACAGCTCCCAGGCCGAGACGCAGGCCTCGGCCAGAGCGCAGGAGACTGCCACTGCCCCCGGCCTGAGGGGCTGTCCGGGGCTGCAGTGTGTCCTCAGCAGAAGTCCCTTTGAAACTGGCAGATCGTCCCACCTAGAAGTCATGCATCGACCAAAAATACCATTAAATACTTATCTTGTAACCTATTTAGAGATTCTAGCATAAACACCATTTTACACTCTTGCATCATCTTTGTATATCCTCCTTACAGTAAAGGAATAAGCCAATGTGTTTACTGATTTACATCTACCTGCCAACACGTGATTACTTTTGTGTGTTTTGCCTGTGGACACAATGAAAAACAAAGCTTTGATGTACCATGTAATCTAATAGCAGATGCCATAATTACATTCTACAGCTTTGAATGTATCCACAGACATGGACTCAAATCTCTGTCATCAAAAATTCAGTTTGAACAAAACCAATGATTCAAATATAATATGACTGGTCATGTTCAACAGGTGATTTCTGATAACAAGAAGTTCTACGTTTTGCAGTGGAGCAGAGTGTTACACATCCAGTTGTATCTGCCGCAAGTAGCTTGTTTAACATCACCGGCATAATTTTCAAGTAAGTGAAATCTCTTAATGGAATTGCTCAATGTATGGGTCTCTCATGCCGTGTTATATGAAGCCTTGAGAATTCCCATGTCCCTGTGGGCTTTGTAGTTGAGACTGCATTAACTATTTATTTCCACATGTTGGAGCTTGATGCTGTATGAATATGAATTCCCAATAAAGCTATTTAATCAGAATCAATAAGGAACGACTTTAAAGCAATAAAGCTCTTGTGAGAGTGGGCATAAAATGCAGAATATCTGTGATGAATTATACATAGTTTACTGAGGGATAGAATAAATATGGAAACTAGCTGGGGACATTGAAATGAGGAGTCAAGAAAAATGATCTGAAGCTTGTCTTTGGACTTCATATTCGTGTGGTGTGAGAATAATCAGGAAACTGGACCTCAAAGAACAAAAGAGCGTTCATTAATGTTTATAACATACGGCAATTCATACAGTAATTATCTGCTGCTAATTAATACAGCAATCATGATTCAAGACCAAATCGCTGTTCCCTTTTCACCGTCTGTATGAATGAACAGTGGATTATAGAGTCTGACTGATTTATCGGCTGGACGTTAAAATCTGCCCATGTGGGCATAGTGATATCAGCAATTATGTTGTCGATATGAAACCTTCATTTTAAAGAATAAGCAATGCAAGAATTTAATTTTAAAACATTTATTATCTAAATACAAGTTGTGTATGATTAGTTAAATTTGTGTTTTCTTTTTATTTATGTTTAAACTAAGCCTCAATTAGATTGCTTTACCACAACAAAGAGCAACTAGCCAAACTACAACAGACATGAGAATACAAGCTTCTACTCAAATCATACACAGCAATTTCAGTACAAAGTACAAAATACTCACCTCTGATGGTGCGCCATAGAAGTTGTCTGCTTTACAGCCCAGTTTGGGGGGTGCTGTGTGGCTGTGCGGGTGCACATGCGGAGGGGCATGTGTGTGTGCAGGGGGCACCGTGTTCGCATGTCCAGGTGGCCTGATACTCCTGCTCAGCACACCTGGTGGGAACATATTTGTCTGCATGTCTTGCCGGTACTTGTCATACAGCGGATTGGAGGCCATAAGCACTGGGGCTGCTCTGGGGTCTGCGTCAGGCTTGGAGGGGTCTTTAGCGTTGTCTTTGAAGGAATTGGGTGCTTGGCCGTGTGAGCATGTGGAGAGCCTGGATGGTAGAGAGGATACCTGATACGGCCCGTCTGCAACTTGGGGCTTGAACTGAGGATTCTTTCGGACATAGGTGATAATTTTAGGGCGGACTCCTTTCGGCTTGAGTTTTGGTGATGGGGAGCTCTCTCTGGGGCTGGGGTTGTAGTTAGAGTGGGGGGAGCTCTGCTGGTTGTTAAGAGGCGCTTTGGGGATTCCGCTTGTGCTTATATTAGTTCTGACTGGTGTTCTCAGGCAACTGTTGCCATAGCCCTGAGCTGACGTCGGCACAGCAGGGTTGCATCCTGACGGGACATGTCTAATCACTCCAGAGACATTCCTGGAAACATGGTATACAGAGGGTTGCCTGCGTGGTGAGCCCTGGGTTGTCCTCAGAGGAGAGTGAGGAGGGGTTGATGACCTGGATTCCATCCCTGCTCTGTTAGGACTGGAGCAATTCCTTCTGTATGTGAATTGAGTCTCTGGTCTCTTCTCTATGGTGGAAGGGTTGGGAGGACTGGAACTAAGCCTTGTTGCTGGAACTGGTGTTTTTTCGACGGGCACTTCCTCCCTCTGGGCTGCCTGGCTGGGCTGCCTGGACTGGCAGAATAGAGATGTGTTATAGAGATGGGAGAAATCGGAGGGTTCACGTAAAGATGTTTTTGTAAACTTTGTGTTCGACCCATTACTGTATGAGTCTGGAGTGTGACTGGGAGAACTGGGTTGCCCTGTGTTATCTCGATACGAATTGGGCTCTGCTAAGCTCCTCGCTCTCCCCATCTCGGTCTGACAGAGAGGTCTGACAAGCTGTTGCCGTCGTGGTGGCAGAACCCTCTCATCAAATCCAGCCCTCCTCCTTTCGCCCAGCCCAGCGTTAGAGGACATTGCATTTCTGTGATGGCTTCCATCCCTCTGTCTCTGGTCCTGGCTGCAGAACTGAGGACAGTCATATATCTCCTGAGGATGCAATGATGCCGAGTTCTGGTTGGCATCTGCAGGGACTGCCCTCCTCCTGGTGTGGGCTGAGGTAGCATTGTTGACATTTGGGTAAGGGTGGGTCTTGGGGTGGCACAGAGAGATAGGAGATGGCGCTTCTCCTGTACAGTCCAGAGCACTCGACAAGCTCCCGCTGAGGGCGATGGCTGACAAACTGGACACAAACACATTTGTCTCAGACTTGGACTCCTTCAGACCTCCCTTCCCCCTCCCTGTTGAGCCTGCCACGCATGTGTCTAACTCTTCAGTACTATGACAGGCAATCCTTTTCTGCCCCCCTTTGTCCCTCTGCATTTTCCTCTCCACTTTGTTGCTGTCATTGTCGTTTCTCCTCATGCCGACCGAAGTGGAACTGGCAGTTGAACTGGAGGATATGGACATTGGACCCTCATCTCGTCCATCCCTCAGACTTCCTCCATCTTCATCCTCCTCGTTCTCCTCCTCCTGATCCCTGTTTCCCAGGAACGTATGTATCTCCTGACACTCTACAAGCTCAAACTCTCTGAGGTCAGGCTCCAGGCATTGCTGCTCGGAGCCCCAGATCACCAACTTGTCAGGGGAGTCACTCTGAGATACCAAAGGAGGAATTGAACTTGTGCCATATCTCGTGTCCTTTGTCAGTCTCCTTCCTCTTAGATCACCTATAGAAGATAAACGATTGGCATTATCATCCCCAGACTGGGGGAACTGGATCTGGGTTTTGTTTCCGATCTTATCTCCTCTGTCAACACTGACCCTCAGGCCCTGAAAAGTTGTTGGGATGCTCATGCTGGACTGATTCTTTTGACCTGTTCACAATAGACACCTGCAGGTTGCTGGGGCCATTAATGGAGATACAAATATATCTATTGAAGGCCTCTCCTCGACAGGGTCTGCGTGACGATGGCCCCTCAGTTGAGTGTTCCAGGGACGAAATCTCATCTCATGAAATCTTGTCCACCTCAACCCCCCTGCTTACTCTGTGTTTACAGTGTGTAAACAAAGCCGTCTCTGGTAGCTCTTCAGGGAGATGGTGGTTTGTTCGATCTGAAATAAAAATGACAAAAGAAACTATCAGCAAGAGCAACTCATATGCTTCAATTACAGCCACTTACAGCCACTCCTGTAAAAGCCATTCAGCTTTCAGAGCCGATTTAGCTGCTTTAAATTTAATCTGGTCTGTGTTGCAGCAATTTCGACACTAGCAGTGTATAGCTTTCAGTCTTTTGAGACTAAATCAATATCAATGGATGGTCATTTGAAACCAAATGGAACAGGCTTTCCACGAGACAAAAACACACAAGAGCCACGACTGGATCTTGTTTCCACTCTAAATGCATTTTCTTTTTGGATTTGCATTTTATACAAGCAACTGCTGAATAAAAAACATTATTAGAGTAGTGCAATACCAACAGTAGTAATTAAATGAGCAAATGGTGCAAGAAGAAAAGAGGTAAGTGACAAGAGAGGAGAGGATGTTTGGATGTAAGTGAAGGAATCTCCATGGGAATGGCTGATGATGACAGGGAGGAAGAGAGGGAAGGGTGTGAAGTATTTTGCAATGAGCTTTTTTCCTCTAGAGACATTGGGAAATAGAATCCAAGCTGAAGATAAGATTAAAACATCAGCAATAAAAGTGTGTTTCAAACCTTCTAGCTTTACAGGATAACACAGGCAAACAGTTTGCTTGAGTGTGTGTATGTATACAACATAAAAAAACATAATAATTTTGCGGGGGTGTTGTTATAGGTGAGGAGTAGAAACACCGGCTCTGGAGGGAGAAATCCATACTGTATGTCTAATCACTGCAGGGGAGTAAACACTCCTCTCTCTCAACAGGCCTTCTCCAACATGCCATATGGCTGCTTGAGCCAAAGCCACGATTTGATCACACACAGCAGAACCACGCTGCTTCATTTGAAAGCGACATTCTGCAGGATGCACAGGAAAACCAAGATTCAGATCGCTCCGAGTACATGACACCATCTTCACTGGGGGCATGTGGTGCTGCTGACACTTGGTCGTATCCACAGCCACACATTTGTAATAAATGATGAATCCACTCTGTCTCACCTCGTTCATTATATGGGTTCAATTTGGTTCATGATTACACAAACTCACGTAATCATGTTGTTTCAAACACAGACTATTTGTTTGTTTTATTGTGACATTTTTTACACTTTGTTGTATTCTAAATGAGGAAGGCACATTTGGTTATCTACACCAGCTACAGAGTTTATTTGTCCTGCAGCTTCAGTCCATCTTCCTGGCTTGACCAAAAGAGGTGACAGGGCTTGGAGCCTGTTAAATTACACACGCCCAGTAATTGGACAAGACCAATTAATGCATCAGCATGGGGGGGGATGTGGTTTCTTTGTATCCAGAAAGCCCACTGTTGTTTATTTAGTTTTCCCTCATTGTTTCCAAATGAATTGATCAGCCAGATTATGTCTCCATCTTGTCTCATTTATGAATCATTCGTGAGTGCTAATGTAATGTTTTGTCAGAGTATAGTTCTGACTGATCCCTTTTAATGGGATCCCCAGTTTTTAAGTTTTCATTCTTGAAATCCTGTGCATGCTGCTCGGTCCCTGACACGCATGTACATCCAACAGATGATCAGATGAAAGGGAAGGTAAATGTCTGAGAGGCTGTGTTGTGCCATGTTCGTGCTGCAGGACGCTTTAATCAAACCGTTTAAAGTTAAAGTTGCTCTTAGACAAAATAATTCCCTAGTCTTTTATAATGTCAATCCTTCTATAATATGCAAACCCTCTATGAGGAATCCTCCTTCTGTCTTAAACAACAGACATTATCAAGACCAAATCAAACTTCAATTTTTCTGAGTAAGCAAACATTCTCTATCACAGTGACTATTGTATGTTTTGAATAAAATGGTCATTATGTAGTCAAATATGTGTCTCCCAACCATCACACTGAATATTTGAGTAGTTTCCACAGTTCAAATAGAACCCGCCCTCTTATTAAACGTGCAGCGGGGGAGTTTATTCTCATTAGCAGGTGCCTGCTCCGTGTGTCCTCTGGCAGTGATACCAGTGAACTCACCACAAAGATGGCAGCTTCCACTGCCTGTGGCTCATCTGATGCTGCTGGTGTAGAGCTAAAGTTTGTCCAAATGTACCAGAAGGTCTCCTAAATATATTTTGGAGACATTATCATAGTTTCCTCAAAAGAAAAGGAGAGCTCTGAGCTGAATAATAAAAAAGGTTATTACATTAAAATGACAACGATAATCAAATCCAAATATTAATACGTTTATCCTATCTTCAGATCCTGAGTAAAATATCAAGTTCTTTACTATCTAACTACCAACCCAGAAATCTCATTCACTTCGTCTGTATGTGGAATTCATATCTCGAGAACCGTTGACCTTTGGCTTCAAACTTACACAGGATAGGTTTGATATCAATAAAATTAGAATGAACCTGTGACCATTGATGTAAGTGACACCTGATTCTCCAGTTCGGGGTTCTGCTACTGAGTTGTGCTTCACCGAAATTTGGATAAACACATGCGTGAACAGCTCTTTGTGCAGCAGTGGTTGTGCAGCTTCAGGGCTCTGCTGCAGACTGAATCCTGTTGTGCAGCCAGCACTATCAATCAATCAATCAATCAATCCAATTTTATTTGTATAACCCATATTCATAAATCACAATTTGTCTCATAGGGCTTTAACAAGGTGTGACATTCTCTGCCCTTAATCCTCAACAAGAGTAAAGAACAACTACAAAAAAAAACTTTTAACAGGGTAAAAAGAATGTAGAAACCTCAGAAAGACAGAGAGCCATTTGAGGGATCCCTCTACCAGGACAGACAGAAGTGCAATATATGTCAAGTGTAAAGGTGAACATCAGCAAGATTTGCAGCACTACCACAGAACAAGCAAACAACCCATTCCTAGCATGCATGTGTAGAATGTGCACTGCACTAGAACCGGTCAGGTTGTGCTTTGGATCAAGATTGTAGAGAGCGATGGGGACAACTCATTGTGGTACACAAACAAGATGTAGAATAAACCACACATCATCTGCCGCACTCTGCCTTTGTGTGCACTGCTAATATTTACACTGAATTGGTTTCACACAATCAGAGAACCAGCTAATTACAAAAACACATTTCAGAGAGGTGGGGGGAGGGAAGGGACGGGAACAGGAGGGAAAGAGACAGAGAGGGAATATTAGAGAGTGAGAGAAGTGTCTGCGAGGACATGGTGGCAGATCGATTACGGCACTGATGTAGTGCCGGAGCTTGTGCTGATGGCAGCAGTCTGCGGGAGGCTGAGCGCTGAGCTCCGTCACAGTGGCTGAACCACAATGAGCGCAGCATCGCCCCATAGTGAGAGGTGGACAAAACCAATCTGGCAAAAGCCCGGCCGTAAGAAGATACAGAGCTCGAGAGCTGTTTGAGGAAGAAGACTCACTGTGAGGAAAACAAGTATACAAAATTAGGTGCATCCTCAGGAGACATGTGCTTAGGAAAAAAGAAAACCTCTGCTCCCTTGAGTAAAGAGGAGAACATGTGAGAGAGGGGATGGAGGAAGATGTGTTGGTGAGGAGCTGAGTTCATGTCTCCTTTGACTGAAGTATGTATCGTGCAATTACATAACAGATCTAGAAAAATTGATTTGGTGGGGAGAAAACCCTAAAAATAATTACACAGGGATCAGATTTGTTTTCATATGGATAAAAGGTGTACAAGGCAAATACCAGAGTTCGATCACATTCTTTAAAACAACAAATGGTAAAAAGACAATATTTATGTTGTATTCTTCAGCCTTATCGGCCACTCAGTGCTTCACATTACATTTGACATTTACCCATTCATACACATACAGCACTTCTATATGCTGCTATTCCACTTCTTCTATCACACAGCATCATATACTATCGGCACAGCTATCAGGGGCAATTTGGGGCTCAGTATCTTGCCCAAGGACACTAGGGAAGGCAGACTGTAGGAGTTCAGGACTGAACCACCGACCCACTGGTTAATTACTGCAAATTTTTACTTTTTTAATTGAATTCAGGTCTTTTCCAAGAAAAAGACAAAATCAGAATTATTCCTGCATATATTCATGCTGAGGTTATCAGGGCCAGAATATCTAATGATGCAGGCTTTGTTTCAGCGACCCATCACTCGAGGTAACGACTCAGTCTGAACTCCTCTGGGAAAACCCCAGGAGGCAAAACCTGACAAGACTTTTTAACAGTCCTGTTCCAGTTGTCATGGCAATGCCATATCCCTGGGAAATGGAGAATATACAGTACGTGTTGACCCCTTCATCTTCCATCAGGGGAAAAAGGTCAGCGCTAGAAAGACAGAGAGTAGTCTGAAGGTCAGCTTCATGCTTTTACACTGACAGCTCATGCATACATTCTGCTGTGCATTTCCCATATGAGCTCACGAAGATGCACATGTGGCCGACTGAACACGCAATGCACACACGCAGTTCTAGAAAAAGTGTAGTCGGGCAGATTTTACCTGGGGGGGATAGGGGGATAGGACCCCCCCATTTTGGCAATAACAGACAGTTGTCTCCCTCAATATATAACTAACTATATAGTTTTAAAAAGTAGGCTGTAATATGCATTAAAACACAAAAAAATAAGCATTAAATGAGCGTTATAAATGATCAGTGGTGCAAAAAAAGTGACGAAAACATATAAATGTGTTTATGCCCCTGAGCGGAGTAAAAGATACGTTTTTTTCTCCCCACCAGACACATGTGACTCATACCGGGGCAATCACATCCCTGCGAGTGGGTAGATGGCAAATTGCTGAAATGATGAGAGCAGTGAGCAGGATGAGACGACATCAGAATAGTCATCAAATCGTGTCAAGGACTTGGTTTTTGTGGTTTGCACCGAGCTGCTAACCGATCATAACAGCTCTTCTCTGAAGGATTGCGTAAAAATGAGGGGGGAAACAAAAAATCTTCGTAGAACTGTAAAACAGAGAGAGGCCTTCTCCATCCTTCGGTGTGATTCTCTTATTGTCAGCAGGAATCTGTTTGTGTGGAAAGGGATGAGACTTGCAGATGCTGGACGCAGAGAGAAAGGGAGCTGTCGCAGGAGGACTGAAGCTTTCTAATTAGTTTGATGTTGGGGAACACAGCCTCTAAAGTACAAGCAGGTCCTTTAGAGATTTCTGAAGTGACTCGGTGATATAAGTCTAATAGAGCAGAATGATTTTTAATTATTGAGCCTGCTTTACCATAATATACTGCTAATGAGGGCTAAATTGCTCCCAATGAGGAAGCTGGGATCATATATTTCCATAAGAGGTGTCCAGGCTTCGCTCTTAGGACTCATATTAAAGTTATGAGAAGGAGATGGTGTCAGAGGAGGGGGAGGGTTTGTATTATTCACACTCCAGATTCCTTCTCTCCCTCTTCCTTAATCTGGTTAAGTTTAACATGCTTTAAAAAATCTAATAGTTTATGCCACAGAAACGATGTCTTTGATTTAATATTTAACGTTTGGCTGTTTGAAATAGCAACAGTATTTTCAGGCACAAAGTCAGAGGGAGGGTCAACAGAAAATATTTATAACACTAGTGGCTCTTGATTTAAAAAAATATATAAATATTGAATATAAGTATCACACAGTTTAAAGAGACAGGGATGCACAGTTGCCATGATGGTGGGGTGAATCTTATTATCATCCACTGGCTCAAAAATATGTGTTGTACAGAATTGTATTGTATTGCCCAGAAAAGAAATGCTAATTCAAAAGAAACTGCCACAGAGCTCACAGCTTTACATTTCTAGTAACATATGTAAACATGTGACAGCACAAAGACGCTCACCTGTACAGACACACACACACAGACACACACACAGACACATCAACACAAGCCGTCCCTCAGCGTCTTTGTTGTCGATCCAGCTGCACATGTGGCCATTACAGATGCCATTTGTCTTTGGCACTCTGGTTTTACTCCTCTCCTCCCCCCACAGAAGAGCAGACAGGTTTTATAGCTCCGTGGTCCCTGGGGAACCCAAACAACACACACTCACACACACACACACACACACACACACACACACACACACACACACACACACACACACACACACACACACACACATACACTCACAGGTTCCCCCATCTCACTTTCATCCACACATTTCTGCACAGATGTGAATTCCCATACGCTGAAGTGGAAGCCCAAGCGACGGCGGGAATGCAAATGGACAGAACGCCAACGTGTGCATAACAATCTATGATTCCTGAGTGTTGCCATATAACATAATTAGATTTAGCGCAGGATTTACATTAAAATAGAGCGAAGTAGTTATCCTCAAAGATGAAAAATCCATTCCTCTAATACAGAACATACTGTGTCTTAGCATGCATGTAATTAATCTCTCATGACTCCATCCTTGCACGTCCTTGTACTCTTTTCCCAGGGCTGGATTGTGGCAGAAATGTGTGAACATCTACTCTCTGCAGACATGGGAACGCATTTCAGACTTTTTGCATAATCAAAAATAAACTGCACCAATCCCCCACCAAAAAAAGGAAACTTTTTATTCTGTTTACATACAATGATCCAGCAGGATGAAGCTTAGAGAGAAAGTCTCTTCAGAGAAAAAAAAAGCTAAGCCTCTAGTCATCCAGCCCTTCTCCTCCCCTCTCTGTTAGCAACACAACACAGACAGAAATACAGTGAAATAAGCCTAATGCTCCATTTTCCGCAGGAGACACAATGAGCGCCCCGTAGACACAAATTCACAAGTGATGATTCACCACAACTGTTCCTTAGTGTTTGTACGTGTGAGCCGAGCAATAACTCCCTGTGCACACCAGAGAGCATGTTGTCTCACAGAACGATGAAGGAGAAGAGAGAAAGATCCAGAAATAGTCTCCTTCACTTTGTCGGATGTTGATCTGCACTGATTTTATGCATCAAAAAACAACAACAGGCCAGGTCCTGATCACAATTTGATTCAATTAGCCTTTTATTTTTTGTGTTTTCTCAACTGTTTCCTTCCTTTTTCAGGAAATAAAGATCATATCATGCCTGTCTTTGTCTCATCCTCCTCTTCCTCCCTTCATTCTCACCTCGATAACACCGAGTTAATGAGGGTTGGGTGAGGTGATCAATCCCATTTGCATCCATACAGCAGACACTTCAGTACAGCAGACTACATCTGCCCCAATAATCTCTTTTTCTCTCCCCCCCCTCCTCTGCCTCCATCTTTCTTTCTCTCACTCCCACATACACACAGTCGGATGCCTCTCAGGGGGACTCATACTCTGTATCAGGGGGGACTCTAACAGGATTTCGGCAGGATCTCGGGTCAGGGTGGGTGGTCACACCAAACTGAATAAGAGGGATGAGGAAATCAGATCAGCTGCAATAAAAGCTGATTTATTTCCTTATTTGCGCACAGGCAGCCACTGTTTGAAATCGCCGGATAATCGCAATATGCCAATAATGGGATTTATCTGTCGAAGCAAAATGAAAAATTGGCCAATGCACACTCACACACACACGCAGACATACACACACACACATACAGAAATGCAGGTCCATCTATCAACACATGGTTACACACAAGCCTCTTGTCTCCTGTGCAGCTGAGATGATGACATACTGCGCTGGGATAAGGAAACTGACGATCACTACAACATCCACAAACACCCCATGTGTTAAACCCAAGTGTTGACCATGCATGCACCTATATACACATGTACATGCAAAGTTACATGCAAAGAAAGACAAGTCCCAGCCACACACACACAACTACAGTGTGAATCGCAGGAGCAGAGACAAAGAGAAAGGGGAATGTGGATCGCAAACTTGAGGTCTGTTGCACAAAACACTTAATGATGCAATTTACCGTCTAGATAATTGTAAGCACAGGGACTGAATCTCCACTAAATCAGACACGGCCCCCTGCTGCACTGTCTGGTTGTGTCTCGCTGGGCCGCCTGTGAGGATGGATCGTAGGTGAGATGGTGGGAGGGGGGGACAAGTGTGCTTGGAAGCAAGGAAGCGAGCAATGGCACAGAAATCAGAGAAGTTGGGAGAAGGAGACAAAGAGCAATTTGTGGAGATTACAGGAGATTAGCTTGATTAGAAATAAAGTGACAAGTACAGTCTGGAGGAGAGAATGAGAAGATGAGAGCCTCGTGTTTATTTGGTTCAACGTGCCCTGCGGTGAAAACACACACACACACACACACACACACACACACACACACACACACACACACACACACACACACACACAACTAACTGACTAACGTACATCCAGATGGGGGTGCTGATATGCACCATGGAGAGGAGAAATAGGTTTGTCTGTCCACGCTGGTTGCCGGTAGCACCGCATTGTTATTAGCAGAGCCCCTCCGCCCACTACCCTCACTCCTGTCGCAGAGGAAAAACGTTAACTCTTGCGTGGCCGGTGGGCGAAATGTAATGAGGGGGACAAAGAGGTGAGGAGGAGGAGGAGAGAGAGAGAGAGAGAGAGAGAGAGAGAGAGAGCGGCTCACTTCAAATACAAAGCAGACAAAGAAGGAAAGGATGGAGGGGAATCTGTGGGACTGAGAGGAAGTTGCCACATGCTCTCACACGCACAAACAGACACACATAGACACACACATACACACACGCACACACACACACACACACACACACACACACACACACACACACACACAGTCAGACATAAAGCTGGCAAGGTGAGACAGCCCAGACAAAGAGAAGCTGAAAAGCAACTCAGAGTGGCTGAGTCACTACTGTTTATTTTAGGAGTATTAAATAATGCTGTAGAGGATGAAAAGTGGGGGGCGGTGGAAAGGAATTGGGGATTTGTTCGGGGTGGGCGCTATAGTTTGCATTGTAATGTGTAAGTGTGTGTATGCATGTGCAATGTGCAAGTGATAAACCCCAGGGGCGTGGGGGAGGGAGAGCTGGCGAAGGATCAGCGAGAGGTGAGCGAAGAATAGAGTGAGCTCAGGGTTTTGAGTGGAGATGATGATGGAAAAAAATAAAATAAAGCAAATGATTTTAAGTGGCTGTAAAAAGGACTGTTCTCATACTCTGGGTTAAAAGAGGATGAGGAGGGACACAATGAGGGGAAGAACTCCCTCGGGAAATCAAGAGGGAATTTTTAAGGATCCAGTTCAAGGATTCAAACATGCTGCTGCCGACATTTTAAGTTTATTTTTGGGTACAAGCCTCTAAGAGAATGTGGATACAGGCTACAGTCTGGAGATGTGTTATTAAAAATGAATGGAGTGGACTGAATGGTTCGGTGGCTCTTTACAGTCAAGTTAACTGGAGCTCCCACAGTCCTGCCCTGGTAAAAACACTGAGCTCATTCATAGAGCTGCATTCATTTGAATCGTACGTGCTGTTTTAACAAATATGACCTTGCACACAAAAATAAACAAACACAAGTATGTATCATTGCCGTTGAGGTGACTACACACATTCATCAAATGGATACACACACACGTGGAAAAGGGTCTTTCATGTTGACTCCCACGGGACAGGGAAGTTTGTGTTTGTGTGTGAGGCGGTGTGTATTCGTTTGTCAGTGTCAGTGAGTGTGTGTGTGTGGGGGTGTGTGTGTGAGTGTGTGTGTGTGTGCGTGTGTGTTCCATCAGTGGAGGCGTGCCTTCCCCTTCACCCTGTGATGTCCTGCCTGTGACTGCAGGGGAGGAGCTACGACAGGCTCGCTGCCACCTTTCCTGAGACAAAGGCAGCGTGAATTTGAGAGTGTGCGTTTGCACGTGTGTTGACACTTCATTCACGCTGAGCTCACACAAGCTTGCGCATCATCCTCACACCAAGCAGAGCGGAGTCTAATTGTGTATCGATGGGTGATCACAACAACAATCATTATTATTTTTGTTACTATTGCTTCCTCTTTTCTCATTCTCTCTTTATTTAACACCTTTTCAAACATTCACAAATATATTCATGTTCTAGAACATAAAAAAACACCATAACCATTAGTAAAAACACTTTCATCCAAATCAAAAGTGAAAAACCTGATTTGAAAATTAAGAAAACCTTGCAAACACAACATACAATTAAGAGAGAGCACACTTTTCCTTCCCTCTCTCAAACCCTCTACTTATCACCTCCATTTTCTCCCTTCATCCGTCCTCCTCCTCCTCCTCCTCCTCCTCCTCCTCCTCCTCCTCCTCTACTGTCCTATAAAATGACCTTGAAGGTCGCACCGGTGTGCTACTCTCCTGGGCCTTGTGACAAACTGTCTTACCTGCAGAAACACACACACACACACTCGTACGCAGGCACCTGAGCCGCAAGCACTTAAGCAAAACACACACTGGCTCGCACTTGCCCTGGTGCGAGTGGTTTTCCTGGCAGAGATCTGCTGGATTGATCTGCTCTTCAGACATTGCAGAGGTCAGATCTAATGAATCAATCACGTATGCATCAGCATCGAGAACAGCAGCTACAGCAGAGGCAGCGTGCCGCTACAAGCCAAGGCCCCAGGCTCCTGCACGGCACGCAGTGACAACCTGCACATTAACAACGACAGGGAGGGATTTGTAGGTCTTAGAAAAATGGACTGGGAGATCCACAGGTGAAGGACGTGCCTGGTGTTGGGGTCAATAATGTCCAATAAACACTTGAAACCAGTGCAGCCAAATGCTAAACAAAGTAAACTGATGGAGTTTCAAAGCTGAAAATACTGTGAATTAATACAGTTATATAATCAGTAAGCAGAACTGCAGAATCACACTTTACTGCCAAACCAGGTCTGAAGGATCAGACGCCAATCAATCAGGGCCAGAGACAGCTGAGTGTGTAAGACATGCCCTCCCTCTGCACCTCCACTTGATCCAGGTCACCGGTCTGCCCTCGCTGCTTTCAGAAACCCAGAGCTGACGACCAGGACACGGGAAGTGTTGCAAAAGTAAAAAAAACTCCTCCTAATTTCTTCTGACAAAAGGCTGCTCAGGCTTTGTAGAGATACTAAAGATGAAGTGAGGTCAGCTGCAAGAGAGCGGGAGAGTCTCATTCACGGAGAGAAGTAAGAGACTTGAAGCATTTTACAAAATGAAAGCAGCACCGATGGTTAGACGTGAGAAAGGTTTCCTCGAGCGTTTGATCAGAGAACGATCGAAAGTAAATCTTTACTTCAACCTCACATGCTTTCATTCACTGGTTTCAGTCTGGCTCAGTATAATGGATAAACAATAAAATAATTGTAAAACTATTTATTCCGAAGCATTTTATCGGAATAAATTCTTACGGATGTGAGGATGGTCCTTATATTCGTAAAGTCAGAATCACGTTCTGTCTGATGGGACAAAATAAACAATAATCATCACAAAAATAAACATAAATTCCTTCAAACTCTCCTCGCTGTCCCCTCTCTGTGCAGTGGATCATTGGTCTAAATCCTACATAATCTATAGCTGATCATTAGCATCACCCTCAGAGACCTGATCTGCTCCATCCATCACCACCCTGCTGTAGCTGACCTCGCTCTCCCCCTCTCTCTCTCTCCTCCTCTCTCCCTCTCCTCAACGCATGCAGCCACAGTCTCCTGCTCCAGTTACAAACTGCGTGTGTGGGTCAACTTCCACATCAGAGTCCTTTTCTCTGAGAAATGTCACACCTTCCCTCGTGAAATCACACAGCATTTAAAAAACAACAAGATCACACGTTTGGCTGCTGAACCGAACCGAACCGAGTCAGCAGCAAAAATACGCAGATAGGATACGAACTCGAACTACGCACCGAACCCGCTGCTGGGCACCGAGGCGTCGCTGCGTACGAAACCCACCAAAAAGGTGATTTCCACATGTGCGACTCACCTTCGACTTCCTCTGGCTCACTGAAGAATGTCGGCGAGACGCAGGAGTTGCAAAAACAAAAACACATGCGCGTCTTTCCTCTTCCTCCTCTCCCACTTCTCTGAGTGGAGGGAGAGAGAGAGAGATGCTGCGGACAGGAGGAGGAGGAAGAGGAGGAGGAGGAGGAGGAGCGGTGCTGATGCTGCAGCCGACACCTCACAGAGAGCATCATTCTGCTCGGGCCCTTTCAACACGTTAGCGCCCTCTGCTGGATCATATGAGAAATCCATTCTTTTCGACTGTATTTGCAGAGCGCCGAATCCAAGCAGATTATAAACACAAGAATTAACATAGTAAACTGGAGACCAAACATTATTATAGATATATAAAACTCAAAACCTCCCACATCTGACATCAATACAATTGAAGTAAATGGTGACCACTTCTTCAAATGTATATAAAAAACTGAATAATAAAGATAAAATCCTCCATACTGCTCCCTTGGTGTCATCCAAGTGTCAACAAGCCCAGAAATTAAAATTCCAATTGAAACGAGGTCATTTACTAAAAAATTTGGCCTAGAAACAGTGTAAATGAATGTTGAATGTAAGGGTTTGCTGACACCACAGGAGCAGTATGTAGGCATTATATGGGTATTTTTTCTGTTTCATTTCTATGTTTAAATATGTGGTCACCAGTTACATCAATTGTTTGGGATTTGGCTTCAACCCTCTTTACCTCTGAGACTCCAAAAGTGTTTTGTTTCCTCAAACACTTCACCCACCCCCTCCATCGGAACAGTGGTGAGTAGATAATAAGGGAATTTTAATTTTGGGGTGAACTATCCTTGAAAGGTCAGACAGTGAGGCATGCATGTCTATTTTAGATTTGACCTGAGTGCTTTTAATATATTTACTGATGTTTGTTTCGTAAACCTTTGAGTCCCATAGCAGATGAAAACACCAGCCACTTGGAGACCATGTGGACTTTTTTTTTAACGGCTCATTTTATTTACAGGGAGATGTTCTTGAAACATACAAACTTTAACAAAAAGAAACAGACATTGTGACAAGCAAAGAGAAAGAACCATATCGGAAAAATATTAACTCGATACTGATATTTAAGTTTCTCTGTATCAACAAAAGTTCACTTATTCAGTTTTCTGCAGCTTTCAGGTGCATCTCAAGATCTTTCTGAGAAGTTGCTGTGTAATGACCTAAAGGCTCAACAGTCTTTCAACATCTGTCAAGGTCATCACAAGGCACGTGTCTCGTCAACCATGTTGCCATTAATGCAGAAAGGCAGATACCATCATGATGAGTAGAAGGAAAACCGATGAAGAACAGAACGAGAAACAACGATGATAAATCCACCGATGTGACCCCAGTAGTCAAACTGCTTTTGTGCTATTTCAGCAAGGTTTACATTTTCTTTTTCACAATTCTACAATCTCAAACACATGGCAACACACATCAAAAAAATAAAAAGTCAGAGAAAACGATTTAATTTCAACCACTTGACAAACAGGATGCAGCTGGTCACAGACACTGACACGGGTTACGCAAGGGGAGAGCTAAGGTCAGAGTTTTAAAGCAGCTTCACAGGAGACGGAAAGACGTCCCTTCCCTTCATCTATTTATAGAGTATATGTATGTACACTGAGTATTTGGCACGACATGTACGAACAAGTTCACCAAAGATGCACATGATTCCCTCTGAACTGTAACTGTCATATACAAACACACATACTATAAACTGTTATTGTCCAGTTTGAGTATAAATGAAGTGATTGAGTTGTTGTAAATAGTTGTCCTGTTGTTCTATGAAGAGTTTCATACTCCAATGTAATAATCCGTCCAGTAGTTTTTTTATAACATGTCTAACAAACATACCAGAAAAAAAAAGGAAAACGGTAAAAACACGATAACTGCTCTGTTTCATTAAAAAGGCTTCACTGCTCATGTTGGCCACGGATCCTAAGAAAGTTAAGGTTGTGATTGTTGTTTTTTTAACCAACTCTGACCATACACAGTTGTAGTTGCGCTGATCATGCAAAGACAATAAAAATGACTAAGTCATCAAAAAAAAATCCTTTTCCCTAATATACAAATAATTTACTGCAAGAAATATACACAACATTTTATATACACATGATTAAAATGATGACACATGTACAACTTTGTGAAGGACTCCCAAAACAAGAGACAAAATGCACTGAGAGGTTGAAACGAATGAGAACAATGTTGACATGTTGATGATATGTTGATGATATGTGTTAATCAATGAATACATGTGCATTTAAATGATAAATTCATCTTTTTTTTTAAGGGGATCTACATGTTAAAATCCGTTTACAGATCTTGAGTTGTATAGAGCAACAACAACAAAAATGGAAATAAACCTGAACATGGGTGATGAAATTTTACTGAAAAATTAAGTCTAGTCAGATTCAAAGTCAGAAAAACACTGGAAATGATATCTTAGAAAGCGGGTAATAAAAGGACACATTAATCCAAATAAAAACATTTTCAGAAAAAAAGTCAGGCTGTTTTTTTTTATAAGCTACAGATGCTAAAAGACACAGCAGCCAGCACTGTGAAAGACACACTGTGATCTAGGGAGACTTGACAGCAACTGGTATTCAGCAGCCGCCAATGTCTGCACCTGATGTTCAACATGTCCCAGGATTCACAAATCAGATTCCATACTTTCACTCAGGGTAATAGACTTACCAAGTAAGAGGCTATTTAGAAAACAGTTATCTGTTGAAAATGTAGAATATTCCTGTTAGGCCTAAGACCGGATCACCTACTCTCACTTTATCTGCAAAGGAAATTTAGTTTCAACACAGACGTCCATGACTTTAATGTTCTCCACTGCTTCCTGCCTGATTTAAAACCACACTGTATAACCACAACACGCTTCCAGTGTCGGCAAGTACAACGTCAATCTTTCAGATTTAAAGTCGTACACATGGAAAGTGTGAGTTACAGCTTCCTGCCGCCCCAGCTCTGCAGTTACATCACAGACAAGCAGAGTGTGCTGCAGGGCGTGTTGTGCAAGCTGCCGCTCGTCAGCGAGCACCACTGGGAGCATTTCAACATCAGTTACATAAGAGTTTATCGGGTTCAACAGTTATTGGTACAAATCTGTATTTAATACTGACGTGTGTGATCAGATGTTCCAGAGTCATGTAGATACAGAGCAGTAGCTGTTATGCTCAAACAGATGTATGCATCCATCACCGCAGAACATTCTGGCAACAAGACAACAGCTGCGATGTCATGTGCACGTGGTCCTGCTGCCAGAAATGCAACCCAGGCACTCTCTGAAGAAGCAACTCTAACATGAAGACAATGAGATATTCTGCTTTCCCAGTATCTCTGGTTTCCCAGTATCTCTGAGCCTCCCTGAAACATGTGTCCTGTCTCCAGCATGAAGCCCCCCCCCCACCCAACCCCCCGCTTCAGACAGCAGCTAAACCTCAAGGCCAACCACAAGGGAGTAACAAGCCTGTCTCACAAACCGAAATAATACAAGTTATGTTTATAAATGTTCTGTTTTAGGATGATACATTTATCACCAGCCGCCCGCGCTCTACCCGACAGTTGAAGGGGGAACGTTACACGTCTGTGAATTAGAGGCCAAACTGTCATGTTATCATTACTCTCCCCAGCTGGGAGTACCGTGGGTGAGGGGCTGGGAGTTGTCCTTTCAGAAATTATCTTACACAGACAGACTGGGCGTCAGGGCAGGTTGACATATGTTCACGATGCTTCCTACAAATCCTCATCCTCAAGCTCCTCCCCGGCGAGGGTTCCGTTCTGAAGGAAGGCCTCCTTCTCCTGCGAGGCGGCCTCCGATTGGTGATTGTGCTTGAAGCCGATCATCTCTGTGTCGGGAGACGAGCGGGCCATCTCGGCCTCAGCGCTGTTCCGGTAGCCGTAACCGAAGTAGATCACGAAACCTGAAGAAGCAGAGCAAGAAAAATATCATCAGTGACTGCGATGTAGTCATTGAAACTAAAAATATGGTTTTATCTTGCTGTTTGGAAACTTTGTTTATATCATTAAAAAAAACTCTGCTTTTGATGCCTTCCGTGATAACCTGAGATTTAAGAGTTCATTACAGTCGCTATGATTTTCATCTGTGTATGTTTGTCTGCGAGTTAACAGGATTACACAAAAACCACAGGACAGATGGCGAGGAATCTGGGTAGAAGGATGCATTATAGTTCAGGGAAGAACCCACAAACTGTTGGTGCAGATCAGATAATAATATACACTTGCTTATTGTGACTCCCACATTAAGCAAGTATACAAAATGATAAAAATAAACCTGACAGAGAGGTCACTTTATCGGACAGCAGTTTCAAGGTACTAAAACAAGTGGCAGTTGTGTGTATTTAGTCCTAGAACCAACCCTCCTTCGATTAGAGACACTCCAGTGAAAAGTTAAGTCAAGTTCACGTTCTGCACCAGGTGGGTCGGTATCGAGGGTGAGGTGGATGGTAATAGAGCATCAGTACCTATGGCCATCCAGAATGAAAATCGTATCCAAGTGCCTCTGTCCAGCTGCATCATCAGGTAGACGTTCACAAACATGCTGAGCACTGGGAGGAACGGCAGCATTGGAACCTGAGGAAGGAGAATTCATAGAAAGAAAAAACATGAACGCCGGAGGTGATGATGAAAAAGTAGTCGCTTACTTTTAATCCTTCATTATTCTACAGAGGGAGTTCCTGGAATCAAACCTTGAAAGAGAGTTTGGTCTTGCTCTCGGGTTGTCTCCTGATGATGAAGGTGATGGAGAGGCACACCATGAAGATGAAGGTGAGGGCTACGATGTTCCACACAGCGAAGCCTCCCTGCACAGCCAGCACACTGAACGCCAGGATCAACGTTCCTGGAGGACATTCATGTTTAATGTCACAATTCTCACCATTGTTTTTATATTTTTTGTATTATGTCGCTATCACACAGTAGGTCTGGATCACCTACCCAGGACAGAGGTGCAGACATTGACGGTGAAGCCTGACAACGCGGATGGCTCTGGGTTGTCTGGGAACAGCATTGTCTTGACGCTAAACCGTTCCTCCACACCGGGCAGGATGCCTATACTGGGAATGCTGATGCCGTCACTTTGCTCCACCTCCTCCTGGGTGCTGGCCAACTCATATGCCATACTAGGCTGCTCCGGCTGGTACCTGACACGATCAAACACACACACACACACACACACACACTAAGCTGATTCAAACTCAAAAGTGTTTCCGCCTGAAAATAGGATCAAAATGGAACATTCAACAAGGGAGTTACTCTCCTGTCCCACGCTAGGGTCTGTACACTTCTGTCCCCACCACTGACCTGAGCACCAGGACACAGGCCGCCACTAACGTGTAGGCCAGCAGCGTCCCTATGGACATCAGGTCCACGAGGTCCTTCAGGTCGAACAGAAAGGCCATGATAGCTTGAATGAGCAGGAAAGAGAAGAAAGATATTTGCGTAGAACATTTTAAACAATGTTAATTGATATATATTTTCAAGTTTGCCCTCTGATATTCGATTAATGTTTTTCAAAGGTGTTGCAAGTCATTGAAAAACCACACGTTGTCTCTACCAGCCACTTGTTAACAGGAAAGTCGAAAGCTGACTTAAAGTTTTAATCATAAATAAACATCATCTCATGCATCCTCCACTTCTGCATCACTCCATCTCCCTCTCTCTGTCACCCTCTCACTTCCTTTCCTTATCCCTCAGGGGGAAGCTCATGTCGGGTCAATGGGGGTTGATTCCACTGCTGTGCACTATAGCTTTGTATTTGTCAAACACATAAGATGAGTCTCCAGCAGGACACAGCCTCCAAGCTGAGCGTGTGCACACACACACACACTCCCAAATATTTCAGTTTAAGTCCTTAAGTGTCCGTTTATCTTGAAAGGGCCTACACTCTATCAATAGGCTTTATATCCCCCCCCATGGCTTTTTCAGTGCCACAACCCCCATCCCTCGGTTGATCATGACAGTGGTTCCTCTTAATTATCTATACTATGCCAAATTGTCTTACATTTTCCAAAAGAAATCTTTAATGTAACTAGTTGAGCGAAGAGAAATCCAGATGAATGTTGAATCTTTAAAATATCATGTTTTTACCATCCTTGGCTGGCAGGTATAAATTAGAGTTCCATAAAGATAGCTTGCTGCATGCTCACTGGCCAACGACAATAATCAAACCTCACGGACCTGATCTGAACCTTAACACTGACCATACACCGTCCAGCCGTATATAGGGTTTTCACTTATTGCCTTGTATTGTCTTTAGGTCTACCCTGATCTCGGATCTTGGCTCTCTGGAATCCAATAGAGGGAAATCTGTTGTAGTGACCAACCCCTGTTTTTATCTTACCAGACAGAACCCCAGCAACGATAGTGGACGTTATGGGGGACTTCCTCTCGCTGACGTGGGACAAGAAGGAGAAGAGCAGGCCATCCCTTGCCATGGCAAAGATGATACGGGGTAGGGGGAACATGGAACCCAACAGACTGGGGTGGAGTGGGGGAAGAAAACATCAGATTGGAATAGTTGTAAGTGTAGAGCAGAGGAACAAGAGGGAAGGAATGATTGAAGGGGCTCAGTAGGAGACACAGGGGAGGTGTGAGGGAAAAGAGGTGAGTAATGTCAGCAAGAGAGAAGTTAGGGGATGTGCAACAGGATACTCAGGGTGCACTGCAGAGCACCAGGGTTATGATGGTGGTCCAAGGGCATTCTGATGTCAGCATGCAAAATGTGTGTCCCTTAAATACCAAATATTGTGCCCACCATGCTGCTACTCCTCATTCCAATGTAAAATCCTAGGTTACCTAACCATGCAGTTTAGTTCTGTATTCATATTCTTCCTCACATCACCAAGACACAGGTATCCCTTAAGACGCCGAAGATACATTCAAATATGTCAGAGTCACTGGAGCATGCAGGCTCAGACACAATAACCTAAACACACACTGTTCGTGCTGCAGCGTGAAGAGACGCCTCTGTGTACGTGGGTGCAGTTTAAAAACATGCGTGTTAGTGTCTCACCTGCCCCTATGCCCGAGGTGAGGGTTGCGATTAACGGGGTTTTGGTGCGGGGGCTGATCTCGGCCATGAACTTGAAAAGCAGCCCATCGTCGGCCATAGCCCAGATCACACGGGGCATAGGGAACATAGCACCCAGCAGGCTACCAGGGGGGGAAGACCAGGATATATAGTATCCACACTTACACACATGAAAAGGCCATGAAACATACATCAACACAGACTCTAGCTCACATAGACAAAGCACATATATAGTATATAAACATTACATTTACACAACCTGATACATACTGCGCATGACTATAGGGTAAGATAATAGCATGCTAGGACATGGTTGATTCCCAATCACACATCTGTTCATACCTATCAACGTGACTTCTTTAATTTACAATCATGCACTATTTTTAAAGAGCAATAAATTCCCATACAAAATAAACGTGTGCATATGGTTATATCACCTTAATAAAACTAATAAAAACTGGTTAGCAATATCAATGCAGATTGTGGTGACCGATAGTGACCTGCTGCATTGCTAAATAATCACATACTAAAATCTTATTTTCAGTTCAAGGGATCAAATGCCCTCTGCAGCTAAATATACACTCACACAGTCACACACACAGACCCATGCACACACACACAGTCACACACACAGACACGTGCACACACACCTAAAATACGTGTGTCTGCAAGTTTACCTGAGCGAGAGACAGAACTAGAACATGCATTTTGCAGTGCAGGCTTGTGTAACTGCTCACCTGGTCGACAGAGCACACAGAGAGCCTACAGCTACAGCGTATTTGGCTCCTCCCCAGCCCACGTATTTAAAGGCCACAGGCAGAGGGCTGTTGCTGTCCAGCAGGTAGTAGGGCATCATGAGGGTGAGGGCAGCGGAGACACCGAAGTACGCCACGAAGCAGATGAGCAGCGAGGACACAATGCCGATAGGGATGGCTCTCTGGGGGTTCTTCACCTCTTCACCTAAGGCACGGATAGAAAATTAAAGTGGCAATAAATCAGATTTTACTGCAACAGGTGCAAACATTTTTCTTTGAAACTTTAATGACATGTATCTATTTTAAAGGGCAGTGGCAGTGCAGGGTATGGGACTGTTGCCTCAGAACAAAAAGTCTCCCGGTTCTTTCTGTGCTGAGTTTGCATGTTCTGTGATGTAGTTATTGACTATTAGAACACATATGACTCCAGTATGCCATTACTCTAATAAAGCAGGCATCTACAGGGATATTTATATATTTTAGGCCAATAAGATCAATTTCCTTTTTAATGTATCATAACCTCCATAAGTTGTTTCCAGCATCACAGCTTAGTAAACTCAATTTTGTTACATTGACAATACATTTTTTTTAATTGTACATTAAGCTGTCAAATTAACCGATAAATGGTTTGAATGGGACCGGTAATTTATTTTGGAGGATACTTCATTAGCATCCATCCATAAGCTTCTATGTCAGATAGTTTGTTAATAACTAACTAGTCACTGTTTTAAAGCAGGGATGCAGCTCAGAATAATTCACAGTATCCACTCCTTGGCTGTGGTAGCAGCAGCGTTCTTGGAAACACGGACAAACTGTCCAAACCGAGATACATTCGAGAAACATTCCGCTTGGTATTTTGCAACACATTTGAACAAGGAGCTTATTTTGTCCCTGTGCAACCAGAAGACTAAAACACCCAACTATTCGGAGGTAGCAGGCGATTATGCAACAGCGCCCTGAAGGCGAACACTCAGGTCTTGTTCTGCAGTGAAATCACATCGCGATGATGGAGCGTGTCCTGCGCCACTATTCACGATGAATGACAGCAACTGAGTTAAGATTGCTGGAAGGTCAGGGGTCACATGAATAACAGAGGTTACAGTTGTGTGAATGTGATGTACTGGCTGCACATGTGTGTGTGGGCGGAGGATGAGATGATGGCTTCATGACACCTTGACGCTGCACACACACTCACACAGACACGGTATAATGGCTTAAAGGTGCCTAAGTGTCTGTGTGTGTGTGTGTGTGTGTCTGACATGCCCACAAGCTAAACTCCAGTACTCGTTCAGGGTTAACTTCACACCAGCCAATTAGAATTGAGGAAATAGAGGGGTGGGTAAAGTCAGGGGCTGGAGAGTAGACAATCTGAAAGAAACTCCCTTTTTTAACTACTCAAGGGCCTTGGAGCGTTCAGGAACTACACACATAAAGACACACAGGTGTGGGTCTGCACAGAGAAAACACTCCCCCCAGAGCCCATATCTTGATTTATGTCGCTAAGCTCCGTCACGTTGCTCGGCATTCTGCCAAGAGCAGGGCCCAACTCACTAAACTGCATCTTTTCTTTTACACCCTGCCCCTCTCGTGCAATGCCCCTGAATGTTTAGACAAGTTGAGGATTGAAATGGTCCCGACTCAAGATCCGGTTTCCCCCCTACCCCCCTAGAACTGAAACATACCCATGAGGCAGTGGAAAGGATTTGAGAAGTGGAAAGAGAAGAGAACGAGGCCAACACAATTTGGTGTGTGTTTTTTTTCTTCCTCTGGTTTTGTGCTGCACTGACCTGTGGTGGCGATGCAGTCGAACCCGACAAAGGCGTAGAAGCAGGTAGCAGCTCCTGAGAGGACGCCCGTGATCCCGAATGGCATGAAGCCGCCCGCTCCTAATCTCTCTTTGGTTGGCAGGACAACTGTCACACTGGATGGGAAGGGTGTGGAATAAATGAAACCAGCAAAATACCGCCTTAAAATATAGTGTTTTAAAGGGTCAGTTCATCAGAATTACAAACTGTGGATTACCCAGAGTAAATGAGACCTTTAATATAGAAATATTTTACAATATAACACGAGATGTGTCTCAGAACATCTTCAATATGTGAAACATGTTTGTACGTCTATTTTCTTACTTGAGACTGGAGTTACTGGTGTAATTGGCATTAAGGATCTCGTCAGGGTCGATCTGCCAATTCTTCATGGTACCCTTGACCAGCCCAGAGACCACCATGAACATGAGGACGAGGACGTTGATACATGTAAAAACTTTGTTCACGATGGCTGACTCCTTCACCCCGAATGCCAGAAGACCTTGGGAATAGAGAAGACACAGGACGGAATCAGAACGAGTGTTTGCAGATAGAAAAATGAATCAAACTTGCAATGCAGTCATATTTTTCCAGTTAGCAGCTATAATGATTATCGGAAGCAGATTTAAATTGATTGCATACCGGGTGTTTCCATATCTGTGGTTTATTGTTAAATAAAGGGGGTTGTCAAATATTTGTATTCAATGTGCTTGAGCAAGAAACAATTTACAAAACAAATTCTCTGACGTGTGTCTTTGCCAAAGGCTATAGAGCTAACTGTAGACAAAGAATGACTTCAATGTATCTGAATCAGGAATTATGCACAGATAGGAAGTGTTTAACTGGCCCCTCTGTGTAAATTGGGGCCCCTTTATGGCCCCTGTTTTAGAAAACATCATAGACACTGGCTCAGGGGAAACCATAAGTGGCGAGACGAGATAGAGAAATACAGAAAGAGGGGTTTCCCAACCTGTGAGGGTGAATATGATGACAACAGCAAACATGTCGGGGTATTCTGCCAATATACCCGGAGCATTCATAGACATGTGTTCTCTACAGAACTGCTCAATGCGCTTCCCTACCAACTCGTCGAAGGTGGCACTCCATGCACGGGCCACACTGGAGGTACCTGAGATGGAGAGAGAGCAGAGGAGAGACCTTTCTCAATTTTGTCCATGAGCTACATCACCTGGTGTTCTTCAAATCCCCAACAAATCACCTCTTATTAGAAAGGGACAAATAGTAGACAACATAGAAGGAAATACTGTGTTGTTTACCGATGATATAGGAGAGAATGAGGTTCCATCCAGTGATGAATGCCCAGAGCTCCCCTACTGTCACATAGGAGTACAGATAAGCTGAACCTGTCTTGGGAACACGGGCTCCAAACTCAGCATAGCATAGACCGGCCATCACTGAGGCCAAGGCTGCTATCAGGAAAGACAGCACAATAGCAGGACCTGGGATGGAAGGAGACATCCCCGGATTAGAAGATCTGTCTCTGAGGACATAATTTACTGATTTACTGTGATGTTAACTCACCTGAATTCTCTCGTGCAACAGCCCCGGCTAGCACGTAGACGCCGGCGCCCAGCGTGCTGCCCACGCCCAGGGCAACCAGGTCAAAAGTGTTAAGACATCGCGACAGGCGGGAGTCATCTGAGTTACAGTTCACCACCTTCACCCGCAGCAACCGCTTCCCGAAACGCAGGAGCTTCTCCAGCGCCATGGATGACAGTCGGCTGGGATTCAGAGGTCACAGGGGAGCAGGGGAGAGGTCACGTACCCTAATAGGAGGCAAGGGACAGAAGGACGGTCATTAAACAAGTTTCCCACACTCGCAGTTAAAAGGAGACCTTTAGTCGGTGACTGACAGAATCATGTATCATGCTTGTCTCACTGGTACAGCGGTACGTCATGCACATCTATAAACACCAGTGTCACAGGGGTCAAGCATTGCAGATCCGGTAAAGGGGTTCAACCGTGCTCAACAAACTTGTCGTCAGCAGAACAGAGATTCAACCCAAATCCACAATGTGTTACCGCGAGCCAAAAAACTGAGGACCTATAGGGATAATCCATCTTATTTCTGGGTACGTTTCCAACATATGTTACGCAATGCAACACAACTCACTGGAGAGGAGGCAGAGCCGTGAACAGATTGTTTCAACACAAAGAGAATCATAACTCATGACACAAAAATACTTGACACCAATGACACCGTGGAGGCTCATCATATTGAGTTACTCCTGCACATGGCAGAAGAAACTAAACTCACCGAGACAAATACTGTATCTGCGCTTGGAGTTAATTTTTTCAAAGCATACAGAATAAATCTGAAGCAAAAAAGGAGCAGTTGTTCTTATTCTCGATATTCTTTCTTGAAGGGTAGGATTTAAAATATTTCAAATGAAATTTAAGGGGTTTTATTTCACTTCCATACGGCTGGGGGGCTCGTAAGTGACAGATTAAAAATTGTCAAAGTATATCTAAAAAATAGGCAGAAACCACAGGACTTTTAGTCCCTTGTATGTGTCAAGCTCCGAAAATGCTGGATCCCACATTTCCCAAAATGCAACTCACTCACATATTAAAAAAATGTCTCCCTTCCTTATTAATGGCAACTTCATGACACCTCCAGTTTGTAGTTTTACCGGAACATGTTCTTTTTGGAGGCGTATTATTATCTGACATAACTACACACTCATTGAGAAATGAGCAACTGCGTCTGGAGACACAACACGGCTGTAAGTCTCCATAACCGTCTGCTGAGAGGTTCTCTGGGTCAGTAGTCAACTACTGCACATTCCCCAGTGCTGAGCTCAAATATACTGAGAGGTAATACTTGATATTTGGAAGGGAGAAACAAAACATGGAGGAGCAGCTGGAGAAAAGCTGGGGTAGTGTGTGTGTAAACAACTTGGAAAATGTCTGGTAGATATGCCGTGGTATGTTCCATGGAAGAAACACTGGGACTTGAGGGACTGACATGGCGGAGAATTACTCAATGACCCATTTCAAGGCAATGGCCGCTATCCAGAAAGCATTGACATGAGGACACAAATCTATAAAAGGTTGTGTGGACAGTGCAACAGTTGTGTCGTACCCCCGTGGAAACTTCCACATAAGGGTAAGCTGAGGTGACTGCTCAAATTCAGTGCAACTTTAAAACCTATCAGATCAAGCCTATTGGACCACATATGAAGAATAGACATAATGGAGTTATAGATAAACTCCTGTAAAAAAAAAGCTCACATTTGCAGTGGGAAACATTTCCTGTTTCAGTTTTCCTAGAAAGCCATCAGGAGTATTTATAGCATTTGACTTCCCCTCCCCTCCTGAGATGGCCTCTTTACATCAGGAAATAACAAAACACAGATGATGTCATCATACACCTGACATTCTTCACTTGATACCAGGTCGAGAGCTTTAATTCATCCATCCAATTCTCAAGTGTTCAAATCCAATTGAAATTATTTACGTGCTTGGGACAAAACTACTGAAAAGAGAAAATCCACAATGGATATAACACTCTAAGAGGTTAAGCTCCCTTATTGTTTACCACTGTGCTACCGCCCATCATTAGGAGCAATAAATAATCCATTAAATCACTGGACTAAAGCAGCTGCGGTTAGACCGCTGAGCCCATGCTTACGTTATTATTCCCCCAAGATAAAGAAGTAGCTGATTATCACAACGTCACGTGTGCCACATTATTGTAAAATCCAGGAAGTTCTTAAATAAAAGCTTAGAGGGAAAATACTATTCGAACTGCCAACGGTAATCATGAAGCCCTTAGGGGCACGAAGACGCACTTGCACACACGTAAGAAAGAGAGAAAGAGGCCTTAATGAAATCGGTGACCAAGTACACAAGTTACACAAAAAAAACTTTCAGAAACATGAGGCATCTTGATACAAACTTTGTTAATGTGTGAAATGTCAGTGTTGCAGATCGATGTTGAAATGGAATTAACCTGTTTCCACGTGACGGAGCTCAAACTTGAAACCCCCTATAGCTACGCTTCACCTGTCGGTTGGGTCTTGACAGAATGAGGACAGATACGGGGATTAAACATCGCACTGGACTACGTATCTCTCAAGCTGCCGTGAAGAGCGCAGAGCGTCCAACGAGGCCTCGCCTATCTGAAATAGAATCTGGAGGAATCACATGGCTTGGCTATTCCAAGCTGCATACACTCGCACACAAATGCAAACTCAAGCAGTAGCTGGAAGGCCCTAATGATTAAAGTCCTACTTTAGTACGTCTGGATGCACTTGAATTCGAATGAAGTCGCTAAGCTACAGTTGCATGGAGGCAAACAGCCACAGTTACCATGTTTTGAAAGAAGCCCGAGCAAGCTCTAACAAGTGCCCTTAACTGGTGGCTGCTTCACAAAAGCCTTTGGCTTGGGCTCACTCAAGCGTGCCCGTGCATGAATTCATTCATGCAAGCTTTATTTGAATTTAAAAATGATATTTATTCTTTAAACAGGAATAAAAGCTAAGAGGTTCAAAAATGTCTACAAAGCTCATCTTGCTTATGAAAGAGTGTTCTCTTCTTAGCTTGGTGTACACAAATTGAAACAATACAAGAGCTTTTATAAGATTAAAAGTTGCTTTGTTGAGAACAGCAGATGAAATGTGCAGACAGAAGAGGCAGCACCCACCAGTGGTGGGCGTTGAACAGGAGAGGGGGTGTGATCCTCTAGAACCAATGAAAGAGGTCTATGAATATGACACCGCTTACAGTTAGAGACCTTTTCAGTGCTACAACACTTTAAAGGCCAGATTGAGCCTCCACTCACTTCAGCCTTTAAAGTTAAAAAAAAATTAAATTGTAAAAAACTGCTTAATATAAATAATACATTTCACTACCTGGTTAACGTGATAGAAAAGTTCATACTGCTTTCATACTAAATTATGATACTTTCCCAGAGGGGCATACTGGTCACTATATACCAGGCAATAGATACCAGGAGGATATCACATTTCATAACTAACCGGCTGAAACTGCTTCTCTTTGGCTAGGTGTCTGATGTCAGGTGGTAATAATGATGATGATGCTTCTTGCACCTGATTTTCCAGATTTAGGTCTGGCAGAATTGTGTGGAAATTGGTCTGACTATAGTTTGACCTTTTGTTTTTACTTTAAGGCATTTACTTAAGGTTTAAAAGTCTCAGGGTCACGGCTGTGTTTCAATCTGACAGTGACCGACAGCCAGAGGCAAGCAACCTGAAGGTCATGCACTTTGAATTGCTACAATTTGTATTATTTTATTAGTTGTATCCCGGGAAAAAAGTATTCCGCCTCCACTGAGTTGAGAACTGTTATGATGCAGAGAGTGAAGCTAGTAGTATACCTGTGGACAAATATTATACATACGTATATAATATATTATGCTCCACCATCAATACTGTCTTTGCCAAATATAACCATGACAACAAAGTCCACAGCTTTGATTGACTGTGTGTAAAAATCCCTGCACACCACTGATTATAATGTACACAAGCAACACCACATGATGTTTGAGGAACAGACAGATACAATCCTTGGGATTCTGTGTTTTAGTCGTCTACTTGGGAGTTGTTCAGCTACACTATGTGCAACGGCCCACATTCACACACACACTATAGTCAGTGGAGTGTTGTTGCTGGTGGTTGACATTTTCCTTCCCTTCCTATTCCACACACTTTGTGTACACAGGATGCCATCCAACTCTGCTCTGTAAACTTGACTGCATTGAAGCTTATTAGGCCTGTGAACAGTCAACATCCCTGATATATTGGCCTCGGGCCCCGTTCCAGGAAGTGGTTTTTCAGGAAAGGTTTGAGAGTTTGTGAACCCCTCTTTTCTTTCTGTTTCAGAAACAGAGATCACGTACACTCGGGGACCGCAGTTATTTGTTTAATAAGAATAACTGTGGGGACAGGTTCAATCAGACTTTTAAACCTTTAACTTTTCAATAATGTGTGTCATGGTTTTCGTAGTCTCGTCTTCTATCAGTGTGTTATTTTAAATTGTGTATTGGATGGATGCCTCCTCTTTTTTTGTTACAAACCAAACTTGCTACTGGTACAAATATGGTAACATGACCTGACTGGTTGATAATGTGAGTGGATGGTCAGCATCAGTTGAGTCATCCAGGTCATCTTGGCTTTTACAAGAGAATATTTGAGTTTTTATCAGTTTTGAGTCTGTGCTATAATGACATACTATTTAACAACAAAATATTACATCAAATAGAGATTGTGTATTTCAACATACCAAATAATGAATTAACACACCATTAATTTCTGATGTGTGTGTATTTTATTGTGATAGTGTTTTGTTCTGTTCAGGGATTGTTTCTGGGCACCACCGAGTACAAAGTTCATTCTCCTAATCTCAATCTATTTCAATTCCATGAATAATCCCTTCTGTTGCCAGGAATACGCAATATGTGTGTTTATGTGTGTGTGACAGTGTGTAGGTGTGTGTTACTATTACCCCTGATCCATGTTTTGTACACAATGTGTCTATTTACTATTACTTGAGTCACTCACGGGGACAGTTTGAGCCCTGCTCTGAGATGTCAAAGTCAAAATCCACTAAATGCCACCAGTCAGGGCCGGACAATAAATATTTAACACAACATAAGTTTCATCAGTAGCCATATAACAAAACTGAACTGAATAAAGAGAAAAGTGTTTATCATTCTCTGCCCATTAGGAACCATTTAAAACAACAACCTTCACTCATGAGCAAAAGTCTGTCTTTAAACGTCTTAAAAGAAGCAGTGAAAGGGACAAATTTGGTAAGAATCCAAATTAATGATATAAATAATATAAAAAATGGAAATACAGGAAGGAATTTTTCCTAAAGTGCAAGGTAAAGATCAGAAAACATGATGTGTAATCCGGATTCTTGGCGATATATACAACATGTGCAGCATGTATCCAATCTAACATTTAGTCTGAGTGAAACATGAGGCCCAACAAGGCTGAAGCAAGTCCCAGTGAAGCTTCAACACACAGGCACACACACACACACACACTCCTGTGCATTTGTATAGGCTACATCCAATCCTGCACTTGGCAACTTCCCTGTTGGTGACCCACTTTCAGACCAGCTATAGTTAGACCAACTAGAACTGGCTTGAACCATGGCCAGGATCTAAAAGGTCAATATATATATATATATATATCTTTGACAGAGATTAAGAGAAAATTACAAAATAAACCCTATTTTAGAAAAGGACTCCATAGAAAGAAGAGCTGACTTTTCAAATATTGGCCACTGCTCAGACTGGCTCTAGACAGACAGACAGACAGACAGATAGGTGGTTGTACTTTATTGATCCCAGCTCTGCTTAGTTCCAGAGCGTCCACACAGCCTCAGGAGCGCAGACCTGTCCGTGCTGGTTTCAGATCGGGTCTGAGTCCAGGAGACACATCCTGGTCCTGTCCCCGGACAGACCACAACTGTCTGCTGCACTTAAACCCTCCCGGGACCCCCTCTCACATTACACCACGGCCACGCACAGACAATGAACTCAAGCAACTCAAGCACTCCTTCAGGGAAACACATCCAACTGAGGAGCGAGGATCTGAGGAGCGAGTTTCCTCAGAGAAGAACCGTGCACCCCGCTTACTGGGTCCGAAGCAAACTCACGTCTCATGAGCTGCTCCCTGGAAAGCGCTCAGATTCGGCTTCGACGTGAAAGGAAGTGAAAGAAACATGTGGTTCGCAGCGTGCACGCTCGGGTGCGTGTTCCTGCAGCCGATCAGCGTAACGCACGGAAACGCGTTGCCTCAAAACTCTTTAAGTGTTGCGTGCACGCTGAAAACAATCCAACCCACATCCTGATACTTGAAGTTCTGTCTTCACACACTGTCAACACCTAATGCATGTGGCTGCACATGAGGGTCTTTACCTTGGAGATCCTGCAGAAGCGCATGGAGCAGGGATCCAAGACAGAGAGCTTCCCTCCGAGGTTTGAGAAGCACCTCAAAGTGGAGAAGAACGAACCGTGTCGACGCTCGGTGGAGGTGGAGCTGTTGTGTGTTCCGCCACAGGTGGTGTGGAGGAATTTAAGTTTTCGGGTTGCTGTGTTTAGAGAGTGTAAACGGAGAGGGAGAGGGGTACACGGGCAGCCCCGCCTACTCACTACTATTACTGTGGTGGAGCAGCCACGAACTGCAGATAGACCAAAACCGCCCCTAGTGGCCACTGGAGGGAAGAGGTCAGGACTGTGATTTCACCTTGACGTGTGTGGTTTGATCATCAGACACGTAGGGAGATGATTAGAAAAGTTTAAATAACATATCAGGTTACTATACTATGAAAGAAATCCCTCAAATCAGTGATGGCGTTCCAATTTCAGTCGGTGGAGATGAGATTTAAAATCCTCATTCATAAATTGAAGCTCACTAGAAATGCAGTCAGACTGTGAACAAACAGTCCCCTTATGAAACCACATTTAAGTTTTGTTGCATTGAGATCAATAAATTAAATTAATGTGAATTATTAAAATGTTGAAAAACTCCCCATATGTCAACCTGGATCCAGAGCAGAATTTAACTGGTTCTTCCTGAAACCTTCCAGCAAGTTTCTTGGAAATCTGCCCGTATGTTTTGCGTAACCTTGCCAACGACCTCACTGGCAGAGGGAGCAATGGTGGACTTAAGTCCCTTTAAACCCAGTGGTCACCAGAAAACTCCACATCAATCTCTCAAATGAATATTTTATTCACAGGCAAACAGAATACTAAAACATAAAGTCTTACAAATGTAATCACAAAGCATTCAGCTGTGGCAGGGTCAGGGGGACAGTCTGTGGGTTGCAGGGTCGAGCTGTGAGATGAAGTGGGGATCGAAGAGCATTCATCTAGAGACAAGCTGACACTCCTGTGTGCAGGTTCTACCACCTACAAACTTCTTTTGGCAAATACGGAAAAGTATGTGAGGGAAGGAGGTTTTTTTACACATATCCAAGATGAATATAGTGACGCATGAGTCTATTGTACAGTAATTCATATCATCAAATGTTGACTTCTAATAAATTATGCATAAAACAATGCTGCTGTTTCGTGCTGACAACACAAGGCCTGGTTTCAGCATCAGTCCCGTGCCGATAGGTGTGCCAGGACACCTCTCTGTACAGTATTCACAATATTTACAGGTATTTTCAATCAAGTCTCTCATACGTTGTATTGATCTCTTGGCATTAGATGTGCTGGAAATACCAGGAGACAAATGAGCGGCTGCTGTTCAGACTTCTTCTATGACATGGTCTCCAGAAACGGTTTGATGTCTTTAATGCCATGCTCTGCTGCCACAGCGACGATGTGGTCCAGGGCGTTCATTCGGGCCAACATCTTCACCACCTCTCTGATTTGATCCCTGTTGGCAGAGGTGGGTTTGATTAGAATAAGTGTGAGCACATAATCGAAGAATTACAACACAACTTTAAGATACTGATATGAAGAGTCATTTAAATAAATTATTACGGAACATTAGTCATGCTACTTCATGCATTTGAAATAGCATTGTTATTCCAGCACATAGAGCTATAAAAGAATCCTACATCTCCAAACTGATAAACACTCTAGAGCTGTATATACAGAACCTAGCAGAGTGTCTTACTTGGCAGAGCGCCTCTCCACATCGGACAAGCCGACAGTGCCGCGGTGCAGTGAGCTCGCCAGGTGGGTGAGGTACCGACAGAACGGCTCCAATTGAGGCAACGTCTGCTGGCCCTTCAGCCCAGAGAACCAGTGCACGGGCAGACACTCCACCACCTGAGAAAGGTACAAGGACGGGTTAGACGGAAACTCTGTGGCCTCTGTTCAGTGAGTCATAAATCTGAGCAGCAGAGCAGGTGTGTTTGTCAGCTGCTGGCTGTAAAAAAAAGAAAAGAATATAGAGGTGTTTTGTCACGGAACTAGATGTACGGAATTCATATTGTTGTAAATGTGATGAGAAGACAGGACCATGGAGGTGTCATGGTCATATGGTCAGTTACACAAGAAAGGAAGTGCTGCAGTAGCTCATGTTTTATGATGAGAACGGTATGTAACAGGATATAGAGTGGAAAGTCACCCCATCCAATTCTACTGACTGAAATAAAACAAACTGACTTCATTCATTTACAATTACATGAAGATGGTCAGTGTAACCTGTTATATATGTTGACCTTTTCAAAGTGTGTGGAAACAAGCAGCAGTAACTAATTTCCCCTTTAATATCTATGAAATCAATGCATTTGTTATACAACATATAACATTAAAAAATAAGTTTATCACCGACAGAAAAACTTCTAAACAATCGTGTATCTGGCTATATTCACAATTCAGTATGTTTACACATGAATCCTGAAATGATAATTAAACGGCGTGCATCTCCCACCTTCTGGCACTTCTCAACATTGTCTTCCACTGTTTCTGTGGTCTGCAGTGCAGAGAGGATGTATCTGTTGACTGTGCTATCCAACGCCAGGTCCTTCAGGCAGGAAGTGGATAAGATGCCTTCCCACTGCAGCATGTTCCCCAGCAGCTGCACAAAGTGGGAGCAAGAGCAAAATATCTGGACTTCAGTAGGTGTGCCTGACCCTGGTCCTCTCAATATTCCACCCTTTGAACTATCTTAAGTCTCCTCTTCAAGTCAGTCAGATGAGACTCAGAGGAGAACTATGAGTTTGTCCACATACCTTCACACAGGACCAAAACTGCCTGTGGTAGAATAAGTAGGGACCAGAATTCTTGTTCTCCAACACACTGAAAAGAAACAAAAACACACTCAGTCAGTAATCAAATGCAACACAGGTGCAGAAATCACATCTGGACAATGTGCAAGATTAACAATTGTGCAACATACTTTTTGGGATAGAGTGGAAGGAAGACGTCTTCATCCAGACTCCGCCTCGTCCTTAAGACGATAGATTTCAAAAGTTCCTGATGGGAAGAAGAAATCAAGATGACAATGTTTCTACCCCAGGAGCATGAGTAGTCTAATACTTTACAGAGGAAGTACATCATGTGTGTGTACGCAGTGAGAGAGTGGACAGTACCTCAGTGTATCGATTGTCCCCATGCAGCACAGTGGGGTAACCTTTCATGAGTCTGTGAATGAAGGCCGTCAGCCTGGCTGTTTGACTGCTGGACAGCGGGTCCCACACTTGCTCCGTCAACACTGACAAACAAGCCAAAAACCAAACATCAACACTTAATACTTTGTTTACTGGACTGAACTTTTAAGCCAAGGTCCTTTTTTTACAGGATACTACAGTAGGTGCTGCTGCGCTGGTTCCCCTACCTGTCAGTTTGGAGAGGATGACCTTCTCCACGATAGCGGGCAGCAAACTGGCGTCTCCATCTCCTTTCTGCAGCGTGCCGTTCTCCTCAAAGCCGTAAAACAATAGCGACTCAAACCAGAGCATGTACTCGAAGTTTGCACACTGCGCCTGCAAGAAAGACAAAACACAAAATATGAATATGGGAAGAATATGGGAAGAAGTGGGCACGTAAGAGTGGGATGAGTCTCTGGCTCTGCACATGAGAAAGAATCTGTTCCGGCTGTGGAAGGAAGCAGGAGTGTGCAAATAAACACACACACACATACCAGCTGCTGCCCCTCTCAGCGATTTCTGTTAGCACTAGCTGATTCCCTGCCAAACAACTGACTAGTAAATACAGCTGGCTGCTTTATTATGTTGATTATTGATTATAATAATAAAGTATTGATTAATAAACAGCAATTGGCTATGGGGACTTATGTTATGACTGCTATCCTCTGCTTCAAAACTTCACACCATCACAGAAGCCGTTTTTAGACATGACCTCCGGAGGAAGTCATGAGGAACTGTGATCGTACTCTTTCCACAAGTTGGCTTCACCTACATACAACGCAGCAGGAGGTTGTTGTGTTTGTTTTCATTTTGTTTAGTTTTTTCTTGATTTGTCTTTCTGCTGCTGCTACAGTTCTAGCCTGAAGATCAATGAAGTGTCATCTCATCTTACCTCGAGTGGGCTCCATGTAATCAGCTGCATGCGGACTAACGGGTTGAAGAGTTTGGGCAGACAGAGGCCAATGTAAGCATCCCTGTAGCAGTCTGCGTATTCCCTCCTCCACACTTCAAAATGGGATTTGATGCAGTCAAGAGAATGGAAATCGTCCACCACGTCTTCAAATGCCTTCTTACATTCCCTGCTGATACGATCTGGGTGAGACAAATTACATTAATTTAATTAGTGATGACCAACAGAATGTCTAATGTCACTGTCAATGGATGATTCTGTATTTTTGCAGCAATTTCATGACCAACCTTTCTCCATGGTGAAGCTGGTGATGTCGGTAGACGTCTCCTCATCATCAGACGATAAGCCCTCATTGTGTTCGGCCCTCTTTCCATTCTGCTCTCGAGCCTGTCGCCGTCGAGTTCTGCACTCACCCACAAGCACAAAGGAAGACTATTAAAACCAGGGTCGGATTGTTTTGCATTTAATTACCTGGGACCAGGCAAACCAAGCAATAATCATGGCTGACTTTTGTAATGAATAAATAACAGAGCACTAAAGTCAGATATGAGTTTTTGGCATTTCCTAGACTGAAACATGGAATTTTGGAGAGATCTTCTGAGTGCGAATGAGCCTCGTACCGTCGAGCTTCTCTTTCTGCTATCCTCCTCTGACGACTGTTCTCCTGGTAAGCTGCGCGGTCACGACCAAATGAGTCTAAATTAGGCGCCATGACAGCTTTATCTGCAAGAGACAGGAACAATTTTAGAACCAGTTATGACAAGCAGAGACAACCCATAATCTAGTTTAAGTATGGACACTCAATATTAAAATATTCTGAGATCAGAAAGGCACGAGGACTGTTTTAAACCTTATTACACAAGTTCAAACATTGCTCTAAATGTACCAGCAGCAATACAAAAATCATATCTGTGACATATAATTTGGATATCATTCATGTTCTAGTCACTTACCTGTCTGCAACCTCCTACATGTTACAGTGAAAGTGACAGATGATAAGTCACTAACGTTTTTCTCATCATTACTGAGTGACTGAGAGCTTGCTCTGAGTTACAGGCACCCAGCTGACTGTGAGACTCAGCCACTAAACAGAAGCCAAAGCAGCTCCTCCAGTAAAACATCTCTATTTGCAAGTGCACGCTCACTCACTCATAACCACATGTCAATCACCCTCAAGCACACCAATGAGGGGAAACATAACAGGGGTGGTGGGAAACAAGGATGTGAATAACACACACACACACACAGACACACACTCGCATACAGAGAACTAACGAGGCCGTTCAAATAAATCATAAAAACCTTCAAGATGGACTGACTTGAAAGGCTTGCAAACTCCGACGATTCATCTTTAATATCATCCTGTCTTCTCTGGACAAGTCGTAAGGCCCGTTGCCTTAGTAACTGGTGCATGGCAGCCTCCAGCTCCAGGACAGCAGGCACCTGAAAGATATATTGCCTTCTGTGACCTCTGATCCAAACAAAAGCGGGACTCCGAGTCATGGGGATGTCTTGCTGGAGCATGATGGACAGTAAAATACTGGAAGCAAAATATTGTAAGTGTCGGGTGAAATTCTATCAAATATCTACCGGTACTTCCACAAAGTAAAAACACTTTTGATTATTAATCAGCTAAAACCCATAGAAAGGCCTTGTTAGATATCTTGTAAAATGATTGCGTTTCAACCACTTAATTTGTGTTAGAAGGTTTCTACCCAACACTGACAACATAGAGTTCCAGCCATTTTACGCTGTAGTAATGGACTCCATACTAAGTCATGCTGATAATGGATGGTTAGTGTCCCGTTTCCGTCACATTGTTCTGTGCACTCAGAGTCACCTGACAGAATTAAAACAGACATTAGTGAGGTTGCGTAAAAAATATTGTCGGCTGACAGGCCATTCCATCTAGTTCCAACTCTGCTGCTGCAGGATCAAGGTTTAGTTATTGTCCCATGCATTTAGACAGCAGCTCCAGGATTAGAGAACATAGTTTGAGCTAGAGGCGATATTTTATCATGTTTTACCAAATTGAACTCTACCTCTTCAGACAGATCCAGCAGACAGGCTACAGATCCTGTGTGTATATTTAGCTTCACCACTATTATGGGTCTTTCTAAATCACCATCTGATCTTAGTACTTTGTTTACTCACTGTATGAGTAACAATGAAAAGACATTGAAAACATTAAACACCCTAAGTTTTTTTCTACAGAAATTCATTTATAAAAGTCTGTTACTGAGATAACAGATCAAAGTTATATTTCTGACTAAATTTAGCTGTTGTTATTTAATTGGAAAATACTGAGTGCTCCAAACAACTAATCTTTAGTCACACTGGTTTCTCAGTACTGCTACGAAAAATAACTATGGATTTTATGATTAATTCATTAATTAATTCTCCGCAATAGTTTGTATTTCATTCCATCTCTTTAAAATCCATCCAAGTGGTCAGAGATCACACAGACACAACACAGCTAATCGGACAGCAGACAAATTCTCCCTTACCTTTTCATTGAAACACTCAAGCAAGTCTCCAACATACCCTCGCATCTCTTGCAAGAATTTATATTGCTCTGCATTATCATTGGACGAGCCCTCCAGCTGCTGAATGGCGCTCTCGGAGGCAGCTAGGTCTTCCTCGATCTCTTTGTTGCGCTTGGAGTTTGCATTGTGGCCTGCGTGCATTTGGCCGAGTCTACAGACACATGACATACGGGGAAGACAGTAAGAAAGGATGACTTTCGACCAGTCTGATGAAACACAGAGCTAATCTAGTTGTAAACGCTGACTGTTTGCAGAGTGCACCCATCAAATACACAAATCATGATAACAGATTATCAGGCGACAATGTGTTAGAATGATGTTGGCTGAACCGGAGTCTCTGGCCCTGAGGTCGTGCTGTTCTGAGGGGTTTTCAGGACTAGAGCACAAGGAGTTGGCAGCAGCTGAGCTGACAACTCATATTAGATGTTGCAGCAGTCTTCCACTGAACCTACCTATCCTGCAGGCGTTTCTTTACCAGATCAATGGTTACTGGGGTCTGATCACTAATAGGAGCCCCGTAGTGAACAGAGCCATTGTCTGCTCGCCCAGTTGGCTTGCCAGTCTGTTGGGCCACAGTGCTGTAGGTGAAAGGTAGGTTGTAGTGGGAGCCATAGGACTGGCTCTCATAGCTGTTCTGGTAGTAGACTGTGTTGTCCTCTGGCTGGCTGCTCTGGACCTGGACCGAGAAACAAGGCAAATAAACAAAACATTTTACCACTACAACTCACAGACATGCTGCTTCTAATAACAATGCATTAGGGTTGCAACTAATAGTTATTTAAACTCATTTAGTCTACTAAATGGTGGGACTGAATGTGACATCTTCAAACTTCAGACATTAATGCTTAACAAATAATTAGTTTATCAGTTGTCAAAATTACTCATGATTCATTGTCAGTCTTACAGAAAGGCTAAAATGTTTTACAGCTGTCAACAGATGAAGTAAAGCTTACCTGGGGTATACTGATTCCTTTTCTAATCTGCTCCTGCTCCCAGCGGCTCACCTCCTCATCCTGACCTGTATCCAGTGCCTCATCATCACTTCCCTCGATACCTGAATGTGGAAAGGCGTGTTTCATGTCTTAGGAACAAACTGATTTAAAACAGGACTGTACAAATCAATGGCTGGTTGGTTGGCACACTGTAGCTATAACAGTACCTATCTCCTCCGCTATCTTTTGTCTCTGGGTCTTGTTCTTGACTCCGCTGAAGCGGATCCTCTTCTCATCCTCTTCTTCGTCGTCACTGACATCTTGGTCTTCTCGTACCTGACGTTTCTTTGGGGTCTCTGTGTCTACCAATGGAGGTTCACCCCCCAGTTCCCTAGCCATTTGTCGCCGCTTTCTGGCGGCATGGATGAATGCTGCATCAGGGATCTCACCTAAAAAACAATACAAATTTAATTTTTTCCTGAATTTCTTTTGAGTGGGGTCAAGGAATGGTGCAAAATTCTGTTAACAGGCCCTGCAACTGTGAGTCATGCAAACCACGTTCTATTCCTAAAGCCACACCTGTCACCCCAGTGCTCCCACTGTCCTCCCTCCATATCTCCAGCAAATAAAAAGTTAAACTATGCTGAACAGAATGAGGTAAAAAGAAACAATACTAGTTGAATAGTATATTTTCTATATTTTTAAGATAAGAGAATATAAATGTAAAATTTTCAGAAAAAATAAAGAGTAGAAAATCTTATTATCTCAATAAACTTTGGCTCTGCTGCCTGGGGATTATTGCTGAATAATGATCCAGAATCTCCTCCAGTGACAACTTAAGCAAAGCATTTGCTCCCCAGATTTTATTTTTTAAATTTCCAAACATAAAATATAATTTATACTGGCGCTTGGCTGAACTACCCAGATAAACACTTTAAATTCGCTATGATTGTCTATTTTGGGTTCAGCTTCAATAACTCTCTGAAGTTATAAACATGAGACCGTCTTTGACACACCCCTCTTTTTCGTATGAAAAATGTGGTGGAGGCTGATAGAGAAGCACAGACACACCCTAAGCCTACAAAAATGTGCCAGTGATTATAGTCAAAACACTGAACAAGCATGTGCTACCTGGTTTTAGGCTGCCGAGGGAGGACAGCGTGTTGAAAGATGATCCGGTGTTGTTGGTCTTGGCCACTTGACTATGTGTCTGGCTGACTTGACTCTTTGCCTCTTCCTCATGCTCTTCTGTACTGTCCACCTCCATCTCCTCCTCCCCATGCTCACTACCTGCAGCACTTGTGACCTCTTCTTTGATTGTCATAGAAAGATGAGGTGTTGCATCTAGGAAAACAGGATACACAAACACACGAGTCAAGAGGTATACAGATCTGTATATAAAAAGGCAATCAATATTTCTGATTTACAATCTTTTCTTAAGTTCAGTATGTAGAATTTAGTGATATCAAGTGGTGACATTTTATGTTGCAGCTGAATACCCCTCAACTCAAAAAGGTGTTTTGTTTGTCAAGTCTGGGCCTCTGTAAAAAACATAGCGTTCTCCAAAGAGAGGACCCGCTCCTGATGTAGATATAAAGTATCTTAATATAAAAATGCCCATTCTAGGGACAAACAAACAACAATTTGTACAATTTAGATGAAACACCTGTGAAATCATCGCTAGGAATATTTTGTATTCAATTCATGCCAATACATCCCTTTCTCCTGCATCTTATACTCTGGACTTTGAGGATACTAATGCAATGAGAAGGTGAATTGATCTCTGCAGAGACCGATCCTGTCTTGATGTGCAAAAACATGACATCCTCAAATGTTTATAGATTTTAAAATGTGCACATTGTCAATGTTTAAACTACTTGTTGCCTGCTGCTGCATGTTGAGATGTTGAGCTTGGCACGGTAAGGCTTTCTGATTGGTCAGTCATGTGCCAGCAGACTTGACAGGAGACATGAACAGCGTGCTCCTACTCCCACCTGATTTGTGTTCCTGCTTGAAACATCCAGATCTCTCCAAATCATCCTTGTATTCTTTCTTCAGCTGTTTGGCGATCTTCTTGCTGTGGTAGGATTTCTTCACCCTGAACACCTCGGATCCATCTGTTTACAAACGAGACAGCGTGAGTGTGCGCAGTGCATCATGACCCGGGTTTAGTGGCTAGTGATGTGGTTGAATCCATAAGAAAAGTACTGGTCTGTGGCGGTGAATGCAAATATCAATACGATTTGCGTACACGCAGAAAGAAAGCCCGGTGAGTACAACACGTTTTCACCAGCTTAGATCACCTAGCTAGCTGACTTAGCATTGCTTTAGCACGTTACCTTCGTCATCGTGGAAACTCAGCAAACTGGCTTTGGTGGGTGCCGGCACCACAGCTACGACTTCTTTGACTTTCTTCTCCTTCTTGACAGGTCTCAGGCTGTTGAGGTGTGACAGGAAGCCGTTGCTGTGGTAGCCGTCTGCGCTGCTGGGGGCTGCGGCGAAGCTGCTGCTGGACATCTCCATGAACGGGATTTCCTCCACAACAGGCCCGAACGATGCGGGCGCAAGCGGGGGCTGCTGGCCCTCCTCCTGCTCGTCCTCGTCGGACTCATTCCTCCGACGGAAATTCGCTCGTTTCGCCTTTTTAAACATCGTGCTCCCCTCGTCAAACGCAACAGCACATGCTCGATCGGCGGACACCTTAAAAACTATAGTTGGAGCCGAAAGACACCATCCACACACTGACCGGCGGCCATTTTCCTTTAGACGCTATTTTTTCTTCTTCTTCTCTCGCGTTTACTGGCGGATCGCAAACAGCTTAAGGTGTTTACCGCCACCTACTGGACGAGAGTGTGCAACATCGTGTAAGATCAGGCTGTTTGCAGGTGTCGTTAGATAGATGGATAGATGGATGGATTAAAAGAGTAACGAGTGCCTCCTGATTTATCTTATCCTTCTCCTTCTGTCTCCAGAGCCTCCATTGGATCCTATTCTCATAAAAACTCAAAAGGTTAGATGGTAAATTTTTGGACAACTGTAAGAAAAACAGCGGAGAGGATCTGCTACTAATGTAAATATTAAGTATTTAAATATAAAGGGCCCATTCTAGGGTTAAGGAAATAATAATTTGTACATTTTGGTGATTACACACATCACACAGATTATTTAGGGCCTGAGCACCTACGATGGAAGGCCCTATTGAAATGGGAATCTTCTTATTGTTCTCTGCCAAATGAATTGGCTTTTTCAAGCCTAAACCTGCTCAGATTCGCTTCCCTCACATTTTGTGGACTTGGGACTTTATTGCATGTAACTTTCTGAATTAAGTAAAACAATGAGGTCCTTACTGAAATCAAAAGGTGCAGGTGTCTGTTTTGACACATTCAGAGGTGTCACAGAGGGAGAAGAACAGGTGTCAGTCAGTTAGGGTCATCACCACCATCACCATTATTGTTATGATGGTACTTTTCCTGCTCGTCCCATTGTGTAAAAACTCAAGGTCAAGTCCTTACGTGTGCATTCGAGTCGGTGGCTTGTTGACATAAAAGGTTGTGTCTGAGTACAAACACACAGAGCGAAAGACAATTCAAAAGAATCACACCTACTCTCATACCTCTTTTCTCCCTCCTCTCAAAACCCTCTCATTTCATTCTATCTCACTTTCAATCGCCCCAATTATCTCTTGGCTACGTCCTTCACTTAGCCCCTTACTGGACGTTTTTTTTTAAATAGTCCAGACATGAAAGATCCAGATGCACAACTCTGAAACTGCAGCCTCCTGCTTCAGTGTCTGCGTGGTAAACATGTGATGGGAGCCGGAGCATGTGTCTCCCCCGATAGAAACAGATTATATGTATTCTGCCCTTCCAGCTCACTCAGCTCCTTTAATTAATGGCAGACATGTGAGCTGCAGTTAGTGAGGGTCATTACAGAGCCATTACTTGACACAGTGTAGTCAACGCTGTGGTAGTGATAATAACTGCCGAAATTAAAGTGTCACCGCTGATGAAGCCAGAGTGATATGTTGTGATTAATTATTGTCAAGATGACCCTTTGCCATTAAAGCGATAATTGGAGATAAATATCTTCCCATTATTGGCAGCGTTCCAGTTTTAAAGTCCCAGATCCATTTCCCCCTATAACAATACACTTTCACTACTGAGGAGCAGAGTTAACAGAGCAGAAAACATATTCTTATCCTGTTGAGATGCAGTCAAAACTATCCTGGAACACAAAGATATTGTGGTAATTTCCTCATCACAGTATATTTAGGCTCATGCTTAAGTGTCATGAATATTGATCGTAAATCTGGAATTACAATGACCTTCTGATTCTGAATGGAATATTCACTTATTAAAATAATCAAATATAATAAATAAATTTTTACCTCAAAATCATGTTTCAATGCAGCCAAGATTGTTATTATTATTATTATTATTATTATTATTATTATTATTATTAGTAGTAGTAGTAGTAGTAGTAGTTGTAGTAGTAGTAGTAGTAGTAGTAGTAGAAGAGTAGGAGTAGTGTCAATGGAAATAATTAGGTTATCAATTGTATATGTTGTCATTAATTTGCAACTTTTTGGAAATTTAGCAATTATATTAACATTATATATAGTATATAGTATGTTACAATATATATATATATAATGTATATATATAAGTATATACATATCTTTCAATATCATATTGCATATAATAAGCAGGTGATCTTTTCTTTATACTGTGTATTGATCTATATAATAGGACAAAATGTCAAAAATCATAATCTGAATATTTTGCTTTCTGGTTCTTTATAATTCAGGGTATTTAATTCAAATAGTAAATTTTTCTTCAGTACAATCTGCAGTAAGAACTTTGGATATTTCCCTATCAGTCTGTGTGTATTGTGTGTATGTGTGTATTGTGTGATGACAAGGAAATGAATATGTTGTTCCCAGGTCCAATTTGTATGTGCCATCATATCCTAATTCTCAAATTCAGAATCCATAGTTACCTGTTCAGATGTGATAGTGTTTAACGTTGTGGTCAGCCTCATTAGCTGAAACCAGGCTGGAGAATTGAGAGAGTCTCGGCACCACAGGGGATTTTAAATGAGACACACATATAGAGTCTAGACGTAGATCGATTGTTCTCCGGCGCTTCCACCGAGAAGGAGATGAACCAAAAGTCCACTTGGGGGCACTGCAGCCCCTCGTAAGAGAAACTCTGTGTCTCATGTGTGGCCAAGGTGCTGCTCAGAGTTCACTTGTCTATAAATGCTAATGAAATACAATGACATTTCCTGATCCAGTGAATGTATCTGAAACAAGCCAGCATGAATATAGATGACATCAATACTGCTACTCAAAGGTTCATAAGGCTCATCAAATCACTCCTCTCATCACATAGAGGAAGCTTGTGATGTGTGTGATGATTTGTAAAAGGAAATCAATCTGTTTTGTTTGTCATTATTTGTTTAGTTGTTTACGTGCAGGGGTCTGCAGTGAAAGGAGAGCGGGGGAGTATGTCTTGTTTTTCTCTAATGTCGTGCAACAGGAGTGATGCCATTTTAAATTGCTGCTGCTGGATGGAGTGACTGTTTAAAGCAAAAATTAGAAGCCAAGGTTTCATTTGCACTGATGGAACAAACATCAGGGTTGAATAGCTCGTCTTATTAAATACACGGCGTGCACGTCGGGAGGTAATGAAGACGGAATGAGAATAAAACAAGAGGCGCAGTAATGGAGGGACAAGTGGATCTACACCCTCCACCTCTTATTGACCACTTAATGCAAGGCTTTGTATATTAAGACCCCACTTTAATTGGCATTTAAAACATGAATTGCACGTAAATCTCAAACGAATGCAATTGTGTTTCATAATGCAGGGTGTCAGCTTTGTTTAAAGACGGCTATCTAAATTTGGAGCTCCTCATAGGTCCCGGCGCTCTCAGGTAATAGCACCCTTTGAACACAGAATATTAATGTTGTGATACAAGCGCACATAGGAAGCTGCAGAACCAGACTGATGTGGGTAAGTAATTATATTTATCTCTAACGGGGGATCGCCAAGCTAATTTCTGTTTAGGCCCTTTTAGTGCTGTGGTACTTTATTCCTCCTAGTGGCCATTCTCACCATCAATCACTGAGATCAAATCAAGTAAGTAACTGCCTCCGTTACCAGGGACACAAGCTATTTGAACACAAATGGACTTAAAATCTCAGACAAAGAAGACAACCACATTTGGACTCTTAAATCCAGAGTTAGTCGATGAATAGTGCCACCCTTTCTTTTATAATGTATCTTGTGTGCATGTGCAGGAACTTCATGGAGTATCTGCATATTCGTCCTCTGCCTTCTGCTGCTCGTGTCGCAGAGCTCACTGTACGTGGCTGCGATCTGAATTGATTATGGGTGAAGCAGGTATGTGTTTGTCTCAGGCGTCATCCTCGTGAACACGCCAGTGACCTCCATCTGCCTCCGTCACGCATTAGAAACTAATTTGACGTTGCCCGTTTCACGCCTCCTCTCCGCTCCCCCACTCCCCCAGGCTGCCTCCCCTCGTTCCGCCTTCCGAGCAAAGCTGTTGTTTTCACTGCTGAAAGTGCAGAGAGAAAAAGTGACAAAATACCTTTTTTTTTATAGGTTTAAAAAAGAAAAAGTTTGAGGAAGAAAGCTGTCTCGAACTGCTGCGTCAGCAACATCACCTCGACACTCAACCAACTCTCCTGTCTCTCAAGACGACAACAAAGCCTGATAGCTGGGAGACCTGGCTACAGAGCTCAGCTGCCTGGGTGGAGAGGTATAGAAAACCCCTGAATAGAGATTTTGATTACCAGCTGTTACTGTAATATTTTAACCATCCAAGGTTGATTTCCTACAAGCTTTGAGATTGTGAAAACAATGTGTTATGCTCCTCTAGAGGCCACAGGTTTGTTTGGTGTGTTATAAGATAAATGTGTTTTATCCGCAATGCCAAGGAGAAGTATAACACTAATCCCTAGGTGTCACGGTGATGTCTGTATTTGGTGGAGCTGCGAAAATCATGTTAGCTACGATCAGATGGTTCATTGCAACATCACGTTTACAGAGCAGGTATGATTTGGCTTTCTAACATGCTTTGGTGTTTTAGAGATGAGAAAAAGACACTAGAGAAAGGTCAAATTTAATAAGCAATGGGTTGACTCTTGAAATAATTATGTAAAGCCTTGTAACTTTACCTTTTTTTTTACATTTCCCAATAATTTGTTTGCTCAAAATCAAATTTCCTATGGTCAAGATTCATCTAGCAGCTTGTCGACCTGGTTCCGGGCTGAAAACTAAGCATATAAGCATTTTCCGAAATGTCGATTGAGAAAATGCATGGGAAATGTACTTCTGGAACCAGAGCTATTCTAAGTGTCATATATCCTGTCCAGTTGCAGGAACTCCATCAGGACTTTAGCTCCCACCCGGACGCGTTTGTAAGTAGGCACTGCACTTGTATGGAGGATTCAAGAAAAGCAGCACACCCTGATCTGTAGCCCCTCACAGTGGAAGCACATGAGAGCCATTTCAGAGACACACAGCACTTGAGAGAAAAGCAGGCGGAGGCTAAAGTTGAGGAAGGGGTTGAAGCCGATGATGTGCCTGACTAAAGAGAACAGGCAGAGAAAATGATGACGTTTAAACCCACTTTGAAGCTTGAAACTGGTAAATAAATGATGTGCTCAAGACAACTGGAGAAATGGCTGCAGCTCCTACACCTGCGGCTCTGTGCTTAAATATTCATTTCCTGCCATAGTAACACACACTTGAGTGCATGTATAGAGCTCAGAAGAGTCAGCGCGCGGGTGTGTTAAAGCGACGCACATTGAATTTGGAAAATGGGTGTGCTGAGAGACGCCGCCGTCTTCAAGTGGGAGAGGAGAAGAGAATTTGGGATTTATTTTCCTTCAAAAAATCCTCAAGAACTCCCTCATCAGCGGACAACAGACACGAGAGCCCTCCCTGCCTTTCATCCGCTCCTTTACTGTTCTTTCATCCCAGCAATGTTCATAATGGCGCTAAGATTAGTGCTGGATGTGTTAACTAAACTTCTCATTTGGCAAAGCGGGAGGGTGAGGACACACTTGTTTGGGAGAATTACTGCAGGAAGAGAGAAAAAACGAAGGAGAGCTGTCAATGCGGAGGTTGTGAAGATGAAAGGGGAACTAATTCCGAAAGGAATTTCAATAACATTTTTAGTTGAAGCTGAACCAGTAAGTACGTCATTGTACACAATCCCAAACAAAGACAGTCTGAGCAGCATATGTTCCTGCTCTTAACAGTGCTCTGCAGTTTGGATAATTACACCTCAATTTACCGACATTCTATGGTAAATTAAACATCACAGATCATCCTGGCGTAGTAAATCTGACAGTTAAGAATAAATGTTTGACTTCCACCGATTTTTTATACGTCTCCCCTCCATTCTTCATCCCTGTCTGCTGATTAATCATTCTATCTGACTGCTCATTAGACCCTCTCTTTTAAAACTACTTGACCTTGTATTGACTTTTTCTCTCCCCCCTCTCGTCTCTTCATTTCTCCTCTCTTTCTCCACTTTGCCTCCTCACTCGGTCGCATCATTTCCTCAGCAGTGTATGCTTCAGACAGTCCTTCGGGGGCTTCTCTCTTCGGCCCGCCTGAGTACCAGATATTTCAGCACCTTGATTTCAGAGTAATTACATAAGGATAAATGATGACTCTCCCTGAATGCACTTCTCCTCTTCTGTCAACCCATCAGGAACATGACCCAGGGGCACAGCAATCACTCACTTCTCCTCTGCAGGAGGGAGTTTGATTCTCCCAAAAGTTTATACGTGGAGACAAAAAGACTTTTTCTCCCCCTCCACCTTGATTTCAGAGTAATTATATAAGAATAACTCTCCCTGAGTGCATTCCCCCTTCTTCCTGTCAGGCTGACAGGAACAGGACCTGGGGCACAGCAATCACTTTCTGCTGCTTTTCTGCAAGAGGCAGTTACAATCCTCCAAAAGTTTACATGCTACTTTTTTTTTAAGCGTTTAACTTTCTGAATCTTTACTTATACAGGGGTTGTGCAGCTTTGGTTGAGCATGCCTGCTATTTTCAGCACCATACTGTGTCACATTCATACATTGATATAGATTCCCACCGGGGAGTTGCCAAGGGCAACCGCATTCAGCTGTTTGCCACACTGCAGCTTCACCGGAACAACTGGGGATTGCTCATAGGTACTTCAGTAATGGCCGTAGTGGGACAGCTCATTTACACTTGACCCAGTTTTTCTACTGCTCCTCAGTTTTAATCCTAAAGTCTAAAACACTAAGTTTGAACTTATCTCATAATAATTGCAAGGTTCTATGAGCGGTAGAAAAATGAGGTTACAGATCTAATCAGATCTGGTCTGTGTGTGAACAGTTGAATATTAAGCGAGGGGTTTTCATGCCACTCTTTTGACTTGAGGGTGAGCGTGATTCCTTACCCCTCTCCAGAGAACCTTCTGCTCTTGAAGGCCAAGGGCTATGTGAAGAATATCTGTGAAGAGCATCAAAATCCAGCCTGATCTTATGTTTGATACCCAGCAGGTTAACAATAACAAGTTGAGATTCAGGGCAGGTCTCTATTTGGTCCACGCGAGGTGGAAAAACAGAGTGGACTCTGAGCATTTGCAATGAATTTGAAAAACAAACAAAGAACAGGCTTTGACTTTGTAACATTTCCTCTGAGGGACACATCCAAGCTCACCGGGGGCAGGAGCCCACTGCTGCCCCGGCAGAAGGCCTCACACCGGGGCCTTGATTTAATCACTGCCCAGCAAGGGGAGAGGCCAAGCAGGCAACAAAGCTGCCCTCCAGCCTTCCATCCCCCTGCCACTGGTGCTCCCCGTGGACTGACCCAGGGAGGCCGTCCCTCACCCTCCACCCTCCACCTGCTTTATCTGAAGATGAGAGGAACCGGGTGTGAGGGGAGGGAACGGCGGAGAGGAGGGAGAGGAAGATGAAACCCCAGTTGTTCTCTTTGAACTGTTAATCAGGGTGTTTAAAGCTGACCTTGCCCCCTGTCTCTGTTCCTGTGTTCGGCTCATCATGATTAGTCATTTTATGTACCCCCAAATAAATAGGTCCAGATGGGGGATCACTGTGATACCTTCCTCAGTCCCAGTCAAACACGTACTAAATCTAATTTTCTCCCCAATGACAAAATAATAAATAACCAGGTGAGAACTGCACACGAGTCATTAGTCCTCAACGTTCAATAATCCACACCTTCACTTATTAGCTATCTCATCAATAATCTATAAATAAGGCTGGGATTGTTCTGTTGCTGTGGCTCCCTGGTCGACAATGAGTCAGCCGTTTAAAATTGGCCCTGTAGACACCTGGCAATAAAACCTCTCATTTACAGCCGCTCGACATCATCCAAGTGGCTGTAAAAGCAAAGCTTATTGTGGAATCACAGGGACCGGACCAGCTGATCAATATTCAAGGAGGTCAGGGACATGTAGTGTGAGCGAAAATGCCTCCCTGTACTCAGTGAAAACAGCCGAACTAAACTTCGCAGAGAAAAAAACCTAAATCTCTTAAATAGCTCAACATTTTTTGAAGGTTGTGTCAGATGAAAAATGAATCAAATAACCACAGAAATCTTCTTCTATAATAGTTTAGATATATTCCTTCGATGTTTAACTAATCATGACAGGATATGGTATCAAAACAATGATTTCACTGCTTTAAAGCTTAACTGAGATACATTTTCAAGGATGCTCTCTCTCTAAGGGACAGTAACTATACTTTCAAAAAATAAACCGACTGAAGACACCTTTTCTAAACATAGAGTATAACCTAAAGTCCAAACCCATATATACTCTGCTGATCCATTATGATTCTTGCACTGCTGCACTGACACAATGATCAGATTTTTGTAGCACAGAGAAAGTCATTAACATTGCTCAAATCATTTCAGCAATATTTCACCACTCGTGCTAAAGGTGTGAGGTCGTATACTTCCATTCTGAAGAGCATTTTTGAAGAGATCCATTTTTGGCTGTGAAACACAGGCTTGTAGTGTGGTTTGAACCCCAAAAAAAAGGGGAAAAAATGAATGATTTAACTGGCTTAGTGTGAACATGTGTTCTGAGATGCACTCCCATGTGAGGTGTGAAGTGTAATAAATGTCTACAGGATCTTGATCCAGTTTGGATAAATGTGCACAGAGGATGCTCGGTCTGAACAAATCTACAGAGAGCGCACGGCCAGGGAACCTGAAGGTGTGCATGATGAGATGGAGGAGAGTAGGGTAGCAGGGGATCAATCAATCACTCCTGTTGGTTTATATTGACTTTGCGGTCCCACCAGGCTACCACGGTCAATTTGCTCTCAGGCATTTTGCGTGGGTCGATGAAGGAGCGTGCCTGGCTTAACACTCACCTTTTACAGGGATATGTGAGTGTGTTTCTGTCTAATAAAGAAGGGGCAACAAATTAAAGGAAAAACCTGAATAAACAAGTGGAGTAACATAAATCTACGTGAAGTGCATGGTACAGTTAAGCAATTAACATCCATTCAGGGCATACATTAAAAGGTTGGGCAGTTCGAAGTGAAACCGACTCTGTATCACTGGAGGGTTTGTCATTGGGGTGGGACAGGTGCATGTCTGTTTTTTTAAGTTTTTTAAGTTTGGTTTGGTCCACTGCCCATCCTACACACACACACACACACACACACACACACACACACACACACACACACACACACACACACACACACACACCCACATCCACAATCTAACACAAGTCTATATGCATTATACACAACAAGAGATTTGACATCAAATAGAATTCCAACAAATATCTAAATACAAAAGGTTATAATAACAAGCAATCGATTAAATCACAGCAAGAAACAATTAAAGAAAGAGATGTTCAATAATTGAATATGGCCTCTGAATTACGTTATGGATATTTAGATGGTGCTTGATTGTGTCAGTTTGTGTAATTGAAGGATACATCAGTAGTAGTTTATTCCATTCATGCATGAGTGTGTATGTGGCGTGTGTGCATTAATGGGCATGTGGAAATCTGCAGTACTAGGAAGAAAATGATTGTAGGACTAGTATCATTTTTTTTTAACCCAAGTGGTCATCAATCATCTAAATGATGTGATACCACGAGCGTGCAGTGACAGGCTCTGAGTGATGGATGATTGACAGATGATGATTACCTGAGCTGAGGGGTGTTTCTGGTCCGGAGGGTGAACCTCTCCGGGGCTTTTACCTGCTTGGTTCTCCAGATGACCGGAGAGAGAGGGAGAGGAAAACATACATTTACACTAAATGAATCAAAACAAGCTGTCAAAAAGATCAACTGTTTTGATGACCCCTTGGTGAGACAGTGGGAAGCAACAACATTTGCTGCTATTATCAGATCACATCATTAACTCTCTCATTGCCTCCGCCAGAGAGTTTATGTTTGCACCCTTGTCTGTTTGTTTATTGGTTTGTTGGTTTCTCTGCAGGATTAAACCTGATTCCTGATGGGGCAGATCCCTATAAAGAGGCTGATCCAGGAAGTTGTCTTTAATATTGCAATATTTGAGAAATTTTCATAGATTTCTCATGAGAGTATCCTTAGGACTGACATCTATGAGTGTGTGCTATCAATTTAGTGCAGATCCAAATAAATATACAGGATTTAATTATATTTCTTATATGGCTATTCATCCATCCATCCATCCCTTTGAGATCATTTGACATTGGGCGAGAGGCGGGGTACACCCTGGGCAGGTCGCGAGCATAAAACAGGACACACGGAGACAAACAACTATTCCCAAATACATTCACACACATGAAAAGGGGAAAAGTCAAGTCTATAATTAACCTAACCCCAATCTGCATGTCCTCAGACACTAGGAGGAACCCAGAGAAAATCCATACAGCCACAGGGAGAACAAACTTCAGACAACCAAACAAACCAATAACCTTCTTCATGTGAGGTGAGTGCTATCCTTCATGTCTTTACAGACAGAATTTATCTTTAAATTTACTGGCAGAAAAAGTATCTATCAGTAGATTTGTGAAAAGATGTTTGCTTTAAACGTTAATTAGGTGAATTCTTATAATTTACAGACATTTCATCACTTTCATCAGTCATCAGTTTTCTCAGGAGTACACCTTAACAGCTTTCTGTAAAGTCTATCAGTCATTTCAGAGCTCAGACAATCCATTTTAAAGTGACAAAACATCTTCTGTTCTCAGGATCCAAAGGCAGCCGCGCAGCAAAAGTCACTGGCAAGTGGCATCACTTGAAAAAGGCAGAGTAAAGGTTCGTCTTACAGGAGTGACTTCATGCTCTGTAATATGTGTTTTTTTCCACCTGAGCTTTTCTGACCCTTGTTTTATTAAGAGTCTTAGAGGCGCAAGAGGAGACAACGTTTCTTTGAGCCGGCACAGCCACTCGATAGGCTGAAAACAAGAGCAGAGATTGAGTTGATTTGAGCAGCAGCAGGTGGACTGTCCAAAAAAGTGAAAAGGCTTTCAACCTGACAGGTTATTGATTGACTCGAACTTCCCAAAAGGACACTGGCACTCTTTTAAAGGGAGGAGCGGATGCTACTCGTTCAAGAAGCCCTTCCTCTGTTCTGCTCCCTCTTTCCACTAAGCACTTTGACCTTGTTTAAAAACTTGATAGCATTCGAGACAGATAAGCATAAATGGAATGATCTCAAATTATGAACATTTAATGACATTTAATGTACACTTTGGTAACAGATGGCCGAGAACTCTGACTCTTACTCTCTGCTCCAGAGATCCTGTCAAGAGATGAGAGAAACTTTTCCCAGTTTGATAGACTAGTGCAGTGCCTGTTCTAAACCTGTCTGTTTGGAACGGGCTGTCTGTTTGGCCTGTGGTGGTGCTGGTTGCAGCTTTTTTACTGAAACTATAAAAATGACCTGCAGTAGCAAGTAAAGCCCTGCTGCTGGATGACAGAACCCTGAAGCTGCAGCACCACAGCTGCACACAGAGCTGTTCACCTGTTTGCTCAAAGTTCTGTCAATCTCAACTCAGTATAAAGATGAGCTGACCAGTTAAAGGGCCAGTGTGTAGGATTTAGAGGGATCTTAAATCGTAATGCAATACAATATGCTTAACTATCTCGTCATTAGTTTGTAATCACCAGAAACTAAGAATCATTGTGTTTATTTGACCTTATAGAAACCTGTTTACATCTACGTGGGGAGCAGGTCCAGTCTGCCATGTGAGAGCTTGAAAATAGCCGGTGTGGCCAGGTGTATTCATCTGGTTCAAATATGAGACTTTACCAATTGTTGCTGTACCTTTAACTGCCATTAAGCTAAGATAACGCTCCCCACTAATTGCCATTCACTTATTATCATTATTACTTGATTATCTTTGTCATGAAATGTCATCGTTTCCAGCATCAACTTCTACCGTTCAATTTTAATGAAAAGATTCATTCGATTAATTCAAAATACTTTGCTTAGGTTACTCATCTCTGACAAGGTTATCTACCACACCGCTCTAATATAATGCATTTGGCGCTGCAGACATAACATCAGATACATCTTTTAAAAAACTTATCATCCATCATTTCAAACATACTGACAGTGTTCAAATGGAGAAGGACAAATTTGTTTTTATCCTCTGATGAAAGAGGTAAATTATTTAATCTTTCCACTGACATTCAGGATTAAAGATATGCAATATTTAGCAGAGATATTTGTCAGCAGATAATTATTATACATGCACATGTATTGAATTATGTTATAGTAATTTACCTTAAAATTCTGCTTCACTAAAGTTATGTGACATCTCACTATGCTTTGCTTTACTACATGCACAAATAGGAGATTTGTGTGCTCCTTCACAAATTTCAGTTACATGTACACACAACATTCCAAAAGCTACTGCACACAAACCCTTTTCACATATGCACACAATATATCTACACCTGCAATACTTTGTCACACATTTGCAAGCTTATACGTGTGAGATAAAACTTGAGAGTTGATACACAACTTCAGGGAGTGAAATTATTTGTGAACATCATTCCACAAGCTCAAAGATTTAATGACCTTTACTTGACTCCGTACATAGTGTGAGTCTATTCAAATTCTATTACTACCTTTTCCTACAGTCTCCACTCAGTTTTCACAAATCAATTTTCCTTCTGGCATCTTTCAATTAATCTGAATACAATGTAATTATGTGTGTGTGTGTGTGTGTGTGTGTGTGTGTGTGTTTGTGTGTGTGTGTGTGTGTGTGTGTTTGTGTTCGTTTGTCTCCGTGTTTTTGTGATATTAGAAAAAATGAAAACATTTTCAATTTCTAGTTTCTGGAAGATGAATAAGAATATGTGAATATGTGAAGCCTGTGAAGAGCCTACAAACTTTATACTGAAAAGCATCTAGCCTTTTTGAAATTGTGGGTTTAACATTATTATAACACAAAAGTAATATGAAGTTAGAACTTTTCAAAGCTGTAAGTCTGTTTCAAATCATTCAACCAACAGAGAACATGCAAACTCCACAAGGATTCCAGTTGTTTGGGGTTCGAGCCGGGAACCTTCTTGCTGGTAGGGGACATTGCTAACCACTTTACCACTGTGCCCAAAGGAGAAGCCATTAAAAGTAACAAGGTGGTTTGGAATAGCAACTCCTCAGGTTGTCATACCTAGACAGTAAATATGAATGCCATGTTTATATTTTTTTCTTCTCGCTGCACAACTTTAAGTAGCCGCTGCCATGTCCACTCACACACTCTGAATCCTGACACGCTGTCAGGTAGAGTCCCAGTGGTGCTGGTGAGAAAGGAAGCACGACAGTAGAAGGAGAGGCCCGAGAACAGAGCAATATATAATCTGAATAACAAATGGGAGAAATCTTTCAGGGACCCGAGCAGCCTATTGACACAAGTCCCAGAACACGGAGGTACTCTCGAGATGTAGGCCTCAGCAGAAGTCCCAGCTCTTGTTTATTATTGTGCTACAGTATTTTATTAAACCAGCAATTTCTTACAGAGCTTGATTTTTGAGCTGGAGAGTCGACCGCTTTAAGTCAGAAAGGTCAGCCTTGTCTTTAGCCGATGATTAATGGGGCCGTTTATTTTCTGAGCAGCTAACAACATCAAGAAAACTGCAAAGTATTGGATTATATTATGTGAAGCACTGCAGGTATAAAACTAAACACATGTTCTTTTGTTATAATGTCGTTTTTAGGGTGGGATGGAGGAGGGTGCGAGTACTGGCTTGTTTTTACTGCAGGTGTGAAACGCAAAAACATTTGTAAATTCCTCGGTTGAAAATCCTGATGAGACATAAAAGCCTGGTTTTAAAATGAGGGTTTTATAGAAAGAGCATCAAAGACGGCTGTGTGTCTGTTGATGGGCTGCATGCAGTGGTAAATGTGCCTGTGTTAGCATACTTTATAAGTATCCTTTTTGATCGCTCATTAAACACATCCATCTCCTCTGATTAGAGCTTTGTGTGGCAGACGTGCACACAACAACACACGCATGAATATGCACTCACACACATACGTGGAGGATTCGTTCCAAGAAAAACATATCCTCGCTCAACTTATCTCACAACTCATCCATAATCAAAACTGACACTCTTTGCCTCTGCCTGCCCCCCCTCCCCTCCTCCTCGCCTTCCCACCTACCCACCTTCGGCTCTCACATCCCAAAATACCAGGCTGCTGAACACTAGACTCTCGCTGTAGGCCCCGGGCCAATTAGTGTGGTGTTGCAGCATTGTTATCTGCCTGTCATGGTGGGTTTCTCCTGTTCGCTCTCTGTTTGTGGCAACACAATCTGCCGCTGCTGCTGAGGCTCAGGCTGCTGCTGCCGCTGCTGCTGCTGCTGCTGGTGCTGGTGGACAACAGGCAGCTTGAGACCCGGAGAAGAAATGGATGGGAGGAGGGGAGAAGGGGGCGTTTGAGGACTGGGAAGAATCATCCTATTTATCAAAGGGTGACTCGGAAATGTTTTTGACTAATAATGTGCAAAATATCCAGTCATGCTTTCTTCCTTCTGAAGGCAGACGCATAATGAGAAGACACAGCGCTCTCTGTCACCATCACTTTATTCAGGATAGATATTCATCCTTCTATGAGATGAGGGATGAGGAATATGAGGAGGAAGAGAGGTGGGTTGTGGACTGACTCATTTTTAGTGGGAGCTTCATGTATACAGTGCGCCCTGCGTGCACAAAGATTGTGTGTTTAGTGGTGTATAACCAGGACAGTAGAGATTAAAAATGGTTATAAAATGTTTACATCAGTTACTCTATGGTTGTATGGATGGAAAAATGAACCAATCAGTCACTACTGAAAACCAGAAACTATTTTAAGTTAAAGAATGTGAAAAATGTATAATCCACATGTAAACTCAGTCTAAAACAGGGGAGGCATGTCCAGTGTGTAGTCAAGTGAGTCTTGATTGGAAACACGAAAGAACGTTTGTTTCTTTTTACACTAAAAGCCATGTACTACTAATGGCATAAAAAATCCCACTCGCCGAGAGTAATTTCCTTTCATACAGGGAGTCACAAAATAATCTTAAAGTGATAGAATTACATAAAATTGATTGATAGCTCACGGACAAACACAATTTATGCACACACAACCTGCGAGGACCTCTTACGAGGCTCTGGACACAAGGCCTCCGCTGTGCAGCACATAACACAAGTTTTTACTGATACTGATAATAAAAGTGTAACAGAGATGTGTGGTTATGTTCTAATAGAGTAATATAACATGCCATGCTGCAGTCAGGTAAGTTCCTTAGGGTGGACAAAAATACTGTCTGAAACCCACACACTGTCGCCTCTGATCAGGGGAGATGACATTAAAAATGAGAACATGACTTCATCTATAATTAATACATGTATATATATATCATAGTTGCTACACATGACTTCACTTTCAGCCCACTTTTCCTCCTCTGTGCTTCTATTACGGTCGCAGTATATTTTATCCAAGGGCAGGGGGAGGGCAAGAGCAAAATTAAAGGCAAGACTGCTCACTTCTCGATGGCAATAATGTGCAAGACTTTTTATCTTTTGTTTCTGTAAATTATTACTCACAGGAAATTTTTGCTTTCGGATAAATCTCAGGGTTTAATGACATGAAGAGAGGAAGAAAAAAGAGGCCAACAAATTCTCACAAATGTAATTCTGCAAAAACTAAAAGCAAGTGCGAGTCCAACAGCTCTCCCTTGAACTTTACTTGGTTGAGAAAAATGTATGCTGCTTAAATTTCACGCCCATTCTTTTGTGCAACATGCACAGACGGCAGAGAAGAAGAATACTGATGAAAATGGATCAGTGCTCGGGATCTGATGTAACCATCTGTTATGGTATTAAGGACAAGCGACTAAGGAGCAAACTTTGTTTCAAGTGTGGAGACGGGTTGATAAACGAGAGCTGGGACTTGGTGTTGTCGCTGGTCTGATCAAGCTCGTACCTCCTACTCACTTTTATCTTTCTATATTTTTGTTTTCCTTTTTTATTTAAGCACAGCCCACACAAATTCCCAGAGACAAGAGCCCCGCTTCTTAACACCCGCCATCATCGCTGATCAGACTCGTAATCATCTACAGCAGAGGCTGACATTAATCAGACTCCCACAGGACCAATCCGATTTGCCGTGGGACAGGAGCAATCCTGCGTTGCGTGGTTGGGAGTTGGATGAGACGAGGCTAAGTCTGAGTCTGGAGAGTTGATCCAATTTGGAGAAAACTTACAATATGCATGCAATTATATGTAATATTTGTTTATATATCACTCACAGCTTAAGTGAAGCATAGGGCTAGGATAGCATATACAAAGATGACATGAACAGTGGCTACAAAAGTGAAGCCAAAGCATCCTTCATGGGAGTGGTTGGTACATGTACCAAACTATAAAGACAAAGCACATGTTACATACAGTTTTCTTAGGTAGTTCTCAAAGTACTGTTGTTTGCTTAATTGCAAATTTCCAGGTATGTTTAGTTTTAATTAGGTATTTGATGCTATAGAAACTGAGTTTTGTTGTCATGACAGATAACTAAGACTGACTCTGGATTGGTCTGACACGTGTATCAGCGGGAAACCTTGCTATCGCGGCTCCATCGCCACTGCAAAGACTGTTGGCTAAAATTGCGCCAGATGGCAGGTTCGGAATCCAGGATAATTCGGCTTCATTTATGGATAGTGGAAGGAAGTGGAAACATGTCAGCAATCTTCATATACTTATGTAGGATTATTTGATTGATGTGTGTTTTAAATATTTTGAAGACAACAGGTATTTTCATGACTTGCAGCCTGATACTGCAGTTCCAAAGAAGAACACACACCTACAATCCTACTTTCATGAATTTCACCGTCCATATAGAAACAAGCTTTAACTAGACTAGCATCAATGTGTTTTTAAAAAGACAGATCTTTCATCAAAATCCATTTTTAGCATATCTAGACTGTATCCACATTGATATTGGAAAGTACAAATGAAATGCATGTGCCTTTCAAATCCACAAAAGTTATACTCTGCCCTCATCTTCCATTCCTCTCATGGCAGAGTGGGTCCTAGCAGGTAAACAGACGGCCGAGTGTTGGACTGTAATTCAGATTCAGACCTCAGACTCCTGCTGACACTCTGGGACTGCAAGCTGCTTTCATTTGTCCGCTTGAATCCTCTCGTCCCTGTTCTCCCTCAGCTGTCTGAACACACACCTTCTTAATGAGGAATTCAGCCCGAGTTTCAAGTCTAACCCCGGGTTCCTGTTTCCTACTGTCCCCTATTTTGACTAATGGCCATAGAAGCTTGTTTGTGTTGATTCCTTTTGGTTTCCAATCAGGAAGACGCGAGTTGATGGATGTGATGTCCTCTGTCACATTTGTCATTGGGGTATGTGTAAGTATTTTACATGACCTCCTTAGCATTTTGTCTTACACCATGGTTTTTATGTGGCACATGTGTGCTCCTTCTTTATTATCTGTTTCAAATCATCCTCCTTGGTAAAAATTATTGTGAACTTACAATAAATTTCTCGAGGATATAAGCTTTTAGCCAAAGTTCAGGCAGGGGACCATTATATTCGCATATCCTCATGATGCATGGTCTTCACCTCTGACACCCTGACCACAATAATGCAGACATTTTGCAAAATAAATGTTTCCCTCTGCGTTTCGGCCTCCTGTCCACATGCAAAAGACTTTATAAAATACACAAATTTAGATTTTTACCAACTTCTTCCACAGTGTGTATTTTCAATCATCTGTATCCATTTGTACACGTGAAATTGAGCATTTGTGAAACTTCACGGCTTACATCATGCAAGTCAACTATTGCTTTGTGTTAAGAACATGCTCCATAAACAATTTGTCTATTGTTATCAGTCCCAACAGTAACAGATTTCTCTTTACCATCAGCTCCTGGCAGGTTGAAACACTGCAAAGCCTTGTGGATATTTCAGCGTGCGGCTGAAGTTTTGGCACGGAGGTAAACCATAGTCCAATAATGAATCTGGAATTACTGTGCTCTTTCAGGTAATACGTCTGTTTCCCTGCTCAATTATCAGGGCCTGTGCAACAAGGGAACCTTCTTTGGCACACGCTGTTGCTCCCCTCAGGTGATGTATTTGTTCTACGACTTCTTTGAGGGGGTTGTTTGCTCCACACAGATGGGCTTGTGTGCTCTGTGTGCCGGTGTTGTTGCTTTTGCTCCACAACAGCCCAGTTTGATGAACTGTTCCCGAAGGGCTCATTGTGCCTGGGAAGAGCGCTAAATTGCAGCTCAGTCCAGTTTGATTTTGTGCTAAAGGAATTCTTTGACTAAGGTTGAGCCAAAGTCAACAAAAAAAAACTTTACTTCGCTGTGTGTGGGAGAAAATGGAGGAGTGTTCCGCTTATTTTAAAGCAGAGGAGTAAGAGACCCATGAATAGTAGTAAGCCTCATTACTTTGGTAAATGGGTAAATGCCCCATGGCCTGTACCACCTACAGTATGCCAGCTGCAGGAGCAAATTGGTCTCCAGGGATTCAGAGACAGCTGTGAGTGTGTGTGTGTGTGTGTGAGGGTGTGTGTGTGTGTGCGTGTGTGTGTGTGTGTGTGTGTGTGTGTTTGTGTTTATGTGTGTCAGATAGAGTGAGCGAAATAACGATTGGCAGCAAAGCAACGACAAAAAACTAAAGTCACACACATTCATTAACTTGATAATGACAAAGCAAAAGAACACTGTGTGAGTCATTTTTTTCTCTGGTCCTCTTTGATTCAGGAGCTCTGAACAAAAATCTGAAAATCTTCTTTACTTTTAAAACGTCTTTGAAATCCATCAAACTTTCTGCAGCATTGCCGGGAACACTTTTGGGGGCGGCTGTAATTGTGCTCAACTGCATTAATTGCAATGCTGAGTTAGTCAGTGTGGCGTCTGCATCACAGGCTGTAAGATATTCTGGGTCATTAAATAGTTTGCTGGTTTCACTCTTGTAAACTTTATTTTCTTCCTTCCTACAGAAACAATTCAGTTCAGCATTATTTGTGTGGCACAAAATCACATAACACATTATCTCAAAATGCTTGAGGTTGAGACTTCACACTATTATAGAGAGAAGCCAGGAAACCAGGAGATGCTTGCAACTCACTGGTTGTGATGGTAATAATAACAGTAATACTATTAGGGCTAGATGAAATAATGTTACTAATAATAACAGCAGCAGTGATAGCAGCCCCAATTAATAATCAATCAATCTTTATGATCAGATTTTGTATGTGAATATACATAAATCTGTCAATATTCTGGGGGCCGAGCAAAATGTCGTCTGGACCTAAAAAATCTTGAAAAAGCATTAATATTTGTGTTTTGTATGGAGGAACTTTTAATTCCTGTGGACTCATCCGATTGTAAACAGTGTACAGCGGTTTCCTGGCCATGATATCCACTCTCTAAACCCACAAGTGTTGCCCCCTGAGACTGATTCTTCATCAGACACTGGGCTCGGAGATTGTACAACCTTAATTGGCACACAGTGGAATAGAAAAAGCACATTTTGCTTTGCCATCAGTGCATCTATGTGTCATTTGGTTTGATGGAAAAATGCTCTTTGCCTCTTGAAGAGGAACTGGTTAGGTGATAGCCTAAATGCTGCTTTTTATTATTGTAGTAGCTACTGTATCTATGGCAACATCTTTGGCAGCATCACTTGCAGTTGTTGGAAACACAAATGGTCAAAACGTTATACCAATACTGTGGTTCTTCATGTTGATGTCATGTTGACAAACGCTTCATCTTTTGTCTGATCTCTTCACCCACCGATGTTAATTCATGATCAGCTCAGTATTTGCTCCTTTTTGCTTCTCTTTTTCTTCCACAGTCATCTCCGATTCTCCGCCAGCACTCGAGAGTTCACCATCAGGGTCAGGGAGTTCAGTCAGACCCAACACATATTTACAGAGACCAACAAAAGGATTGTGTAAAGAGAGAGTGGGAGACTTTTGGGTATGGTGTGGTTAAGACACCCTTCCCAAGAAAAATCCTTTTCACTCAAGTGAGTCAGACAGATCATACACACAAATACAAAGCAGAGACGAACACGTCTTTGCTTTTGTAAGCGATGGAAGGTGGAGGTAGAAACATAAATACTTTCATGTCTTACACACACACACACAGACACACACACGCAGCCCAGGTAGCCCTCCCCTCCTGTCGTGTGTGTGATGAGTTGAAATGATGCAGAAGGCTGATGCTGTTTAAATGCTGATTTCTTCCTCTTTCAATGAAATGACCTCCCAACGACTTGCTTTTGCAAACTGTACTGTTTCATGAATAATAAATAATGTGTGGAGTTCAAATCAGGCAATAACATGGTTAATTAGAGGCCAACGTCTTATTAAATTATAACTTCTGATGTTTATCTCGACGATGTATCTTTTGATATAACTTTCAGAGTTAATTACGATGATTACGCTTCTTAAATGCTTAATAATCTTCCTGTAATTCACCACAGCCAATTTATATGATGAGGAATTCTATTATCAGGGTCATTATTTTCTTCAGTGGTGATTAAATCTATATCAGCTGTCGGGAATTCCGGATAAATGATGTGTTTATGAACTTAAAACCTTGAACAACAGCATTGACTTCAATACGTTATTGAATAGCTTTTCAATTTGATGCTTCAACTGTATATCTACCCAAATATGTGTCAATGTAGATGCATTAATACAGTCTCTGTATATAGTAAAATAAACAGTTTGCGTGCAGTGATGCAAAAGTTACCAAACACCATTGAATAAAACATTTGGTTGTATAACAGAGATTTCATTTTTATGTATAAAAACAAATACATTCATTTATTTTGTATCTATTTATATTTGTGTCCTTCAGAATTCAATGTAATTTAACATTTAACGCCATAAAACATCTTTGAATTAAAAGTAATTTTCTGCGTTTTCAAATGATTGCTGGAATCTGCAATTGATCAATTCACCACAATGACTGATACGTTTTAGTTTCCCTTTAATTTCTAGTTTGTATTCACCAGTGGCTACACTATTAACAAGTTGTCTCACGCTGAGGTAAAGTAAGTGATCTCTCTCCATTGTCGTCAAAATCGGTTTCACGTCTTCCCGTCACAACAGTTCCAGAATGACTCCTCTCCTCCGTGAGCTATTTCATTACATTAAAACCACCACAGGACTGTGGTGAGGAAACAAATAAAACTCGTCACTTCTCTAAATGAAATACACGGAAATTGAATAAAGGACATGAAAACGTCTCTCTGACCACAGCATGGGAGAGAGTGTGTACCAGGATGCAGGACAATTTGTTACTTATTGGCTTAAATTATTCATGAAGTAAAGGTATTTTATTTGGAGCTGCTTAAATAGAAAACATGTGGAAAACCCATGAATGGGATTAATTAATCCGCATATTATAATTAGAAAAAGAAAAATGTTGCTGATGAAAGACAAATAGATTAATTTCAATTTTTTCATTCAGTTCTTCTCTACCTGTTTGGTTGTGTACTGTTCGTCACCAGAGCTGAAACAATTGATGCAACAATTATGACACTCAGTAAAACTTACACCTCAACCAAGCTCCTCCAGTCCTCTTGAACTCTGCTGCAAAAAATGTCACACAACCAAAGACATAAGTTCCCTAAAAATGTGCCAGATTCTTTAATATCATTCCCTTGTAAAACTGTAAAAATGTTGAAAAAGCAATGTTTAAAAAAGCCCCTGAGGAATTTAAATGCAGTTTGACCCATACTGCATCCCTCCAGCTAGGCTGTCGAAACCTGGCAGCTTGTTTTTCTTGTTATCCTCCTTACAAGCAAATCCTTAGTGGATGTACAGTTTAAAAACCCGGGGAGAATAAAAGTATAACTGTCAAATCTCATGCAAACAACAACCCGTACAGGATACTTTCAGAACAACTGTCTCCCTCATGTCCAGGGAGCTGATTCTGGATCTGTCTTGTTGAGGAGCTGCAGAGACGCAGCACGGTAAGTGGCCATTGAAACCGTTCCGCTCAACTGTGTCCAGAGCCGATCCGCTGATATACTGCGTGATCTGAAGGGTGAAGGTAAGCAACTGTGGTGGTGTTATGTGTTTGTTTTACCGCGAGCTGGAGGGAAATAACGCTCGGTGCATCCTTGTCAAGTTATAAAAGAAGAACAGATGTGAGTGATCTACCTCAGTGAGAGAGCAGGTTTGTCAGGGGGCTGTTATAAAGAATTGTGTTGTCAGGTGTGAGTGTGACTTGAGGTAAGGAGCACTCAGCCAGGTAAAGCCAACGAGTCATTTCGGTCCAAGTGTGCAAATGCAATGTCTGTTTGTGTGTGTGTGTCCACTAGTTTGACCGGATAAGCAAGTGGCTTTTCTGTAACAGGAACAATCATGGCAGGATCAGTACACTCAATGGAAATTAAAGAGCTAATACCCAAAGAACATCAGTCCCATTGCTATGACTCTGGCAGGCATTCAGAAATGTTTGTGTTTTTGTTTGTATGATATTGTTGTGGCCTATTTGGACTCCAGCATAGACTCCAACAACCTGCATTACTACCTTTTTGAAAGTGGAGTTGATGATATTAGAGTGATTATGAATGATCATTTTAATTTGAACTACCTTACACTACTGACGTTAGTTAGGTTTTGTTTCAGTTTTTGCCAGCTGACGAGCTTTTTAGAAATTTGCGACGCCAAGTGGGAAAAATCGGAGCCAACGGAAATCCCCTCACATCCTGCTGGTAATTAGCACGAGGACGCTGACAGGCCCATTTTTCCCCAGTTGGCTGCTCGTATTTATGGTAAATTCAATATGAGACGAACACGATATTAACACCAGAGTGAAGATGTCAACGCAGAAGATCATCTTGTGCCAGGTCTCGTTAATTCCTTTGAGTTGACTTCTTAATGGGTTTTTTTTTAGGCTGTAATCAGCTTCATAACTCCTGAGCACTGTCGTCCCTTTTAAGTTATTGGTACCTTTTTTATTTTATTTTCGTTTCTGGGGATTAAAAAAGTTCCTCCCTGCATCATAATATAAAAGGGAAAAACAGTGATCATGTTTTTATTGAGTTTGCTGAAAAAATTGTCAAGATCTTTAATTGGTATAAACTTCCCTGAGATAAGGACTGATCGCTGCTTTCAGAATTGCACTGGACCTCTACAGAATCTTCTAGAGGGGCTGTTTGTGTGAAGGCAAATGTCTGAGTCAGTTGCTCAGAACATGTTCAAGTGAAATCCTGCAACGGAGGCAAAGGGACAGAAAGATGCTTTTGACCCAGACATTGTTATGTCTGTTCATGCCATGTCTGAAAAAAATATTAATTTAAATTAGTGGATAATAATACAGGTTTGATTTACAGTGTATTGCATGCTTTGTTTTTGGTCCTGTGCACCTCCTAAAACTCGTTGTGTGCAAATACATTTACAAGTGATTGTCACAATGAAAAGTTCCTTTCAAACCAATTTAATGAGACAATGGTGAAAAGGTTTACACACTGAAACGAGTCCAGTTTCAATATGTACCTCACTGAGCACGACCAATAGACCAATCAGGCTATTTAGAGGACAAATATTTGAAAAAACTGGTCAAGTGGCTGGAACGGAGTAATGGTGCCACGTCTCTGCCTACCTCTGCAAATGATGCATTCAGTGTTGATGAGTATTCAGCTGGGTGATTTAACAACATCAGCCTTTGTTACAGGGCATGGTGGCCTCTCTCTCTCTCTTTGCCTGACACACATACACACACCTTTATATTCACAAACACACTTTGCTCGCTGGTCGTCCTTGGTGCGTCTCATAAAGACAGGCTGAGGAGGCCGGGATAGTTTGAGGCAGTAAAAGCAGCCTGTGAAATCGCATGTGAAGTCCCAACAGATGGCTACTATCTGCCACGTCCTCGCTGAATATGACACAAGGAAGGACACGATGAACATGAGCAGCACACTCTGCAGCCCCGCTTCCCTGGATGGGGACATGAAATCTTGTTCAAGACAAGGTTGCATATTGAAAGCTATATTTACCAGCTGCTTATTGTGCTGTAAAGTGGGAAATTTGAATAACGAAAAAAAAATAAAAATAAAGCCAGACCCAGTAGGGGGCAGAATTAGTCCAGAAAACAAAGCTTGAGGAAAGAAGAATGAAATGGATGATGGGGGGGGGGAAACAAAGTACCTCGCTAACAAGCTATTCTTAAGCAAGGCAGGAATGCCACAGCTTCTACACGGTGTATTGATAAGAGCACATATGGATGACGTGAATGGAGCGCTTGTTGCTTCTTATCTCCATGGTAACCTCATATGCTTTCTCCAGACATTCAAAAGCAACTAAAACATAAATAAAAGAATGGGGACGCGAGGAGGGAGCAGATGCGGTCTGTATTGTTCAATGGATCACCAGCCTAATTGTTCCTCTGGAGTGTTACTTCCAAATAAAAAGTGCCAGCATGGAGAAGACGGGGGGAAGGGGATGGCTGAATAGAAACAAGAAGCCCACTTCATTTAATTATTTTTAATGGCTATTCTGTATCCAAATATGCTCAGAGTATCACACATATAACAGTTGTGGAGACAATGAAAGCACCTAGTGGTCCTGTCGTGTTTTCAAGTGCAAGAGGCTTTCAGCAGCCTCAGTGTGACCACATGAGGAGCAGCACTTAAACCCCAGGGCTTCTGAGGCATGCTGGGCAGAGGTTTTAAAGCAAAACAAAGAAAGCACACTATCGCCTCAGAAATGCAAATATAAATACAAAACAATAGATTCAGATAACATTGGAAATTGACACAGATTTATGATGGAAAAAATCCTGGGAAAGCACCTTATTCTGGTTTTAACAAGGGCCACACTGGTGATCAAATCTTTGGTTGGTAAGGAAGGAAATTTTCTTTTATCGTCTTAAAGTGCTGTTTCTTCAAACACATTCTCGTCAATACCATATTCCTCTACCCTTGATGAGTTTACACAATTCTGGCATGTCAATAAAAAACTGAGAGTGGAAAAAAAGCAGAATCAAAACAGAAAACAGAGACAAACAAGTATTTGTGTATCTTTCCAGTTTCCTCCACCGAAGGACTAGGCACAGGGGCATCGCAACAGGCTACAGGCAAACCAGGCAATTGCCTTAGGCCCCTAAAAATGGCGGATTACATTAGCCCATGCAACAACAATTTTGTGAAAACTCCCTAACATTCTACAATCAGTGATGTACAGGAGCCTGCAAACTAACCAGACCCTGTGCCACTCGTAATCTGCCAAAAGCCAAAGTTTTGGTTGAAGACTAGAACGTGTAAAGTCCCGTTCCTACAGGTTGAATAAAAACACTATTGGTAATTAACATCTGACTTGTATCTGCAATAGGAATAGATACAATCAGCGTTCATTGCAGGTCAAATGAACCTGCAATACACACAGGTTTTTATCGGCTCCGGCTCTGATGGAAACATGGCACACAGGCGAGCAGGTTAATTTACCAAGACAGCGAGGTGAGAGAGCGTCTCGGTTTCCGATGCGTTGGTCGTGTCGAACATGACGGATCACGGAAAAAGGGATAAAAAGAAGAGAAACTCCTCTACTGGCAAAAGGGAGGGACTCAATCGCTTTACTAAAATAGATTTACAAAAAAAACCGCGTGCACCTATAATGTTTGTGTGAAACAGGTATACATGTGTGTTTATGATGTGCCTGGGAAGGTGGCATGAGTTTGAGCTTAAATTCAACTACTTTACTATTATTCATCTGTATGCATAATCCACACTTTGCTCATAATTTAGATGATAAAAGTAATAATACAAATTGTTTGAAGATTGGATTGATGGTCAAGTATCATGCTTCCTTTCTGCCAAAGGCCCTTGAAACACTCTTGACAAAGTGAACTCGTGATAACATAAAGGTGAAAGCAGTGATAAAAAAACAAAATAAAATGGTCTACAAGCCAGAGGACGACTGATGCTGGAGAATGCCTTGGAAAGAAAACACAATAGCTGTCCTGGCTGAGATCTTCCTCCTTCTTTTGCTCAGAGAAGCGTCTGAAAAAGTCCACACGCTTTAATGAAATGTTTGTACTCTATATTCATTCATTCATTCATTCATTGGTGTTTAAACGCTATTCTCTCCTTGTGTCTCGTAGAATTACAGGGAAAGACTCCACTGTACCTGTGTTACCTACACGTGTACAATGAAACAGCGTCATGGAGGTCATAGTCTCAAATCTGAAGCCTTGGAAGTGATTAGCTTCCAAATATCAGAGCAGGTTTGACAGGAAGAAGAGAGAGAACCATCCCCTAACACCCCTCCCCTTGAGTAACTAACCACAGGGTTTTTGTAACTCACCAGTTACCAAAAACAAGACAGTGAATCTGCCAACATGTTTTTTTTTATCACAAAATATCATTTGGATTATTTTAACCAACTACATCTGGTCTCATGTGTCATGTGACTTCCCTTACCCCTTTGGAGCTTGGTCTTAACATAAACTGGCCTAAGCATCCACCCTCTGAAGTGTTCTCCTATGTAACTTGGTATTTATAACATTTTGATTAAGGCAAAAACTATTATGGAAAATAATGACGATTGATTCAAACAATATTGAAATTATTATTATTCAACTCTCTTAGTCAATGACTTTTGGAAATATGATGCATTTTTTGAGGTTATAAAAAATCCTTTATTCAACATTTCATTCTCTTGAACTTAAAATGTGATCAATCTGAAGAAACAAATGTAAAACAAATATAAATCAAATAGGCAATAGATAATATATCATATATAGTAAAGAGGCAGTTATTACACAGGGCTGGCAGTGCAAATCTGGTGAAATGGTGATGAGATGGTTTTGTGTAATGCTGCCTAACAATGTTTCCTCTCCCACGAATGCCTAGTGGCATACAGGGCTGATTGGGTATGTCTTCTGCTGGGTAATAGTATCAGTTATTTCTTTATGTCTTTGATGGTTAAATTGGTGGTTGTGTTATACACTGTTGATGACTTGTGAAGAAGTACAGGGGGCTTTTCCTTTTCCCTGTTTTGCGTTCCCTTGTTGTTGGCTCACACCACTTTGTGATTGCATTTCTAATGATTAAACTATTTGGTTGCACCGCCTCATGGTTCATTCACGACCGCAATAAATCTTGCGCAGCATTTGTTGTTGTTCCTCGTCAGACTCCCTGAAAACAAAGTGTCTCCCAACAAGCCGAATTAGCTTTACCTTTCTCATTGACCAGCGGCTCGAGCTGAGCTAAAAGTGCCATAATCACATCAGCACTGTGAATACGTGTTTTATCTTGATTATTCTGTTCTTTAATAAACTGTGGAAGCTAAAATCATAATTAAAATCTCAAATTTGATTAAGTGGAATGTTTTCTTGTGACCATCTTACAAAGACAGGCATCAAAAGACATTGAATAGTTGAGCACCTTTATACAACCGCAAATGCAACTAAAGGACCTTGAGTGCCTTTTAGGAATCAGTTCTATATATAAGTCTGCATATTTTGTGTTTTTATGCAATTGGTGCATTTTTAAGAGATAAGCCTGTGATTATAAAACAGAGGATGTTTTGAGCACAAAAAGTTTCACCATAAATGCAAAAAGTGACACTGACACCTGTGTGTGGAGCTAATGTGTCCAGGAAGGGGCCACAGGGCAGCTTAGAGTGTTTGTCCGAGGGGAATCCACGGAGTAGCTGGAGTGTTACTGACTGAGCTGCTGATCCTGAAGCAAACGGAGACCAAACAAGAGTTTAGACACATGCTTGTTTAGCTGCTGGACCTATCGTACAAATGTAAATACGACACAGAGAAGAGCATCACAGCACAAAGTGAGGCAAACAAGTTCCTTTCTACATTTAAAGATTGTTATATCTTTTTAAAATGTAAAGGTATTAGTGCCAAGTGTAAAACAAACATTTAAAATGTAGAACCTTTGTGCCGAGACGTGTCCAAAATAATTTTTTGTTCTTTTCCTGATGAGCTCACTATATCGTGCCCTATACAGAAGACCCTGTAAGGTATATAAGTGAATGAGTGGGGGATTTTGGACACAGCCACACCCAGGGGTTCCCATGAAGGTACACATCAGGGTACAAGTCATGACCAGATAATCCACATTGACACTTTTATTGCTTTGCTGCATAATTGGCATTGTTGCACTCAAATGTTCCAAGTTAAGTTTAAAAAAAGTTTTTTTGGTGGTGGCGGTAATTAGACCGGTCCTTAAATACAGCTGGTTTGGTGATTTCTTAAAAGGAAGAACAGGTCTGTGGGAGAATTGGTAGGATGAGCAGGAACCGGGGGTCACTAGCAGCCAGCAGAACACACATCAGAGGAGGAGAACAGTGCAGAAACAGGGAAATCAAACCCTCCTACGAGCAGGAAGAAAGCCAGAAGTTACCAGAAGTCTCTAATTCTTAAGGAATGTCTTAAATTGATGGTTGTAAAACACAAACACAAAGTCCATTGGATAATCTGACTATTTATTTTTCACTTGATTTATGCTCCCTTTGAAATTGGCAGACATGACTTAGCTGCACATTAATGGAAAGAAAACATCTTCTCCAATTGTTGCAATCGTTTCCATGGATACTAAATCAATTACTTTTATCCTCTAAATGAAGAATCGCTCTGAATCGGCTGCAGCGATTATCAGAGTGGTGAGGCACCGTTCATTAAGTCACCCTGCCTCTTATTCATGTGGAGTCTAATCACAATGAACAGTTTTACACCACTTGTCCGGATGTAGATAAAATCAGGAGAAGTCGTTTTAATGTGGCGCAGTGAGACGACGCTTTAACAAGAATATTAATTTGAATTTAATGCACCCTCTCTGTGTGGAGAGCTGATCACACTCACTTTCCACCACTCCATCTCTGTCACTCCGAACGCTGTGATCCTCCGCTCAACCCCGAAAGAGGAGTGTGTGCTCGCCGGCTGAGTGACACGGCAGACATGCTGCCTTCGGGCAAAGAGTCTTCAAGTTCCTCTTGTTTACAAACCTCCTTTTTGTGGGGAGAGAAATGTCTTTCAACCAGAGGAGGATATTGCAGCTACAAGAACAAAGAGCGACATGCATGGCCATAGATATATGCAGGCACACACACACACACACACACACACACACACACACACACACACACACACACACACACACACACACACACACACACACACACACACACACACACACACACACACACACACCACTTCACAAACTTGTTTCTGCCTGTTAGGATTTAATTACAGAAACTTAAATGATGCTGGGAGGAATACTTCATAGCCTTTTGGCCTCCGTTTCACACACGCACGTCCCTCTTCTTTCCTATTATATCTCATTAATAACACATTGCTTTGAGAGGGTGAAAGGAGTGGCGGAAAGAGAGATAGACGGGTAGAGAGAGAGAGAGAGAGAGAGAGAGAGAGAGAGAGAGAGAGAGAGAGAGATTATAACAAGCTCATGAATAAAAACAAACACTTGAAGTAAGCATCTGATTGTTGGTTGCATTATGAACATCTGAGGCTGCCACTGTGATAAAACTACTGAAGTTACAACATCAAAAGCAAACCCATATCCTGCGAATACACAATATAATTAAACAGCTTTGGCTATCGTACCGTAAAGTATCATCTCAGTGATACTGTTACAGTCCCTGCCGCAGCATTAGCATTCCTTTCTAGCCTGATGAACCCACACAATACGATACTGAACCGACAAGGATTCAACTAAAAATAGGAATTACATTTGTACGTCGTTTCTCCACGTTACTGCAAAGCCCCACTGTTTGAAAGCAGTGCGCTGAGATTTCTGTTATATGAGTGTCTGTTCATTTAATGCTGACCATCTCTCTATTAGCGCAGGACAAGAGCCGCGAGGAGAGATGAAGGCATAAAAGGTAGACAGGCCTTATAACAACACTGCTGCTTATCTCTCCCATCTCCCATCTCCCCTCCTCCTCCCCCTCTTCCTCTCTTTCAACCTTCCCTCGATTCCCTCGGCTGCTTTGTAATGAAGTTATCCCACAGCAGAGTTGTTCTCAGCCCAGGCCGTCTTAAGACGGAGGAGTCGGGGATGGAGGGAGCGGCCGAATCACAGAGAAGAGGAGGAACTATCAAAGACAACAATCAGAGGAAAAGCCTGGGAAAAAAAAGTGAAGGGGATTGGGGGGGGGGAATGAGGGAGAGGATACTGATGGAAGTAAAGATGTGACAATGTGCAAGAATTTAAAACACACACACACACACACACACACACACACACACACACTCGAGCTGCTTGAATCACTGCCACATATTCAACAAATCCCAGTTACATCTCTAACTACTGCTAATGTGTTTATAACCCAGCAAATACATATTTCTTAATTTTTGTATTGTTATTTGCCTCATCATAATAATGTTTAATGTTCAAGACTGAGTGAGTGACGTAGTAAAGTCATTGCTCAGCAGGCAGCGGGTTCCCGTAGGCCTTCTCTCTCTCAAAATGAACAAATTCTGTTACGTCTCCAGGGAGTTTGACTTGGGTCTGTTGGCCAATGCACTTCTCTCATCAACAGTAATCAATGAGTTATGTAGGCCTGTAGAGAACTGCATGTCCACTGTGGAGGCATGTGCAGCTAAAGTTATGCAGTTGTAACTAATTGTAGTTGAGGATAATATGCTAAGTACTATGGCATATGTTACAGCATGGTACCATATGGCAACATGGAAAAATCCCATTTCTAACATTTAACACAACCTCTTTTTTAATGTTAGGAAAGTGGAATTTAGATGAACCTGGCCCTCCCACAAATCCTTGTTTGTGGCATCTGTTCATTGCATCGATCAAGACAGTGTTGTCCATAGCAAATAAAAATATGATTCAATGAGCTAAAGGCACTCCTGTTGGGCAAATGAAAAATGTAAAAAGGAGTAAAATCTTGGTTTAAGTTACACAGAAAAGTTGAGCACACTCTAAGTATAGTCTGTGACCATCTCCTACTGGACAAGCAGACTGGGTTGGAGAAGCACTCTTGTCAAAAGTTGAGTGTGTCCTTGGAGACCACACTTTGTGGGACTGGACCCTTGAACTGAGCATGATAGCTGCATCTCTGGTGACAACAGACAGCCCTCTACACCACAGTCTGGAGCTCGGAGTGGTGAGGTTTATTCCTCCTGGCAGCTGAGACCTTTTGGTAACTGGGGCTGGATTCCTGTCCAATCCACCTGGCATGGCAGTTGACTGAATAGGGTGCCGGTTAACAGGCAGAGAGCCCAGACTCGCAGATGGGATCAGCCTCCTAGGGTTTGGGCTTACGGGCACCCATTGTCTACTTGGACTTCACATCTTGTGTCAGAGTAACGCTATCTATCAAGGGACTAATGCTCCTTTTTCCTCCACTCAAAGTTTTGCCTTCAAGTGAATACCAAACGAAGACCCTGAGGAGAGATTGACTCATTGAAGAAACTGACTTTGTCCTGATCCAAATTTGTGCCACCATGGTGCTTCCCCCTGTTGCATGTTCAATAAAGTATTTAGCCCTTAGCCCTGACCTTGATGAACAGGGAAGTCTGGGTGCATCTGTCCCTCAAGGTCTGCCATCTCTTGATACTGTTTATATGCAAGAGTGTGTTTGAAAACTTTTCCACTCTTCTCTTGCATACTTCTGTTCTTCTCCTACCTCCTACACCTCGTGAGTAAAGTTTTGGTTGTCATCAGATGAAGCAGCAGAGAAACTTGAGATAAGATTCAGGAGGGGATGAGCTCAGCAAGTTGAGTGTGGCGTTATATTAAAAATTATGAAGGCTTCTCCTCCTCCACATCTATTGTAATGTGGGTTCTGTAGATGAGGCTCTACAGACTACAGGTTATTGTATGCTGTACATAGTGTTAAGGCCTCATGATATATATTTCTGAGAAGTGATGTTGGATTTCTTAAAGTCCCATCTCTATTAACCCTAACCCAAACTCCCCTCAATATAAATTGTACCACCCTAGTTCCCATGATTTCTTAGGTTCAGCAAAACTCAAAAACATATATTGACAAGCACAATGTAAATCGATGCCCATACAACATGAACCAGAGTAAGGGCAGAATATAGGGTGTCTGCTGTGTTTCTTAAGGTGGAAGAAAGCCCCCCCACTCATGCAGTTACACATGGTGTGAGCAGTCTTAAGTGATTGAAGCCTCAATGATTACACACAACACTCTGACACAAAGCCTGTCTACTGTTACTGGTGAGGAAGCATGTTGGGCCCCAAGGTGTCTGACTCCCTGTCTCTTTAATCGTCCCTCTTGTTTTCAAGCCAACTCTTGTCATGATTTGTGTCTCACCTCTGCTTTTTGGCTTCCTGTCATACTCCTCCCCCCCCACCAGATGTCCCCAGACTTTCCTCTTGTTTCCAGATCCACCTGCTCACCTATTTTCCATTGCCTATCACTGAAACGTCTCCGCCCACCTACACAACTGCTACTTATTTCCTCATTTATACCACAGCCGGCTTCTCCCCAGTCAGTTGTCAGATCTTTTGCCGATGTGTGTGTGTGTGTGTGTTTTACTATGTGCTGCTCATGCCACGGTGCTCATCACTTCATTATTCCTTCATCGCACGGACCACTTTATGAAACAACACTAATCCTAATGTAGTTTATATCAAGTCACAGCAACACCTTTGAGACTATGTGAAGTATAAACTCAAAAGGTTGAAGTCAAAACTAAAGGAACAGTGCGAAGAAGCTAAGTAATTCAATATGTTGTATTTCTCCAGGTATTTCTCCAAGATTCACACACACACACACACACGCACAGATTCAACCGATTCCAACCATAGACAGTATATAAAGATGGAGGAAATGACTGCTCAACGAAAGTGAAGCCAAGAAGTCACGATTGCCACCTGGTGGCTGGCTGCAGTAACGTCAGAAAGTCTCCTTCCCCCATGTTACAGGATGGGACATGGATGAAACAAAAAAGTCAAAGTAAACATCAAACACATTTTTTAGAGATGTTTCTCTGCTTTTAGGTAGTTCGTATCACCCTGATGTATGTCTGAGTGCTCATTTTCCTGGGTATGCTTGTTTTTAATTGGTTAATTGATTCTATAAAAAAAGGCGTGAAATTATCTTGATTGACAGCTGAGACTGACTCACGATTCTGGGATGTTTGGGCTGTATTTCTGGATAGTGGGAGAAAGCGGAGACAGGAGATCCCTCAGCCTATTCAGTCTATGCTTCTACACATCAACAGTTACAACCACACATACAGATACAAATAATCTCTGCACAGATCACCTTTATTCAAAGAGTAAACCAGGCCACACAGCAACAGAAAGGTGAGAGCGCAAAGGGAAAATGTTTGACGGAATCGTTGTGCTTCTATTCTCTCTCTTGCTGTGAGGCAATTATTTAGAAGGTCCCAGGGCTGAGAAAGCCTCAAGCTTGCTACAGTGATGCAACAATGGGTGGTGATTGATCGAAACGGCTGCTGTAAATTGTGTAATGAGTGTGAGGTGATGGGATCATGATTATGGTAAAGAGACCAGACAGCGCTTGATTTTCCACTCTAGGAGTTTATGGCTTCAAGTCATATCCTCGACTGTCGGAGCAAAATAAATCCACTTTCATCAGAAATGCCCACAGTGATGGAGACGTAGGAGGGAGAGAGAGAGAGAGGGGGGGGAGAGAGGCTGAGATAAAGACACAAAGAGAGAGATTATCAATAGAACATCTGCCCATGTTTGTTTGTGCAAGTGAATTCAGAAAGTATTCAGACCCCTTCACTTTTTTCACACTTTGTTATATTGTTTCAAAATAATTTAAATATATGTTTCATTCTTCACTCAATCCCAAATAATGTCTGTAAACAGAATTTTATAAATCCCTGCAAATCTATTCAAAAAAGGCTATGGAAAAATAACATTGTCATAAGTATTCTGATCCTTGGTTGTTTTATTATCCTCACATCTCCAGTCATTAGGGCAGGATGCAACATAACAAATGTTAATATTCAGTATTGAATATACAACTCAGACTTATGACATTTTAAATTTATTCAGATCTTTCAGACTCACAAAACTGCTGTCAAATCTGCATCTTTCCTCTTATTTCATGACCGACCTTCATTGCTCTAAATCAACAAAGCCTTTCTGTGTTGTTTGTATATGAGTTTTCATGCTTATTCACTTTTCTAGTAATTTGATATCCACTGGATCAGCACTACCGTCGCTTGAAAGAATCAAACTGCTTCTTCTTACACACGGGATTATTAGTGAGCATTAACACCCAACAGTTACCCTATTGCAAGAGGTCTTGAACTGATCATTTGCCTTTGACACCAGGCTATTTTGGCAAGTGCGATTTTGAATTAACCCTCCCTGAGACAGTGAGAGAAACAAGAAAGGATGGAGATGGAGCCGAAAGAGTGAGTGAATAAGAGATTGAAACGGATTCTGAGTGAATGATTGTGAAATAGAAATAGACAGAATAATAGAAAGCAGCCAAAGACAGAAATTGAGAGTGAATGGGTAGATGGCAGAAGATCGACAGACTCAGAAAAACATGTTACAGCGCAAGGGTAGGGAGCGAAGGAAGATATAGGGAGAGAAAGAGACCAATCACACGGTAGAACAATAAGGAGAGGATTCTAGGAGCATATGTGAGAAAAACAGGGAGAGGAGGAAAGAGGAAGGAAACAGAGAAGCAACAAATGCACCAGCGAGGGGCCCTCCCCGCCCTGCCGGGTGAGGAGACCAGTGTAAATGAGATCGACTCATTTCCAACACATAGACATAACCACCACCCCCATCTGTCTTTGACAAAGTCGCCCGACCACACACACACATACACACACACACACCACCAAGCAGACATGAAAAGAATCGATAGATTATAAACAGACATCTGAAGAGTCCAGTCTAGTCCCGGGAGGATCAACCATAATTGGTGCAGACAAACAGCCAAAGGACCACAACAATAACAAAGGCTTCACGCACACCGAATGCAGCAATTAATAAATCAGAACAGGAATAACAAATTAAATCTATGAGCAAAATATCGACAGGGCTTTGAACACATCTCCATTATCCGCGGCCTATTGTTGCGGTCTGCCCATTTCAGAGGCCATGTTTGTTCCAGAATTTGCATATCTAAATGAATGACCATCACATCTGCATGTACGCCAGGCAGGGTTTTGGATATTTGGTGTTCCTCTTGCCTCCGCTGGTTTGTAGCTCATTAGAACACAGTTCATAAACAATTTCCGGGGATTAGCTTTGGTGTCAGGGCCGCTACACGGTGATCCAGTGAAAAACCGTGGGACTTAAACATGGGATTTAACTCCCTCTGGATCTCCTGTTAGTCAAACATTGTACACAGTGACACACACTGACTTCAGTGTACGTCAGTGCTTGCGTGGGCCACTCTGTATGTGTGTGTTTCCGTGTGTCACCTAGATGAAGAGATGGAACCCCCCCACTGGGCCCCTCTGGATCCAGGCAGGAGGAAACAAGTATCTGGTCCATCTAATTGATTCAGTCTGTTAGTAGTGTCACTGGAGGCGTTACTGGGAAGCACGTCCGGCAGCACAGTGATCCCTCAAGGTCGGCGAGCTCAATCAATCGCTTTGGATCAGTGGAAATGACTGAATTAAGAGAGGAGAAGGTGTGTGATGGTGTGTGTTCAAAGTTGTTGTGTTTTTCCCCGTCAGACTGCTGGAGAGATTTTTGCTGGAACTATTCATGTTGAGGTTCACATACATCACATGACATGCCTTTGCATCATGCAAGACGATTGAAGTGTAGAGGTCAAGGTCACTGATAACATGTGGCTGTGCTGGGATAATGTAATCCCTCCTTTGTGATGTTTGCCCTTGTATGGGACCAGTTATATTTTTACCCCATCCATGGCATGGAGTAAATACTTTGTGTGTGTGTTGCTGTCTCTCTCTTCTCGCTGCTTGAGAGACTGTTTCAAACCAACGCTCCCATTAAAGGTCCGTCCACTGCGAAACCATCTGTCTCACGTGTCTGAATTCAACCTTCCCCATGAAGATGCAGCTCCTCATTCATCTCAAGAAATAACTCTGACTACACAAACAAAATCAGCCAGAAAAAAAGACTATTACATTTCCCCTAGTGGCATTATGAATTTAGATTTTGCAGTTTTACACAATTTCCAGGATAAAGCCCTGAGGAGGATTCATCTTGTTTTTCAAGGGGGAGGTCATACATATTCAAACTAAATCTCTCCCCCACCTAAAGCCATACCCTCCAGTTCTCCAATCAGTTATATACAATTAATATAAAGTGAATTTACAAAAAAAAATACATACATACACAAAGATAAACATGCAGACTAAAATATGTTTAACGTGTGCAGTGTTGGATTTAAACCTGCAAAGATTGGCAAACATAATCTTAACATTATTATATAGATAGAGTTTGTTCCATTGAATAAAACATTCAATAACCAGCCACAGAGACTATAAAAGAACCAGTGAGACCTACAGTGAAGTTTAGAAAGTGTGGAAAGTGTGTGTCAGAAAATCCCAGGCTCACTCATTGTCAATGCAGCCGCTCAAAGCTGTGCTTTGATATGACATTACACATTAGACTCTTGTGTTTTTGGCCCCATTTCTGACTTTCTGAGAGCTGCTCATATAGTCGGATAACTTACTGGAGTGACTCAAGTTGAGAGAATGATTCTCAAAGAGCTCCTCAGTTATTTGGAAATTGACAGCGACATGACTCATTCTCACAAAGACATGGTCATTCAAACCGAATCCGCTTGTTCTGTCTAGGAACCATATCCGTACATTCCCAAGAATTTATCTTAATGGGGAAGTTCAATCCCCCAAAATGGAAAACACGACGCAAAAAAAAGAACCAATAGAATCCCTTCATACTGCTCCTGTGGTTTCATCCAAGTGTCTATAATCCCTGACAGTCAAATACATTTTTTGCATGAACTATCCCTTTAGATTTCAATGTGTTAGAGCTGGTGAAACCATAGAACTATACTGTAGTTTACCTGTGTTGATTTACCATGACACATGGCCACCAAACCAAATATAATAATTTATAAACACCCACAGAATCATACTGTAAATGTAACGTATGTTATAATTGACTGAAGACTCATGAATTCACACTGTACATTGAGGAGGCTTTAACACATGAAAGAATTTGCTGTTTGTTGTATTAATAAAATCTATGTTTTTAATGATTTATGTATCACATTGCACATTTGACCATCTACATCTTGACATTTCCATTACTGGTTTCCGCCATGAAGCGTTACTGAGTGCAGAGTGACCACAAGCACAAAGTGAAATTGAATGCCATAGAAATGACGGTTTTGGTTGAAGAGGCAAACAAACATGTTGTTGAGCTACAGCAAAGAAATATGAATTAAACTCACAGAAACGTGATATGGGAGAAGATGAGAGGACAAAAGAAGAAGAACAAAAGAAGAAATAGCTCATGATATAACCTCGGCAAATAAAACAGGATGGGGGGGCAGAGGAAGAGATGCCTCTGACCAATAATGAGCAGCAGGTGCAGTTCACTTTCTGTGGCACGAGCGCTCAGGCGCGACACTCGGCCATTGTAGAGCACTGGGAGCTCACAGCAGGCAGCTGGTCAGCTCTGTACCTGGTGTGATGAGGGCCGTCAGTGCCCTGGCAAGAGAGGGATTCTTTCTGCTTCTGTCAATCCAAACATGCTAACACGAGCAGAACAAACCTGTTCTCTCTGTCCTCCTCCATGCCGTCTCCTCCTCACCAAAATAACTGCAGCCATCTGGTTGACTAAATATAGTACTAAATATAGACGTAGTCACAACCACCGCATTTCATTTGAGGCATTGTAAATCAGATTGCGTGTGCTAAATAAAAGTGTTTGCCAATATCTTGCGAACTTGGGTAAAAGCGCCTGATATAGCATTTCCATTAAGGCAAACGTTGTAAATGGGAAGCGAGTGTTATTCTGCACGCCATCCTCAGGGCGCACCGTTAGCAGATCATCTTGCATGTTTTTTTTCCGGGTGAAATCAGGTTTCCAGGTGTTTTACACGTGCAAACCTTTTAATAAATCAGGCCCCATGTGGAATGAATAAATTCTCTAACAGTGTCTAAATGCACTTTGTGATAAGATTTGTTTTCTCAACAACATGTTCGACTTCATTCCTGGAAATTGCACATAATGCCTGTGCAGAGTGTAAGTGAGGGAAGAATTAACACAGTTTTCCTCCCACGACTGTGATATGAAAAAGATTTCTTTAAGTGTGTGTGATGCAGACATCTTTCACAGTTGGTTCAAATTTCTTCGAGTCCTCATTATGGTCATCCCGCTACATCAGCTTCCATCAGGGGGAATTAGCTCAAATGGAAGAAAGACAAAATGCTACAAGGTCTGTTCAATTACAGATTTGAAAATAAGAATGCATACTAAGTGTCATATGATAACAGACTTTAAACAGCTCTGAATTGCAGATCCATGTTTGTAGGTTAATTAAATATTATTCTTTAAAAGGCGGACCTGTAAGTACAGCAGATTTTTACAAACATCTCTCCAGACTTTTACTGAGCCGACACTTACATTTGGTGGAAGGATCTTTTAGACTAGACATAAGATAGATGTTGGAGTCATTTAAATTCATTGAAATAAAACTGAATAACATAATATGATCAAATTTGTCTGTGTGAGTGTGTGTGTGTATTTTTAGTGAACCGATTCAATGTGGCTAACATGTATTCAAGCTAGCCATATTAAGAGAGCTCTCAGTATGAAAGCAGCCCCTTGTAACTGTACGTTCTTTGTGTTTTTGTTGTTAGTGAAGCTGCAACTAAATTAGTCTGAGATAGTAAATGAGCCGTTAGTTAATTAAAGGGAAAGTTATCATCGCACAGAGAGGACCAGGCAACTGTCCTTAGACCCTGAGAGGAGATGTTGTTCGTCTGCAGCAATTGGAGCAGTAATAAAAATTGTGTTTCTGACGACATAATAAATATGAGAATGAACAGCTCCTTCCTAGAAAATAATAAACAATACCATACACCATACAACATAAACAAAGTTACAGATGTTTGATAGATAACAGATATGTCTTACTTGTTATTAACCCTTTTGTTTGAAGAACCTGTTGTCATAGTATTTGCCAGCTGAATATTAAAGTGTTTGCTCAGAGTTTTTCTACTCTGTGTGTGTACAGTTAAATAAAAATGCAAACCTGGGGACTTGTTTATATTCACTCTGGATTTGAATTGAAGGTCAAGGAGCCTGGTCGCAGATACCGTATTAGTGATCTATAAATATGTCTTTGATAGCGTGTGAATATAGGGTCTATAAACCTTGTCACTACAGCTTTGGCATTTGCTCTGATTTGTCCTGTCAGGTTATTAGTAGATGCAGCCTATATAATGGAAAGGAGACGTCAGCTACAAAAACCACTGATCCTTTTAACCTTTCCTATCTCTGGCAAATGATATTGATTAAAGGCAAAGACCGTGTGCTTATGCGTCTAAAAGGAAGCAGGTTGAGAAAAAATACTGTAGACAGACCGATTTACTTATTACCCCTTAGTGCTAAGCCCTTGCATGCCATTTTATACAATAACTCCCTATAATAGCTCCTTCCTCCTGTCCCCTCCAATCCTGCCTCGCTCTTTCTCCCCTCATCCCTCCCACCACCCTTTCCTCTAGCCAGTCTTTTCTCAGAGAGACATTTAAAAGAACTCCTCTGAAATACTAAGCAGCCTCTTTAAAAAGAGAAATACTTTGACACGGTTGCCTTTATGTTCCCTAGGCTGGGTCCTCAAGACCTTTTCTACTCTTGCATGATGACTAGTGCAGGACTTATCGCTATTTCTTTCCTACTCTTGAAGATTGGTGTGAAAAACGGGCGCACGCACACACACACACACACACACACACACACACACACACACACACAGACACACTCACATACAGAATCAAGCTTGGCATGTTTCCGCTTACACCCTAACAAATGTTGGGTCACTGAGTAGCTATTGGACCAAGTTACATATGTTTAATATTCAGCACAAATCTTGGCCCATATTAACTTGAATTTTGGATTTGTACTATGTCATAAATAGGTTATTATAATGTTCATGTTTTATTCTACTTAACTATTTGCAGGTCACATTCAGCCATTCTGTCACACATCAGGTACACACAGCACAGCTGTAGGCACTATTTGGGGTTCACTGACTTGCTCAATGACACTTTATGCAGACTGGAGGAGGCAGGGCTCAAACCACCTTCCCTCTGATAATGGAGAACTAAGCCACACATACATCCAAGATTGAGTGATGCGTGCAATAAACAAACAAAAGAAGAAAAAAAAGTTGGGTTTTTCAAAAAGCCTTTTAAAATGATCCACAGAAGAAGAGTCCGGAGTGGACACAGTGGATTGACAGATACATGAATTTGGAGAAAGAGGGGCGCATATCTCTAAAGCCTTGTTTCCACTGGTCAAAAACCCACTAATACAAGCTTACATCTGGCTTGTGTCTGCAATTGGAATGAATTCAATTGGCATTTAAATGTGAACATCCTAATTTGGCAGGACAGCAAGGTGAGAAAGAGCCTCAGTTTTTGATGCATTTGTCATGTTGAACATGACGCCCTGCAACTCCTCCACTGGCAAAGGGAAAGGAGTCAATTTCTGAGAGCTTTCTAGTGTTTCAAAAAGCTGCATATACCTGTTTCTGTTGTATATTTAGTGTATATACGGAACCACACACATCACCTGCAATCCAAAACCAAACTACCTATAACCTAGTGTTTTATTCTAGGGTAGATTTCTTATTTCAAAATATAGAAGATTTTAAATCCAGACTATTAATTAACAAAAATGTGGATAGGAGTTGACAAGATGGTGTAACATGATATTAACCTGGATTTTAACATCCTTGTACCAACTGTGGGTGCACCTTCACTAACAACCCTACATCTATATCTGCCCAAGTAACTGGATAAGTGAGGTGGTGATAAGGGGACAGAGTTGCACACAACTGAACATGCAGCTGAATGTGTGTGTGTGTGTGTGTGTGTGTGTGTGTGTGTGTTGTGTGTAAATGTGAGTTTGGCTTATTTCCAATTAAACTCAACATCTATCTCTTACCTCAAGCTCACTGTCTCTTCGGAGATGAATTTGTTTTTATATTCCCATTACTGTTATGTAATTTCTAAGGACCTTTACTGTTTCAGGATTAACTGCAAATGTGTTTACAGTTAGATTAGCTATCCTGTCACATTTGCTCTGTGTGATTTAGTGGCTCACTTTGTGTGTGTGTGTCTGTGTGTGTCTGCGCGTAATGAGCTGCAGTGTGTGTTTGTTCTTGGGAGAGGGTTACAGTGATTTAGTGGCAGTCGGGCAGAATTGCAGACCGGCCAGGGCGAGCAGGAGCTCACACAATTGTGCAGTTGTGACACAAAATGATAACCATTTAGTTTTTGTCATGTCCCTGTGCTACTGCAAGCGTTTCAAAAGGAAATACAACAAATTAAACACACAGCCTAGGTTTGGTGGCTGCACACATGAGGGCAAATGAGCACAAGGAAGCAGAAAAGCTCCTTGTCTTCTCCTGGAGGAAGAGCAGGGGGCAAAGCGGGGATGCTGGTGCGATTGAGAGATAACAGCAGTGACCCTGAGTTAATTGGCAATTAGAGAGCAGCCAGCATTGTTGTTAAAGGCTATAATTAGGATTCTCTCACATAAATGTGAGAAATGTGTGTTTTTTCTGCCTGTGCCAGGTCTGTGTCAATGACAAGTTCATAGGTCAGTTGTCAGTCTCTTGCACGGCCCTGTTTGTATTTTTTGGTTCTCTCTTGGAAAACCTTTCTGCTTCACCTTTCATATGTTGTGTTAGAGCATTCTATTGCACACATTTCCTGCATGCGTTTTAACAGGATGATGTTAAAGATTCTGGCTTTGCAGTTATAACTGATTAAAGACATGAACTGAATAGTGGGGCACTGGATACAGAGGTTACCAAAAATAAAATGGATCTACGTTTTTCATGTAGCGTGTACGTGTCAGAATATAGCAGAATGTTTTTCCTGATTGCAGCCGGTCATTCTTTCACCTTGCAGTGCCGAGAGAGAGATGAAGAAAGACGAGGAGATAAGGGGGAGAAAGGTAGAGAGAGCGAGGTGCCTCCGCTCTGAAATCCATCTTTCCATGGATGGATTCCCCACTGAGAGCTTCAGGCTTTGTCCTCCTTTCAGCCCCTTTCCTGGTGTGTGTGTCTGTGTGTGTGTGTGTGTGTCAGGAGTGAGCGAGCGGTTTTATTCCTGCCATCCGCCCCATAGTGTCAGTGCAGTCAGCTACCTACCCCCTCACCTTTCCTTGTTGGAGAGCCCCTCAGGACAGTCGATGAACCTCTCAGCACTGTGTTTTGGTGAATCGATGTACAGGCTGCAGCTTTAGTCTCTGCCGAGGTATCAACAGAAAAAGAAAAGACAGCTGCCAGGTGAGGAAACTGTAAATAACTTCTGTATTCACCATGCAGGGTGAGGGTAGTTTGGCTAATCAAGGAGGATGGGATGATTCCTGTTGGGCCTCAAGAGCTGGTGACAGGTTAGATAAAATCAATGGCTGTATGAATGGATGATAACACAACAACTTTTTAGCTCCAGGCTGACTAAACCCAGGTCTGCCCGAGCGCATGTGCCGCACGACCCCTGATCTCAAGCCTGATCAATCCGAGCATTGCACATTGTTTAGATGACATACTGTTCATGGGCTAACTATACAGATGCAATATGAGTTTAAAGGACAAGTTGGAGAAGTGAGAGAGAAAATAGGGAGCTGGTGAAGCTTGGAATTTAGAAGTAAAGATTCACAACCTTCTTTAGAACAAGCTCACAGCTTGGTGATGGTGCCGAAACCTTTGCCAGATGTTGATGGTGGATGAGGCATGTATGTGTGTTACAGTCTCACATAATGTTTACATATTTTATTTTTTCACACTCGAGTAGAATTCATCTATGTGTGTCTCTCTGCGCCAGAGGGTTTCCAGGGGCCTTAAAGAAAAGGGTGTAACATATGTGCACAGTAATGAGAAGGAGAAATGTCCCTCCACTGTGATGTGTCTATAAGATTCTGAAAATTGTGATATCATTTGACATGATGAAGACATCGTCCTGACACTAACTATTGACATTTATTGCTCAGCATTTGTGGCTGTAGCTCATTGTCACTCATTCCATCAATTATTTAGGTCTCACTGTCATTTTTCCACAATGAATTTGCATCCCCAAACTATTTTGCATGTGGAAAATGAAAAGCTTGTATCAAGATTGATCTTCTAAATATTGTTTATTTCAGACACATGTGTTTCTATCCGATTTCCTATTAAATGGGTGTGAGTTCCTGATTCTGAAGTTTCAGGACAGTCAATAAATCCTGAATCTGTATTATGTATTATGTTGTAAGCATTGTGCTCGTTATCAGGTAAGGCCTACGTTTATTGTTTACTCACAAGGGTGTGGATTAACCTGGATAGAATATATTGTTAGTTTCAAATCAGACAAGATGGAGCTCCTCTCCCCTCCCCTCCCCTCCCCTCCCCTCCTCTCCTCTCCTCTCCTCTCCTCTCCTCTCCTCTCCTCTCCTCTCCTCTCCCCTCCCCTCCTCTCCTCTCCTCCAATCAACAGTGGCGATCATATTCCAGCACCCTAACACAGTTAGGTCCATATATAGATTGTAGAGAAGGTTGATGACATTCCGAGCAATTATTCCCAACCACGATCCTCCTCCACTCTCCCACAAACTTTTCTAACCTCACTGATTATTCTCCTCTCCCTTCTGTCTCTCCGGGCGAGATTTTGAAACTTGTGTCCTCCAGCTAACCCCACCAGAGACTTGAGTGCACTTTATACCGCTCCTAGTTCAAATCCGTGTCTCTTTTCCGCTGTGCTGAAATGGTTTATTTGGCTTCCCCAATTCTCTATTCCCCTATTATATCAGATCAAGAATATTCCACTAGCCTGCGATACAATGTGCGAACAAGGTGATGCTTTATTGATCCTCTGGAGGAACACAAAGTGGTTAGAGTGCAGCGGGACACAGAACAGAAAAAGTTCAAGGGGATTTCATGTCTTTGGAAAGAACACATGAATAAAATGGAGGCTGGGATTCAGGGCAGAACAATCTCTCACCTGCTCTGTCAGGCTGTTGCCCCAAATCCTGAGATGTGTCCCGCAAGCATTAAAAGCAGCTTCCTGGACTCAGCAGACAAGTCAAACAAGCTGTAAACCTGCATGTTTAGGTTTGAGATTTGAGCCTCAGAAAAGACTCTTTTCCCTCTGAAATAATTTTTCATAACCCAATACACACTATGCAACTCTTTTACATTCTTTGATTCTCCTGCACTACTCTTTTTGTTCTCTTTAAGGTGATGTAAAATGTTGCTGACGTTGTCTGAAACACTGCTGGTGATAATTATTAAGTTCACACTTGTGCAGTCTCATCCAAATCGTTTGAAACCTGTATTGTGACAGATTTTGTCTTGCAATATGTTGTTATGACCGTGAGACCAAGAGAGAGGAGCTTTGTGAGTCTGCCGTCAGCAAAAATACACTAATTTAAAACGTCTTTGTGGCCAAAATTCAACACATTAAAATGACCTTGCTGAGCAAAATTTGTTTAAAAAAATAAGTATTTACCTTTTATTCATTTTTCATGTGTTTATTCTTATTATATTTCCTGGCCGTGTAACCGCAGTCATTACTGTGCAACTTTCAGCATGATAATGGCCGCCGTTCTTACACTTTAAAGCATCAGCGCTGACTGATTTAACAAGACACTTATTCCTTTTATAGGACGTACAGCTCGACTCTAATAAATCCAGTTTACAGTAATGGATCCAAATTACCTTCTGGCCCAAATTAATGAATCAGTTGCTTCAATTTGGGACCAACAGCCCTCGACTAGCGAGAGCCCTCAAGGCATTAGAGGCCATGTGCGGTGTCTTCCCCCAGAATTCCCTTTGAATCTATCGCCTTTCTGAGATGCCGAAATATGGCATCAGCAAGTTTGACGCTGTAGTTGCTTGCGCAGGTCTCAATAGGCTTGTTTTTGCAAGATGCAGTTTTCTGCAGGGTATCAGTTTACAAGCAAAATCATTAAAGAACAGTGTTAAATCTACGGCTGAAGTCAGTTTAAAATATCCTGAACAGCATTGCTTAAGCAGAGCAAGCAATGTTCAAATACATTTCTCTTCGATGGCTGTTTACCAGCAGCGACAGTCTTAGCTTTTGATTAGGAAGTATTGTTTATAGGCATTATTTTATTTATCTATGTTTGCCATATTATTCAATATTATTTGTCTGTCACTGTTTGATATCAAATTTGATTTACTTGTTTATCTTCTTTGTTGTACTTTTTTAAAGTAAGTTTGTATTGTTGCTATAGCTAATAAAATGTATTATATGGTATCTCAATACCAGTATTTTTTATTTGTTTTATCTTCTCTTGCATGGCTCATCAGTCAATTGTGAAACATTTTTGTGAACTGCACTAACCTGTAAGAAAGGCACTTTCCAAATAAGGTTTGATTGATTGATCGATTGGTTATATCCAAATAAGTTTTTTCACAAAATAAAACACATCCTGTGCCACTTCACTCATCGTGAGTTTGTGTTTTTTCCTGTCACTCTTCCCATAATGAGATACAGTAAAGTATAACTGCTGTGTGAAAAATGTCTGCTTTCCCCCATCTTTAATATGTACACAGACAACTGCTCCCCCACATCGGTGATGCACGACGGTGAGAGATTGATGGCAACGTTCTCGTAGGTGGCAATTGTTGCTTGGGGAAAAGGCTGTGCCAACATGGGCTTCAGAATTTCAAAGAGCTTGGATGCTTTGGATGAGAGCGCTAACGATTTTAAGAAAGTTGGATGTGGGGAGGAGAGAAGAAAACATTTTAGATTCTTCTGGGAGAAAGTAAGAAGGCTTTTAAACATTCCAGGCTCATGACTCAGAGTTTTCAGAGAGGCCGACATGGACATCGAGGGCAGAAAGCCGGGATGTTGTCCTAATTAAAACATCATAGCTGGACAACCTGGATATACAAGAACTGGCAACCCTGGGAAAAATGGTTACAATAGCTGAGTTTGTTTGTCTTCCTTTGCGCACCCAAAGACGATGTGTTTCACCCCTGCAGCGATCTTACATCAGTCGAACAGCATCATCAGTCAGGCAGCAGGGAGAACACCAAGAGGAGACGGTATTATGTGGCTGCAAGAGGAAGAATGTAAAGCAGGGGTGAATTTAGGTTAGAGTGTGGAGAAAATTAGGCGCAAGGGAGACAGCAAGGTTTGCTGAAGGATAAAAGAAAGAAGAGCTTGAGGGGAAAAGTTAAGGTAAGAACGGAGGGAGACACAAGAGAAACGAGAAAAGATTTGTGTGTCGTCAACCATGACGACACACTGCTCCGAGCTTCACCTAAGTATCGCTTGGAAAATACCCTATGCATTTTGTTTTCTCATACACTGTCACATCTTATATACAATCAAAGATATTCAGACGTTGGATTTCAAACTGTTAAGAGACAGCATTTCAATCTTTTGTAATAAAATCCAAGGATGAGTTTTTTCCGTCCTGATGCTGGGCTCAGCCTTGCAGAAAGGATGTTCAGACGCCTGAAGGGAGCTCCAAGAAGAGAGGGGGCGGTTAAGGTATAGTTCAGGTATCTGGTCCGGGATTCTTCCTGGGCACTTTCAGTTGGAGGATTATGAGAAGAAGAAGATTATGAGAAGGTCAATCTGAAGGAGATCCCAGGGTAGACTCAGAACCTTCAGGAGGGACTACATATCTCATCTGGCCTGGGAACACCTCAAATCCCAAGGAGGAGGTGGAAAGCATAGCTGGGGAGACGGATGTCTGGAATACCTTCCCTGCTTACACCCCAACCTAAACAAGCAGAACAATGGATAGAAGGACAAAAATATATGAAATGTTGCTCGACTGTTAAACTATGCATCATTTTTTACGCAAATAGTATTTTAGATTATCTTCATTCAGGAAGAATATCGTCAACATGCTGCTTGTGTCTTTGTTTTCTAGTCATTTTTTGTAATTTGATCTGATTAGAGGACTCACGTCTGTCTGTGCCCACTCACTTGACCCAATGGTGTGTATAAAACTGTGTGAAGGCACGATGGGAGACAAGATAAGAAAGTTAGACGGAAAGAAAAAGTGTGAAAGTGAGTGGCAGTGGAGACTCTTGTTAATATGGCTCAGTGAAGGGAGAAAAACGCTCTCTGGAGACACGTTTAAAAAGGTGAAAACAAAAGTCTGACATCTGTCTCCTCTCTGCCACCTGCGAGCCCAGGCAATCATATACAGTACCTATGCAGCCAAGCATTGGATAGACACCAAGAACGGTTTGGAACGCGTCCCAGAGCTGTGGAGTCCGGTACCTTGTTAACATATTTGGACTTGGAAGAGAAACAGAGCGCGGTCTTCCCTCACGGCAACACCAAGTAAATCATTTCTGGACAAAGCGTTTTATCATTCACTGCCTCGCTGCCTTTTCGAAGCGGTAAAGCATACAACCCCCTAATCTGCTGTTTGTGTACTCATTACATTGGTCAACATGGAGAAACAAGACTCATCCACTCAGGTCAGCACTAAGTGCGACTGTGTCAGCATTATGCACTGATGATAGACTAAAGCTTTAATGTAAAGGCTGTTCTACATGCACATTCAGGATGCACTGTATTCTTTATGTAGCAAAGCAGAAACACAGATAGAGGTGAAAACACAAAGATGATGCCATAAAATATAAAAATGCAGTCTCCACATATGCAAAAAAAATAAAACAGACATGAATGTAAAGATTTTCTCTGTAAAACTGGTGTTGAATGGACCTTGTTGCATTAATTTCTCTGTAGAAAATCACTTCCATAAATAATTGACAGGGATTTTCCTTTTTCTATAACCAACAAGGCTATGATCAATATATAAATAAATATGAGGACATAGAGGGAGGGGAATTCATTAGTTGTTGTTGGTAAAGTCTCATTTGCGTCTATTAGTCTCCGTTCTTTCAAATGCATTAATTCAACATAATGAGAGGGTATCGTTGCCTCACTTCACTCACACATTTTAAATGTTGCCATAGCTGCTAATGTGGGCACAGAGTGGGCAATTGAATTGGCCGAACCTGCCCTTCACTCTGCAAACAGCATGGGAAGCCTTTTTTATTTATTTTCTTACTTGAGGCTTCTACCACAAAAAAACAAACAAGTAAAAAATATATATAGAATCTTCCTATTCACTTAATGATTTGAAGTGACAGTCACTCTGTCCCCTCTGCACCGCCCCCCCGAGTCCCTGGCTAACTGTGCATGAGGTGACTGCCACTCTGATTGGTTGGGCAAAGTATTGAGGAGAGTGGGCCAGTGGCAGAGCAAGGGAGGCACAGATAACAGACTTATCACCAGGTGAGAAACACGGAGACACCGGGCAAATTGGCTGCTTATTAACTGAAACCGTCTGCAACACTGACACTGCTGTTTTTTAAATATATAACACACAATCTGTGACTCTTAATGTTCATCGCAGTGGCCCTGACCTGCATGTAGTGCAAATTATTATTGTCGTGACAAGGCTACGAATGAAAAGGATTTTGGATTGTTGTATAGAAGCAGGTCCCCTCACTAAAATGCACAATGAAATCCCAAATTTGGCAGTTATTACATTTAAGGGAGTGTCATGGGTTTAGCTGTACACAACAGATAAGCATTTATCTCACACACGGCGAGGAGACTGTAAACATGTCTGTTCTCTTCTCTAATCTCAAAGGGGACCAATTTGTGGCAGGGGCCATTAGTGGAAGTGAGGGAGCTGGATGCTATGGAACAGTGTATCCTGAAATACAATAAACAGAGTGTTCTGTTATACACTCAGCATCTTCTTTATTCAGCGTGCATCCTGTTTAAAACATGTAGACATGAGCCACATCAATTATACTTATAACTGAAGATGCAATGAGCCTTTGTGTCTACCTCCTGTTAAAAGCACTTCTGCTATAAACAGTGTGTGCAGCTGTATCAAGAAGATGAAGGTGCATTATCCAGTATTCTTTACTGAGCCTTTATGTTGAAAAGAAGGACGTCGCAGTACTATCAATACATTACAACCCCTGAAAGGAAAACACACTCAGGAGCCCATTTAACCCGTCTCTGGGATTTCGGGTTTTAACAGTAATGGCAGTTTCTTGGTCTTTGTAAACACTTTGCAGACATTAAAAAAAAAGGCAGTGTCCCCATAACGAGGGTCTGCAATGGGAGCTGGGATTACAGGCTATGACTACGGCTGCTGACATTCACAAAGGTCAACGCTTCATCCATCAACCTCTCTATACACCTACCAATCAGCCCCATCTGTCCCTGCCTGTATCATTCAGTCCATCTACCACCACCGTGGATTCACTCGTTTCTTCCTCGCGTGTTAAAGGGATAGTTCACCCAGAAATGAAAATTCACTCGAAACGGCGTAATTTAAACCGTGTTTTAAGCCTTAATGTCCGCTGATATCGTCTGACAAGGTGTGTTCATTAACAATATCAGTTAAGATGCTAATGTCGGCTAACATCGTGTAAATGAAGCCGTTTAGAGTTGAAGACTAATGTCGCGACTTGGATGACACCAAACGAGCAGTATGGAGGCATTTTATTATTTTCTGTGATTTTATTACGTCTGAAGAAGTGGTCACCAGTTACTTCATTTGTGCTGGATTCTGCTCTAACACTGTTCACACCCTGAAGGGTTTTGTGGACTCAAACACTTCAGCCAACCCGCCATTGGTATAGTGGTGACTAGATGATGAGTGAATTTTCGTTTCTAGGTGAACTATCCCTTTAAAGTTGTACAGATCACAACAATAATGTCATGCACACTCAAAAAAAAAGCAAAAAAATATAATAACATGATATTTATGCAACGTTTGTGGTAAAACAGCCAAATATCAGACACTCAGAATTGAATTGACAGCTTGAGAAATGTAACCACACACCAATAACATGTTCTTGTGTGAAAACAAAAAGCTCTGCATTAATAAGCAACGCTGCTGGAAGAAGTCTTAGCAGATCTCTGTATTTTTGTTGTGATTTAAAAAGAGGTTCCCCCCCAACAGGTCAACAGCTGTATAAGTTTAGATCAGAAAGGATCAGAGAGATTGCCCTTCAAAAAGAATCAGCCTCTTCCTCGTGTGGAAGCACGGACCCTGAAAATATGAATTCAAAACCAAAACAGAAACTGGCTGCTGTATCATAAAATATGTATCATCGCAATTTACAGAACAATAACACAAGATCGTCAACTATATAACTAACTTATATCTATAAATAATAATAATAATAAAACCTTCTTCTCTATTGCAATTATCTAAACAAGGTTGAACTGTGTTTTTCAAAATACATCGCAATAAAACAGCCCAGAACGAAACATGAGAAAACTAAAATAAGAAAGATATAAAAGAATAAGACCTTCCTCTGCCTGCAAATGACGTAAACCAGTTACTCACCAAAAGCATGTCTTATTTTCTCCATAATAACTGATCACCATTCACCAAATTGAATCTAATTTGTTTTTTTCTTCTATTCCTTTCATACTTTAATTTACAGAACTCTCAGACAAACTGAAGACTCCAAGCAAAAGTGATGGACAAACACCTTGGAATGATGAATCTGTTTTTTTTTCCTCCACAAAACACTTAATAATTTACTTCACTTTCCCCCTGCAGACAGAACCAGTACCTGGCCCACAGGCAATTAGTACGCTGTTACTGCTTCTTTGGATGATGCAACGCAGCGATTTTACCCTCTGGTGCAACGCTGAGAGTCCACTGAGAGTAACATGATGAAGATGAACATTTTCACACACGCCCTCAGCGTCTGCCCACTGAAGTCAGACCGATGCACTTGGCGTCAGTGCATTTGGAAGAAGGTCAGTGTGGATGATGTCACTTTGGTTTCATTAGAGAAAAGTTTGCCTGAGAAATCTGTGTAAATGAACTTCTTTGCTTTTCAAAAATTAATAAATGAATGAAATAAAGGCTGAATGTCTGAATCATGAGGCAGCTGACTGGTCTGGTGCAACACTCATCTCCCGACATACTGCATATCCAATGCACAGTTTCGATTTAGGTGCAAACATGCCACCAACAAGCCTTTCAAAAATAATAAAAACAACATCCATAGTTTGAGCATAGCAGCAGATAAGGTTATTTGGTGACACCCCATTGATGTGATGCATTTTCGATAAGCGTGGGCCCATGCAGGCAGGAGATAGGCAGCGCTCCTCAGAGAGAACCCGACGCAGGCGGTGGTGGAGTGAAACCAGCAGGTGGAAGATGGAGCCTGTTGGATCCTGAGGGAGGTGGTGGGCTGCACAATCGAAGGTTTGAGAGACAGAATGACAGAAAGGCAGTGGCGATAAAAGAAAAACGGCCCCTGAGGGATTGAGGTATGCGGAGCAGATATCTCCATATTGTCTCCATATCACGGGCCAGATATGATGATGTCAGAGATTAATGAGAGGGATTATGCGTGGGAAAGCAGAAGTGACAGAGGGGATCGAAGCAGGGAGGTAGCTCCTATTCCCAACAGACAAAGAAGGGAGGGAAATATCTCTGTTATTGAATGTGTCAGTCAGCTGTCTTTCTTTTTTGGTCACAAACTCTTTTCTCACACAAAAACAACTTGCTCAGGAATAGATTAAGATTTGGACAAAGTATCAGATTTCTTAAAGTTGAAATAATAACTACTGGGTCAAATTAAAATGAATTGAAAACTACAGTGGCAATCAGTTAAGTGTGCATTTCCGGCCCAGCCCATACATTACATTTTGTTTTATTAAATTAAAGCAAAGCGACTTCCAGAACCGCAAAATTCATACCCCCTTAGGAAACCATACATAAATTCACAAGTTTCCTATTTTTGAGGATTTTCACCAAATTTCAATCCCTAATCCTAGAAATCTATATTTAAAAAACGCCCTATTTCACAATGTTAAAGAAAGATTAAAACAATATAATCCTGGATCTGCCCTCTGATCCATCTTTACACAAAATTTACGGAACTGTTGTCTTTACACGTTTCTACCAAGTATCATAGTAATCCAACCAGGAGTTTTTGCGTAATCTTGCTTAAAGAAAACATGCAAACTAACCAACAAGCAACAACTCCTGTGTTAAAGCTTTACATGTTTTACACTCATGTAATAAAACAGTCATTACCAGGTGGCTGTCTTTAGCTTCTATCATCTTCAATATCTCAGATATTTTCTTTTTTTAAGATAGATTTTCCACCCCTAAATAAATCAACCGTTGCAGCACCAGCTTGTCTTTTGGTAAACATGAGAATGATGCTCAACCACACTGATATCAAGAAAATGATTTTATGGAGCGTCTGCTTACTGTCGAAATCTCTGTATCTTATATTTTAAACATAGAAGGAACACAAACTGTGGAGGGACATGCATAAAACAACAACACATGTTGGATTGATGATTCATGGAATGAATTATGGAAGTCATTGCTCACCTGACTGCGGCAGCTTAGGTATGGAGGGATATTCAGAATCTGCTCAAGCAGCAGGTTGTTGTTGCCACTCACTTCGTCACTGCTCACATTTCTTCTCCGTGGCACTTTTCTTTGAGCAAACCTTCTCTTCCCATAGTCAACTTAAAGGTTTATCAATCAAAAGTCGAATGTTTTCTACAGAAAAACACAAACCGAATTTTTAGGGTGTTTTAGGTCCAGCTCAAACATGATTGGTCAAACTAAAGAAATCTAAACCAAAACCTTCTCCTTCGCCAACAGACTCCACGTTTTAAAATGAATCTCATTTGTAAATCAGAGATGATGGACCCACAATTAACTGTTGACATCAGCTGACTACTAAAACCACACTCTCCTTATCTGTTTACCTTTGCGACAACTGAGAGGAGACTGCAGAATTCAATTTACGTTGAGACACACTCCCCCAGACCCAGAACAAGTGCTGAGGATGATGTTCTCTTACCGAGAGATGATAGAAAAAGAAGGGTGTATATCACTCTCAGGCAGAGTCACTATTCCCCGGAGCCCTGGTGCTCGACAGTTACACGCTAGAAGCTGCATGCAGTCTGGTTCTCCTGGCTCTCCTCACGCTCACCCACGGTTTGAGTTAGGAACACCATCACCTTCACACAGCTCCCATTAATTATTAACTCATGAATCCATTGCTTTTTTTAAGGTTTAGTCAAGTCTCAGGGAAATAAAGTCAGATCTCTACTGTGAACAGATTTACATATCAGTGAGTGAGCTCCCACACACACACACACACACAGGTACAGTCTGTGGGAAATGGTGCACAGGTAAAGTCATTTATTTATTCAGCTAATAAATGTTTTAGTGAATATGTGCCTTATTGAATGTGTCTGCATGAGCACATGCATTCATTTAGCCATCATTCAAGATCTGTATGTTCACATCCACTTATCATAAGGAAACATCCTGGGACCTCAGCACGCTCACTTAAGATATTGTTACATTTCTCTCATTGCTTTCATTCCGTCTCTTTTTTCTCATATTTCTCTTCCCCCTTTTCTTTTTTCCTATGGTTCTCATCCCCCTCTCTCACTCTCTGGTCAAACCTGTGCCTGGTTCTTTCTCCTCTGACTGTTTTTTCTCATTGAAGGTCCTTTACGAAATACACTCTAGTCCGGACATTTTCCTGATACCTTTCCAGAGGGGTAATACAGGAGCTTTTCCTGTAAATGTTCGAAAAAAGTCCAGTGTGTGCCCAGGAGAGAACACAGCAGGAAAATGCTGAACAAGCGTCGATGACTTTTCCAACGCGCAAGAGATGTGAAACTGAAGGGGAAAAAAAGCTAATACAAATATCTCCTCCTCACCGAAAGTTTCTGACATTTTCTTGTTGTTGGGAATGTGTCTGGTGAAACTCTTGCTGTGTTCCTTGTATGTGAACCCCCTGAAATGTCTGAATCCAATTTTCCAGACATTTTCAGAGTAAAAATGGTGTGAGACTTGGAAACACGATTCTCATTTCTGGTGAAAAGTATAATTTGAGGTTGTGAAATCAAGTGGACACCTAAGGCAGAGCACAGAGCAAAATGGGCTGAGTTGCATCAGGTTATCTGATCCAACGTGCTGCCATTTTCCCAGAACAGCCTCAGGGTAAAGTTTTTCCCATATTGACAGTGTTCTGGCTCCTTTGGTATCAAACCAGTTTAACTTTCTTCCTTTCATCTCGACATATAAGACATTGGTTTCCACCCGCCCATAAACCAAAGAAGAAGAAGAAGAAGAAGAAGAAGAAGAAGAAGAAGAAGAAGAAGAAGAAGAAGAAGAAGAAGAAGAAGAAGAAGAAGAAGAATGCAGCTCTACATTACCAAAAAACTAAATGATTTGCTGAACTCCTAATGTACAAGCTGAAACTCCCCCACAAGGAAAAGATGGGTAGATTGGGAAAGCTGAAAGTTCATTCTCTACAGAGCTGTCTGATTCATTTACCTCTCAGGCTTAGTACTGTTTGTTCTGGTTTTACAAGACAGATTTTCATCCTAACAATCACTGATCCCCTCCCTGTGTTTGCACAAGGCATAAGCATTTATGGATATATATATTGGACTCTTGTTATATCAATGAAAATGATATCGTGAAAATTACTGATATTGTTTTATTGGTCTATGACAGCTGTAATAAATCCCATGTTCCTGTATGTGTTACGTTTATATTAAGTCCTGTTGAGTCTCTCTATTACTGACACCATCTCACACTATAAAAAGGAAATCTCAGTAGGATTTAATGGGTGTTACCAGGCCAAGTAAATAAAGGTCAAATAAAAGTAAAGTCCTTCCTTTCTTGTCCTTGGGAAGTGATAACTGCATGAAAGCCACTGAGACATATTTCACACCCTTTTCCGATTTTCTTAGTCGCACCGTGCCATTGACACAGCCTTTAATCATCTTTAGTCTTTATCCATGAAACCGTATTTCTGCTGCCCCGGAGCAGCGGATAGCCTGCTGCTCTGGACACAGGAGCCGTGTGAAAATCTAAAGAGATTTTTCTCTCATCCTGACTCGACACCGAGCTTCGAAGAGAGAGGATTTTGCTGAGAAGAATTCAACACAACAGAATGCATGAAATCCAATTGAAGCCAACAGCAGCTGGCTTCCTGTTGCATATGGAAGTCCCACAACTCTTGTGGATCTACGAGGGATCTTGGCACCACGGCTGCTGCCATGAGACATATAGCCGTGAGCTGGTAATATCCTTTAGTTTTAGTAAAGTAAATATAAATGTTTATCATCTGTGCAAAAGTTGATAAGAAACGAGGCGATGGATAAACTTCAGGAAAGCACTGACTTTTAACATTTCCTCATGGATATGTAATCAAAGAATTCAAGAAACCTGACACCTATCATACCTCTGACCATTTGTTATCAAGTCAGTCAGCAATCATCATAAGTAGCATAAGACAGCAGAATTATATTGTTACCGTTGACTGTATACAAAGATGGACGACGCATCTTCACGTCCTCCTGTTTGAACAAAAACAGCTAAAATATCATGGAAAGAGGTCCCACCACCATATGCGTCTGATGTAATTTGGAGCCTGAGTATGCCCAGTAGTGACTGTGGTGTGGAGAGGCAGTGTCAACCAATCTCAGCTGTTAATCAGGATGTTTCCCCCTTTCTCTATAGCATCAAATTACTCATTTCACACAAAACTTGCTGGAAAAGTCAACACTCAAACATATTTTAGTGCGATAAGAACTGCTAAAATACTTTATTTGAGAAAGATGTATTTAAAGTCACTAACAACATATAGGGCGAGCTTCTTTGACTCCCTTCCAGCCGGTTTACTTACAGCATGTCACAATGTTTCCTGTCTCTCCTATTTATTTAATGTAAAGTGCCCTCATTTTACATACAGGGACAAACGGAGTATCCACACAGTGACTGTGTTTGTAATTGGTGCAAGGTTGTAAAGCTTTCAGATGTGTCTGACTCAGACAAAACTGCACTTTATAATTATGAGCTGAATATTCCAATCTACTGCCCTAAGACACAAGTTGATGACACTTGTTTAAATCTATTCATTCTATAGATATTCTTATTCTCTGATAGCCCTGGTTTATCCCTAATTAACTGAATCACAAACATGACTAACTGGACTCTAATAATTACACAGATTCCTGCTGTTGAAGCGAAGCCTCAGGCAAGCAGTGTGTAATTACTGAGATTCTTTATCTCCAAGGAGCACAACACACACAACGAGGACCTGAGAGGGATTCTTGATGCTGTTCACAGTCATGTCTCAGCCTCAGCAATTTTGTTACTTAAAACTCTGTCTTTTAGGTTAGATGACCACACTGCTCTTATCCCTTTTGCCTTTATTGGTTCTGTAATGTATTTGTATGTACAGAATTAGTACATCTGACTAGTGCAGCGCCCATTGTAATCCTGGAATGGGCTGTTTGCCTGTGGTGATGCTGGTTTAGGATTTTTCTCTGAAACCGAAACAGTGACCTTCAGTAATTGAAGCCACCACTGCTGCACAAAGAGCTGTTCACCTGTGTATTCAAAGTTCTGTAAAGGTAGGCAAAGTCCGAAGAACCGAGGAGAGGAGAATGTTTGCCACTGTCATGATGTGTCCCAGCCGGCCCGGCTACAGAGCGCAAGTCGCCTGTTTATTTAAAGGTTATCATTATACACATATTGGGTTTCCAAAATAACTCCAACCCTGCACTACTTTAGGTCCCTAACAATAAAGAAGCCAAATGTGAAGCCGATGAAATGTTATGCCACATATGGACAGACAGATGCTGCAAGTATACAACATCCTGTTTATCTGATGCTGCCAATAACCACACTTTTTTTTCAAATTAATTTCAGCACATAAAATCAACATGAGTATTCATAAGATGCTTTCTAAATAAACGGTAATAAACGGACCGCATGATTTTAACCCACTCAGGTGAATCTGTTTCAGTTTCCAACAACAAACAGTTGCTTCAGGCAGCAGCTGTGAACTGTCCAGTTGCTGCTAAGAGCTGGTTTGAGCTTGTAGCAGATTAGTATCATACAGTTTGGACAGAATTAGAGAATTACAGATTTACCCCTCGGTGTCCAGAAGGTCAAGAGAGGGCATTTTCAGAGGAAATGAAAATATGTCGGAAGAAGAAACAAGGGTGAGGGATCAAGCTGCTTATTGACCTACACAGCAGCAGTTTAACCCGTGATAAGGTCAGCTGCAGGGTTGGATGATCAGGTCAGAGAGGCTTCCTCAAAAGAAACAGTACTCACCCCCCCGAGCCACTGGCTGCAACAGTAAAACTGTTAACTGGATGAACCTTGAATGAACCTTGAGAAGATCTAGCTACTTTTCCATCCAGGGAATATATAATATTTATTATAAAGTAATACTATATTTGACCCTTCCACCTCTGTGTCCGGTCAAATTATCATCTCTTGCAGTTACCTCCAGCTTTACATACAGAGAATTCTTCCACAAATATTTTGCATCTTTGCTAGTGTTTGGGAACACATGTACCATCTAAAAAAGTGCTGTGCCGTGTGTGTGGGTGCAGTCCAGGAGGCATGATTTAAATTTAGCTGGATGTTAGGAAACACAAATCTTTTTCTGAGATACAACCTGCCCCACCAGTGATGGTTATGTGCCAACAGTGACTGAGTAAATCCTACCATAGGAGAGGTGGAGGATAAACTCTGACATTTTGGCATGGTGGCTGTGTTGGCCCCTGAGGACACATACAAGACAGAAAAAGAGTGTAAACGATAAGGACATTGCACTCTGCTTCGAGAAATACTGTGCGTCATCATCCCAGGGAAAATAGTCTTATAACAGCAAACTCTCAGTCAAATTACCTCTGACTCACTGTCTCACAGTTTGTCTGAAGGTAAAGCTGAATTCATGACTACATGTTTTATTTGACAGTTTAAGAACAGCACTGTTTCTGCCGTTCTGACAGATAAATAATCACATATCAATAAAAAATAAAACAAAAACAAACATAAGTGGATGAGTAGATGAAACAAGGTGTTGTTTACCCCAGTCCCTCCATCTGTTGAGAAATAACTGTCTGTAACGTCGCTGTTTATCCAAATCAAGCCCATCACTCCTGCTCGTGCTCCTGAGTTTACCATTTACAGGACCTTTATAATGTTCAGGTTATTAGTGGATACATGGGGTGCCTTTCCTACGTCCCAATCAGCCTTCCTTGCTATTTTTTATAATTTTGAATCATTTTAATGTGAGATTATCAATAAAAACCTCCAAAGCATGAATTATTTTCCTTTCACTAATCTGCACTGAGTGTGTAGTGCTTAAAACCAAGTGCAGGGGAAATATGACAGAGGTGTCAAGGAAGAGGATTTATGAGCTGCTCGCCAACAACGTTCAAGTGACCGCTGGAGGAGATTGAGCATCAACAAGGCTGTGTACACAGCGAGCCTGAGCAGCAGATCAGGAGAAGGTTACAGTAAGAGTGAGAGAAAGACAGGCGGAGAGGTGGATAAGTGAGTGAAGGTACAGAGAGTGCTCGTACGGGGTTAAGCACACACACTAACACCTGCAGTTAAAGCCTTCACCCTGCCACATTATCCCCGGCCTTAACTTCCCCCCGCCCTATCTTCCTCCCTCACTCCCTCCCTCCACACGGTCACGGATGCCAAAAATCAGATTTTCCAACTTTGGGAAGCTGTGTGTGACAGCCAATTACAGGGGAGAGGAGTCCCAGTGGAGTCACCTCCTCACCCCATAGACCAAACATCTGCCTGTCAGAGCGTCAAGGGAGGAAAAGAGACAGAGCAGCAGAGAGAGGGAGGTTTTTAATCTGCTGTTAATGATGGGAGGTTTAGTCATCAATCAACTTACAGTTAAGTCTCTACAGTTAAGAACGGTGCACTTGCTGTGAAAGGAGTAGTGACTCGCATACATGTTGCTAATGCCAACATTAGTCCACACTAGGTTACCACTGTCATAGGATAAACCTAATCGAACACATCCCATGTTGATAATTAGGTGAATTATTCGATTTTTAGATGAGTTCCTGTTAGCACTTATTAACCAACAATGCTGTGGGTGGACATATTAAGGCCGAGATGCGTTCAAGAGACTTAAAGCAACAATGTAATTTGCACCCAGGGTGGAATAGCTTGGTTTAAAGCCTGTACTGGAAAATGTCATTGAGTCACATGGGAGAGGTTCTAGCAGAAAGGTTTCCTAACACTTGGCTGTTGCTGTGAAAGGGTCTATTTTAACCCAATCCATGATCTGGTTCTAAAACCTAACCAATTACTTTTGTTTCTTAAACCCTAACAACCTGTGACTGAAAACTGAATATAATAAAAGCGCACAAATAAAACACAGATTTTTATTTACAGACAGGGTTTAAACCCTCGGTGTAAATTGGTGCGTGACACATTCATCACAACTAAAATCTCTTCCTCATTAACACTCTTTCTAGCAGAAGTCTAGAACACCACCTGGTGAATGGCACTTATTGAATTGATTGGTGCGAAATTAGCTATAAGCTCTAATAATGGGGTGTTACATCGGGATTGTATCGGCTCCACACCACGATCTCTACCTCGCAGTCTCTGTTTCCCAATGGCTGCACCTGAACCCAAGATACTTTCACTTCATATTTGTACAATGGGAGGAGATGGAGAAATGTCACCTTTCGTCATTTACAGTCTTTGCTAATATTATTGCGTGAGTGATTTTTATTCACAGGGCTGCCGGCTGGACTCAAGCACTGCTTAGAGCTGATCTGCAGACACACCTCAGAAGCAGCAGCAGGCGCATCGAGCCTAAACCGGACCTTAGAGGAGATTAGTTTGCATTAAAATGTCTCCTCTAATCTTGTGACAGGAGTAAAGGCAGCACAGGCAAGAAGCAAACACAGACACACAAGACAGGCTGATGGGATGAGGCTGTTTTTTAATATAAATATGGGGGGAAAAAAAGTTCAGGTTTACAAGGAGACGAGATGACAAGCAGACAGACGGGAACACAAGAGAGTCAGAGGCAACAGACAGAAAATGACAAACCGCAGCAGGAACACAAGGAAAACATGAGGGACCTTAAGCTGGGGCACAAGCAGGAGGAAATGCAAACAAGCTGAGAGGGAAGAAAGGGAGAAGGGCTTTAAGTTGAGCACGGCTGATTGGGGAACGAGGTGCTGGTGGAGAGAGCTCAGGTGACTGCAGGGCTGAGGAGAGGTGGGAACAGACGAGTGGACGGGAGGGGAGGAGGGACAGGTCTTACTGCACATCTGGATCAAGGTCACTTTGTTTGATACGGGGCATTTTTTTTAGATTTCTCATTGAGCAATGTGGTGCAAATTCAAATATAATATGGATCTAGTTAGTTAAATAAGATTTTACTAGGGGACTGTTGGGCCTTGGAGGAGGAATGTCCTCTACTGAGTGCAATTCTAGTTTCTAATGTTGCATTGTGTTAACTATGTGGTTGCAGATGTTTTATTTAAGTGTATTTAAGTTGGCTGTTGTGCGTAGACTGTAGAATCCAAAGTGAAATGCCATTAAGAGCAGGAAACATGTCTGGTTGCAGCAATTTGTATATGATTTATAACATGTCATGAGTTCAGGTCAGCTGGAAGAGTGACAAGTTCTATACGAACACAACAGGCATAAGTTTGTCATGAAACTACAGTGTTTAAAGTTGAAATGCTTTGTACCTATGTAGGGTATAAACAATACTGATAATAGAAGCTGTGTGTTTTTACCTTTATAAGTTTTATTAATTTCTAAGCAGTTCTGAGCCAGGCTTAATCAACGTAAAGAAAAGAACATCACAGAGAAGTTTCCAGGTCATGGTTTAACAGCGTCAAAAGCAACTGCCATTTAAATCCTTGATGAAAGTAACGACCACTTTTATTTTAAATTCAGAAACAGTATATCTGTCTGGTTTTATAATCTCCAGTGACTTAGCTGCTCTATGTTACTGGAATATAAGTGCACATTGGCTTCCCAGACTGGGGGAAACCAAATGATCAATAGCCAGTAAATTGATTTGGTTTGGGCCGAAGTGAAAGTGAGCTGAATTTTAACTCGGAAAGTTGACCCTTTTCTCACTGGCCGTGCAGTGCAACATCAGTTAGTCATGAATAATCTCTCCCTGACTCCCAGTGCCCTTCTTTTTCTCCTGTGCCTTTATGCAGTTGTGGCTCACTTCTGTTGTACAGAGGTCAGTCCATAAATGAATAAAAAAAACGAGGGAATTGGACGGCATAGTGAAATCTGTCCAGACACAATGCCTTCCCACATGCAACACATTACGGCAAGAGGATAAGGAGAAAGGGCAAGAAGAGGAGATGCTGTGGGGGAAGAAAGTCCCACATTCCTCGCCAAGCAGCGAAATTGAAGGGGAAATAATATGAAGCGTGTCAAAATGCAATATCACCCTATTTCCCCTGATGTTCGAGCCCTTCCCTGACTCCAGTGCTTCCCAAGAGAAGCAGAGAATTAAAAGGGAGCGATACATCGTGAAAAAGGGAGACGTATGAAAGCAGACGGAGGATGGAGAGATGAAAATGAGTATGAGGCAAAGGCAGAGAAAGTGAGAAAGCAGCTGGTAATAGGGATATAAAGAGTTTTAATCTCTGGCTCGGGCAATAACATTTAGGTATGAAATGGTTTGTGGAGGGCACACACACACACACACACACACACACACGCACACACACGCACAGCAGCCTAGTAAATAGTTTTGACCTGAACAATTTCACAGCCTTTACGGCAGGCAAGTGGAAAACACACACACACACACTCACACAGGCTTGAATGTACCACACCTTCAACACATCCACAGCCCATCCACTTGTAGTTGCTCTACAAACTTGTTAACGTAGCTTTAAAGCCCTAGAATAAGTTTAATGTGCAAAGAGCAGACTGGTACCCAATGCGCACGTTGCTGGAATTTTGTGATAGAGGAGAGTTATCGCTACTTCCATTAAAACTGGTACAAATTTAAGCAAACTTTCAAGTCAGGTGAGTAAAAACACAAGGGTTTTGGTACATTGTATCTTTTGCCTATTCATCAGATTACCAGACCTACAAAAATGAAAAGATGCCACAGTTCACATGTAAAAAGATCTACACACTCACAAACACACACAAATACATACATTCGTTAGTTGTGAGGACACTCACACATTCCCTAGCCCCTTACCCTGATATTAACCATCACAACTAAATGCCTTACCTAAACCAGCTCTAACCCTGACCCCTAAAACCAGGCCTTAACCCTAAAAGAACCTTTCAAAATATCCTCACAATGACAAAATGTCACAATCATGGTTTTGGACAAAACTTGGCCCTCATAACTATAGAAAGGTAAGCACACACACACACACACACACACTCACACACACACTCTCTCTCACACACACACACACACACACACACACACACACACACACACACACACACACACACACACAGTCCCCTGGCTGTATTGGTAGACAGTAAAGGTCTTACTGTGGCCTGAGGCACCAGGATTGCTGCTTAATAATTTGCCCAAGGCAACAACCTGACAACATTAGGTACTAAACACACAGATGTGCATACAGGCACCGAGTTGGAAGCTGTCTGTTTTGCTGACCGTCGGCCTCTTTGTGTATCTCTCTTCTTTCTCTCACTCGTCTCGAGCAATAGATGTCTTTGTTCTCAAGCGAGGAGCTCAGAAATGTTCAAAGAAAGAAGCGTGTTGCCAGCGATAAAAACAATTAAATATGGAAGAGGTCCACCCTGACACAGAATTCATGTTATTTCAAGGTTTATGGTCCCGTTTGGCAAAGAGTGTTCATAGTCACTCTTGTATAATGCTAACACAATAAAGAGACATCTTTAATTCATGAAATTACGTTAAATTACATATCCTTTAACTTAAGCTTTTATCCAAAGTAACTTACAATAAGTGCTTATACCCAGAACAGCAAGAATCATGTAAGGGCCATATGAGAGTGCAACTGAACAAAAGAAAATTTGCAGTGGTTGTTAGACATCATTTTTTTTACTAATGTGAAGTTGGAAGAGATGTGTCTTTAGTCTGCGGTGGAAGATGTGTAGTTTTTCTAAGGTTTAGGGGTTTCTGTCCAGATAAACATTTCATTAGACATCATCTCTGTCAATACAAACAGACCTGAAGCTGCAAACCATTCACAGACACTGGGCCTGCTCATAGAGGAGGAAACGTGATGAAGACTACTCTGCAGCTGAGTAACAGAAAATACCATGAAAAAAACAAGGATTTCTTTATTTGACTAACATGAGGTGGATCTGTTCTAATAAAGTATTAACAGCGTTTGTTATTTTTTATTCATATTGTATTCCCCACTTTCAATACAATGTGAATAATGCTATATCAGACAACTCATGTTGACCATTTTATTGTAGCAGAATATATGACGTCTAGGCTCTGAATATATCACTCCCCAAGATATGATTATATAGATATAATGTGGATTATGATCAAATATTTATAACCTCCCTGTCTGGCCGGCAGTTGGATTCCGTGGTGGTGGAGTGACTGAATCAACTGGCAGCAAAACTGCAGCTTTCAGTGAGAGTGACCTGGAAGAGGAATGTGACGAATTAGGGAAGGATACATTATAATGTTGGGCGACTCAAGTTCTCAGTTTCTATCCGTCCAGGCTCAACGTCGATCCGGGCAGTATTCAAAGTGAAACAGAGTTTCCAACAGCCCATTATAGTTGCTTGAACACACATTAGTGTGAATGTAGCCTCAGGCTAGAAACATGTATTTCTCTCACACACACACACACACACACACCATGCTTTCTTTAGTTTGAAGCATCAGTGTCTATGCCACGATTTCTGAGCCTTTACAGAACAATAGATGTGGTTTCCATTAAACTTCCAGTTCCAACTAACCTAATATTTTGGAGCAGGGTGAACATTTTAGAGATATTAAGGATAAAAAAATTACCAAACCATAATCATTCTTAATACAGAAGGTATTTCAATGACCTATCAGTTTCTCTTCTGTCCCATGCATACAAAAAAATGTCCACAACCCCCACAGCACAGCTATTCAGCATGCATGCTATATGACTTGCCACCACTGGAGGTTATCACCTTCAACTGCAGGGAAAAGCTTGAAACTCTCATTTATTTCCTGGGACTCTGATGGACTCTAAAGCACAACTTTATACATTGTTGACCTGCTGGCACACTACTTCATCATCCGATGTCCAATCTTTCTCTGTCGTTAAATGTCAAGTTGCTCCTCTCCGTTCTCTCTTCATTATTCAGCCCCTGTCCTGTAACCCAGCCCACAGCCTCTTCCGCCTGACTTCAGTAACTGTGACCTCCGGGGAGATCATACAGCTTTACTTTTTCATTCCCTATACTTTTGCTTTTCAGCTTTACCTTTTTGTTGTTGTTTTATCTAGTCTGGTCCTGCAAAATCTAATTCTAGTACCAATCTCTAGGTACTGAACTGTAGGTTTTAAACAAGCTCCTGAATACATACATATAACTACGTAAAGCTCAGCATACACACACAAAAACACACAGACACACACACACCAAAACACCAAATACTGATTTAATTTAATGTTGAGCTCATTATATTTGTTCCCTGAATAAAACACAATGCACTATATATAATCATTTATCATAATAAACTTCATCATTTGCCACTGGCTCAGGAATCAACCTTAATTTGTAACCCTAATATACACACATGTGCACACAGATATGATCACAGTCGAGTGTTGTGTTTAACGCAACCGTCTTTTGTTGTGAGCAACCTTCATTTTGGTGAAGTGTTTTTCTACGGCAAGATTGATGATAGTTGTCTGGGTGAGGAAATGTAAATTTTAAATCGTGTAGGGATTTGTGTGTTGGCTAAATGTGTGTGTGTGTGTGTGTGTGTGTGAGAGAGAGAGTACTGTAATATGACAACACATACCCTTTGGAATTAAGTTGGCTTACATAAGCAGAAAATTATATATTTTTTATTACAGAACTAACTAACTTTTTATTTAGTATATATAGGCCGATATATCTGTAACAGAAATGATTTACTCCCTGTTAGTTGTTTCAACATTGGCTGCCAAAAATACATATCATTCGAGCTCTAAATATAACTGCAGGGACTTATTGTGATTATGAAATCATATTGACCTCAAGGTGAAGGATATGTTAAAGCGAAGAAGTTCCTCTATATAGTCGACTGTGAGTGACAGTAATTAAGCATTACACAGACAGTAATAAATGTATTGTTGGAATATGTCAGTATAAAAATAAATGTGTGAGAATTGAACGTATAGATGTGGTAAAGGTCCTTTACAGTAGGTGGTGAGAAGAAAGACATGTGGAGGGAATCCCAGAGAGAACCCATTTGTCATTTATGAGCCTGTGTGCTCTTTATATTTAATGTCAGATTTCATTCACATGGTGTGCACTCACTGAAAATCCCATGTATTTATACATGGGCACACACTCACACACACACACCACACACACACACACACACACTACTGTACAACAGTCTGAACACAAGTCACAAGGGGTTTTGATAGGGGAGAGAGTGAGAGACGATGAGGGGTGCTTGAAAAGTACAAAAGACTTGCACAGACGATCCCAGGATACTCTGAGAAAAAACCCAAGTCCATGCTTCCTTTCATTTCAGATACAAAGAGAGAGGCAGAAGAAAAAAGTTGAGCAAACTTTGCTGAAAGCCTAAGGCAAAAGACAAAAAAAAGAAAAAGAAAAACTGAATTGCATAAGCTACAGCAAGTGAACTTTTCACATAGGGATAGATTGAAAATTATACCTCTTCTGCTGTGGTAAAAACTAAATGAAATACCAATTTATTTGTATGGTGCATCTGCTTTGAATGTCATGTACAGGGATTTAAGCAAGGTGCTGATGGGGAGCACTGGGGTGACATCATATACTCACTGATGCATGATAATTTTGCAATAATCCAGAATGTAAACGTGTATTAACTGAGTCCGGCCCCATAACAAAATATTAATGACTTTACTTTATCCAAAATAACACAGAAAAATAATCACCATAGTGTCGGTGGCTGTGTAAGTGGTTAACTAGCTGACGCCAGGGAAACAAATAACATTACATATACACTACACAATTATGTTTCCTTTTAACATACACTGAAAAAGGAAATTGTCTATTGTAAATGTATTGGTCCGAAATGTGTTGAGCAAACCTTCTTTTTTTAAGTCAAAGCATTGAGTGAACTAAATGGTTCAATCCTTTCTTCAACATCATTTCTTTCAATTTGAAAATTTGTAAAACTAAAAACTTCAAACTTAAATTTCTAATTTTCAAAATATCTGTGGAAAATAAGATTTAAAAACTTACAAAATAAATGCGTACACACAAAAAAACATTCACAAAACGTATGTATTTACATTTTCAAAAACATGTTTCATTTCAAACCAAACTCGACCCATATTCAAAAAATTGTATCTCTTTTTTTGTCAACATTTAGTAATGTTTGTAATTATTAATGCCAGTATTGGAGATGGATGTTTTAGAAGCCTTTGGTGGGGCGATGTGAAATAGACCTCATGTGATTAAACTAAAGTGCCATGCTTGAGTCACACTGCAGTGACCCAACAACATTTGATTAAAGTTGTTGCAAAGTTTATGGACAAATTCATTTTCTCTCTCATTTGCAGCCCTGCCTATTTTGCTGCTGCAGTCCTCGCAGACTTAAGTAGAATTAATTAATCTTCCGTGATGACGTGCTGACAGGAGCTCAGCCTTCCCTTACACTCTAATTGTTCCAGTGAGACTGAGACTCAAACTGATACTCATCTTGAAGGGAGTGAAAGTTTGTGTTAGTGGGTTGTTCCCCCCTGACAGCCACTCACTAGTCTCCTTCTGGCTGTAATCCTTGGTTCTGGTTTGCATATCCAGCAACAGCCACTCTTTGCTGTACGTGTATAAACTGTACTCGTCTACTTTGTAGTTTGTTTTGTGCTTTTCTGAGAATTAGCGTCCTTTTAATTGGCAAAGGAAAAAAGTTACTTCCTGTGTACTTACTTTATCTTCCCTTTTGCCAAAGAACGTCCACCTGTCTGAGATGCCTTGGCTGTAAGGAGTCGAATGCAGTTGGCAGGTTGTGACGCACCACGGTGACACAGTCAATACACTCCAAAGTTAAACCTCTTTGACATCTGTCGTCAGAATCTTGAATATTCTTATTGTATCCAGATCTCTCCCAGACAGTGACTTCATTGACTTTCTTCAAACGACAGGCACCGTCACAGACTATGAAAAATAATTCTAACTTTCCTACACAGACAATCTCTACACCTTGAACTGAGAATGTGATGACTGTCAAATGCTTCTGCTGAACCCTACTGTCAGCATTAAATCCAATAGACAAAGCCCTGCTGCACTGTGCACTGCCATGAAGCCCATACCTGCACTTGCAAACTCACACTGCAGTCATCTCAGAGATGCACGCTATCACACACACACACACGCACACACACACACAAACACACACTGACTGAACATATTCAGGAGTGGCAGTTTTAAAAACCCATTTTCCCCTTGGTTAAGCAAGCAGCAACAACACTTGACTAATGGAAAACCCTGCTCCTAAATGAGGTCAGAGAAATTCTATCTTACACACACTGGTTGTTGTGAATTCTAATAAAGTCACCATCTCACCACCTCCATCTCCTGTAGGCTGAACTCATAAGCCACTGACTCTACTGGACAACAAGGAGACGCCTGCGAGCCTCTGATGCCGGACAAGTCCTGTGTTAAAGGTTTGACTTTGGTGCATCAGAATAAATTGACCCTTAAACAGCATTGTTGGAATAAGGTGTGTGAGACAGGTTGAGGTTGATGAAGGGAACCGACAGCTCAGAGCGATCCAAAGAAGAGAGTCTAAAATATAAAAATCAGCCACAGTTTATTTATTCTTTATTCCTCTACTGGACATTCCATTTGTGGGCCAGCTGTGAGAAGAAGGTGAAGAGATGGTGGATTTTCTTCTGTGAAAGATGAATATTATAGAGGTTCTTTCATTACTGTAGGTGGATTTTTTTAATCTTATGTTATCTTTCCAAGCGAGGTGACATTCTTCTAGCTTGGTGGAACAAACCAAGAGCTGTCTCCAATGAGAGCATCATCAGTGTTTACTCTTGTTTTGTTTCTATTTCCATCAGTTCTTTTCTTCCATTGAGGCTACAGCAGGTCCCATCTCGTCATTCCCCACTAGCAAGTCACCAATTCTTAAAACTGCGCAAAACACCAGCTTGCCCTTGTAACCAACATTGTGTAGTGTGCTCAAGAACTTGATATGTCCACAGAGCGGCCAGACAGAAACATCTTTGTGAATGTCGTTTGATGGGGATGCAGTGTTTTCCGTGTCTCTTTCCTGCAGCCTGGGAGAAGCAGCTGTCCTCAAATGGTCGAGTTTGTCATCTCCCAACAATGAATGTGCACTATCTGTGTTCCCCAACTTGCTTTTGGTCTGCAGTGTGTACTGAATGTCTCCAGTCACCAAGTAAGTAACAATGTACGCCCATAAACAAGGTTGTAAGCAAAGGAAAAAAAGAACTTATCTCATCAGTTGGGACTTCTACTCTCTGTAATGCAGCTGATCCTTTGTTGGGGAGCATATCTTCTAGCACCATGTCTCTGGTGGATCTACTTGGCAATTCAAAGATAAGATTCTTTCTGTTCATATTTGTATGATCTTTAACCGACAACGATTCCCATAAAGCCGACGATAGGGTTGTGCGAATTGTGCGTTTTCCTCATGCCTGTTGCTCCCTGCACACACTCTTATAATCACACTGGCTTCCACTGCCTCTGGTATTGTCATGCGTTTTGTCCTGTCAGTCTGTGTTGGGCCGCAGAGGGCTCTTGTCCCAGCATGTCTGTCTCCTTGGCACTGAAGGGGTCTGGTCGGCCTTCTCTATGACATCACTCAGTCCTAGTTAGAAGGGACCTTTTTGTCAGGCTTGTCAACTTTAAACAGCTGCTGTGCTGACCTGACATTAACCCGACCATAGTCCTCTTTTCAAATAAACGTGCACACTCATGTTAAAGTCTGCTGAATGCACTAAAGCTTTTCTTTTCTTTACTGTATTTAGTCCTGAACCTCTTATTGTTAGAATCATAATCCGTTGTGTTGCTGAGACATGTATGCTCTTTTTCAAAATTGAATACACTTGAAAGGGCTAACTGATTCTTGAGGGACAAAGACAACATCACAAGTGAACCGACAGATATCTGATCTGTGCCTTCGTTCTACACAACAGAGCTCTGGGATGCAGACGAGAGCAAACGGGGAAAGATTGTGCTTCGGAATAAAGAAAGCAAGCTGACTTAAAAGTAGGTTATTGTAGAACTCACAGTGCCCTGTGTAAACACAAGAGAACAGATAAACAATGAAGATGTCATATAATGAATCACAAAGCCCTGTCAAGTCAGCGAACCCATAAAGTCAGAGTGCAGACCGTATTCTGAACTTTATGGGAAACGCTTTGACATGGCACAGAACGAGCTGATATGCAGAGCAAACAACTCTACGCTGTAATTGCTCTCACAATAGTTGCAGTAAAAAAGTTTTGGAGAACAATAACATAACTCCTCTTTCACACAGTTGTCCCATTGGTATGTATTTGGCAAAATGGCTGTTAAGGTGTGAACGCACACAACACAACATTCTGTATTGTTTGGCTAAGAACAACGTCATTTGAACTTTGTAAACATAAATAGGCAAGTAGGAGTTTAAATACTGTACAAAAATGAAGACAACATATCCCATATATGGGCGCTGACATCTTGCGCTGGAGCCAGAGTCTGCCCTGGAGAGTGGAGCGACAGTATCAATGTTCAGAGAATACACAAGCTTAAGAAATCTCAAGTCAGTCTCAGCTGTCAATCATGTTCCACCTTTTTAGCGGCAAATAACACACACCCAACTAAAATTACAGAAACGACCTTTGAGAAAGCTCATTTGACATTTCCTATGATATTTTCATTTGGTCTTTCAGTCATCTGCTAACATGGAGGAGGCAGGGTTTATGAACTATATATGCAGCCAGCCACCAGGGGGTGATCAGGATGTTTTGGTTTCACTTTTCAGTTGCTTTACTTTCATTTTAAATGCAATCATAGGCTATTTATATGAGCACCCTGAGGCTCGTTGGTCCGGCCATGTCAGTTGTGGCAGCAGTAACCTGATGTGTAGTCAATGTCGTGGTTTTCATCTGTTATTATTCCTGGCAAATAAACCATTATAATAGCAATCCAGTGCAAACGTTAAACTGGCAAAAGGGGATCCAGACCCGCCCAAAATGCAGCTGCTCCATTGATCTTGGACCATGTGCTTCGATCGCTCAAATAGAGCCCACAGTGAAAGTGCTGGTTTGTTGTGCCGTTGGAGACGTCAGGAGAGGAGTTGCTCTCAGAGGAGATGGGTCTTCGAGAGGTGCTTTAGGGTAGAAGGGGTGCCACTGTTCTGATGGCTGCATGTTTGTTGATCATTCTGTCATCAGGGAACAAAAAAAAACAAAAAGGTGCAGACGTTGCTTTGTGGGCAAGCTTCAGTGAATTTGATTCAGATGGGTAAATTAGACCTAATGTATCGGATTATGCTGTTACTCTGTGCTGGAGTGTCTGTGACAGATTTTATTTTATTCATTGTTTAAGACCTATTTGTTATGTGAGGATTGTACACTGTAGAATGGTGAATAGTGTATATGGGGAAGAGTGCCTGGTTAAATAGATATAAAAGGCTGTATTTACCAATAGCCCAAACCCCTCCTACAATATCTGCAAATGTATTAAACTAAATATCTGGTCTGAGGAAAATCCCTCACAAGTTCACATACTGTTGTACAGTTCATTTAATGCGATATTGAGCAAGAGCAAAAGCAACTCTCAAATGATTAAGCAGCCGGGCAAGTTGAGGAACAGTGACGAGAGGAAGAAGAGGAAAAAAACAACCTTTTGACAGCTAACTCATTATGAATGTCGTTATCCTTCGGTAGCCGGCTCTTTCCCCCCTCTCCCTGTTTCTGTCTCTCTCTATCTGTCAGTGGAGGGATAAAATCCCTCTCTCCTGAAGGCTTAGCAGAGATTATCCTGGCGTCCCAGGGGAGGGTGGAAGGGGTACTGAGATGCCACATTACAGATGTAGCACACGTTAAAGGGAATTTAATGGGCCTGAGGTTGAGCAGGAGAGGGCAGGAAGAAAGGGAGCAGGTGTGAGGACTGTTCCTCTCTTTCATCTCTATCTCCCTCCGCCTGCATCCCTGCACGTTTGTCACTTTGCCATCGCTGTGTTCTCAATTTCTACCGGTAAACCCCAACTGTCTGTCTGTGTTACTGCTCTGTCGATCCCCATTCTTCCTCAACTGGCTCTTTTTGTGATTTTTATAAATCAAGAGGTGTAATCATTGTGATGATAAACAAATTTGACTAACCTGTAGTAAGTGGATAATCCTGCAGCCCCTCTACTCTGCATTAAGGCTTGTAACCAACACCCTCATTTTATTTCATTATCCACACCATGAGAGTCCCTCGCTCCTGCCCTGCCCTGCCCTGCTCCCCCTGCTGAATATGTAACAGCCGAAAATGAAAATGACATGCACCCACACCTCTATCTCTCACCTGGCTCCTCTTTGGTGAGCCATATCCCATCTTCCCCACTTCTCTTGTTTGACACTAATAAGCTGGAGGCTTTCTAGTTAAAGAAGCCAGAGGGGACCCAAGTGACCCGCCCTCACACACACACACACTGAACACACAATGAACACACACGCAAATAAATGCACGCACGCACGCACGCACGCACGCACTCACACACACACACACACACACACACACACACACACACACACACACACACACACACACACACACACACACACACACACACACACACACACTAACCCACTCAATAATGAACTGACAGGTAACATATTTTGGCCGCACAGTATTCCTACTACAATTGACATGGTTTACAGTTGCATGCAACTTAACTTGATACAACACATCAGTGACTTAAAGGGTAATTCTGGTTTACTATTACATGTAATTGTTGGAATGTACATATGTATTTTTAGACAAAATTCGTATCGCCAAGTATATTGGATCTGAGGATGTGAGAACACTGCAACATGACTTCAAACAAAGTCTGAAGGGGTGAGAAACATGTTGCCATGGTCCCACTTAGCACAATGTGATTATTGCCAAAACTAAGACAATAAGCAACTTTGTCTCCTACAAGTTTATATGAAGGCAAATACTTCTGGAGGAAATGCAATGCCAATCGTATCATGATTTTCTATCAACATAAATGGAAATGTTGATAACCCACAAAAGTTGTGTATCAGTACCATTTTTTTATTTTATTTGTTTTCCAACAAAATATGATCTACTTTAGTTATATTTTTTGGCCTTTGGAAATTACAGCACTAAACATTTGACGGTGTTATTTAGGCATTATATTCACATCACTTGGTTGTAGTTCAGGGAAGTTCACAAACAAAACACAGTGTGCTTAGTAAGATTTAATAAATATTAAAAAAAATTCCCTGACTTTAGTCCAAATGCTTTTGCTCCCGACGGTTCAACATCCACTTCTAAAACTTTGAGGGAGCACATGAATAAAATATGGCATTGACTCAAAACTGTGTTACCACGGACCATGGTCTAGACACTTATTTGCTTTTGGCACCACAACATAAATTGGAAAACACATTGCCATTTCAAGGATAAAATAAATTGTAACAATATTTTTTCTTCATTTTAATTAAATCTTGAGACATATTTGAACACATAATAAATTATCGTGGACATTAATTCATGATTGGAGGTCATGCAAGCTCAGTTATCCTCAGGTTTGTACAATAAACAGATCTAATTAATACAATAGACCTTAACCTGTACTTCTACCAGGCGGCACCACTGCAGCCGTGCTGCTGGCTGACAGGTGAGTTATTGTATTTAAAGCTTTAACTGAAAAGACAAACTTGCAATCCTTCTTTTTTTACCATCACTCTTTTCCATTCAGTCCGAGCCACTTATGTATTCCTACCGAGACAAACCACATCTTTAATTGGCGTGTTCCATCTTATTCAAATTCACATTCTAAATATCATTATGTTGTTTTTTCCCCCTTCCAACCCATTAAAGTTGCGTGTAGGAACAAGCCCCTGAGACAGGACCCCTGAATGGCAATGTGCTTTATCAAAAACACAGGCTGAGGAGGGGAATACTAAAGAGAGCCTGTGAGCCGAAAGCAAGTCTGTTGTAAAGGCACCTTGAATGATGTTTACTGTATTTTGCATAACTTTGTATTTTTTCAATGATACACTGATTTCTTTATTTATTATTACTTGTTATTTCTTTCTTTAATCTTTACATAAAAAACAAACTGTCGGAAACTGAAATTAATCAATGTCGGCTTTAATGGTGGATTTAAAGCAGTAAGAGCCTCTTGTAGGAACAATATGGTAAAAAGTACAAAACAATACATGCTATGCTGAGTACTATAGGAAAAAAAATCACAATATCTCTAACACTAACAACATAACAGAGATGTACTTTTATTATATATATTAACAGGCTACTGAACGAAATGTGAAGTCTGCTGCCAGCGTTCACACTGAAAATACAATTTTTAGAAAATAAACCTATTGTGGGCGACGTGTGCATCTTCTTAAGTTACTGCCAATATGTGCTGGGTGACGGTGGCCACAGATGGTCACCGGAAAACAGAAGTGGGTGCCTAAACTCACACACATGAAAAATTGTGTATCTGTGCACCCTCTCACATCAGGTGCCCAAACTGATTAAAAGTTTGAGGATCGGCCTGGTAAGATGGTGAAGACGGAACCTTCAAGGTTTCAGAGCCCCCACTAGAGTTTGCATGTGGAACTGCCTCACCCGGCAACCACAGGGTGTGTGGAAGATGAATGGAGCAAAACTGATAATGGATTCCGGAAATAGGCTGAGGCCGAATTTAATAGGACTACTGTTGGGTGGAGGTGGAAGAAGAGTGATCGCGGCGTTGGGGAGTGACTGCTCCTGCATTCATTCAGCACCAGCCTACACTGTGGCAGTGCGTCTGCCAGCGGAGAGGAAACCGGCCCACGTCTGTTCCCCCATTTACCTCCACGTTGCTTTCTGCTCGGCATTCTGACGCACACATCTTCCTGTAGGACACGCCTGGTCCGGGGATATCCTTCAAACTTCACCATACCTGAATTCACCCCTTTCTTTAGGTGAGGACGAGCTATTTTTATTTTAAAATATTCTCCAAATAACCACAACCCTCGCTAAAAGGCATTTAGGAAACCTGACAATCAGTTCGGCCGCCCGGTGCTCAGTCGCTGCCAACAAATTACCCGCTATTTGTCGTGCGGATTGACGTGTTGCTAACGCACCTTGACAGGCTTGTTAAGGCATGGGAGGAGGAGAACACCGAGCGGAATGGATTCCTGCCACAAATGAGACACGGTGAAAAATTGTTGTCAGAGCGGGAATGTCCTGCTCACTGTAACGTCTTCATCAATATCAATAAATCGGATGACGTTACTGTAATCCAGATGTGTTCTGATGGGCTGGAGAGGACGATCTTGTCATGCATTTCATCCTCTAATACTGAGTTATTTACACATTCGTCAACACGTCAAGATACAGAAGGAGGCGATGCTGATGTTTCTAAAAGAGAAGAGCCATGAAGGAGATGAAGAGTTTTATTTTGTGTCTGTGTGTGTGTCTGTGTGAGTGTGGAAGAAGGGAAATAAAACGGTGAAGAAGACATCCTAGACAGCGCAATCAAAGGATTTGGTTTAAATTAGCTTAAAGGCATAAATATTTTACTCCCCTCTATTTTTTGAATAGTTAGTGTGACTTATGAGTAGTTGTATGTGACTTATTTGACTGGAGAGAACTTTCTTTAAAAGTTAGAAATACATATATTTCACATTCATGAGGGACCATGTTGAGGTGAAGCCGAAGAAAAGCATGGCATCAGCTCCCCGATGGCAGGTAGGGTAGACTTGTGCTGACAGTGCGTAAATAAAGCACACAAACACACAGACACACACACCGATTCTCTCCCCATCATGTCACAGGGTGACTTTAGGTACTTCTTAAGAAGCTTGAAATAACACACATGTTCACATGTTGTCAGATTTTCACTGGGTCTCTGTTTCTTGGTCTCCTGCCTTTCTATGACACAAACACAAACACACAAACAATAACCCACATATCCATCTCTACCATATTTGTCGATGAAAATAGTCGATGTTTCTACTGATGCAAAACAAACTGCAACTTTGGTTGATGGTGGACATTGTTTATTTTCTAGCGAAAAAGGTTTTAAAAATCTGTAAAACTAACCATCAGGAGTTTTTCATTGTGTAACGTCCATCCGTCCATACAGAGACACACAACATTCCCTTCAGCATTCACACATACAGTCAGTTTTGAGTCTCCAATTAATCTTAAATCAATCGGCATGTTTTTGCAAACTTCTCACAGAATTATCTTTTCTGGGATTCAAAACTGGCACTTTTTTGTGAGGTGACAGTTCTAACAACCACACCATACTGCTGCTCAGTAAGATATTTTGGGATTGTGTATTCATTCTACACAATCACCTTGAAAACCCCTGTGGTTGCTCTGGTTGTGTATGGTTGTGGATCCTCTGTCGTCCACTAGGCTTTTGATGCATCTTGCTGAATCTGAGCACAGACGGCTCCTCTGTAATCCCTCTGTTGCTTATGTCAGCAGTGAAATCATCAATAAATACCGCGGTGCCAGTTCTGTTGGCAGACGTTCATGCCCGAGCCATAACAGAACCACCGCCACGTTTGACCGGTGGCTTTAGGTCATGAGCTGCTCCTTTGTTTTTCCACACTTTCCTCCTTCCACCATTTTCAGAAGAGGTTGATCTTTCTTTCAGCAGAATCCAGTACTTTGTTCCTGAACACAACCGTTACCTCTTCAGAGTTTTTTGTGAACTGCAGCCGGACCTTTCTGTTTTTGAGGTTTACCGGGGGTCGACATCTTGCAGTGACTCCTCGGAGGTTCTGGTCATGAAGTCTTCTCTTGATGATTGGCAAGGAATCATGTACGCCCACGTCCTGGAGAGTATTCCTGACTCTCTGTGCAGCCAGAGCTATTGACATAATTGTGTTACTTTGAGCATTGCACAAAAAGGAATTTACTCTGCACAATAGCAGAGAGGGATTCAACACATAATCTGTATCAAAGCACTGAAATACAACCTGGTGATATGTGGCCTGGCCCAAATTGCCATCACCTATTAATTATCAGCCATGACATGAAGATATTAGTGCTGTGACAAGACCATTTATGTCAAAACCTTTGTATAACCCCAATTACAAGCCACATTAGCATTCATTTACTTCAATCAAATGCCTTCCCGTGTAAGATAGTATTTCTTTTTTAGATAAAGACCATCTATCCTCTTGTGTTTTGTGTCAGTTTTCCCCAAATCATGTTTTCTAAAGAAGTCATATCTGAAACAGTGTCTCTTTCCTTTGGTTCTTGACATCTGTTCAGTAAAACACAGTGATTTCTCTTTTTGAAAATAACGTGTCTTCCTTTTCCTTCTTCAAGAAAGAGTATATAAAGATGTTATACAGCTGTGTCACCCTGAGACACTATCACACAGCGGTGCAGCAAGATTGAGGGGACAGACAGAGAGAAACAACATGAAGGCCACACAAGATTACACACTTTATATAAAGGCTTCCAGTGGCAACATCACTATGGAGTCATGACAGTCTTAACCTTTATCCACCCTTCTAACTGGATCCATAATGTCGCTTGATGTACAAGTTTAAAATGTTTACTTTACAATTTTGGAGGAACATCAGCTGTGATGCTGCAAAACTCCATTTAATGAACATTTGAATGAGATTTATTTAACTAGATACTCCGAAAGCTGATCTTCTCTTTAAGTGTATACCTGCTGTGTAAGTGCTTCATGGTGTATTGTGGTATTGAAACATTCTGGCCAAAGGTTAACTCATCTCATAAGACGAGGCAGTTTTATCCATAAAACACCATTTAAATTCAGAGGTAGATTCCACCCCAGCAGGTTTATGACACAGACAATTTGTTAGCATTTACATGAATGCAAATACAAACGGAGATTGACATGGTATGAAGAAAATTAGGAAAATATTCTGTACATGCTATACATAGAAATCTACAACAGATTCATAAATGATATGACAAAGATGCATTATTAGAAGTAGATCAAATATAAACTAGAATGGTACTTACTAGAGTGCATACGGTCAGCCAGGGACTTACAATGAAACTATGTATAAATTGACTAGATCCAGATTTGTATTTATTTGATCTCCTCGCAGCTTCTCATAAATGTCAGTCCCTTCAACTTGCCTGAGTTTCCAAATTAAAGATCGATGAATTAATCTCTGAGAAATCAAAACAAATGTTGAAAAATGTCTCACAATGTAAAATTAATTAATTATTTGAACTGCTCCTTGATCCAAATCCGCACCACAATTGAATGGGTTCTTCACTGACCCGTACCACATCCTTCCATCAATTAATCTGTCCAGTAGTTTTGATCAACAAATGAGCAAACCAACAAACAAACATACAAACAGATAGGGGTGAAAACACAACCTTACATTTCATTTTGCACGATGCAAAAATCCTATAAGCAGAGCGATTCAAGTTTCTGTACAAACCTCAAATAAACATCAGTGATCAGATAATAGCATCTGCAGTGTAGTCACATCATAAACAATATATTCATTAAGACAAATTTGATGGGGTCAGGAGACATTTTGATGTTTTAGAACAGGGGTATTCAACTAAAATTTAATGAGGTCCAGTTTGAGAAAATTTCTTGAAGCAAAGGTCCGGAAGATCATAATTTCTAACTATTTAGTGTGGTATATATTGAAGTAGCCTGATCCTTAACACAGATTTGTAAATGTTTAACTTACATTTCTTTTTCCTTTTTTTTTATTCGAGCCACAGTTTCATTAAGACTTTGTGAAAATCTCCTTCCTCTAAAGAAGATACTAGTGTTGCCAAGGTTTATTAATCAGGATGGATGTGCTGGATCTTAGCAAGACTAAACTATAAATTTTACTATATCTGTTTCTTTTTATCACTATAAAATGGCGCAGTCCGTGGAACACCCAAACAGCTAATCACTCTTAAAAGCCTCCGAGTCCAGTGGTGCCACTTGTACCAATTCCACTGCTGCGTCTCAAACTTGCAAACCACTATTCATCTTGGTATACACTCACTCATACACATCCATACACTCACAAATGCATACGCACAAGCACACACACAACTTGAACACCCGACTAGTGTACTCGCTGTGCATGTTGAGCAGGTCTGCATGCCGTGACCCTTATTAGGGGGACCTGAAGCGATGGACCTCCTGCTGTGAATGAGTGGGAGTGCAGCCTTGGCAAACACTGCACACACACACACACACACACACACACACACACACACAGAAGATATATTAACCTCCCCCACTTACATCACAGTTCAGGCATGTAGGCCAGTATGTGTGTGTGTTATAAATATGTAGAGTACACGTATATAGGCCTATGGTGATGCATAGATCTGATGCTCGAGATGACGTTAGCAGGTCGTTATGATGATTGGTCTAAAGGCTAAGAAAGGGGTTGGGCAAAGGCCGTGGTAGATTCAGTCTGGAGAGTCATATTGACTAATAGACTGTTTGCTTTATCTGATAAATAATCTTAATAATCTATCTTCTAAATCTGATCCTGCTTTCCACATCTAATTAAGTACAAAAATAATGTCTACATGTGACTAAATTCCCATATCCATTCATTGTTGTTGCTGTGTTGTGTGTGAAGACAATCGTTTTAATCATTGGAGTCAAATCTGAATATCAAATTCAATTGGGCCAATTTATGTTTTCAATTAGTATAACCTACACAAAGTACAGTAAAAATGGTGAAATATTGTTCACTACATCGTATACAGATTTGTGTTTTTCTTTTGTTTAGTAGGTGTTACAGATTGTCTTTATCTAATAGATAAAGACAATCTTTAATTTTAATTAACGGTTCACTCACAAATCCATCCATCCATCCATCCATCCCTTTCTTCTATCCAGTGAACCTTGGTTCAATTATCCAGAACCTCACTGTAATGAGAAGTTGCAATGTGCAGTTTGTAAACAGCTATTCAAGCAGTAGGTGAAGAAAGGTCAGCGTAAAAATAGATCTGTCCTTACAATATGGTTGAGTTAAAATGTCATTCAGCCAAGGAGTAAGAGTTTGTTGAGTATCATCTCTCTCAATCCTGTCTTTTTCATAAAGATCCTACTATCAATAAAAGACTGGCAGGGTACGTTTGAATGGGTCTGAAGAAGACCACTGTAAAAGGTAAAGGGTCCCGTGTTTAGCTTCTTAAGCGTGTCACACTCTCACAGCCCCAGCTGACCCCAGAAAATTGTAAGGTCTTAGCTTGCTTCCTTTTCAATAGCTTCCTTAAAGCCAGCAAGCTGTGATTTAGTTCAACTGTCACTGCAGATTTAATGGGATATTATTCATGCAGAAAGACAGGGTCAATGGGAATCAGAATAGTACGGCTTTGAAAGCCCCTGTGTTAGAAAACGGTGACGTGTTCGAAGAAGAAGAAGAAGTGAGAGAAGGAGAAAAACACGAGAAATATGAATGCACGTCCACGTCTGATTTCATTGAAAATATGAGTTGACAGTTTTATCTGTTTCACCTGATGAGCAGCGCTGCAGCTGCTGAGAGAGGACATCTAATCATCTCTGGGTTGTTCAGATTTTGTTTAAGCACGTTCATTTTAATTGGAAGTCTTTTACTCACCGTATGAAACAATAGCACTCGGGCGTCCACATCCCCTCAGTAAAACAAAGGTGCCTCTTGGAAAATCACAAAGCCCCTGCTCCAGACAGCGCTTTCAGCCGGGCATGCTTTGAATGTGCAATGAAACCTCATCATGGGTGACCTTTGGTGTGTCATCATCTGTCTGCGCCGGGATATGGGATGGCTGTCCCGAGATTCTTTATCTCAGCAGCTCTCCTCTAAGTCATGGTCCTGCAAGACAGACGGTGAAGATGTAGGTGGAATTAAAAGGTCACAACTGCACACTGCACATGCATGATCCAGATTCTAGGATTGCACGGAATCTAAACTACAAGCAGTGACACCAGAATCCTGGCAAAGACAAATAGCAGAAGCAAATAAACACACATTTAACACATTTAAGAGATTTGGACACCAACCCAATAGGGGTTGATGCAATTTTGCTTGTTTTAAAGGGATATTTTCTTTGGGTTTAACTAAATCTGACCAAGGATACCCTGGTTTGAATTATCCATCTGTATACCTGGAGGATTTAGGTGAAATGAGCCTTTACTGCAACACAAAAGTGGAACACAAATGACAAGTGTGTATCTGCTGTGCTGCTGCAGAAACAACTAATCCAAAAGATTACCGCCAAAATAATTATTAAATGTTAATTATTTTTCTGGAGCCTAATATCGAATGCAATTCTTAGAAAATGGATTCTAATTTCACAAGTCCCACTGCTCAGTATTCAGTCAGTGCTACACAACTTCTCATCCAGTGTGGAAAAGGTCAACAGCAAGCTGCTTCTGTAAATCAACGGCCGACTCCACACTGTCCTCCACTGGCTTGTCAAACACTTTGTTTATTGTCTGCATACATTGAGACAGAATCTCCTTATCCCAGTTTGTCAAGTCATATGTTGCAGCGGGTATTGTCGATACAATTTGTTGGTTGGTTGGTTCAGGATGTTGTTTGGTTTGTTGGTCCGCTGGTAGGTTGATTGATTGAAAGCTGCAGCATTCTTATTGTATTTGTCGCACTTGAGTTAGCATGCATTCAGCGGACCAGTATCATTGGAAGGTTCTATAAAACACAAACCATGAAAACCCGACTCTTTATGTGAACTGGTATATTAACATAAAATAGAGATGATACGAGAAGTACAAATTTTTGCCTAGTCGAACAATGAGGCTCCAGGAAACTGCAAAACTGTTTGCTTCTTCTCCCACTTTGCTCTGAACTTTAATCAATATTGGATGGATTGCTATAAGAGCTGCACAGACATTCATGGTCTCTAAAAATAAACCTTAACAATTTTGGTGATCACTTGACATTGCCCCCCACACCGCCGTGATGCTGACATTGAAGTTTATTTTATTAAATGTCTTGACAACTCTGATAGATTGCTGTGGAATGTGATGATCAAGGTCCCCAGAGGCTTAATAGTGCTTCAGTTATCCCATGAAATACTGCCACTTGGACCACAAGGAGTGGAACAAGGATTTGGAGCAGTCAATACTTAAACTTTGTACCGGAGCTCTCAATAATCATCATATACCTTCCAATAGTGACAAAGGCATTTATTTATCTCAACAGCAGGAGGTGACAGGCCTTTATTCTAGTCAGGATTGCATTAGAGAGAGGCCTTTATTTCTAATTCTCTGTGTTTGATAACTATAATCGACCATCATTTAATACAAAGTCCTGTTTGTCCTCTGCTCTGTGCCAGGTGAGGGACCGCAGTGCATGTGCCACACACACACACACACGCACACACACACGCACACACACACACACACACACACACACACACACACACACACACACACACACACACACACACACATTCAAACATGTCTTCAACGTAAAATTAATTGATTTATGTTATGAGGACTTGTTTTTGTCATCATAACAAAGACAAGTCCCCATAATCTGACTGCTTCAACAGATTTAGGTCCCCACAACATGAGTAATGAGGACTGGGAAACACGCGTGCACTGACACACACACACACATACACAAAGCTGTGATCAAACTGAACCATCGTGAGAATTGACGACAACTACGCTTGTTACTAAGTGTAATAAAAAGAAAAAAGAACAATAACGACCTTTTCAGCAAACATGTAGGGAAAACACTTTCAACAGCTTCGTCCCCAGTCTCCTGGTGCCATGATACACACAGACCCAGTTAATGAAGTAAACAATGAATTGATTTGAAGAGACTCAACAAAGTTCAGGTCTGTAGTGGCAGTGATGACCTCACTTTGCCACAAATCTGGGCTTATTTGTGCAAACTTATCTACCAGTGATACCTACAGACATTGAATCACAGCCTGAACTTCCTTCTTGATATCAGGAATATTATCTATTTCCCTGGCAACTTAGGGGCAGGTGATTAAATTAAGAGTGACATCGCTGTCGTAAACAAATCCTCAATGGATCTTCCAGCAAAATGTTTTTCCACATCATACATTTAATCCATTTGTTTGTTTCAGGATTAAACAAAGGTACTGCAGCCTTTATCCATGAAATTGTGTGGATTGATGAGGCATTACCAAAGGAAGAACACATTCAAGTATGGTCAGAATCCAGATACAGGGGGGACACCAGGATTTCTTTCCCCTTCTCTTTCTTTAAAATTTGCAAGCTACGGTGGGTTTCGATATTATCCCTCATTTCTCAGGATATACTTCATGGATCTTGATGAAACAAAGTATCAGGCATTTTACAGGAACTGATATATTTGCACTTCTAGGTCACTACATGACAACAATGACGTGGCCAAACTCATGAAAATATACAGTAGCAGAGATCATTGTTTATGATGCCCCAGTGGTATTATAATCAACCAGGAGTCATCACATTTGACCTCTATCTCCCCGGTTGCAGCCTCTCAATATCCCTGTGGAAATGCCTGCTCGTGTCCCACTGATCTTAGTGACCCCATGACTCTTCATTTAGTGCCAGCAGCAGCAGGTTGACATTTCTGGATTGAAACGTCCTGACAAATTCTGGAAGGATTGCCATTGAATCTGGTGCAGTCGTTCATTTTCCCCCCTCAGAATGATTTATGGAGACTTTTGTGTTCTTCAGACTTTTTCATCAAGCACCATTATCAGGTAAGAATTTCAGTTCACATCAAAGTCAGGTTTACTTTGACGAGGCTTCTAGCTTTGAGGCAATCAAAAATGACTGGGACTGTATAAATGCTTCTATTCCACCGTTGCATTGTGGTGATACCTGCAGAATTTCAATGGTAAAACATAGCGTTTTTGATACAGCTGAAATTCACAGAGATTATGTTTTACTTGGCGGGACAGTGGGGGGGGGTTCTGTGTTTACAAAGCCGCATGTTATGCATTTGTATGTGGTTCTGCAGAAGCAGATAGATGCAGTTATTATAAATTATCATATGTGTAGTTGAACAAGCAGAGTGACTGTTTTCCATTCCATCTAGTTTAATGTTGATTCAGCTGCATACATAGAGTCTAGACAGTAGCTCACCTATGTTTCTCTATATAAGGACTTTCAATATTTTACTATGTAGTGTCATATGTTTAAGTTGCCCTTGCCAACTTCAAAATCAAAGATGCTGAAAATAAAATCTTTGCCTTTGCAAAAAAATAAGGAATGCTTCCTTTACAATCCAAAGTACAGGGGATTTATTTGCTTGGAAACAGGAATAAAAAAGCATCAAACTAATACCTGAAGCACCTGGAGGGAACTTCCCTGTGCAGCGAGCTATATTCCTCTACTTCTGCAAGAACACTCTATGAAATAAACAACAAATAAAGTTCAGCTTCACTGTATTTTGTTTCTCTCCCTCCCTGTCATGTTGGCCAACTTTTTCACTTCTTTATTTCTCTTGAATCGATTTTAGATCCCTTTATATTTACTCAGGACGGCACAAGGATGTGTTGACTGTCGCCCCCACAGCAAGAAGGTTCCTGTCTTGAGCTGTATAGTGTAGGTTGTTTGTCTCTGTTGTCCCTTTGAGTACCTGGCGACCTGCTCCCGACAAATATAAGGGGGTCTGTATAGACTATGGATGGAGGGAGGGAGGGATGAACGGACGGATATCCACATGCACATAATCACATACACCAGAGGAACATCAGTTTCCCCTTGGGTATCAACTGTGGAGGATCTGCTCTTGTTCATCATTTAATTTATGGAGTGTTAAGCACAAAGCTCAAATGTTTGGAACATAAAAATAGAAGATGAAGTGAACGATCGTATAATATGAATAATTTGATTTATATTAAAAATAATCATCTCCCGTGTTACAGTTCTCGTCTCATTTCTGCTCAGTTCCCACTTTTAACCCGATTGTTTTATTTATGATTTCCCCCTTGTGACACTTTCAAATTTCATTCTGATAGAGCCCAATGAGTTGAGATCAATTTTGAATTAAATGCTCGCAACCGTGAGAGCTTACCTTGAAATTTAACACACACACACACGCACACACGCACACACACACACATGCACACACACACTCAATATCGCACACACATACGCACCCCTGCACACGGGTCCAATACGATCAGCTGTAAAAGGTTGCAAATTATTTACACTGATTAGTACATGACTGTTGAGGTGCCTTGAAACACAATCTGTCATACCTGCTTTTCCATTGAATGCTCGTACACACAGGACACGCTCACACGTAGCATATTCTGTTGTGTCAGACTGAAAACCGCTTTTGTTTTCTTCTGTTTACTTATCTCCTCACTGATTATGAGTTATCCTTGATTTAGCCTGTATTATGGCGGTGGCTTTATTGTGCCGTGTGCATCTTCGCTACGAGAGAGAATGGATTCAGGCTGTGATGTGTCTGAATGCGTACGTGCATATGCAAATGGTTGGCAGGAAAAAACAAGGAGGCAAATTGTGTGAAGGTTCCTGCCACAAGCTGGTGATTGGCTCAGTCCTTGCCAGGGCTAATGACAGCCGACTTTAAAACCAGCCAAGCTAGGTTTCCACCTGCGAGAAGCTCTTGCCTCTTCCCAACCAACAACACCTGACGCTACTTGAACAACATTCCCCTTATGAAACCAGTTTTAAATTCCCTAGGTCCATATTTTTCTCATGCACACTCAATTATATCAGTTCCCTAAATATGCCTGATTTTTCTAAATCAATATCCATGAATTCAATCAATTGAGGTGTTTAAAAACACTTTGTTTCACAATGTTAAATAAAAATCCTGGATCCACACCATCATTTATGTGTCTTGTTCGACTCATGCCCCACCCCTTCACAAAGCTTATTTTTTTTGCGTAATCTTGCCAACTAACAAACCCACGCAGATTAAAACATAACCTCTTTGTCGGAGGCAATAACCTCTACCCTGTTCCCACATCCATAAATCAGCTTTACAAAAAAAGCTGGTGACAAACTTGGACACCTCTGATGCTCCGGTGTTTCATATCTCCTGCCTGTTTCAAATATTTCCTGTTGATGCATCTCTATAAGCAACTCTGTCTCAGTGATGGTTGAAACACATTATTAGTGTAAAGGTATATATAATAACATGCTTTAGGGGGAGGATGAAACTGTAATTTGGTTTACCTATTTTTCCATGTTGTCATTTACAAAATGATCACATTGACACCAAAGTCTGTATAAACATCGGTGTTGACGGCATTGGGGCAGTTCTCCAATCAGCCTTTCTACCCGGTCTTGAAATCCAAATTAAATGTCCAAGCTGATTTTATACCACTGTGTAAAACACATAGAGGTGAAGGAGTGCATTCACCAAATATTTTCAACTTGTTGTTCCAGAGTAGGAAATTAAACTAAACATGGGACATTAATCTTGTCATCTTCTTTAAGGCATAACAAGCAAGCCGGGGGCAGGGAGAGAAGTGGCTCTGGAAAATGGATCAGGAACTTTCATACATATTTATCATGGATAAACAATGATATTAAATAGGTGACTTATTTGTGCAACTTTGCATGCAGGCAACAAATGTGCATAACGTTCAGGATTGCATTAAAATAGTGTAGCTGTTATTAATCACAATTTGATGGGGCCGGCAAAGCTTATCTTATTTTTCCACATGCACTCGATATACACTCAAAATAATCACACAATTATTTATAAGGCACTTGCAGGCCACAACTGGTAAGAGTCTCTTTATTCCAATAAATGACAATTTAGCAATTGTTATGCTGCATCAGTCTGTAGACTGTGGCTCAGGAGAATGTTGAACAGGCCAGTAAACCTCCTGTGTAAATATCAGGTTCCCCAATAACCCGATGGAGAGTCAGAGCCGATGAGCAGGTTGACATTCAAACTTACCAGCACTTGTAAAAGATGTTAAAAGTTGGAAGAGACAAACACTTGAACTTGAGTTAGAAAAGCTAGAGCCAGTAGAGGGTAAATCTACGCCAAGGCAGGGACGACCCCTTAAATACAATCAAGCATCAGGATTCAGCAGATTTATTTCGTCAAAGTCCTACCCTACATTTATTTTCTTCCCTGATCCACATTTATCTGTCCAATAAGCGTAATCTTGCTCACAAACAAACAAACAAACTAACAAGCAAACATACTAACAGGGGTGAAAACATAACCTCTTCATAAATGCTATAACATGGTTGTAGTGACATTTCAACAACAAGTTTAATGGCATAATTTTATTAGGAGCAGGGAGATTAACTGAGTCTGTTGTTTACCGGGCGGCTGTGGCTGAGTGGTAGAGCGTTCTTTCTCCAACAAGAAGGTCGGCAGTTTGATCCCCAGTCTTCCTCATCAGCAAGTGTTCTTACTGAACCCTGAATGGCCTCTCATAGAACAAAAGTGCTGCTAATAGATCCACTGTATTAATACATGGTTTGAATGGGTTTGAGTGGTCATTAAGACCAGAAAAAAACCTTAATTCAAACCATTTTACTGTTTTCCTCAAAACCTGTATTAGGAGTTAAGTGGCAAGTTACGAGACACGATCAGCATGGAGTCCGTGTCCTGGGGTTGTGGTTCCTTAAAAAGCTTTCGATCTCTTCTACAACAGCAGTAAGGATTGAACTGTTAATGAGTTACTGCTGTTTAAATTGATTCATCGTGGGTGTAAGAGGGTCACATGGTGGCACCTTTGTATTTCCACATTTTTGCAGAAGCTGTATAATGCCAGCGTTTTCCCTATCTAGGTCAGATCTGCTGGTTGCAAGGATCAAATCACTGTCTGACAATTACAGTCAGTGGCACCAACTCAGGAGAGACTTGATGAAAGCATCTCATCTGTGTGGCCTCCGACTCAGCAGGTAGAACTGGTGAAATAGTATATTATATAAACATAAAAAGGTGTGCAGGTACATAAACATGTAAATTGTTGAAATTCACAATAAGATGCATAGTGTGGTATAATATAATATTCATTCTACAGATACTGTGCAAGACACTTTAGCTTAATTATATTTTCATTAAAAATAGCGCAATTAGGGGAAAAACTGTGCAGCATCATAGCATATATCTATACTGGATGAGAAATAAAACTACAGGTAGAATTTACCAACTTCACCTTTTCATTATGCTTTTATTTGTTGCAATTGTCATTTAAAATAACCTGTAATTGAAGAAACTGTTTTAATGTGCCTGTGTATCATTAAGGCAAACAAGGCACTAGACAACCACTGTGCTGGTAGAGTATACGTTTACCTCCTGTTCTGTGCATTTATAAGAAATTTGGGCTACAATTCAGTCATTAGCCATAAATAGAAGAACAGAGTCCAAGGGCAAAAATGTGGGTTTCACTAAAACCCATCTGCTGCTGTTATAATCACAAATGATCACTCACCAAACTGGTAAATTGGAAAAGTGGGAGTTTTATTAAGATGAATTGGTTGTTTTCGTGCCAATGTATTAATTGTTGCGGCGAGTGTTTTACAGGTTTCAAGACAAACCTGATTCAGCATTTTGTGGTGAATGTGCAAATCTGATATATTTCACTACTGAGGGCCAGAGTCTTTTTTTTTCTTGACAATCCTTTTCCCTGCTGCGAGCGGCAAAGTTATTATTGTTACTGTGCTGCAAGTCGGCACTAATTAAATTTCATGAAGGTTATTTATCTAATTAGTAAAATAATGTGACTGTGTTCCTACTTTGTTTCAGTGTGTGTGATTTGTGCGTGGTGTGTGTGTGTGTGTCCACGCCTTTGGAACGGGGTCACTGGAAGTAGAGTGGGCAGTTTGCTTGCCCTGCCGCAGAGAAACAAAAATGTGAAACAAATAGATAGATAGATAGATAGATAGATAGATAGATAGATAGATAGATAGATAGATAGATAGATAGATAGATAGATAGATAGATAGATATTTCATTTCCCACCCTGTAGTAAGAGTTATGGAATTATATTGGCTCTGGGTTAAACCCCTGCAAAGTTATATCCTTCATTCAGGACTGCTTTACAGTTGCACACACACACACACACACACACACACAATCTAAAGGGATGTTGAAATGGCAGAGGTGAAGGAGACATAATAATATTTATGTGATCAAATTCGAGGGGTTTAAAGGGGAAGGACAGCGTCTTGAATAACGGTTAGCTGCAAGCTCGTTTACAATCATACAATCTTGGCCCCTCAAGTGTTGTTCAGGAGTCGAGAGGCGTTCAGGAGCACACAGGCCTCTTACCCTCAACGTGAAGAGAGAGCCCCACACTGGTTAAAGGAGCCTAAATGCACTGTTAGATATTCATTAACCCCTTCTGGCTCACCAGTATTTATTCACATACCTCAAAGAAGACGATACCCTCCTCGGCTTCCTCTTAATTTACCCTTTTGCAGCTTATGGAGGCAAGAATATTTCATAAAAGAGGTTGTGTCTTGTGGGATGCATACAATTAAGCTGCTCTCCGACATCCAGTTAACTCTGAATATTCTCCTGACAGGTGAACACGAGTGTGTGAGTGAGAGCCTCCGGACTTTCCGCAGACTTCCTGCAGCCAACTGGGCTCCCTGGTAAAAAGCCTTTGGCAGTATATGTCCAAAGGAGCCAATGGGAGAACACAAGCAGGAGATCCTCGCGGGTGTGCATGCTGATGATGATTCATACACAAATATGTTTGGTTAAGCTTTGGGACTTTCATGAAGTAGAAAAAAACAAATAAAGCAACTCTGTAGATGCACGTTGGTAATTGTGTGCCCCCGAACTTGAGATGAGGGCATAATGGGAAAAGCTCAGGCCACGCTCTGATCTGCCTTATCCAGCCAGATTCCCTCATGAATAACTATGAGATTTATGTTGTCTCTTAAGTAGAAATCTACACTGAGTTATTCTGAGTTGCCCTAATAATTATTCATATGCTCAACTGTACCGTCAATAGGGCAGAGGTCAGGGTAGGTGGTGCTGCGTGGGTGGCTGGGTTCAGGGAGCACTTTACATTTAAATGCAGACTCTAAACAGAGTGTTCCGGAATTACATTTCTGAAAAGGATACAGAAGGAAATACTGCAATTTGTGTCACTTTTAAAAATCCATTATTGTATGCTGAAAAATGTTAACCTGTACATTTTGTTGGGAAAGGATGCATTTCTTTTTGACAAGGACAAAATGTGAAGGAACTTGAGCTGTCCTGCGTAAAACTGCAGTTTTTAAAATGTTTCTGTGGAAGGTTTTCCAGTGTGGATATATATGCCTGTGTGGATTTGCTTTTTTTTACACTGTTTAAATGTACATTTGGGTCAATAGGAGTGTATTTGTTCTAACATACAAATATAGGTTAACAATACAATGCATTCAACATTGTTTCTATGGTGTTTGTTTGTATTAGATTTTTTTGTTTTATAAAGTAAAGAAGTGAAGATATGGAGAGCATACATCATAAGACACACTTTTATATCAAGAAAAGTGTCATTGTGTTATAATAATATTAATGATTATATGATACATTTAATTTGAAAAGCCAACAAACTAAAAAGCTATTGATGTGACTACATTTGATTCATTTTTATAAGGTGTACAGCCACAGACACCCACCTCCCTCAATTCAAACAATTCAAAATGGCCCCTTGTTCAGAAGCCAAAAGGGATATTCTGCCCTCAGCCTTTTCTTATAATCTCCCATCTTCCATCTAGTGATAAGTCTTGCTGTATTCCGCAAATAAACCTTCCAGCCAGCAACAATCATCTTGTGTCAGGGGCGGCGGGGGTCCATTGATAAGGCCATTTAGCTTCCTTCACAAGCAAATGATTAATTAACATAAATTACAGATACAAATCCTTTTCATTGACAATGATAATTACGCTCATTATTGCTACACAAAAAATAGTGTCATCTGAGTGAGTGAAGCACGTGAATGATTGTATTTAAGACATCAAAGCTCCTTCTCTCCCCTGTTCACAGATCATACTTTTTAGATTTTTGCATTTTGTTTTTATGAAATCATGACTTGCATTGGATTTTCTACAGGAAAAGGCATATGCAGCCATCATGGTCATTATCAGTTGAACATGCTTTACGTCAGTCTTGGTTGTCAGTTGTGTCGAGAATATGACACTGCTAATGCTAGTGTCGTGCAGAAGAAGATTAGAGACACAAATTCAAAAAGTCACATTTCTGCTATACAAAATACGTACATATAATAATAAGTATTTGCTCACAATCCCATCATGCCTGTGTAATTATACAGGGGGGAGTGATTAAGTTTGAGCCTAATACCAAACAATGAACTTGTTCTACTGTTGTAATAAACTTTGAAGTCTCTACTCCATGTGTTTTTGAGTGTATTTATGTTTCTAATTATTCTTGCTTCTATATGTTACTATTTAAAGGTAAAATTCAACACTGATGAGTAATAAGAGTTTTCTGAATGAAAAATGCTGAATTTTTTATGTTACTAAAGACAGTACCCGGTCACAGCCTATACTCCTTGCTGCCATTTTGCCAGTTGTACAGAAGATTGCTCTGCGATCCCACCAGACTTCAGAGCACTTATTCATTTATTCTACTGGTTTCAAAGTCTAACACAAAAATCCTTTCATTTCTATGACTTGACTCTTTATCCTTTCATTTAACTTTTGCTTCTTTGTTGCATAATGATGTTTACATTTTAGAGATGTGTCTACTCTTCACACACATAGACACATGACTTTCGTTTATATCTGAGTAAATATTCCAGAGTGATTTTCAGATGAATTTAAAAACCCATTATCCTGCAGTAACATTCTCTCTCTCTGTGTAACTCTGCCATTTTGCTCCGTGACTAGATGACAGACATGGACATTTGAATTTGTGGTTGTGTGTGTTTGAGTACACACAGAGTTGTGTTTTGGTCGGTATAGGAGGAAGAGGTTGAGAGTTTCCGTCAGTTTTCCGGCATAACACTGTGAAAGTCTGAACCACAATTCCCCAGGTCGTCTCTTACAGATGGTTCCCCAGACTACAAGCCCTCTGTCTGGAGGAAGGACACCAGTGGGCCCCCCGTGGTGCCCTGGAGCCTCAGGTTTGGAGCTGCTCCACACCCAGATGGTTGACAAGAGAAAAATACAGTTGCCACTCATATGCATCCAGCCACACACACACACAAACACACACACACACACACATCCCCCAGCCCATGCTGTCTTCTAGATTTCCTACTGCGCACAAGGTTAAGACCTCTCCTAACCTATCCGCCTTCTGTTGTCTTCTTGTCTACCACAGGTCAGCATGGTGGGACTCATCCCCATGCGAGGTGTAAATTTGATAAGATAACCTGCTACTACCATCAGATGTCGTCCCCATGTTTCATTCATGTGCAAAACTGGAGACCGAACCTGAGGACTTAAATAGCTTTCAAATAGCCAAGTACAAGGATATAGTTGTTTTCCTGTCATTTATATAATTACAAACCCCAGCACCTCTCTCCGCTGAGATTCACTAATACAGTATCGTCCAGCTTCCCATCACATTCACTCTTTCAGCTTCTCAATGCTGGTGCACAATGCTTCAATATCCTTGAGATACCGACTGAACTTATCCTTGCTTTAAGAGAAACAATGGAGAGGAATATTGATTGTTACAGAAAAGAAGCTATGCACGGAGCCGACTTCATCCAAGGACTGTTCTTCTATTATTCAGCGAACGGCTCATCACTGAGTAGCGCAGGTATGAGGGCCGATAGCTGGATGCGATGGCTGAAAGAACACAAGCATCACCTTTCTTTTTTCCAGGAGACGTTCGCCCCTCTCAGTTTTAAAATGTGTAATGTTATCAGACCACATCACAAACAAGTCTAGCTTGGTTGGCTTATAACCATATGGAAAATACTGGGACTGGTATCATTAGGTGGAATCTGCGAGGTTGGATGGCTCAGCTTCAAAGAAGAATACCTCACTCGCCTAGCAAGCAATTAATAATTCACTAGGCAAACAAACAAACATTGATCTTAGGGAGAATACCTTTAAAGCAACAACAAGAAAAAAAAACAGTACACACCCCACATTGAAATCAGAGTGTGTGCACGTGCATTGGTAAGTAAAAAGCGTTAAAATAGCCCCGACTAATTAGAGGAAATGGCCGTGGTAAAAATTTGTTACTGTCTTTTCTCTCATTCTTTTGCCGGTGCACCGGATTTAACACAAACAGACAGCACACTTCTTCTTGCCCTTTTCGACAGACACTACAAAGGTGCCTTCCAATACAAATCAATTAAATGGTTCTCGTGAGAGAGCTGCGACATTTGCAGTTAGTGGCTCTCTCCAGCAGGCAGAGAGAGGCAGAGACAATGCGCCGTGTCAGCTCTGCCAAGTTTCTATTTCTGTGGAGAGGGAGTCTTTCCAAACCTCGCCTCACAGTTACGTAAAGAGAATGGTGCAGATGTCGACTCGATCAGAAATTGCATAATATATCCAATTAGGCTATTTGAGACTAGAGTCAAAACTAAAAAAGGGCAACATTTAAATGAGAGCTTTGAAATCATTTTCATGCTCTAACGTTTTCTATTTAAAATTGCCGTTGTCAGAAACAGCTTCCTGACACACACTGAATCTGGGCACACGGAGGCTTTTCCTTGAGTTTCAACTGGAAGGTCACGTATCCTGTGCCAGATATTATGGGGGTTATACTGGTTTCAGCCAACTGGAGATTATGAGGAAAGGGTGTGGCAGTGATTTTTAAAAATTCTTGATGCTGTGCAGCCTGTTGGTTCTTGTTAATCACCTCTTAACAATAATAATAATAATAATAATGGCTTGATTTTAAATAGCAAGTTTCACAGGACCCAAGGACACTTTACATATGTCTGTGAGGACAAAACAGCAGAGAAAAGAAAAAGTAAAAAGTATCAAGGTTTGTTATGAAGGGGTCATGCATTATTTACGTGCCTGGCTCTCAGTATGATCAGAGAGGAGCTAACACCCTTTGGTTAATTCCAGCAAAGCACTCTTAAACTATGACGTTCACAGACTGAAAAATCCAAACACACGTACATATACTCCCCTGTCAACTATCTCCTATGAGTGGGGCACAAACACGTGTTGGTTCCATCATGTAAAGCTGCCCTTTCGTAGATACGCTGCCTCACTAGAAAACTGATGAATGCGTTGAGCTTTCCAGTTCTCCACCAATCACCCATAAGTCCCCCTCCCCCCCCGCTCACGCACATACACATCCACATACAAATTAGCTTGCCGAAAACCAGCAACGGCAGAAAAACAAATGAAAATCCACTTCCTCTCTCCAGACCCAGCCAACGCTCCCTCATTCTACCTCCCTGTGTGCACACTGACACATTTACACAAGCCAATCACTTTTGGCAGAAATTGCAAATAATTGGCAGAAGAAGAGTTCCATTCACACAGGCTTCACCCTCTAACAGCTCTATGGGCACAGCTGCTTATCTTTGAAAATGAGTGCACCAACATTTTGCATACACATACTTAGGTAACCAGGGTGAGCCTGTTCCACCTTATAGGCCCTTCTTTAAAGGAGACACATGATGCTCATATTCATGCACAATTTATATGGATTGTTACGTGAAAGGTTTTAGATGCTCCAATGTTTGAAAAATAGATCACTTTCCTCACAGTGTCCATTGCTGCAGTGCCTCTATCATTCAAAGACTGTGAGAAAGTAATACAAGCTGTTATTACTGCTCGCCTGCTCTTCTGTAACTCCCTGTATATGGGAGTCAGTCTGTCTTCCCTGTCACGCCTGCAATATGGGCAGAGCGCTGCTGTGTGGTTGCCGGCTGGCTCCAAAAACCCAGAGCATATCTCCCCTGCACTTGCCTCCCTCCACTGGCTCCCTGGCCCTCAGAGTTCATTTTTAAATTTCACTGTTTATCTATAAAGCGTTTAATGGATTGGCTCCCTCATACCTGTCCAATCTTTAAATTCCCACATAACCCACCAAGGTCACTCAGGTCCTCTGACCAGTCACTGCTGGTCGCCTTCTCAACCCCAGTACATAGAGCAAACTGCCCCGACCATTCAGAAATGGGTATTACATATCTGCTAGATATGACATTGGACTATGCTGTTACCAATCCACTTTCTTTGCAAAAATTGACTCACAAAGAAACCTGGGAAGATTTCCTTTTTTTCAATGCTCTTGGTCAGCCTGCTTTTCCATGTTATCTATTTAATGTGTTGTGGTAATAACTGCATTGTAACATAACTAACCTAGTATGTGTGTAGTAATTCATAAGCTTCACTAATAAGAGTTGCGGTTAACCAATCATGACCCCATACAAACTCAAACTGAAAACAAATGTGGAGCCCAGAACTTGTATTACATTGTGGTTTTGTTATCATTTGCCTGAATCTGAGTTCCAAGCCTTAACTACATGTAGCAGATCATTGAAGAGTGTTTTGTGGTGTCTGGTCTCTAAATTGGATTAAACTGATGAAATAAATGTTAAGGGTGTGTTAAGGTGGGAGTGGAATTTTAATTATGCCGTCAATTTGTCAGGCATGTGGAGGAAATCTATTTAGAGCCTCTCAGTACATGGAGCTCCAGGACGTTGTGAAGGACCTCAGAGACAACCTGTGAAAAAGCCATGATAGATACTGCATCTCTCAAACAGGGGAATAGGGCTCTGAACGAGCAGGTTGACGTGCTGATAAAGAGAGAGTCAGCTCGAGGAAGAGGTCAGACAAACAAATGAGCTTCTCAAAAGAGAGAATGCACACAGCTAAGCCAACGTTGACTGCCTGGCAGAGCTCGTTCAAAATGAAAACAAACCGAAGCACAGCGAGGAAAATGTGGAGCGCAAAGGTGCACTCTCTCAAAAAGGAAAATGAGAAGGACCAGGTTGACCTGCTGAAACACGGACACTTGAGGAGGAGCTCAAACAAACAGATGAGCTGAAGAACAGTGAGGCACAGGGGACGGATGGAAAAAGCAAAGACAAGAGTGTGCCAGGAGCTGGCTCAGAGTAAAGCACAGGAAATAGAAAAAATAAGCCTCAGTTATGATGACTCAAAGAATCTTTTAACTCCAGTATAAAAATCATCTTGTATCCCTTATTTTGTCATGATCTTAAATTTAAAAAAAATTATAGGGTTTGGACGCAAATGAGGAGGGGACTGATGATGATGTATCTGGTTACAACAATCCTCAAGACAATTGGAAAGTAAAGGGGAAGAGATGGAAGGAGACACTGTTGGACACTAAAAAGAAGGATAGAGGGGATATAGATGACTATTGAATCGTCTCAACCTTTCCCCTGATGCTTCACCCATCTTAACATACTCATTCCCCCATTAATTATAGACCTATTAAATATCTGCGTATATTTTTTTGCTAGTTCATATTTAATATTTTGCATATACTGTAGATATATATGCTACATATTGCACAGGAACATCTGCTCCGAGTATGGGCAAGAAGTCCCAAGATCAAATGGAAGACACTTTCAAAGGTGGTGGAGAATGACCAATATAAGATCCTGTGGAACTTCCAGATCCAGATTAAATGGAGATGACAAACAAACCGAACATAGTGGTGGTCTACATACAGCAAACGAAGGCAGTTGACCACAACATCAAGACGAAGGAACACAAGTAGCTCAAAAACTACCAAGGGGTGAAAGAGGAGCTTGAGAAGATGTTTCAAACAAGCACTAAAGGAAGAAAGAAACACAAGACATATCATTCAGTGATTCATTCACAGGGACTGAGATTGGACAACATGGGTCCGGTTGAAGGCCCCGCTGCTGGATTCATGAGCGAAAACGGGAGGTAAATCAGAAAGGTCGAGTTTAAAAGAAATTGACAGACATCTGTCGACAGATGTGGAGTGATTGACAGGAGGAGAGCAGGGGACTGATAGGCATAACAATGTAACTGATAGCTATGACAGCTTGGTGGTGGTGGTGGTGTGTGTGTGTGGGGATGATGGGGGGGAGGGGGTGTAGCTACTCACCTGACAAAAAGTCAGAAGTACGGACGGCATGACTGACTGTTCACTCACATCCCTGCTGACCCATGCAACACATACAGAGAGAGAGAGAGAGAGAGAGAGAGAGAGAGACATTATCAGAAATACAAAAACGAATAAAAAAAACATCCCTGTCTCTCTCCTTCAGCTCTGTCTCTGCTCTCCAGCCTATATGGTCTCACCGATAACAGTCGCCTGGCTTCTCCTTTGTGTCTGGATATAAGCAGCGGCCTCTCATCTACAGTCAATGGCAACACTTACACCAATTAGGCATGCCTAAGAAAAAGGCCGGAGCTGCAGAAGCGAGCGCTCAAACACCACTGAGAGTTCAGATGGTCATTAAAGATTGGCACCAGCAGGAAACGTAATAACTGCAGTAATCATTTCCTTTAAGAGTGCTTGTGGGGGACTTTCAGAACCATTTCCATTTATATGAGATGTTTATTTGCACTAATCTGACACTTGTGCCCCAAATAGTCCGAGAGAAAGACTTGCAGGGATGTAAATAGGATTAGCAAGATACAAATCTCTGTTTCCCTAATCACAATTACAGGAATTTATTCCTTTGGGAGTGTGTAAGAGAGGTGTACTTATTTTGGGCACATTTTTGGCAAAGAAAATGTGCATGAAAACAGCACAAAAGAGAGCAAAAATCTCATCAGTGGAAATGTATAGTGAGTGTGTGTGTAGTTTGTGTAACTCTGGGTGCAAGTGTGTGTGTGTGTTTGTGTCACAATTCTTCCCCATCTCAGTAAACCTCTGTAATAACATCCTAACGGAGGGGGTGGGGGGGGGATTAAACCCAGTTTCATGTTATTGTGATGATGAATATGACAGCAGACTGTTATATAGACTTCATATCTGCAGACAAACGCACAGTAATCTCTGCCTCTGATGGTGCTGGTCGGAAGGCGGTGTAATTAAACATTGTTATATGAGAAAGTGAATTCATCTATAGTCTGTGAATGTGCCATCAGGATGGGGTCTCTTGTGATTGGCTTACTTCTCTGAGTGCCACATGGCCAGACCAGCTGCTGATATAAGAATGTAGCCCACGATTGTAGCCTGGTCAAACTCACTGGTAAATGCTAACCCTTTCCTAATGTCACACTGGATGCGTGAATGGCACATTTTGTTTTCATTTCAGCACCTCTGGTATCAGGGTAGAGCAGCCACACTGCCCCTCTGCGTGAGACGCCCCTGTGACGCTCTTCTAGAGAGTCGGGGTCACACCTATTTTCTCGGCTATCTCTATCAGATTCAGTGTCTGTGTGTAGAAAATGCCACAAACATAAATACTTGCAACACCTCCTGTAACCATTCCAAGGAACTCAGCATCTCTGTTGACTGAATCCATTCATATGTTTTAATAAGGTTTTTATTGTTATTTCAGAAATGGCAGATGCATGCACAGTAGAGTCCTGGCATTTAGTTGAGTACATAGGCCGGCTTTTATTGGAGGAAGAACTGTGCTCATAACAGAAACGCTACACCGGCACCCAGTGATACCCAGACATAAGGTGATGTGAGTGAGTAATAGGGAGGAAATCTTTCAATGTTGCAATGCAAAATGTCCACTTCTTTACTTAGACCATTGTTTAGTTTTTGAGCTAAAAAAACAAACAGGAACCTTCGACTAAAAAGACAAAGTGCTCTATTTCCTTCCGTGCACATGGGGCAAAACCCAGTCGTGCACTGGTGAACTGGTGTATTCCCCAGTGGCAGCAGAGGAGCAGGAGCGAGAATGGGAACAGAAATCCGGGGGCACTCTGGAGAGGTTCAACAACGAGTACCTTTTATTTGTTGCCTGCCTGCTCGGAGCAGGTCGAGTGCCAGCTCACTTGTTATCACACTTATTTGGTATAATCATGCTTGTTTAAACCTCCTCGAAATCACGCAGCTGCTGCTCTCCACTTTTAATTTACATTTATTAAACAGTCCACCGATCACCATGAACGGAAAAGGTCATGTCAGTCAGATGGAATGAAGATTAATAAGCTAATAGGGATCTGTACTGATACAGGATCCACACGCCACAGTGCTGCACACCAGTTCCACTAGTTTGCTTGTGTATGATCAGCAGCGGGCTTCAAACTTGTCACTTTCATTAATTACTCTACGGATTCTACTGCAAGTCAACAGGCGTAGTGGATGGTGTCACACGGAAAACTGTTTGCACGCTCTCATGAAAACTTTTCTCTCTGTTAATAGCTCCCTCAGGGCCACGCATCCCTTTCTCCATCCCTTTCTCCATTCCCCTGTCAATCCCACAAAACAGGGTAACCTTTTTAATTGTTGTACGTGTCTGCCCAAAATAACATGTGAAGGTCTGCATGCTTAACGAGAAAACAGATGGATAGATGCCTTCATTTTTTAATGGTGTTCTGGAAAAACAAGAGTTACATGAATATACCGAAGTGGGCTTTTGCACGGACCTGGTCATGAAAATAGAGCCTGTCGATCAGCTGCTGCCTCTCACTGGCATTTCTTTAGCTTTATAATGCATGTGTGCACAGATCGCTGGGGATTTTGACTCAAAGTACAAAAACAAAGATCACTTCCTGGTTGGTATGGACAAGACGACACACAGGACGACATGGAAGTCATGTTTCAAGAAAGACTTGAAAAAATGTGAACCGGTTTTAGGTTGAGGAAAATCACATAAAGCACCTTCATTAAGAGCAGCAGGTAAATGGCGGGGGAGTAATTCTAACTAATCCCGTCACAGTGACGGATCCTGCTGGGAAACCTGGTGTTTTTCGTAACGCTGTTGTATTAACATTCAGTTCATCTCAGGAAAAATGTGTCACAACTGGGTTGCATTGTATTTCCCAGCAGCTGTTAATCACAGGAACAGTGTGAAAGTGTCAGCACGAATGTGTGTATTGCTGTGCAGCCCCATGACTTTGGTTTTGAGACGGACCTAACACGTCTCTGGCAACCCTGTTCTCTTTCTATTGGATCTATCTAATAAAAGTATACGTTGCACACCCTTCTCAAAAAAGGGTTACACATGTGTGTTCTCCTGTGCCTACATTAGAGTTTGATAAACAAACAGAAGAAGGGGAGCATTTCCTTCTAGCACCACCCGTGGCCAAAAACTCTTTTATCTCTTGAGGCTTGCCACACAAATCGACATATTGTGACAGGAGTGTAGTGCATGTCTCAAGTTTGCTTGCAGGACACCTGGCAGGAGAATACAGGGGAGTTTGTCATGATACATAATACATGGGCAATGGGAAAGTCAAACAAAGGTAGATTGTGTAGCACTCAACTGAATATTTATGTTTTTAAACAAGAAAACGAGATGGAAACTCAACCTCGTGAGCTTCTAGTATTACTATTCAACATACCCTTACTAAATACACTCCAAAGACAGAAACTGTTATCACTCAAATTAGGTATTTTTGTGGATTTGAACATCTTAAAATAATTAGTGGGCATGTGTGCGTGTTTATGTGACTGTGTGTGCAAATTCATTTTTTTTTCTTCAGCAGACTCGGGACCTGTGGGAGCCAATTAGAGTTTAATGTTGAAGTTGACAAAAGAGAGTCAGTTTGGTCCAGCCCACCCATCTCTGTCTCGTAGCCCCCTGGCTTGATAGCCAAACAGAAGTTTAATAAGAGAGGTGTCTGGCACTCTCATCTCCTCGCAGGCACACAGGAAGCCCAGCGGTCACAGAGTTTGGGTTTAGATGAGGTCACTGCCCCCGTGAGCTCAGCTGGAAGAAAGGAGACAGTGGAATAAATGGACGAGAGACTGGAGAGCAGAGGAGGCAGCTTCTGAGTGGACGCCGGGTGTGTGTCTCACAGATGTTATATAACAGAATATGGGATGAGATTGGTGATCAAATGTGTCCGACGAAACTGGGAGTCAGACCCATCTCTCCTGTGGAGGAAGTGTGGTTGAACAGGTTCACCTTTCTACCTTTACTTGGTGAACTTATTGCAGGAGTTATTTTGATGACTCGGAAAGAACCAGAGACTGAAATACACACTCACACACAGATGGACATGTTCAGTGCTCCACTTTTGAACATTTCGTGGCTGTGCTGACATAGTTTGTTAAAGCAGAGAAATGCAGTTCAAGTGATTTCATTTTAGTGTATGAAAAGTACATTTATCTTAATATGAGCTGTTCCTGTGTCAAATAAATATTCATATATAGTTTGTTAGACGTTTAAAAAAAGGGCTTTTGAAAACCTACTTTCAGCAATGTCCTTATCACGTCCGACAGGGATATGCCGAGCTCAGCACAGGAGCAATTAGGGGGTGACAATAATACCTTCCTCATGGGGAACATGGAGACTCGGAGCCCAGAGGTGGATCGGTGTAGGTAGTTTATGACAGACCAAAGGAGTGAGAACCAATGACACCCCCTAAAAGCTGAGAGGGCATTGCTGCAGTAGAAAGTTCAGGTTGTGTCTCTGAACAAGCTGAAGGGTTCCATCTGTGTTTTCCTTATTCATTATCCTGTAAGATAACACTATCACATGTTCAAGTGTAGCAATGGAGCATCATAAAAAACCCTTCATTTAAAACAGTTATAAACATGAGGGTTGGACTTCTTTCCTGAGAACTTAAAGGGTATAACATAGGAACAGATACTAATTTGATAACTGAACTGACATCAGTTTCACAATAAGATAATAAAAGACATTTTCCATTTGGAATCTGGGATGGCACCTATAACAAAATGTATCAGAGCATCTTGATCTGTGATCATTGTCTTTCAGCTGCTCTCATGAGGGGTTGCCACAGAGGACATAAATTAATTTTTTTTTCAATTTTTATGTCAGTTGTCCTTCCTGGTGCAACCTGGGTTCTTGAGATCCGGGGACTGAGCCCTCAACCTGCTCTTTCCCACGAGCCAGAGTCTGCCACCTTTCTTTGTATGTTGTGAAGAAACCAATTTAACTTTCTAATAATAAAGTGGCTCATCAACACACTGCATTGCAAAATGCAGAGTTTTACTAGGAGCTCATGGCCTCATGGATTGTATGTGTTAAGTGGAATGCTACACTTTCTGGTAAGCTGTGAGGGAGATGGCTTGTTTTCATTCTTTTGTGGCTACTTATAGTTGCCTTATATTTTTCGAACACTGTAATTAACAAAAACATGGCAATGCCGCAATAATAATCATTTGTGCTTTTTTGTACTCCATTAAATGATTTCTACAAATTACCCACTTTACATTCTCTCGGAAAAAAATGATTTCCCCTGTGACTTGTCTTGCTTTGTCACTTCCAGTAAGCTCCATAAGCACTTACTCTTCAGGTGGCAGATTGCAGAGATAGCTGGGAAGCCTCCAACATCTTTCCATCACTCAGTGTGTAACTGCAGGTTCCTGCTGTGCCACTCCAGGTTCCATCAACTTAGATCCTCCTTTGCATCTTTCAGGTTGACTCACACACAGAGCATGGAGGGTACACCGAATGACTTTGTGTGTGTCTGACAGCAAACACGAGACAGATGCTGGTTCACTCCAAGAGACCATACAACCAGTGGCGGTTCTACATGGTATGGCGCCCCGGGCGAGACCCCCTCCAAGCGCGCGCCCCGAAAAAAATAATCTAAATTCGTTTTAAATTATTATTATTGAACAAATCCTTCAATAGAACGTTGGAATAAGACACTTAAGAGAATCAATCACAATATAAGTTACAACATAAAAGTGGCAACAAAAAAATTAAGAATAATATACAAATAAGAGCAGAGATACAATAATATAAAATATTAAGAATAATATACAAATACAATATAGAATAAATAAAAACATGTAAAAACACACTACAGAAAATCTAATTATTACACTATTGCACTAAGAACAGAAAACACAAACTAAAACTAAAACTTAACCTTTCTGGACTTCCTTGATGCAAAAATCATCAATAATGTCATCATATGAAATCTGCTCCCCTATTGACAGATTGATACTGATGACAGCCGTTCCTGAGACATAGTTGACCTAAGGTACGTCTTGATCAACTTCAAAAGCTCCTCTGCTTGAGCCACAGTGACTGGCACAGTAAGTACAATCCTGAGAGCAGTCCAAAAGTTGGGGTAGATCTCCGATAGATCCTTATCATGCATAAAAGAGATAAGCTCAAGGAGGCTCATGGTTTTTGATGGCAGATCAGGGAAGTTCTTAATTTTTGTTTTGTTTCTAAGAGTCTTCTTAATTTGTTTGTTCTCATAGAGTTTTCAGACATAAATTACACACTGGTCTCTCCTCATGTCCTACCACATTGACTGTGAACCCATCAGAAAGACAGGCTTCATCGTACTTTCTTTTCAACTTGTTTTATGAACACCTGTGTTTCTCTGAGAGTGAGTGGGGCGGGGGGCGGAGCCGCGGGGTCTCTGTGTGTGTGTGTGTGTGTGTGCGCTGTTCAGGGAGCCGCTGCAGAGGAGCTGAAGAGCCGCTTCACGGCCTCGGGATTCTACTTGCTTTACCTTGAGCCTTTAAGACATTATATTCGCACAGCATGGACCAAGCTAAAGAGTGACTTTGTCTAATTCCATCAATCTTACCTGTCATATCTGCTCCAGAACATACTGAGCATGATGGTGTGGAGGTTTTCTCAGTTTGCCTTTTGTCCCTTACTTCCCAAACTATTTCCATTATCTTAAGGTCAGAGGCTGGCTCTGCCTGCCGGCTGCAATATTTATCAATCAAATAGGTCTGAGACAACAGAGAAAAAGTAGAGTAGCAGAGCAAAGAGCACTTAGCCTGGATAAACAGGCGGCTAGTTGCATGGATCACTGCACTGCTAAGTCTGTCACTGGGAGAGGGGCTTGTGGGGAAAAGGGGAAGGAGAAACTCCGGACACAGTGCCCGTGTGTGTGTGAATGTGTGGCTTAGAGTGAGGCTTTGGGGAGAAACACAGGCCTGGTCAAAATGTCATCAACGTGCCAGCTTATAGCAGCTTGAAAGGCTTAGAGTTGTGATATTTATCCTGTGGGCTTTGGCAGGGAGGTGGACTGGGAGAGAAAATATCTGTAATTTCATGGTGTCTTCAGGGGAAATTTGATTTCAGATGGCTGGCAGTCTGATAAATAGGAACTGCTGCCTGCAATCCTTTCCTAAAGGGATAGAAGAAAAGGGTACAAGTCTCCCTGACTCCGTCTGAGTCAGGGAGAATGTGTGTTTGTGTTTGTGTACTGACTTGTGTACGGAGATGGCGTGCGTGTTCAGCGATAAGATTAGAAAGAGTAGTTTTTTATTTATGTGCAGAGCTTGTGTTGGCAGTATGAAAGAAGTGCTTTAGAGGGAAGTTCGGCTGATTGTCTGGAATACATTTGATTACCTGCACTACATTATTTCAATTGTCCCTTGAGAGCACTTGTTGAAGAGTTAAATATTATGTTTTGTATCTTATCCCATCGATATGCCTCTGCCGGCCCGGCCTGTGGTTTCCTGCAGAATTAAAATCAACATCCTCACATTCTCATCATGAATTTTTTAAACAATGAAATCCCACCCTATTTATTCAATAGAGACCTCTGAAATTCAATACGGTGTATAAACAATTAGATTTCTCTCCCCATCATTCCTCTCTATTTATATTTAATGTGACTCTTCACACGGCTGAGGAGGAGGGATTTCGAGATATATAATGGAAAGGGAGGAGAGTGGAAATCACTTTGAAAGACTTTGTGAGAAGAGAAGAACAAAAGAATCTGTGTCATTTGGCTCACCTGCCCACTTCATTATGCCTCATAAAACCTAAAGGATAAAAAGCATAAAGTACTGATGAATAGCTTTTGTGTTTGATTAGTCTGTAACTGCTTTTTTTCCATACATGTCAAGAACAGGCGTAGAGCGGACATGTACCTAGCAAGGAGAGGGTGTTGCTGACATGTCCCATTCAATATGTTTACTGATCCCTATCGATTTAGCCATTTTAACCTCCTTTACTGGTGGGACTTATGGCCGTGTGAAAAATGAGTTGCCAGGTTTGAGTGTTTTCTGTAAGTGGTTATTACGAGTGACAGATTGGAAAATAGGGGGAAAATCCACTATGATGTGGCAACGCTAACTTGTTGACAGAGTTGGTGATGAGCAGGGAGGAAACAGAAATCTTTTTTTCTTTGTAGGTTTCAAGTCATACCTTGACAAAATTAACATCAGTTGATATTATATCTAAATCTCAGAGTTGGATATTGAGACATCAGCTCCTTTTTTAAAGAAGACCTGAAAAAACAGCCTCGCAATCCATAGAATCCATCCATACGTGTGGCTGTTGTCATCGTATGTCTTCTTTTAAATAAGTGGAGAAAGACCTCCGCCCTCTTTAACAAGTGCGTCATCAAGTGTCATCCATCGATACACTGTGGAACATCCTGCGACATTAGCGATTGCACGAGAAGTGAAATGTTGCGAGAGCACTCCAATTAGATGAGGTGTGGTGAAAACAGTGAACGCCACCTGGAAGCGATTCAGAAAGAGCATGACCTGGTTTCCAGTGAAAGAGGCAGAAAGGATGGATTCAGCAGGTGGAAACAGCCGACTCCGGCTCTGAGGCCCAGTAACAGATCTATTCTCCTCATCTCTACCAACAGCTCCGAATGTTTCTGAAAATCCTGCTGATGTTTGTGAATGTTAATGGTGGGAATACTGGGTGAGTCACTGGGAGTTGAAAGCACATACAAATGCAGGTTTAGATCCATGAGGTGTAAATGAAAAGCATCTGCACCGAAAACTGATTAAAGCATAAGTATTGATTTTTCAATGTGGTACTGTGATGCCATGCTGGGACTGAATCAATCCCATCTTAGCACGACTACACTGTTAAGGACAGAGGACAAAAAACACTATCCTTATTGTGCACAATTATACACTTTAAATATCAATTAAATTGTATTCCTACAGCCCATATTCACAATTTGTCTCAAAGGGCCTCACAAGGTGCCACAGCCTGTGTTCTTGACTTCCAACAAGAGTAAGGAAAAACTAACAAAAACCCTTTTAACATGGGAAACAACTTAGAAACCTCATAGAGAGCCACATGTGAGGGATCCCTCTCCCAGGACGGTGAGAAGTGCAATAGATGCCGAGTCTCTATTAGAAGATATAGATAAATAACATAAGGGGAAAGTGCGTCAATGTTTAAAGTATTTGTACATTAGAAAATGTCTGATAGAGATGAAGGGAGCAGCAAATGCAAATTAATTGACTGAATAATAAATATAAGGCCAAAAAAACCTTGTCTGGTAAATGTCAGATTCCTGAACGGTTTATTTTCTAACCAAACCTTGACCAAAGTGTGTGATCAGCAAATGCTCCTATTTTTTGTAAGACAGCTACAATTTATATTTATACATCATGTCATTTGGAATGTAGCAAAACATTTTGAGCGTCGTGTGTGGTGGGATATCTGTTGATCAATTCTGGGTTGCTGTTAAAACCTGCTGCTCTTTAGTGCAATTTGAATTGAATGGAATCACTTGATTGAAGGTTACAGTCGAACAGCATTTTTTTTAAGAGTGGCATCAGACCTGTGTGCTATCGACCACCGTACATCTGTATAATGGTTGAGACGGGAGGATATACAAAAAGACAGATCAGGGTTTCCAGCAGTTTCAATGTTCTGCTCTGGTTTACAATTAGCTGTCATCACATCCAGTCTCAGATGAGTCACGATGACGCCGTCCTAACAATGGTGTTAATAAAGGTTTTCGTTTTCCAGAGCAGATCAAACACGTCTTTGGTTTGTCAGACTCCACACACACACACACACACACACACACACACACACACACACACCACACACACATACAACACATACTTTCACCTCTATTATCCTGGGCTTCAGCATATCATTTTCTTTGCAGTAATCTCTAGGTCAATCACGTACAAAGACTGTGAGTGTGAATTTGCAAAGACACACACACACACACAGCCACACACACACACACACACATTATGAGGCTTTGATGTAAGCCATCCCCGTAATGATCAGGGCTTTGCTCATCTCATATCCTTGATTGAAGCCGTACAGCAGCATAAATAATTTATCCTCATGTATATTGCAGTGTTTCGAAACGTGTTTTTAGATTTCGGTTTGATCAGTCAATTTGTTGCACACGTACACCTTTGCCAGGCTGCCTGTCCTCAGTATCATTTCATTTTAAATTGATCCCTGTGTAATGCAGTCTGAACATCTGCCTCCGAAGAGCAGGTAACAAACTGCTTTGTGACAGGACCAAAGGCCGGCTCATGCTCTCTGCGTCCTTGTGTCCACGGGGATTCACTTCAGATAACTGTTGTCGCCGGCCCCGTGCCAGCAAGGGTCGGCACAGAACGTTATGCAGAGTGTACATGTGACACACTGACTGCTGAATGCTCCAGAAAAATGGAAATACCCGCGAGACAAGAAGGTGAAAGCCTGGAGAAAGCTATGATTCTTCTGGTGGTTGGTGTGTGCGGTGAATGGAGCGTCGATCGGCACTAACATCATGATTTGTTTTTGATGTTTCCCTATTTTGATCACACGCAAATGCAATTTTTTCATGGACCTTAACACACAAAATAACTATAAGAGCCAATCAATAAGTGAATGTGAAGGGTCAGGAACCTAAATATTACAAAAAAAGATGTTTAATACATGTCCAGGTGTATTTGGTGACCACAATTTAAGAGTAGGAGTTTTTGGAGGATTTCTTTGTTTCATTGGATGACATGAAGTCAGATCCACATTTAATTGTATTAATTTGAATGCATATCATTGTGTTTATGCTTTTATATCATCTTTTCATTTCATTTTAACTTTTATAACATCCTTCACGGGATATGCTTAGTACGTACCTCTCTAATGCCATGACTGGAAAACTCTTCTCTTTAACAAGCCGTCTGATGTCAGATGGTACTGTTGAAGATGCTACTGCAGGATTTAGCAATTCTGGCTAATTCTGGCTAAAACCAACTCGGCATCTTTCCTGAGTAACATTGTTTCCAGTCAGACTGTGGTGATCTTATTTTTCATTCCAGAGCATGAACGTAATCCAAGCTCATTTGTCTTTGCAACTTCTGGTATCTAAGTGTGTTTGATCAAAATGTCGTGTCTTTAACTTAAAAACATTTTCATGTGTCTGACAGTCACCGTGATATCCACTGTGTTTCATTCACCCTGATAATGACTTGAACAGCTCACTGCCAGCAGGGACCACCCTGAAGGAAATGTTAGCTACAATTTTATGCTATTTTCTTTAACTGCTGTCATGAGATTATTTTGGTGTGTGTGTGTGTTTCTGAGTAGCTGCTTTCGTATTCATGGGTTGTCCTGCGGGCCTGATCAAATTGTTTTTGCAGGCTATATACGGCCCTGAAGCTGGAGATTTTCCACCCATGATCTAAAGTTTTAACACAACATCTTGCATCTCTATTAAAATACCATATTGTACAGACTTTATTGGACAGTTTTTCATGAGTCCATCTGCTGCTGGAAGCCAATGTGAAAATCATGAGACTATTAAATATCAAAACTTGCTGTGAAAAAGTTCACTTTGTATGTTCCCACATCAAATACTGAGAAGGACATAGGTGTCAGGTGTTTGGCTAAATGTGTAACTGAGTTCACTGCAACAAGGCTTGTTTGTTTGCTTGGCTGGAATGTGATCAATTAGACAAACATGGTTCATGCTGCTTTTCTGCAGGGACGTGGCAGGTTTCTGTAGAGCTTCTGCTGTGGTGTTCCTGGAGGTGTGTGGTTCTACAAGGCCCCGCTCGAGTTGCAGGGGGGCAGAGTGGTCATTCTGTCACGACAGATGGACAGGAAGGGCCCGGGGGGGGCAGCTGAAAAGCCGCAGGCTATGCAGTTTGCATAGTGTGTGTGTATGTGTGTGTGTTTGTGTGACACTGACGGGCAGTACAACCCCCCTCGTATGCAACAAATGCCATCCCTGTCTGCTTGAGTTGCCCTCCAAATCATCAGATCAGTCACACACTAACACATATATATATACACATGCTCGCAAGCCCGCACAAGTGCACTCTCTCACACACCCACAGTGTGGCCACGCTGAAGCAAATATCTCTGGGACCAGATTATATTCACAGACACCAGTTTAGCATCACTTGAACTAATGGCTTATTTATTTCCCTGGGTGGTGAGCTGTGCCCTCCAGTGCTACACTCGCTGACAAGATAAACATGCATGTAGGAGTAGTGCTGGAATAGAAGTAATGGAGAAAGCAGAGAGAGATATTAATGACATGCCATGTAAGAGATGAAGGGTCGGGGGGGACGCCATGCAGCTTGTTCTCAAGAATGAAAGAAGATAGAATACAAATGTCTCCCCTGTCATATTTACTAAAAGATTTAAAGTGTTAAAGGGGAAACGAGTGTCTGTGGCTTCCCCCGGATAAAGAATACAATTTTTTTGAGGGTGTCATAGCTGGTTTTAAATTAATCAAAATTCTACAGTGACTAGAATTTTCTTACATCCCTCATCAGAAACAGCACACTCAACATAGTTTTAAAGTACCATGCTAATTAGGTCAGTATCTGCACTTTATTGCTCTCCACAGACAAATTGACAAATCCTTGCTTTTTCTAAAAATGCACCGAAAGTTTTCTATTGATCTTAACCGTTACTGACTCAAGCCACGATTCAAGAAGAGATCGAAGTATCGCAGTAAGCACTCACTTCTCACGTTCATCCCGTCTCACATTAAATTGGATGGATTTCATGTGGTCAGAGAGTGTCAACTAATGTATATACACCCAATGCTAAATGTCCAAAACCCCTCTGAAGTGCTTTTTGGCTCAAAGTACCTGAACTCATACTGTTTTAGAGCATCCACAGGGAGGCACCATTTACGTAAGTGACTTTTATGACACTGCAATATACGTTTCAATCCAGCATCAACCTTAAAACACTCCAGAGCTCTTTACTCTGTGTGATGGCTCACCTTGCTAAGAGGCATTCTATTGACATGGAAAGTATAGAAGCTCTAAAAAAATAAATAAAGGGTTTATATTCACTGAAAAGACCTCATGAATTTATTCTATGTTTGTTGTTTGCTTTTAGCTTAAAGCTCAGTGGCGAGGATAACCAGCATCAAATGGACTTTGCAGCTTGTGAAAAACAGCACAGTGAATTCATGAATAACTGACAGCTTGAGGTAATTATCTGTCATATTTAAACACTGTAAACAATCAAACATTTCAAGTAAATTGATCAATAAAAAACTCATGTGGTAACCACTAGGAGGACATACAAGATGAATGTATTTATGACATTAAAATTGTTTATAATATATAATAGTATAATTGCAATCATCACTGACGACTCGTAATGTACACTTATAATCAAGGTCATGATCTGCTCTTATGACTAATCATATTTAAGGTCTTAAATCCATAACTTTGAATAAACAATTTATTATTATTGATATATTTTTACACTTCACACAGCATCATTAGTTTGACCGATGCTGTACAGTAACCACTGTATAATTCTCTGTAATGTCATTTACAAAATGAAACTGATGAAATCCCTTTAACCTAATGGATGAAATCTGTTCTGGCTTGTTTGGAAGTTTTGTTGAGGAAATCGAATGATCCTTTTCCTGGAGGAAATAATGACTTGAGTTGGCATCGTCAGAGTTTTTCCTATTTTATATTAATATACTATATTATGCCCGTTTTCCATGGTTCAACTTTCTCTGATGCTTGCCGCAGTATATGTCAAGTTTATCATTGACATATAAACTTGACATATACTGCTTGTATATTGCTTGTGCTTTGCTGTTTGCAAAATATTAGAAAGACTTTTCTAGACAGTGGTTAATTTATTTATATATATATATATGTTTGTTAGCATTGCTTATATCCAATATTGCCAACATCTAACAATTACCCCAAATGCCTGCACCGTTGTAAACATCTAACTCTAACCTGTTGTAGGTTTTGCAGGTATTTCTACATTTGTTCAGTTTATTGTGTAAGCATTTCTTGCATCCAACAGTCAGCACAAATTAGGGTTTAGTCTGGTGGGAATGTTGTTAATTTCAAGGTATTTGTTCATAAACCAATGTACCAAGTTGTTATAATTTATCCTGATGGGAAAATTTAACTTCTGTTTAAATTCCCAGCACTTTTTTGTAGAGGATTTTTACTGGGAGATATAATCATACACACAATATATGTACCAAATTTGGATTTTGGAAAAGAAAACTTGAGATCAGGCTGCTCTCACATGTGAGCAGCCACAGTGAAGCGCATTCCTGTGGAAGAGGCTTCCCTTTATCTCCTTGGGACTGACAATGGAGCACGTCTGCCATCTCTCTCCCTTTTTTCCACAGGACCCTGAACAACACTAAAGTCGTCTGAACCCCAGGGAGCGTTTCTCACAACTTTGCAAACCCTCCCTGTTTTGATGTGTCTGTGTTTTTGATGATGCAGTACGTTCCAGTGATCAAGGTCAGTTCAGAAGAGGACAGTAGAGGTGAATGGGTAAGTGCACACACACACACAGACACACACAGACATACACATTCACCCTCTTTGGGTTGTTTGCCAGAACACCTGTGTGTTTGAAAAAGAGAGCAACACAAAGCATCTCTCTTCTTTATTCTGCAGCCATGAGGTGACACACCATTGTTTGTGCCTGTATTCCTCCCCTGTGCATTTTGATTCCTGCCAAAGTCGGGCTGGGCTCATTGAAGTACGATATGAGAGAGGCCATTAGATACTGAGCTGGTCATCACTCTACTGTGAAAGGCACTGATGGGTTGTCCTTCATACAAGTAGACTTCCATAATGTGTTTGCATATAGTATCCATGGAGATCTTGTCCGTACTCCAAAAAGAAGCGGAGAATGAATTATGGTTCAGACATTTATATTTTGTTAAATTTGTTGTCTTTATTTTTTTGAACAAATTTTACAGTGGGTTGAACCGAGAGCCAAGAAAGCTTATCATCTCGTTGAGGAGGATTTCATCTCTTTTGCCAACATCATAGCATCATTATGAGATGAGATCTATGTGACAAATGCTGCAAAGCAATAGAAACAGTCTGCAACAACACCAGCTTTATTTTTTTAACAAATATAAAACACGGTCACTACCACACCTGAACATGTCAACGTCATTGTCTTTCATCCTTGAGATTTGCTGCAGTTTGTTTTCAAAATTGAAATCCTGGCATGCCAAGGATTTGAACCGTAATTAAAATCCAGGGGCACACTGGTAATGCTCCCTGTTGCCTTCATTGTAAACAGCCCAACACCTTGAGTACACATTATCAAATATTCTAAGCAGCCCACCATAACATCAGCTTAATTCATCATCTTGTCACCACACACACACCTTCCATTCAATGGCAAAAAAAATAGGCTAGCTAACCTTGTACAGGAGCATACAATGATAATTTTAGTCAATAAACCCATTTTGAAATGTTTTTTAATTAATATTAATGTCAATTATATTAAACTCATATTTTCACCTCCCTTAGCACAGAATGAAAAGTCTGTGTTTGTGTGTGTGTGTGTGTGTGTGTGTGTGTTTCCATGTGCACATGTATGAGAGCACATCCATCAGTGTAAACATATTGACCTGTCAACGGGGTGTCTGCTTCTTTGTGTTCTCCTGCCAATGGCGCTCGCTTCCAAATTAATCACACATGATGAGATGATTAATCTGGTGTATGTCCCTCTGTCTGTCCACTGTAGCCGTCCATCTGTTGTCCTCTCCTCCTTCTATCCAGTCCAACAGACACAGTCACACTGTGAGGATTTCTAGAGAACTACTGTTTTCAATCAATATTACAAGTATTAATTGACATCTCATGATGCACAACAACAGTTCATAGTAGCTGAAAGTGATTTAGGACTGGAGCTCTACACACTGGATGGAATTGATATAAAACCACAGGTCAACAATAAAACTACACAAAGGAAGACTGGAAAAAAGTAATACAATTTTAAACCAGGTGTGGATGCAAGATGATCTCATAAATCATACAATCTTTAAGGTCAGGTATCAAAACTTAAGTTGAGTCCAGTTCTTTTTTGATTTTGAAAAACCAATCACGCAAATTATATCAGTGCACTTTGGTGCCTGCATCACTCTTAACCAACTGCGGTCTCTCTCCATGGTGCTGAACCATGCAAACCTGGTGCGTATGTCTCTGTGCCTCAGTGAGACAATTTCTCTCTCTCTCTCTCTCTCTCTCTCTCTCTCTCTCTCTCTCTCTCTCTCTCTCTCGCTCTCTCTCTCTCTCTCTCTCTCTCTCTCTCACACGCACAAGAACCCATCACATTTTTTAGCAGATCAGGGAATTTGTTTCACTTTCCTTAAAATTGTGAGATAAGGCAATTTTTTACATTGTCACAGATTTCTCAGAGAAAAATTCGAGGATCTTGATAAAATCTGGCATTATTTGCAGACTTATATTTATGTCAGAAAATATATAAGTAAAATCAGATATGAACAACAGGACAACTGTAATGTGATACAGTTGTATGTAACCTACCCACTATTTAAACAGTGACTTACCCAAATACAACTGGGAAAAAGCTGATTACAGAAATAAGCACCATATGAACCACCCAGAGTTCAGTTGCATTCAAGCTTGGGGTTATTAGAGCTGTGCATCACTTTACCCACACTCACTGAGTCCATATTTAGCATAAATTTGAGGGGTCAGCACAGTCATCCAACCCACTCATGACCTTGCTTTGATGGATTTACTGTTGCTGTGGGTCTCTACATTTACCATCACATCATTTCACAGTGGAGGTGGATTCATTCATTTCAGTAGAGCAAGGAAAGAAAAAGAAACAACAGTGATTTGCCGAAACCATCTGCCGTGTGGAATCTCAGGCGTAGAGCACACAGCTGATTGACACTGCTCCTTGTCACAACCGATGGCATCGCCAGTGCCTTCAGGCCAGCTGCAGGATCCTCATCTGGGAAGCTCCCCTCTTTGAAGCTCGCCCCTCCAATCCAAACACAGCTCCTGGTGGTGGTGCCGTGGTCAGGGACTCCTCTCTACTCCGCCTGCAGCTGCACAATCCCTCGCCTTCCAGTTGGTGTTCTTTCATCTTTGTTTTTCAATGGTGTTTACACACATTTCACATCAACATGTTTCTTTTACTAACAGACAACAGCTCACTCAATAACTAAATTCTTTATTTTGCTCAGCTACATTCTGAAAAAGACTCTCTGACACCGAACTGGAAACCTACGAATTTTGAGAGAAATCGAGTACAAAGCATTTCGAGTTCATAAAAGAGTTCGGATAAAAAGATGAGATCAGTTCATGTCTGTGAATCAACATCTCATGATGGAAAATACAAACAGCGGTACAGAGGTTAAATGGCATTCTTGTATTTATTGGCCCTACACAGCTTTGTATGTTTTATTTTAATTTGCACACGGTCTGAACCACTTATATGAGTTTGTAGTGTTGCCTCAGTAATCCAGCACAACACAACAGTCTTATATGAAGCATGATAATCTTCATGTACTTCAGATACACAGTGTTTACTCAGTAAGGCAGTCTTCACATCAGCTCCAGTCTTACTTACTGGGGAACATCATGTTACAGTGGAACATTGGACCATTCCTCAAACACAGTTAACTACAGTGTTGAAGTTCTACATTTTACTCACACACATACATGCACACCCACAACATTCTTGGGACTTTATTGTCCCCACAACATGAGTAACACCTGGGCCACACACACACACAATTTGAATCCATAAACAGATTATCATATGAAGTCTATCAAAACTGTACTTGATGACTCACCAAAGCTTAACAAGCCATTAATGATTAATATACAACTGTATTTTACAACAGTGTCAAAATGACTGACTGTGGAAATCAAGACAAAGCAATTAAGTGTGTCTGCTCTCCGGGGACTTGAACACATTCCTCTAACCTTTTATTATATTGCTTCTGTCAAAGTACATACATTAACATGAATGCCTCTGATGTAATTAACTTTTCTATTAGCACACTGGCCTCAGAGGCAGCCAGTGCCACATTCGAAAAGGGAGTTGTTCATTCAGAGTGTGTAGTTTCAGAAGACTCATTAATGATCCCGTCCTAATTAAAATGCAGACAGGCTTTATTGGCATGCGGATCTTTCCAAAATTCGAATGCCTTTACCCTTGTGCTGCAGCCTACTTGTTTGTAAAAAATATGTTGTAGTTAAATAATAAGGAGTAGCATTTCAAAATCAGATCATATTGATGTAGTGACTGAACACGGAGTCCTTGTCATCAGCACTTCTGACTTTGTTAAAGAATTGGCAAACAACCACTAAGTTTCACCTAATTAATAGCATAAATTAATGTCAATTATTCAGGGGAAGATGAACCCATGAGCACAGTGAAGCAGAACATTCTGAAATTATTATCAATGTTTTAGAAGCGTGGCATTCATTTTAATTGAGCATTAGTTTGCTGTGATAAGATTGCACTTCACGACACCCAGCATTTATAACACGGCTGTGAGAGTAAATACATTTACGAGCCTACTTTTCTCCTTTTTACTGTGATTCCAACTCGGGGAGCTCCTGTCTTATATCTGTTTACACCATCACAAAACTTAAATCGAGGCGAGCTCTCTCTGCTTGTGAAGAGCCGTCGCATCAAAAAGAACCGAACCTCATCCTAGAGGTTTCTTAGCAACCAGCGTTTATAACACAAAAAAGGTTTTAGCATCTGTGGGAGAAAGACTTTCCAAGACTTTGCAAATTCAAACTAAGTGTGCTTAAAGTCGAAATTACCCCCTGAAAAGAAGGGAGCCAGAGGCAGATTTAATGATGCACAGCTTCTCTTTGTATAGTTCAACAATGCAAAATTGGATGTTTTGAATATCAGATGCGACAACCATCATATAAAAAACAGATCAGTTGGAACGCGCTGGTCTTTGTCAACAAAATCATCTGAAGATTTGTTTGTCAAAAACATCAGCAAACTGAACAGAGGAAGAGGTTGTCAGGTGACGAAGGGGAAGTTGAAATCAAGTCAATACCGTAGCGAACAGGAAAAACAACAACAGAGTAACGGCAGGAGCTGATCTAGTCTAGTTTTGTTAAATCAGGGACCACAATTTACTCAAGGGGGGGGGGCAATTATATGTCCAACATCCATGCATGACCCGTGATTCAATAATCGTTCTCTGTTCAAGCACATTGTGTATTCCAGAAATAAAAATTAACAAAATCAAAGTGATTATTGTTAGTGAGTAGTTTATTTAAAAAAAAAGACGACTGACGGCAGAGGGGTACTTCACCCAGCCCTGGATCCACCAGCGTTTACTGCAATACAAATGAGACGAACACCTGGAAACACAACCTCAAGGGCCATGCTTACAAGGTGCTCTACATTTTGGGCCCAATGAAGAGACAAATGGAGGACAGGTGTCTCCCATTAGCTCCAAATCAACACATCAGAAGGGGAAAGCAAATAAATGAAGAAACTGGGCACGTGACTTCTGACCCTCACACATCTGAGCAGTAGAACTGGACACTAGATTGAGCAAACCTTTTATAGGAGGTTGATCTATCCACATATCATCTTTAACTGTCTGGCTGGTTGCCTGTTTGTGGAGCTGGTCATCAGACATTACGTCAGAATTTTGTATTTCTACTCCCCCACCACCCCCACACCAAATAGAACCTCCACGAAACCACTGCACTTCACAGGCTGCATTCTTACATCTTTTCGTCCAGAGTGGAGTTTAATTGGATCACAGAATGTCAAATGAAAAATCTATATTTTATTATTTCTCCTGCGATTCCTAAAGGGCACGGATTATTAAATGAATGTAAAAGACTGCAGAGTGGAAAGATGCCTTGAACATGGAACCCAACTCAGCACTGATGGGTACACAGGTGGGTTTCTTTCATGGGAACATGTCTGAACAAAAGAAAATAAATCAGAATTTGAGTTTAAACAACAAATGCTTTCATTTTTAAACTCTGCACACTGGTATTTTTACTCAAAAAAAGATTTTCCTTCCCTGCCTGTCTGCTGGTTCACTGTCTCTTTGAAAGTTCGATTTAAATCCCAAAAAGTCAGGTTCAGGTCATTGATATGATTAAATTCAATGTTTCAGATATTAGGTTTCCATTGGTTAGCTTTGGTTGGAAGATCTCTGATAGCCTAGACTTCTACTTTCTAAACAATATTGTATTAAAGTGCTTTTTTGTTAGAAAATCGAACCTTACAGACAGACGCACATCAACAAGGCCGAAGAGGCTCAGCTGTCACATCAACAGCAAGGTCAGGATCAGAATGTAGAAGCAACACGACAAGGAAGGAATATCAAAGGGAATATAACAAAGCAAGAAGGAAATCAAGCAAATGGAAAGTCTGAAAAGTCAAGAACGTACAAACCAGCAAAACCTAGAAACGAAGAAATCCAGGTGAAAACAGAAAGCACAGGGAAAATCGGAAGGTTTTAAATTGACAGGCGATCTGGGAACACAGAGACAAAACACACGGGCAGGGAGGCAGGGATCCCTGAACTCAGGGGTGTCACATTGGGGGGGCAGGTGCAGGTGGTCACAGGAGCAACATACTCCAACAAAGACAGGAAGTAAAGTAAAAGAGAAACACGTGTCAAACAGGAAATAATGAAGACAAAATTTAACCAAAGATAAATCAAATGTCTGACAGATGAAATGTCCATACAACAGGTCTCTTATAAAGCTGCGGCAGGGTCATGAGAATAGCAGGCTGTTGTATTGGTGCAATAGTCGTAGTAGTAGTAGTAGTAGTAGTAGTAGTAGTAGTAGTAGTAGTAGTGTATTTTTTTCCATACAACCCTTAAAAAATGTCTTCTGACAATAATGAGAAATTCCTTAAATCACAAAAAGCCAAAGTAATTTCCAAACGATGGTCATAAGGTTGATCGAGGATTAATCTCGAGATAACTAAATTCCACCTGCAGCTCAGAGTTCTGATGGTCCATCTGTTGCCGCACCGCAGCATCAAATGTGTGTGTGTGTTTGAGTGTGTGTGCGTGTTTTTGTGTACAATGACATTTCCTTTACCTCAGTCACAAGCCTTCATCTCACAAGAGCCTATAGGTTTTGTTTGTATTCGTCGATACCATCATGTCTTCCAGAGTCCCGGCTCGTCTTCATCTATCTTCCTTTGTCAGCTTCATCCTCATCACTTGTCTCCCTCCACTTCTTCCTCTCCTCTTTATGGTGTTGGTAATCCCGCCATTGTTGTTGCGATCGTGTTTGTATTTCCGACATAATTGGAGGAACTGCTGCTGCCTAGACGAGACTGGCACATCAATTGTTAGCCGTCAGTCTCTTTTACAGACGACTTTACTGTGCCGGATGACTTTCTGTCTGAGTAAAGAAAGGGAAGAAAAGAGAGAGGGATTTGAAGAAAGGGGCGAATTATCCAAAGTCCAAATCCACAGAGCAGATTTGAAAACGACGGACGCACATTGTTGGTACATGTGTTGACGTGTGTGTTTGTCTTTTTATCTCACAGACAGATTGACTATGAATATTGAAATGTTAACTGCTGAAAAAGAGGGAAAAAGTCTACTTTGAAAAGAAGGAACCTTCGTTGAATGCAAAGTTTTTCCAAAAGTCAGGGGGCAGCGAGGAAGGCAATTTATTAACCGTATGCAGATGAACCCGGCTAATGGAAACCACACCACAGGACCCGAAATCAGTGATTCACTGGGAGAAATGTCAGGGTTTAAAAGACACTGCAGTGGCTTTAAAACGGTGCTGAATGTAAATGAGTAAATTACTGGATTGTCAGAATAATCTTTTTAAGTGATTTTTTTTTATTTTTCATTCCAGTATGAGAGTTGTTTGCCAGACAGAAAACACAGTGATCACAGAGCGGAGATGGATAACGAGGCTGCGTCATGCTGTATGCCCGAGGCCACTCAGCCACTGGGTGGTGCAGCGCTAATAACAAACCATTAGCTGCTAACAGAATGACCCCGTGCAGAAAGGATCCAACGGATCCAGCTCTAAAAATGATAAACAACATTTGTTCATTTTAGTACAAACATCACTGGTGAATCTCACCTGAGGTTTTCATCTTTTGTCTTTCATCTTCTGAGGTATATGGTGACTGCTGGCAACAGGGTCATAGAGGAACCACTCAGGACGCTGCATGAACCATCTTATACAGAGTATATACCATAACAATTCAATTTACTAGAGTTTATTCGAATCTGCACAAAATATCATGTCAGTCTCCTAAACATACCTGATTTTTGTATTCATCCTGTAGTTCAATGAAAATGTTGAAAATGCCTTTCTCAATCTAAAATAAACTGAAAATAATAACTCATGGATCCACTTCCTTTTCCCAGTCGGCTCTGAAATCCCATGGGTTCTTCCTTTACCCATACTGCATCTTTCCACCAAGTTTCATGGTAATCTCTTCTTTATTTTTGCATAATGAGGCAAACTAACAGACAAAGAAACAAAGGCATATGAAAACAGAGTTAAATAGACAACAGGTCTGACCAGAGCCATGTTTAAAATCAAAAGCCAAGCCGAGAGCAATCTGAGTAAACCCCAAAGACTGCAGACTCCTTGTGAACAATTAAAATGCCTCTATTCTAAATATGATTACATCTGTTATAATGGTTTGGTCTCATTAAACTGAAACCCTGACATGTTTGAGCACAGAGCCTTCTTCAGGGACTCAATGCTTTACAGTAGTGTTCCAATAGGAGTCTCACACTTGGATGCGTGGTCTAGAGAGCATGTAAACATACAGTATAAAAACTCCAGCAGATGGAGTCAAAGTGGCCCACAATACTCATCAAAACTAAATAAAAGAGAAAACTATACTAGAAATAATAATAATAACAGTTATTTGGCTATTTTGTGTTTGGCAGCGTGTGATTAGTCGATCCAAAAGGCTTTTCTGTTGGTTAACTTTGTCACCTTTTCATTTAGAAGACGTGTTTTGTTGCCTTGTAATGACGATGGGTTTCTGTTATGGATTCCAATAAACAGGTCTGGTCGTAACTGCTCAACACATCTTGTTGTGTTTGTCTCGCTTTTTTCAATCCTCCTTTCCTTTCCTTTCTTCCTCCCTCTTCCTATCCTTCCCTCAGCCCTTCCTTACTTTTCCTACTTTCATCTCCTCCTGTGCACACATCTCCCAAGATACTTTCCCTTGCATCTTTCCCGGACCAGGCCGACCCTCCTCCCACTCTACCTTCATCCCCTTCCTCTGCCTCACATCCATACGTCCACACATTTGAGACATGCTTATTTTGGGCAATCGAACAAACAACCAAAGCTGTTGTTTTTCAGCTGAGGACGGCCCCATTGGAGGACTTTACTGAGGATTTGCCATTACCAAGATCACACAGCAATTGATCTCACATGTTTGGGAAAGCAGCATGAAACTGTTTCTTTTCTAGTTCCACATATTTTAAATCCGTCCCAGTCTTCTCCACACACACTCTTTTATTGCTTGTTTTTGCAGTGGCCCGGTTTTCCTGTGGGGATCATTAAATTTCCCGCTGATCTATTTGAACCTCAACTAAAAAGGAATAGGTTGGACTGGAGGATTTATTGAATGGCATTTGAAATGTCACCTCACGGCACAAGAAAGGCTCCTCATCTATAGTAATTAGATGAATATTTAACAAGCACATTATCTGTTGCTGACAGCCAAAAACAGTTGGAGAAAGACGGGCTCTTTGTGTTCAGCAGGGACACAATGAGCCATTACAGGTATTGTTTTTTACCCACACTAAAGGTGACACTCCCTCTCTCCCTGTCATTCGCTCACTATTGATGAAACAATACAGTCATCATGCTTCCTGTGTTAATGGGAGACAAACAATAATAATGGCTCTACATTCTAAATGCCATCCCTTTCTTTGACGTCGCCTGTCTCAACTACTTCAACTGTCTCTCTTTCTGTCACTGCTACACAATAATATAATGATCCTCCTCTCGAGCTTTCTTTAAATTCCTAAAACTGTTTTTATGTTATTAACAATGGAAGAAAGGATTTCACGTCTCCTGACACTTTTGTTGACTTACTATGTGAATATTAATGCTTAGTTTCCGTCTTTCTGCCAACTATATGTTAAAACATGTTCTTTGATTATTTCTGTGTGTGAGGGAAAGACATTATTTATTATTTTGTTCTACACTGTAAGTGGTATGAGGTAAACTTAACTACGGTTCTGTTGAATTCAACCCATACAGCAAAACAGTTTTGGCCAAGAATGATGGGACTTGTAGGATAACTTGTATATGTTTAGTAATTCGAATTTTACCTATTATTCCACTCTATAATGAAGTGAATAAAAAACTATGTAGTATTTTAGTCCATTCTTGCTATATACCAATTGTTAACAGCTTAAATATTCAATCTGCCAATGTTTAGCGGACTACAAATAATGAAAAAACTTTAAAATATTTGTTGTCCCAAAGCCAATGATAAATGGCCACCACTCACAGAAATGTGAAGAATAAGGAGAAAACCATTTGCCCTCTCAAGTCAGTTCACAATGTCTTCTGTGCTATGTGAGAACTGTTAATAAATGTGACAACGACAGTCTGTGCAGTGGCAACACACGTTTCTTACAGGAGTTGTCCACTCAATAACCAGATCAAAAGATATTGTGACTACATTTGTATGTTATTTGAATATTTATACTCTTGGGGATGTAGCCATGCAAATTAAATGTGTTTTATTTAACCTTGTATGTTACACACACAAACCTCCACCAAGGCCCAACTGCCCTTTAACATTTAAACTCACTAGAGCCAGATTTTTAGGTGGATCTGAACCTCATCGATATCAGTCCCCTAAACATGTCCGATTATTTTCATCAAGATCCATGAATCAAACCCTGGAAAAGCTGTGAAAATGTCAAACATTGTGCAATGTTGTCCAAAGTGATAAATAAATCCCTGCATCTGCCCTTTAAAAGGATCCTATCTTGAACCATGTCCCAACCTATCACCAAGTGGTAGTCGTGGTAGTTTTCTGACAAACAAGTGAACATTTTATACACATATAGAAACATCTCTTGGCAGGTGTCTTAGACGTCTTCAATTTCCATTACATAATCTATACACAAGTTTAATTTACATTACAGTATAGGTTGACTCACTACAAGCAGCTCTGTAAAAACATCTCTCTAAAGTGAAGCTGATTAGCAGCTGATTGTGATTATGCAGAGCCCAAACTACGGGTCCTGTTCATGCTCTTAACAAACCCTATTGTTAACATCCCAGTGCATGAGAGAATTAAAATACAGTAGAATAACCAATCAGTTGATGAGGTATGTTACCGTACAATTAGATGAGTGTTCATCCTCCCTGCTGAGTGTATTTTTTTATATCTCTGGAGCTGCATAAATCCAAGATTAAATAAAATGAATGGTTGTGAGTGTGGGTCACTGTCTCTCAGTGTTTTACATACCCCATGATGAGACACTGGCACCAGTGTATGAGCGCTCAGCCCGGGGTGGCAGCTGCATGTGATGGCTATCAGCTTCGCTTATTCACACATAAGCACATATACACACACACATACACACACACACACACACACACACACACACTAAAGCAGCAGGATCAGAAAGAGCCATGTATGATTTTGATCCTGATCCCACTTATTTGAATGCCTCTCCATGAGCTGCTGTTTTCATCTTTCACAAAAAGAAAAAATCCTAATCAGGGATGGATGTGTTTTGTTATACCTGTGGAGAGAGTGATGGTTTCATTTAACAAGCACAGCTTCATGGGTGTTTTACCTTTCTCGTGTATACAGGTGTCCTCCGTCTTTATTACCAGTTACCTCATCTTTCTGCCTAAGAAGGAAAAAAGAAACCCTGTCACATCCACATCTGCTCCGATCCCCTTCATTCTGCTGGGGTTCACCTCTCCGCTTGCGTTTGTTTTCCTCAGTTTCGCACACGGCGGCCCACGTCTCATGTCTCAAGCTGTTTTTATAAAGTGTGTAAAAAAATTAAAGCTCCACGCTGCTAATTCCTAAGCCTGTGCATAACCTCGGTGCCCGCCGCAGTCCCAAACCATCGCCCCTGGATTTGGCATTAATTGCTTGAGAGAGGAAAGTAATTATCTCAGGTAATTATTACTCTGGGTAGAGTGAGAAACTAGACAAGGCTTCTCTGTCGGTTCCCTGTGGAGGGAAATAAAGAGAATTCTGCCTTTAACGGGTTTTAATTGGAGGGGCTGGGCCCTCAAAGCTATAAGCTCTCATGGCTCAAAGGTTTATAGCACACACACACCGACACACATTCACGAGAGAGAGAGCGACACACACACACATTCGGATTGCCATTACATTCACACATTTCGCACTCAGACTGTTAGGTCCTAAAAATTACTTTGGTGTAAACAGTCCATTTACATCACTCTGCTTTAATGTGAAAAGAAACATAGGATTTCATGCAGAAAATGTTTTGGGTTGGAAAACCTAATTACTATTCAATTTGTAATTACAAATGTGTCTCTGCGAGTCCTCCTGAGACACATGAGCCCAAAAAGAAGTCCACGGATTTAACGTTGCCTTTAAAGGTCTGTGCAAGTCTTTGAGACGTCTTTATTCATCAGACGAATACAGCAACTAAGTGTAGGAAAAGAAACAAAGGTTGTGTAATGACGCTCTGCCACATCTCTGGAGACGTGGCCGTGCTACCTGCTGCACAGCAAAACATGCCAATCAAGCACTGTGTTGTCGGCTTAGCCTTCACATGTAGAAACACAACACACACACACACACAAACACATCCAAAGAACAAGAAGACACAGCGATAAACACAAGGAGAGTTGAAGAAACGAATAAAGGTCCAGAAATCCCTCGTGCCCTTGTACTGACGAGTTCTTTTGTTAAAGCCCGGGTCACAGAACCATGTGCCGCGGAGGGCACAGACTGCGTCGGCTGTTATTCTTGTGTGTTACTTGAAGATTTCTTTGTGGTTTCAAATCGAGTGTAAAATCAAACGGACTCAAACAGAATCAATGCAAGGGTTAACGCATTGTGACGGCACGGGGCAGAGCGGACTGGAACTGGAGGGAAAAGCAACAATTATGTTACAACTTAACCCGGTGATGACATAACGCCCAATAAAAGGAATGAAGGTAACTACGGAAACTGTTTATATATTCTCCACCTTCCCCATGTTTCTCACGTCTTGCCTGCACTCATGAGATCATGTCCATATTGTTGGCCCTGCATTCTGTGTGTAGCTAAGAAGTCATGTTGCGTTCAAGTGGTTAAGTCAAGAGATCACTGCTGCTAGGCAACAACAACGAGGACGCTATTAACCATGGATGTCTTCGAGCCAAAGACACTAACAACTGATCTAACAGTCGGGTAATGTAATGTAGAAAAGGCAAAAACATGAAGAGGGTAAAAAAGAGCCTGTTTGTAACAACAACAATTCATTAACATGTATTTACATGTATTAAGACATGACAAACACATTCTTTATTATTAAAATGAATCGATACAAACTAATAATACAATATAATATCTTTCTAATCTAATTCCAAGAATAAGTTTACTTCCATTTGTTTCCATGGTACAAGGTCATTAGAACCACAAGGAGGGGGCATTCAATGCACTCATCTGGTAAACACCACCCCATGTGACGGCAGCGCTAAGTCTCCAATTCATCCAGGCAGCCTCCGTCAGATCAGTCAACCGTCGTGCTACTAATGCTTTAGTCACTCTCTGCCTTTGTGTTTTGAAAGTTTCTCATTTGTTTGAGGTCCCTGCAGCAAGTAAACAGGCTGTTTACTTGCTGCAGGAGGATCCTCATGCAGCCGCCTGCTGTGCTCTACCACGTCCAGCCTCACAGACGAGAACAGTTTGTACGACTGCCTGCCTGTTCCCGTCGGACTCAGAGCCGGCCCTGTTTACCGGAACCAGATCTCAGACCGACGCCCAATCTGCCGGTTTCAGTCTAATCATTCTTTTAAGTTCTAAAATAGATATCTTTAACCTTCCCCTGTCTCTCCTCCTGTGCTCCAAATGACAGTTTTAAAATACAAAAATGGTTCTTAAATGGTTCGTAACAAATAGAGAAGCATTTTGCAGTCTCTGTGTATCAGTGAGAATAAAAACTTCTCATAAAAGATGAATATATATTTTTTAATATTCTCAGATGTTCTAATGATCCAGAGTTTTCAGTTCTCTGGTTTAAAATATGTATATGTATATCAAAAATGATTTCAGAAATGCCTTCAGAGCAAATGGAAGTTCATCGGTGCATAGCATTTGTCAAATATCGGAAATATTAGATAAATGCAAACTAAACAAAGGGATATGAAATTTAAATGTACAGCTCACCTGCCTGGGCTGTGAGTATGTTTACTGACAGCTGCTTCTGACTTCACAGGAACCCTCCGCATGATTGGATTCATTCTCCTGCTTTTGTGAAACCTGGCAACACGGACACAATTTAGCAGCATTTACTGACTCCTCTTTCCCACTGAAGATGAAGAGGCTCGCCCCCTGCGCCTTGCTCTGCTCCCACTTTATTCTATCTGTCCTCTCTTCTCAGTCATGCTCACAGTACAGACAACAGAGATAAAAGAGCAGCAGTGCCAAAGATTATATGTCTTGCACAACTAATACAACTGGGAATCAAAGTAAGTCAGGGTGAGGCTCTGTGATGTGCTCGCGCTTGTTTATTCAAGCCCTTCATATTTCAAAAGGTGAAGCTGGGCTCTGTCGGGGCGGGGATGAGGTGGAGACATGGTGGGGGTGGGGGGGGTGGGGGGGGACATTCAGCTGGATCTGCCGTGAATACATGCATTTCCACTTTTTTTTGCCCTGGAATTCATTAATCAGAGCAATTGCCATAACCTACATTTTTAAATAGGGCGATTCATTCCATCACTTTGAGAAACAGACGGAGCCATTTGTCCAATTTACGCCTGCAAATGAGCGAGATAAAAATAAAACAATCTATATCCCGGCCGTGCTGATTAACTCTTTTTTACCTGAACTGCTTTAAATGCATGCACGCTGCTATTGGAATACACTGTGTTGCATTCTTTATTATGCATTCATAATAAAGATTCCTTGGGTCACTCTTTGCTAATCAGTTTAGGAAAAAGTAACACAGAAAAACCTTAAAATGTATCTACAATATTTAAAACATTTAAATTTTTTTGGTAATATGGGCTCTGATATGTGCTGTCTACTCAGTTTTTGGAGTGTAGCGTCTACATAATTTACAAAGAGTTCTTCACTGTGGAAGTAAAGACTGTATTTTAATATGTGCTTCTCCCACTTGATTACCCGTAACACCACCTTTGCTGCTGTGCATCAAATTCCAATCAGGTAAGCATCTGCTTAGAATTCAGGAAACAACCATTTCGTATTTACGCTGGGGAAAAAAATTAAAGCTTTCTAGGATATTGCTCATTTTCTCCTTCTGCTGTTTGGGATAAGAGCTATGATTTATTCATTTCTAACCATTTTGGGCTCTAGATGGTATTCATGGCCAGTTTTCCCTTTTAATCAATGTTGAGATAAGCAGGGAGTTGCATTTTGTAATTTATAGCACCATCCCTGCCTGACTGTGTGTGTGTATACGTGTGTATGCGTGTGTGTTTGTGTGTTTGTGTGTGTGCGAGTATTAGCATGTAAACATGCACACTTGAATACGTTTTTCTTTTTGAAGGTAAGACATTGACACATACAGTGCTGGGGATTAATAGAAGGCTTTGCATGTAATGGAGTTACATATTGAGAATAAAAGCCGCCTACTGAGTCGAACCGTTAGCAGACTGCAGATCAGCCTGTTAGTATCGTCTGCACACTGGCCAGTTCGCAAAGAAGCTCTGTCCTCACAAACAATTAAAACGTTGGAAAACCAGCAGCTTTACTACTGCATGTGTACTTTATTTCAGTCAAATTACTCCCATCCAATATTTTTTGTTGGCTACCTTATAACACAGTAATAAAATCCCTTTAAGGGGAAAACAATCTTATACTTTGAGAATAAAATCTACAATATTATGAGAAAGATATCATTATTTACAAAAATAAAGTTGTAATATTATGAGAATAATAAGATCACTCTATTGCCTGCGATAAAATGAGGAAGGATAAGCATCTTGTTAAAAAATATTATGGGGTAAGTTTCACTAAATATACTTTTGGCTAATCAGCACCAGATTATGATCAAATATCTGGACTTTGAAAAGATGGTGCAAGAAACTGTGAAATCCAAAGAAACAAGCACATGGACTTTGAGGAAGTTGTTTCCTCTTCTGTAGAGTAGAACAATTGCCACCTGGGTTTCGGGTTTCTCAAGAAAAGGTAAGATTAGAAATCAAGATTATTGATCCAGAAAGAGTAGAACTACTAAAGAACTACTATTTCATAATATTAAGAAAACACTTTCTCGGAATCGCCAAGTTACTTTTCTTACATGATCCTTGTATTCTGTATATATGAGCCTATTCTGACACTTTTATTTCAAGAGGATTCATTGCAAGGCCGCAAAGAGAAAACAACTGTAAATTAACAGTTATATTTGGTCTTGTTTACTGGGTTTCACTCTAACACAGTGCTGTGGAAAAATAAAAGGTCAACTATAAATTGGGTGTTCTCCAGACGAAATACCACCATGTGAGTGGCTCCTGGGTTCAGTCGACTTCAGGTAGCAGTGCCTCATGAATGCCACATTCATTAACGGTGATATATGCGATATTGAATTACTTAATAATACTTACTTTGAGTAATCTAACAGAGAATCTAATAAATTATCTTTAAGGGCATGTATTTTATAAGTACCCCCCAACACTTGACATCAATACTCTCAATCAGGAGAGAATGAATGAAATTAAAGGTATTGTGAACAAGAGGAATCGACTTAGGCGCTTAGACCCCAGCAGGAAGTAGAACACCATGGAAGCAGTCCTATGATCTAATGGTGCTTCGGATACAAATGTGACTGGAGCCAATAGACACTGGTGAAGAAGCACAAAGGCGGGATGTCTCAAAGGGCTCCTGATTGGACGCTTTGGAGGCAGATGACTGGGTTATTCAGAGTTGAGGTGGGTCGGTTCGCCCCTGCAGCCCTGATCGATGTAATGAACTGACAGCAGCATGACATGAAAGAGAAAGAAAATTTTAAACTGTTCCAACTTAACGGTGATTGGCTCAACACGAGCATGTCTGGCTGTGATTGGTTTAAATGCTAACGAGAAATTTGCACGTCTCCCTGAATGAACTTTGACTTCATCAACTTTCTTATATATTTATCAGTATAAGAATCTGTGTACGTAGTGCCTCTCATTATATAAACTTGAAATCTTGCTGTTGTTGCAGATATTGGTCGAAGCGCTGGAGTTCATTTATATTCGGAGCCGTATAGATGAGACGCTGTAGAGGAAGACCAAGCACCGACTGATTAAACCAGTGTAAAACCAGTGAGTGCACAAACAGGCACGAGCAGAATAATGAATAAAATATACTCTGATAACGATAATAGAGATACTATATATTTTTCAGTCTTAATCTGGCATATCAGTCGTGTCTCTAAGTGCATGGCGTGTTTAGCACAGGCGTCTGGGATCTGTTGTCGTTTACAGGGAGCGCTCACTGACAGATGCTCCTCATTTTCCTCCGGCCTGACTCCACTCCACTACATTCATTTCCCCCATTTGTGAAGCATAACCTTGTGTCAAGATTCACGCTACGTAAGAGGAGAATGGAAATTTTACGGGCTGCACCTTTTTTCAGTGATTAAGGACAGAGAGTAACGTGAGTGCATTTCATTACGACAGGCTGGCTATGGCAGGTTTGCAAAGGGGGGATTATTGTGTTATTACTGAGTTTTCCTTGGTATGAGCTTCACGTTAGTTGAGTTAAACTTGTACGAATTTATGTCGAAACATCCTAAACTGTCTGAGATATTTTATTCCAGGCAGCAGCCGTTGGTTATTATCCTGCTCCTTGGAGCGTCTGTACGTTCAGCAGCCCGTGGAGAGTTCCACTATTGTATCCTCAATTAATACCAAAGGGAGACTGTTGCTCCCTGAACCTTGCAGAGGAGGCTTAATCCACTAACTCAGAAATGTGTTACATTAAATACACAAAACAAGGCGAGTGTGTCTCCGTCTTTTCTTATTCTTTATATTTCAATTTATAGAAACTGCAAGGTCCTCTCCGTCCAGCTCTGAGGATAAATAAACTGATGTTCTTTGATCAAACAAAGCTGGAAGCAACACAAACACTGACACATGCTTGTGGACGTGAATGTGAAGCTGCAGAGCTTAACAACACAGACAAATGGAAAACCACAAGTTTACTGTAGATATGCTTCAGTTGCATATACGTTGAAGGATCTCTTAACATTTATCGATTGAAGAGACAGAACAGATTTAAACGTTCCTCATTTTTCTTTGAACTATTTTGTCCTTTTTACTTATTCAATATCATTACTGATTTAACATGGAGAAACCTTCATTACATACTGTGTACAGGAGCAAAAGTGTTATGGATGAATTTGCGAGTAGCCCGACTGAGAAGGAAGGAAAGAACAAAGGAGAGAAAAACAGTCATTGATTGATTAAACAGAGCTTTATAATTTCTAGTTTTTTGCACTGTTACAATGAAGTTAGGGGAAATATCCAAGCTTTTGCGTTCTTCTTTTATTTCCATTTGTATTTATTACTTTATAAATAAATAAATAACATTCCGACATCCCATTTTTTTTTCAACATATTAATAATCTCAAGTTCTATGGCCCGTCTTTATTTTTCTTTATATTCACGTTTCTCAAGTTTACGAATGAGTATTTTTTTGTCTGTTAGCTGCTGACTCTAAAGTTGGATTGTGTCATACTTTAGGTCTTTACCAAAGTTTTACTGGTAATTGTGAACAAGCCGCTGGGTGCTGTGGTCTTCAAAGTAATGCATGTTCACTTCTGGTTGTTCTAACGGGGGATTTCTAAGTTGGACCTCGGTTCTTCTGGAGATGATAACCAGTCACGCTGGGAGTTGTAAATTTTGATTTTAATCTGCAAAAAGGCTGAGAGCCACGTGGGTGCAACCACAGCTACTCAGGTATTCAGGACTGGGTGGTGAATAAGGATGTGTAATTGGATTGGGACAATCCGGCCTGGGTTAAATTCAATTTGAACACAATGGCCTTTGCTTTGGCATCATTACAAACGTTTCACAGTGAATAATGAAGCAGAGCACAATATTCATCCTTAGATAAAAATTTGCATGTTATCATTAATTGTGGAACAAGAGCTCTTAGGTACAACAAGGGGCGAAAAGGTCTGGGATCAGAGAGATTTCAGCTAGATCTCACTCAAACACACTACTTCTCTGACAGTGTGGGCGTCTGGGACTCAAATGAATTGTTAGCAACAGGTGAAGGGACAGATTATATTTTTGGGAAATTGGAAAATACCTCGTAACCACCTTCACCTTGGATGGATTGAAATCCATACACACTGGGTCCTAGCTCCTGCAGGACACCAGAGCTATGACAGAGCAGCACCAACAGCAGATGTATATATCCTTCTAAAAAAGACGATCAGTTCAGTGTGAAAGTTAAAGATGACAAAGCAGATGCAACACTTGTGATCAGTTTTCATATTTAATGTTTTATCAAGTCCAGAATTTGAAAAGAGTTTTAAGTGAATTGGGAAAGGAGGACAGAGAATGGGGAAGTGACTCAGTCGGATTGGAAATGAACCAGCGGCTGCGGGTAGAGGAATCCACTGGAGGAGATTCATGCAACCAAACAGTGGTCCATGTAGTGGTACTCTGTATCCATACATGTACTTGGGCTTGTACAGAATTGATACTGTAGTTATTATTGATGCTTTGGAGCAATTTGCAGTATTTATACTGTATCTATTACCTTTACATGACCATAACATGATCACACACCTTGACGTGTCAGAGCAGATACCTTCACAAGTACCTGTCACTCTGTGATAATTATTCACTGTATGTTGGGGGCTCTTATCTAAAGTGTTACCAGTGATTAGCATTCACATTCACTGTAAATAAAACCTGGCCACTGGTTTTAACAGACTTAAAGCTGGCGTCTAGTTCTCTCTCAGGTTGAGCAGAGGAGTCGAGACTGGATAATGAGCCATAAGTGGTCTAGTCAGCTAAAATACATCCTCAGGGCTCTCTGAGCTGATGTGCTGCTTTATCTCTGTCGACCTCTCTGGATGTGCTGAGATGTGTGTGTGTCAGAGAGACAGCGTGTGTGAGGCTAAAGATGTGTAATCAACAATGAGTGTTTCCTACTGTCTTAAACATGCAAAGTGTGTGTATTCTTAATTCTGAACAGTTTGGCATTAGATTGAGCAGATTCATTGTATTTATTTATTTGACATATTTGTATCCATATTTTTTGTATTATTTTACCCCTTTAACTTTATTCAATATACAGATTTATAATTTTTATTTATTTTAGCATGAAATGTGGTGAATAAATAAAGCTGTGTCTGGTTCTGCTGGTTTCTTCTCTCCTTTATCACCAAGTGCTTATCGCTCATTGTGGTAAGTGTTGGGTTTCTCTTTATATAACTTGACCTACTGTATTTAATTAAAATGAATAGTTCATTATGGCGGTATAGTCAGACAGTCAACACGCATCCACAGGCTTCCAGTATAAATATACAGCATTAGCACACTCTTGTTATCATGAAGCAAACCGTTTCAATCATGAACCCAAACTGAACCCATCATGCTCCTGGTTCTACAACATCTCCGTTCTCCTTTCACTCCTTCAACATTGCAAAGATTTTCCATGTCAACAAGCATCCACTGATCATAACCCCAAAAGCAATATGGGGAAAGAATACCCAGCCAAGACCAGGTAGGGTGCTGGAAGTTCAGAGAGCCGATTTAAAACATGTGGACTCCGAGCCAAATAGGTCTGAAATCCGGTACTCGGGAACGTTGGCTCGTGAGTTTGCCATTCACTGTCAGAGCAGAGCAGAACCTAATGATCTCCGGCAGTCCCAGTTCATTTTGGTTTCAAGTGATACATGAAAATGATTGCAGTGTTTACTTGTGCAAATTTAGCAAACCTCTCTTCCGCTCTTCCATCAATACACACGGAGCCAGCTTAGCTCCGGCCTCCTCAAGCATGGCCGGGAAAGTAGCGCACAGAGAAGTCGGCCCAGGTCGAAGAGACGGCCGGGAAACGGCTGCACACAAACACACTTAAACACTCAAACACACAAGCTCAGCACACACAATACACTAAAATCAATTCTATATATGCACACACCTGGGATATATAAATACTTGTTTGTCTTTTCTCAATCTTGCCAAAGTGCTGTATCAACATAAATTTATTTTAATAACACAATTTGTAATTATTGTGCCTCTCTATTACATCCTGAGGCTTGATCCCTTCACTATAATCAAGGTATATCTAATTATATTTCTTAGCATTACCTTTAAGATGTCTGAAAAAACAATCCATAACAAGTGATTACTTTCCTGGGTTAGGGTTAGAAGGACAAACATGGAAGAATATTTCTTCCATAACGACAATTATTATTCATACACTGTTAATGCTATGACTAGACATGTATTTGTCCACTGCCAAGCGCTAAGCAGGGGTGGATCTAGGGAAGGAGCCACGGGGGCACACAAGGCATCCTAGTTTTATGTCAGAAATAGTTTATTTATTGTGCCTGCCTGTTAATTTTGATTTACCCTCCATTATCCGTAGGCAGGGGTGTAGCACAAGAATCTGGGCCCTGTACACAAGCAGTCTCTTAAAATCTCAGGGGTTGTGAAATGATTGAAGTATGTTTTTTTTCCCCTTTTTATTCAAGAGTGAAGGTCTTTAAATTTGGAAGCTGGACTTTTATGCAAAGCTTGCTACAGCTTCAGTTCTTCTCCTCACACTTACCTGAGATTATAATACTATACAAGGTTCACACGTAAATTAACACAACATTGTTAACTGTATTTCTAATCTAAAATATTACCAACATGTTTAATTTGATAAAATAATTTAAATTATTTCTATTATAGGAAAAGGATTGCTATTTTTTTTATCTTTGCAGAAATGCTTTATTTTTTCTCACCTGAGATATATATTTATAACTTTAATTTCCTTCGAAAATTCATTTACATTATTCCGCTGAAGATTTCTCGCCAAGGAGTTTTCCCTCAAGGCCTGCTCATTTATTTTAATAAAGTGCACTGCATATCTAAATCTAGAGAACACACACACACACATATATATATATAACTCAATCCAAACATTGGTTTCTCCCACTGCCAGTCTCGGTTGGAGCAGTCTTCCAGGAAGCCTCATGTGAGGCCACAGTTTTTACCTCCACAGCCGCTCACGTCTCCCGGCTCCACCGGATCCATGACGGCTTTGGGTGCGGCATGAAGGAGAAAACAGCAGGGGAGAGGTGTGTGTCGTCCCCAGGTTGCACAGAGGTGACGCACACAGGGTCCGAACGTGTTCAGATTAAAAAAGGCAACAACAAGAGGGTTCTGCTCAGCTTCTTTCACACGCTGAACAGACGTGGGGGGCTGGTGGGGGGGGTTCCTCTCTCAGATCTCCAGCAAACAAGGTGTAGAAATCATTTGGAGGAGTGATTGTGTTACTTTGCTGTGTGTTCCTAGTAATTTGATTGTCGCTGGTCTTCAGTTGTGCCTCTAACAGGCTTGGATGGCAGCCAGGTGTGTGAAGTAATGAGCCGCCAGCCACAGCTTGGCGGCGATGCTCTTTGTTTGTGTGGCACACCTTCTATGTGCAGCTTCTATTTTTCTTTTGCTGTCTCATTTATTCCTGGGTTTTGTTCGTGCATCGTTTGTCCCATTCTCGAGAACACAGTGTCTCACAAATGTCGTGGGGGGAATTTCTTCAAACGCGGCGCAAACAATTATTTGAAATCAAGGACGAACGTATTAGACTTTGATAATCGAAGGTTAAAGGTTCAAGGTCGCTGTGACCTCACAAAGCACATTTCTTACCTTGTGACCATAGTATCTCATGAAAGCCTTGAGGCTCCTTCTTCATATTTGGTTAAAAACGTTTAGTGAGGCTACCACAAACTGGTCTTAGGCCAAAGTCATGATATCTCCAGTCGGCTGGGAGGGAATTTCTTAAAATGTGTATGGTGCCAAGAAACATGCACGTAGAGGGATTACAGAATAATGTTGGACAGGAAATACAATGAAGCAACAGAATAAAAGGTTACCACTGTCAATGTCCTGCTCCACTCTTGTTTTCTAAAGTGTTTCAGCTCAGTCTACTGGTTTTATCCTGACTCTTGAGTAGACAGAATTCAAGTCTTTGTTACCCTGACTACAGTGGTGTTTACAGCGGATCAGGAAACATCTGGGTAGTGGCTAAAATGTAACGTTTCACAAGAAGAAAATGTTTCTGTTTTAATTAAATTTGGGGTAATGGAGGACTCGACTTGGATTTGGTGATTATTGACATTTTTTGTCGGACCTTCCACTCTGAGCCAGTAAATACTGCTCAGAAAACAACAACAAGAACAGCTGGTTAAGATGCAATGTTGCTGTGGGTCACATCACACAGGGACAAACAACCTATCAATCTATACATTATGTGTATGTGGTATTTCACGAATTCATGTAGTTGTATGCTCATTGTTTAAAACAGTAGCCAGTATTGTCGCCAGTGCAGTGCAGACAAAGCAAATGCATGTTAAAGTCTGAACAATGCACATCTCAATTCAGCCACTGCCTTCACTCCACCTGCCTGTGCAATTTCTATCATAATAACTGTAAAAGTTTACGAGGCAGGGCGAGCATGTGTGTGCGTGCTTGTGTGTGTGTGAGTGTGCGTGTGCATGTGTTTGCGTGCTTGTGTGTGTGTCTGTGTGTGTGTGCGTGAGTGTGTGCGTGCATGTGTGTGCCTGTATGCTTGATCCCAGATGACCACTAAACAAAACAGGGCTGCAAAAGTCAAAAGATCTACAGCCGAGGCGTGGGCTGTCAGGGGACACGGGTCACACAGGAACATTAAATATCGCAGGATCGCTGTAATGCATTGTGCTTCTCTCTGGGTTTTTCTGACTTTGTGCATGGAGGTTTGTGCATTTTTCGTAACATTGTAGCAGTGAATGTGTGTGTGTGTTTATGTATGTATGTATCTCATAATAGGCTCATAACAGTTTCTTGTCATAAGCCTGCAACCACAGCAGCGACAGTGCTGTTCTGCTCTGTTCTGTTCTGCCCGAGACAAAAGAGGCTCATAGCAGCTTCGAGAGAATGATTAGAAAAGACAAAAAGGAGCAAGGATGGCTGAGACGGGGTGAGGACAGGTGTTCGCTGAGAGACGATCGGGGGAAATTGGGTGAAGACGCAAAGAATACGGTGAGGGGAGATGAATGGACGTCATACGGATGAAATAGATGGATAGTGATAATAAACTGCATAAGATGGAAGAATGCTGCTGAGGAAAATATGGGGAACAGATTGAGCTGAATGCATGTGAGGAAAAAAAAAGATCAAACCTCCCTGAAAAGGATAACACTGATATATGAATACACCATTATATTATTAGAACCTCCTCATCGCTCCCCTCTGTCTCTGTCTCTCCTGCTTTGTCTCAATAATCATTTCAGACTATTATAGATTACTGCATCCCCCATTTACTTCTCTTTTTCTTCCCCTTACTCCTGAGTTTTCTATCAGTCTGGTTCCATCACTGCAGCAGTATATTGCAGGGAAGTGTATTATGGCTGCCATTATCTGTGTTACAGTAACTGCCTGTCCACTGATAACAGTAATCAATTACATCTCTGTTCACTTTGTCGCCGCCGAAGAAGACTTCTTCCATTTCTTTTTCTGTCTCTCCAGTTCAAAACTCCCCTGTGCGTCATTATTCACCTTGAATCTCACTTCTTTGTTTCTTTTAGCCGTCCTCGGATTTGATGATCTGATCTATTTTCGGATGCCAGTCCCAAAAGCTCGACCATGAAACAAACAGCATGCCCGATGACTTGGACCTGGTTATTTTAAGCATTAGAGACAAACATAATCAATCTTGTTTCATAGCTGAACCCATTGGGTGTCTAATAACCTGCAATAGGTTAAAAAAAAACTCACATATGCACAGAAACACAGTTTTGATGAATCTGGAACAGTATCTTTTGGTTGCCATAGGTACAGCAGTAGCAGCTGGAGGTGCATTAGTAGAAGCAAGCGAGGTGCAAAGTTCTCAAGTGTTATTCTAAGTACTTTCATTTTTCTATGGTTTGCTGCTCTAAAGCAGGGCTACAAAAGAATATAAAGGCATACTGTGCCAAAGAGAGATAGAATTATTATAGACGTAATTATATACATATATTTCAAAAACGCTCGTCCAATTATTCAAACATTAACATACGCACAAAAAGAGTCATGAATCCTAGACTGTAACATCGGACATGTTGACTATACTTTAAAGAAATCTATAAAACCAATTGTCTTGAAAATGTAGGTAAATATAATAGTTTTAAGTTGTTCGCTCAATACTTATTACAAAATCAAGTATTTACTTGATTTTGTCAAATTTCAAATTGTTTGTTAAATAGCAGAGTTCTTTGTAAGTTTTAGCAGCTTAAGTCAAACAAGTAACTTTAATGAGTAGTTGTGTTAACTCAGTAGAATTTAGGAAAGCGGTTGTTTTAGATATACGAAGTAGGCACAACAAAGAGGTGTGGGGAAAAAATACAACAAATAACCAATGTCAATAAAACAAATGAAATCAAACAATTCAAATCTCTTAAAAAAACATTGCCTTTAGTACTAGTACAGTTCTGACTTAAAAATTAAGAGATTTACTTACCTCTATTGGAAGCAACGGGCTAATAAAAGCAAATTCAATACACTTATTCAGGGGGGTTACAAATGTGTTTCATAAGCAGCTGAAATCAGTTGGACAATGAGAAATAAGAAACATTAGTGTGATGTAGGTATTACTGTTTACAGAGCATTAATAAAAAAGAAGGAATGTAGAGTTTAAACAGTTTAAACAGACTTTTAAACTGTTTAAACCCAAACATCGTCTATAGTCACTCCTTTTTGCTTTGCATCCTGAAATCCAATAATATTGCAGCATCCCTGAGGTGTTATGGCACAAGCCTATTACAATATTTTCAGATGATCCAATTGTAAAAGGATCAAAACATGTCACATAAAAAGGGAATCACACCCGTAGTTTGAGAAATTGTGTGATCAAGATCCAGTGTAAAGATCTATATTTTAGTGTGAAATATATTTGACTATAGATTTAAAATGAGATGTCCTTCTGCCTGTGTGCAGTCTATGCCCTCTTTGCAATTACAGTTGTCCCTTTGAGCCGAAGGAGCATTACCAGACACCAGATTTTGTAAAGCGAGTCAGTAGATGAAGAATCAGAGGCTTTCCAGCTGCGATGCACTTGCCTGAAGAGGAGTAAAGGTACGGCAACCTCTAATTTCATGCTGATTCGTAATGACCCACGGCTTGATTGGAATCGCCTGCTGGGTCAAACCCTGCAAACCTCACTAATGATGACAAGGAAGGCAAATGACTGAGCAATTACATTTAATAAAGCAGATTGAGATGTGTAAATAATGCGAGAAAGGAGCCGCCACTTAATATCAGTGTATTTATTCATAATAAGCTCAAACTGAATGATGAATACAGTGTCAGCACATTAAAGAGATATAATTCTGCCCTTTTTTTAAATTGGGGGGGGGGACTTCATGTGCTCCAAAGTATTTTTTTGCGTACACTGCACCAAAGCTTTCTCATTCTTGTGCTGTGTTGAATCAGCAGCTGGTCTTCACCAAACCAATCCAATTCCTTTCCGTTGTGCCTGTGTTCATGTGTGTGTGTGTGTGTGTGTGTGTGTGTTAATGGTGCAGGGTGGGCCTGTAAACGCAGCGAGCCTGATGACCAGAAAGTTTGTCAGCATCCTGGAACCCTTCAAGCCCATCATCATCTGGACCTCTGTCATAAACCCGAGGTTTATGTGACGTCTGGGGCTAGACATGCTCACCCACTCTTATAAAAAATAGAAACGATTTGAGGGGACAGTAAAGTTGAAGGATTCAGGGAGGAGATTGCTTGTCCGTCAAAAGTTGAAGGCATAAAATACCATTGAGAAGTGTGGAAATTGTAATCTTATACTTGTTCAGCTGATCAAAATCACAGAGTATCTAAAAAATAGAAGGTTAAGAGAAAATATTTGAGCCATATGCATCATTTGATCCAAAGAGGCTTGAATGTGAACCTGTTGTGTGCGGCTGGCAGAGGTCTCCGACGCTGTTACAGAGAAACGAGTAAGATCTCACACAAACACAGATTATGAAACATGCAGCTGAAAGAATCAATGTATTCGCCCTCCTGTTGGCACTTAGCAGCAGTGAGAGGAGGCAGAGAGGTGAGCTGCTGCATGTGAGCACCACATTCTAATGGTCTAATGGGATCACAAACCATTGTCAGCCTCCTGCAATGTTGAGCTGTTGAATGTTGAATGCCGGCTCCATCATGCATCTGTTACATGTCTTTGATTTTTTTGGTCTGATGGGTTGCTCGGTGCATGACATATGTCAACATCCATAAAGTCACAGTGCTGCATGATTACTTGATATTTTTAAATCTCAGAATTTTAGTTTTTACTTATAATAAGCTGAAATATGATCTTACATGTTTAATCACGTCTACCGGACCACGTCTAGTGAATTACAAAAAAACACGGGTCCAGCTGGTTTAACTATTGTTCATCCTGTTTGCAGATGAGACTTTCAAACAACAGAGAAAACCTATGCTACTCAGAATGTATTTTACGTTACCACGGTCCATCCATCATTGGCTACACAGCTTCCCCTCTCAGGGTCGCAGGGGGGGGGGTGGGTGCCAATCGCAGCTGACATGGGAGACACTCACGTCCACACCTACGGGCAATCTAGAGTCACCAATTAGCCTGAGCTACATGTCATAGGTAAAATATCCACTGACAAAGTTTCAGATAAATAATTTGGCAAACAAATATCCACTAGCAGCATTGTGGAACTTTTCTGTTTAGACAGTGGGAGCCCGTTGTTGAGGTTAGAGAAAGATTAAGCAAAGCAGAATCTGTCACTAACCTTCCACCAGAGCGCCGACAGTACTCATGCGGTATGAGGTTTTCATTCAAAGACATTACTTACTGTATAATCCAAATTAGCAATGGCTCGAGAGCAAGAGCAGCGACTGGAAAATAATTGGGGGATGAGTAAATAAGCAACGCTTCTGGTTATATGATGACAGTTGTAATGATGTCGGTTTACACACAAGCACAAACTGTCCTGAATCAGCAGCAGCATCACACAGAGAAAAGAGAGGGAATGACCACTGATAAAATTAGACACGGACGCCTCAGATTAAGTAAATAAAGTCACCCGTGGTGAGCTGGAGGTTTCTGAAAATGGAGTCATGTATTATATTGTCTTAAGATTTCTAAATGATCCAAGGGAAGCCCCAGGCAACTTCTTTTACTGGTTTAACTTTGGCGAGATCTGTCACAACACCCCCGGAGCATCCCCGACAATTCAAAGCAATTCCTTTTAAATTGTATCATAAAAGGCGGTCAGGAAATTTGTATTTTTCTGGTTCTCTGTGTTTAAAGCAAGTGCCAATGGGGATCCAGTGGAGCAGGGCTACTGCACAAACAATGACCTCAGATCCAAACGTTTGCTACGGTGCGATGTGGCCCAGCTGAGCGGGTGCACCGCCCGGCCCGCGAAGGTTAACAACTTCTACTGACAGGTGATCAGTCTTGGAAGTTCATGATAAGGAAGCGGGGCCATGAGCTGCCTACAAACAGCTCCTCTCGCTTGTTCGGCCCGGCTTCAGATCACTTAAGTTTGAGGCACCCGCAGAGATAAGGAGACAATAGAGGAGCAGAGTGACCGAAACAAATAAAATCGCTGACTTTTATAAATTAGCACACAAACAAGGCCGTGAGTCAACTTTAAAGGGGAAAATGTGTGTTCAAGGTTTATTTACAATTTGTCAGAATTAAATTATATATTTTCTTTTATCAATTTATCCTCTCAGCATCAGAATTGTTTTTCTCCCGTTGAGATGTTTGCAAGAGAATCTGACATCCTTCAACGACACCGGAGCTGGATCGGCTATTGTGTCGAGCTAATAGCACACTCCAGAGTCCTTGAGCAAGACGAGCTCAGACCTCCCTGTGGATGAATCCTACTATATCTACATATCTGTCAAGTGGGCATCTCCAATCACATTTCAGGCAGTTGATGCAATCTCTACACCTCCTACACCTGCACATCAAACACAATAATCCACAAGGAGACGAGTCATCAGCTCAACAGCCATCATCAGTGTCACAGACGCAGACCTGAGTACACTTCCCTGTGAAGTGCACTCAAAGATTAAGTTGAAATACTTTACAGCTTCATGTATTATCTTAAGACCAGAGCAGTGTGGCTTTACATTCTGTGTGGGGCTCAGGTGAAGGTTCGGAAAAATGCTTGGAGTCAGTGCAGGATTTTGCAGTACAGCGATAAAAGTGCGATTGTATTTGTTGTGTTTCTGCCTTTGTTGCTGCGGCGACTACGCTACCTGCTGACACTGGGCTGGTTTAACTTTAGTTCTAAAGCAACTTCAGACACTCTCGTGGAACAGAGACTGTTAGAGACGCAGCCAGCATCACAATTTCCTTCCGTTTTTTTTGGGACTATTTTTTAGTATTTAACTTGTATAGATGAAGATAAAAGAGATGGGACTAATATTGTGCGTGTGTGTGTGTTTTTTTGCATATTCAGATTTGAGAAGTGGAAAAAGACAAATTCATCCATCCATACATTATCTAAACTGCGTATCCTTTGAGGGTCTCGGGACAAACTGGAGAAATCTCAGCTGGCTTTGAATCTGGACAGGTCGGCAGGGTATCACAGGGCCTATGGACATTTCTCCAGAGGCCTTTGCATGGTAGACGAAAGCCTGTTTGAGTTTTCCAGCTCTCGGAGCCTTTGCTGCCACTAATATCCATGCACATAAATAAAGATTGATCTAGACGTCCACAGATCCATGCACACATTTGCCTAAACATATACAAATCTGATTATGCACACACAGACTCTGAATACACATTTGCACAGTTTTGTACATACACACAGATCTTGGTGGGCATTTGCAGATTCTTTTACACGTTTACAAATTGGATTGTGCATTACACACTGATTGAGCTAAAGTCAAAGAATTCATATCGTCTTAATTAAACAATAATATTGATGGATCTGTGTTATAGAGTTTCTTCTTGGAAACACAACCCAATCTCCCCCGCTGTGCCTGTTCAGGCAGACGATCACAAAATTGGTACATGATGACGACGCAGGCCTTTTCAGAATTTTTAGAGCGCTCAAACATCCTCCAGACATCCCACAATCCCAGGTATCATTCTTGTCAAGTGTGATGGGCTAGCTGTCAGTTTACCCCAAGGGAGCTAACTTCGGAACAATACCTGTGATTTAGGGTAGCCATCACTCTCTCTTTCTCCCGCAGACTCCCTCACTTTCGCAGAAAACACACTCATGCGATGGAGCTGCGGCCCATGGGGATATTTTTCTTTTGGCTGAGGGATCAGAAGGATGCGGAGCTGTGAACGCCTCAGTCCCGCTCTCCTCTGGTGTGCGCTCTCGCTCACACTGTGCTGGGAATTAATGACTTCTCTGTAGCCCATCAACAGCACAAAACACGTGGGGTGAAAACATAAGAGATCGAGGCAGTGTGTGTGTGAGTGTGTGTGTGTGGAACTGACTAGGCGAGTAGAAAATAACAGATAAACCTGGGACCTTGTGTTGAATTCCTCTGCCATGCACAGTGCTGCTGCAGAGGAGGTCTTAAAGGATAATACTAAAAGGCAACTAGAGAGCAATAGGAATGAAGAGAAAAGAACAATAAGTTGGTGCTGAGTCAGATTGGTGATATTGCAGGAAGAGGTAATTTCATTTTGGCTTCCCACCAGAGACCAGGTAGCAGAAAGTGAGGCTCAACACTTCATGCCCTTTCCTTTCACCTTCTCACACTCAAGCTGAGACACATACTCATTCATTTCATCTATTTCCTCTGTAACAAACACACACACACGCACACAAACACCACACACACAGGTACATGTTGTAGCATGCATCTGGAGCTTGAAGAGAAAACAGTCAATTAAGATATAAAGGGAATGGGAGGGTTAATTGGAAAAGGATGAAATTGGACCTTGAAGAGATTCTGTTTTTGATTATTCACGTTTCAGGTTTCATTCATTAAAATCTGACATGGAAGGAAAATAAAAAGCAAGGAAAGTTTTACCAGTGAATAAAAAAAAGGAAACATTAATCAAAAACAAAGACCCGATTCAACACTGAGTAAAAATTATAATAAAGAATATATATAGAGAGATAATTCTTATATTCTCAGAAATCCAGAATATAATAATACAAAAAATACTCAATTCATTTTATAAAAGTGTTAAAGAGCAATAAAGGAGTAAATCCTGTGAGGAGTAAAAACTATTTTTGTAGTTTTTGAAAGTAAAAAGACGTTTCAAAGGACCGTTAAAAAAACTTGTCAATAATCAATTAATATGCATAATTTAAAATGAAAACTCGCATGTCAATCTTATAACACCTATGGGTATATGTTTAATAAGGTCAGGTTCACTATATCCTTGTTTTTTTACGCCAACCATAAGACCCCAAGTTGAAGGGACAAAAGCAATTTCACTGTTTATAGGTTATGTGGTTCAGCTTCAGATGATTTACATCTAATAATAATGTTCCATGTGAATCTGTGTGATGCTGTGGGACAGGAAAGTGTGGAGGCTGGGGTAGTGGGTGACCAAGTTATTACAACTACAAAGATTGTTTTGTCTTTGTTTTTAGTATTCCTTCCCTCCTCCTCATTCGTCGCGGCTCAAATTCCCAGTCCAATATTGGGGAGCTGACAGCACAGTGACTAAAAAAAGGTGCTGACAGTGCATGTGCTCTCAACAGGCGAGCCTCGGCAAGGTAGTTCCCCTGGTACCTTGCCTAGACAGCGCTTTTCCTTTTTTTTTCAGGTGTCTATTGACGTATACAAGCCAGCTGACCAGTCCCCATACACAATCAATCAAAGCAACCCCCCCCCCTTTAATCAAACGTTATCCCATTATCTCAGTTCTTCTGCAGCCTGAACCCCCCCCGATCAATTCAAGCTCTTCAGCCTCAGCTTGTTTTTGTTTTGTAAATGCATCTGTTCATGAGACTATCACTCGAGCCTCTTATGCAACGTGTGACTTATTACAGACATTTCTTAACATACCGTCAATATATTCTGTAATAAACACAGATGTTATCAGAGTACGCAAGTACGAAAAAAGGGAAATGCATTAAATCCTGGAAACTAATCATTTCTGAAAGTGTATCAAAATCTTTATCCGAGGCATTGCACATCAGACATTTACAGCCGATAGAGTGCATGCACTGAACACACGTATTAATGGGATAATTATCAATCGAGAAGTAAGAAATTTGATCAGGCTCAGGCTGTATCTGGTTGCCACATAAAAATGCACCTTAACCACAAATCAAGTGCTTGGAGTATTTACTCTATGTTGCTCCCTTTGGTGAAAGAAGGTTTTGTCTCCTCAAAAGCTGTTACAAGCAGAGATCTTGTTAAACCCACTGGACAATCTGCCACAGGTTTACATGCGCCGGATGAGTGGGCTACGGATAACAAAGATTGTGCCAGAAACAGCAGCTGTTCTACAATGTCTGTCGTATACTTTCAACGCCTTTTTCCTAATTAATGAATAAAAGCATGAACTCACTTATCCAGCTCATAAACTTAATAACCTTAAACCATCATCGTCAGCCTTGACATTGTTTTTTTTTAAATAATTTCCAAACACACATAAGATAGTGAAATCCTGTGGCTACAATGCACCAATGGGATGGTGTCACTGCTGTGTTGCTCCAGTACAGTACAGTGGTAATGAATGTAGTTTGGAAAAACACAAAACTACCAATGCAGATGTGTACATGTAAGAGAATGTAAGCGTGTGTGTATTATTAATATTTGCAGGTTAGTATTTATATGGTAATGCTGTGATTTGATTGCCAAGGACTTGTTGTTAGTGTTGAGTGTTTGGTTGATCATAGAAAATCCACACTGTACATTGACATGTTTAAGATGGCTGGGGGGGGTAGAGGCGGTTCAATCTTCAGTCTTGCCCGCCTGCATGCCGAGGTGTCCTTGGGCCCTTATAGATGTTAACTGCACTTATTGTAAGTTGCTTTGGATAACACGTTTAGCAAACAAATGATTAATATTGAATAGAACCTCTTTCAGGGAAAAGAAGAAGTGTCAATTCAATGCTGTTCAGAACACAAGGACGTCTGCACATTCAAATCCATAATGAAAGAATTAAAAGACAACATACATTAAAGAAAATACATTACATTTATAATGTGTGTGTGTGTTGGGGGGGGAGGGATGGATGTGTGTGTGTCTTCTGAACACATACAAACTAAATTCACTAGATCCACATTATTATTTGGATCTGCAGCAAACTGTATACTCATAAATACCAGTCCCCTGAACATGGCAGATATTTACCTTTAAAATCCATTAATTATTTCCTGAGAAATCAATGAAAATGTTGAAAAACAGCCTATTGCACAATGTGTAAGAACGTGATCCACAGCAAAATGGATTTGAAATCAGTTCAGTGTTTTTTGCGTAATCCTTCTGACAGACAGATAAAACACAGACTCTTCGGAGGAGGTAATCAATGAAGTCCAAAAGGTTTCTATTCAGCAGCAAGATTCTCTTACCTGTCAGTGGCTTAGGTTGTCCAGCACTGAAAGATTATTTGAAATCAAAGCTGGTTGTTGTCTCAGATCAGCTCACACAGTTTTATGTTGTCAGTTGCATGTATGTTGATCCAAAGACAACTGGCATATGGCAAGCCGATTGAGAATTTAATCCATATCCTTGATATCAAATTTCAGTCCCATCCACTGGTTCGGTCATTGTCTGCACTAGTTAGACATTTGGTCGAACTAGTTCAGCATTTTACTGAACTAGTTGAACAAAAAATCTTACTAGTCACTCTTTTTCAGCAACTAGTGGCACTTTCGTTCAACTAGTTAAAACAGAAACCTTACTAGTAACACTGTGTGCCGCACTAGTAGAGCCAAAGTCTTTTTGCTGCACTAGTGGTGCTCAAGACCGAACTAGTAAGGCTAAAAGTGTTACATGTGCACGCGACTAGTTAACTAGTGATGTGATAAAGGTTCATTAGATAACACGTAGGAAAATACAGAATTTCACTAGTTAACTAGTTGCATGCACATGTCGACTAGTAAGCAGTTTTGTCAAACTAGTAAGATGATAATGTCAACAAGTGTGCCCAAAATGTCAACTAGCTGGACAAAAAGCCTAACATGTCGATCAAATGTCTTACTAGTTGCGCACAGTCGTTCACTAGTTCTGAGCAAAGCTCAACTAGTTGAAGAAAATGCCCAACATGTAAGAAAAATGTTCCACTAGCTTGAAATGTGCAAGCTAGTGGGCTTGCACATTTCAAGCCCACTAGCTTACTAGTAACCATTTTGCACCTCACTAGTTTGCTAGTGGGGAAAAGATGGATTTGAGTCATATGGGATTATGTAATGAATGCAATTAGTCAATAATGATACACATGTGTTTTTACTTTTTACAAAAGGAGCAAAAAAATGTAGTTTTTGATCACTAAAAGAAGCAGTGACAAACACTATTTAAAGTGTTCATTAACGATCCAGCGCACTGGTAACAGTGAGACACAGCGAAGTCAGCCTTGTGGGATCGGTGGTATTTGGTAGTGAAGGGCTGAAAGGCTTTACAAAGCAATCACTCCCCTGTCATCCAACAGTAATATTAATGCTGTCTTTTGTTGAAAAAGATGAATTCTGGAGCACAGCAGGGCACAGATCAGCAGCATATTCGCTGTAATGGGGTGATAACGCCCACGCGGAAATCGTTAAGCGACATCCCGTGCTTGCTGTTTTTGCGTTTGTCGTTCTGATGGAAGGTCGCCGGATCAGTTCTGAAGAGACGCCGCTCCTTCTGCAGTCTGTGTAGGCAGCCAGGTTTGCACGGGCCAACTGGCGGCCGTTCACACAAATGAGCCGAGATTGGTTCTGTTGAAATTCCTATCACTAGCAACAGAAGAGTTTTAATGAATTAGCAGGCAGAGGGGAGGATGGAAATGGAAAACAGTGACTTGAAAAAGGGACGCCACACCGGCATCAACAGCTGTTCTGGCTGCAAGAGAAGCACAACACAAAGGTACGAGGGCTGTGAGGAAATCTGGCAGCTTCTAAATGTCTGAATCCTATTGATGCAAAGATGAATGAACTCTAATTCTGTTGTTACAAATTATAATTTTCCAAGTGGTGACAACCCATTTCCTTAAAGCCAAAATATAATGGTTTGAAAGGTTGGATAAAAGAAGACATCATCACATATTCTTTATTCCTCTGTCTCCTTATCAGATACATTGTATCACAGTAAAATGCTTTGTCAGCTGCAGTGTGGGGATATGGTTATATATGTTCAAACGTTTACATCCAGACCAACTTTCTTGCTCTGCCTCAGGACTCCAGGTTTGAAACCACACCAGGTTATTTCAGGTCGGATGCCAGTTGTCACCTTCCCAGGGCAGTGTCATCACCCCAGCTGCACCACATTCATGGCAAATGCTTTCTTACTTAATGCAAAAATGAGAGGGTGCACTTAATTGTGTTGATACACATTGTCTCTTTTTAATTTCACGTTTACAAAAATTCTCCTCTTTTAATAAACGTCTTTCCTTACTGACGAATGACATATAATTATTTCTACAAAACATCAGCAAGATCCTCAGGGGATGTCAGTGCTGCTTCTGTTTTCCTGTGCAACAGATGCTCCATGGCTGCTGCTGTATGATGGTGAGGTAGGGGTTGAAACGCAGCACTCTGGATGAGCTCGACTCACAGGCCAGCGGTGTCACAGGCTAAAACAGCTCCAACCCTACCTTTACCTACATCTGTGCATTTGTATCTCTGATTGTTAAACTACTGAACCCTGAAATGGGTTAGGAGTGCCGAAAGGAAGAAATTGATAAATTAATTGAATCTGCATAAACAGACATGTTTTTTGTTCTCTTTATGGAAATGTAATCTCCAAGTAACCTTCTCGTTAGTTTAAGTAATTGCTGCTAAAAAACACTGTAGAGCATCACTTACGTCCTTCACTAATAAATGTACAGCCAGGTAATTCCAGACAAATTTGAACACAACAAAGAATTTGACTTCCCAACACTGTTGCTTAGCCGTGTTTTGAAAATGTTGACAAATGCTGCATAGAGAGCAAAGTGAAAGAGAATAAAGAGAGAGACATGTTTTTTAAACACAGTCTTATCAACACTTGTCGCTGTGGCAATATTAGGTGAGAACAGATAACGTCAGTGTCTGGGGAGGCAATTTGTGAAGGAGAGGGCAAGGTAAAGTAATCAAAATATCATTTCAATGTAAAGAGACACACAATATTGCACCAGCAACTGTTGGGTTGACAGAAACCACTTCCGAATGCATAAAACTGTTTACCTGGCAATGACGTTTGAAGATGTGAAGACACGGTCAAGGGCAGACTCCTCGCAGGCAAACAGGTACAAGTGGAGCAAAACATCTGGATCAGTATAGGAGCCATGTTTTGCAGCAGCCTCTAGCAGCGATAAAAAACACACATACACTTCGGCTCACATCTGTGTATCTGTAAAAGCTACAAATTGAATTGCTGTTCATGTAGAATCCCCTCTCGGCAGACTGTATGACATTAGGGACTGAGAGGTAATTTAGACAAGATTGTACATTTAGGAAAGAATTTAGCAGATTGTACGCCCAGCTCTGTTCCCACCAGCTGAAGAAAAATTGGACTGTACCTGGGATATTTGTCCTTTACAATGAGATGAAGTAGGGCCAGAGGAGGTGCCAAATTACCCATATTCCTACATTTACCTCTGAGTTCAAATGAATTAACATAAGGAAATGGTAGAAATGTGCTGAGAGTGAGGTTTGGAAAATGGTATCTGCTAATTAGCCACATACACCCCTGGGCTTTTAAGTAGTGTGAGCATTTGTATGCGACTCTGCGTCCATGTGGCCACGCTTGGTTTCTAGGTTTCACTTTTAAGTTGTAGACTGAGGGCAAATCCTAACATTTGATATTTGGTTGTTTTTGCGAACTTTTCACTTTGTTCTTTTTGTTTTACTGTAAAATGAACTCTGCTAAGAGTGGTGCTGATTCAGTAAAGTACAATGTGTCCTGGACAAAGATGAGGAACATGTTTCAATTGTCAAATAAAACTACTTCCTGTTCCTTTTCTTTTAACAGAAAGGATCTACTGTGTTTTTCTTTGGTCCACTTTCCAGCTTCTCCAACGTGAGGAGCTGATAATACTCACTTTAGGCCCTTTTATTTCCCCCTTCCTCGTTTCTAAATGTCAGTGCCGCCAGATCACTGTGCCATCGTTCCACCCCTGAACAGTCAAACGGAATTGAGGGGAGCCAAGAGGAACCGGAACAATTTGGCCTGATAGCACACCCTCTGCTCAACATTGCTAAGCGACCACCGTGAACTCAATTTCGTGAGCCTTCCCTTACCTAGAGGCTAGAGTTGCTGAGTGAGAGAGACAGCGTGTATGTGTGTGTGTGCGTGTGTGTTTGCAGAGGGCCCACCTCTCCAGGGAATCATCCCAAGATCTGTGCAAGTTCTGGTCTGTTGGCCTTCGGTCTACACATGGGCTCAGTGTGTTTTCATGTGTCTGCAGTACACATGTTCGTGTTTGCGTGCACGTGGCATTCGTATGGTTCTGCATGAGTGATAGGTCTCTGGCCCGACTGGATACCTCAGCTGTGGACAGTCACACTCATATGACACATAAATGACCAATGATGGCAAATATAACATATTACTGGGTGTGTGTGTGTATGTGTGTGCCCTTGCGTAAGACTCCAATGTAAAAACACAGAAATCAAAGAGTTAAACATTTCAACATTAACAGCAGCTTGTAATAATTTTCAATTCTTTGATAATAATCCACATATGAACTCAAACTTTTTAGCGTAGTATATTAAATGAGAGCATTAGCGGGACCGACTATTTTAAAAACAGCTCTGGTTCTGGAATTAAATTTCCAATTCATTGTCTCCACTGATGTTTCAGTAAATTCATATAAAAATCATTTGAAGCCTAGAACAAGGCCGACCAGCTATGAGGTGAATCGTGACCATAAAACATTTGATTCTGAGCAAAATGGGGAAAACGGAAAAAAGTGTCAAAGGTGTAAAACCATGCGTCACATAAACCTTTGCAAATTATCAGTTTCAAGTGACTCTCAAAGCTTCTTGATTTCCACCCATTAAGAGTCTTTCCTTGACCTGATGTCATTAAAAATCCATAAACTGTAATTTCATGCCAGACTATATCTTATTTAAATTTCCCAAAACTCCATACTGTACTTGCTTGTGAATCCTAAATGTCTACATGTATCATCATGTTAATACAGTTATTACTTTCAGAATTTCCTCTTTGTCCTCTGATTGCATCGTCTGATCAGTTTTTTTCTTCCATCATCGCAGAGTGTGGTTGGAAAGAGCCTCTTTTAGCTCTTCATCCAAGCTTCACTCCCACTGAATTGGCATTCCTGGCAATGCTCAGCTGAATATTGTAATCAAACATGGGGATGTAACTTAAATGGACTGTCTAATAATTTGTCCCCGACTGCCAGGAAACAGTTGGCGTATTCACGTCCCTGCAGACCATTGCTGGATCTGACCAAATCAGATGTTGTAGTGTGTCCAGACACACAGACAGACACACGGGCAGGCTGGAAAATAACAACTGAAGAGACAAACAAAAGTATGAAGGCAAGACCACAGTCCAGTGTTGTCTGCAGATTTCACGCTTCACCCTTCAGTTCTCATTATGTGTGAATGTATGAAACATGTTCATGCTTTGCTCACAAAAAATGAACAAGGATGTTGCAAAAGGTTTAATTTAAGATGTTCAGTAACTTTAGGATGGAGGAGGTGCATTATTGCCGATAACTTTGTCAACATAATACACAAAGTCTTAAATCCAGGCTGATAATGCAGATTTTGAGGGAGAATAGGGAGACAGGTGCTGGTTCAGGTGTTGTTGTCGCTGAAATTACTGTGTCACACAAGCGAAGCCGAACCACCAGCAACACATAATGTGACATTTCACAAGTAACAAAACATACAGGAAGAGGATTCTGACCTTTTGAGGCTTGAATTTATGACTCAAATTGAAACCCATCCACACACTCACACGCACACACACACACACACACACACACACACACACACACACACACACACACACACACACACACACACACACACACACACACACATTGATTTCCTGGAGATGTATCCTAACCTTAACCATAGTTACCATAGATATGTGTTCAATCAAGTTTACCCACTCTTTCGTCCATCATTAAAGTTTTGAGAACAGGTTCGATTTGCTGCATTTTTTACTTCTGTCAAGGGCGTTCCAGAGAGTTGTTTGAGCTGCTCGGGATTAATTGGATCACAGAAATGAGTTTTGTTCTCATCAATATGCCAGTCTCAGAGCCAGTAGCAAATCAAACTGGACCGTTGACATTCTGAAACAGACTTGGAAATGATCTGGAGGATTTTGCACCTTAGAACACGTCATCAACTTACAATTTACAATTTTACATACCAACTTGTTGTCCTCATAATATGACTGTAAATAGATTTAGGTCCCACAACTTGAGTTATACGTAGACCACAGACACACAGATACATTTCTATCCCTCAAAAAAATTTGGGGGGGTTCCGATGAGAAAATGAGGAGCTGAGAACATTATTCTGAAATTCACACCGGCCTCTGTTGGGTTTCCCTCCCTTGAAATGCAGTCAAACCTTTGGTGAGCATGAAGAAAATTGATATTGGTTATAATGGAGAATAAATGTGTGCCTGGGTGAGATTAAAAAAAGACAAAAATGATGAGTGCACTGTGTACAAAGGACAATAGTAGGGAATGTGAGAAAAAGGGTTATAGCATGTGACAGATCCTAATAATGAATGTGGGAGAGGAGGGTGGTGTTGAAAAGGACTGAGGTTTAATTAAAGCATGATTATTTCAACAGGAAGAATAGTTTCAATTCTCATAAGGCATGTTTAAAATAAGCCACCAAGACTGAAAAAAGAACAAGAATACAAACACAATAACTTTTAATAATAAGTCAAGGGCAGCAACATTATATAAAGGAATTATTGTCATGCCGTGAACGTGTACATGGGTTCAAACAGCTTAGTTATAGAAGAACTTTAAAGTGCCATAAAAAAATATATCAGTCCGTCTCTCACTATAATGTTTAAGTTTTTCGAGCAATTACATTATAATTAAACAGTAAAATTAGATCCATATTACATCAATTACAGTCAATCACTGTCAAAAACGTCACTTTGTATAATTTTGTCCATTATTCTCTTCTCTATTCTCACTCACACACTATAGAATATTACTGTAGGAGTATGACTAGAGGTGAGTGTCTTAGTGTAGAATAGCTCATGTCTGATGCTGGTGTATGAAGCCGTTTTTAGATATGAACTCGGCAAATTGCTGCACATTGGCTTCTGTAATTTGTCCAGAGTTCTTCTTTCTCATATGACGAACAAGGTGGGAGATTTTCCGGTCTGACACGTTCATCATAAGAATGTCCGGAGCATTCAGGCGAGGGGTGGTGTAGCATGAAGGAGGCAGGACGGAGATGCAGCTGCGGAGATCACATGTTTTTTGAGTGCAAAACATTGACACCTGCGTCGGCCCATTCTACCAAAAGCTCTCACATCTCATCTTTCCAAGTTGACATCTTCGTCGGCGTCCTCTAAACGTATGGCTCCTCTCTTTGATCCTAAGATATTTGCATCTTTTCGTTTTTTGTTCGTGTAAATTTTTTGCATCTAGAGTCTCCTGCTGTGTTCACACATGGGCTCATTCAGACATTTCTAGGGGGCTGACAGGAAAAACAACGGCTTCTTTGTTCTCAGATACAGTCCTTCCAGATGATTTCAGGAGATAACCTGGAGTTCAGTGCACGTCTGCAAGCAGCCGAAGAGAATACGACAAGAGAGGAGGAGCATATGTGTTGGGACAGTATGGTATATTGTATTTACTATGTTTGACAATGAGTGAGATTATATACATATAAAACACATATATATTACAATAAGGTTTCTCTTTCTTAACAGTGCACAAAGTGAATTTCAAGCTTAAGCAAATGGTGATGTATTACCAAGTCTTTAAAAGTCAGCAGCCGTGAAGCCACCAACGGTAAAAGTTTTGTTTCTGAATACGCCCGGATATGAACTTGACCTTTGTTACTAGGCAACTAAAAACATGTTCTTTATTTCCTGACAAATCAAACAGTGATACCCAGAAAATAAAAAAAACATTAACTCTACTAGTTAAATCCTACACAGGACTGCAGTCCAACTGCGAGGGTGAACATTGTCCAGACGATGCATCTGCACTGTTGTTTACGCCGCTGAATGGAGGTGGAATGATGCCATGGTCATTAACAAAAAGGGCAGTCCCCATCCTCTCTGTATTCAGAGTTTGGTGCAGGAACACTTTCCGAGTGAGTGATTCAGAAACAATTGGTGTGCCACTCTGATCCCAACACGGCTGCTGAGCTTCGCCCGTACTTGACGGAAAGTCTCCCCTCTTTTTTTTTAAGCGGCAGCCTGCAATGCCTCTGGTCTCCGTGGCGCTCCGCGTTTGCCGACATCTGAGGGAAAGGTCATTTATTCTGAACACACAGTTTGAGGAAACCGCTCAGGTGTCTGCAGGAGAAGCCACCTGTGTCATGCTGGAGTTATACATTAATTCTGGACAGCAGCTACTGGGCCGTGAAGCCCTTTTCAGTTACTGCGGCGTTGCGTTAGCGACTACACACCATTTACTTCCTCACAGTTTGCCATCTGCTCAGGAGCACAACTCATCAATGTGCCTTTCTTCCCGTCCCTGTCAGCGCGGAGTGTGTGTCATTTTCACATTTTGACAGGAGCTGTGCAATATGTGTGTTGACAGGCATTCTCTCTGCTAAACTGCACATACCTGGGTAAACTTCCCTTAAAGCAAATGCTATCACACATAACATGATGAGCTCCGGCAGTAAACAGCGGTGATGTTGAGATGGGTTTGTCATTTCATGCTTATAAGCTGTTCCAGATCACTGTTAACTCCTCCACAAGGTGATGCTTTTTCGCTTGAAGCGCACAGTCAAAAGCAGGCGGCAGCAAAAATGGGACGGCAGGAGAGTGCTGCAGGAAAGGGAGCAGCACCAACCTCCAAATGATTGGCAACAACACCCACGCGCCTCCAGATGTCACAGCAACAAACTTCTATACGTTATTAACAAATGTCATGAGTCCAGGAAAGTGTGAAGGAGATTTAATGTGTGCTCTTCTCAAAAGTTTGTGTGGTTAAAATGTAGTTCTTTGTCTGTGTTTTCCAATTAAATCCTTAAATAAAGACAAATAATGTTGTTTTTTTTTATCTATTTTACATTTGTGATTTCATTGACTGTGCAGAATTGAATAGTATAGTAATTAAATTTAACCCACAGACACACACATTGTTGTGTCTTCATGACCTCATTACATTAACTTACTTTGGTTTTCTGGAGACTAACCTCAACCACAGTTACTTCTTGACTAATCCTAACCTTAACGTCACCTTAACCTAATCCTCAAAGCATGTGTTCACCTTAAAATGTATGGATTGACCTAATTGAGACTTCCTTTTGTGCCTATAAAGAAGATAAGTCACAATAATATGACTGAGTAAACAGATGTAGGTCACAACAACATTAGAAATGACTGCACAACACACACAAACACACACACACACACACACACACACACACACACACACACACAAACGCACAAATACATACAGAGAAAGAGGGAGAGAGATACATTTTCAAAATGAAAGGTGAGCTGATTGTTGTTGTGCCCCTCCTCGCTCAATCTGAGCCAAAGTGCTTGGTCCTCAGCTTGGCAACATGTGTCAGCCTACATTAGGTGGACCAGTGAACAATGGCCTCAGCCAGGAGCAGGTGGTGGTTACTTGAAACTCTGAGAGGAGGGTGTGCATTAGCTGCAGCGTGTGTGTGTGCGTGCGTGTGTGTGTCTGTTTGTGAGGGAGGGAGGAGGAGAGAGAGACTGGTCTGTCCACCATCTGGAGCACTCGGACAATCCCAGGTGAGGCGGAAATTTGAATGTGCTGTTTCTATCAGTGCACTGACCGGCCTCTCTCTTGGATCCAAACACTTTTTAAAGAAGACCCCATGGTTCCTTGCAATGACTCTAGTGGCGGCACTCACCACTTTGTGAGAGTGTGAAATGAGCCATTACAAGGTGTACAGCCTAGTACCCCCTCCTGTTTAAGGTGGAGTGAGCCCGAATGGGATCAGCAGGCCAAGTCAAGTCCTCCTTTCTATCCATTCTTCGAAATTGACCTGAACAAGTATGGAGAAGATATTAGCTTTAGGCTACATCCATACTGCTACATTTTAGTTTTTGCTTCGTTTTCGGTAGTTAGGAGAGTTTCAGAATTGTCACATATTATAAAAACAATAGCTTGTCTCCTATACATGTAAGCAGTTGTATGATGGGAAAATACTGATTTTAACTTCACAACAATTGTAAGCAAAGACAACAGGCTCAGCGACACTTGTAATTGATTATCCATGTTGTGTTCTGGAGGAGGGTCATGTGATAGGAGTCATATCTCTGTGTTTGGCCGTCCAGACTAAAACTTGGACCTGGAGTTTAAAACAGGGCCAGGAGCCTTTTCAAACCTCTCAGTTTAGTAATGGTGTGGACGCTAAATGATTCCATTGCAGAGTAAGTGCGTTTTTAAACAAAAAACTAACTTGGATGTAGCCATAGTTATGTAACTGCAAGACGTTCTTATTCTTTATGATTCGTCCATAAAATCAATGGTGATATGCACGGAGTGTTTTCTGCTGTTGCGTCAGATTTGATTTGTTCTTTATAATCATTAATGTAGCATTACAATGCAGTTTGTGGCTGTTCAAATAGATTTTTGTGATAAACAATCCTTATTCATTCCTGTGTTTGTTGCCGCAGACACTATTGTTGGCAAGTGTTCAGAAGGCAGTGTCATCTTTTTGTGTTCCTGAGCTCAGCCTGGGTCTCAGTATGTGAACGCAAGTGGCTGCTGCAGACAAAACAGACGTCTGGATCTATGGTCTGGATATACCCGAGGCAAACAACACATAGCTCAGCAGTGGCCTGGCCACCTTTCTGCCCACACTGCTGTCTCATCAGCGCCTTGTATTGTGGTCCCTTCTCTCACTCTACTTTAGTCGTAACAACTTTTTTCCAAAAGGGCCGTGGACATCTTCCACCCCCTGTCTCCTACACCTAGACGACTCGTTGCCCCATCACGTCCAACCTCACCTCTCCACCTCTGTGATTGTCCTCTCCAAGACAATCTTGAAGCTCATAGGCAGTTGTCAACATCAATTCTTCAAAGCTATTTTAACCGTGATCATCGGAGCAGCAAAATGACGACACATAAAACTTGCCCAGTTCATGTGGAGGGTCAGCTCACACTCAGAAGCATGTAGGCATGTCTGTTCCTCTGTTTTGAATTCTGAGCCCATTTTACATATGCACTGTAAAAAAAAGATTAGCTTGTCTCTCGGGTTGGCCGCTGATCCTGGTGGACCATAAGACGGTTCGAGTCAAAGCAGCATCCTAGAAGCAAAGCCTCTCAAACACTGAAATCCAGAATCACACTCAAAAAGCTGAAGCATTTCCAAGGTTGCACAGTGGCTGACTCAAGGAGTGACAGCAGGTGTCCACCTGAGCCCTCCCACATTTTTCCTGCACCTTGTGTTGCTGGGAAAAATTTACATTTTCACATTTAAAGTCTGTCATTAGCTATGTTGCATTGAGTGTTAAGGGTCGGTATTTTAAATTAAATTCAGTCCTCTTTGTACACTGCCAAATCACGACATACATTATCTCAACACACTTAATATATAAAGTCATGACCTTAGAGTATAAGGTCATGACCTTGGAGTATATAGGAAACCCAACAGGAAGCATTGGTGACTTTGGAGAGAATAAAAACCTTCCCTTTAAAGGAAGAAGACTTGAGAAGAAGAAATTAGGGAGAAAGTAGAGGTTGATGGAAAAGACAGGAGAGAAAAGAGAGAAAGAGAGTAAGAGAGAGCAAAGACAGAGAGAGAGAGAGAGAGAGAGAGAGAGAGATACTTATAAATCTAGAAGTACATTTTAAAAGTTTTTTAGGACATGTAATGATGTTGTTATTAAATATGCAGCACTAGTTAATAATATTTCTTCTCTCCATGTTATTTTAAACGTGCTTGTGTTTGTTGTTTACATGTTGGCATCCATGTATAAAGACTTCTCTTCATATGATTTACATTGACTTATCTTTACTAAGTAAACAGGAGTAACAGAGTAATCCAATCCACCCCAAACCACTTAACTAATTAAGGACATTTCCAGTCAACACATAGGAAAGCTTTCCTGACAAGTAAACAAAATCTAAAAACCCACTTCATTAAAATTTAAATGAACAGTTTTACAGTGTATTTCACATGGTGACCCCCCTTCTGAACGCCCCCCCACTTTCATCCCCCCCCCCTCCTAGCTCAGCCTCGGATCTGATTGGTTCGCGCCCGGCGTCCATCACCGCTGTGGTGGGCGGGACTCAAACACTCCACTCGTGTTGCCTGCGCCGTGGAAGTGTGCGCCACAGCAGAGCAGGAGCGCGGCAGGTTCAGCAGAGTCAGGCAGCATCTGTCACCACCACAGGACCACGACTCTCCTCAGTGCAAGAGCCCAACTCTCCTAGTTCCCAGTCCCGCCAACTCAGCCCAAAGGAAGTCAGCCCCTGTCCTCCGGTGCGCCAGGACCCAGAGGAGCCGTTCCGTTTCCAAGAGGCGACACCAGTCCCCCCGGGGTCGTGAAGTCGCTCGTGTTTGTGGTAAACCCTCCTCTACCCAGGGACGACCACAGAGAGAGAGAGAGAGAGAGAGACCCGCCGCCCGACCCAGCCTCAACTCCACCTGGATAGCCGACTACAGCCGTCCCGGTTCCCCGGTTCGAGCTCCAGAGACGGAGAGACGGTGCGGAGGAGAGCTTAGTGCCGAACGGAGCAGGAGCGAGGCGCGGAGCAGGAGGCAGGATGAAGCTCAAGAGCCATTTGATTTTCACCCTCTACACCGTTTACGGGATTCTTCTTAAAGGTGAGTCCGGGACTGGTGGCGTGTGTCTGTTTGTGTGTATGCTACGTGCGTAATGTGTGTGTATGTGTGTGTATGTGTATACGCGCGCAATGGTGCAGGCCAGCAGCAGGGGCAGGGTGAGCAAGGGGCAGAACGCGCGGTCACAGGAGGGTCCTGGAAGAAACATGCGGAGCTCTCTCTCTCTCTCTCTCTCTCTCTCTCTCTCTCTCTCTCTCTCTCTCTCTCTCTCTCTCTCTCTCTCTCTCTCTCTCTCTCTCTCTCTCTCTCTCTCTGTGTTACTTACACACACACACACAAACACACAAACACACACACTCTCCCCCTCTCTCACACACACACGCACAGGGTGTCTCTGTCCTCATGCCCACGTGTGCCTGTGCTTGTGTACGTACGCGCGTTCGTTCGTCTGCCAACGTGCGTGGTGTAATGATGGGAGCTTGGATGCAAATGTTCGAGGGATGAAGGGGGGGATCCTTCAGGACACGACCTGCGTGAGGCCGTGCACGGTGGTGCGTCCCTCTCCCGCATCGTCCCCGCTGTCAGGTGCTGTGCGTGATGAGTAAAAAGACAACGCGCCCCCCGGGACACGGACACACCTTCACCCGGAGCCCGGCAGCTCCGAGGCTTGTGTCGGACCCGCAGCACTTGAATGAGTCAGAAACGCTGGACGCGTTTCACGCACTGAACAGTTCGCTGCCGCTGCTGTCTGTAACTTTAGCAGCTCTCACGCACGCGGATTTCTATTCAAGAATGTTCTTTATTCTATCGGGGCTTGTTGTTTCTTCAGCGCGGCTCCGGTGTGTTGTGAGCCCGCATTGTGTTGTAAAAGAAGGTTGTTGTTGTTATTCACATCAGAAGAGTTGTGGATTCATGTGTGTCCGTCTCATGTGAATGACAGGACTCAAAATTCTAATTCTCCAAAGTTTATTCTCTGCTGAGATTATTAAAATCGGCCCTCTTCTCAGTTGAAGCACCATATATCTAATATTTACCACTGTGTGCCTCTGCTGACCGCCCAGGTTACAAGATGGAAACCGATTTGAAGGCAATGTGAATATTATTCTGATTCCCACACTCTGTGAGGATTATACCATAAACAAGGTGTCAGTGCACCGGGTGTAAACCAGAAAGGTGACTTTGGGGGTCAAGGTCACTCTGAATTCAGCTTCCTCATGTGTTTTCATAGACGTACAATAAATAAACAACAGTGATGTAAAGAAATGAAATGGGACACACCTTTTTTAAAGCCCTGACATTATATTCTATCTTCACGTTTCTTCTATGCTTTCATTTATAATATAGGTGCACCTTTCAAATTGAAATGATTGTAACAAATATTTAAAAAAAAACGCATAACTTCATACAAGGTTTTTTATTCTAAACGATGCATTAACACCACACATCACGTGTGTTCACATACTGAGATCCAGTTTTATTTTTGTGCTGATTAGGTAATGAGTTCCCACAGTCGAGTCCACATCAATGACAATACATGTTCTTTTCTTTTTTACCACTTTATGTGTGAAATTAAAGAGGGCGCACATCCTGAGTTTCTGGAAGCTCACATTGTGTTTGAGCGGGCGGGGTGATGGTTTTACTCTGAAACAACTTGTCAGTCTGACAGCGGGGGGGCCACACTCGTCTCACTGAGCTTCAGTTCTGCGGTATAAAGTCCACATTACCCCTCCCCCCCCCACACACACACACACGATGTATTTAAGGCACCGGATAACAAACGCATGAAAGAGAAAATTAGCATCATCTTGACTTTAACTGCTGTTTTCGACACGAGTAAATGAGAAATCCCGAATGAAAGATCCATTTGTGCTTGATTCCCTTGATCATTTGTTGTGGTCTCTTTGAAGTGCATGTGTGTGTGCACATGACAGAGAGAGAGGAGGGGAGGGAGAGAATGAGAGCCCCTCGTCCTTAATAACCAGACATGATTAAGGCCGTTCTTGACTTAATGAATTGGTATGTAATGAGGTTTCTTAGGATATCTGGTATATCTGACAGCTCACACTGCAGCCATTCTTTTCCTCTCTGTTCTCCTAAGGGTTCGGCACACTCTTGAGCGTGTGTGTGTGCATGTTTGCTTGTGCTCCTGCAAACTGAGCACCGCTTGTGTTGCCGATGTAGATTTGGACTCGGCACGGACATATGCACGAAGGGAACAGCAGTGTGCTCCTCTCGTTTCATCTGTGTCTCTCCGCCACGCACACACTCGCATCAATCTCTCTCTCTCCTCTCCCACCCTCTCCCTCACCCTGAAGAGGATAATGCTAGGCTGCTTGATTTTGAACAGTCATCTCTCAGTGCAAGACCTATTATTGTATAGGTTCCACACAGCAGGCAGGTCAGCCTCCACCTGAATGAAGTCTGCCTCACAGAAGCCATATCCGTTGGGGCGCTCTGTAAATGACAGCTGTTTCAGCCCCTCTGGCCCGACTCAGCGATCCAGATCCACATCTCTGTCCCCGACCAGCCCCTGCATGGGTGGTATACTGTGAACGTGGAGTGCTGTGATGGAGGTTGTTGTTTACCAACAGGTCGGGTTGTCAACATATTATCCGCCGCGTCTCATGTGCCCATGCCGGAGCCAGAGAAAACAGCCTGTTATGCAAATGCTCCTCTTGCGTAAGAGCTGGTAGCTGAGCGGCAGGTGAGGGGAGATAGAGGCGGCGGGAGAGCGACAGAGGAGAGAGTGAGATGTTCCAGAATAGAGGAGTTGATGTAAGCGTAATGTGGGAGGAGAGGCTGTGGAGGAGGAATGTGCCGTCCTCACAACTAAAATGTGTGATATGCACACTGGTTGTTGTTTGCTGTTTGGTACGTCTGTTTATCTCCACTGCTCTGTCTGTTTCCTGTCGCTCTGCCTGCCTGCTACTCTGTCTGTTCTGAACTCTGATCTTGCTAGCCTAAATACAAACCCCCTCTGAGGGATGTGTTTATCCCCGCAGTGAGTCTAAGCCGCTGAAGGCTGACCCTCCATCCCTCTGTACTTCCGTCCATTCCTCCCTCGCCTCATCCTCCCATCCTGGTGTGGAGCTTTGTAGCACAGCAGCGTGGGAAATCTTCTGATAACAAGCGGCCTTGTGTGTGTGTGTGTTTGCAGAGCCACTGATTACACCCCAGAAACAAGATGTTCTCTCTTTCTTGCTCACTTGCACTCTTCCCTCCCGCTTCTCTGTGTTTGTGATGGATTCATTGTCATGGCTCTGCTTTGATGGCCAGAACATGCGTAGTGCTCTGTACCTTATATACCGATGCCATGAAGCTTCAATGCTGAGAATCCTCAGTGGAGCAGCACTGGCTCAATGTGAATCACACGGACAGTCAAAGACACACACACATGCCCGCGCACACACACGCACACACATACACCTCCACTTTGGATTCATTGCTTCTCTCCCGAGGGACTTCAAAGCCAGTCTTTTGTTAGTCCAGGTGTTAAAGAAAGTTAAAACAGAAAGGAGGAGGAGGCTGGAGTTGAATGTGGTCAGATTCTAAGCTTACACACTCTCATGGCTGAGGAGAACAGGAGTGAAACATCCACTTGTTCAAGCTAGAGTCTGATCAATTTCTCAGCTGGCTGGTAAAGAATCAGCTGATTTGAGCCTTTCACAGACATATGGCATCATCAGCGTTTATGTTTAAATAATGCAGAGAGGATTTGCATTTAAGAGTAAATCAAATTACGTTTATCTTCAAATTAAAGTTCTATATATTCCAGTTTTTCCCAATTATTATCTAGACTGTGGCCCTACACCATAATCAAATTTGTCTTATTGGGTTAATTATCCTTTCATATCATATGAATAAACTAGTGCATCAGTGCCACATTCACCTCAGTGCTTCTATGACAAGTTGAATTGAGTGTTTAGTCTTTGGGCTAAAACAAGGCAGGAAGAGGAGGGATGCCACAGTCGTCATTAAGCTTAATTAACCCCCATTAACAGATGGCTGTTTGATTGATGGGTGGCAAAAACTCACCAAGTAAGTCACCGTCCAGAGAGTTGACAAGTTTTGAGCTGTAGGCAAATTTCCTGTGGAGTGCAGAGAGCCAACCACTCAGCTCCCCAACCGGCTTCGGGAAAATCTCCTCTAGGCTTTTCTGAGCTTCCAGAAAAGGATGCAAACACAGAGAACGACACTGCCATGCCAGCCAGATCAGACATCATCATCTAACTGGGCCGTTCAGTTATATTAGGTATGGAAAGGCAAAGGTTTTACCAGGCAAATATTATTTTCAACATATAAGTAGCAACATAAGTAATATAACAAATTTGTCAAACACCTGTAAAATCATATGATTGATCCACAAGGATACTCAGGATTTATGAGCTTTGTGATCCTACACTATCACGGGCAGTTGTGTTAATCACAGTTACGTCGTCAGGCTTAAATTGAAGAAGATGATGGTAGCTTGATTTGAATTTGTATTTTTTTGGCCAAAGGTATTTTAAGGTGATGGTGGGAGCTAACAACCTCCTAGTAACAAATACAGAAAATGTCAACGATGTTTCTAATCCCTAAATCAGCATTTTCCCTGAATCATTTCGGGATAAAGGTTTTTAGTTTTTTTGGTCATCCCGGCTGTGTGTCACAACTGTTCGGCGAGCCAGCCCAAAGTGAGAGAAGGGAGAGATCAAATGCAGCCCCCCCCATGGAGAACAGTGAGATCACAAGCCCACAGGTGGATTCAGCTGCAGCAGCAGAGGGGTTGCACTCTAAATAGACCTCCCACTAGGTGCAAGAAGTATGCAACCTCAGCTTACATATCAGCTGATGGGGCTTTTCTGCAATGTTAACATGCAGCTATTTCTGTGTACAAGTCGCAACATGAACTAATGGGCATTTAGTCAGATTTGTGTGATAAGAGAGTCTAAGTTGCTGTTAAAGCAGTTGGTCAGCGCTGAATGTACATGTTGCAAAAACCCTGAAAACTCCACTAGGACGTTATAATGCGACTTGGACGTATACATGTCTACATAAAGGGACTAAAATCAAAAGGTTCCACATGCCTCAATTTGACGATTACTTATTTTAAGTTCAACCTCATCGGTTTAAGGCAAGAAAATACTGTTTATATGGCAGAGTCTTATTCAGACTCATCAATTTGTCAGGTTATTTTAGAATATTGGTTTCCATTTAATCATTATCACTGATTCAATACGATACATCATCATTCTAAAGAAACCTGGTGATTTTTGTGATTACAATCTCAGTCAGTGTTTCCTGTTGATCTTGAAATGCAAACATCCCGGATGTTCGGTTTCTTTATCTTCCTTTAGACTCAACTGTTAAATATACAGTAATATACCATGCGAATAAAGCAGCAGCACACACAGCACATTGGAGAAACCATGGACTGATTGCATTATTGCGCGCGGGTGCATCGGCCTGTGTGTGTGTGTACGCGCGCATGCCTATGTGATGTCTGTATTAGCATTGAATTCCAAAGGATTAGCGAGTGGCTAATCTGAAGCTGCAGTCTTCGACAAGCCATGTGTCACTAATCTCAAAGACACTCCAGAATAAAGAGATGGAAACACAATCTCCAATTTGGATTAAAACTCTCCACACAGAAGCCGTCTGTAATCTTTCACTCCAGGCAAGACAAAGGTAAAAGAAGGTCCAAACTGAAGAAAATGAGAAATTAAGGGACACAGACGATAATGACATTATTTCATTGTCTCCCCCCTGCCCCCTCCCTCTGAAACACACACACACAGAATTGAACAAGTGGGCTCTACAGGCTCATGTATCGTCTCCTCTCTTAACAAGTCTTAGCCTACATAATGTTCTTTTCATGTTATGTGCCCTTTCATCTGACAGCTCCTTTTCACACAAGTCCCTGAGGGCCAGAGTCTGGAGACTTGGTAGCACATGTTACAGTAATCATTCTCTTCGACGGAGATAAAGATATGGACAGCCGTGACTCGGACTACTCCCTCAGCTCTCCTGCCCCAACGCCGATATTGTTTGGGGACTCAGTGTCTGTTCTTGACTGAAATGAATTCATCCAAAGCAAAGCAGGGCCTGCTTTGTGTACAGAACCATTCTTACGCACAGAGCCATATTGAGTGTGTACACCGAAAACATGCACGCCCCCACGCAAACACACACGCAGGCTTGTGCACACACCAAACCTGGCAGTGCAAAGACAGAGCAGCGAGAAAACAGCAGACAGATTCTTTTGTTTTTGCCGACTGTATTTGATCTGATAATATGGACTAAACATGGGATGAGCTTAGAAGTTATGGCAGTGTTTTTAGTTTTTACTCAACTGCTGCTGTTCTTATGACTCAGATTGAAGGATACCTTTATCTGTCTAACTGCACAAACCCACTTCATTCACATTAAGGTTTAGTTGAAGAGCAGTGAATCTGTGTAATACTTACAGAAATTGGTTTTTGGATGTGGAATATCTCAAGAACTGTGGCCTTCACTAGTTCTAAACTTGAGATTTGGACACGTGATACATTCGATATTAATAAACTTGGAATAAAGAGTCGACCAGTGCTCTCTAGCAGAAGTGGGGAGTCATAAATGTAATTCCTCAGTAAACTTTGAGCAATCAGGTGAACAGCTCCTTGTGCAGCGGAGGGGAGAGAGAGAGGGCTTCATGGTTCTGGAGTCAGTCTTTACTGGACTCGGCTAAAGATCACTGCAGGGGACTTTCTCATAAATAAAGCTGCAACCAGCATCACCACAGACCAAGGGATGCCCATTGTATCCCATTCCAAACAGGAAGGTTTAGAATTACACTACACTAATGTGTTTTAAAAGGCTTGCAGTAGGGGGACTGAAGAATGGTGAAGGTACAATCAGATACAACTGCTATTTCCAGGTCTGAAGATTTCACGCTTCTCTTCTCCTCCTCTTCTCTTCCTCTACTCTATCTCTTCCCTTCTCTGGGTCTCTCAAGGTCCATTAAAGCCATATCCCCAGTAAATCCCTCAGGTGTTCCTACAGTCACTGTTCTTTCTGTTTCCAAACGCTGCTATGCCACGGAGTAATCCCCCAAAATTACTCATATCCCTTTTTAATGACAGTGTTCATTCCCTCTTGATGGCTATTACACATTTTCTAATAGATATTCATACTTGTTAATTTCTCATCGCTATAATTTTGTTTGAAATCGGCTTCAGAATGCAGCTCGGCTTGCTGGATCGGCACAAGCCGCTCTCTGTGTTTACGCTTCAGAGTAATGATACAGCTTTTCAATATCACACAAAACACTGATTCAGTGTTAAATTGCTTTACTTGTACTTATGTAACCAAATGGAATTATGGCATGATACTAATTGAAAAGCAGGATTTACTGCATCCACAAATAACACAGCTAAGCACTTGTTTCAGAGTTTGTGGTCTCAAAGGAAGCCTAGAAGTATCTAAAGCTAATTGAAATATAATTCCCCGAAGACACATGTTCGCGTTAATTGACTCTCTCTCTCTGTGTGTGTGAGTGTGGGTGCCTGCGTGTGTTTGTATTCACACTATCGCTAGAAGTCATTTTACAGTCCCTTGTATAATCATCAGCGGTTGCCCCCCCCACATCTTAATTTGTTGTTTCAGCACTATTAGACACTCTTTTGCATGAGGACCATTTCTTATCACATCTAGTGTTGTATACATATTCAGATGTTGTCTGAAACTCAATTTGAACTCTTTTTCCTTTCACAGTGAATCACACCTGTTAATGTTGAGCATTTCATTTCAGTCATTGTTTCTCAGGCAACATACAGAACAATAGGTGTTTGCATGCATGGGAGCAAAAGGAGAATTGTGCAATCTTTTCAGATGGCCGTGAGAATGTGTGTGTTCAGGTTTCTATCAGTGTTTGTTTGTGTGTGTGAGTGAAACTAGGGAGAACACACATGATGTAAAAGCTGTAATTAACTGATTACTTTTGAGAAATACAGGTCTGAAATAACATCCAGGTGAAAAGGTTTTCACACGGTGAACCTTACACCTGTGAACAGGCACCCACACACACACACACTCACACATACTCACACAATCACACACAGACACACGCACATAGAGGGTGCAAGTAAAATGATAATTACCACAATATAAAGCAAAATAATTGAAATGTGTTACGATGACTAAAACACAATAAAATCTATCGTGTAAAATATCCTTTAATCACACCCATCAAAAAGTAAAGAATGAATGTTTATATTCTCAATCTCTGAAGGAGAATGAAGCATTCAATTTAACAGGAGTAGTAAAAGATAATGAACAGAAAATGTAAGATATTTGTAAGGTATTAAGAACACACCATAATCTTTCATTCGTCCCTGTGTGCTTGTCAATGAAGGGACGTCCAGTTCTTAGAAAAACAGCAAACAGACCTAAACCAAAGTTGCTACTTACCAAACCTTAATCCTAATCTTAACCTCCCCTTAAAACATGCCTTGTCCTTAAAATTGAATAATTTACATTATGTTGGTTTGATTTTTGTTCCCATAAAGAAGACACAACCCTACAACAAACACACACACACTATGTCCAAATAGAACATTTGGATATGTTAAGAGCTAATAGATACACACCGACAAAACAACGCTGCAACAAATGTGTATGATTTATAACACTTGTTATACTTCCTTGTTTGAGTTAAGACAATTATTCACATATATGTAATTGATGTATTCATTACACATAAACTCAGGATATTGTCTTTGTTATGTCCTTCCTTTTGATGTCTCTCTCTCGTTGTGGCCCTGCTGACCCACTGTGTGACGTCTCCCCCTCCGTCGGGCTAGGTGTCCTCTACATTTCCTGTTTCAGACTTTTCCCAAATCCTTCACCGGTTCTAAGTTTGGAGCGGAGCCGCTCTCTGTGTAAAGATTGCTCCGGGCCTGTTGTCTAAGGGAGGGAAGATGGAGTCAAGTGAGACAATTTATAACAGTTAAAAACCAAATGAACTGAGACCCTTGGCTTGGGTGAGCGAGCGGCAGCATACATAATGCGCCTTAGGGATTTCACACACACACACACGCGCACACACACATACACACACTGTGCTGCGGATGTGTGTGTGTGTCCAAGCTCGCAAACGCATAACACACAGACATGCACACAACCCCCCCCCCTTCACCATCTGTCTATGTTTGCCACATTGCAAATCCATTTTATGCTTCACAACATTATTCCCCCCCCCATCCTAAGTGACACACACCCCTAAGCTTACTGCCACTGTCCTCTTCAGTGGAACGATGACAATTTGCTACTACAAACACATCTTTGTTAAATATGCTGTGACACGCTTCCTCCTGGATTTTAATGTATATTCTACAGATTTTACTGGCCTGTTGCTGGTTTCTGCTGCTTTATGGTGGAGCATTTTCACCTGCTCCCCAGTTGAACCGACACCTGACTTTATTAATCCTGCCTCGCCCAGAATAATAGGTATTTCTTGTTTGGCAGTAAGATTTAATTCTTGCACACACACACACACACACAAACCTCATGAATCTGGCCAGGGTTTGGCTCAGTAGTTTTATAGCTAACTCATCTGCACTTCTAATCAAATAGATTCCCCAGTCCTGAACCTCCCGCTGAGGAAACAAAGAAGTTGTCATGTTTTTAAATGGTCTCCGATTACGGGTAATTTCACCGCCTATCTTAAAGCTATTTGCCTTTCTCTCACTTTGCCGCGGTCGGGTAGAGCGAGCCTTGTGCGTTGTAGAAAAAAACCCAACACCATGTAGACAAGTCAGACGTAGAGCAGATGCATTCTTCTGGAAAGCAGAATGGTCCTTTGCACTTCCTCTCTGTCTCTCCTCATCTCTTATCGTGGAAAATGGGGCAACAGTTAACTCGATTCCTACTTGATCTCGCTCATTAGTGTTTGTCTCACAGTGCGCTCAATTACTCACTCCATCACTCCCCTGCACCCACAAGTCAGAGGCTTCCACCGGATGAGGCCAATCATAATTCTCTTGTAGTTAGGATCCAGCAAGACTTATTAGTGAGATTTGAGTGAGGCCAAAATCTGGTGTTGGTGTGTCTGGAATAAACATTTTTTATTTGTGATGTGGGGTCTTACAGCGCAGTTGTACAAGTTTTTTTTCTATTATACTACCGTTTAATGCTTGCATAACTTTTACACCATTAGTCAGAGCCCCGCTATTTTGGCATTTTAGAATTTTAAATGTTAATCTGTGGCCTACCTGGTGAGTGAATGTAGCCCAGCAGGATTAGTTTTGATGGATTGGATTTCACTTGTAACCTTGGCTGTATGTTCTGGCTTTTGGCAGTACTCATTTATTTGTTTGGGTTGTGTGACATTTCATTAATACAAGCTTTTGTTTTTTTTGTCAGAGCAAAATTTGTCAGAATATTGTTTTTTAGAAAATGGTTATTGTTCTTTGCAACGCTATGGTAACCGATCATATCGTCTTGCCATTTTATAACCGAATAAAATGCGTAATAGACTGTCTTTGCAAAAACACACATGATGTGTAATACAAAGTTCAAGCAACTGTAATTATGACAGAAGCAAACACATCCATGCAAGGGTCTGGCATTGCTTCCTTATCTCTCTTTGCAAATTCTTACTGTGGCTACAACCTCGGGTTAGTATGCCAACATGCTAATGCTGCTGTGAGCGTATCCAGTTCAAATGGACCAGCTAATGCTAATCTGCGCTAATCCTCTGAGAAGCACCCTCAGAGCAACATTATCATGCTACTCTGCAGCAGAGATGGAGAGAGGAGGAGAGTGGACAAGGAAAAAGAAATCCTGAACGGAGGCTTTGGCATTGCAAACATTAGATCACAACAGCTGACGCACCACTGGCCACCTTCCAACGCCTTTTTCTCCACGTGCACACACATGGCAACCGAAACACATGTGCGCACACATGACATGAACTGCACACACGGAAGATATACGCCCAAAATCGCCAGGCATGATGCCAATAATGAGAAAGAGTTAACCACACTTGCACCGTGCTGGTAAATGGTTGACCACTCTCCAGGACTAAGCACTGACCCCATAAGCCCTGGTCATAATGCGCATGTCACCCTAATCCTGACCTTATTAAAAGTGAGCCTCCAACCAAAAAGGGGCCATATCTCTAGTAGTTCCTCGATACAGCTGGTCTGGCCTCTTAAAGGAGAGATGACCTTCACACTCCATAATCCTGGAGCCACCTTTTACCCCCATAGGCATTTGATGGTAGAGCCGGGGCCACGTCTGCAATTGATGCTGAAACTACGGTGTGAAAATGGGGCAGAATCCAGGAATAGTAATAATTGTAGTAATTGGTGATGGATAACATTTGCTTTTAGATATGGATCTTTCCTTTTCCAATCAATCCCAGTGCAGTGTTATGCCCTGCAATACAGCGAGTGTGGTTATCACACATGGCAGCAAGAAATAATTTACACATAGTTTGAAATAATACGAAATATCCTGTCAGCACTAAATATAGATACATGTTCATATCCACATATGTCAACCGAAATGTTTTTCTTATCTCAGATGTAGATTTGGTATATTTCTCCATATAGCATCAAGGCCTATGCTAGCCGCTAGCCTTGATGTCTGCTTATGGGCCACATAATGCAGCAAGTAAAAAGGAAATGATCAGTTGCATGTAATCTGGAATTTGATCATTTGTACCCTGTTATCTCATAAACACATGGCTCGGTCATGCTCTTGGAAAGAAATCTGCCGATTTCAGAGTTTATTTCTCATATATTTGGATTAATAAATGACATGCAGTTGCATATGTCTTTCCCTCCTATATATAGACATTCAAATAAATGACATTTCACCATTCCAAGCAAAATGAAGAAACCTATAATAAGTATATCATCCTATACGGACAAATAAAGCAAGAGATACCAACTCCTGGGACAATTAGAATGTGGAACAACTTACTAGGCTTTTTTTTATACCAATTTGTGTCAAATTAGACCTTTCAAATGTGTTACACTATGCCAAACTGAAACATTTAGCTTAAACTGCTTGCAGTGCCTTCATCCCTCTCAAGCTTGATTAGCAAAATGAATAGACTAATCCCTGAGGTCTCAGCAGATCTGCTGATATCCAGCAGATACTTGTCATTCAAAGCAGACCACCTTTGATAGAAGAAATAACAGGAAAGAGAAAAGGTAGGAGGGAAAAGAAGGCAGAGGCAGAAAATGCAGCCGGGGAAGCTGATGGGTTTGTTTAGAGATGTTATACGAGTCTATGTTGTGCCTGTGGCTTGGCTGGGATCCTGAGTGACATGTTACTGGCCACTGCTGTGCCAACGTTCTCTTAAAGCCTCGCTGTGATAAGATGAGATGAGACAGGGATGAGGGGAACAGCAAATATTGTCCGTGTGTGAGTGCATGTGTGTGTGTGTGTTTGTGATGAGTGTCATAAATGGGTTGAGGGTGAGGGGGATGAGAGAATTAGAGAGATGTGGGGGTTACTGGATGATGCTGAATAGAGGAATCCTTATATCACATCTGCTCCCCCATCATACACGGAGCCGGAGCAGGGACAGATTAACCCGCAGAGTTTGAGGAAAAATAGAAAAATAAATGAAAGGTAGTGTAGCGGAAAAAATACAGAGCCAAAAAAAGAACAGCAACCATGCATAAGATATTCAGGAAATGAGGCTTGACATGCTCGAACACAAACCCAGACGCCAAATGGAAATGGATTGGCTGTGCGATATGACCAAGATGTCATATCCTGGTTGAGGTCATATCCACATAACAACATTATATATATCATAACTCATTACCGTTTGCCATACGTTTTCTTGACCCTGTAAATTTAGGCCTTGTCTTTGCAAATGTAAGTCTCAAGTCCGGGTTAGTATTGAGCAATCAGCTTTACTTCTGTGGCTCATCCACAGACTCTCTTCACACTATTTGACAGGATTCCTGTTCAGGTACTAAAAGAGGTTTGTGGAGGTTTATTCTGTTGTGAGGACGAGTTGGCCCCATTATTTGCAAAGTGTTATTTCCCCCCCCTCCATAACCAAACCACGTCCATGCAACGGCTGCAGCCTTTCTTTGAGGTACAAGCTCCTCATTTCTGTGTTGGCTCATCTGAGTCCTCCTGTTTGGAATGATTCCTGCGTCTCGTTCACTCTGCTTCGTGTTTGTTGTTGTTGCCTTTATGCAAATGTCCTGCCTCTGCATCCGTGCTGCTCGGAAGAACGCAGAGCGCCTCCTCAATGGGAAACAACAAGCGTGTGATTAGTGGCAAAACAAAATACACGATGGAGCATCATATGAAATAGTGTATGTTTTTCTATCTATCACATGATATATATTATTATACCACACAGCCCGAGCAAATGGTACATGCCGGGTTTAAACCATCTATTATGTTCAAACACAATCACAGAAATGAAGAGCAACAATGAAGAGGTGACATTTTAGAAGATCCTCTTCATCCCTGCTCTCTCAAAAAGAACCTGAATACAATATAAATGGCTGGTTCACACATTTTCCTCCTGTTTTTCTGAGGAATTACGGATGATTCATGGCTTTGCATTTATAGCATAAAAAGCTTTTGACGGCCACATTTGCTATTTTCGAATAAAGTACCACACGCCGACCGTCAAGGCCATCGGATTGTCCTCCCGATATAAATTCAGATGGCCCTTTGTAAAGTGCTGTCTTTGTCCCTTTCTTCAGTGTGAAAAGGGAGCCGGCTTTTCCTTCTTCCTTTATGCAAGACGTTTGTGTATCTTTCTCCTTTATTTCTCTCTTTCCTCACTTTTCAGCGTCTTCCCTTCTTATCTGGATGTTTCATTACTCTCGTACCCCTGACATCGCTCTCTCCAGCATCACCGGGGGCTTTCATCCTGGTGTGGTGCTTCCTTTACGAGAATACTCCATTTGGCAAGGGCCCTTGTCACACACCATCCATTGCACCTGCATGGATATGAAAGGTGTATTAACAAGGACCACTGAGTTTTGAGGTACAGTGGAAACTGCACACCAATGGCAAAGCAGGTCCTGTGACCGAATTAAAAGGGGAGGGAAGTTGGATGCAGTTATTTTGACGACCTGACAACAAGTTCATTATAGCAGGTCGTGAGGATGTAGAGTTTGTTTTTCCTAGAAATGCAGCTGATAAGTTAACTGAACCAGATTTTCATAATTTGATATTCTTGCTTTAAATTCAGTGAAAAATACCAACTCAATCTTGGTAAGTTACAACAAAAACTCCAGACCCTAAATCACATACTGTATCATTAACTACATGAACAGTTAGTGTGAAACCACCACAGCTTTTTGATCTTGGAGCCGCTTCATAGGCCAGAGTAAGAGACAAGTGGCACAGAGGCCATTCACCCATCAGACACAACCAGTGGGAGTTGATGACGTACCCTCTGTAATGTAAGAGTCCCCCATAAGGTCTCCTCAAGAGGGTTTATGTTTTTTTCTGATAAATGTGTAGCTAACGCGGAGGATATAGATTATTCTGTGGCGGTGGGGGGGTTGCCATGAGCAGGTGCTGAAAGAGGTGTTTTGCCCGGGAGGAAGAAGAAAGAAAAATACCTACAACTATTCAAAGGGCTGGATTCCTCTCTGTGAATAAAAACAAAAGCAAATTCACCAGTGTTTAGCAATTTTTCCAGCATCAAATAAGTTATGCAGAGTAAGCACACTGGGGGGGTGACACAGGGAAATTTTCCTCCCAGCTTGATTCCATGTGCCACCTGGTCCTTCATCCTATTTTGGTACAAATCCTGATGATGAAGTTTTTTTTTAAATCAAGTATTCTTTACATTCACTGTAATAAATATGCAACCCAAGGAAAATGTGAGGCTCAAGACGGCTCTTATAAATGCTTTAATCTTCTATGTAAAGGTATTGATCCGAAATGAATTTGCAATAAATGCCTATATACAGGACTGTCTAACTGTTGTTATGGTCAGAGGGATTATGTTTTTGAGTTGTCCGTTTGTCCAATGCAAAATGCCAGGATCACCTCAAAGGAATTTCTTCAAATCTGGTACTGACCATCCCTTTGACTCAAAGATGAACTGTTTACAATTTGGCGGTTGAAGCTGAGAATTCAAGGTCACGGTGACCTCACAAACACTTATTTGCCTTATCAACACGTTATCTTAAGAATGCCTGATCTGTCATCCCATTATGTTGATACAGTTCAGTATTCGCAGTCTGCTCAGGTCATAATATGTGAATGGAACTCTGGAAACTCTCCTGAAAGTAGCTCGATCTTCAGGTCAGCTGCAGCAGAGAAACCAAATGGCTTGAAATGAGGCGATGTCATCGTAATTCACTGTTGTACATCCTCCGTACGATGATAAAAGCCACAAGGATACTGTCTCTGATAATGTATAAAGTGCCTGCTTTATGGACCATGACATATAATTTCCTCTATTCAGAGCGATACGTACAGTGATCTGTTTCCTTCAGAATGCACTCAGGCTGCACTGATGAAGCTGCTGCGGCAGCAAGCTGCATCTGTGTCCTCTACACTCTCATTCCCTCCCGTGGAGGAAGTGAGACTTCAGTTTTATATCAGCGCTTGGCCAATTTAGCTGCATAAAGGTTACGTGCATCCAGATGACAGTTCATCTGCGGCGTCTGTCAGATCATTTATGATCTAAGATTTTCTGTGTCGTGTCCTGTCTAATATGTAGTCCGGTGCGTAAAAATCCTCTAATGGAGTCAAGAAGACCATGATCTAATCCTATCTTCCAATCATAGTCGTAGACTCTGTTCACACAGTCAGGCCAAGTGGCCAGAATTCGGATTGATGGTTTAATGAAAGTGTGAACAGCACAAATCACAATCTGATCTTTTTCAGAGTAAGAACCCCCTTTCATATGGGGGTTCTTACTCTGAAACAGATATGATTTTTTTGAAATGTGACTTCAGTGTGAACAGCCATGTGACCTGTGTCGGAATTCAATGTGACTTTTACTGCACTGGATATCAACATTCCTAATTCCTCATTTTTTCACAGCCGAAGGTGCAGGCTGGAGTCACCTAGCCGAAAACATACATGGCAGACCACTGCGCATGAGGGTCATACCAGGGCCATGACCAGTTCACTTTGAAGTCTGATACTGGCCACAGACTCAAACTGTGTTTTGTATCTTTTTGAATTGTGTGCTCGTTATTATAATGACCGGTTCTCCCTTGAGACGGAGGTAATTAACCTCTGTGTGATTTACCTCATGGAATATATCTAGGTTGCAAAAGAAATTTGACATATAATTTTGGATGCAGCCTGTTCCTAGAGTTAATTTGTCTTGTGCACAGGGCTAGTCTAAGGTTGACCAAACAAAAGCCCATTAACCCTCTTTTGTTTAGCTGCCCTTCTTGAGGGAAATCGTAACACAATGTTTGCCATTGTGGCTACATAAACATTCAACCCATTAGATAGATAGGTTGGCCCAGATGTTAGACAAAAGTGATGCCCTAAGACCTCTGTCACTTGACAATAGCATCAAAATGATGATGTTGATGATGTGTGAGGACTCCAGTTGAGTCTTTTAAAGCTCTGGTAATAATGAATGACTAATGACTAACGTTTCATCTTTGTAACACATCAAATATTATTGCCCTAATTACCTATTACATGGATCATGGATGGTCTTCACTTGCTATACCTGGTTAACATAGAGGCCATGTATAAACATACATAAAATTATACATTGTATTTTTACGTGAAATCATTGAGTCAAGCCCCTGTCGTCTGACAAAGTATATACAAGTATATACCACTACTTGTTATTTAAAATATAAACAATTTAAACTGGACAATTCTGTGAACAACGTTTCCCTTGAGGCTCCAGACCAGAGAGTGTGGGGGGGGGAGCATGCCGAGCATCAGGAGACACATCAGACAGGTACATATTAGAGGGTGTAATGGCCGAGTGTATAAAAAGGCCATGCCAATAATAGTGGGATCCAGAGGAAGACCGATGCTGTAGATAATGATACTCTATTATCAATAGTACACTAGGAACATGGGTAGAGTTATGTTAGAAAGTGGAGATAAAAACATGTATGATATATAACTATTTAAAGTAAAAGAATAGCAACCCTACTTTACACCGCTCAGTTCCAGGCAGGATCAAGGTTTTTAAAGCAGCTCTGAGAGATTCCTGTGGAAGAATGATGGGAACTTACATCTGGAGCCACAACCATTCTCCAACCGCTCGTTGATCCGGCTGAAAAAAGGCATCTGGAGAAATGTTTTAATTTGCCCAAATACTCCTCAGAAAATTGAAGAACAGGTATTTCACAGTAAGTAATTAACAGCTGAGCCAAGCCAAGTATAATAAGTATTGTTTTGGCATCAGGTTATTGATTTGCCTTTGGATTATTATAAAAATAAATTCAACATCCGTTTAAATGTGAATTTTAAGAAAGGTTGTTGGCGGTATTTTTTTCCTGATGATGCTGTTAATTAACTCGCCCGAACAAAACTTTAAGGTCGGCGAAAAGAGAAGTTTTCAACTTTCGATTGTATAAGGATGAAAAAAAACTTAATTACTTAACTCTTTTGCACTTACTGGACTATTTAATATGAGGCAGACAATAATGTACATCTACAGCTGCAGGGGAGCATACACGCATCTGATTCACCTCTCGCTCTCGCTCTCGCTCTCGCTCTCTCTCTCTCTCTCTCTCTCTCTCTCTCTCTCTCTCTCTGTGTCTGTGTACCGTTTGCTCCGACTCCTGGAGGGGAAACATGACTTGTTTACAGTGTCTGTAGTAACAACTAAATGAAATCACGTTCCCCATCAGTCAGTGGGCTAACTGAGGCTAGCTCCTCCATTAGCTGGCAGCTCACATCTTCTTTGCAGGGAGCCGGACTGATCAATGCTCAGCCACAGTTGGATACTCGGCTGTGCGCACATGCACATCCAGGCTCACGCACGCCGCGCACGTTTACGCTCGACTCAAAGTATCTGACTTGGAGGTGCGATCATTTTGCATAATTGTCTTTGCTTTCCAGTGAAAACGTAGCTTCATATTACCCCGGTGTTCTCATTTCAACAAACCATTCTCTTTTCCCAAACGTTTGTGTGCCATTCGTGTGGAAAAACACTTTGGCCGCGGCGTCGTTTTCCGAGACAGGACGTGATACAATCGAGGACAATACTGTCGCTGCTCTGACTGTATGCATTAGAGTGTGAGCGAGTTGAGCCGCTCTTCCTCCATCTTTTGTGCTGGGAGGAGGAATCTGGCTGTTCCCACAGTCTTGGCAAATCCTGCTTTCCCCAAATCCTTTTCTCAGTATTTCTGTTGTCCTGCCAACGGTGAGTGAGAGAGCAGAAGTGCATTATGGACCGGTCATGCATGAGTAACAAGGGGCCCCTCTGAATCTCCCTGTGTGTGTGTGTGTGTGTGTGTTTCTCTACTTTTCTCTACTTGTTATTATGCCGTGGCCCTAAGTGGCCCTGTGCTCTTCAGTTGTCACATATACACACTCACACCTACACACAGAAAGAAAATACACCTCAGCATTATTATAAACTTCCCAACCTGCCTCCCCCCCTTCACAATCCCCTCTGTATTTCCACTCATCATTTCTTCAGTAACTGAGTCTGACATCAAAGACAAACAGGTTTCCCTCGAGTTTCTTTCACTGTGGACAAACCGAGCTAATCCAACACAAACCGGACTCTGTTTGTGAAAATCCAAGTGTGACAATATTCCACACGCCAGAGAGAGATAATTTTTTTGTCGGACACGGCAGCAGTTCGCATTCAGCGCTGTGAGGATTACGCTGATACATTAGCCCAATCTGTGTTGATCTAGCAAAGCAGGAGATGAACAGCCCGTATGTCTGATTCTCATTTGGACCGGGTTTGGGTTTTAATTACGTCTGCTCCGCTCCGGTTTGTCTTGGCCGAGCTCTCACAAGCTGAGCCGTGTTTGGTTTTCAATACGTGACTTGTGCCTTCACATGCAACTGTCATTAGCCTGATTCAGCCACATTCATTTACTTCAAATCAGTGAATGAATGTGTCCATGTTTATTTGATGGGTTATTCATGTCATGACAGTGCGTGTAGAACACACAGTCCCACAATGTAGGCTACTGCGTCTCTCTGATTTCAGTTCAGGTCAGTGTCCCAGTCACATGCAGGTCAGATGTAATCAGCGTGGCCTTTATACACACATAAATACACACACACACACACACACACACACACACACACACACACACACACACACACACAAGGTCATGTGTAACTGCTTGGACATGCCTTTGCATATATGCTGATGTTCTACTGGACTCTGTCCCTCCCCTTTGCCTCGCCTTAACAGTGTGTTTCTCGTGTGTGTGTGTGTGTGAGTTTGTGTGTAAGTGTGCAGACATGCTGTCATTTTCCCTTGCTACAGGCACAGTTGAGGTTTGGAGGTTGGTTTTGTTTGGCTTTCTTTTAGTCACATTCTATTTTGGTGGCGCGGCAAATGCAGCATGACTCTTAGCCTACGGCACAGTATAGTGCAACGTGACACAATGCCGGTGAACAGGATTTGTGTTATGTCTTTGTTTCCGTTTGTTTACATGTCTGTGCATTATATCAATGAAAATCTGCTCTCGCACACAATCGGTAAATGAATGCTTCAGTTCAAGTAGAAATCTAATGGATCTCCCTTTGTTCCTGTTGTCTGTCTGTGTTTGTGTCAGTGCAAGAGTGTTTGTCTCCTGATGATGTGAAAATGGGAGTGAATGGTTAAATAATGACCAGTGGCGACACAGACAGAAGCTTTGAGGCTCTAGATTTGCCTCTTTTTTTTTCCTCTCAGCCTTTCCGCTAACCGCCAGCTATAGAGCTGAACTGGCTGTGGAGGGTCAGCTCTGGCCCCGTGACAGGCTGACGAGGCGAGCGCTCTCTCTCTCTCTCAGGAGCCAGGCCTATTAAATGATCAGAGTGTGTGCTCCCCTGATGCCGCTCTGGCTGAGAGGTCTCGACTCCTTCCTGGAGGCCGGCCCAGAGGTGGGTGTTGGTGGGCATGCATGCATGAAAAATGTATGTCATGCATTTTCAGTTGCTTTAACAATTTCTGATAGCTCAACAGATCAAATCAGCACCATCTTCCTTTCTGCACTGTATGCTAGAGAGAAGCAGGAACATCAGGGTGTGTGTGTGGGCTTAGACCACACAGGGTTGTGCTGTATCTAAGCTTGATTTATTCTTTCAGAGTCATTTCAAGCAGGCATTGCTGAGACAATTTGTTTGAATCCAGGGAAGCTGAGAGAAACAATGAATTCACACCTTCAAATCCTATGCCTCAGTCACTGCTGGTCATTACCTGACCGTTTACCAGCCGTTTCTTACCAGCAGCTATAAAAGCATATACATGGATACACGGGCAAAGTGAAATCATGAAGACGAACACTCAGTTCACACAGTTATTTTTCTTTATTCTCTTCAGCCCTTGTCATTGACTGACCTTCACCAAGTTCACAGGTCCTGAAGGTGTGACCATGGCTGACGGCATGGTTATGAAATCACACACAAGCTTGTTTGGCCCTGGAGATACTGAGCCGACTGTACTGTAGTACTGCTGTGGATAACAATTGATTAAAGAGTGTTATTTGTACTGTTTAGGATGGTGTTTTGTGAACTTCATATCTCATTCAATAACAAGCCTGTGTATCAAGGCCTTTAAACCCCAAGCAAGGTTTTTTGCTGAGCTATAGCTGCCTTGCTTGTTTTGGTATTTCAAGCTGCAGTTCTCCACACCCCAGCGTCATGGTGGGGGAAACCAAAAGAAGTTTTTTCTCTTTTCTTTAATCAGAACCTCTCCCAGCGCCCTTTCTCTGCCCCCTCCCTGTCTTTGTTTTGTTTTCCAACCAGTCTGTGACTTTGTGGGTGGAAACCATGACTTGCATATGGCAGACACACAGCTCCAGATTTAATCATGCACAATAACACAACATAATGCCAGTCCCATTGTGTTGGCTTGGATGTGTGAGCATGTGCGTGTTTATGTTCGTGCCTTCTGTCTGTCACTCTGTGTGTGTGCATTTTAAATGGTGTATCTCAATGTTTTCCTATCCACTGATCAATTAGTGACCTGTCACAACATGAATCAGATGAACATTAATCTATTGTTTTATCTAAAATAATGTGCTTGTGGAAATGATTCACTTGTACAGCTGTGTGCAGTGTATTGGTTTGCACAGCCACTCCTTGTCACTCACTTTCTTTCATAGGCATGGACAACAGACTGGTATTTAGTCGGACTGATCATTGGGAGCACTGGGAGAAATCCTGACGTATCGGTGGGCGGGCGGACTATCAAAACAATCCATGAAGTTTTTACTGTCCCTGTCGGTGTGCTTGTTGTTTGCAGTGCAGTGAGAGTGTGTTGTGGTGTGTGGTAGATTGTGGTAGACTCAGGGGAGCAGATTTAACAGAAAAGCTTGTTTTATGTAGGTAAAGTCAATAGGGTGTGTGTTTGTGTGTGTGTGTGTGTGTTTGTGTGTACGTTCATTGTGCGTGCTCATGCTTTAGAGTTTCATTAATCAAGTGGAGTATTATTGTTTTCAGCATCTTGCCCAAGTCTACACATTACCATTTTAATGACATTACTCTCCTATTAATCTGCTTACCACACAGCCACTGGTGCAACTTATAAAACTATCAAAGAAGTACTTGGAGAAAAAAGAGAAAAGGCCATAAAGAGAAAGGGAGCAGTAATTAAAAAGCCACTCTAATGAAAGAAAACTCATAAACATGAAATAGGGGTAAAATAATGGAAAAAGTGCATATTCTGTAGTCTAGGATTAGACGTGCCGCAAATAAATGGATGCTCTATACGGCACAGAAACACTGTGTGGCAATACAAAGTCATACTCAATGCCTCCAGCTATACCTGCTATAATTGTATAATTGTAACTTTGTGCATTCCCCAGAGCCTGATCAGATAACTAAATTGAAGCTGCCTTCAACATCTCAAAGTCGAGATTCAGGGGCTCAGGAAACTGTCTCCAAATAAATTTTGATGTCTGTTTAAAAGTTTAAATCAAAGGATGAAGTGAAGCTGAAGTCCCTCAGCACCTGGATCCTCGCTAAGATTTTTCTTGCCAAATAATGAGCTGATTAACCTTGGGTGCCAGGTCTAATGAATCAGTGAAATCCATTAACTTGGGGTGTAGGACAAAAAGACTTACGGGCACGTACAAAGGGAAAGTGAGGCCCAGGGGCTGCACCTGGCCCCTGCACCTGGCCCCTGCACCTCTTCAATCTTGGCCCTTCACTGCAGTTTTAAACACACTTAAGTGTTGGTCCTTGCTGAGCATGAAACTAATGGACTATTCATTTTTTCAGTATAAATATATATTTTCTATTCATGCATACCCAAGTATATACAATTAAATGTATAACCAGGGGGCTTCAGTCTAGCCAGCTAGACAAAGCGTGAACAGACAGGTGTTATGCGAGGGGACTGCTAAAAGGCAGCCTGGGGGTAAAAGCCAGTCACCCACACTCTAACTATTTGTGTGTGTACGTGTCTGTGGACATGTGTGTAGAATATAAAGATAGCTGGCCGAGTATTTCTCTACTTGTAAAACTGCAGCCTTACAGAGATGGATCCACCCAAGGCTTGTTGATATTTTGATTACTCATGCACGCTACATACCACACGGCCCTGGAACATACATGCAGCACGCTCCCACGTGCACGCTGAATGACAGGCTCATAGAGAGTGATGACAAAGACGTAGCCGGGGCGTGGTAAATGCCAACCGGCCCAGTGATGGAGCAGCCCACCAGGATTTGTCCCAGTATTCCTGATGGCCAGTGCAACATTGGGTTATTCCCTTGCCATCTTGTACACGTACATAGCATCATACCTCACATGCATCCTAGTAGTGTTGCAGACAAAGAGCACACAGGGTGAATTACATGAATGAAAGTGGATGGAGGAGTTTCTTCACATACTCAGTATTGAAAGCTCCATCACAAAAATACATCCAAATTGATATTGTTACAAACTTTGTGCATTTTAAGTAGATACACTGAAGTCCTGGAGCTTTCTCAATGGTTAAACATCATTCATCCGAGAATCACTCCCACTACATATAGGTGGTATATTCATCTTGAGCCAAACACTGCACCACAAGCAGTGCGAATACAATGCTGACAATTGGGTTGTGATGTTTCACTGTTTTTGTGTTTGTTGATGTGTAATTGTGTTGGGCTTCATTTATTTTAATCTCCTGTCTGTCTCATTATCTCTTACTGTGCTACTTTCTTCTCTTTACTTCTCGCGGCAAACTCTGATGCATTTTGAAGGGAATTGGTAAAGCAGAAAAGAAGACACAAGTTATTCACTGTCTGTCAATCAGCCTTTGTTGGAATGACTGACTCTCTGTCTCTTCATGTGTGAGAATGTGTGATGTGCACCTATGCGGTCCAACATGTTTGCCTTCTCTATGTAAATATTACAGTGATAGTTTAAAGGAGTGTAATGCTGGAAACCGGAGAGAAACACTGAAATTATTCATTTCCTGCCTCAAAAGCGCAGCGGGGCTCCAAATGAATATTCATATAAATCCCCACCTCCTCTATTATCAGTTTTTCTGATAAGGAAATTTAAGGACCACCAGTTGAGTCATTAGTAATTAATGCAAGCCCTTTCTGGTTGGCTCTGATTGGAACAGTCTCTCCATTTTAACCATCCTCTGATATGCAACCTGAACATAAACACAGAGTCATGATCTAATGAAAGGGTTAGGGTTAGGGTTGAGGTTATCCAGTGTCAGTATTGGAAGAGTGTGTTCTGACAGGTCTTAAAAGTGACATAATCATTAAATCGATTTTTTGCTATGAGTAAGGCATAATGCAGGAAGAGATTGTATCAGGTAATGGAAGATAAACAGAGGAAGTGGAAGGGAAAAGAGAGACAGAAAGAGTTTATGAATGCCTGACACTGGTAGTGATAATGTAGAACTGAAAATACAATATGTAATAGAAATGATGGGGCTATTATGAAAAGTGCCCGGTTCCCATTTGCTTAGGTAAATGGTAGAACAAAGAAAATGCAGCAGGACCTGCTGTTGTAGCTACTGAATGTGAGTAGTGATATACAACTAGTCTGTAAATCACATCCACACATTTGACTCCTCCCTCCTTCCTCTCATCCCCAATTCTCTCTCCCCCCCTCTTCCACTCTCTGTCTCTGTATTTCCCCCAGCAAATTTGTGCAAGTGTCAGTTTTGATATACTATGCTTCCACGCTGCGCCTGGAAGAGGATTCTTGAAAGTTGCATCCTGGCAGCCCAAATGTGCTGTCCAAGAAAAGCTCTTATTGGCTTATCGTGCAGTGAGAAGACCCATTCGCATAATCCTTAAGCAGCTGGAATCCAGAACATCCATCCCTGTCAGCTATTGTTCTGTTGAGGGAAAAACCGCGGCACATGCATTTAGGCGGCGCTGCCTCACCCAGTCCGTGCTTTCATGTTTCATTGTTTGTCACAAACTCCTCCGTCTGACTCCGCTGCAAATGCTGTTTTTGCGTGTGTCCGTGTCACTCTGAAAAGAAAGGAGCTGCTTTGAAACTCGGAAATATGTCTTTATTTAGGAGGCAGCAGGAGGAAGAGGAGCTTAACATAGTTCTCTGTCGTTCTATTGTGAGGAATTAACCAAAAGGAGTGAACCCATTGTTGTCCAACTATTTCCATTTCAAAAGCAGAGCTAAGTGGCCGTGATGGACACAAAGCAGCCCATTACCAGCGTCACTTTGTGCCCGGTGGATCGCAGAACCACGCTCACCACGGTGTGTTTGTGTAGCCGAGGGCGGAGCACTACACTCGATAAAGTGTAATGTTTTCCCACTAGATAAAGTTGTGAACTCTTAATTGGGAATTAGTGCAACACATCAGAAGTGACCGCCATTGTCTTAGTCAGGGTGGGAAAAAAGTGTGTGTGTGCAGCCGCGGCGCTCAGTTTGTGCGTCTTTGTGTGTCGGGTGTTGAGGGGGTGTTCCCCTGGCAACCTGACTGGGGTCAGCATGTCACGCTGTTTCACTCGCTGAGTGTGCTGCCGTATGCAAATGAGGCCGGTGCCAGCCTTCAAACATTAGCCTTAATGAGCATTTACATAATATCAACTTTTGCTGGTGGAGAAATAGGGCAGAGGAGAGACAGAAAACAGAGAGAAGGAATTTATTATGTTTGAGGAGGGAGAGGTGGCCTCGTCCTCTTTCCTCACCCTGTCAAAATAAATGTATTAACAGGGCTTTTTTTTTATTAGTATGTTGATCCAAGGATTAACAGACCAAGGAGGTTTATGTTTTCAGCCCTGTTTGATTGTTTGTTTGTTGGTTGGTCTGCTTGGTCGTTGTGTGCACATACACAAACACAACTAAACTAAATGGACGTGGTTTCGGTTATAAGTCTCATTTCAGAGGGCCATACTGTATACGGGAACTACACACACTAAAGAAGGAGGGGGTATCGATGAAGGTTTTCATTTAAGACTACTACATATTTTTTGTCCTAATTGTAAATTTGAAGTATCTTGAAAAGGCTCTGTTTTACGACATTTAAATAGAACATCAATTACCCTCTCTCTGTGTGTGTGTGTGTGTGTGTGTGTGTGTCTGTGTGTCTGTGTGTACATGAGCTGTTTCTATAGAAGCCTATTAGGAAGAGATACAAGTCAGACACTCTGAGGTTTTTGTTTTTAGTTTGCAGGGTGCAGTTTTTCACAGTGATTGGATATCGACAGAGGCGTCATGCACTCAGCCAAAGACCATACACACTTTTCACATTCACATGGACGCATGCACACAAACACACGCACACACGTGAATGTGGTCCACAAAGCTGTCGAGGGCAGTATAAGTAAGGTTACTCACGAAAATGTGCTAAAAATCCTGAGAAGAGATTCAAACGATTTTTCCTCCTTGGCCTGCTGCTAAAAGTTGTTTCCCTGAAGGGGCCACATGGGAGGAACCTGCAATAAGCAACAACCATCTTTTCCCCACAGTTACTCATTTCTCACCTCCTGTTTCATTGTCTCCTCCGCTGCTCCCTCTGCCTCTCCTCTTCCTCCTCGTTCTCCTCATCATTCTAGTCAAGCAACTGCCTGTTAGGAAAGCTTATGTAACAGCCCCTGCTACATGCACCCCCCCCCTCCCCCAACACACACCCACTTGCATGCACACACACAGTAAGAGAGAGCACACCGCAACATAAACAAACTGACGGATGGAAAAAAGGGGTGAAAAAGAGCAGACACAAGAAAAAGAACATTCATGATTAATCTTGCATCAGAGCAGGGAAACACATTTTGTGTTGATTTAATATCTGATTTACTCGTTGGTCTAATGTTTGCACGTATTTTTCCTTCCGTTCTGTGGCTGGACTGGACACCTGGACAGATATTTGATCAAATGGAGAACAAAGTTGTTGAAGAAGTCGGGTAATATCTCCTGATAAAAACTTTCTGTACGCTCTTTCGCTCTCCTTTTGTAAATTTTTACAATCTCTCTCGCCTTGAACCCTAAAAGGGTTTTAAGAAAAATGTGTCAATACTTTATTCCTGGAGAGAAACAATCATCTACAAACTGGATGAAGCACTCTCTCTCTATATTTTTGACCCACTAAGTTCAAACTGGGATGTCTGCTCTCTAGGAAAAGGGATGTAAAATGTTTTTATCTGCGGTTTAGACTCAAGTTTTACCTTTTGGGAAACAGCATGGGGCTGGGCTTTAATCAGTGGAGCGTTTTAAACACTAAGAGCATAAAGTAAGACAAGAAAAGTGCTCTGCAAAGATACATACGTTAAAAATAGACTTTACAGATGGTCTGATAGCATCCACTTCTTCCATCTTGCTGTTTTTTGTTTGCTGAGGCCCACTCCGGTTTCCCTGATGAAAATTTAAACCATCCCCATTGATTTCCCTTAAAACCCTGACTCGCACCCACAAACAAACAACTGGGAGCTAACAATATGGTGTCTCTAGTTTCTCCTCTGCTATTTCTACTGTTATGGATCTTTTTCTTTTTCTACATTGTCTTACAATATTTCATTTAAGTGGTTTAAGAGAACTTTTCAATATTGTTTTCACGGACTAGAATAGCTTTGCAGGACTCATTAATTACCATTTGTCTTTTATGCAGCTGCTTAGTTGAGCATTTGACAGAAACAGCCAATATCAGCTCAGGTTTCACTAAGGGTTGACCGTACCTTTGGCTTTCTGTGTCTACTCGTGTCAGTCACATGTACATGTCCAAGGTTCTATTCGTACTAAAATGAGAGTCTACCGTTCTCTGCACCCTCACCAGGTCCCACAATCCATCTCATTCCAGTAAGTGGATATAGTTTTCCTCGAGCATGCGCAGTCGACGTGAACAATCAGCGCAGTCAGAGATTATGGGTTGCACGTGGATAGATGACGGCGTTCACGGCACGAGGACAGTAGCCGACCCCATGTGGACTGACAAAAACTACAAATTCACCTTTAAGAGGCTTCCTTAAAACCCCACTTACCTCTGATGGGGGTTGTGCCGTTAGCACTGAGCTTGTATTGCACTGGCTCATCCTCTCACCTGTGTGGAGGCACTAAAAGCAAACTGCAAAAGACATAAAATGATAGAAAGGAAATGGCAACTTCTGAAATCTGTCCCTCTGCACACCAATGTTGATATTAAAATTGCTATTTTGCAGTCACCAGATGCCTGAATTCTAAACCTGCATTGTGGGTTATTTATATGCTAAAGAACAATAAAAGCCTATAGTGCTACTTAAGGCTGCTTTGGGAGAACAGGCTGTGCTTGGAGCAGACGACTGAAGAAAGACATCAGTGACAAATGAACGTCAGCTCCTTTAGCAAGGATTACTTTTGCCATATTTTAATATGCAAATCCGATATTGTAACAATATATTTAGATTAGATTTTGCATCAGTACCTGTGTCTAGCACAGGTTGTAAATTGTGGGTATTTATATTATGTATTGACTCAGTTGCAGTGTTTCTACCTGCTGCCCTTGATTAATTAAAAGCCTATTTGGTTGCATGCCGCAGCGTCGCAGTGTTTAATTATCACCTCTTTAAATCATTGGGCTTAAACCTCTCAAGATTGCGACGTTTAAACTGATCCAATGTCTTAACAACAAGTAGTCGTTCATCTTGCTGTCTCATGTTGTTAGCAAAGCACAGAGAATCAGCTATAATGCAATGTACTTCCAGATGAGTGCGCTGCCAGATCTAAAGCTAAACTTTAAGATCACACAGGCCTTCAGGTTGCGCTAAGACGACTTGCTTTCACAGTCTCAGTTAAAGCAGAGGTATATACTTCATGCAAATGCAGTTCAAAGAACAGCTTTGTACTGTATGTGTGCGTGTCAGTGTGTGTACTGTACGTGGGCGTATGTGCGGCAGAGAATCCTTTAATCCCATATGGCATGCCACATATTGTGACAGGGGCTGTCCCTGCCCATTGGTTTGATTTTGTGAGAGAAAAGATAATTATTTCACCTCTCACTTGAAATTCATTATCAGAGGGAGAGAGAGACAGGTAAATGACAGGTAATTGCTTTTCAGAGTCAACACCGTTCTTCCTCCAATATAGCAGAGCAAGCCGGGAGATGTGAGGAATGGGGAAAAAATAGAACACAAGGGACAGAGACAGAGTGGGAGCACTGGGAAGGAAGGGCGGATTTCCATAGTGAAAAGGTAATAATTTGTGGTGTTAGCGTTAGTTTCAGTCCAGGGTCTATGACATGTCAGCTCCCTGATCAAGGTCATTGTGTGGTACCAGTGATGCATGCTAATTCATTTACCAAACCTCGCCTGCGTGGCCTGCCCCTTCTTAAGAGTGTGAGATTCACCTTCCCTCTTTACTCTCATCTTTCCAATCCCATCAAGCCACACCCCGCCCTCCCCTCCCCCGCCTCCTTCTCTTCTTCCACATTTGTATCTTTCCCCTTGCTCCTTCCAAGGGACCCGTATTGTAATAAGTAATATACAAATGAACTATATCCACTCGTGGGATCCCACAAAGGCCTTTGGAAAGCGATCTCTTCCAGCGCACCCACTCGCTTGTTCTATTCTTATATCGTAACATCAATAAAAGCCGCGCCTTTCTCTTTCTGATGCACACAAACACACACTCAATCCTCTCCACCCTGCTACATGAATGATTTAGGAGCATGCACAATGACTATCTGCCACCTGCCTTGGGCTCTGCTTGGGCCCACCTAGCGGCTACTGGCCCTGCATGTTAATGCCTGCTGGATAGGGACTTGCATGTTAACATGGAGTGGGACACTAGGCTAGCTGACAAAGTGACAAGGAGCTGACACCAGGCCCCTCCACTGTTGGTTAAAGGGCAGAGAAGCTTGGCTTTTTAGGTCATTTTCACTTGTAGTGTCACACGTCACATGAATGAACCAATGTAATCTTCGGGCTATCGGATTGGAAATAGGTTAAAGCCACAAGACAACACACGAGCATCAACTCTGCTGTGGATTCATCTGACGTCCAAACTGCTCCAGAGTTTTAGAGCTGCTAAACCTGAGAAGCCTGGAAACACTGCTTCAATTTGGATTTGAATAAATGGAAACAAACTGACATAGACGCTCACAACTGCTCACTGATGGGGTCTTTATAGTCCTAATGAAGCCTTTGCTGTTTTGTCAGGATCATATCACAAGACCCCCAAGCTTTGCTAAGCCTGTTGTCTGTTAGTGTGCAACGGTGAGTGGTTCCTTGGTATGCGTTTTCAGGCGTGTTAGTATGGACGGGTATCAAAACTGATACAGAGCCAAAAAAATGCTTGTCTGGAGACGGAACGTTTTTGTTTGAAAATGTAGTTTTTGGCATGAACTGCTGCAGGATGGCACAAAACAAAACACAAGATGGAAACAGTTCCAGTCAAAGATTAGGCCTGGTTTGACCCTTTTTCAGGACAATAGCTCACTTTTGGGGAAACGCTGGCTATGCTGTTGCTGAGTGACTAATGGAAACATGTTTAAAGTGCACTTCCCTTTTCTGAGCCAAAAGTTTGACTGTTCTTCTGCGCCCCTGCACTGTGAGCCCTAATCACATGCTCGGTTCTCAGTGCTGCCGGGAGTGTGCAGCAGCAGCAGCAGCTTGTTGCTTCCCTTGGAAAGAATGAGGAGATGTTTTTTTGTGTTGGGTCACACGCTGCAACAGTTAATCACAGAATAAGAAAAGAAAATACATGGCATGGAGAGGCTGAACACGGTTTAAAGGAAGTGGAAAGAATAAAGTATGTTCAAGTGCTGATTATTAACAGTAAAAACACGTTGCAACTTCTGTCTATATAGAAAATGGAGCATCGAGTGCGTCAAGCTGAATTTTCCATCAGCTTATGATGCCTCCTACTATATTTGATTATAAATTCAGAGTTTGGAATCTAATATGATTATGAGAGCTGTGGGTTTATAATGAGAGCGTTTAAATTGCATTTTAATCTTTTATCGCACTATATTTTGAGCCTCCCATGTTAGTGTCATTTTTGCGGCTGAGTTTTTCTTCCTATTGGTTTGTCAGTGTGTGCAGAGCTGGTGTCTGTGCTCACACACCAAAGCAAGGTAATTGAAATTCATTCAATGTGGACGGTCACTTTCTCCCCATTAATTTTTGTTTCCAACTCACTTGCTTTTCTAAATAGACTTCATTCTTTTTCAAAATAAAAACATGTGCTGAAGGAATATTAATGTCCAACTCGCAGCCCGTTTGAAGAGGCCGAATAAATCACAGGTTCGGAGAAGACTTCCTGAATCTTAATTGGTATTTTTATGAATCGAGCCAGCGTGCTTTTTTAAAGAGATTGAAGCATTTGCATAACACTCCATTCGCAGGGATAGATGTGTATTCGGTAACAAAACACAATAGTGTTTGTGTTTTAGGTAACTACTTAATATGACAACTAATCTCACTGTAAAAGACAAACAAATGCCACACTGGATATTGTATATGTGTAACGTTAAAACTGGTGGAATAAGTCTGTTTGGGTTTTAAACATGGAAACTTGCTCCACTAGTTGAAGTGTAGAGGTTTGATTTATGCATGTATGTGTTCTCTAGGTGAGATTGTATTCTGTGCATAACTGTGTAACAGGATTAGCTCAGCTGGGTTGCATATCTCTCTCCACTATCTCCCACTGGCAATGCAGAGTGTGTCAAGCTGAGGAGGCTGTCAGTGGGTGGGCGACATATTCTCCACAACTAGAGGTGGATTTTATAGAGTCTGGCAACCGCTACGAAGAGGACAAAGGCAGGCAGCTCCCCTTCCTCTATCCACCTCCTTCTGCTGTCTGGGCTTGTCACTACTAAAAGGGGAACAAAGGCTGGGGTGAGGGATTTGACTGTTCTTGTTTAGGTGTGTTGTTAGTATGATGCCAGCATTTCGAATGGATTGTTCTGCAACACCTTGAACACAGGTTTTATGCGAAAGGTGTGCAGGAAATTGGCTCATCCGCCTGTTCTGCATTTCCTCCTCTTCAGATTAGGCTCCTGAATATTCTCAGTTGCTGCTATGAGTAAGAGACATGCTGTGTCAGTGTAGGTATGTCCCACGTCCCTGAAAGTAGATGGGCATGACTGCTTATTCAGGCAGAGAAGCATCATCAGCACTCTGTCTCTCTCTAAAATGAAGCAGATGGCTACAATGCTTTATGACAACACAAGGAGAGCCAAGCTGACGGCACCATAGCACAATGATGTGATGCTTTATGAATACATACAGGCATGTTTACTAAGGATAAAACAATTAGTCGATTGCTGCAGAAAATGAATGAAAACGTGAATAATCAGTTTGGATGAGACAAGATAACATACACTTTATTGATATGTGTTATAAAGAGTAGCGTTCTATATATATATATAATGGTTTGCGAGATACACAGTTTAACTATATAAAGAAGAGAATATGGAATATAAGAAAAACCTTACCCAAATCTCTCTAGATTTCTATTGACGAAAAGGGAGAGGGGATTAAACAGAGAATTTCTTTAAACGGTGACATGGCTGAAACGTCTTCTCCCTGAATGGCCGTGCTGCACATTTCTCTTCCTGCGTGCTCAAACCATCTCTCCATTGAAACTGCACAGCAGCTGTGGCAACCACGAACGCATTGACATGACTAGATTGGACCTAGCAATGCACTTAAACGCCACGACTGTAGAAGATTGCACAGCACACGGCGAAGCGAGCAGAACATTATGTATTTACATTTGAATACATTGCCGCTCTGAGAAAAAGTGTTGAAGCCACCCAGCGGCAAAATCAAAGGGAAAAAAACCCACAGGTCTTAAGGTGCAGCACACAGAACCAGAGGTTACCTAATGTTAAGATGTTGAATGATGTCGCTTTAATTTTAAAGCCGGATGAAGCTAGCCACAGGGGCAATGGGGAAACGTTACCTGTTAGCATTTCACCTCAACAGGAAATTGCTACAGTGCTTATAGATTGACATTTAATATTACTCAGTCATTAGCCCAGTAACTTTGGGACCTACTTTCTTTGTCAGAGCACTAACACTTGACAACCACACAAATTTGAGCTGTGGCGTATGAGCAGGTCTTCCACTAGCCGGAAGTTTGGTGGTTCCATACACTGCCCCTCCATTCTGTGTGCCACATTGCCCCTGACGAATAAGAAGATAGAGTGTGATCGATGGGCGATAGAGAAAGAGCTGCACATAGATGCACTTGTGAATGTGTTAGGGAACATGTGCACAAATACAGACCAATTGCATTTAAATGTTAGGGTCATTTGATTTTGAATGGGTTCAGACGATTAAAGGTAATCTGTTTGTGACATCTGTTGGTCATTGGAAAGTGCATCGTATAATATAGAAGATTATTATGGGTAGGAGTTAAGGGTAGCAGATACAATGTCAAGTACAAAAGGTTATGTTGAACTTTTTGTAAACAGATACATTACACAATGCAACCACTAAGTTCTGGCACATTTCAGACCAATCTAAACGTAAGTGAAGGACATGGTTTTCATCCTTCTGGTCACTTTCCCCCTGAAGCTGTTCTTTGTTCTAAAAAATTCCCCTTGTGACCTTAAAATGACTTAAATGTAACGCTGCAGCTTCCTTCCTCATTTCTTGTCTGGGATCTGTAAATAACCCTGACATGGCCCTGCCCCTGGTTTCCATCACCATGCTTTTTCTGTCTAATCTCACTAAAATTGAACTAAAATGTTTATATTTTTTTAACTAAATGTTTAATCAATAAAAAAAAACTATGTTTGACTTACCATAACTAAATCTAACATGGGCTCTAATCTCAGGCCAAAGACGACACATTTATTGAAAGTTGACCTTACATAAGAGGACATGTAAAATGCATATTTTTGCTATTTCGTTCTTATTCCTACTTTTGGATGATTCCTTGGAAAAGTTGCAATTCTCTTTTCAGATCAAGCAAATTAATAAATGGAATAATGAACGGATTAATCAATAATATAGAACTGCATAGGTGCATTAACTCTACATATACATTCATGTTACAGTGAATCTGCAAACTAATGGTGAAGAAACTGAACAGATATACACACACACACACACAAGCAGAAGCAGCCACGTGAGGAAACACATGCAGACGGTTCAAGTGTTGTTGATTGTGCTCATTAGCATTTATGATTCTGGTTGCTGTCAACAAGTGAAGCAGTAATTGTTCTGTTTTTGCTGGATGTTTTTTTTTCTGCATTTGAGGCTGTTGATAGAAAAGATTTGACGAAACAGGAAACTTAATTGTGTCTTTCAAAAGCACTTACCTCTCAATTAACACAGGGATGCATTCAGCCCCTGAGAGGAATGTGTGAAATGCTGTGGCATACAGGGGCGGTATCCTGTTTACTTTGTTTTACTTAAGCAGACAGTCCTTTTATTTTGTTATTTTACATAACTTGCTCTCAAGCCTGCATGAATCAATGAGGGCGAGTGACAGAGGGAGGGAGAAAGAGAGAGAAAACGATGGGGGAGAGAATAACTTCCAGTGTTTTCTTGTTGGGCACTGAGGCATGGATAAATATTCGACTTGTAACAATAATTGGAAGAGACAGAGGTTGTCTGAGCGGCCCTCCTCCTCTCCTCTCCTTTCCTCTCTCTCCTCTCCTCTGCAGAGAAGGGAGCTATTTTCTTTTGGATCAGCAATAACTGTCAGTTCACAAACCAGCAGCACACAATGAGGATAAATAGCGGAAAAATGCCTTAATTGAACTAGATATCCTCCTATTTTTCTCTTTTTGTGTGTGTTTCAAGTTAACACTTAATGCAGTTGGCACATCCTTATACCTTGGCAATAACGTGCACTTTGCAGCCTGTCTTACTTGTGATGTTAGATGATATGGCTATTATTAAATCTGGTCTCCATGTATCTTCCTATTAGCCCTGAGCTGTGTGACTGAGCTCCTCCCATCCCCCCCCCCAGCTACACACTCCGACTCTACAATATTCAGTTGCAGTTGCTCTGCTGGTTGTCAGCATCCTCCAGCCAGTGCAGTGTTGGTGACAGTTTCATTGCAGAATTCACAAGCTCCTCGCTGTGGAGCAAACGCAGGCAATGATAATTCCTTTGACGATTTGAAAGTCAGCACATGTAGCCGTGCTGAACCCTCTGTAGTGTGCTGGGCCGCGGCCACAAATGAATGGCGGCGAGCAGTGTGGAAGCAGAGCCAGTGACTTCTGTTGGACACGGGGATTTGAGAAGCCAGCGTGTTGTCTCCTGTGTTCAAAGCTCAACGGCTACAGGCTCTATCTCTTCACAGGGAACTTCAGACAGAAATAAACAGAGAAATGCATTACTAAACACCATTGAACACACAAATATTACATGGTTTGATACACAAAACTCACCCCGTTACACTAAATTATAAATATTTTAGTGGTTGCATGCTGAGGACAATATTTAGACCAACATAAATAAAGACCCAGAGGGTGTTGCTTCATCGACGTGGAATATTTCAGAGACACTGTTTCCATGTGCATATCTGTAGCACAGAGCCATTTAGAGGCTGCAGCAACAAACCATGGTATGAACACTAACAGCTTTCACACTGCTTATTACCACTGTCCCAAAATAAAGTGGCCGAACTGAGAACATTTCTGTCATTATCCATCCCGGACTGCCTGTTACACTTGGAAAATGGTGCCGCACATACGAAAGAAATATCCCCAAATTGAAGATAGGGTTGTTGAGGATGAATATTCAGGGTGCAGCAAATGTGGTCACCAATGAGCTGCCAGAGGGTGAAACACATCAATCATGTTCGCCCATCTTCGGGGAGCCAACCCTTCTAATCCTAAGATAAACTAGTATGTAATTTTTACACAATCCAGCTTCCGTCGATATACCTGATTATAGTTTATCCAATAGTTTATCGGTAACTTCTAACTTGTGTATAACTTGTATTGTATTATCTTTAACTTGTATCTTTTACTTCACCCTGCCATTTTGTGTGAATAAGTACAAACATGGAATGGAGGGCATTGTTCTGGCTGCATTCTGTTTTAAAAGGGACACCTGGACCAGGGGGACAAACACAGATGCTGTTGGGTCATGCCTCTGATTCCAGAACCCCAGAACCCCCCTCCCCCCCTAAAAAAATAAATAATATTGTTTAATGGTGAAAAAAATCAGCAGATAAATCCATAATGAGATGAAACATTTGTTGCAAATACTGTGTACTAATAATCCATATGTATATATATAATCAATGTGAGTTGATGTGTAGTATGCCATTGGAGAGACTGTGTATGTGTACTTATTGTTGTCCCCTATTGGCCCTGTCCCAGTATAAACGCCGACCTGTCTGGACCAAAGTTTAATTGCTGGCGTCCTGGTCAGGGTTAGTGGTGAGATGTGAATCGTGGTTAGGTTAAGGCTAGTCATGAATTAATCATGGTTAAGGTTTTGGTCACAGTGAAGGGAAGTCAATGCATTGTGCTACCAAGGATATAGATGTGCAATTGTGTGTGTGTGGGCGCGTGTGTGTGTATGCGTTTGTACATGCGTGTGCATCTGTGATTGGGCTTGGAAATCCCTCTGCCAGTTGGTGGACAGACAGAGTGTGGTGCACGGCAGCAGATTGGCGTGCGGGGCACTCTGGGTCCAGCAGACACTCTGCCTCCCCTGGGTCGTTGATGAGAGACAGAGGACACCACCGGGGGCCCAGCTGACACCTGGGTCACTCCGAGAGAGTCTGATCCTCATCTGGCCTCTTTGTTTCACTTTGCAACCCTGTTCTCCCGAGGCTTTTTGAGAACACCATATTTACAATGGTGTACTGTGTGTTGCTGATGTAATTTTGTTTTTACATTTACAGCTTTCGTGCTTGTACGTTCACATGCAGATGTCTTGGCTTGGTTGTACATCTATATAGATGCAAATGCCAAAGAAACTGAGCAGCAAAACTCAATTTATTAAGCAAGTGGGTGGCGTTTTGCAATGTGTGCAAACCTTTACACACTAAATAATCTGCTTTTCAGGTTGGTTTGTGCACATGTTCAAGTTAATACGTGCACAGACAACAACTGATCTCGACCAACAGGACAGTGAAGTGAGCATCTAATCTCCTCCATTGTTCCTGGAGGGCTTTGTTTGTCAGAATGATTCTGCAGTAGATTATCATGTTCACTGATTCTCAGCAACAATTATGGTCTTGTACATCCTGCGATAATTAAGACAGCATCGTCTGTATGTTCTCCTCTTCATGTTGTAGGCCTGAAGGTTGTACCTGGAAAGACAGTACCCTCAGTGGAACCAGTGCGCCGTTGATGGCTCATCGTCACAAATTACAATTGACTTCATTTCAGGTGTTGTTCCAACATGTCGCCACCTCGAGCCTCGGTGTTCGTGTCGAGCAGGGATGAAACATTGATGCTAAGAGGAGGGGTAGCCTTGATTGGAGCAGATGTGACATGTTTGTCAAATGACCTACTTCTGTCCCTATTATGAATTAAAATTGTATGACGGAGACTGGGGCGACTGATGAATGATACATGGCAGGGGTGGGGCTAAGTGGGTGGTGAGGGAAAACAAAGGTTACATGGAAATAAAGTCTATGTTTTCGGTGAGGGTGCTGCGTGCATGCGGGTATATGTGTAAATAACAAATTCCATCTCGTGCTCCCTGGAAAGAAAACAAACCCAGACTGTATTAATCTAGAGAATAAGCATAGACACAAACAGGAGCATTGACCCACAAACCACCCACCAAGCCCGAGCGCTAATGGCTCTTTAATTGGTTGAGTGTTTGCATGGAGGTAGCTGTAGACAGATGCTATCTGGCCCCGCTCTCTGTAGGAGGTGAAAGTGGGGCTCTAATGGTCTGTGCCTATGGAGCCAGGACTCGGGGCCCCGGGTGGAGACGCAGCCTGCTGATGTGGGCCCTTTAGCTACTTAGCAGCTGAATTAGTTAGCGTAGGAAGAGCGTTGACTGAAGGAAGATTAATGCCCACATTGTGTACCGGACCTTATTGTGCCAGCATCAGCAACCTGCGTGTCCACTGTTCATGGAAGCAGCACTCGGGGCCTTATGGACAAACACAGGCTTTGAGTGGGTAGCTGTTTTTTTTGATGAATGGACAGTGGCTCCTCAGAAGAAAAGTTATATGTCTGTCTCGCCCCACGCCCTCGTTTCTCTTCTTAGTGGCTCCTTTTCTCTCTCTCATCCCCTCTCCATCTCGCCCGCTCCCTCACAACTGTGTGTCGTGAGAGATCATATCCTGTTGGCCTTGCTCCAGGCGTTCTGATATATTTCATCTCTCATTGATTTTCTATCCTCTTGCCATTTTTTTTTATCGCCCACTCCCTCCCCTTCCATCGCCATCTTTCTTTCTCTCCACAAAATCATTTTCATCTCTCATCCCGTACAAACATACTAACAGAATTTCTATTAGTCATGGGGGAGTAAAGGGGACGGGACAAGATTGTATTTTCCATCACACTGGATTCTGAGAAAATGTCCACAAACAAATCGAAAAATACAGGTATACTCGCTAAGTAAAGATGAAAAAGGAGGTGGATGGGAAAACCATTACGCTCCCATTCAAACGTATGTGCGTGTAGACACTCTCACACACACACACACACAGCAAGGTGTGTGTTTTATGGATGGGCACCACTTACAAAGCGGCCATCTACCTCTCCACAGTAACAGCGACACTTCACTCTGGGGTCTCTTCAAACATTTGGGTGTCACTACCTGTGGAGGGACAGAAAAGCCACAAAACAACTTCTTCCTCCAAGTGACTTTTTGACCTTGATGCCCCCACTAATGCATTTTGACTAACACAGTCTGTCCCATTAGTGGCCATGCTGTCGGAGGCCACAAGGTCGCCCGCCGCATGCTGTCACGGTCAGGGTTCAGGGTTATTGGTACGCAGGCGGCATAGGCATCGTGTCAACTGTCCGCGGAGGTGTCTTGGCTCACGACCCGCTGCCCCTCGGCATCTGGGTCCTCTCCGCGGAGTGGCCTCGGCGTTTGGTGCCTCCGACCTCAGCTGTCACTCAAACGCTTTCATCACTTCTCATTGGCGTGAGGGACGGGGAGTGGAAAGATAAACACAGAGTGAAGGGCTGCAAACAAAGAGACGTCTCACAGAGGAACACAGACGATTTCCTTTAATTTCATAATTTTTCCCTAATTTCGTCATTGACGGACAAACACACACACACACACACGTGCAAACACATACACACACGCACACACACACACACAAACAGAGCTAGCAGCTACTTTTGCTGGTCAACAACATGAGTGAGTCAACATTTTTGAGGCAGGAACAGAAACAACAGACTCCCTGTTGGTTTGTTGACGTGATTGAAAAACAGGGTTATGCAACACCTAGCTCCATCCTCCTTGCCATTAAAACTAATTACTCTCTTAATTTAGCCATCAACTAATTTGGCATGTGCTCATATGTGCTTATGTAATCACATGGATTCATGCACTGCCAGATTGATCTATTATTAGAGATAAAGAATTGGACTGTTATCTGTTTTAATCACGTCTCCAGCAGAAATAAAATTCAGTGCTTACATAATTTTAAACGCACATTGTTTTCTAACAAGAAGTCTTTATAATTTGTCCTCTTTTTAAAACAATTTCTCCTCTGTTGCTTTTGTCTGTTTGTTTTCTCCATAATAAGAGGAGACAGTCGGGTCAGTCCAGTGCACTGTCAGTCCGTGTTGCATTTTTAAACAGACATCATTTAAGTATATGTTCCTGCTCAAAAGTAAACAGCCCGGTCTGCCCTCTCTTATTTTGTGTGTGTGTGTGTGTGTGTGTGTGTGTGTGTGTGTGTGTGTGTGTGTGTGTGTGTGTGTGTGTGTGTGTGTGTGTGTGTGTGTGTGTGTGTGTGTGTGTGTGTGTGTGTGTGTGTGTGTGTGAGAGTTCAACTGACACATCAGACCCGTAGGTTTTTCTGGACATATTGGATTCATATTTCCTCCTATGACACAGCAGATATATCTGAACTCATTTCACCTTGGTATTTTGGTGCTTTTCTGTCATTTTCATCTTATTCCTCTTAATTTAAAATGGTAAAATTACATTATTCCTCTAGTTCCTTATATATGTATAAATGGTTTAATAACCTGATCTAAGGAGGTTATGGTTTCGCCTCTGTCTATTTGTTTGTTGATTATATATTTTTTAAGATTACCACAAGAGAGGAAGAGTGTGGTATGGGTCAGGAAAAACTCCCTTGTATTTTCCATGGATCAGGCTGCCACCTAAGAAACATAGCTGGACTTATACCCTCACTACTTCCCAGAGTTGCTGTGTTGTTATCTAAGATAATAGATTAAGTTTTTTAATATAGAAAAGTATTACAGTATTACATTGTTCACTGCAAAGTCTCCTTCACCATACAGAGAGTCATGCTGGGCAGATAATGCATTCAGCTCTTCAACATTCAACTCTTCTATATATTTTAACGGGTCTTTCACTGAATGAGCTATCCATTCACACATATCCCTTCAAACTGAACAATAGACAACAGACAGTTTGTGTTTTGCTACAGTGAGCTGGCTTGGATTCTTGGTTTAATTGGTTCCTGGAACATATTTTATGAGTTGTCTATTGAGAAATGACCTATTCCCCTGAATCCTCATCGGACGAAACACTGTGAATAACAAGTGCTACAACTAAGATTAAGCTGATGGTGCCTAAAATATGACTTGCTATGACCACAGAAATGTTGGACACCCAGTCCTTGTCATGTTGTAACCACTTTTGACTGAAAGCTGCCGTGGATATTCCTTTTCATGGATCCCTCTCTCTGAGTGATCCGGTCTGTGGCCCTACCCAACCCTGTCCGTGCCTCCAGAGAGAGTGGAGGACATGATGTGAAGCTTGACCTCTGTATATTGTCATGGTTGACTGGGAAAAACCTGAGTCTACCTGTCCCTGCAGAGAAGTGAAGGATTGTAAAGTGCAGGCCATGACAATCTATTCCCTGTGTGCTCATGGTTGGCCTCTCGTGGAAAGCCGCTTCCACCGAGGAAATTTACACACAACTCACTCAGCTCCCAGTAGGAGGAGAGACCTAAAACGAGGTGAGCGGGTGTATGAGAGAAAAGTTCAGACTTTTAACTTACTTAACATCTTGAGTTGAAAAAGTATTTTTGCCCTAAGATGGAACGTTTCCCACTGGAAAACCGTCAGTGAGAGTGTGTGATGTTCTTCGAGGGGGTTTGGAGCCCAGACACACTTTCATTTGAGGACTATCACTGGAAAACAACTTTTCTCATTTCTCAGCCTCTGTTGTTAGAGAAAAAACAAAAACATATTCACCTCCGCCTTTTCCAGCTTTTCGCTTAGTGATGCTGTGAGCAGCAGACAATTATATGGAGTTTCTATTTATGAAGAGTGTGTTGCTTTTTGCGTGTAGATGTGAAATGCTGTTTAACAAACTTGAAAATGTGTGAATAAGTGTGTGTGTATGTGTGTCTGTTTGGGGGATTGGGGGGGTGCAGTGTGTTCACAGAAAGTTTTGAAACACTTTATAATGTATGAGTGAGGCCATGTAAGAAGACAGGAGGATTTTGTCTAGACATTTCACCCGGTACACCATGAGCTGAACCGACGGCTGCAAAACTTAACAGAAAACTCAAAACACATTCAAAGTCAAGTATCTCAGGTGGAAGAAGCGAAGCCAATATGTGTTTATGTCGAGAGAACTTTTGGCTATAAGACCAGACGCTGGTGTTGATGTGGTGCAAACAAAAACATGTGATGTCTGCAGCAGAATTCTTCAGTTTTGTGCTGCCTCCTGCTCTGTGTGCCCCCTCTGGTCTGAGTGCTCCTGAGATCTCTGTGTTATTGTGAATGTCTCTGAGGGGAGAATCTCCTGCTGCGTTGTCCGAACATTATCATGGAGGTCATGTCTTAAAACGGCTTTACAGTGATTAAACTCAGACACTGACCTCTCCCTCTTTTCTCTTTCTCTCTTAGGTGAGTACCAGGATCCTGGGTGTGTGTGAGCCGTGGTCGTGAGTACTTGCTTGGTCAACACAGTATGGACTCAGTCTCATTTCACATGCAGTTCCGTCTCCACCTCTTCGAAATCCACTGTCATTCTTGAGGGCATCTGCACTTGACTTCCATGAGTAATGGATGATTATAGTTGCGGGTGATACAATAGATAATCATTAGCCATATGCAGTGTGTACTGGCATTGCTGGAGATTTAGAGAGCTGTCCGTGGTGCCGAAAACAAATCTATCGCTGACAATATATTTGCGCTCAGTTGTGTAATAGGTCTATTGTGTGTGCAAGATTCGTGGGAGCATATACGTGTGTCTGCCCGTTCATGTTAGTGGCGTGTGTGTGTGTGTGTGTGTGTGTGTGTAGCTCCATTATCTTTGCGTCTGAACAGTTTTTTCCGTCCCATGCATCATCCACCCCCGTCTGTCTCCATGTCAGGCCTGATAACAGTTCCTATTGCCCACAGAGATGACTAATCAATAACACACAACCATGGGAACAACAGCTTGCTATCCGCAGACACACACACTCACACACTCTCTCAAAGATGCACTCACACACTCAAATATTGGCTAACTGTCCTGCAAACATTGCACTGACCGCCGTGTGCCGACAACAAATCCGTTGTTTTCTGATTCCAGGATATCTGAATCAGGAAGCTCACACTCGCACAATGCTTGAACAACACCGAAAAAGAGACAGCAGACACACACCTCCAACATCAAAACCATGGCTACAACACAACTTCACATAAATACACATGCTCTCACAATCTCTTTCTCTCGAGATGCTTTCAAACATCCACTGAACTCTTCAAAGGGGCTGCATGTGAGAACGCTCCTCAGTAGCAGCTCGGGGTAACGTCCGAATCGCCCCATGTAAGAGCACAGCAGGATGTTATCCAGAGGATTCACTGTGAGCTAGCAGGCTGGTGATGAATCTCTAACACACAGCAGACACAAAACAAACACAGTACAAACATCTCGGGGTGAATAAGAGGTGCCTACATGAAGAAGATGTCAGCTTTGGAAGAAAACAAGATTTTTCTGTGATGTGGGCGGAGTTGATATGCTTTGAGCAAAAACATGTGATGGCTGTGTTCCTTATGTGTGAAAGACGAACTCCTGATAAACTATGCCGACATTTTCATGTCCGAAAATGACTTCAGACTCTTTCTTCTTAACACACAAACACAAGCACACACAAGAACACATGATTCAAAACCTGAAAGTTGAATCACCCCTCGAGAATAGTGATGTTTAGTCCCTTTTCCAGAGCGTCCTCACTCGACATGTCCCCACCAAGAGACAAGGACACCAATCTGCCAATAGCCCCCCCATCAGTCATGCCTCCTCAGCCTGATGCTATCAGTATGTCGTGCTGAGGCTGTTTCTTTTATACTAAACATTTTTCAGTTCCTCCTTACATCACACTGGCCAATTGTTCTGTTGCCGTCTTATCTATCCGTGTTCTCTACTTGAATCCGCCCCTCCTCGTGCCGCGGAGGCTCAATCAGCTCCCCCGGCTGAGGAGGAGCGCTTACTGATTTCCATTGATCCAGTGCTCCTCACCCTCCATCAGTGTGTCAGCCGGCCTCTGTGGACTAACAATGGACACACGACAATAAATGCATAATGTACCGACAAAGCACTTTACTTTCTTCCCCCCAGTCTCTCCTCTTCTGCCTCTCAGTGAGGTGTGAGAATCAGACTGACACAGACTGGCCCGTATAAAAAGCGTGGCTGCTGTCCTGATTTCCCCCCTCAGGTACAATCCTGACCCAATAACTCCTTCTTTCCTCTCTCATGGTTCATTCACTCCTCTCTCTACTTCCTCCCCTCCCTCTTATCCTTCCACCGCTCCCTCTCTGTCAGTCGCTTGTTCTCTATCCCTCCGGTGGTCAGATTGCTGTAATTGAGTTTTTTATTCAAGTCAATTAAAAGTGCCTGCCCAGCCAGAGACAAAACAAGTCTGCATAGTCACTTATTTTTCCCTTCCCCGGGCTGCCTCGTTATTTATTCAATCCACTCTTTATATCACTCAGTAGCTAAGAAAGCATGGAGTGTGTACTTTCATTTCATATGTGTCATTAAACTGTTTTGACATTGTTTACAATGTAATTTATCTTTCTCTATGACGCCTCGCCTTCCCCCAAAAGAAATCCTATTTAAATGGTAATTCAAACTTCCATTAAGTTAAGGCCTTTGTGAATGCCACGCAGAAGTTGCTCCCCCCCCCCACCTCAGATGCCATCCGAGGCGTGATTGTTTACTCCCAAAAAAGCCAAATATTCATCAAACTGAAACACAGACGATATTGTATTCAGTTGATAACGCCTTCCTATTCTCATTTAGCATCGTATTTTGTTAGCCACTGAAGTGATGAATGCCGGAGCTAGAAGTTCATATGGATCATCCGAGATGATAGAGCCGCCATCGCTATGCGTTGTCTGCCGATGCATAATAATGTTGTAATCAGAGGGAAGGTTGGGCCGGGCTGGAATGAGTCGGCCCACTTCAGACTCCGAGTCGACTCTCAGGTACAAATTGAGATGCAGATGTTGACACCGACCGCGCCGCATATCACCACTTTAATGTTTTCCTTCCCTCATTTACCGGATTGCATTTCAGTTTGTGCGGCGCGGAGATAGAGAAAGTGAAGGTGATGCTTTTCATATGCAAATGAGAAATGTAATGTGGGATTCTCAGCATTCATTAGAGAAAAAGCTGAGAGATTTATGGTGGCTGCGGGGCTAATTTTTTCTTAAATGCCTTAATCAGCAAATTGTCTTTAAGGCACAACTCTGAAATGGAATTTGGCCACGTCTCTTACACTCTCACACACACACACAGGCGCACACAAATGCACACACGTGCACTGCATACAGTACATTCTCGTTATAGAAGTAGGTTGTGGTGTTGAATTAGTTGATGATGTATTTCCATCGGTTTTCCAGGTCAATTGTCTCGCGCAGTTTGTTTCAGGAACATGCGTCACCCCACTGAGATCCATTGTGCTCCTTTTCCTAAGCCGCATAGGTGGCGAATTATTCACAAGAGTTATTACACACTGTGATCGGCCCATTATGTAAAGCTGAGGATTCTGAGCAGACGTGTCTTGTTAAAAAGCCGAAGCCTTCATATTATTATCGCGCCCTCAAAGAGACGATACAGAAGAGAAGAGTCTCACAAGTCCTCTCGACGACTCAAGCCCTCACATCATCATTCCCCCAGCCGCTGACCTTCTCTGGCTCCGCCGTGCGCTCTTCACATTTCTTTCATCAACAAATGACCTTGAGTAATTATGATGGGAATACAGAAGGGCCTCCGTCGCAGGTGTCGGAGGTGTGTTGGAGAGTGGCGACGTGATAGATGTGAGACGATTGTCATTACGCCCGGCAGCGAGTCATGTCAGGTGATGTTTTGCAAGGCGGATATATTATTTATTTCTTCCCATTAGAGAACCTGACATTTGAAAAAAATAACCTATTCGAACACCTTTGATTTGAGTGGTTACTCTCTTTTTTTGGGCCATAATCAATAGGATAAATAGAGGCATACTCTACAGCTATGTTGCAATGAACTGTGATTTATAAATGTATTTCCAATAAACTAAGCTGTATCATTATGGAGTTTACTCTTAATCACTCCAGTGAATGGCCATGTGGGAAAGTAAAGACCAATCACCAACTGTTCATTTAAGTTTTGGAGTCTTCAATTATTGGTACATTTAATTCATTAATAGTCAAATTGGTATGATCTCGGACCATCTTTTGATCAATTGAGATCATAGTAGTAGTACTTTGTAATACTGTGTAGTATTTCAAAGCTAATTCATTTGCTAAAAAATATCACATGAAATTGATGAATGTTAATATTTTCTTTATTATTATTTTCAAACTATATAAATATATTTGGACATTATTGTTAATGTGAGTTATTTTGGCTACAATAATCATTTAGTGGAAATCTGTTTCCCCGAGAACTCGTTAATTTGCAAATACATCACAGAAAGGAAGCTCCGATGAATTAATGATGGTTGTCTTTATAAATTTACTAGCTAATATTAGATAGTTAGACAAAATAACGATTCTTTCTGAGCTAATAAAACACATTTCTCTTGCACAGATTGTCCGACATTGTTCCTTTCTTTCATGAATGCTTGATGCAGTGAAATCTTACCGCTCACAGCTGGAAAACATCACAAACTACCGCATTAGATCAATTGGAGCTTGTCAGTAAAGCAGTATTGAATCTGAGCAGGAGGAGACTCTGATACAAGTCTCTTTGAAAAGGACACCAGAGCCCCCACCCCCTTCCTTACTGTCACACACTTTTGATTTCCAATATTTAGTTCAGCTTCTGTTCCTTCTGTGCAGCTTCATGTCTACTCGGTAATCACCTGTAAGATGGAACATCATCATTTCAACATTCAAATGAGGTTTCTGATTAGACGCTCATGCACAGGTTGTGGCACAAAAGATGGATATATAACATCCTGTTTACCACACTCGTTTTAATTGGTTTCGATGAGAACACCGGCAAAATAGCTCAAATGTAAATGGAGGCAGTGTTGCTTCTGACTGACACAAACAACATTTATGAGGAGAGTTGAAAGGATGAGCAATTTCCGATAATTAGGAAAAGGAAACACTGACGAGCTGCCGAAAGTAAAGAACTGATACCAAAAATAAAACTAGGAAAGAAGAAAGGTACACCAAAGACAGTTTTTAAATAATTAGAAAGGAATAGTTCTGTGTTTATCAGTCCACAGAGTGTTTTTGGACTTTGAAATGAATTGTTAAATTATGCCCCTTTTCTGTTTTATACAGCACTACTGACATCTTATAAAAAATATGCCAATTTCAAATTTTATATCCAACATTTTAGGATAATTCTTGGACCTTTTCTAAATAACTGGTAACTGTTTTATTGCACAATGAAAAGATAAGGTGCTCCTGGAAGGCCTGGCATTTTAAAGTTCAAGCCAAACGCCTGCTGCTGTCAAATCCACATATTATTATTTTATCGTTTAAGCTGTTTATCGGCCCTGGATTAACACGGAGGAGAAGCGTTATCTGATCAGTCGTTGACATTTAAGAGTTCCTTCTGTATAACATCCCTCCGATTATCAAAAGTTTAACCAATGAGTGAAGGCTTAAGGACGCTAATCGAGGGTTAGCGTGGTTAAGTACAGTACATATGGCTTGTCAGTCCATCTGCACCCGTTCCTTTCTGTTCACTCATCTATCAAATGCTAGATCTCCCTGTGTCCGTGGCTACTGAGAGCTTTGAGAGGCAGGTGGAAGTTGAAACTACTCTTTGCATCTCTTCTATTTGGACTCAGTGTTCAGGAGCACTCTGCTCAAAATCCTCAAATTGAAGTGGCCTGGGTAGGGGTGTACGGGGGGGTTGCTGCTTCTAATGCATTCTCACTGTCATGACCACAGACTGTATATTAAGATGGAGACTGTTATTTGATGCAATAACAACAGGGTAAAACATTATGATTGAAAGCCGACCGCGCTTGGTTGCATTGGCGGACCAGTCAGGTTGTTTTGTGAGTCATAATGAAAATGGTTACCCTTTACCAGCACTGCAGCAATACGCCAGATTAAAGTGGCAACCTTATGTTTAGAATTCACCATCCATCAGAACCTGCAAATATTCTGACGTGAGAAAAAATTGTTACCCTGGAAAGTTATGTTGTGTACTGTAATTACAGACCTACTGTAGAGTCTTATATTGAATTTGTTTTGACATCTTCCCGAGTTTGTCATTTCCTAGCAGGATACTCATTAATGATTTAAACATTGTAAATGGAAGCTTAATCTTTATTTCAGTACTCCCCTTCCCTCCCTCTCCGTTGCTTTATGTTCTTTTGATGAAACTCTGTTAAAGCTTGGACACATGTCCCCAGGGCCATTCAGCTTCATAATGCCACACAGAGGGAGAGTGGGGGGGAGAGATCTTCCCGGCATGAGTCGACCATATTCGTGGCACCTATTGCACTTCTGTCCGTCCTGGGAGAGGGATCCCTCACATGTGGCTCTCTCTGAGGTTTCTATGTATTTTTACCCTGTTAAAGGTTTTTTTTTCGTAGTTTTTCCTTACTCTTGCTGAGGGTTAAGGACAGAGGGTGTCACGCTGTGTTAATGCCCTGTTAAAGCCTATGAGACAAATTGTAACTTGTGAATATGGGCTATACATGTAAAATTTGTAAAATTTGATTGATTTATTGATTGATATTCCTAAATATTTATATTTATGTTTATTATTTATATATTCATATATTTATATTTATATTCTTCTGCTGTTTTTGTAATATATATACAGTTTATATATTTTGTTGTACTATCCACTCCAGCAGCACAAGATCACTTTTCCTACTAGACACTGACACAATCACATCATTGCATTCCTGTATCAGTTAACATGCTCTCCGTATGTGATTTATGTGATTTTTGTGATTCATGTTTGTATGTCAGTGATGTGTTAAGTGTACAAGCTACTGGATGATCTGAATTTCCCTCGGGATTAATAAAGTATCCATCTATCTATCACATACTGGAGACGGGGTTTTTTTTTGGGGGGGGGGCAGGACTCTGCACAGGAGATACTGGGAAGTGCAGAAATAGTTGACAGCTGGATTATGTCAAATCCTTTCCCCCTTCACCTTTTCAAACTCTGTATTTGTTGTTCTTCTTCTGTCACTTATCTTCACTTGTCAACACTTCTCCCACCACAGTTTTAGTTGTCATCAGAGTCTGAACCTCTGGGAGAAATGGTCCTGTCTTTGCACCAGGCTCGACGCTGAGGATCCTCTGTAGGCTCTTTTCTTAGGCTCTGATTTAGTTTGTGTCTCAAGGATTAGATTTCACTTTGATTCACTGGTTTCCAGCCAGAAGGTTTCTTGTTATTGGCGAGTGCTCGGTGATTTGACAGGACATCGTGTGGTATTGGAACGGCTCTCCGTCAGTTAACCACTGAAATATGATTTGCCAAGTCACAGAGCGGCTGCTGATATGATGTTTTGACAGATTGTGGGGAGGTTTATGTAACCGTTGCCTTTTTTCCCCAGAGAGCCGACTAGGAAGCATTCCACCTGCGAATGATTCTGTTTGGCTCTGTCATGTTCAAAATAAAGGTTTTTTTTCTGTTGATACATCAGATACTGAGAAGTTTTGATCAACATGTCAGGTTTTCTTTTGTCTCTGTCATCCCGTAAACATCATAATTCATTTTTAACAATATTGGTTTTAGTGGAACACTAATTAGCTTGATCTAAGTCTAGTTTTTTGAACAGTCTGTTCATTAATAGAAGGATTTCGCTTAAGGCTCCAAACATCTCTCTCTTATGTGTAGGCTTTCACTTCTTGGTTACTGCTTCTCTCTTGTAAAGCTGAAATTCAAGGTTTCAATGCATTATAAGAGTCATGTTAAAGAAACAAAATGATAATAAAGCTGTAATATTATGAAATTAAGTCCCAGTATTAGTCAATTTTACGGTAATATAACTGTGAACATCTTAATTTCACACGAAAGTCATCAACATTTTGGCTCATCAGAACAACAGTATCATAAGTTTCAGGACTCCTATGTGGACAAGTAAATGTTTGGTAGTGATCAACTATATAATGTTGGTCACAGTGACATTCAGAGGGGGTTTGTAGTTTCAAGATTTTGGATCCAGAGGGAGTGGAATTCGAACGAGCATGGGCTCTCCTTGCTGCTTATTTCCTACAATAATGTTTTATTCCTTTAATTTTCATAAAACTATGAGTTTCTTCTCAATTATGAATTCAGTTTCCTAATATGTACAATTTCATATTATGAGAATAAACATGTAATATTACGACTTCATTTTCAAAATCTCTGAATTTTGTGTCTGTAACCTGGCCTTCATACTCAGTCGTACAAGATAATCATATCATGACTCATCTTTTTATAGTTTATCCCTGTTTGCTCCGTCACTCTTTAATTTATTCATTTAATTTTTACATTTAGGAGTTTTAGTAGATGAACTTATCAAGTCAACTCGAGTTAATTTTGTCCATGGGGCTCATTTATTTAAACAACAGTGGAGTCCCAGTTGATGTCATAAACAACAAGAGAGTCAACCTGAGATACAAGCAAGACATTTACAATAGGATTATACGCACGGAGAAGCCTATTACGAAATGAATAATTCACTGTGCCATCCCCGTAAAATCCTCTCATGCCCTTCACAAACACACACACACACACACACACACACGTGTAGCCCTCCTCCAAATCCATGCACACTGAGTCTTGGCACCGCACAGGGGTGTGTGGGTACAAAACCAAATACCTTTTTCAACTAGCCTCAGCGGGATGTAATGATATTGATGACAGGAAGTCATCGTGGCGGACATGTATCACAGCAGGAAATGTCTTAGGTGAAACATGTCCCCTCTTTACTCATCAATTCTTTAGCAACCTGCTGTCACCTCACTCTTCTGGCTACAGCAAAATATCTCCTGCCCTTGCTCTTTTTGCATTTGCTCTGACTCTCTATCTACCTCTCTCTCTCTCCCACACACACATACACACAAATGCTTACACATCACAGGCTAACTTCAAGACAGATAATGCTTGATTCACAGATGAAAACAATGTTGTGGCACTGCAACATAGTAGAACGGACTTAAGTATGTTTCTTGTGCTGCAAACTTAAAGGTTCAGTGTGTAGAATTTAGTGACATCTAGTGGTGAAGATTCATGTTGCAGCTGAATACCCCTCACCATACCCTCCCCATCCAAACATGAAGGAGAACCTGTGGTCGCCTTCAGTTGTCATAAAAATTGTTCAGTCTGGGCTACTGTAAAAAACATGGCGGGCTCCATTGAGAAGACCCACTCCTGATGTGAATATAAAGTATTTAAATGTTATTGGTCCATTCTAGGGTAAAGACAACAACTTCGTATAAATCAGATGAAACACACTGGTGAAAAGCATCACCAGGATTATTTTATATAAAATTTCTTCATTAGATCCTTTTACCTAAATCTTATACAACGGACCTTTAAACCCATGACTGTTCTTTCATGAAAAGAAAAATTTGGCTGGTTATATCCTCATGAACCCACCAGCAACCGCTCCTCATTTTCAAATCTATACTGAAACCAAACCCCTAAATCACTACATCATCTAACATTCAGGGACCTCCCAGCTCTTTACATTTCCATGGAAAGACACTTCACCCATAACTTAGAAGTTACACTTCATGACAAGTTAAAATTACAGTGCCCCTGGAAAATTCTCAAAATTAAGATCTTTTTTTGAGCTTTTGAGTTTTGGATAAAGAAAGAAACAAGTGATAAGGATTGGAGAGGGGAGGAGGCATTGACTAAACATGATCCACAAGGTTAAAAAGTTGCTTAGTGTAACTGTGTACAGGCCAGGAAGGCTCAGCCCCCTCACATGGAAGGTTTTTACTGGTGGTAATTTAATCCGTATTTGGATACCTGTGCAAAGATGCACCGTCAGTGCCCATAACGTGCACTGTAATGAGAATGTGATCATCTTCTCCAGATCACCTCGAGGTGACGTACGGCTTAAAATGCCATTGGATGTCAGCCAGGTGACACGAGGTGTGTACACTGTGAGAAGTGCTGCTCATAGTGTTGAAACATCATGACACACACACACACACACACGCATGCACACGTAACCTTCCACCCTGCTTTGTGCCACGTGGTCTCCTCCCAGCTCTAATTGCTCTTTCCGCTCGTGGATGGTGAAAAGGTCTCTGCTCCTCCAAAGGACGGAAACACTTGCATCAAAACAAACTCTTTTTAGGCGTCTGATGCATCCTGGGAAACGGCCATTTATTTAATGGCGATGTTTTTCACTCATTCCAGCTGAAAGGAAAATGGAGGACGCTTCTGCACCTGTTGAATGTTTTAATGAGTTTGCTGCCTCTCCACCTGCTCCACTGCTTTGCATAGCTCACATGGAAGATGGCACCGCACTACAAAAAGGATTCTTACATTCAGATCGCAGCTTAATATCTGATTAGAATGCAGCGTAGAGGAGGTTTAGTTGTTGCTCTACCACACGTGGCTGTGTAATAAGCATCGTGTCTACATCCTGTGGTGCCGTGTGGCAGGTATTGCTGGTCACGTTGTTGGAGAACACCTTGGTACATATCACATTTTCATTTATTTTTTTAATTTGACCTAATTATTGTTTTATCTCTGTAGACTATCTGACGGGTTAAAAAAATTCCATAAATTTCCCCTGTACTCGTCTCTCTCGGTGTGTGTCCGTGTGTCCCGCTGAGCTGGAAAGAGTCTGGCTCTAAAGCAGCCTACTAGTAAATTAGCACTTCTACAGCCTGGCAGGTGCCTCATTAGAAATATATTAGAGCTGTTATCAGGAACCCAACACTCCCCATTTAAATGTCTGGAGCTCTGTGTGTGCACGAGGAAAGAAGTTCTGTGCGCGTGCGTGCGTGCGTGCGTGTGTGTGTGTGTGTCTTCATAGTTTAATTGAAGCCGAGTTTATTCAGTGAAGCCGTGATTTAATGCAGAATCTGAAATGGTTGATTTTCAGACCTCAGTGATTTTCGGTGTGAAGTGCACTTAGGTCGGCTGAGTGTGTTTGTGGTTCCTACAACTTGAATTTAAAGCTGTGACGTCAACTCGACTGCAGATCTTAACCTGAAGGTAGATTTATTATCCTATTTTACTTGTGTTTGCATCTTTTCCTAGCTAAAGCACTGAACAGCACAGAAAAAAAGCTTTAAACATTGATGGACCTCTTTTTTTAGTTCACAGATCTTTTTAGTATTTTTTTTTGTTGACAAGCTCTGTTACACGTAGCATGTTTTACAATCTCCCAGAGGTTCCTGCATTTTCTTTTCTCCTGTTAAAAGTGTTTCTTTATCCCAGTCGAGGTTTGATGGCAGAGGATTTTGCACCTTTCATTGAGACAATGTGATTTATAAAGGCTATGCAAATACAGTTTGATTGACGGATTGAAATGACATCTTGGTTTTATGCATTTGAGTCTGGACAATAAGAATCATATCTGCTGAAAGTGAATTCCAGTTAATCTCTTACAATACTGATAGCAGTCTGGAGATAGTTCTAGGTAATAGCAGCTCACACAGCGAGACGCTGCAGCTGTAGTGTGTGTGTGTAAGTGTGTGTAAGTGTGATTGTGTGGTCGTGCATGTGCTCAACATGTGAGATTGGGCTCATTTTCAAGCTGGAGCCATACAGGAGTTATTCATCCACCCGTGTCATTTTCAAACATTTGATGTAAGTGAAAACTGGTTGATTCTCTCCTGTGCTGTGGAGAAAATCTGATGATGCTCCAAAGCTTCTAAATCACAGGAGATGATTTTCTCCTCTTTCTACCGATTTTTTCCACCTGCTCATATCAGACTCTAGAATTTTTTGAACTTAGATATACTAAAGAAAAGACACAAGATTGTTGCGTGTGGAAACCATGAATTAAGCCGACTCGAGGAATTATAAATACTTGTTTGAAGATGCATAGGTGTCAGTGGAGTTGTCAGTGGAGTCCATTATTGTGACAGTTTGTTTTGTCCTGTTTCCATTTGCTTAGAACACTCAGATAAATATAATATGTTGATACAATTCCAAAGACACTGGACAATACAGGCAAACACAGGCAAATACAGTAAAACAAATAAATAAATATCTTCAGCCCACGCGGTAAAAGGAAACATATTGCTGTATGAATATAAGGTTGAGGTTCCTTTATTGTCTCTCGATCACGAGTGCTGCTGCATAGAACCAGATATTCAGTTAAAACAAATAAATACATTGAATGCAGGCACACCATTTGCCGGAGATAAAACAGCGAAGCAGTTCAGTTAGAAACATTCACACTGTTAAGAAATGTCCTAGATTTCAAAGGCATACACTTCCCCATTAATACATCACAGGCTTACAGGCTACTGGAGCCTGCAGTTATTGAAGAACCCTTCACTTTTACCTTGGTTTTCCATATCCTCTCAAAGCTTTCAGAATATGCTGCTAAGAAATAAAGATAAATCCATTTAACTGCAACAAAAAGACAAGAAAATACATTACGGTGGAAAAGGTATTGACTGACGGTATGTCAAGGCTCCAAAGTGTGTTTGTATATTGAAGCTGCGCCTTCTCACTGTGTGCTAACAAACAAACTTTAGGTTGAGAAATTCAATGTTCTCCTTGCCATTATTAGCAGAACATTTTGAGAGAGAGAAAAAAATAATTGAAAGAAACCAAATACAAATCGACTTGAAACAAGGTTTCAGTTATTGTGCGGCGTTTGTGTGTCAGGGCACAAGGGATGGGTTTTCAGTTTTTTTTTGTGTTGAGGAGCGGAGAAACACTCTGTGAACTAAAAGTGTGGAAATTGCCAGAGTTTAGTCTTTGGCTGCTGACAGGGTTGATTGGAGTGGAGCCGAGGTTTTCAGGCCGCCTCCGCCGACAGTGAGATCTAAATTAACCAGGAAATTCAGAGACAGTGCAACATATTGCTGGGCGATGGACCCAGTTTCTGTGCACATGGGTAAACATACATCCTGTGGGGGAGTGCACACACAGAGACACACACACACACACACGTGGTCAGAAAATAAAAATAAATATACAGTTTGCCAGTTAAAATAAAAGTTCCTCAAACCAGAACGTTTGTTGAAAACAATTACCTTGGTGTTAACTCGGCTCAGGATGTAGAGTTAAAAGTTTGTTGTCTGCAATGCACAAAGGCAAAGCATCATTTTGATAATAAATTCGACATTTGCGTACTTTACTTTCACACAAAGGCGATGGGGGTGATATTACAGTTTGACATTTGACATCTCGGGACAAGTCTCCCGGGGCAACTGGAGTCTTGGACGTGAGATTCAATACGAGGCTAAATATGAACCTTTTACAATATCAATCATTTGATTAAACCAAGTTCATGAGTTTACTGAAAGCCGTTAAACATTGAGAATATATATTTTTTTGATAAATATGGATCAAATCTGACCTTCAGTAGTTATCTCTCACATGCAGTAGCCAGCCTAAGTTAAACAAGGTCTATTTTCATGCAGATTGAGCCTGGCTGCTGGAATGTGTTTGGTGCAATGTTCCACGTTTCTTAACCAAGTGAACAGTCATTTAATCTCATCTATTGCTCAACCCACTGTATGTGACACCAGAACAGAAACAAGTTCTTATTGAGCCTTGGTCCGGCGCAACACACAAAACACAGTTGTCTCAGTTTTCAGAGAAAAATACAATTTGGACACCTCTTATGAAATCACATCAACAAGTCTAAAGTCTTATTTTAATCTGAACAAACAACCGTAACAGAGAAATGAGTAATTCTTCTTTCAATTTAGTAAAGGGGTAGTATTGAGGCACTTTGGTGTACTGTAGGGCCATGACACTGCTTTTCAACCTGGCGAATAGCTGCTCTATAAAAAAACACTTTTGGGTTAAAGCTTTTTCTTTTTTTAAATAGTAATGCAATTATCATTTAAATGTAGCAGGACAACATAAAACCAGCCACAGACAGAGAAAACACATGCATTTGACTGTGGGAGACTTCCCTACCTCCCGTTTAGATTGAGATACTGTCCACCCTTTTAAATATTGAGGCAAATCATCGGTAGGAGAGTTTACTGACGAGGCAGATGATTTGGTGTCAAAGCGAAAACTCAAAACATTATTTGGATTTTAACCCAAATGTCAAAAAGGAACATTAATTGGCCATGTACAAACTTTGTCTTACAAAGGTGGCAGCATTTGAAGGTAATACTGTTAAACTACACTTACACTTTCAAGTGCACCACAAGAGTGAGGCTGCCCGCTGTGAAATCTAACGCTGACGATCAAAGTGAGCCACTCTACGGAAATTGAGCCGACACGTCTTTTCTTGTAAAATGTCCGCTGTAATTGGAATATTGGAGAAAAAAGTCACAATTTATGTGCATTATTATATCGACTGAGGAGGAGGAGGGGAATTATGTGTGAGAAGGTTTTCTGGCCAATCATTTGGATATGATTCGTACCATGTGGCAGATCAACGAGGCACCAACAGGAAAATTTTAAATCTTCCAACGAGTCTTATTGCAGTGTAGTGTCTCTACAGATTTTATTCACATGGGAGGGAGGCACAGCCGGCCCATAATTTCGACGTGTTTGTCATCTGGTGAGATCAATTTCAAGTAAAGTCGTTTAAGGAAGGATGTACAAAAAGAGGACTGACACTTCTGTCCTTCACTTACACCCCATCATGAACCTCCCATACACTTTATTGGACAACTTCACCAGTCTCTGAACTGCCAATGGTGGTTATGACCTCTGCCAACGACATTATTTGTTTGACGGTTTTTGGATTGTGTGTTTGATTGTGTGTCTGTCAATCGTATTATGCAAAAACTACAGAGCATATTTTCACAAAACTTGATGTAGGAGCTGGACATGGGCCAAAAATAAACTATTCATTTTGGCAAGTAACTAGACAAAGAAGAGGATCCAGGGATATTTTATTTGCTTTCTTCTTTCTTCTTAACATTGCCATGTAGGGCGTTTTTCTTCTTCTTCCCAAAATATATAAGCAGGGTGGGTCCAGCCTCTCAGGTAACCACGACGACGCCTAACGACTCCGGTAGTTAAATACCGGGGCCTCCCAGCAGTCAGGTAGAACTGAAGAAGCCTCTTGGAAGTACCATGAACTGGATTACTGAGAATCTCCAGAGTCATGCTCTACAGATGTGAAATGGAATTTTATGGAGAGGGGGGTGAACTGGGAATGAACCCATTACATTTTGGTGCAGAATGGAAAAGGGGGGGGTTGAATCCAGGAATTGTTTTCACTTTAACATTGTGAGATGGGGTGTTTAAGTTCTTTGAGAATAATTAATTTATATTGATTGGAAAAAAAAATCTATGATTAGGGGACTGATATTTGAGTTTTTGCAATTTGGTGCCGATCCAAATAAAACTCCAGATCTAGTGAATTTAAATGTGGTCTCATAAAGGGACCGTTGGGTTTTGCATGTGCACTTTACTGAGTACCATTCTAGTTTCTTCTGTTTTATGAGGCCAAGACTAACAGGAACTAATTCTTGCTTCTAATTAATTAGTATAGATTTGTTAAACCAGGCTCTAAGGCGTATATAGTGGGCTGCTTACACCAGTGTTACACTTCAATAGAGACCTGGAAAGTTTCAGATAAGAAAACAGGTGCAAGATACTGGGGACTATTCATCGTGATAATATATGAGACGATATAATAACAATGAACAACAAAAAATAAAAAAATAGCTGCAGTTTTTTCCTCCTTCCTCTCATTTATCACCCACACACAGAGACACAGACACACACCGACACACACCTTTGTCTGCCTTGGCCTCTATCCTACGTGCCGTAATCATCTGGGGGATTAAGAGGCAGTCACGAGGCTGCTGTGAGGTTGAGCACAGACAACATGACTTCAGATATTTTGTTTTTTTTCGTGATTGGATGAAGCTGTGAGTGTGTGTGATGATAATAATGATGCACTTATCATGCACTCCACTGTCCTGTCCTAACATACAAGCTCTGCTCTCTGCACTCTGAGGCTCTGTAAGTATGGATAGCAATAGTCTCACACTGTAGAAACTCACAGCCAGAAAATTACTGAAGAAAACGTGGGGAATGTGAGTTACAGTTGAGTTTGTGTGTATGTATTTGTGTGTATATATGTGTGTGTGTGTGTGTGTCTGTGTGTGTGTCTACCTAAGAATGTGGATCATGAAAGTGCCTTTGATACTTAAGATGAAGTGATCCTCCGTGTGATCCACCAGCAGAAAATCTGGCTCTTTGGCTGCGTTGCAACTTCCCATGTGATAACCACATGTGCTGAGATGTAGCTTAGCTCTTCTCCAGCCTGGCGACAGCTCAGAGCACTTTACAATGCATGTCTCATTCGCACATTTATACACTGAGCACTCAGCAGCACACTCTCTGCAGGAGCCGGGGATCGAACCGGGAGCCTTGGGATTACGACACGACACGCTCCTGAGAGCCGGGGAGTGGTCGCACAAGGGGCTGGGTGCACACGCACACAACTAACACTGAAACACACACATTTATGCTCACTTTTGCATTGTCAGCACTTTTCCCAGATACGTCTTGATGGGTAAAGCATCCATTAACACATTAGCATGTTTTTATCTCAGTGTGTGCTCCCCTCACACACACACACACACACACACACACACACACACACACACACACACACACACACACACACACACACACACACACACACACTGCTCCGCTTCATGCAGCAGGTATAGGTGGCAGCTTGTTACGCCACAGCGGCGCCAGCCAAGCGAGGTGCGACTGTGTGTTTGCTCACAGTGATGTTAAGCCAATTCACAGAGGGATTAATGGGTTTACTGAGGAAGAGTAACTGGTCTCCACCTGCTGAAGATCACTTTGTTCACTGAGGTTAGTTTGACTGTCTAATGTTGGGTTTTATGTCATTGACCCGAGCTAATGTGCGAGCTAGCAGCTGGCGCAAAACGCCATGGCGAGCTTTCTTAAAGATCCCCTCTGTGCCTCATTAGCTTTGCTGTCGTCCGATTGGAGGAGATGAGCTTCTACTTTGCTTTAGACTTCAGACCAGGGCCCATTACCCATCTTCCCTCTCTGTCCACGCTTACCTTTCTCCTCCCCCCCCCCGTTCACGCCCTCATACACATGCACACATAAGCCATTTATACTGCAGGAGTGGAACTGGGGCTTTTAAGAAACACCATTAAAGGATTTGCTAGACTTGTCAATTACCCCCGTCGCCCCAATCTGTCATCAATAGACGGCAAATACAGCCAGATACAATTAAATAGCTGAAAACCGGGGGCTTCCTTTGCAATTTCCGAGCTGCCAGTGATCACAGACACACGAGCACATCTCGCAGCATTTCACAGGATGCCAAGATCTCGTCCGCCCACTTGCACTCATCTTTGTACCGAAATATACACACATGCATCCTTTCTTTTTCCTAATAAGCACACTTTCCTCCCCCTCAATAACCTCTATCAGTCAATCAGCAGGAAGAGATGGATTGTCTCTCCTCTGATCCTCCTCCTCGGTTTACTCTCCATTATGACTGAAAGAAGACCTTATTGCTGCGTGTGTGTGTGTGTGTGTGAATGTGCATGCCTTTATTGATTCCTCTCTTTAAGTATATGTGTCAATAAATGCACATACAGGGAAATATAATGTGGACAATACAGAATTACCTCATGTTTCAGCTGTACATACATTAAACAGTGGTGGTAAATCCACTGGAGAAATGAATTGTGTGGAATTATCTGGAATTTGTTGCCGGAAGGTGCTAATTCGTGTGTTTCTTTTTCTTTGTCTCCTCTCTTCTTTTTGCATCTCTCGCTCTCTCTCTCTCTCTCTCCTCTCTCTCTCTCTCTCTCTCTCTCTCTCTCTCTCTCTCATCTCTCTCCTCTCTCTCTCTCTCTCTCTCTCTCTCTCTCTCTCTCTCTCTCTCTAGGTGAGTCGGTAATGCACAGTGAAAACCTCCACCCTGAGGCGCTATGGATCAGTGAGTCATTATTTGTGCGCCAATGACAGGTCCGCATCGAGCCCATTTTGGAAACTTTTCGAGTACGCCATTAAATCTTAAACTTTTTCGAGTCGCTCAAATGAATTCATGCAGACGAAGGAGTGTAAAGCAAAGCAGGTTATCATCTTCCCCTCGGCTCCCGAGCGAAACGTACAACCAGGTCTGTCCCATCATTGACAGGAAGTGGGGTTTACAGCAGTTCTGGCAGATGTTGTAGCCGAGAGCCTGACACATTTTCACCAGTAGTCGACTTTCTTTGAACATGGGTTAACCAATAGAGATCGTCAGGCAATTTTTTTACAACACACAGTTCGACGTCCCAGCAGCACATAAACCCTTGTCGACACTTGGAGTCCCTTTTCTTGCATTTCTCTTTCTGCCAATGTTATTTGCCCAAAAGCAAAAGAGTTAACCAGTAACACGGTTCCCTTTCTCTCTTTTGTGTGCTTTCAAGAAACCATTTGTCTGCTCGATGATTTAAACTTCTACTGTGTCGGCTCAACCTAATCGTTGTGGTGCAAATCCAAATCATCCAGCTCAAGATGCACATTTGAAAGATGACTGGGCTTTTCATCTAACAATCAGTCATGCATTGTCAACACTTTAAGTGCATGAACAACATTTTGATGGTGGCAAACAGGTCAGGTTTTCTTATCTCCTATCGGATGAAGAGACAGTTTAACATTTGAGATGAGGAAGGATAAATCTCCTAATTACATAAAGATTATGATTTATGTTTTTTCTTTCCACAGTTTTGTTATTTTCCAAGAGAATAATTGATGGATCTCATTGAAAAAGATCAGGCAAGTTTAGGGGACCGACATTTGTACGTGTGTAGCATTTGGTGGAGATGCAAATATAAATCTGGATCTAGCCCCTTTCTTTTTAAAGATCAAAGTTACTCAAACAGTGCTACATGCCTGGTGGCAGCTTTTCTGTGATCTACAAGTTCTGCCATTCTATCAGCTCCGGGAATAAAATATAATTAATTGAGATATTCTGCCCAAACATTTCAATAGTGAACTTTATCACCGTGGGTCACCAAAGGTTGTTGTGGCCACTTAGTTAGCAGTCATCCATTGAGTGTAAAAAACAATTGTGAGCTACAATGGGTTTTTTTGTTCAGGCCTTTTTTTATCTCCATTTCATTACACGTTTTTGTTATCTATTTTTGGCTCTACTTTTTCTTGCAATTATTTCATAACAATTCAGTTTTGCGTCTCTGCCTCTTTCTTTTTCCAAAGTTTTAGCTGGAGGCATCATGTTAAAACTCATTAAACTTTGAATCAGGACGATGATGTAATCAGAGACACACATTCACAACACCACTGATGCAGTTACATCTGTAAAGAGGGGCCATCTGCTAAACTGAGCACACGAGAAGTAAGGATCATCACTGAAAGTTTTTCATTATGTTAACAATTTTCTAATAATTATTTGTTTTATTAATGAATTTGAATTATGAGCTATCCTCTTGTGACGTCTCCTGGCTTGTGGAGCGCTGGCTGGTTCCATTGGGAATCACACTCTCCTCTTTGCTTTCTGTTGCTTTGAGGCTGTTGACTGTGGATGTGCCTCAGGTATTTAAACAGGAAAGTAGTGTCTGACTTAATTTTCTCTTCTTTTAAACTATAATTCCATTAAAAGTCCTCATGAGGCCATGTGGCTCTTCCTCACTTTGAGTGTTCCTGTCATCTTTCAGCTGTTCTGATGATAATCTTTTTATTACATGGAGAGACTTTAAGTATTCATTTTCAAAATCAAATATTCAGTATTTTGTAATTCTCCCTCGCAGCCCATGATATACCTGCAAGACTTAATTCCATTAGGTTTAATTTTACTCCTCTTAATAACGAAGCCCCAACCCTCTTCATTTCTCTCTGGTTTCACCATTAAATCATTAGTTCTCCCAGTATCACCATTTGCACTATTACTGATGTCGATGCCCCACTGAGAGTTTTGTAACATGCCGCTTTTGGTAAAACGCAGTCATTAACTTTATTGAACACACACACACGTATTCACAGTGATTTAGTGAGCGTAGCACTTTAGTTTAATTTCTTTCTTCTCCTCATCCAACCTGTGACCCTTAACTAATTTCATAACCAAGGATTTTCTACAAATGAGTCGCAGGAGAATTCTAGAGGCTGAATATTTTTTCACTCACCAATCACTTGATAGGAATTTAAGGTTCAATTTAAGGTGATTCTTCTCCTCTGCCTGCACATGGGCAACTCACATATCAGGATTTATTATCAGAGGGAGAAGCTCCACAATCATGATCAAGGTGGCCACTGACTAGTGACTGAAATTCACATGGACACCAATACTCCAATATTAACCCGATTGAGACAATAGTCTGAATCAGAGACCACCATGCATTGTGTGATTAAAGTAAACTGAATAAGGTCTTACTCAGAATAAGCAATAATATAATTAAGACCTGTGCAGTTTTCTGATCTTAGTCACATTATATAGACATTTACCGACTGAGTTACCAATTGCTTGACAATACAGATGGTAAAAATAACAAAGGAGTTGTAGCTTTTGCAAAATTAAAAAGAACAGAAAAACAGTTTGATTGAACATTAAATGATTTCAGGTTGGGGGTTTAAATCTGCCAGACGTAAACAGTAGAGGACTGAAGACGATGTGAATAACATGTCAACAGGAATTTGAATGGATTAATAGCAAGTTATGAAAACATCATAATGAAAATAATGTCGTACTCTGAATAAGGTCAATAGTCAAAATATTGGTGTCCATATAAACTTATTAAATGGCTCATGCATTTTTTATATCGTCAGCAGCAAATCCATGTTCCTGCTCGTCTGTCCTCCACGCCCACCAGTAATGACTCTATCTCCCGCTCAGATAAGTGTCATGAATGTTTTCTGACACTTTGATATATAAATATACAGCTTGTTTTTAGATCAACAACATGTTTGGGTTTTACATCATCATGTGCCGCGTGTGAACAGGAAGCACGTGTTGAACTGAAGTGAAGCCCTCGATGCTCTTCAATTGAACAACAGGCTCAAACTCACAGAATGAAGGTTTGTTCAATTGAACAAACAAAAAAAACTGAAGGGTTAAAGTAAAACAGCAAGAACTTCAAATGTTGAAATCGAGAGCGGAGAAAAAAAAAGGACAGCATAAGGCCGCTGAGACTATTTTCACTTGACTGAGGTACTAATGGGAGAGAGATTAAGATAAATCAGACATCCACTTGTTGGCACTGCCCCATAATTGATTCCACCACGCACACACACAAAAATATGAATGTTTAGTTGATACAATTTTCTTGTGCACTTGCAATGGCACTTTGAATCTGCTCTTTTTCACATCGGCTGCTCTTTTTCTCATCAGCCACCCGTCTCCTTCCTAAATTCAGTTTAATGAAGCTGCTGGAGCAAACTCAGCCAACCCTCCCTAACCTCATTCTACCCCCTCGCTCTCCACCAGGCACACAGGCTCCATCAGAAACAGGGAGCAGTCGTCGGGCAGACCCACCCAGCTGTCTCTGGTTAAACATTAAGCAGCCGCACTTTTGATCATGCAGCGCAAGCCTGACTACAGAAATAGTAACAAATGAAGCTTCGGCGAAAGAGAGAAAACTGTTGCCCCCGTCTCGGTTTGATTTTATTGGATCTTGCAGCGTGCGAAGCCGCCCTGCACAAAGGGGCTGCGGTGGAGTGAAGCCATGCTGGAGCCAAACACATGCATCTGGTTTGCATTAGCACAGCATTGCTCATCACGGCTCCACGTCTGCCCCCACAGCTAAGACCACCCTTCTGTTTTCTCCTGTTTTTAAAGTGGCTACTGAAGTCATGAACTACTGGTTTGGCTCGTCATAAAAAAGAATGGCCCGACAAAATGTTTTATTTTCTGCCACACAATAACACGACACACCCAAATTAAATATGCGGCGAGGCACTTCTAGATCTTATGTCTTTTCTTGTGAGCTGATAAAGTATTTATGGTCTGCGACTCGCAGATTGAGTTTCCATATGATTTCAAAAGAGTGCTTGAATTGTGTTAATGTGTATGTGTGAGGCTGCAGGGCTTGTTCCTCCTCAGCCCATAGATTGTGACCAATGACGGTGAAGTCAAAATCTATCCTCTTTGATCTCCTCATTGGATTTGCAGATTCCCGGGATTGTCCTGATTTACACAGGCCAGTGAACAATTACTCTGATCAGGAGTCAATGAAAAGACACAATTGCACATTTATTTTGTTTCATGTTTGAAAAGCACAGCAGATACAGTCACACAAAGAACACTCTGGGAAGCTGTCAAATCTCATCACCCTCTGTGACACTTCACCTTCCTCTCTTCCTGCCTTGTGTGATGTGTCGCACGTCGAGGTGTAAACAGTCTCCACGGAAGCTCAGGACTCGCCTGGCCTCCCCTTTGCAGACACCGGGAGCTGTCACATCCCTTTAGATGCCAGGTCGGGAAAACAAATGCGCACATGCGAGCGAACGTTTCCAAAAACACCCACGGACCTTCAGGTTATTGGAAAGACCTCAGCCAGTGGAGCAGTTGGCTCCTCTAGGCTCCACCAAAGCACCAAGCCACACATCAAATAGAACTAAATCTGTGATCGGCTGGGCAAACACCAAGACACTGAGGAGAATTGTGATAAATAACCTGTCACTTGGCCTGAAAAGAGAAAAAAATACATTTAAGTCGTATGTAAACTCTAAAGGGACGAAAAAACGCACGGAATTCACTCAATTCTAATGAAATGTGAGTTATTGCTGAATAGTTGAGTGAGTTCATATGTCAATGTGCAAATTAAAACCAGCTCATTAAGTGTCGTGGGCTACACTTGAATCACTATGTAAATCAAGAGGGATTGTGATTCTTCTGCACACTCCATAAACACACATATTGGAGTCCCGTTCTTTTCTCTTACATGCCTCAGTGACCATGAAGCTAAGTTCCTCGCTTTGGAGCGCGCAGTGTGAGGTGTGTGCATCCATGTGTGTGTCCGCGTGAATACTCTTTTGTGTGTGTGTATGTGGCTAAGGAACATTTGAGAAGAGAGATTGAAAATCAGACAGAAGAGGAGGAGGAATGTGTGAGCAGTGTGTGTATGAACTTCACCACTTTTCTGTTATTATATCTTTTGGGTTAACCTCAAGCTATGGAAGGAGTCGACAATAACAGGGCTCAGAAAGCCACAGTACAATGTTTGCTGCTTTAATAACTAAGAAAAACTGGGGCGTTACTGGTGTCCGGGAGACCTGAAGGCGTAACGGGCAACATAAAAACATTCCAGCCTTAACACAAGTGTAAAACATACATGTCCATCATAAAAACTATAGGAAAACAATTGTAAATCTTTCAGGTTGAAATTGAAGAAATTAAACCTCAAACCTTCAAGACACACAGTCTCGTTGATTAGCCTCTATTATGTTATTGTGAAATGATTATATCTTTTTTTGTCTTGTAGTAAAAACAGTTGGAGTCGGGTAATATGCCTGAAAATAACCACAACCTTAATTTAGCCCAAATAGGGTTCAAGGGAAAAAGAACAGTCACTGCAAAATCAGGAAAGCAGCTTAGTGAAGGGCAGTTCTACACGTGGAGGGTTGAGTCTTTGTTCCAATGTTTACCTTTGATCTGGTCAGTTCTGGATTTACATTGCATTTCAGGGAGTGCACTAAAGAGTTTGTACATCTTACATACATCCTGAGACACCCATATTTATCTACATATACCTGACATTGATTGGTTTGTAGATGGGCGTTTGTCTGATGTCAGCGTGATCCTTTGAGCTGCTTCCGCTTTGTTTTCTTCCTCTTTTGTTTAATGCTCTCTCAACTTTACAAAAGACAAATTTAGTCGGACTCAATTTTGGTCCATTTGTTCAGACCTGTAATTTTAGTTTGGATTACCAAGGTGGCTGTGAAGGAACTTTTGCAAAGAATTTCTTTATATGAAAAATCTAAACAACTGAGAAAGTGCAAATTAGGATTGACAATTCCTCCGTACATTATTGAATTCTCTCCGAAGTCACATTTCCTACTTTTCCCTGTGGTGAGTTTAAGTATATCTTTACTTCAAGGAGAGAACTGTGTAGTTCAAGGTAGTTTTTGTTATGCTGTTTCAAAAGCTCAGCTGATTCATTTTGTATGAATATAAAATCATTTTGATTTGACATATTTGGCTATAAAATCATTTTGTGACAGAAGAAGAGAAAGAGGAAGGGCTACATTCCCTTTCCTCCACTTCTTTATGTGCCCATATGTCTCCCAGATGAATTTTTGGAGATAAAATGTAAAATGGAGTAAGATTGAGTGGGAGGGAACTGTGGTCCGGGGTCTGGGCTTTGTTGCTGTTAAATATAGGCTTGAGAAACACCGCAAATCGAGAGCCCGGCCTCTGTATTAGATCGTTCATGGGGCCCAGTGGCTCAAAAACACATTTATGAGAAACACACACTAGTGAACACGCACACACACACACACACAAAAAACATAAGCACAGTAGTTGGTTTTGCTTTCTCCCCCTCTTGTTAGACACACACATACACATACACACATACACTTACACACACATACATTAGGAATACACTCTTAGAGGATCAGAGAAGATCTTACAACACACCCAACAAGAGAATTGGCTGAGTCTTGTTACTTAGCAGGAGAAGAGCAACAGTATCATCTGGCTTCACTTGATGTTTTCTTGTGGCTTGTTTTCATGACGTCCCATTAAACTCAGTCTGAGCCGCCCTCAAATTTCATATTAATAACCTCTACTGCCAGAAAGAAGAAGAAAAATCCCATCCCCAGGCTGCAGCTCTGGAGAATGTGTGTTTTTACGTAACTTAAAGTACCTGCGAAGCATCTCACCACACAGCCTGCACGGCTTTCTTTTGTACGGACCTGAGATCAAACACGACGCTGATATGAGTTTGACCTGAAGTGGGCAGCGTCTCTCCTGGGAGGATTTACCGTGGACCAAAGTGAGAGTCAATAAACACTCCATTCAAACAGAGGGATGACACCCCGGCTGTCAGATATTTGTGCATGGCCTGTGCGTGTGATGTTTCGGGCCTCCGCTGCTGAATCCATCTCAGCGGGTCCAAAAGGGTCCTGTGACACTTGAAGATCAGAGAACCCCCGAAATTGGCGCTTGTGAGCACCATTTACCAGGCTTTGATGTAGGCGAGCAGTCTGATAGGGTTAGAGATAGGTTGAGGAGAAAACATTTAATGGCTGAGGTTAAGGAAAGTGTTACGGGAGGGGAAAAAGGAATGAAAGTTGTACAATTGTCCTCAATTATGTCAGCACAAGGGTGCACAGGCTTTGTTCTTCTTTTTTTCTATTGATTTCTATCTTTGTGCAGTCTCATGAATCATTAAGGGGGGATGTTGGTGTCCTCTGCCCCATCAGTGCCCATATCGCCCCGCATGGAGAATGGAGGTTTGGGATTGAGGCTAAAAGGTTGATTGCATTAGGGACTTCTATCAGGATTCATTTGAGGACGGGTTCAGAAACAAAGTGATGGTTTTTGAACTCTGAGGGTGACCTTGACATTTGGGTGTCCAGGCAATCTTAACCGGTGGGATGTGTGTGTCTGCATGTGCGTGCGTGTTTCGGTTGTGGTGGATTCACAAGGGCATACAGTGAAGAACATCACTCAGGCTACGTCTCGTGTGTGTTTCCGTTTCTCTCTCGCTGATTGCAACATTAATCATCCGTTCATGCATTAATTATGTGCAAAAGCAAATCCAAATGCTGTGACATATATTTGTAAATTTGTATTTTTTTGCAAGATATTATGTCACAAACGCATCGGGAGAACATCCAGCTAGAGCAGCAATAAATGTGGGGGTGGGTTTAAGGACACACTGAGTGGAAATTAGACCAAAAAGTAGGATAGAGGTCAAGAAAACATTCAGTCACACACGCAAAGATACACACATGAATGCACACACACGCAAATGCGGGCATGCACACCCCCTGGGGAGCACGCACGACAAGCTTTTTGCTCTGCGCTCACTGTGAAGTAGAGCGTAGGTAGCCATGACAATAGCATACATCAAGTGAGTGGAAGTGAAGGAACGAATGATGTGAAAGTAAAAAGGACCAAAGCATATCGCACATCATTCTATATTTACCTCAACTGCCGATAAACAGCCCTCTATTTTAAACAGGTGTTTTTAGAGTAGCTCCTTCATTTCTAATTTTACTGTGATATTTTAACATTTTAATTAGACATGAGACAAGACAGCAAAGAAGAAGCAATGCGATAAATGTGCTGGTTTTGATATAGTAGTATTTATTGTCATTACATTACGTCACAAAGCTTTGTTAGTGCTCATGTTATACATGTTGTTGACACGGCTGAGACGGCCTCATTGTTGTTTGACTGACACAACCGGTCAGAGTTCAAATAACTAGGCTGTATTTCAACCTTTGGCTTTGTCCTCCATGAAGCAGCAGCTCTAATAGTAGAAAAATATGGAGACAAACTCATGTATTTAGACAAACACAACCAAGGTTCAATGAGAGGAGGACAAGAAGACATTGCTTTGGTACATGGTTCAAAAACTGCACTTCTTCTCTTAATAAATCATGGTAGATTTGGCCGTAACATGCAATAAACCAATCAGAGTGCCCATCTCCCATTCCCTTTTCAAAGCCAGGAGCAACCTTGGCATAGTGAAAGTGTGCATCTACGTCTAGAAGAAGCAGGGGCAGTTGCGGATCAAGGATTTTTCTAAATCAGGGGCCATAAAGGGGCCACAGTTTGCACAGAGGGGCCAATTATATGTCCAACATCAATGAACAGTTCCTGATTCAGTAAGGTATTCATTTAAGTCTTTACATCACACATCATTGAATACATTTTTTAATTGTTATTGTAGTGTTAGTAAAAGACTAGTTTGTTAAAACTACTGAATGGACTTATAAGATTTCCGCTTGGGCGAGTGCCCCCCCTGTCCCCACCTCTGCATCTGCCCCTGAACAGGGTGTATATGCATTATGCCCCCACTAGGTGCGGATGAGGCTCCTATCTCAGTAATTTACCTTTAAACTAACAGTGGAATACTGCATCTTTCCGCTGCCTCTGCATGACACCGACAACTGTGTCAGTCTGACTCAAGCAAAGCTTTGTGATCTTTGTGCCGGGTGTTAGATATTGCTCATATAGACACCATTAAATTCCAATGAGATACTGTTCAAATGTATTGTTCTCACCTCTGTTCATGTCCAACTCCTCCTCCTTCCTCTCGTCTGATCTCCTCTACATTTTCTTCTGTGTGTGTGATGGATGGGCCGCTCTATCATATGAGTAATACTAATATAGGCCTGTCTGCATTCGCTGGCTCTTGCCCTTGCAAATTGAATTTGTCAGAAGCCTTTTTTTTTCCACCTGTACGCTTTTTTTATTCACTCCCTCACCTACCAAGCCGTGTGTCTAAGGGTGTGGAACTAGGCCGGCAAGTTTTTGCATAATCTAAAAAAAACATTCGTGCTTTTCTCCTCTCGTCGGACACATGTGGGAATATGTGTGTTCATTTGAACCAACCATTCTGTGTTTGAAAGACCTTGCACTGACCCACATTATACCAGATTCATCAGGAGAGAAAAGTCCAAGCAATATATTTTTCATATTTTTACATTCAGTATTCCACGAATGTGTCAATTATCTTTCCTTTGATCATCATTTCATTTTTATACATTACATGTAATTTAGGTGACGCTTTTATCCGAAGCGACTCACAATCAGTGCATTCAATATCTTTGAGGGGACATTCAGGTTCCAGCATCTTGCCCAAGGACACTTCGTGTTGGGCTGGGATACGAGCTCTGGTTGGAGGACGATCACAACATCACAAAGCTTTCTGACTTTGTCTGTTTTCCATTTAGAATTTTTGATATTTGTACCTTGACACCAGTATCCATTATGGGTTAGAATTATGATTCATTTCTCAATTGTATTATATCAAACACGATCTTATCTTCCAAAATTACAGAGAAACCCAACAGTTCTCACAATACCACGTGACAGTGGAGAGATATAAAGCAGCTTGTTAACGTGTAGAAACTTTGGGCCACAGGGTCAAGCTGAAGCTGAAGATGTGGATTTCATGTCTCCCAGGTGATGAAGACTTATTTGATATTTGAGCCCACCAGAGCAGCCCCACCACCCATCCAGCCCAATCAGAGCAGGCCGAGGACCTGTTTCACAAAAAGATGGAATATACTCATCACTGGCAACATCATTTAGGAAATTATAAAATAAACCAACTTTGGGGGCTGAAGACCAACAGCAGCAAATAGAAAGAGTAGACATCCCTTGGAAAATATGAAGTCATGGACTTTATTGGTTTGACCCTCCTTGCAGGGGGAGGGGGAGGAAGAGCTTGGATGTGGACTCACGGGAGCTGTATCTGGATCCGCTGCAAAATCCAATTTAGAGGGCCAGCATGGGGCTCGGGAGATATGAGAATATCCGCAGCTTCATATGGTTTGATGACAAGAGGGCCAGGGTTTTGCGATTGGAAACAGACCACACGGTGTCACTATAGATGAGCTACATGTCCAGCAAGCCTGCAAAATCCAGGGTAAAAATCATCTGAATGTTCGATGCATGGGTCCTTTAGGAGGGATTCGGAGAAGTCAGGAAGACGAGGTTCAACACAGGTCAAACTCTGTGGTATGTCTGTATGTGATAAAGTGGTAAAATAAACCTGTTTGAAATAAGAGTTGTATTATCTGTTGGTCCAAATAACTGCTCCAACAATTATTCTAAGTAAAATGTTGTTACAGCATAGCTCTTTTATGCTAAATGTCAGATACATGAAAATGGATGGAGCCGTCTGTCCGTACTCCCTAAATGCTAAAGGATATGGATTAATAATATTAAATGGAGCAGTACCACCAAAAGTAATGAGAGTGCAGTGTCGCCAAGACAACCGTAAGACTTGAGGAAAACATTTCTACAAAGAAATCCCTATAAACATCTCGCCATTTACAATATGGCTGCTTTTGCCTCTTTTCTTAAGAGGCAAAAGCAGCCGATGTTTGTTGTCAGGATCTCTGGATTTTTTTGCATGCACATCTTTTGTCAGGTCCCTTTCAAGTTCTCTTTCTTTTTCTTATTTTTAAACCACTATTTCATATGTTTTGAAGATATCAGGCTCCAGAATCATTTTTAGGTTTTATACCAAACAGCTGCAGAACGTTTACCTCCACGGAGGAGCCATTTAAAACATTAAAAAGGGGCCTCATTCTTTTTCCCTGTTCCCTCCCTGACTATGTCTGGGTGTGACTCCCATACTAAGTGAACAACTGTCTGCTGCTTACTGGGAGATGAGAGATGGACAGAGGGGAGTCGGACCCCCCTCACTCCCTCCTTCCTTCCATCTCTCGTCTCTCTCTGTTTTTTGTGTTGTCTCTCTCCTGCCTTCCTCCGCACTGAGCTGTAAACTGACAGATGTTGAGTACACACATTGGTTAATGTTGACTATGTTTCTCCTCATGTGTGTGTGTATGTGTGTGTGTGTGTGCAGGACCAGGCTGCACTTGTTGGTGCGTGTGCTTTGGCCAGCGTGCAGTGTGTGATCATGCATACACCTGCTGCATTTACACTTTGTTTTCCTCTCCCATCCATCAATATGCTGCTGAGGTGAAAGCTGCGTGTGAGGCCCCTGCCATGACTGGCCAGCTGGCTGTTGCCTATGTGCTTGTTTGGATGGATAACACATTAACACTTGGTGAACAACACAGACATCAGAGGCTTCTCTCTGCTTCCTGCTATTTTACAGGAGCCGTGTAACTGAACCTCCTGCATCCGACCTGTAAACAGCTCAATTTTTACAGCCGTTGGATTTTTTTATTGGTCATTTGCAAACATTGTAGGTGTGTTGTTTCTTGGTATCTACTTTTTCTCTTTATCGCTCTCCCTCCATCACCTTGTCGGTTTCTATTTGTCTTTTGTGTTACCAATTACAATTCCCCTAAACCGAGCTTATCCCTGTTCGCTTGGCCCCTCCCTCCTGCTTTAGCGCTATCTGATCTCCTCCTTCACGTTCACTTCAATCCCATCAACACATTCTTTCCATTCCATGCTTTCTCTGTCAATGTGTTTTCTCACCTCTTCTTCGCAGCCCCATCTATCAGCTTCCCTCCTCCATTCACTCATCTCCCTGGCAGCGCCGCTCAGCCTTCCCCTCACTTCTTTTTGAGCCCATCATTAGGGTCCATTAAGGCCTCAGCTGTTCCGCAGAGAATGACGGAGTCACTCTGACACCTTCGGCGAGGGAAGAATTAGGTGGGAGGTTTGATGGAACGGAGCCAATATGAGAGGAAAATGAAGAGAGCAAGTGAATTAATGTTTGAGAAAAATAAAATCTTTTCTGGCTAATGTCAAGAATAACTAGTGGCAAAAGTACAGACGTGGTTTCAGACTGGTGACGATGAGGAACTTTCAAAAGAGGTTGAAAACAATGTGACACTTGGAATCATACTGATGAGGATGATCATTATGATTGGGTTGATGATGATGATGATGATGATGATGATGATGCTCTCAGTGGAGCAGAGGCACGTCTTCATTTCATTGTCAGCTCGCTAAACTGTGGCTCCCCCTCCTCAGTTGGATGGATGGATAATACACTCACTCACCTGTTTGACGCCATTGATCTTTTGTACTTTTCTTTTTTAAGCATATTGTCATATTTTCTGAAAGATGCAACATTCATAAATGATTTCAAAAATGTAATGAGGCTCTGTTTTCTTAAATTAAAATTGTCTTTTCCAGAGAATAATGAACGAGTAATGAGTTTCTGCAATTTGGTTCAAATCCAAACACATATCGGGCTGTAGTGAATTTAAATGTGGTTTCATAAAGGGACTGTTCAGCCTTGGTGGAGGCATGTGCTCTACTGAGTGCCATTCTAGTTTGACTTAACTTGCTACTGTGAATCTTGGTACAGGACCAAGAAACTTAAGGAGGTTTGTTTGTTTGTTTGTTTGTTTGTTTGTGTGGAGCCGTCATCTTCCCCTACAGTCCTGGCAACAAAGACAAACACTACGGTTGAACCACACTGGAGCTAAACGATCAAAATTAAAGACATAAATCGATAATTGAATCTGTTTGATTGTACGATTTCTATTATGCTCTACATCCATCCGATCTGTCAGGTTACACATACCAGCGAATCAGTGTGAGTGTGCGAGGGAGAGAGAGAGCGTGCGGGCAAGAGATCTATCAAAGTGACACTTAGAGGCTTGTAGACTTGTGTGCTACTCAGCCAAAGTGGAGTAGAAGTCCCTTAGCTCCTGCCTGGTAGTCACACATCTATTTTAATTTCGCTGCTCACTGTCAGTCTTGCCTGACTAATATGTGATCAATATAGGCAGACATCCATGTAATTATGATAGATTGGATTTATCTGAGCATGAAACTATTGATGTGGGGCATGGGGGATTGGGACATGTTTAGTGGGACTGTTCTCATGAGAAAGGGTTTTCATTGCTTTCTTGCTTCCAGACTGTACAGTCTGAATCAGAATGCTCTGATCACTCATGCTCTGGATTGTAGGGTTGGGAGATTGGACGAATCGAATTGGCTGAGTCTGACGTGGTACCTCATTACATTCACGACTGAGTCTTTGAATCCATTCACCTTAGTCTTTGCCCGAACTAGTATCTTCTGCAGGTTATTGTGTACTCGTATCTCCATTTTAGAGTGGAATACTTTTATCACCTCTTCTTGTAGAAAAACTGTGAAGTTTAAAAGGCGGTTATTACATTTTTATATTTCTTTAGGAAAGCAAAAAGCCAGCCGTTTGGAAAGTTGCTACAGCATTCTCAGAAGTTAAAACCTTTATATTTTTCTATACAGAGAGGAAACCAGCAGCCGGGTGAGACCAGCTGCTGAGATGACCAGCGGGTCAGTATGCAGCCGTGTCCCGGCAGAGCAATCTTATCTCAGCAAAACCTTTATCTGGAGTGCTTTTTGTAATATATGATAAAATGTCGGTAGATAAAATTCGGTCATTGGGTTAGGATATAAGGTTTCATGCTGCTAGTTTGTCTCAGAGGATGAAGCAAAATACTTTTCTGTTGGACCGAAAAGCAGCATGTACAGGAGACTGAAGCTAACAAAATGGTGTGCAGCTCGCAAAAGTTGAAAAGAGCTTTGAGTAAGTCCTTCAAGTTTTGATCATGGGGTCATTTCTGGGCCAACAGTGACATCAAGCGCGGCCGAAATATCTTTGCTATTTGCCTTTTATCATTTTCCTCTTCTAGTGCCCAACTTGTTTAAATAGCAAATGTACTTTCCCTACTATCCTGAGGCTGTGGAATGTCCCATTAGACCAAAGAAAGCCTGATTCACCTGATTCACACCAATATGCTCCTACATTGGGGTGCAACTGGTGGTGATTGTTACACAGATGGTCTGCTTGTGTACACAGTGGAACAGTTTTTTTCTCTACAGAGAAGAAGACTATTCCTTTTTTACTGTGTCCTGCCATTAAGATAACACTCAAGGTGTAAGTGCACATTTTATTATTGTATGTTTTTGCCCATGATTAATTAATAGACAAAGTACAACCCTATTGAACCTACAGCGCTGGTTTGTTTCTACATTTAAACATTCAGACACAAAGACCAATTGCGTTTGACCATGAGGTTCGATAGTTGAAACAGATTCCCTGATGTTTAGAAGAGGTTTCTGATGTCCATCGTGTATCAGTTTAGACAATTTACTAAAAAGCTTTCGGTAAAATGTCTTCAGAGATCTGTAGGGGCCTTGAGGGTTAATAATCTGAGATGTGTGATAGGTCCATTTCATTAAGTTCCTAAAAAAAAAGGATTTTCAAATCAATTATTTTAGTCACAAGAAGCAGGTGAGTTGTCCAACATCAACATTTTTTAATACGCTACTGGCAAGACTCAGAAGAATCACTAACATCAACTTGTAAAGAGTAGCATTAATGTAGGTGGGAGGACACATCGGGGGTTAATTACTCTCCGCAGATCACAAGGCAATAATGAACATAATCAATTATCCTTCTGCAAAAACCTTGAAAATAAGGCCCATGTTGAATACTACCAGAGTTGCTTAATCATAATAGTATAATTATTAATTAAATTATCCACGTCAACAAGAGAGCGATACGCTGTGGAGGCACAGCCAGAGCCTGGGGGGAATTCAACATTTTCTGCAGCAGCACACCTCCACAAAGCCAGACTGTTTTGTGTTGCGTTCGCGTTTGATAACACAACAAAAACGGCAACATTTCCTACGCTGACAAGCAAACATCACTGAATAAGTCAAGCAAAGCATTTGCCAATCAACACACAGTAGCGCCAGTGAAAACATGCAGATTATTTCCTCTGTTTGAGTGGACTCCAGCAGGCACGTTAGATGCTGTGCTGGCACCGTGCGCGTATATCCAGTGAATAACAAGGGAGTCACACTTGTTTGGTTTATAAGTGCAAATCACATTGCACGTGTCAATCACAAGCGCCCAGTGAAGACAGTGTTCAGTGCTCAAATCTATTTTTTTTCCCATCTATGCTAATTTGTGCTGCACTGTGTGGATTATAATAAATCAATGTTGCCCGAAATAACTTGAGACCTTCTCATTATCACTTGTCCCACGCAGATTTGGAATTATAAGGATAATAATACTTTTTGAAAATGTACTTTTACTTAACAATGCTTGATCTTTGGATAAAATATACATGTTCACTACATGCATCTACAAAAAAAAGGAACAAATACAATGATTTATGTATTGTGTAACTTATCCCTAATAGGAAATGTAAATTTAAATTTTTGGACATTAGCACCGTGCAGTGTTGTTTGAAAGTGAACTGTATTTTTTAAAGATGTAAACTATTACAATCTATCTTGTCTGGGCAGATGTTTGCCCGTGTAGTTGAGACAGTAAGAAGAGTCTGAGCAGCAGAGACAGGTGTGCATGTGTTTGTTTTCGCTTCAGTGATATGAAATTCTTATGAATATTTATAGCAGAAGAAGGCGGAGAAGTGAAGACAACAACACAGAGGAAAGAGAGAAACAAAAACAAAATCTTTCCTCCAAGCTCAATGTTTTGTCATTCAAGCTGCCATAAGGTTATCCAGACTTACACAGTATAATAATTGATCCAAATCTGGACTTCCTTTAATTAATCAAAGATAGACAAGCATTTTCTTGATTTCACAGATAATTCCTCTTGGATCTTGGTGAAAGAAATCAGACGGGTTTAGGGGAATGTTTTTTTTGAGTATTCGCCATTTTGTGCAGATTCAAAGGAAAATCTGGAATTTAAATCTGGTTACATGAGGAGACGGTGGAGGTGTGCACTCTACTGAGTGCCCTTCTACTCTACATTTTGTCATTCTTTAAATGCCACTTGTTGCTCGGTTGCTACATTAGTGCTCCGTAGCAGATAAATCCTTTTGTGCTGCATATCTGTGCAGGTTATGGAGAAGGGTTACAGAAATTAAAATGCTCTTAATGAGTCTGGGAAGGCGAGAGGAGCCGAGCAGAGGCTACGTGTCAGCCACGCTGCCAAACAGTGAAGGTTCACCTCAGCACCCCACTAAGAGGGTGGTGGGCAAGGGTAGAGAGGCTTGTTGTTCCCCTGTCTGACTCTGTCACAGCCTCCCTATGGGAGTCTGCCATGTGTCAGCAACCTTAATTACTACACCTCATCTCCTCAAAGATTAATGATGCCTCCGTTCTCCCAGTATTTATCATCTCATCTACTAATTTACATTCTGCTGTGCATATACTGTATGTGTGTGTGTGTGTGTGTGTGTGTGTGTGTGTGTGTGTGCGTGCGCAGCAGACACAGTGATACGCCTCTGTGCTCTTTTTTCGGTGCATTTGTGGTTCCCACTAAAGACTTGTTTGCTTATTTGCTAACATGAAGTGAAATGCCTTGAAAATGGAGCATGCTGTTAAACTCATTTGTTTCCTTAATTACCTGCCGAGCGCGAGGCTCCTGTTTGCCTCAGAGCCGAGGCCTGCCGGGCCACGCTTTGTGTTCGGCTTTTGTTAGTATGAGTTCATACTTTAGTCTGATTATTTGGTGCAGCTTGATGTTTGTGTTAACGTGTCGAACGTGTCATTAGTTGGTCACTGTGTGACAATTTGTGTATGCTCGAAAGTGCCTGTACATGCATTTGTGTGTGTGATGTGAACTAGTGTAAATGGCGGATTGTTCAGCTCAGCTACAAACAATGATCTCAGTGTTTCAGCTCAAACTGGAGCAGACGTTCAGGCCCAGTGTTTAGTCAGCGACAACACAAGAACAGGACACAATGCATCAGGTCAAGGAGAGTGTGTCTGTCTCCATCCTCCTCTGTTTACTTTATTTAATATTTATGTTGCAACGTCCAAAAACCTGAACAACAAAAAGGTCGGAGCCCAACCTAGCTGAGAGAAAAGTAGCCGCGCCCCAACTAAACTCAACAGGAGGCATGTAGAACAGAGAGAAATGTATTATATATATAAATTATAAAACTATTATGAAGATGTCCAAAAGACTTGATATACAATATATAATTGGTATAAGTGTGCATGTGTGCAGCAGACACAGTGCAGCATTTAAATATCAAGCAACTCAGTAAATCTTACTGAACTAATATCTTTTTGAAAGTTTTTGTCCAAACCCTTCCCGTATCGCTTGGTCCAAAATGTCCTATTTTGTCAAATGACAGTCGATGAGATCATGCTTGTGGTATTATTTCAGTGATGCTATCGAGATGTTTAGGCAGGTATCGTATCAGAGACATGTTTTTTGGAGCCATAACAACACCACCCCCATTGTTTTCCGATGAGCAATCCAGCGGAATATTAGCCGTGATTAGTGCGCACAACTGCAATTTCCCTTGAATCCACTTTTCTCTTCAAGTCAGTAAGTGTTCATTTTTCAAAATGTCACAAATACAAACAAAATGTAGAAATAGCCGGGCGAGCTGCTGCCAGCCAAATCACAGTTATTAATATCAATTTTTCCTACCTCTTGTCTTTCTCACGCTTTCTGCATAATCACACTGTCATCAGGCAGAAACAGAGAGATGTGCTGGTATAAAAAGAGAGAGAGGGAGAGAGAGAGATAAACACAGTCAGAACCGCTGGGAAAATGTATTTCTCTTCAAATTGCTCTGCAAAGTAAGTGAGCGTGACACTGCATGCAGTCTGTCAGGAGTTTAAAAAGTGTGTGTGTGCACGGGCAGGCCCTCGTTAAGACTGGCTAACAGAGAGTGTGTGCACATAGCGATTACATGCACATAGATGGCTAGTTTAAGGAGACTTCTCTATTTGACAGTACTGAGAAAAGCTTGAAATCCGGCCGGTAGAGAGGAACATTCAAAATCGTCCCTGCTTCCAAACGCCACAGTTTTGTGTGTTATGCATTTTTTTTATAATTCCCATTATCTCTGATTATCTAACGCACTAACTGAGAAGGATCAGTGTGTTAATTGATTGAAGAGTCGTTAATTTACATGATAATGTGGTGGAAAAAATTACAACCCTGTGTGACAGATGACGGATGATGATAGGCAACTTAATTAGCGGGTGATTTATGCACGCTACGGTATTTTGTGGGATTTAATAGTTGGATTTTTGATTCCTTTTTTCAAGGTTAAACAGCGGAGTATGTTTTTTTAATTGTTTTATTTTGCTGGTGTTTAAACTTTATGTCCAGGATCTTTTCATCTTTTGACGTGAACCCGAGTGACATCCTTATTAGATACAGTAGCACTGGGAACCACTGGTTGTACTGTGTACCATGAAGCAGAACAATTTGTCACTTGTCATCATGGAGCTGGTGGTTCTCTAAATGGTGAAGACACATGGAGATCCTTTTACCAGTTTGAGATTCAATTGATTTTACCGAACTTAAGTCATTGTGCATGTTCTGAAATCATTACTCAGCCTCAATGGTATATGAACATTGACTTTGTACAGCGTGCAAAGGCTCATGGGACTGTTGGCTGTCGGTTTAGATTTACATGTTTTTGTTGTTGTTTCTGTTATGATGTGTTTGTTTTCTGACTCGCTTCTTGTGGTTTTTATATTTGTGTGTTTGGGATAGTTTTAGGTTGACTTTGCTGATAATTGAAGCCACCATGACCGTATGTCTTCTGTTCCAGTCACTGTTTGTGTGAGGATTGTGGTGAGGTTGTGATGTCAAAGCAAATTGTTTGTCTCAAGTCGTTTAATTCCAAACAAACTTGCCTGTTATTAAAAGCAGTGATTCATTGTCTAGCTGAGTAGAATTGATGGTGTTGACAATTACTTTTAGATTGTCTACTTATTACAAATAATTAAAAAAAGAAAAGTAATTTCTGTCCCCTCACTAGTCCACAGTCAGTAATTGGAAATGATCCCTGCTTTAATGGCCACAACATATGGCTCTGGCACTGACATATGCTTCAGCAATTAACCTTGAGACTGGTACAGGACAGCGTAGGTCACGTGTGTCGCAGTCGTCTCATGTCAGAAGCTTGAGCTTGAAAAAAAAAGGACAAAGGAAATAAGAGAAGTAAAATTCACTCATATCTGTTTCTGTCAATTAAAATTTTTTGAAAATCGCGAAAGTAAACTAAATATTTGTGACGTATCACAACAAGGAGAGATATTAAAAATCAAGATGGAGAATGTTGGGGCTCCTCAGTAAATCAACTGACATCACTTGACTCTGCTGGATACTTTAAATCTAGTGAGTGTGTTTGTGTGGGTTTGTGGGTTTGTGTGTGTGTGTTCATGCTCACGTGTGAAAAAATACAGTCTTAAGCTCATGGGGTATTTTTTTTTACTACTGTGCCACGGTGTGTTATGGTTCCAATATTCTTATGGAATCACACAAGATATTTCCAACTAACCTTGGGCAGAGAAAAGGCTGAGAAGCGAGAAGCAGTGGCAAATAGGAGCATTAATCACAAGACGACCTCAGCAGCACTCCCTACTCCTATCACCTCACACACGCACAATGTAACAGGAGGCTGCAGCCACATATATGGAACTCCCTGCCAGAACAGAACCAATCATTCCCGGCACGGCAATCAGATCCCTGATGAGCAGCATCAATAGTAATCATAGAATTTGCCATGACGGTGATGGAGATTTATGCCTTTTTGCCCTCATTACAGTCCAGTCTAATAGCTTGACTCTACTTACATATATGTATACTCATATAAACCTCTGTATATGTACTGGTGAACTACAGTTTATTCTTTAGTATTAGTATAGTTTTTGACGCACAATTTTGCCAAATTTTATATTGGATTTTTATTTGAAAGATTATATTATTTTCTGGGCTGTGCACGTTGGGTTGGTTATTTTTCTTCTTCTACTGTCTTGGAAAATTGACCTTGGTCTTAAAAATAAAAAGCTGCAATATCACTCAATAAACCTCTACTAATGTGAAAGCTTGTATTGACTGAATACAAGATTGCACAATTAACATTTACGTGCATATTAACTTTGTAATGTGCAAATGCTTTTACACTGTCAAAGTAATTTCATGCCTGAATTGCAGCCATGTTGTGTGCTTTGTCTTTATTTAGTCTTTTTCCCTGCAGAGTGAGATGTTCTTCGTCCTTCTTTATTAGACATGTTCATTTCCCCTCAACGCTGAATTAAAAGTGAATGGAATTTGAACTGAGTGGGCTGTTTCACCGTCAACAGGCCCCGTCTTCTATCCAAATCCCGAGCAAGGTCCACCGGCAAGCCGAAAAATAATCATTTCCACCTCCTACGGTGCTAATGCTGGGCCAATACACAGAACATGAAGTGGAGGCTTGCCTAAAGTTAAACTTTCCCAAAATATTTCCGAGAGTGGCTGGATTTGTCATGAGTGGGTACGTTAAAACATGCACTCTGCAGGATAAATGCTGAGACACTCCTTCCTGCCATAAGACCAAGGAGGCCCTTTAGGTAAATGATGAAATGTCTTAACCTCTATAAACACAGGCCAGTGGTTAGTTTTAAATCAGACGCAGTAAAGAAAGACTTTTTTTCCTCCTCTTTAACTTGATTACATTCCTGCTGTGAATGTCAGTGTGTCCCGACAAGCCAGCGTGTGGAGTACCACGCATTAAAGGTCATTTTCCCTTTGAAGCCTGCCCGTCTTTATAGATACCAGCAAACAAAAGCCACCAATTTCAACAAAAAAGTGTCTGAATAATAACATGCGGCTGATAAAAATACCTTCAGCCAACCTACATGAAACACACTTTCACCCAGCAATAGAAAATTAAACGTAAATCCCTGAATATATTAATGTGCCATTTAAAATGTGTCTATATTTATCTATCCTCAATTAATCTGTCCTTTACTCTGAGATTATAACAGGAATTAGTCGGGAGATGAGATGTGCAGGGAGGATGTGGGGGGGGGAGGGATGGTGCCAGGAGACCGTTACCAGGTCATAGACGACTGAGAAGGGTTATGTGAAGGTTGAACTAAACTGTTGGGTAAACAAACACAACCCTGCAACGCAGGCAGGTCTGAATGAGTGTTGCTGTGTGTGTGTGTGTGTGTGTGTGTGTGTAGTGTCAAGGGGATCATAACCTTTGTTATTTGCAGCATATAAATAAGAGCATTAGGGTGCAATATTACCCTAATTGGTCATTTGGTACATTCTCTCTCGGGTTATGTGCACAGATTAAATTTAACCCGTGATGGTGCACAAGGGAACGGGCTTATATCTCAGCCCGCACTGAGTGGGAGTTGCAACACAAAGCTTATTCATCAGTAAACGCATATGATGGTAATTTACCTCATATACAGTTGTAACTCGCCCACAACTATGTGAAGAAGCCACACTTTGTCCCACATCTCCTCTCTCTCTCTCTCTCTCTCTCTCTCTCTCTCTCTCTCTCTCTCTCTCTCTCTCTCTCTCTCTCTCTCTCTCTCTCTCTCTCTCTCTCTCTCTCTCTCTCCCTGACTCTTGCTCACTCTCCCTCCTCTTCAGAGGTCATGGGTACCGTTTGCACATGACCACACTCTCCTTGTCAAGTACACAAAAACAGACATGTTTGCCTCAGATGAGTCATTAGGTAATTATTAGAAGTGGACACATTTTTACACTCTAACCTGAAGGGCACTCTGAGAGCGCATACCTCCACCAAGGCTAATACCCTGTCTCGCCATGTCAGAGCAGTGTTTCCCATTTATTATCTGTACAAGACTTTCGCAGCTTGCCATATTCTAATTTGTTATGCCACAATTTCATGACATAGAAAAAAATTGGTTTTACTTTTATCATAATAGCTCTGTTGCTGCACTGACTAATTTTGTGAAGCACTTTTTACCTTATGTCCATGAAGTGGTTACCGTTCACGCAGACAGTCAGACCTCGTCTCAGATGCAGTTGTGCATTTACCAACAATTGGCCTAGTTCTCTCTCTCTCTCTTTCCTTCTCAAGTCCATGTGCCTGTCACTCGGACTCTGTTGCGAGTGAGTGTGACCTTTGTGCACCTGTGTGTATGTTCTATGGGAAAAGCTGCAAAGAAAGTAAACAATTTTTATGGGGGGCTTCTTGGGTCATGCCCCTCACCCCGACTTCATGGAAACCTGCTGAGTAGTTTGTATGTGATCCTGGGAACGGACTAACAAACTAACACAGATATGAACACAACATCCTTGTGTGAGGTGATGAAACACTGGTCCAGCCAAGAGAGCACAGAAAGTCCCTTTTTGAGCCAGATTGGAGGTATTTGAGATAGTTGTTGTTTCTGCCTCACCTTTATTCTGTTAAACAAATCAGATGGTATGCTGTGTATCCCACATTCAAACCTAGAACCTTGTACAGTTGTAGTAATTTCTGAATGTTTTTTCCGAGTGAAACATGTTTGCCGACAGCACGAAGATAAAAAACAGACAAACATTAGATATCGACGGAGGAAAAGGTTTAGAGAAATAAGAGAGAAAGTTAGAGTCACAGAGTGTTTATTAGGTTGGTGGTTATAGACTGTCTGGCGGTTGTTTCCAAGGGAACAGCGATGCTGTGTGGAGGTTGCTGTAACCCTTGAATTCTCAGGCATTACTTTTGGCTATGGGCTGAAATTGGCTGGGATATAACAGGATAACATCTAATCTCTTCAATTAGATCCACCAGGGGGCTTCTCACTGTGCTTGTGTGTACTAGCCTGTGTGCTTTTTTGTGCCCGTGTTTGTGTGTACGTGTGTGTGTGTGTGTGTGTGTGTGTGAGTGTATGTGTGTCCAAAAATCTGGAATGGGATAGAGAACATTTTTGTCACAGGCTGAGAATTCCTGTTAATGCCTCTCATCTATCCAGTGTTTAAGCTTTTAATATCCTTTTTTTCACATTCCTCTATAGCTTTTTTAAGAACATACTTATTACTCTTTATGTTGTAGTACATGATGTATAATCATCTCCACTTAGCGCCACTCAAAGTGCTGCACTTAACATATTTTCAGGTCCAGTCGTCTCGGTCTTTGTCGTCTCAGAAAAAGTTCTCAGACTTTCACAATCTGTCCGCGGATCACAAACTGTCCCTCTCCTCTGTTGTGAGTCAGTTTTCTCGTTCAGTCACTCAAACTCAGTGCTTCCTCCACACTTTTCCTGCAACAACAAATATTATGCAAATTCCTGGCGCCCGTTGTGTAACCAATCTGTCCTCATACCTATAGAAGCATTTTGTTCCTATCAGCAGCGAGAGCATATGGACTTTTGTTGTCATAGGAACAATAACCAAAAGTGTTTTTTTTACTGCATGTTTAGGCACAATTGTATTTATTGAGGTCAAGGAACATATGGTGTTGTGTTAAAATATGTACTTTATTATTAGCATTGGACGTTTTGTCCTAATTTGGCAATGATTAATTAATATAAAAACAATAATCGCTCTTAATTTCACATAAGAAGCCACTTAGTTCCTTGCTTGCTCTCACCATGGACATCTTTTTTGTACTATAAGATCTAAACTCTTAAATTTAAACATATAAACAACTTAGTTACTTAAAGCAAGGGTTGGTAAGTTGTTTCTTTTTATTTAGTGAAATAAATGCCGGGCATGTCTGGAATGTTTTTTGTTGTAGTTTTAACAAAAGGGCAACAAGGAGGGGCTTGGATGTATCAGTTGCAAATATCCAAAGTGTAGCCTGCTCTTGCTAGCTTTTCAAGGATTACCAACCCTAACTTTAACTCAACATGTCACGTCTGCTGTAGTTCTGTTGCGATGTGATGCTTTACAGTGACAGACAAGGATGATTATTAAAACGCAGGGACACTGTAAGATGTACAGTAATTTACCAGGTAGAGATCAACTTGTGTAAATGATACCTTTCGTCTGATACTTGCTTCATACTGTGCATGCAGCTATTGTTACCGCTGTCATTGTGCAGTTTCTCTGACAGAAGGAGTTTTGTTTTTCCAAAAGGTTTAGCAAACATTGAATATATTTGATATCTTATAAAACATTTGGCATGCGTTTTCATGTGCGTGTGTTTGTGCCACAGAACGAAATGGACACCCACTCATCACAACACCTCTTTGCTGTGCATCACCAGTAGCGCGCAAAAGCTCCACTTGGCACCTTTTAAGTGAAAATCAGTTTGCCGATGTTCAGGAGAACTTTCGCCCCCCTGCCCTATTTCCGACCATAGCAACCGATTCTTATTGTGTTCGTTTTATCCATCTCTAAAAACGGAGCAGAGATTCACTTTAATGTTGAAAGCTGCGAGGAAACCTATGACACTGGGTCTTGAATATGCTTCGCTTTCCAGCTCATGAAACACACACTAGTGCTGCGGCTCCAACCTGATTCGCATCACAAGAAATGAAAAAATAAAAAAGGGGGAAATGTCTAGCAGTCATTCAACTTGGAACATTACGACCACACCTTCCCGTGCAGAGGTACATCACCAGGCAATTCAACCACATCGGCGAGTCCCTTTATCGGCCGAGCGGTGCAATAGACCGTTGCAGCTGGACTTTCCCGTGGTCTGATCATAAGCCTTGTCCTGTCTATAAATTGAGCTCTGTTGTCTTGTATTGCTGGGGCTTACTTTGAAGTGGGTTATGTGATTTATGTGTTTGCTTGTCACACCACAAACTGTTTGACTTGGCTCTTGCAGATGCTGTGAGGCTGCACTCCACACCTTTTCCTTGAAGATTAGCAGACGGTACTTGCAGCCCATCGGTTTATTGACCCTTTGTATTTGCCTCTATTTGTAAGACAAACCTGGATCATTTCCTGTTACGATTTTACTCACAAATGTCCTACTGAAGTAGTGGAAATACACATACAGTGGCTCCTTTAGTTGCTCCAGGCAAGTCTCACTTCAAACAATAACGTTCTCCACAAGGTTGCACTTTTGGAAACACATCAATGTTCAATGGATATTATGTAGTTACCTGCAGAGAGCCAGGTGAATCCCAGACCCTGCATTGAGAAGCAATGGATCCGAGTCACTTTTCCTTTTCAAAACATTGAACATTTGCTTTTACATTTGCCATTAGTAAACATGCATAGTTATTTAAGAGTTCTACTTTTTTTTGGTCATATTATGTATATGTCACTGGAGAAACAATTGTATCCAATAAGACTATGTAGTTCAGCAATTACCACCACCAAGGAGATTTTGTTTTTTCCAGGATTTTTCAAAAACTTTCTTTAACATTGTGAGGTGGGGAAAATGCAGCTTGTTGGATTTAGGGGCCTTGGTTGTGGTATACGCTCTACTACTGCTGCTGTAGTGCAGCTCTAGTCTTTTCTTGCTGTCTAAGGACATAATTGTGTAAATCTCGACCATAATGATTAATAATGACATTTTTTATGACAATCTTACAGACCCTCACATCATCTGATTGATGATGCATTACTTATTATTTAGTTGATTGGAAAATAAAAAAAAGGATCCTCTTCCAAAATGGAAGTATATAAATAAATAAATCTGTGCAGCCAGGCAAGGGATATAAATGTGTCTGCAGCTGTCAGGGATGCTTTAAGAAGCAGTTATTAAAAAACAGCCCATGAAGGAAAATCCTAAATAATTAGCAAACTGAATTCCCTTGCCAGGGGAATTTTTTTAAATAAATGGCTGGCATCACAAAATGACAGACTAAGCTGTCCATATTACAGATTCAAGCAGTGGGGCACTCATTAGTTCTCTTAGCAAGTCAGTTTGTTCTACGTTAATCTTAAAGTATTCTATAGAGTACCATAAGGGCAAGTGTGTGTGTGTGTGTGTCCTTGCTATTCCTCTATGATCTAAATAAAGAAAGTAATAGCGCTGGTCATGCACTACTATCTAATTAGCGTGGACATGGTGAGCACAAGAGACAGAAGGGAAATGAGAGCTGTCCCTCACCCCTGTCTCTGCTCAGCGACTATCATATTAGTCTTGTTCAAAGATGGAACATGTCATGCGAGATCAGCCTCACTACGGTTGAACATAGAATATCTAATGTATTTTTAAACGTTAAAAATGTCGCGGGATTAATTTCCCAGTACCGCGTTATTCTTCCCCCCAAGGAATTGTTCCTTTTTTTCCTGTAAAGCCGGGTGACCTTTAAGTGTGGGCTAATCTCAGTTTACCCGTCTGGCTGCTGGGCCTTAATCCACTGACTCTCTTTATTCTTTATTCAATCTCTTTATTCAACACTTAGAGACTCACACTAATCTTTATCCAACAAATGTTACATACTGTGCCCACTCTCCCTCACTTTCTCTCCGAAGACACGGCACGCATGCAAACATTTACCATCTCTCTTTTTTTTTGTTCTCTTCCCATTGATTTTCCCTCCAGTAATTCTCTCACATCACATGGCTTAATAGTTACGCTTATGCTGTTTTTGTAGTGTCAGCACAAGGCAGATAGTAATAATGCATGTACGAGATGGAGGAAACCGAGGCTCCGTGCTGCATCTAGAGACTAGATTACTGCATTGATTTAGGACTGTAGGGATACAGTTGTGTGAGAGCAGAAGGCAAAGGAAAATAAAGTTTACTTCCTCCCACTGCAAAATTAAAATAGAACATCGACAGTTTACTAATGTGACGGCAGCGATAAGCATCTGGCCCTCGGATCAACATGCAGATGCTCACACACTGTGAGAGCTAGGACAAGGTTACAAGGACTGTTGGCTCAGTGGGTCTGTTGCATTAGAACAAATAGCTGTCCTACGCCTATGTGTGTGTCTCTGTGTGTGTTTGTGTGTGTGTGTGTGTCTGTCTGTCTGTGGGTGTGTGTGAGGGAGGACGAGAGCAGGTGGGTGAGTGGAGCTTTCTGTGGGTGCTGGGCTGTGAAACAGCTGTCTGAGACGATGACTCTGACGAAGATGGATGAGAAGGCCGCGCAAGATGCTGTCCACTATATCCTGGGTACACACTGGCCTAAAGCAGGACAAAAACACAGAGCACACGCACACACACACACACACACACACAGAAATACACACTGTCATTATGTTTCCCTCTTTTCTTACAGTACAACAGGTTGTTACATGTCGCAGAAATACAGTGTGTCTCAGAACGTAGCTCCGAAGCTACACTGGCAACTAGAGAGAATGGCTGCCCTGAGATTAGTTTAATCTGAAAATCCTAATGCCACGCTCGTCTGTGCCAGCTGACACAGAACCAGACTCTCACATAACATAACATAAACACCTTGTATTTGTTTACACACACACACACCCCCACACACACATTCACGCTGAACTAGCCCTAGATGCTAGATTTCCCGATAGATAACACATCCATCGGATTTCTCTTCTTTGGTCCTTGGTGTCATCCAGCGGTCATCCATCACACAGTTCCTTAGAAGTTGCACACACACACACATGCATATAGAAGGATCACACAGATTCGCCAATGACACACTATATAGTTTATATCACACATTTAAGATTTATGTCATTATATTCAAACAGACACGTCTAGGGGCGAATGAGGAAGAGTGAAATAATGAGGACTTGTGGGCGTTTTCTTTTTAGTTTTCACTGTTTCAGCTTCAGGGTTTTGTTTGTGTGTTGTTGTTCAGCGGGGGTGTTGAAGTGGTGGTAGACAGGTAGACAGATAAAGACAGGCAGGGACATGGACACAGAGAGCAAATGTGAGAGTAAGGCCAGTTCTCACTCTCAAAGTCTTCCTCAGTTACACACTCACTCCCACACAGTGAAAGAGAGAGGACCTGTCGCCTGTCAGTCACTTGGTCACACAGGCATGGGCAGCCACCAGAGTGTGTTATAAACAGAGAGAAGACCAGGCCATGCAAACTTTAAAACGACATCATGCATTATTGTTGGGGTATAGCCAAGGGTTTGCTTTATGTGGACAATGTAGGGGCTGGGCTATTTGGCAGAGTTTATATGGTAATTATAATCCATACACACAAACAACACGCACACACCCACACACACATGGCCAAATGACAAAACGATATCACATTGGTAGGCTTTGACTTTGTTGATGACAACAGATTGTTATGATGCTGGGGCCTGAGATTCTGGACCTGAGATTCATTACTGTCGATAATTACAATGCTCACTGCTGCGTTTTATATGATAAGGTCAGTTTGTCTTCAGTGATTGAGACATGATAAACAGTGCACATCTCTGCTGCTCCTGAAACCTCATCCATATTTAAGTTGCTCGAAGGACGGCGGGAACAACTCTCTGCGGCACATGCACAGGAGCATGATAAGTAAACTTTGTGTTTGCGATACACCTCTGTAAGACTATTGTAATAATACCATAGTCGTTATGTGACTGGTAAAGCTGGGAATGTGAGTTTTTAATACTATTAAAAAACTATTTTTAACTGTCGAGATTCAAATGCACACAGGGTCAATTTTCATATGCAGCATTCACAATCACAGAAAGCCACCGGGAGAACTCCTGTCGATTAATGGACCATCAAAAATATCCCCAATTCCAACTTTTTAGCAATTTAGCCAGTGAGACCCCGGCATGATATTCGGCTTTAGCTGTGACGGGCATGCATGAGAGAAAATTGCCTTTTCTTTGTGCAATCACAATAATCAACCTTCATTCACACACTAAGCCTGCTCAGTCCTGATGAACGTGCTTTAGTAACTGCTTTTACAGAGGCTGCGTTCTCCTGTACACTGAGAAACAGCCCAATGACCAACTAGCCAGATACTGTAAAAAAAAACTTCAAAACAATTCTTGTTCAATTAATCTTTACAATTGTCGACTGTGTAAATGTGCTTCTTGACAAATCTACCACCATGTTGTGTTTTCACTGTTGTACTCGCGAGACACTAACTTGTGTTTTCATCTTCTGTGCTGACATATTGGTGTTGTGTTGTGCTGTTGCGTCTCCTCTGCCTGTGAACCTGTTAGTTCTCTTGTACCGTCGCCATCCTCCTCCTCTCTAATATTCACCAGCTGATGTGAGGCGAGGCCACCCCGTAGTGCCTGCTGTCTATTTACTCCCATTCAGGGGATTCACTAGAGAGGCCACAGCACAAATAAATTCACTCAACAGCCACAGCTCAGTGGGGACCTCGCTCTCCCTTCCCCACTTGCTTGCTAATTCTCTCTCTCCGCCTCGCTCCCTCCCTCACCCCGAGTCCTCGATTCGTTCTCTGCATCTTTTTTTTTCATGCCTATTTTGCTCATTTCTTTCCCTGCACTTCTGTCTCGCTGACTTAGTCTAAGTCTCGCTGTGGCTCTATATGGCCTTTCAGTTTTTCCTCTGTAAACTGATGTTGCAGCACTTAACACCAGAGCAGTCCCACAGCACCACGGCAAGCCAGGCTTTTGGAAAAACGCTGAACTGGGTCTGCCAAGCTGCTTAAACAAAAGCGTTACCTTAAACAACATCATTTGTGGTAGATGCACTGTGTCAAGGTGCTTGTGTGGTGATGGTGGAGTTGTGTGGCAAGGTCACAGCCTGAGGGATTCAAATACAAAACCCTTCTGAAGATACCATATTTAGTTTTATTGGACCATTGATCATTCAGTCCATTTTCTGAAGCACGGTGTATTCCTATGGTGATGTATGCAGGTTGTCTTCAACAAGCCATATCTGTATGAACACACACAACCCCTATGTGCACGTGGGCTCAGAAGTATACACACGCGTGCACACCTGATCTTGTGTTTCTCCTTTCCAGAAGGAACATGAATAAAACAGGAGTGCAGAGACTCGGTGAGAAGCAGAGAGAGACATGGGGTGCTCTGGCAGATCTCTCTGCAGCAGTGGCTGTGTGTTCGTGCCACAATCTCCGTGTCTGGACTTACAGGATTAGCTCTCTCTAGGATGCTGTCTGCTCTGAGAAAACACACTCCTTTTGCTAACCTGTCTGTACAAACATGCACACACTCATATAGAGACTCATGTTCACATATACACACACACACACACACACTGGCTACACATCACACTATCACTAAGCAACACACTGCAAACATCAGCTTATTAGATATTTTTTGTGCAGTAGTTAGAATTTGTTATTTTTCCTCAAATCAATTTAATTTTTTTTTAAGTTGCAATGATTTTAGTGATATCTGGTGATATAATATTCATCAGTGCTGCAGTTGGACTTTTTCACTGGACCAGCCTTGGTGACTGACGTTTTTTTAAGACGCTGTATAATTGGTCTGTTGAATGATGAGCAGAGTTTAATGATATTATATATTATATGGATATAGAGTAAATGCTCATTTTGAATAGAGATGTCCACCTTTTCTTTAAACAGCAACATATTTTGATGGTAGATATGTCAGAAATTAAATTCTGTACCATTCCTCCTTTAAAATATTATAGATATACAGTAGAGTGTGTGTGTGTGTGTGTCTGTGTGTGTGTGTCTTTGTCTGTGTGTTTGTGTGTGTGTGTGTGTGTGTGTGTGTGTTTGTGTGTGTGTGTGTTTGTGTGTGTGTGTGTGTGTGTGTGTGTCTCTTAGCTGGTCTCCAAATCAATACCTCAAAATCTCAAGGGATTTTTTTGCCCTGCACAATATGAATTCCGAGGACTCAGCTGACTGAACCTCTGACCCTGAAAAACACCCAGTGAGAAGAAATAAATGCCGCCACTGTTATTCCAGCCTCTGTAAACAAAGGGGATGTGGACTGTGAAGAGACGCGACGCCTTTCACTGCTTTAATATTTGATTCTCCTCAGCGACCTCAATTCTGAGGAGGTCTTACGAAAAAAAGGCCTCATTCCAAAATGAGACATCCAGTATTTTGAGTGACGTCTATTCTGAAAGCGTGGCTGATGGCCAAAGGTAATAATGAGCTGTCAGAGTTTTTGTTGTTGGCTGAAGTCCTTGGCTGAATAATACATTTTAGATATTGATGCTTGGATTGATTAAAAGACGTTAACAAGATAAATTGAGTCCATCAATGATCTATTTTTAGGGCTGGCTGACACTGGTTGACGTGTAGAGACCATTCACACTCATATTCACACCAACTGGTAATCTGCAGTCACCAATTGACCTGACGTGCTGGTCTTTGGACTGTGTGAGGAAACCAGAGTAACCAGGCGCAGATAGATGCTGCTTGTTTCAGAACACTTCATCCTTTTTCATCCTTTTTTAAAACTTCAGTTCTTTTTTAGAGCAAGACCGTATTGTCAGTGCAGCTTCTCTTTTCAGGCAGCCAAACAGATGAGGCAGAACTGACAGACAGACAGACAGACAGACAGACATTTAAAGATAAATGCATGAAACGATACACAAGTTGCGCATTAGACTAACAAGTCAACACCCAGGCAACCAAGAAGCTGGACAAAACACTTGTTCTGGTTGTGTGTCTCGAGCTGACAGAAACTTTAATAACAAAAATCGGAAAAAGCCCATTTGTCAGAGCATATCAGTCGACACTGAATGTCTCTGGTGATTGTTGTTTTTGTGTTTTTTATCACTGTACATCTTCAAGGCTTGTTGTTAGCTGTGTAGTCAAAACAACACGACAACTCAAGTGCTTCACTCTGTACAGCTGTCAGACTGAGCTGCGACAAGCTCATCGGTACAGAACATGAGGGTGAGCGTCCTCCGGTTGCTGCTCCTGGTGAAAAAAACAACAATGACAAACAAGTATATGTAGGACGTATAGGAATTCATGGAAATCATATTTCACTTGAAAGCAGGAACATTTACAGAACTTAACACAATAATGTGCCCACGTAGCCATTGTGTACGTGTAATCAGCGTGTGTGTGTGTGTATTTGGGTGTGTAACGTTGTGCGTGCAGCTTCGCTCTCTAGATTGCCACATAAGAGGCGCAGTGGGAAGCCCATGAAAGCTTAATGCGCAGCTCCCTATTTAAAAGGAAGTGCATCAGGGCCTCTGTGCCCCCATCAGTCCTCTCCCAGCGTCCCTCTCCCGTCTGCACCCTTTAAAACCAGCGACGCTCACTGCACCTCCACCGCAGCGATGCAAAACCTTCATGAGTGAATGAGTGCGCGTTTAGTCAGAGATCTTTTTTCTCCATAGCTCAGTTCATGTTGGCAAATATGTTGCTGAGAGTGAACTGGGGACTTGGCAGACAATCATTGCAATTGGAATTTCATTCGATGCAACCTGAGGAGTTGGACTGAAAGCGAATCGCACAACCTCCTCTCCCCCCCCCTAATTATTTCAAAGAGAAACAGTATGCCAGGGATTTTATGTTAAACCCACAATTGTAGATGGCCTCTGATATCTCTTACTCCATCAAGCTGTAAACATGAACCTATCATGTTGTCTGCAGTGGGACACTGTCACTCTCATGTTGTGAACCATATTCCCTCTCGTCCTCTTTCCGTCTCGGGTATTGTTGTTGTTTTGATAAAAGCCTGTCAGACTAACAGCAGGATTCAAAAGCCTGTTTGATGTGACTCTGTTCCCTGTCATTTGGCACTTTGTCCACCCGGAGGTGTAAGATCTGGATTACTCTCAGCTTGGTCCCGTGGGTGGGGCCGTCCTCAAAGAAAGGTTGCAGTAGTTTGTATTTGCAAGTTTTCAGTACTGCCGGATGTCAGGTTTTCGTTTGTCCTGTTAGGGTGGCTGCAGAGTTCAGAAAGGTCAGTGTGTTGCTCCGCGTCTCCTCTCCATTTGATGTGATGTGAGAACAGATGCTGAGGCCAGACCTGATACAGCCAGAGACCCTCACAGACAGGCTGCAGTAGAACAGTTTGTTTTGACTATATAAGAAGTGCATGATCTTTAACATCAGCGTCAGTAGACAGTCCCACGCACACTCAGCCATCAGGACTACAGACACTGCTTTGAGCATCATGACTTGCACATAATGCTCAGACAACCATTGAGGATACTGCATTTATCAGCCTTGCTAAACTGAGACGGGGATCCTTTGATTGCAAACATCTTTATCCTTGGTTTCCTAGAAACAGTGATACAGTGGTTAGAGCTGTTGCCTCACTTCAAGAAGGTTCTGGGTTCAAACCTGTTGAACGACAATTACCAAAATTTAAAACCAAAAATGCTGCGGTTCACTTGACGGCTAATTTGAAAGCTTCATTTGGTTTTATAAAGTTAAAATGAAAATAAGAGAGACACAGAACTGGATGAAATGTGAGTATAACACACAATTTGGCTTTGCAATGTTAAAATAACAATTTAATCAGGCAAAAATAAAACACCACAAACAGGTATATTAATCAAGACCTAATTAATAAGCACGTCTTAGGGCGGTGTGGCCTAGGGGGTAAAGTGGGCGTTCTCCAAAAAGAAGGTTGCCGGTTCAATTCCCACTCTTCCCCATCTGCATGCCAAAGTATCCTTGGCAAGATTCTAAACCCCTAAATGGCCCCTCATAAAATGTTGAGTATACTAAAAAAAAAGCGATATATATATATATATATATATATATCGCTTTGGACAAAAGCGTCAGCTAAATGACATGTAATGTAATGTACGTCTAACCATATATTTAGTTTAATATCAAATTGTTTCCTGTCGAGCACTAGGTGTAGATGGGTGTAAAAAGTGAGACTGATCACAGACTGGTCTTTGAATTGGCCGTGCCATCTGTGGTTGGGTTTGTTCAACACCCTCACTCTGGTTTAGGTTATGGAAAGATGGTGTTTTTGATTAAACCAACTTTTTGGAGTGTCGTCTGTTGGTACACGATGGTGCTCAGGCTCCTTTCAAAGTAAAACACCCCAAGGTTTGTGCTTCACTTTCCAATGTCATCTCTGCTGTATTACACAACAGACAGACTCAAAGAACAGCAAGAGAACTGAGAAAATACAGACACTGCTTTGATTCTCCGGAGCGTCTTGCAGTAATGTTAAAGCACGCACTGTATTCATGTCTCTTCTCTTTAGTTTAGCTGCTCTTCTCTTTTCCATCTTTTCATATCCCCATTTATGTGTCGTGCTCGAAACTGCTCTGTTTGTCCTTGTTTCCTCTGCCATGGAGGTTATGTTTTCGTCTGGATTGATTTGTTTGTTTGTTAGTTAGCAGGATTTCGCTAAATCAACTTGGTGCATTATGAGAAAACTTGGTGGAAGGATGCGGTATGGGTCAGGGAAGAAGCCATTAACATTTGGTGCTGAACTGGAACATAAGGAGAAAGGGCTTTTCTTTCACATTTTCTGTATTTTCCCACAGAAAAACCAATGGATTCAGATTTGTTTTTACGGTTACATGCAGGGGACTGATATCTCAGTTTTCTGTAAGTTGTTTTTGCCATGATGCTTAATGCTTAATTAATAATTACTCATTGCTCCACATTGTTTTCTTCATCTCGTCCCTTTTCCCTCTACTTTGTCCATTAAGGTAAAGAAAGAAGAGAAACAAGAGACATTTTTAAAGAGTGAATCAGAGAAAATATTTTGATTAGGTTTATTTTTTTTATTTTTTCCCCTGTCTCTTTGAAGACAAGAATTTAAATGTTTCTCTCCATCTCGTTCTCACTTGTCTCACATGTACAGTATCAGCCTGACACTCATCACTTCCCCTCATCCTGCATCCAAGTCTCCCAATTACTCCCAGTCAGTGTGGCTCCGTGGTGAACAAAGGCTAATTTGAGACATGTTCCTGGCTAATTTGTGACACGTGGCTGGCTCTTTGAAAATCACATCACACATGAGCCGATGAGTGTCATCAGGCTGCTAGGAAGCTGCTCTCCGCTTTGATCTCATTAGCAGCCTCTGCATCCTGTTGCAGGTCTGGAGTTTGGAGCTCTCTGAAAGAAGAGAGGATGCTGAGACATATGCTCGGTGATGAGCACCATAATAATAGCCGCGTGCTGGCATGACAGTTATTAGCCTGGATGGAGGAGAAACCTGGGCTCTGTGCTGTTGAATGCAATGTAATATCAAGGTGTGAATTAAGTACAGCAGTAATTAATGAGCTCTGTTATTTATACACCAGAAAGTTTGTATGAACAAGTGCATACTTTCCCATCTACACAGCAGCTGCCCTTACACTGACCCTAAGATCATTACAAAGTGCCAACATACTCATGTGAAACAACACGGGATGATTTCCTCAATTAACAGACCACTTCACTGACTCTCCAGCCAGTGTGAACCACGGCGTGGGCTCCCTCTGAAGTGCACGGCACTCTGCACAAACTTTGCTAATCAGCCCTGAACTTCATACTTGCCGTGTAAATTTCGGCCCCTCATATTATCGTCGGTGTGTTAAGCGTCGGAGGCTCATGAATGTCTTTAGCCAGACGAGACAGGCTTTTTGTTCTCCCCTCTCGTTCAGCTCAATAGGCTCCGTAATTAGTTGGCAGAGTGTGTCTGGGCAGGAGGAAGAGCACAAAGGCCTTGATACCCAGACGTGACCATGAAAAGCATTTACACCTCACGCTCCAAACAGTAATGGAATGTCCTCTGCCGGGCTGGACCAGGTGACCTGCTGCGTCCCGGCTCTTTACCTTTTCTCATAGCAATCTTTTGAGTCTGTTACAGAAGCCTTTCCCTCCTGCAGCCCTGAAAATGTTCCTGATACGCACCTTGACAATGTCATCTGTCCCATTTGAGTTGCCTTCTTCATTGTTTTAAAAAGTAGTGGTGTTTTTCTCTTGCAAAGTGCATATCAGCCACTGTCTCACAGCCTCCGGTTTTGGTGTGTTCTGTGCCTCCGCGGTAACTATGGTAACGGATCTGTTGATTTCGCAGAATAAAATAAAGTCACTCTCCCTCGCCTGAAAGGTGCCATTTACTGTAAATGCTGCCAATTACTGGAAATGTGTGTGTCTGCCTGACCCTAAACACTTCTGCCGATAATTACCAACTGTCAGATGCTGCAGCATTGCATTTATGTTGGAATAATGAACTGATAGTCGTCCACACTGGATACTAGTTTGACTGTTTTAAAGGTGGGAAATGGGAGAATATCAGAGTGGGAATTTATACTATTGGAACTTGCAGCTCTCTCTCTCTCTCTCTCTCTCTCTCTCTCTCCTCTCTCTCTCTCTCTCTCTCTCTCTCTCTCTCTCTCTCTCTCGCTCACTAAAACACACACACACACACACACACACACACACACACACACACACAAACACCTGTAGTCTTCATGTCATATCCCTTGTTGCCATGAAAATGGTGCTGCCTTCCCTGTTGGGCTAATTGTGATGTTGTTTTGCTGTGACCTCTTGATGCTGATACACGCACAAACACACACGCACACACGCACGCACGCACACACACACACACACACACACACACACACACACACGCACTCACACACACACACCCAGCACCCCTGACTCCACAGTGGTTTTCTTTTCTTATTTTGGATCCCCCAGCTGTGACCCCTAGACCTCCACTCTCCAGCTACTGTATTGTGCACAGTCTTTCTGTTGTGCGTGTGTCACTGCAGGTGTCCCAGGTACGGTAAATAAAACATCCTCCCACCAGCAGTGAAATATTGAACAGACAAGCCACTGAGATGCTTGTCTTGTCTGAGGCAGGGGTTTAGGGCCAGATGGGTTGTGGAGGCAGAAAATTGAGGGGAAACGCGCACTGGTCAGAGTGGAACACGGGAAGGAAATGGGTGAAAGCACATCACCACGGAGAATCTAGTTGGAAGAAATGGTACTAGAAGACAAGAATGATGGGGAGGAAATGGAAGCTGATAATGGACTGCAGGCAGGGCTGCTCCATCTTCCTTCCCTCTTTGTCTCTCACACTCAACAATTCATACAAAAACTGTACACAGAAAAAAAAGCATAGGTGAATGCAGGCCCAGGAGGCTTTTACAGCAGGATATCTGATTGGCTGCTTCTTTGTTCGTTCAGTTAGCTCTTGCTAAGTCATTCTCCAGAAGCTGCACACGGCCTCACACTTTCTCAAATGTAACTCGTATATTGCCGCAGAAACACCTCTACATGCCTGTGAAGCTCAGTACAGCGCTCGTTCAACGTCTGTCACACATGCAAAAGAGAAGAGAGGGGGCTTTTTAACCCCATTGAATTGAATTAACATTGTGCCATTTTCTGTTTTTCCACATTCTCCATGATTTCTCAGAGATTAATTAATGAATCTTGATGAAAAAATCTGTATGTTTAGAACTGATATTTAAAAAAGCATGAGCAATGTAGTGCAGATCCAAATGAAAATGTATATCTTGGCACACACCTCTCTCTCTCTCTCTCTCTCTCTCTCTCTCTCTCTCTTTTCCTTTTAACCACATTCTAAATGATCTTTAAATAGCCAACCATTACAATATAAAAACTAACTGGATATAGTTGATGATGATAATAAATATGTTTGTTCATTAGTTATATTATTAGGTATAAGTTAACTATATATTACTTGTGTGTATTTTATTTTAATAATTGTGAAAAAACATGAAACCGTGATATTACCTTTTTCAATAATCAGAACTACTTTGCAAGACTGCAACGTGATTAGTCAGAATGAAATTGTAGGTATCTGAAACATAAATTATAGTCATAATTAAATTGCACTTTTATGTAATACATGTCAAAAAGCATTATACAAGAAGAACTACTGGAAAGGTTCAAATTTAGCTTTTTGTCTTTTTATCTGATAAATCGAAAAAAGATTGTCGACAGATGAATCGATTATCAAAATAATCGTTAGTTGCAGCCTTACTCTCGAGATATGTGAGGCACATACGGACAGAGATCTCTGGTATTAGTAAGTAGACAACTAGATAAAAGACTCAGTAAGTGAACAGCCTAACAGACATTTTACAGATCTTTTCAAACACTTGTAACAAACCAAATTTTCAATGTTCACTGAGCCTCTTTCAAAAATGTTTGTTTGCTTCCAAACGATTTTGTCAGGAGAGGAGCAGCATAGCAAAACCGGCCCTCCAATAATAATCCTTTTTCATATATTTACAAATATCACTTTGTGTGTTTTCCATGATTTGACATTAAGAGTTCCGGTCTACAGTCTTCATCGCTGCAAATCATGTTTCCCCAACACCTCCAAGAGACTTGTCTTTTAGGGCTGCAATTACAAAAGCTCTTAATGTGATTAGATAGCCGCTGTGTACCAGCTACTACTGTCAGCATTGGCTGTAATGGAAGGTAATGATCCTAGATTTGATGCTGCTCCAATGAAGGACATGAATCAGAGGATTAATGGACTCACTCAAGCCATTAACCATTAGCAGTGGTTAACTGTGTTGAATCAATGGATGCAGCCGGCAGCTTGAACAAAAAGAACAGCGCTGTCAAAATTTCTAGTAATTGTGAGATCTGAAATAAATAAGTTACCTTTGTCGTTTTTTTGCCAAAGTGGGTATTACACACAGACTCTCTAGTAGAGAACTGCATTATTAATCCACTTGACTCTTAATGCAGAACAACAAATCTTTAATTTGATCGATCCTCTTTCGCTCTGCTCGGGGTATTGGCAGTTCCCCCCCCCCGAAAGTAGATATAAGTGTGAATGAGAAATCCAACGAAACTGAAAACACAAACTGATCATTTAATATGTGTTTGTACACAGTGTTAACTGATACAGCAGTCCACACACAGCTCTCATTGTATTCATACATAAGAAATCAGTCTGTCAAGGCAATATACTGCTGTCATTATGACCTGCTGTGCTCTTAAAGACAGGAGATTGATTGGATGATGTGTGTGTGTACTATACAGTTATGTTAATTCCCTGCCACTCTACTTGTGGCTTCATTGACCTTAGCCCTGCGTTAGTAGGATTCATTTTCTATGATGGCGGATCACAAATTGATGGCATTTAACTGACTATTTACCAATCAATCACCAAACTGTGAGAGCACTGTAAATACGAGATGAATATCCCTTTGTGCCAGTGTCACCCAGTCACTGCCTTTCACATATGGTTGGTTAATTATCAATAATAAAAAATCCTCTTCATTTAGTATGTTTGTTTTTTCTGTAGAAGCAGATGTCTTGCATACTTTACCACTTTACATTTTTAGAAACACAAACAAAACAACACATCAGCATGATTAGGTGATGATGTTCATGTGTGTGTGTGTGCGCGCATGTGTGGTCACATTTGTGTACTAAACATGTTCATTAAAATTGCTAATTTGAGTCTAATTTAGTTGAGCGTAGGCATTTAAATGGGATGACTTGAATTAGTTTTAATTTAATTAGCTGTCATTACCTCAGTAACCTTACACTTTTTAAAACATGTAAAAAAGGATATGGGCAATCTAGTCAATATATATACATATGTATTATGTATATGTGTGTGTGTTTGTCCCTGAAACCTTGAATGATTGCTTCTGTATGAGTTAGAATCAGTCCTGCACTTAAAAAATGTCAGTCTCCGGAGGCAACACATTTTTTAAGGTTTACTGTGTAAAATTAAAATGCATCACCCGGATGTGACTCAGTGAAAAGTATATGCAGTGATGAAATAAAGAAAATGTTTCTTTCTTGCTCAGGACCATGTGGTTGCAGCATTACTACACTGCACTGTGGATGAGCACAAAACAATCTGTGCTTTTATTTACTTTGCTTTCAACATGTTGTTTTTTTATTTCCCCACCTGCTGAACAACAAAACTTGAAAAAACAATGAAGGCAGGACAGTGTTTGCCTCTGGACTGAACAGCCTGTTTATGAGCAGTAATACCTGTACCGTAGTTTCGACTAAACAGCTTACAATGCACACACACACACACACACACACACACACACACACACACACACACAAAGCTAAGCATCTGGTGATTATACTGTATTTGCCTTTTAAGTGACTAACAGCTGTCCCCTGGTTGATTCCTAATTAGAAAGCTATTGATTACACTCAATACCAAACTTCCACTTTAGGCCTGATGAGCAAACACAACAGATGTTTCCAAACATCAATATGGGAGTCATTATTTAATGAATGTCATATTTCCCACTTAGTTTTAGTACCCTATTTCAAAACATTAGAACCAACAGTTCTCCATTATTAATGAGCTGCAGGCGCAACAGCTATTTAAGAGCAGTTTGAGACGAAGATAACATTTTGATGTTTTTAACTTTTGGACAATTTTAAATGGTCGACTCTCAAAATCAACCATGTGATCCAAGCTCAAATGCATATGTTATCGTTGCTTGTGCTGATGCAATAAGTCAGTTAAACAATGCAGCTGTACTTATTTATTTATATTTGGTTATAAATTGAATGTATCAGTTGTTAGTTGGAGCCCAAGTTGCTGGTGAACCACTTTCTTTATTTGCACATCAGTTCACTTACTCAGCATTGATTAAATTAGTCTCACTTACAGAAGAAGTGCCAACCGAGCAGAATTTAACTTTAACACAAAAGGCTGTGTGATTCCCATTGTTAATTTCTATCCGGCTTTGGCAGCTATTAAACAGAGTTTTTCATTTTTCTACTCCGTGGACGAGCTCACCTTCCCCACTGGGGAAGCAGACGTATAGAAACCGACATTACAATAACAGAGCACTGCCAGAAAAGCTTCCAATCAAACATGTTGTCTCCTGTTAGTATCTGTTGTTGTGCAAGTCATTTCCAGCCTCGTTTGATCAGCGCCGCCTCGCTGACAGCCGCTCAGTCCTCTTTCCTGTCAGCTAATCATGACAACCGGTGTATTGACCGACTGTAGCTGACACGTGCATATGCTGCACACTCTTTGTCAGGCACACACACACACACACACAAAGGCACCAGCTTCCATGAGTTCTGACACTTGCTTGTGAGTCATGCTGGTTTAGAAGCTACACAGTGTGATCTTCCTGTGATGAGGAGCATTGTGTTCCATACACGGAATTGACTTTGACCTCTCCAGCCTTTCAATAGCCCTGTGAGACACAAGGAAATGACATTATCTCCCAGTTTGGACTCGTTCTCACCAGAGGAAATAGAGTTAAGTCCTGTGGGGTCGGAAAATAATCATTTGTTAGCGGAAATTTCTTTTGAGATCTGTGCGTAAAGATTTGTTGGTAGATTGGTTTCATGAGTAGTGCAACTGCCTGCTAAATCACCTTTTCATAACTCTTTATTCTTTAATCATACCAGCATTATCATTCATTGAATGTGTGTTGATCCATGCGCACTGTTCCTGTGTGTGCGTGTGTGTGTGTGTGTGTGTGTGTGTGTGACATCGCACACAGCAACCCCTCACTAAAACCCTCTTATCCTTCCTCTGGGGGCACAGCTTAGTGTAAACAAAGGGAGAGAGAGTTAAGAAAAGGAAGAGGCGGAGTGGATTATCATCCCTCTCCTCTTGAATCCGGGGGAGATCAGCGAGTCATTTACACAACATAATTCATTTAAGATGTATTATTCCCCAAAAACTAATGGATTTATATACAGCAGCTGTTGCCAGCTTATGACACACTCCAGTCAGTTGAAGCCACCAATCAAGGTCGGGCTGTCGCTGAATTCCTTGTGTTTCCAGAATTGAAACCTTTCCCCTTGTTGCCCTGGGAAATCCGACACACAGTATGTTGTTTTGATTCTCTCGCCTCAGTAAGCTCCAGTATTGCCAGTTCTTCCCATTAGTTATCTGGACATGTGGCGGCCCACCATATTCCTATTCGTCTCACCGCAGATTCATAATGAATAGAAACATTTTCACACCTCTTATAATAACGTGAGAGATGTCTACCTTTGAATGTGCGTGCAGCTCTATTTGCAGGTTGTTCGCCACCTGCTCATGCTACCAAGTGCTCGCTCTGTAATAATGTTCTGTCTCCAAAATGTTTTGAGCAGAGAGGCAGACCTTCATAGTTTCAGCTCCAGCTGTGACAATGCAATGAATAACTTTCTCTCAACCAAGATCTTATATTTCAATCTTTCAGCTGTCTACCTGTCACTTGAAATCTGTTTTGCGTGAGATTGACCTTCGTGTGTGTGTGTGTGTGTGTGTGAACCCCTGTTACTGCTCTAGATTAAAATAATTTCAATAAATCTTTTTCTAGATAAATGGGATTTCTATGCTGTATATTTGTTCATGTATATTCTTTGACTATACACACTTGGTTCGTCTAAGTGTGGCTTAGGTAAAGCTGCCGTTACCTTGGTGACTCATGTGTTGCAGAGCCGAGATACACACACACACACTCAGAAAAACACACAAGCAATTCTAGACCAAGAATTGCTGCTGTTTACCAAATTGTTTTCCATAATAGCGGCGTAACTACAGTTGAATAATTATCGAAAGCACAGTTGAGCTTTAGCCATGGCCTTTCAGTTTGGCAAAACATACAATTTCATCATTCTTGACCTTTTGTATATAATCATTTATACTAATTTGTTCTCTTCTTCTTTCCTTTCCTCTTCCTGCCGTCCTGACTCCAACCTGGCCGTTGCTGTTTAACAGGTAAGCACATCATTTCCTGTACAGTTTCCATTTCCCTTGAACGCAGCCATTTCTCCCTGGCTAGATTCCCCCCTCAAAAAACATCCCGACGGGAAACTTGACAATTGTGATGCTCTTTATAAAGTATCACATGCAGTCCTCAAACAGGGACGTTTTTTTTTATACCACATTTAATAGATTACAATCTTCATTTCCGTTGTCATTAAATAATCCCCCCTTTCCCTTCTGGTGGTTTGCCAATGTCATGTGTTGCATTCTCCTTCAGTGCAATTCTGACATTCAGCATGCATCCACACAGGGTTATTTTAGGAGCACAATAATTAGCTGCCAAGCTTTTTCACCAGTTGACCCTGTTATAAACTTGGCCTCGAACACACCAACCTGTACAGTGCAGGCTATAGAGGAATGTACCTGACTTTCCCCTCAGAGCATTGTGTTTGTGGAGCAAGGGCACCAGATTGATTATGGAAAGACGGGGGCGGCGGGGGGAAAAAAGTGTGTGCTCTCATATTGAGCAACAAATCAATTACTTTATTTCTTGAGACCACAGCACATGGCGTGCAGGCAACCAGGGGTAGGCACTCCTCCCTGCCAGAGAGCTGCCTGCATCCCGGGCGTTGCTGGAGGCTGGCAACAGAATCATGAATTTCACAGGCAACACGGTGACGCACAGGGCTCCAGATACTCTGCTGAGCACGAGGGAGGCACAGAGGTGGTTTTACATTGTCTCCAAGCTTCCATTTGAGCATTCGGGGCTATATTACAATGACTGCAAACTATATAACACCACCAGCAGCTTGTCGACACAGATGAATTATGTTGCCTGAATGCTAAACCATCAACTTTTGATGTGTTTTCATGTTTGGCTGCATAGCTTTATAGCAACAGTTGCTTTCAGTCGAAAACTTGTTAAATTTATGGTTTCAATTAGTTTTACACTTCACCAGCTATGACTTCACAACGACTAAGAGGCATCTTGTTTATAGTATCAGCATTTGTTAGATTGGATGCTGGTCTGTAAATGCACCTAAACCTTCTATAATGTTAAATATCCTTCATGCTCAACAATGCCTCTTCTGTCAATTACTGCACTTGCATCTCTCATTGTTTTCAGCCCCTGAGTCATTTCCCCGCAGCTAAACGTCCTGATGTGAAGCAGTCAGAGTGCGTTTTTTGAAATGCTCTCTGCTTGAATGACTTTGTCATGCTGATGTTGCAAGAGGTCTCTGGTGGTGAACTGTCACGGAGGCTTAGGTCGGATTCAGACGTCTTATCAGGGGGCACTCGCTGAGGTCAGCCCCCCTCTTTACCAAATGGATTAAAAGTTGAATATTCGTCTTGATATGTTTGCCTGCTTTATTTTAATGAATGTCTTATAGTGGGTTGGAATGATTGACGAGATGGCCAGCAATCTCTTTTAAGCAGCTGTGACAGTCCGGCTAAAACACAACCAAAACAATTACTTTTATTTAGTAATTAGTCGATGATGTTGGATCATGAATCTTACAATACATAGTGGAGAAACACTGCACACATGGCCTTTTAACACACATTTACTAAAACCCATGAAAAACAAACAACACGTTTGGAAACATATAAGAATCAGAGGCTAAAATAAACATGCCCAGGGAGAATAACGCTTCTAATAGATCTTTTAAACCAAACTTAGTAGCTATACACACTTTGGAAAGGAGGAAGAAATTGACTCCTTTCACATTGCCAGTAGAGTTAGTTTTTTTCCCTTGTACATGTTTACACAAACGTGCAGAAAACTGAAGCGCACTCACCCCACTGTCTTGCCAAATTAGCGATTTCACCTTGGTGTCTCAATACCAATTGGAGCCAGAGACGATAAAAAACCGGTATCTACTATCTAACATGTGTCTTGAAGCTAATGCCAAGCATGTGGTGCATGAAAGCTAAAGGCAGATTTACCAGCCCTGTTAGAGTAGTAGAATTTTGTCTGAAGATCGAGTATTGTAGCTTTTTTGTCTCATCACATTTCTGAAAATAAATCCCCTTTACCAAAACATTACGCATTGATATATTTGCAAAGATGAAGTCCGGAAACCTGCTGTGGTTCAAGTGAATTATCTATGCAACAATATCTTGTTTTGAGGGGCACACTTACACAAACAAAATAAACTTGACATCCTGATATTGTGTAATTGATTATGTGAACATATGACAGTGTTATAATTTGTCTTTAACTTGTAGAGGGAAATAACATTCTCTTCAACCCAGTAGTTATGAATATAGATAAACACAAAGGTGTTTACTCATTATATCTAGCCTGTTTAAAGTATTTATGCTGTGTGCGAGTGCTAATAAGTTGCACCCGCAGGCATAAAAATGAGCAAGGAAACAAATCACTGCTGAATGTCTCTGCTATAGAGCTGGAAACTAAGCCTGTGTGTATCCTCAGAGTGTCAAACACAAGCAATTAAAACTGTAGACCTTTAAGCAGAAAGTGTCATTCTTCCAATATCTGTGCGAAGATTCTCAAAGGAGCCCTGAGCAGCGGCAGCCCATGCATCTGCTTAACTGTGCTATTTAAAAAAAAAGAGGTGTTCTGTACAGACGGGGCCTTATTTAGTCAGGAGGTAGAGGTTAGGGCGAAGCTTTCAGGGGTCACGCCACTGATGGTGGCTACAGTAAATATCTGTAAGCCCATAATAAACAGTGAACATATAAGGTCTCCGGTATTGTCAGCAGAAAGCTCGGTAGTACATCATTCTAATGGCGTCCCAAATGGACAATGTCTGCCACTGTCTCTAAGCACCCGAGGCAGGAGAAGCCACCACCCCCTTTATCTCTTTTAACTACCCAAAGCCTGGAGAAATACACCTTGCGGTACCTCATAAGATCTTACTATCCCCCAGTATAAGATTCAGTCCAGCGAAAAAGCTCCAATATTAGTTCTGTTCTGCCGGTTGCACATCCTCGCTGCAGTGTTGAATAGGGCCAGTGTGTAAAGAGCTAAACAGTAAATATTTCATGCTCTGGAGCAGTTGCCCACCTACACTTATCTCACCGAAGCAGGCATGAATTCAAATCATTGCGTGCATCTGAGAGTCCATGTCAATTTACTGCTTTGGCACGTTTTAGCGATGTCAAACATAAGTAGATTCACCAGAATAGCCAATTATCATCTAAGGCAAAAAGTAAGCACAGTATTAACAACATGAATATAATATATTATAATTGGTATGTGCTGACCCTTAGGTGTCTCGATTCAGGGGCTTCATCTTTTGGAGGCTGCATTGCTATTGCGTCACAGTGGTGGACTACGCTGTGTTATTTGAAAGCTCCTTCAAATGTAGCAACAACCAACTTCAGCTCTGTTGCTGGGCAATAGGAATATAGGAGGAGAGAGCCGGTGACGTCGATCACTGAAAGCCTCTGTACATCAAACCGTCTCATTTCAGTAAACCTTTGTGGTCCGTGCTTAAGCAGAAAACGTCCTTCGAAGGAGACGTCCCCTGAATTGGGAACCAGCTATTGTTTAGCCTTGTTGTATTTTGAGTGCAGGCACTCTCACAAACAGGGATGCTAACATGAGTCACAGGGAACAGATTGTCATATTGTAGGACGTTGACCCACAGACAATAATGTTCATAGTCCATTGTCGTCTCATATCCGTGCTGCCAGACCAAGAATCCAGGTGCACACAGTGGCAAATGGAAATGTTCTCTGATCTTGATTTCTCTGTATCCCTGTGTCCCACTGAGGATACTGAATACCTACAGCAGCAGTCGGCTACACCAGAATCCCTCATACCCGTGAGAGATATTTAAACCTAAAAGGCTTTGTGTAAGGTTATTCTGCTACCCCTGAAAATACCTGCCTCACCACTGAAGGTGCCTACTTGTGAAATTATGCTATAAATGGAAGATGGGTATGTAGACATTAAAGTTTTCAACCTATAAAAGCTATTTGAACGATTCTGGCTCTGTACAGAAAAACTGCGAAGTGGAGTGTCATGTAGAACAGCAAGTACTGAATATATAGTCAATAGTAATGGTACTGGACATCAATCATTAACAGGGGCTTAGAAACAACCTCAGACAATATATTTGTTCGTGGGATTGACTGTGAAGAAAACGAACTGGAGGGATCAAACCTGTGCAGTCGGTATAATGTGCATTGCATCAGCAGCAGTGCTTCCAGGGCGATTGCACGTCCAAGTAATCCACACAGTCAAGTGCTGGAGCTCATTGTACAGATTTAGTTTTGAATAAGAAGTGATTGGCATACCCTGAGCACAATATGCTGCAAGGAAACAAGGGCTACAGAAAAACATTTCAGTTTGAATAGAGTCACACTGATTAACCATTCATATCACACAGCTATGTGACAAGTGACAGATGCATTATTTTTCCTGATGTTCCAGGTTTCACTTTATTGACATTGTCACATTTAGAGGACGGCATATTGAATGTAAATAGCATGGTTAGCACACAGTAGATGCTGTTTAATTCAGCATCTAACCACCGGTTGCCAGCCAGGTCTCTCATTACCCATCAGCCCATTTGCCAGCTGCCTCATCATTACCCATCTCCCCTGGCGGCCCCTGTCACTCAAATGCCTGCGAAGAAGCAGGAAAGTCAATTAATGTGTGTTGCATGCAAGTGCGTCTGTCTTCCTGTCTGCCCGTCTGCATGTGTGTGTGTGTTTGGAGAAAGAGAGAACAGAGGAGAGCTACAGTGAGAGGGACGCTGTGTTAGTAGATAGCGTCTTGGTGAGTGGTGGGTGAAGTATACCTGTCCCGCGGCTACATCGTGGTCGTTGGCTTATGAACAACACAAAGTGCTGCATTATGTCCATAAGTACAGTGACATATTCCATCCCCCAAACTGCCTCTTCGTATGATCCTGTTCAAATTGATCCAAAATAAAAACTACAACAGAGTCCGACATTTGAAGCAACAAGGCTGCAGACAGCAGAGCACAGAGTCGGTGCATTTATTTTGTAGCCTCTTGGTTTTGTTTGTGAAGGATCTCATCTCAGTGTAATCCCAGAGCATCAGCATGCATAATGATGCTTTGCGACAGTGCAGCCTTCACTTGGCTGCTTTGGAATCACTGTTCTGAAAGTCTTCATACCTCAGAGAAACAGTTCTGCTTTAGCCACTGGAAAGAATAGCTCCTTAATCTTTAATACACTTTTTTTATTTTTGACATATTCACATTGGAATTTATATTTCTACACACTGTTAACTCTATATTTAAAACATTCATTGACAACAGCAACATAAACTTCATTATGCTTGGACATTTCTGCCATTGCATTGTAACAGAGAAAGTTATTACCTACTGATTGTGTATAAGAAAGGTTTCTCGCCGAACAGGTCTTCGTAAATTTGTTCAGAAAGTTTAGTGCAGAGTTACATTTATTTCATAACCAGATGATTTTGCCAATTGGCTCCATTTGTAAGGAGCCAGTGAAGCAATTTCAGATTCAGTGGGAGGTATGTCTTGAATCTCTCAGGCCTAATAAGTCGGGCTTGGATGGAGTGCTTGTGGATAGACGAGTGTTTACATCATCTGAAAATGTCAAAACTGATGATGCCGAAGTAGATGCAAATTAACAGATGATGAGCAGTGTAGGGGGTGAGAAAGGAAGGAGGGAGTAGAGCAAAAGAAAGTTTTCTCAATGCCAGATGGAAGACCAGTTGGCACCTCTCTCATTACTGTGGGGATGGATTTGCTTGTATCGCACCGACACACACATCGCATGAACACCGACGCACACACACACACAAACACACGCAGAGCTACCTCCTGTCACTCCACACCACCTGCCCAGCACCTGGTCATCAAAGCAAGACCAACGAGGGCTCTCATCTTTAGAGAAGAAGGGATGAATTAGAGAAAAGGACGGAGGAGAGGAAGGGCACTAATGCCGCATGATTTCAACTTTGGTCTCACCGGCTCTTTATAGATACTGGTTTCTTCTCTTTTCATAATCTTCACTTTGCTTGAATCAGCTCTCTATCGCCTCATGCCATTCTCCATCTCTGTTTCTCTCTCTCAGCTGTTAGTCTCTTGTGACTGGCCAGACGTGTGCCTGTGTCTCGCCCTCGCCATCAAGGTGCGCGAGGCCTGTCTCGCCTGCGATAAATTAAATGTGACACAGATGGGTGGAGTAGCTTCCCCCTTTGATCCAAGCCGTGCAACAGAAGGACAGACCCTGACCAACACATGTCAGACAAAACTGTTGGGCACCACTAAAGATAGCACTCCCATTGGATATGAGCCAGGGTGTGGAAGCCATAGAGAGAATTCTATATTAGGTCTTTAAGTCCTTAATGTCTTTTACTATAGGGGCGTCCAATAGCTCACCTGGTTGAGAGAGTGGACGGAGGCTTGAGTCCTGCATTAGCTGCAGGTTTGGTTCAATACATGTCTTTCCCACTCTCTCTTATCATTCAAGGTTAGGCCCGAAATCTATGAAAAACATGTGATTTACTATAAATCTGTTTTTAGGGTAACTGGTGTTATTGATAATTTAGATGACCAAAACAAAGAGCCAGAGTCTCAACTTCTCATGGTCAGTTTGTCTTTCATAGTGGGACAGACAGACCTGGGATCCACTCTGAAGGTCTGTGTCTCTTGAGGACGTTTGGGTTTAAATTCACCCTGGGAGGGACAGCATACAAAATTGGGCACCATTACCCTGTGTTTCCTCAGAGCGCTTGTCTCTCTTCTCCAGCACATCGAGCGTCACTAAAAGACTTCTGTCAATAACAGACATCTGGGTCCCAAGTACCTTTCTTCTGCAGCTCACTCGATTTTTTTACCATCACATCATTACATTTGTAAGGTCACAATTTTGATGGTGCGAGCAGGTGTGTGGAAATGTGCAATAGTGAAACGAAGCTTCATTGTGTGGAGTGTTACTTCCACACTAAGTTAAAAAAATATCTCTTCTGCAAGTGTGAACTTCTGTCTCACCGCCTGTCAAGCTGTATTTCTTCTCCAGCTGTAGCTGCAAGGTTGACAGTCTGAGTTTGACTCTGAACAATGTGCTGTGAAAGAAATGCGTGCAGCCTCACTGTCTGGCAGATCCATGCATGTCACTCAAACCCGAGGAGACAGCAGCATCAAGTTGTTTAGCGTTCAGAAATGTCTGATGTACACCAACAACAACAACATTGTGAACATTACTGATGCTCAAGCTGTGGCAGTCGCAATCTCATCTCATCCATCTTACTGGCTACTTACAATAATGAGAATTTGGTTATAAGGAAATATATTGAGGCATTAAAGCCTTCATTTATTTAACGGTGGTGCATATTTTATTGCAATACTGTCAATGTAAGTTTGAACTTGCTTTTTGAGGCACACGCCCTGATTTAGTTATTCGATTTGACAGAAGGCTCAAAGTTGTTAATTATACTTTAATCACGAAACCCGCAGATCTTCATAAACCAACCCGTGTTGCTTTGCTAACAACAGCGTTCCTACATATAAAATGTACAGATGACTTTTTGGGGCCCTGGTCAAAATTTACCTTGGGGCTCCTCAATGAACCAAGTATACTGTCCATACACATAAATAATAATGAAGGTGTAGAGTTTCAGTACAAAACACCAACACTATCCCAGACACAACATGTACAAGAATGTAGTTATTCTTGTCTTCAACCAAATCTCTAAAAATGCAAAGCTTATGGAAGAAAAAAATCTAATGAGTTTGCCTGACCATGGTGTCCTTGCATTCTACATAGCCTTGTGGTAAAGGTGAGGTGGTATTTCACATCAATGTAAAGTTTCCCTTTTCGTCAGAAGGCCCAGAATGTGTCATACCTGCTGTTGTGTTTATATCAGGAACACATTGCCTTATGAATTCAAGCTGATGATTGCGTCCGTGTTATGAATTAGCTCACATTTATTAACATCATGACATAATGCAAACTTGTTTTGAGACAGAAGACAGTTAATTTATGCACCAGGCTAAATCAGTCTATTGATATTAAAATAGCTGTTTTGATGTCAGGCAATATTGAATCTAAAATGCATGTGTCCTAATGGCATACCCAGGGCTACTTTTAATACTATAGACTTGAAATATTACAGTTACAATGAGATATATTACCGTGGCTGCTTCCAAACTGGGTGGAGGGTGAAGGGAAATCATTCGGCTCCCACCCTTAATGTCTTAGGATATAATAGCCTATTAGATTCCTGCTTTATAGCACGAGTACTGCAGTACTTACACCAAACTGTCTCCAACCAACCTAGGTTATTCAGGCTTAGAAACCTAATGAGAACAATGACCTTGTGTTCCATTTGGACAGGTGGATAGTCTGCACCCCCTTCCCACCACCACCATCACCACCACCACCCATACCCTCTAAGGACATCCATCTTTAAGAATTTCCTCCTTTTTTCAGTCTCTTTGTTCTCCTTTTTTTGTACATCCGCCATCGTTTTTGGTCAGGCTCCGAATCTCTCTCTCTCTCTGTATCATTGTCTTTCTCTCTCTCTCTCGCTCTCCCTCTCTGTTTGTGGTGTATTCCACTGGGCTCTGTGCACAGGCATCCTAAATACAATTACAGTCCACAACTGAATGGAGGGGAAAGGTCCTCTGGGATCCCTGGAAACAGGAAATGGTCAGGAGGGTTGGACTGAGGAGGGAACGGCAAATCCCTAATTCAATTGGCTGAACCTTGGCAACAAGCCCCCGGCGACTCTTACTGTGAAATCAGTGGAATCAAACAATGCTGCTCAAACCGCAAGAGAGGTTTTCATCCACACTGGCAAACATACAAACACTCACACACACACACACAACCTGACACAAATGCATCTCATTTTCTCTCTCCCTAGCACCGGTTTCTCTGCCTTCTTTGTGTTCTCCCTGCCCTTTCTCTTTTTGAGTTGCTCTGTACTTGATGTTGGCCACTAAGCGAGAACCAGAAATAATCCAATGATCCACCTCAAGATTATCACTTCTCTTCCCAGTCGCTGTTGCTCTGAGCTGTAACGATAACTGGGAAGATGATTGATAACTGCTCTATGTGTTAACGCTTGTGACCCCCCATCCCAGGGTTCATGGGTTACTCTTTATTGCCGAGGAGCTGCTTGGTACTCTTCTCTCAACACACAAACACACACGTACACACAGACATGTAAGCATGAGTGTGTGTAGGAGCGGAATAAGAAAATCAATCTGTTACTACAGTAAATCTTTAAATCCACTCTGTGGGTGGGCGGCGTGGACAAAAGGCCAGTCAGCATCTGCACATACACATTAGCATTAACAATTAATGTCTTTTGGCAAGAATATGAAAATGATTTTAAGGAATTCCGGTTGTCTTATTTGTAGTTATTAATATGATCCCTACTTAGTGTGCGTCTGTGAGCAATGTCACTGCAAAAAATAGGCTCTTTAAAATCAAAGCTCTGAAAGCTACAATTTCTAACTTACTACGAAAGCCTCTGATGCATTCACAATCTCAACACTTAGTTTATTTGATGCCATATGACTGTAGCCAGTGAACTGAAGATAATGAACTTAAGTCGTCATTTAGCTTTAGGGCCTTTACAAACAGGGTCACAAGTAATTATGTCTAACTTGTATTTATTCACTTATTTGGAAATCGCTTATTTTCCAAGTATATGCCTGATATCAAAAAGTTTTTGTATTTTTCACTTTTAGATTTGAACATCATTTGTAGATTGCTGCACAGTAGAATTCTGCTCTGAATGCAAACACAAAATGTTTTCCTGTGGTTTCTTGACTAACTAATCCATAAAGGCAGGTTGGGCAGATTCACTTTGCACCAGCTGCCTAGGGATCTGTCCTCATATCTTAAAAAAGGTGCATAAAAATCACATTAAATATGAATGCATTTATTGCATCGTTTCGTGTTCTTTTCTCCCCTCGCCCTCAGGTCTGCCTCCTCCTCCTCCTGCTGCTACACTAACTCTCCATTCTCAGATATGGTTGCCGCTGCCGCTCTAATGCCTGTGTGAACAGCAGTACGAGGCCCCATACCCTCACTGATAATTGGAACAAAGTGAGGGATCGATACGGAGGCCACCCACGCATGTTCAGTTCAAGAATATAAACAATCACATTTTACACAAAAGCACACAAGCCGGTGCAGTCCTTTACACACAGTGGACAGGAGCACTGGAATCAATACGAATCAGAGGCAGGATGTTCCTCTGCGTTTTACTGTGCATCCTCAACCCAATCTGGTGCCCAGCATTTTGTGCAACAGATACAAAAAGACTCTTCGCTAATGTGACTTTTTTCTACATTTGTGTTGTTAGCAAATCTGCACCGTCTCATGTCAACTCGCCCACAGTATATGTCAACATTGTAGTGCACCAACAACAAAACACATGGTAAATACTGAAAGCTTTTCACATGATTCGGATGAATCATCTGAACCAGCATCCTCATCTTCTGTTCGGGCTGTGGTTATTTTAGCTAAGTTTAACCATCTGGATGATAACACTTAGGGTCTTACTCATATTTCTATCTCCTGCATGTATCCCTTTTATGTGCATATAGCACAGTATTCTGTATTTATCAAGAGTTTCTGTCTCTCCACAAATACATCATGTGTATGTGTACACATTTGCTATGCATGCATGCACATGCAAGTGTGTATTCCCTGAAATAAATGTCTTGTGTTTTGGTGAGTTTCTCCTGAGGGAGGAAAGAGCAGCCAAGTGAGACTAACAGGTGGGTCTAAGTGGAAGTGTGCTGATGGGTCTAAGTGGAAGTGTGCTGATGTAGGAGGTTACTACGTCCCATTAAAACAGGAAAGATATTTGATCGTGGCCTCCAGTTGTCCTTCTTTCAGGGCAACAGCACTATAAATGTCAATGCAGACTGTCAGTGTGCGTCTCTCCACAGGTAACCCATTTGTCTGTTCAATGGTGGAGAACCGCACAAGTCTTGTTGACTTTTTGTTCTCTCTTAAAGTCTACAGAAATTAATAAGCTTTTAATTGTCTTGAACTGAGTGCAGCCAAATTACCTTTCATTTTTTGTATATCATTACCATTTCTAAAATGTCAACTCTGGTGCATTTATTGCTATATCTAAAAACATTGTTTTGATGTTTCTGCTTGTCATTGAGCATGAGATTTTAGGAACATGTGGTGTTTACACAGAAAAAGAAAAGAAAATAATTGCTGTTTTACATTTATTAATAACCTTTTATAATGGATTTAGACACTTCAAATCAAAATTGACTGAGCGGTTTAAATATTCACATAACAGATTGCATGGGCTGGAATCGACCATTCCCACAAGGTTCAGGCTAAGAGGAGACAGCCAGGAGGGAGGAAATGCAAACAAAAGACATCAACTGTGTGTAATTGATTTTTCTGAATTGATTTTTCTGAATTGATTTTTCTGAATTGATTTTTTTCAAGTTGATACTGTGAGACAGGGAAATATCTTATAAATTATAGTTAAACAAATTGTCGACTGTAGGAAAAAGGTAACTGAATTAACAGACTGCTAATGGCATGGACATACCTCTTTTATTACTTAAATTAGATTTTTTAAATGATTACATTCAAAAGATGAAACCAGAGATTTCACTTTTTAAGGTACCACCAATCTGAACAATCGAGTATTTCCCATACACACAGAATTGAATTGAATTTTGAATTGGGCACTTATTTGTCAGAAAACAAAGATATTGAAAAATCTGACAATGGCGAATTTGCTGATATGTCAGATCTACATATTTAATCACAGTTTGTAAGTAATAGCAAAACAATTCCATCTGTACTTGCAAACAATTACATGTTTAAAATATTTTACACGACTATAAAGATAAGCGTAATAGTTTAGTTGGTTATCAGTAAATTACCTTCTGAAACCATATCGTTTTTGTTTTAATTATGCATTGCAAATGTCAGGACTGTCCATTTTCATTGCAACACCTTTTTTCTTAGATTGATTATTCTCAATTTGTCCGCAAGTGCGACAGGAATGTCCAAAAACTTTTTGATTTTACAGCTCATTAACTCAGAGCTTAACCTACATCATTTCCTCTGCCCTTTGTTCCATGGTATTATAAAGTCATTTGGCTGTTTGCAAGACATTTAAGAGAGGTGCTGGAAAATGTCAACAAAAACCAGACATTTAACCACATTAAACGCCTGATTTCCTGGCTCTCTCCCTCTGTTTGGACCGACTTCAAATCGTCAGCTCGGGTTCATGGAACTGGTCCAAGTTCAGCTCTCTGAGGTCAGAAGATGCTTTTTTCACACCTGAGTTCAGCTGCTGTATTAAATTCAGCAGCACTAAACATGGTAATTATTAAAGGGCCTCCAGTTTGTTTTTTGAGTGTAAACACCAGTCTGCCCTTGCACAGTCACACGAAGCCTGCAATATTGTGTGACAGTGTTAAGCAGTTGTGTGTGCATGTTTTAGCAAGCATTTAACAGCATGTACAAACACTTTCATGCCTGCTTGTGTCAGAACCACATCAGATAATTCAAACTGATTTCCATTATTTATAGCTGTCGTGATAATGATGGTAAGGATTCTGCACAAAATAATCCTTATTTGAATTGACAACATGGACATCATAAGATGCCAACACTTACCTGCACAATCTATTGAAACCTTAAAATTTTGGGATATTCTATGAATAATACAATGAATTTTGATAATTTTCCTTCTTTCTTGTATCCCAACCAAGCAATCCAACCACTCTATACAGGTATAGGTTCATAAATCTGGTAGAAGCAGCCGGATTACTGGCCTTAAGCAGGGAGAGCATTATTATCTGATAATTCAAAAATACCTGAAAGTTCTCCAAGTCAGAAGAAAAGCCTGCAAGGAATAATCATTCTTTTTGACCTGAAATGATGGGAAGAAAAAGTAGTGTGCGCAAATGTGAGGGAGGCAGCAACTCGAGTGAGATTGTGTTTGTGTACTTAGGCGTTGTTAACAGGAAGGTTGCATAAGGGAGCAACTGTTAAAAGATAAACGGCAGTAAAATGTCTAAAGAACATTCATTGTATTTTGTGCATTTAGTATTTTTCATTTGGCCCCTGCTATGTGTTGATCAGTAATCATTCTGAAATTTTTTTAACTCAAGTGGGCTTTTAAATCATTAACTACAGCAGGGTAGGGGTTATGTAAATCAGAATAAAAATGTCAATAAATAGAATACAAAGAAAATAGCTTAAGAAAAATAACTGTAAAATATAATATGGGAGATAAAGAAACTTTGCCATCTGGATTAAACCTAAGAAAAAAAATATTAATAACTTTTTTTATTGGAGAACATGATTTAAGTGTGACAGTACAGCATAAGAGGAAATAATTTAGTGTTAAGATAAAAAATATAAAAAGTGCCTTGGAAGTAGTGGTGGAGCTTACAGAATTACTTGGCTGCACCATTAAATTGAACAAATAGACTGAATAATACCTGCAGTTAGTTATGCATCACTGGATCCTGAAGAGGTCGCAACATAAGTCATTTGGTTTGGAGTGTGACTGGATGTGTCAGCTAGATATCAGCTAGACAACACCTCAACATGAGTGTCTGAAGATGGAGAAGCTAGCTATGTTTGACTGGCTGTGGAATCTGACACAGTTTTTGAGTTTCACGTAAAGTCAAAGTAAGGACAGGACAGTGGATTGGGGAACCCCCCTGACGATATGGTCAGCACAGGCTCCGGTTCCACAGTATTAAAACCATTTAATCCATTTACGTCTATGCAGGAAGAAGAGCTGTCAATGTGCAAACCCAGTAGCCTCCCGGTCAGTGAGAAACAGCTGGTGGTTGACACCATCAATAGAACGGGAAGTTCCTGTGGAGAGAAGTTCTTGGTGATTGTGATTGCATTGATTGGCCGTCATGAAGTCATGGAATGATTTCAGTTTTTCACAGTCAGGGTAACCAGCAGTCATTTAACTGCAATGGTTCAAAGATTCTGAATACATTCAATTAAGTAATTAAGCAAATACATTTAACTCCTTTTCATTTTGAGAACCCAGTTTGAGCAACATGCCCTTCTGTATAATGTGTCCTTTACTTTTCCAAAGAGAGCAGAATTTCTGAGGTCATCTGTGGTCTGCAGTGTCCTTCCCAACTTGCCCTCAGTTTATTTGTCTTCAGGTAATTGAAAGATTATAGAGATTATCCCACATACACCTTCCACATACAGACTTCCACTGTCGGAAAAAACAAACACCCCTTTCTGTCGTCTTCATTCTCTCTCAATCTTTGGACAATTACTCACCTAATAGCCCACACCAACTGTGTCGATAAAGCTTTTTTATTTACTGTTTCAAAAAAACAGCGTGGTCATAATTGGATTTCCATTTGTTTTCACAGATTGCCATTCAAATGCTTCCGTCTCTGTTGTCAGATGACACCATTTAGCACAAGGTTTTGCGTTAGTCCATTTTCACAGGTGACTGAAAAACAAATCTTAATTTTGCATAAATGGTGACAGCAAAATAAAGTTCCGATTCTGAACCGTCCCCTTCGGCGTCTGCTGTGAGGAGAGATATAAAGAGGATCTCTGCGGATTCTTGCAGGTGTGGAGCTGCCCGGTTAAATTCTTTCAGCAGCACAGCAGACGTCTAACGTTTATTAGATATGGCAAACAGTGGTACGGTTTGACAGCCCCACACATGACTGAGCAGTCTGAATGTGTCTCCTGATGACCGAGGCACTTCAGCGATGGCCGCCTCATTTCCATAAGCGCTGATTTGCCAGAGTTGACAGGTGTGATTGTACCAACTGAATACTTGCCTCACAGGATGAAAACATATTCATTCACTTATTCTCTGTTATTCTCTATTCGATGGCTCCTCTTGAGCTTTATATATGCGGTGGCCTTTTTCCTGAGTTACCACCTGACAATCACTGGTTACCACCCATCTATGAGAGCATGGCTACGTGTCAGCTAACTGACATTTGAATGGCCTCCTCGCTCCCTGTGTGGTGTTGAGGTGTCAACACCTTTGTCTGGCCCTGACAGAAAGTCAGCTCTGATGGATATGACACTGCAGCTCCTTGACATTATTGCTCCCATTGAGACGTCTGCAGGAGTCAACAGCTACAGGATACAGGATGTCTCTGTCTCTCCGCTTCACACGCATGAAATGAGCATAAAGGCATGAAGCCAAATGGCACAATCCTTCAATGATGCATCAAGTGTTTGAGGAGCCATTGTGTCCTGACTATTAACTGGGCGAGGAGGGCATCTTTGAGATGGTAATATCGCTGCTCCCATTAAGCACATCGCCAAGAAAGAATGCCAACTTCTAATCAGCGGTGTGTGTAGGTGTGTGTGTGACCTTGGTATTAATCATGTTGTGGAGACTCTTGTCCATCTAGTCATATTATGGGCACATGCTTAAGTCCTGGGACAAAGAGAATTTCCCAATGATTTAAAACATGTTTTAGTGTCAGGGCTAGGGTAAGGTTGGGGTCGAGTTGGGGCTATATTCCAAACAAATTGTTATGTTATGTCTCCTAAAGTCATGGAGACACAACTATGTGTGGGTGGGAGAGAGGGAGAGACCATTAGCGATTTTCAGAAATCCACATAGTCAATCTCCCTCATTATTTGTGTGGATAACCCATCGTGATCCAGCCCAAGCCAGTAATTGTTTTTTTTTGTTGGGAATGATAGGGAATGCAGTGGATGCTCAGTGTTTACATAAAACTTCTTGGAGGGATGATGAATTCAAGCCATTAGATAGGAAAAGGAGCACAATTAGTCAGGATGGTGAAAAAAGTTTGACTACAAAACAAGTTGGTTTGTTATTGCAACGTGACGTCCAGATTCTTAACATTACCTCTTTTAAAAATTGTTTGTCCATGAAGCATAATGTATCCTGGGTAAGGTTGGCGTCAGAAGGATCCACCTGTTGGAGCCTTTGTTTCTCGGGGATGAAGGGATTGCATTTGTTGATCTCGTTTTGAGGAGCCTTCGGCATGATCCATCTTCAAATGAGGTCTCCAAAGGATGCAGCTCCTAAATTGTGACACACGTCACTTTAATGAAATTAAAAAAGCATAATTTATTAGTTTGTCATGCCTTGACTTGTTGTCAGTAGCTGCTTCTTGAGATGAACACACTGCCACATAGCAACTGTTTGTGTGTTTGCTGGTTGTAATATCATTCTAATGAATCCTGCTACAAATGATCAACATGTGATATTTGTGAAACTCAATGCAGCATGTGTTCTCAGTGAACTCAAGCGTCAGTGACTGGAAGGAGAAGTTTAAACCTAAAGCAACATGTTCATGCCCAAACTAATGTGCAGCGCGTTGCATTGGGATGCTCGGGCACATTGTGTGGTGCACTGTGATGTTGGGGGCGGACATTTAACAGATGGCGGCAACCAGCTCCCAGGATAGTAATGTTCAATTATCTGTGTCCAATTTACACCTTTGTAATGGGTGAGAAAGACGAGGAGAGAGGAGAGGGAAAGAGAGTGGGTATAAATGAAAGCAAGGATGTACAGGAGACATGGAGGGGGTGTAACAGTTGTCGGAAGTGTATTTTTTTAATTTATTATATTAATAGCAGGGTTAGGTGCATCTCCCCCCCTTAGAGGCTTCATCACAGTTTAGCATCACCCTGTCCACCTCCCTCTCTCTCTCTCTCCCTCCCCCAGTCCGTACTTAGCTCCCATGGGCTCGTGCCTGTGAATAACTATAATGGGAGCATGTTGAGGTCAACTTTAATTTGATGGCGAGGAAAGCAAACAAGTCGCCGCTTTATTTATATATTAACTTCAATTGCAACACTGTGAAGGAATTAGTTCCAGTTGAATTTGCTCAAAATGACCCAGATGAGTTCAAATTTGTCTTTGGTAATTGAACAGAGTTTCCTTTTGTTCTGTAAATACAAGCTGGGGCATGAAATGGAATTTATTCATGTCTTCCCCCCCCCCGCCTTTGGTGAAAGGTAATGGGTGAAGCAAGGTGTGTCAGGAAATCATTTTGTTTTATTTAATCTGGTTTGTCAAGAAAATTGCATTTCAATAATATTGTTCCTCAAAATACATCATGTTTATTTATCAAGTATTAAGAACAGTTCCAGCATGAATTCAGTTTACCTCTGTATTTCTTTCTATAGAGCAAAACTGGAATTTGTTGTGCTAATGCCTTATGTTCAAAGTTTAATATACATTATTTAGGTGTACACATTGGCAGTGAAATAAACAAACTGCAACATTTAACCAGGCCGGTCACATCCAAACACGGTCTTGCTGCCAGGATGACCTGGAAGGAGTCACCTGGCAGGAGGGAGGCGAGCACACCCACACATCACAGGAAAGCCCAAGGACTAAACAGATGGACGGCGTTAAGTGGGAGGCGAGGAGGTACAAGAAAAAATCATACAGCAATGAGTCACATCAGAAAAGGTAAACGCAGTAGAACAGACGGAATGGAGCGATGCAGAAAGTATAAACAGTGATACAAATGTGGAAGAAGCATTGCCTACTTTCAATTTCAATTCAATGATATATAATTAATAGTGTGGTTGTATGGAAGCTGTGGGCATGTTTAGTATTATGTAGTGTAGTACGAATAGCGTAGTACATGTCCTGCACGGATCTATGTAACATATGGTTTGGATGGGATGAGTGCGGCTCGAGGTTAAATACAAGTTTCTTAACGAGGTTATGTAAAGAAGGTTGAGGCAGAAAAGAATACGAAGCTCAGGCTGAATAAAACCTGAGCTGTTTGGCGTCATTATCAAGGATTCGTATGTACTGGAGAAGGTGAAGATCCTCGCAGGGGCTCTGGCTGACCTGCTTAGCTGGAGCCGGTTAAACTCCCACAGGAAACCTCTGTGTTACCGCTCTCCTCTATAGCAGCTTCATTAGAACCCGCCCGTCTCTACACTGGGATTGTTAGTATATGTTTTTTGTAAAACAGGAATTAGGGCAGGGCGATACAAATCAGGAGGACATGCTACAGGGTAATACGGCACAGTACATGGTACGCTGCAAAATGAACGTAGCGGAAACACGTCAGTTAGTGAACGCATGATGGGGAAATGTATTAAAAGTTGGTTAGAGGTTAAAAATTTCGTTTTCGAGACACATTTAGGTTAATTGCCCGGCCCTAACATGAATCCATGTCCCCCACACAGCACTGCATGAAATGAAGAAGAGGAGAAAACACTCTAAAAACTCTATTAAATTAGAGCGCTGTGGATGTAGGGATAAAAGGAGGAGAATGCAAGACAAGAGAGGGAAAGCTATAGTCAAGAACTTGAAAGGAGGAAGAATCCACACATGTCTTGGAGCCCTTTCTTCTTCCCCCTTATCCTTTACAGCCGTGGTCTCCTGTGAGCTGCTGCCCACTGAGACAGGCTGCGATGGCGATGCCCTAGAGATTGCCTATTGCCATCATTACAAAAGACCCCTCGCACTGCAGCCGCACACACAGCATGTAAATGTGCGCACGGTATTTGGGCTCCTGAACGCACTCACAACACCTTAACACACACATGCACCTACATTCAACATTTATTAGGAGTGCAAAGACCCACACTCGCTCCTGTTAGAAGTCTATTCTCCCCTCGACCTGCGGGAAAGCCACGCTAACACAATGCCCTCAATAGAAAAGGGATATAAAGGTGATGGTTTTGAAAATGTGAGGTAACAGCCCGGCGATGAGTGAAGCAGTAACAATCACAGGGAGCTTGCACTGTTTGATGCCAAATGGTCCCTCGAGGGTGAGGCTCACCGGTCAGCTCCCTGCAGAGGCACGGTGAACACTTTGCCAATTTACCATCACTCTAGCCATTGTAATGCAACACAGCACAAACACGCCTTTGTGCACTGACCTTTGAATAATTCAGCTCGAGCAAAATGCTATGACACATTTTTGATCAAAGTCTCACTATCAAGGGGAGGAGGCATTTTCCAGATGCTCCGTCGAGGATAAAAGCTTCTCCTCCTCTACACCATCTCCGACTAACAGTCAGGATAAAGCAGCAAAACGGAAAAGCCCTGAGAAATGTATGGCATCCACATATTTAAATTAAAGAGAGCACCTGATGCTGAATCGAGCATATAGCTCCTTATCCTGTAGGGATTTGACCTCTGCACGCCGTAAAAAATGAAGCCCGTTTTATCTGGAAGTTTTCCTTGGAAACCTCCTGTGCCTTCACCCTGTGACGAATGGCTGGAGATTACAGGTTGGTGACCAGGCATCCGCATCCACTTCCAGGCTTTGTGTGCAGGAAGCCATTTGTTACCCTCAAGGCATCTATCACAATATAACTTCACCTTCTAAACTATTCATTTGAAGAAGCAGTGGAAACAAAAAGCATCTGCTGAATTATGGGCTTTACCTGGACTGTCCGTCATCGAACAGCAGTACCGGTGTGACAGTGAGCGGTGTGTGCTTTTACGTGCGCGTGGTGCACACGTGCACGCGTCCAGGTGTGTCCATCATCCAATAGCAATTCCTGTTTGACTTTTGTTGTTGGAGAGATTCATGGTTTTGATATCCCTTGGGTGTTTTGTGGAAATTGAAATGTGCTACTCGATGCCTGGGGGAATTTATTTAAGGCTGTGAATGGCAAAGTGTGTGTGTGCGTGTGCGTGTGCGTGTGCGTGTGTGCGTGTGCGTGTGTGTGTGTGTGTGTGCGTGTCCGTGTCCGTGTGTGTGTGTGTGAATGGGTCTGTTTTTAAGGTCAAAGAGCAGTTTCTAGAGGATGACCGTGATCAAACCTACACTTGTTTTATCTTTTCTCCTCTCATCTTTCTCTCTTTTACACCATCCACTGCACTATTGGGATGACAAACATCGCACACTTCACCTACAGGTCACAGTTTTACAACATCCACATTTTTACAGGTTTTATTGAAATTTCCGCAGTTCACGTCCAGTGAACAATCGTAAATACTATAAAGGTCAGCGGTAAACTGCCCAAGGTGAAAAGGGAAAAAAAACACACCAATCACTGAGCAGACGCATAAAGTTTCTTTCTTTTCAGGGATTGAGAAATTGGTAAATGTACAGTTGTTCTACAGCAATGCAAGTAACTGAAGCCTGGAAAGTAAATGCAAACATATTTTTTGATGACTTATAACCCAAAGCCTAAGAAAGGAGGAACTAAACAGTGGCTTCTTGCATCTTGTAATGGACGCCCTTTACAATATGCAGATCTGCAGACTTGAACCCTACTGAGGTCACTACATCTGCCAAGTTGGTTATGTTTGTTTGTTGGTTAGTTTTCTATGTTTGTTTGTCAGCAATAACAGATTTGGTAGAGGGATGGGTCATGAACCAAGGAAGAACCTGTTTCATTTTGGTCTGGATCTCTGGGCAGGATATTCATGTTTATTTGCACTTTGGAGCAGATCCAAATCAACATCCTGATCTTGTGAATTTAAATGTGGTTTCATAAAGACTGTTGGGTCTTGGCTGAGGTATGTGCTCTGTAAGTGTTTGAATTAAACATATATGTAAATCAACCTACATGTCCGACATATTTGTGTGAACTTCTGCAACAATGTTGACAAACTTTCTCTGGAAAATGCTCGGTGTCTGATGTTCGGCTGCTGAATCAGTCAAATATGTGAAAATGTTGATTCAATTTGACATTGAAAAATTTAAATTTCACTAACAACTGGAAATATTGAGATGTTAAGTGTATTGAGATGTCAAGTGTAATATTTGACTGGCAGTGTTTATTATTCACAGAACCCTGATAAAAGTGGATTGAAGATGTCAGTGATAGGACGCTGCCACAGCTACAGTCCAGTCAGAGCCTCAGAGGGATTCATGGATTAACGCAGCTCCCGTTTGAGCCGTTTTTTAGACAAGCACCTACTCATCCAGAATGCATCCAGTGCCTAATGAAAAAGTAAAATAATAAATATTAGCTGATAAGTTTTGAACTCATGCAAAACAAATTCTGGCTTCTAAACAGTCCCCAGGGTCATAATTCATGTTGACTCTTCTTATTTATTCTGTGTGGGAAGGGTTTGGATGTTTGTCAAGCTTGTGCCTGTAATATGAGACAAACTCTTGCCTCTGCTTCTTAAGAAAGATGGCTCCTGCTGCAGAAATACCTGGCAGCAGACAGACGTACAAAGTGCTGAACAGCCCATCAAACAGCCCGGCTTATAACACCAGCTTAGCCGTGCTAAAATGAAGGGACACAAACATTTCTGGCAAACGGAAACTACGTATAATGAATTCATGAACATCACTTTGTTAATGTTCTTCAGGAGGATGATTGCATTATGAGCAGTTACCATACAAATCAGGTGGCTGGCTGCAAATCTTGGCTACAAATAAGTCAGAATACAAGACTGATGCCTTGATGTAAGTATATTTCCTGTATATCATGAAAGGCACATTTAATCCTCTGTATAAAAGTGTTTCACTCAAGACAGATCACGTCTCTGTGAAAGGAAAGATGAGAAGAAAATCTGAGATATCTCAAAGTTAATTTAAAGTATTTTTATTATTGATTGGCACCACAGGTGTAACTTTCATGAGGCACAAAATAAATCTCAAAAAAACTTTTTGGGGTGATTATTTAAGACAACTTTTCTCTTTTTTTTCCTGTCAAAATGTTTAATTTCTCAAAAGGCTCCAGATAGAGGCTGGTGGTTCTGAGCTTATTTGTCTAGCAGTGTCCAAATGAATCACCAAGATATTTAAAACTTCTGACACCATGGGGGAAAGATCAGTACAGCGTTCTGTGCAGTACATATCCCACACGGTCCCTCCCATGAAGTCTGCTGCGTGTGAAGGACAGTGTGATATGTGGCAGCATGGGTGTTCTTTCCGTGCATGGAACCAGTGATGTTTGCCAGCACATTTTGTCAAATAACATTTTGTGTGGTACACTGTGTGTCTGTCATGTGTCCACGTGGAAGTGGAAGTGCAGTGGAAGCTGCTGTGTACCGTGCACATACTGTGTGGCTTTAGTGGCTGTGTGTGCTGTGACCTTTCTTATAGAGCATGTGTGAAGTCAAGTGACAGAGAATCTGTGCACTGAAATGTCCTGACATTAAAACCACCAGGTCACTGTCACTGATACCTCTTCCTAACGTTCTTCGAGACCTGCCGATACGATATGTTATCGATTTATCATAGTTAGACATGACCTTGATCGTTCTAGCTGACCCTTGACTTCCTTCCAGTCTACAAAGTAAAGCCACAATATTTGGCATATGGAGACGGCCATCTTGTGCTTTTGATTTCATTTGAAACCAGAGTAGTGATCGTGGTTTGTCAAGAAAGAGGCTGCTCCATGCCTGCATATTGTTAACAGTATTCTGCTTTATTCATCTATCATTGATTGTGAACCTACACTGTACAGTGAAAGGCTGTTTACTGTGCCGTTGAACAGTAAATCTAAAAATGAACTGTGGCTCTGGGGCCGATTGGCTGGGGCCATTGACACATGGTGTGAAGATGGTGATTCACCAGATGGTGATTGGTTGGTTATTTCCAGAACGATAGGAAAGTGTTTGCGAGGCGTATTGAATGGAACCATAAACACTGCTGTGGACCATCTTTGGAGGGGAGGGAACAAATGTTATGAAGTGTGTGCATGTGTGATTCAACACGTGTGAACTTGTGTATGTGTGCGTCTTTGTGTGCGTTTTATTGGCTCATGGCTTGTGAGCAGATGATGGTGCCGTGGACAGGGTATGTATAATTGTGTTAAGGAGTGGAAATCAAATATGCCGGATTAAATGACAAAACAAACAGATGTGCTCCTCCCTGTAATGTGAGAAAACAAGGACGTGGTAGACAGATCTAATAAAGCGAGCAGTATGGTGGCAATAAGCTGAGTTAAGTAAGCTTGATTCCATCTATTAACACTGTTTACCATCTCCTTTATTACCCCGAGATGAATTGTGGCATTTAGCAAAAGCTGTGCTAAATCAAATAAGATTTAAATACATTTGCTGGTGTTCCTTCGCAGCCATGTTTATGCTGATGATTCTCTTGAAATCAAATGCAGTGGGGGCTCACAATGAATATGTGTCATAATGGAATTACGCGTGTGTGTGTGTGTCTGTGTGTGTGTGTTGATGGCTCCATGTACAGCCGAGTCATAGGGTGACAAAGAGTGTGTTAAGGTTTTTCAGCAATCTGCTCACCGGTGGAATATTGGTGGGATTCCAAGGGCCCGGAGTACATCAAACATACGGCAAAACAGCTGCCGCCGTACGAAAGATAAGCTTAACTCTCCATCATGCCGTGTGACAGCTCAGAGAGGCGCGCTGCACACATCCATCTCCATAGGCCTTTCACTCCGTGTCAGACGCTGAATATATCTGCCACTTTGATAGAGGTACCTCGAGAGGGGGGGGGGAACACAGAGCGGGAGACAGAGAGAGATGCAGGTAAGGAAAGGGTTAATAAGAAAAGGAGAGTGAACAAGAACAAGGCAGGTGAGACAAACTCCTGAATGAGCCCGAGTTGAAGGGAGAGGAAACGAGGAGGAAACTAGGAGGGACTGTTGCAATGGAACACATGTCCTCCCATGAGACTTATACCCCAAGGGAATACTATGATCACTGTTTTGTGTGTGTGTGCATGTGAGTGTGTGCGAGTGTGTGTCACAGTAGGTGGTGTCTGTGTGAACCGTCACAGTTTATGTATGACAGCTCCCCGCTGACAGTTGCAGAGACAGAGAACAACCTGCTTACAACTTTGAGCTTTTCTCTTCAACCATCTCACCGTCACTCACTTCTCATTCTCTCGTAAAAAAAAGAAAGAAAAGAAAAGTGTGTTTGTTAATGTGATACCTAGACCAATAGCTCCAAGCAATGTTTTGGTTAAACAGTTTTTAAAAATGAGGTTTACATCCATCTTAGTATTCCTTTACATCAAGTAACTGTGTCAATCACCAGGTATTTGCCATGATCAGTCACACAAAATGTATATAAGAAGGTAACTTTCCTCTTCTTTCTGTAATGCACTTTAAGCTGCACCTGCAGGACAGAAAACTTCATTCAGCCCACTCTGAGTTATCTCCTCTACATGTCAGTGGGCCTTGTTTTACCTCTAGATAACAGGTTTTGAAAGCCAACGTTCTCTAGTTACTATTATCACACTATTATTATCACGCTCAAGAGACCAGGAAATTAGGTTAAAGCTGCAGGACGTGGTTTTTCGACCACTAGGGGGCAAAGAGATTCCCCCGTACAGCAACTAAGGGCCTGTTCAGAACTGCTATTAACATCCATCCTGAGAGGATCACAAATCACAATTATACCCAATGACAATGGTGTTGTGTGTGTGTGTGTGTGTGTGTGTGTGTGTGTGTGTGTGTGTGTGTGTGTGTGTGTGTGTGTGTGTGTGTGTGTGCGTGCGTGCGTGCGTGCGTGCGTGCGTGCGTGCGTGCGTGCGTGCGTGCGTGCGTGCGTGCGTGCGTGCGTGCGTGCGTGCGTGCGTGCGTGCGTGCGTGCGTGCGTGCGTGCGTGCGTGCGTGCGTGCGTGCGTGTGTGTGTGCTTGTTTGTGCCAGATTAAGCTCTATTCAGGGACCAGTATCGTGCTTCATATATTCTGTCCGATCATTAGTATTGTGCGAGGTGTCCATTGTGTAATTAATTGGATTCTTGGGTCTCTCTCTCTCTGTACCTGTTATATAAACACAGCTGTTATTACCAGTGAAAAGCTGAAAATCATGTTTTTTTTCCCTCTGTCTCCAGGATCTCGCTTTTTTTTTCTTCTTCTTTTGAGTATTGACTGGGAGAGATCACAGAAGCGCTGTTGTGACAGCAAACTCGTACCTTGACAGCCGCGATGCAAGGCAGTGAGGGAGCGAGGTCAGACTTTGCTTAGGGAATATTTCACAGAGCCATCAGTCCCGTGTAGAAGGAGGTGTTGGTAGAGACGTGACACCCGCTGACCTGTTTCTCTGCCGGTTCCTCTATCCCTTTACCACTGACACAGCAGCAGCGTGTGAAATCCTCCCCAGCCGCCTGTGCGTTTACACTTGCGTGGAACATTGCACAAGAGAAACTCTCAGAAATGTTCTCTTATGTGATTGTTTTAGCCTTTTGTTCCAATCTCAATTGCTCGGCGCGGTGTTCTTGAATTCTAAAGAACTGCAAGAAATTATCGCTTTCTCTCTTTTGCACTTTCCCTGGCTCACTCTATTTCTCTTACCTTGGCAAGCTGTGAAGTAGTGCTAATAAAACATAATCATTTCCATCAGCAAGCCAGAATTGGCTATTAGGATTTAATAGCGCTCAGATATGAACAAAACAAAATGTATGTGAAAGTGGTCAGACTATTTGGCATCTGGTTGGCATATCTGGGGGAGTTTGAATAACGTCTTTAATGTTCCATCTCAGTCTTGAAATCCATTTAAAGTATGTTAATCTACCAACATAAACAATTCCACATTTGTTATGTACAAGTGGACTGATTTCGAGATCTGTAAATCTAGAGGAAAATCGTGAGACTCTTTTATAACCTGCAGACTGTGCACCTGCAGTTAGATTCTCTTTGTTCTTCTCCTCTCATTTCAGGCTCACTGGAGGCATTCCAATAGATCCATCAATTTGGCAAAGCAGTGTGTGTGAAGCATAAGAATCATTCCCTTGGGACGCGCACACACGGAGACACAGGCACATGCGCACACTAATAGACAATCTGGGTTGTTTATTCGTCTCTCCTCTTGTGTTTTCACCAGCAGGATGTCTCGGAGGCTGTGCTCCCGTTGTGGGTTAGGTCCTCTGAGTTGTGGTTATCTTTCTACTTTGTACATGGTTTCATTTGCTCCGCGTGGTTTTCTGTGAACCCTCCCATATGATGGCATATTCTCTGCTAGACCGCGCTCCTGCCTGTGCATCTCCTCGCTGATTACAGTGCTGTCATTCACAGACATATATCATAGCCAGCAGTCTGTCCTGAGAACATGCACGCAGACACACACACACACACACACACACACACACCCAAGAATCATGACGTCAGCCACTGTAAGAGAGGTCTTATGATTTCCACAAGAAATCCAATGAGGCACGGCATTCACTAATCAACCACATGATATCTACAGTATGTCCTTATTCCTTTTGGGTCTTGCAAGCTCATTAGACGGCAACACGCTTCCTCGCACGACCCAGATGATGTGACGCCACCAATTAAAAGGTGCCACGCTGTAAGCTCTCAATTCACTGATGAGCTAAATCAGGACGTTCTCTTTCAGGGTTGAACGATCGGAAGGCAGGGGTCGGGGGTGGCGGGGGGTGTCAGCACTCTTGATTGACAGTCAAGATAGAGAGACTCCGCTCTTCTCCGGTACAGATACTACTGTTCCTCTCGCAGTTATCTAATCAGCTGCTCTGTCTTCTGTCTTTGTCCTCTCCCCTCTCTCTGCTTTCTGGCGTCTGCCTCTCTCGCTGTCCATCCCACTCCCTCTCTTGTCTACTTGGGGATTCCAGTGATGGCTTCAAAAGGCAAAGTTCGAGGTGAGTCGTGGCTGCGCTCTACCCCCCCCGCTGCTCCCTCAGCCTTACAAATCTCACATCAGAGGAGTCCAACTGAATTAATTCACCGAGCTGGATTTGCTTTAAAAGATTTGGCTGACATGACTGATTTGGTTGTTTTTCTTTTATTTAGTTTTCCATCATTTGTTTGCTTGGTTCCAAAACTGCCATACATTTTGCCACAGCATTCATTACAGATTTTAAATGTCCTGTTTTTTTTTAATGGGATCTTGGTGTCAGGGGCGGATCCAGGGGTGGATCCAGGGGGGGGTGGGGCACTGACCACAGCTGAATTGTGATTGGCTTTTGAAGTGACCCTATCCTTTCAGTAGTCATGTTTTTAATAAACTTTTCACTTACCAACAATCCTAACAATAAATATGACAAGTTGTTAAGACGTTTTATTTGAGGTTTTTTGAAGCACTTGATCAAGGAATGGGATGTGTGGCTCTGCTCAAAGCTTTAGAGCGAACAGTTAATTAGCTGTAAATCAGGATGTGTGTTCTGGTTTTGTAGCGGTAGCTCACATGTATCACGAATTGCGCATAGTTTTTCTTTTGTAAACATTTGCTTTATAGCATTTACTTTAAAGAGGTTATTCCGAGGTCATGAGATTGTTAAATCTAGATATATAACATTCATATTGACTATTTAACTGCGTTATTTTGTCCTTTATACCTTTGTCAGACACTGGGAAGACGGCAGTAAATTACCACGATCACAATCTCCCCCGTCGCTCTCTGTGTCTGCAAGATGGCAGTGTGTAACTGAAGGAAGGATTAGAGATCAGAGAGAGGGTGTCGAGAGGGAGGAGAGGCAGGGTGTTTATTTGAGAGGAGATAACCTGATTATATTCAGCTGCGTGCTTCAGTAAATATCCCACTCCAAAACTAAGAATGAGAGGACCGGCCTCAGCTCAGAAGAGGCAAACATAAGAAACAGACCGAATGTGTACATCGAGTCATGTGTGCCAGATTTCAGCTGTTTGAATCAGTGATGGACTTGATGCAGTAGTTCTGTTGAGATGTGTAGTGTTTCTTCAGTAAATCAAACAATCACAATCTGAGCCATACTTGCAAAAATATGAAAAGCACCAACAGGAAAATAGAAGTGTCAATCCAGTTTGCAGTCTAGAAGAAGGTCATTTCAGATTTATCCTCTTTTTGCTCATTTACTTCAATTGGAGTCACAAGTACCATCAGGAAGACGCCTCACATCCTTTCATTGTTGCTCATGAGTGCTCTCCACCAGTTTTACATATGGTTCATCTTCACCAGGGAACTATATTTAAAAAGGTCCATAGTTCACTGATCAGAAATGAGCTTGGCTTGATCACGTTCTAGGGATGAGTCATATGGTCTTGCTCTCTTTCTCTTTATTAAACGTATACTCTCTCTTTCACTCTCACTCACATATACATACTCTCACCCAGATGGGCTCACAGATAGATTTAACATGAATCCATACCCCTTAAAAGTAAATAGTCGGTATCCAGCCCTCTCAAAACCCTGTCTTCTTCTTTAATATTGTCTATTCTCTTCTTCTCCTCCTTTTCAATCAGGTTATTATTGAAACTGGGTTATTTTTAGAACATGTGACAATGTAATGACGTCAGTCGGGGTTGCACATGAGTGTGACAAAGGCCCTCATTGAACCCAACAGATGGACACATGGCATCTCTACAGTCTGCGTTTATGAATATTTGCCTGTCTTTGTCTTCTAGTCGTCTTTTTGCTTTGAATCGAAAGTAATTCGGGTTAAAAACATGCCTGAGTAAAAATCCTGGATCTGCCCCTTTGTCCAGGTCTGCACCAAAATGTAATTATGGGTTCATTCTTGGCACATGTCCAAATTTCAAGGGAATCTGATTGCTATAGTTTGCGTGTAATGCTGCTAAATACCAAACATCAATGAAACCATAATCTCCTTTCTGGAGGTAATAATGCCTTAAAATAAGGATTTTTAAAGTCTGACAGACACTTTGAGTCCTACCTCAGAGAGAAAAAAGAAAGACCCACCATAAGTTCACATCTTTGGGGAAGGTTGGTAGAAGTGCGAGTGCGAGAGACTTCTTTGTGAACGACCTGCAAGTGTTCTCATCACCTAGCAACTTGAGGCGAAGGTGTGATTACAGACGTGGCTGAGCTAAAAACCCTGTGCCTTCACAATATAACACCATTTGTATTCAATATAGGCTCAGGCCTGTATTTGTTTTGTCTTTGTTACTTCCTCACCAGTCTTGATTTTTATGTGACCTGATGGTGTGATTTAGATCCGTCTGAGTTTAGCTTTGAGACGAGATCTTCAGTGTCAACCCTGCCACTGTGGGCCCTGACTGGAGGTTCTGCTAAAAGAGCAACACCGCAAAGTGAGCCTGACACACAAGCCAAATGCTAAGAGCAGTTTTTTTTTAATCTTGCACTTTCTGCTCACTGAGTCTTGCAAAATCCCCCCGGGGGCATGAAAGCATTTCCCCAGATCCCTCTTAAATGAAGAGTATCTGTCAACACATCAGCGCACATTAGAAAATCACACTGTGTCATGTTGATTTGGGGAATTTGGGAGTTTTTTGGTGGCAGCAATGATTAGTTTGATTTCCCTGGTGAATGCAGCAAGTCCCTGAGATCATCCTGTTCTCACCCCGTATGAAAGCACAAGAAATAAATAGCTTCCCGTGATGCAAAAAGGTTGAGACGTTGAGACGGTTTCATCACCACATCAGTCTGAATATTTTTTTCTGCGAATTTCAATAGGCACAATAAATCAGATTTGTCCCCGACCTTGTGCTTTTACGATATTTAATTTACGAAACTCCCTAAGCCTGCAAGCGTGTGGCTGGCTGCTAATATTGCGTTGCCATTGCTTGGCTTTAAATTTAAAGAGGGAATAGAGCAGAATATTTGATCTTGCACACACTGTATGTAGTCAAAGCTTTGCCTTCTGTGTCCTTGTAACACCTAAAATAGAACAGATGAGGCTGGGATTTTGCCATATCGAAAAAGGATGAAGTGAAAATAACGTTTACTTTATATTTCAATCCTCACTTCTACACACACAACCCACACACACTATGTGCGCTTGCATAGAGAAGCAGGCACATAGACACATACTTACCTTCTTCTTACGTTTTATGCAATAATCAGGGGAGCATATTTCTCTTCCTAACATCTTGAGCCATGTATAAAAAACGGAAGCATCCAATACTTTGTTCTCTTGTTTTTACACTTGCCTCACTTATTTACTCCATTCCCTCCTCCCTTACTTCCGCTTATCTGTCAAAATATGTACCCCTGTCCTTACCGCACTCGCCTTTGCTCTCAGCTTCTTCTGCTCGCTTCTGCCAGCTGGAAGAAAGCAGCGTATGAAGTATTTATGAATGCTCGCTTTACCTCTGTCATAAAACCATGAGATGTCTGCCCTTGACTGGGGGAGGATAGTGAGATCTCGGGCCATTTTGGACCGAGCGAGCTTGAACTCAGACGGCTGCCACGCAGAGAATGGGCAGGGGTTTATGTATCTGCCCTTTTAGATTGATGTTGCTGAATCAAGGGCAGGAATACTGGGCGGGTGATGGTAGTGTCTGGGAGCATGTCTGACCACCAACTTGGAATTAGTGCGTGGGTTTTTATAAGCACTGGTTTCTGAGAATCAACCAAAGTTCAAACCAAGGCAGTTTTTACTCATCAAAAGGGAAAAACAGAGAAACAGCTGTGTGCTTAGGCTTTTAAAAATATATATCTTTTGTGCTATCATGGGAGAAATCCTTTTCCCGGATGTTTTGTCGCTCCCTTAACATTGTCTGTTAATTCCTTTCACAACCCTCTACTGGGAACATCCTCACCCACTTCAAAAACAAGCCAAAAAGACCTGTGTACACTGTGACAGCTTGTGGTTCATAAAAAGGACGTCCTCTGTCTGTCTCTCCTCACAGTGCTGAAACAACACCTGATAGCACCTCGGAGGAATTGGTGATGTTTTGTTGATCGGACTCCTGGGGTTGTGTGTTGGATGTCAAAATCTGCAATGGCAGCACCAACAGCTGCCCAGTCTAATTACTGTACTGTATGTAGATGACAACAGCACCGCCGAAGCCAGCTTCTCTGGTGCCGGGTAATTAATTTCATATCTCCACATCAGAAATGGCTGTCCTGAGGTATGTGAGCGCTGAATACAAAGGTAGCTCAACCCTCTGCAGGGGTTGCATTCAATTTGCTCACAGCAGGAGTCTTATCAGTGTTAGAAGAGCAAGTTTAGTTTGGAATGTGCCTGCGAACACACACACCACACACACACACACACACACACTTAATATAAATAATATACAGTTCACTTACAAACGCGAGTGGAACAAAACGTTTTATCACATCAATAAAATAGATGGAACACACAATAAACCCATCCCAGTTTTTTATTTATTTTCATAATAATATTGTTATTTATAGAAATATGTTTAGCTCAGTGCTTTTATTAGACTATTTTTGTAAGAATTTAATTTTAATTTAATTTAAAAAAGACATTCATATATCATGCCTGTGTACCTTGATTGTTAGCCAGTACGTAGTGGTTGCATTTTTGGGGAGTATACCTGGTTTATTGCCCCAGTTCTTTTCCAGGCAATACACAGATGCCTTCCATTCTGCTCTGAGTGAAGCGCCCCCTTCTGGCCTGTGCACAGAACACCTGTCACAGCATTTTATTCCGCCTGTACCAATAACTTTTCACCTCAGTCCAGCCTCTTGAGGGCAACTACTGAATGACTCAGTGACAGGCCCCATCAGTGGTTTGCCTCCTGTCTTCAAGACAGAAGCATCTCTGTCATCCTCTTCCTCTTCATCCATCAGCTGAGGTGGACCACAGGGCCCCGTTTTAGGCCCTTTTTTCTTATTCTTTTCATGTGGATCCTCAGATGAGAAAGACAGAAATATCTACAGATGAAACATTTAATCCTCTATGTTGTCCTCTACTTGTTGTGATGAATAGAATTCTCCTTAGGTAGGAATGAGTCAGGAATGTTTCTTCTGCATCTGGTTCAAAATGCAGCAACCGAGTTTCTTACATGGCAGCAAGCAGAGAGCCCAAATCTCCCCTGTGGTGGCTTCTGATGACTGGTTACCAGTGAAGAGCTGAATTGCTATTAATATTATTTTATGTTTTTACAGCATTCCATGAACTGGCATGAGGTCTTTAAACTCCTCATTCCCTTTTTCTATTTACAGACCCCTCAGATCCGCCGACCAATCACTGCTCTCCATTCCACGCACCTACTTTAAATCCAACTTGGTGAAGCAATTTCTGGCCCCAAGTCATGGAAATGTTTGACACGCGCTGTAAGATCCTCCACTTTAACTGATGTATTTAAAACCTATTATCTTTGTATGCATATGACTGGATACAGTTTTAATTTACTTTTTCTTCCTATGTGAAATCATGTCGTAGTTATGATTGTGTCAAGATAGTCTTAAGATATCAATCAACTTATATCTTCCGCTCATTGGATTGTAATCAGTCAAATAAAAGTACAATTTAATTTCTGTGCAACATGCTTTGGTAAGGCTGCATAACTAATTTGACTTGACGTGGTTTTGTTAATGACTAAAGTAAAGAAGGTCTTTGTTGCTGTTTGGACCTTGACGAGAGCATAAGGCGAAACATGTAGGACTTAGATTGAACATTGTGTTGTTCAGCTAAAGAAGAAGATAAGATCGAGGCTTTTTGAAATCCTCCTCCTTCACGTTGTCAAGAGGACACCAGCACTAATCTCATTGACTTAAGATGCTCCTCCACTTCAGGAGCATGTGCTATAGAGACATGTTACACTCAAGCATCACAGATAATGATATGGACAATTTTATCACCAACATTTTTGTTCTTGGATTTATATAAGATAAAGAGAGAGCATTTTCACATCTAGGCTGCTTATAATTTGAACGTGCCTGTGTTTCTATTACAAGCAAGTGTTTCAAATGCATTTAATATTTTTTTCATCAGCACAGTATATTCTGACTTATAGAGGACTAATGATATATGAAAGCTGCAGATGTGTGGGTACTTGCCGCTGCCAAGTGTCAAGCCAGGCTTCACTTCCTCATCTGCTTTCAAGAGGTTTAGGAGATAAATTACATATAAAGCCGTAAGTCCCACTGTGCTTTCTTGTTTAAAAAGACTGACAGATAGTTTAGTCACACCGGCGATTACTGCTTTTCACAGGTACATGCAATTTAATTTCAACGTGAGAATACCGGAGGCTCGTTTTTAATGTTAGGTCTAATAGCTTTAGAAAATGTTGATATATGCAACATTGGATTTGGGATGCATGTCTGTAGAAGGCGTTAAAAAGGTTATAGCAAAGTGTGTGTGTGAGAGTGTGTGACATGTTCCCGAGAAACAGGGAGGAGTTTGTGTGAAAATTGCCACAGTGGGAGGAAGAGTCCCACAGCGAGGGCAGGGAGTGATGATGCACTCGTCTGAGAAGTTGCCTTCTGTTCCAGGAAGTTACTAAAAACATTTTGTCGTCCAAATTATCAACTGAAATTGCTTCTTGAAAGAAATATGGAATTTCTAGCAGAGTGTTTGCTGATACTCTAAACCAGCGAGGAGGTTGTCGGCACGTTTTCTCGGTCGAGGACACGCGGCCGCTTGATGAATTCATCTTGAGATTCTCTGCAATCGCCATTCCACCCAGCTGCCTCACTCTGAGGGGCGTGTGCACCCAGCTGCGTGGCCACCTGTGTCACCTCATAGACACTAACTGGCCATGGCCAATGTTTCATGTACTGTGTAATCTTTTGCATCTCTCTCATGATCACGTGAGAGGGATGCTTTACGAACAGTAATACACTTGAAGTCAGATTATACAGTGTCAGGGAAGAGATAGAGAAGGAGGCTTTGATGCTGGTATGGTTTCAAACACAGGTTTTTTAACACATGATTTAAAAAACAAAGACTACAGCAGGTTTTCACCATGTTTTTAACCCTTCATTTAAAATAAGGTTTAGTAAAAAATGTTATATTATCTTTTAGGCCAATGTGAATCTTTTTCAGTTACTAGTTTTTCTAAAGACCGGCTGCAGAGCCCTGAAGAACTACCGCTGCTGCACAAGTCGCCGTTCGCCTGTATATTCAAAGTCTGGTGAACACTTGCTTTGATGAGTCCCATCTGCCACTGCTGCAGAGCACTTGTTGTCTGTGTACATAAAGTTTATTACTATTGAATATATCGCATCTCCAAATAACACCAAATTCATCACTACACTTCCTTGGGCCCTTAAAAATTCACATGTCAAGTGTGAAGCCGATAATATGAATGGCTGTCGAGTTTTGCGAGTCACAGACAAACAGAAAGAGATTTTCCGGAATCATTAGACAGATGTAATTTCAAATATGTGCATTTCATGTACCAGCTTATCTGTGTAATACAGATTATTTCCGACAGTACGTCTGTTGCTAACTTTCGGTTCCGTCTCCAGATAATGTGGCAGATAATCTGCTGCTGGCTCGTCCACAGCCTGTCTGCTCCTCCTGCTTTTCATTCTCGCTTGTTGTCGCCAGATTTCAGGATTTACTTTGCCGTTTTATTTTCACGAGAGATTGAAATTATGGTTAACATTGCGTCAGGCCTGAGCCGCAATAAACTGGAATTATCCATTAAATTTAGATCTGCTGTAATGTGATCCCGAGTCTGCATTTATCGGTTATGTTCCGCTGGCTTAAAAGGTGACTCAGCTAATCAAACCCACGACCTGGCTCTATCCATTTTGTAATCCTGTATTCCCAGCCATACATCACAGCTCTGCAGCTCAGTTGAGCCGCGGTTCTGCTATAAAGGTCAGTAGCTCCGGGCCGTCCGTCTGTCTGCCTGCATCTCCCTCTTTTTCTCTGCTCCTTGAATACCTAAATAAGAAAGGTTAGTAGACTCAGCTGCTCTTGCTTGAAAGGTCATGTCAGAGAGCAAACAGGAAGCATTCAGAATTCTCTTATCCCTTTTATTTGTTTAGTAGTTTGCTCTGGAATATGTTCTGAGTCTGTGAAAGTGCCTTTGTGTCCCGTGAATATCTCTGCTGGCTGCACTGGCATTTGTACCTTCCAGTTGTTGTATTTGAGAAATACCCAGACACTGGATGCTGTGCGGTGGGAGGCACGAGTCCAGATGATTGTGTGGAGGATTTGCTGGCAGCCTTGATTAGTAGCCACTTGTTATACTGGGGGGAGGGAGGCTACTGAGCGCACCCATTAAAACTTAAGACTCAGCTCATCGAGGGAGGCAGCTGTGTGGAGGGTAAAATAAAATTATGTTTTTTGTCTTTAGTGGAAATAACGATTTGCTGTAACCCCCAGTGCAATCACATCTGCGTTACTATACGGCTGAAGGTGGCATATATATTAAGCCAAATAAAGCAGAGCAAATTGAATTATGTCATCGCTTCATAATGTCATGCAGACGCTGACCTGGCTTACCCTCGGCACGTCAGTCAACGTAGAGTGCAATTAGAGTCACCCCTCTCTCCATGAGACACAAGTGAGCAGAAGAACCGAGGTAGGAATCGAGATAAATCTGAAAGCCCGAGGAGCATCGCGGGGAGACAAAGAGAATATGAAAATGAGCGACAAAGAAAGTGGAAACGCCACCCTTCAGGGATCAGCCAGAGGAGGAGACGTGACAGAGGCAGCGAGGGGAACAGAGAGGAGGGAACTGCAGTGGAATGGATGTGGATCGGGAAAAAAAGACGGAGCGAGAGAAGACTGAGAGTGGGAGAACGAGTGGAGAGGTGGAGTGAGGGAAGGACCTAAATTTAGACATGGAAATCAGAAGAGAGCAGCTGCCTGCTTCCCTCAGGAGATACATTTAAATCAGGTCTGGGTGGCCAGCGGGGGGAGAATGGAAGAATCTACTCCGCGGGTCAATTAGACGCACAGACCACTGCGCCGCTCTAATATAACCATCATCGTGGCCCCTTTGGCCCTTTCAGTCCCTCTGGACGTGTAGCACCAGACGCTGACGCTAGGCCTAGGCAAAGCTAGGAATCCCCAGACTATTGTTAGTTTGTGTAGGCACTGGTAGAAGAAAGGAAGAGGAGAAAAGGGAGAGCAAAACTGACGTTTCAAATGTTTTGCCTTTGTAATGATATATAATCTCACAGCAACAAATGGTTGAGGGGGTTAAGGTTCTACACATTTAGTCAATAGACAGCAGATTCATGGATTTTCTCAATCGTTATCTGGTCGGTCATATCTCGTGCTAAACTACAGAAACTGTTCTCCTCGGTTTTCTGTGTTTCTGTAACGTTGAACATGACGCAGCAGGGGATAATACTGAATTACTCTACTGGCAATGAGAAAGAGGTCAAACCGCCTTTTTAAGCTGGTCGACCCGGGTTTAGAAAACCTTCATATACCTGCAAATGTTGGTGTAAAAGACGTTAATGTCTTACAAATGCTACTTTTAATTCACAGCTGGAAAGATATATTTTGGAAGCACCCATGTTGGCTAATGGCACTTTGCTGTAACCATTAAATGACTCATACTGCAGACTTGACCATACTGCAATCAAGGGCAGAGTTACTCCCATTTTCAACGATATCTAACAGGGTCACATTCCCCACTGCAGTAATGAACTGAAATTATACACCATGTCATATTTCGCAGAACCCGGCTCAAAAAGAATCCTCATTTGCCACCATTCGGTATGGTGTTAAACCATTAACTTTTCTTTTGTGGCCGGCACAAAGGAAGTAAAATGTATCACACTGGGCTGTATGTCGCCCAACTGCGGGAGTGAGAAAAGGGAGGAAAAGTAAGTGATTTAAAGAGAGGGGGTAATAAAGAGAGCGAGGGCAGGCGCGGGAGAATGGTAAATCGTTGGCAGATCATGCCTCATGCAAAACTTTCATGAATAAAACATATTCCTTGCCTCCCATAGCGCGGATCCATTTTTCCTCCATTTCCCTCCTCTTCCCTCTCTATCTCTCACATGCATGATTAACCTCGGGAGGCCTTAATCAACACTGGAAATGACCCGTGCTCCTTGACTTACCTCTCTCTGCCGCTCCTTCCCTCCTTCACCTCATCTTCTCTCCTCTCGACGCGTCCTTCACCGCAGGTCCCTCTGATGGTGTTTGCCTCACCTACTAACCCTGCAGACAACTGTTGTTTTTTTTCGGGGTTATTTATCTTTCCCTGTGTAGTCATTAGCTGAGGAAAGGAAAACACAAAATTGGCCGCTGATAATTACAGTGTTCAATCAGATTTAATACAGAGGCAGCGTTTGAATCGAGAGGCGTCAGTGGAATTAAACTGAAATGGAAATTGTGGCATTTAAAAACTTCATTTCTGAAAATTTGTCATTTCTCTTTTTCCTTGACTTAATATATATATATATATTTCAGTTTTTATGATCCCTAACCCTCCCTGGAAGGGATTGTGGTTTAAGACGGGGGTGTTAGCTGGGGATGAATAATCTTTCTTACCTCAGACTCTATTCACACGTCTTTAAAACCTGTCCTCTGGGGATGAAGACAGAAATAGATTTATGGTTATTATTATTTACTTTCTGCATTGCTCCCTCCCTCACACACAGACGCGGTTTTTAATTGGTCCTTCCCTGCGTAGCTGAGGTTTCAGGCCTGATACCGCAGGCTAAACGCCCCCCTGTTTCTTCCATGTTAGGGTCCAATTTAGCACACAGCCGTGACCGGCCATCCTGCAAGAACATTTTATTTGAAATCAGGTTGTTAAACTTTGTCTTCCAAATGTATTAAACAAACAAAGCCACGTTACAAATCCAGCAATAAAATGACACCATCTGTCTCACTCTGTGTACCTCAGTATCTTTCGCTCCCTATCTCCTGCCGGGTCCTCATCTCCTAACTCTGTTCTCCTCTTATGTGTCACTTCGCAGGCGTCAGCGGTCAGTACCCTCTGGTTCAGAATATGACGGTGACTGAGGGTGGCACGGTGAACATGACCTGCCGCGTGGAGTATAATGACAACACCTCCCTCCAGTGGTCAAACCCGGCACAGCAGACCCTCTTTTTCGGGGACAAGAAAGGTGAGTAGGAGACAGATGCACATGTCGCCTGTGTTAGATTTGTAATGGCTGAGAAATACACAAAACACACAAGAAACTACATTTCACTTAATTTTCGGGGGTTGGAGTCAAACTTGGAAAAACATTTTTTGTAATCCTGTGTGTTTTTCACTTGAATAAGCTGCTGTCTTTGTTGTATCATAGCTTCTGTAACACATTTCACGGGTCTGTGTTTTCCTGCCCTGCTCAGTTTTACAGCAAGTGCATTCACTGTGTAGAAAACACACACACACACAAGCACAAAGACACACACACACACACACTCACACAACAAAGCCTGTTATCATGAGTCTTTAAAACCTTCCCTCTGAGGATAAGAAAGTATGTGGCTTTATTTTATCTCTCAACCTTAACACACACGCATACCCAGACAATCACAGACACACACACACACAGACAGTCACTCTGCAATGGAGAACACTTGGTGGTGAGATAGATATGTCTCATTCTGGCTTGTTATGACTAAGATAATAACCTGCATTTAGCTAGTTGGGACCTTTATAACTATGTAATATAATACATGTTTGTTTGTTTTTTAAATATAAAGGATCTGCATCAATCTCTCACCTCACTACCTGTGATACAATAACCTGAGGAAAATACAGTCTCCAGAAAAGATTTGAAGCTCTGAATAACAGACTGACTTTATGCACCGGAAACTTTCATGGTCCTGCAGAGAAATTCCTTCCATTAATTGGATGCAACCCCTTGTTATCGTTTTGCACATTCACAAACACAGTGATGTAACCACACAAACACACTCTGTGGAATTGTGGGTGTGGCACAAAGCCACTAGTGTTTAACGGCTAATAAGTACAAAGGGTTTATCCCTGACCTTTCACACCCTCTTCAGTAAAGTCCCCATAAATAGGATTCATGGGTGTTATTTTGTTGGTCCATGCCTGCTGAAATGATTGTGCCCCGTGCGTCTCTCAGCTGTATTAGTCGAGTGTAATAGAGTATGAATCACACTCTCTTGTAAGTGTCTGGATTAAGCACATATGGGATTTACACAGTCTTCCCCCATTATCCCTCTGCCCACTGGGCTGCCTCGTCCATTTGTGTGCTCACACTCTGTGCCTCTGTTTGTGTATATATATATATATATATATTTTACATACAGTAAGTGAATGCATGCAAATCATTCCAATTTTCGGCTTTCACATTTTCACTTACCCACCTTTCTGTGGGCAGAGTGGCAGTAAAACGCTGCACTGAACATCAAAATCAACAACTGATGTTCTCTGCAGGTTATTCCGTATCACAGCAGGGGTCCGGCCTGGGGCCCTGTTTCATGGCATTTCCAGTGCAGAGCTCTGAGATTGGAAATGAGAAAGCAGTCAAGAACATTCTTATTATCAGGAATGCTGCTAAGCCCACAGAGTTGCAAAGCTTTTTAGGGTTGACTGTGCCTTTTAAACATATATTTATTGGTTTCATGAGGCTATGCAAGCAATAGCTTTGCATAGCCTACACGCAAACAACAGTGAATCATAGCCAATGAGTACATTTTCATTCATTCTATTTAATTTACCTTTTATTTATTGTTTAAAAGTAGCCTAAGTGGTATACATTTCTTAATCTGTCAGTTTGTGTGCAGTTGACAGGGACTATACAATAATAGGGCACATTTGTATTTATATTTTCTATGGGCTGCCCGGCAGTCATTAAGTTAATGTTAGTATTTGAAATAAAACTTGTAAAGCTCTAAGTGAATTTGACTGTGTTGTATTTGAAGGTATGATTCAACTGTTTTCCATGGTCCAGTATTTAAAAAAAAATAACCAAAAGAAATCGCAAGAAATCGTAATATCGAATCGCAATACTTACAGAATCGCAATACCCAGAGAATCGCAATACATATCGTATCGCCACCTAAATATCGTGATAGTATCGTATCAGGAGGTCCCTGCCGATTCCCGTCCCTAATATGAATACAGATAAATTGAAAAGATGATGCTTATTGGTCAATGTGTTTCACCTCTGTTTGCTCTCCACACAGTCTGTTCACCTGTTGGAAACCAAAACCTGCTAAAAAATTATGGGTCAAACTAAAACATAAACCAGAAGGCCCTCGTCTACAGTTTCTATTCACACGTAGAATCTGTTTATAGAGCTGAATCTTTGGTAATGGTTTTGGAAAGGGGGCTAGGCAGTGCATTATGTCAACGAGCGTTGGATAGGAGTTTGTGTGTCTGTGTGTGCCAGTGTGTGTTTGTGTGTAAGTGCCAGCGCTCTGGGAGTCGTCTTGCTGAACGCGGCACATTCAGATGCACATGCTGATGGGAGCACTGAGATGGCGTGGTGTATCCAAAGTGCCACTGGCAGTGTGAGGAAGGAACAATGTCTCAGCTGAAAACGCCTCTGAGCACCGTAGGTTTCAGATTAATTTCCCGTGCTGCCTGTTGGGAGGGAAAAGACGAGGATTAGGATGAGCACAGCGTTGTGCAAATATACAACCTCAACTCGCCAACTTTCTGCATACGGTACTTTTAGAGCTGAAAAATACCTGATTTTGTTTTTTTTATGCCAAAGTAAAGTTTTATTATTGAAAAGTTTAATTCCTACCTTATTTTGGGTTACTGGCTGACTCAATAAACTCAATGTTTTATTTACTTTTAATCTGGTGCAATAATTTGGAACCAAATTATATTTAAACCTGCAAGAAATTCTTTTGATCATATTTGGTGTGTAATTCAACAGATTGTTGTCTGTGTGCACGTGTGCTATCACAGAGTGTGTGTGGCTCTATTGAAGGCAGCCGCAGAACATTTGCATAAACATATTACTCACAAAGACAAATGCAGCCACTGACTCCATTACTGTCCTTTGAGTGGTGCTGGTTTCACGGCTGTTGTTGTTTAATGTCAAGGCTCAGTCTCACCTCCACGACGTTTAGGCGGATGAAAGCGACTCCTCTTGTCTCGTTCCTCTCAAAGGTGCCGCGGCGCCTTCGAAGAGTTGTATGAATTTCAAATAAGCCATTGTCCTGAAAATAGCCGATTTTGTCCTTTCCGTCACTTCCCACTGAGGGGCTTCAGCTGTGCTTCAACAGCGAGAGGAAGAGATGAGCACTGAGCAAGAGGGATTCTGCCTTTTATGAGATTCAAAAGAGCCTAATATCTCTTTACAAATTGCTCTTTTGGTTCCATGTAATTCAAGACTTGATAGTGTCTTTGTTTCCTGGATGAAGACATTTTCCAGGGAGTCATAGTTTCAATTTATTCATTCTTCCCATACTAGAAAGAACCTGTGTATAATTACTTTCCAGGCTAAATTTGCAGTGGACTCATCATGTGTGAACACTGACTAAGGCTTGACATTTAAATCACTTATTCAACACGGTTGCTGTAATTTGCAAACCCGTCCCCATCCCGTTTCTTCTTCAGCGCCCACATCTGTCTTGTCATTTCCAAACTGCTTAACTCCCTTCATTCATTTCCTCTTTTTAATTTTCTGCCCTCTGGAGTATGGCAGGAGGGAGGTTTACCTGTCCTTGTGAGCATCAGCAGGTTTTTTGCCCCCCCGCACATGGAGTAAACCTGATCATAATGTGGCTCCGGCCCAAAACGGGACTGATTCAGCAGGTACAGATGTTTTGCAGGTGCAACATAAGATGCTGCGTATTTGCTACTTCTCGGGTCGGGCATTTTGTCAAGAAATTATTTCAAAACTGGTTGAGCATACGCACTTATACTTTCTCAATAATTACATCGCCGAACTAGAGCTTGTTTTAAAACCTCACAGCTATAAATTTTACAAGTGTAATATGGAATTTCCTCAATTTACCCCATTTCTCCTCCATACATGTTATGTAAACAAAAATCTATGACTCCGTAAGAGTCTGTAGTTTAATGTCCAGGTCCTACAGTCTGCGTACCCTGGTGTCCTTGGGCAAAGTAGTGAACCCGAATTACTGATGCTGAGCAAAAATACTGGCAGCTGTGTGTGCTGTAGTGTGTGTGTTGTATGTTGTGTGTGTGTGTGTATGTGGTATTTGATAGATGGAGCGGACGATATATGCGTGTGTAATTGGGTGATTGTGGCATGCATTTTGATTGGTCGACAAATATAGGTCATTGACCATTTACAGAGTTTGCAAATGAAACTACTCAAACATAAATAATATGAATTGCAATTTATACATCATCTTTTTTGTTACTGTTGCTAAAAGAACGTTGAGTCCATGTTCTTGTTCTCTAGTTAAATTGGTTATAGCCCATGGAGAAGACAACTTGACTATGCAAAGGTCACAGTGACTCGGTCTCTTTCCCATCAGCCTGAAAACAGTGAGTCAACAGACATTAGTGCGATGCTGCTGCATTCGTACAACACAGTCTCTCTCCATGTCTGTGGTCCCAGTATCTGCTGCTTTTTTTCTGTGAAAAAGCGATAACATGTTGATGCTGTTTGCAAAGGTTCCCAGTGCACCTGTGCTGGACATCCCCGCCTGTGCTGTGCCATCTGCAGATTGATCGAATCTGTTTAAACATTAAGATTACCGGTAGTGTTATGGGTGAACAGCTAAGGGCCAACCACTCCTTTTTTAGAACCCCGAGCTGTTGAATATGAAACCATTCAGGTCCTCAGATGTCAAATATTCAGCTGCCTGAATCAATTTGCCGGCTGTTTGTGGCTGTGCGAAAGTGTGTGTTGCTTGTAAGTGCACATATATACGCGTGTGCCTGTGGAATGTCAAGTATTCCACTTCCCTGCTATGCAGCCGTGAAAGCTTTGATGCATTCAGAGTGTCTGTGCCTGAGCAATTTAGGGGATGGGCTTTTAAAAGTTTTTCCAGAGTAAATAACAAAATAAGAAATGCCTGACAGACTTTTTATTAAACAGACACCAGAACTTTCTCTCACAAAAATACTTAATCCGAGCCGGAAAGTTAAACTTCGGAGACAGCTGTCTTTTTGTTTTATTTCCTGGAAGAGTGCCTCTGTGAAACATCCTTTCATATCGGCCTGAAGATTGGTACCGTGTTCTCTCTGATAGAAAAAAACTTGACTGTAAATCTCCACAGATCCCTAACAAGTCCCCTCTCTCCAAGACAAGGACCATAAAACATGAGAGGAAGAAAGAGAGGAGAGAGAGATGGTGTGTGGGCCTTGGTGGGATAAAGGAGAGGAATTAAGGAGGCATTTTATGAGAGCTTTCAGAAACAGTTATCACCTCTGAAAGACACAAGCAAACTTTCTCCTTTGACCTTGAGCATTCTGCCTCTCCTCTCTTCGTCACCTCCCTTTTGTTTTACAATATTTAACTTCTTATTATTAAAGAAAAAGCTGTTGCGTTTGCACAGTATTTAAAGATGCAGTTATTACCACCTTTATTAATAGAGCCACTTATCATTTGTGAGGCGCAGGGAAAAATGCCCGAGGCAAATTGGAATAATTAGCTCACATTTAGCAGCGGGCATATTCTTTTTCTCTTCTGGAAGAATGGCTTTTGAATACCGAGTTTTAAAAAGAAACCATATGTTATAATGGCATCGGAAATCAGCAGGATTGTTTTTTGAGAAATCCATGCCTGATCACAGTGAGAATATATTCCTGCAAACACTGGCAGCTGTCAAAGTCACTTTGAAGGACAGCTGTAATGGGCCCCTTAGAATAATATGCACCTCCTATAGACCAGGGTGCCTGTTCTTATACTCCCAGGCTTTAGGGTGAAAACGTGTCCTTATGCAAAATACAACAGGGTTTCAGAGGCGAGCGCTGTCTCCTCGCTGACCCACTTCTCACAACAGATTTAATGAAGCAGGGCTGATGCAGGTTTCCCACCGAATTCAGCATGGCAGGTAGCAACTGATGAAAGGAAATCATTTCTGTCACTGGGAGAAATCTCCACAAGGCAATTATTGTATAAAGTATACGGCACCTTTTTTAAAGAAAAAGCCGGCGAGCCTTGGAAAAAGGTATAACAGGTAATGTAGGTTGAGCCGGGGCTGAGATAAAGAATATACGTTAAGCTTTTCAATAAGCGTTGCATTTTGTTTGCTCTCCTCTCTCTCTCTCTCTCTCTCTCTCTCTCTCTCTCTCTCTCTCTCTCTCTCTCTCTCTCTCTCTCTCTGTATACAACACACAAACACTCAGAGACAGACACACTCAGATGGGTTGTTGACAAGAAAAAGAGAATAGTCACATCCAGACAGAGTCAGGTATATGGGCAGGTATATTCAGAAATTTGCACTTTTCTCATTATAAAACCGTGTCACTTGAATGAGCAAACACCTGCCAAGGTTCTATACTAATGCATAGTGTCCCTGGATAGATGAAAGGATGAGGAGGGTGGGAGGAAGGAAGGATGGCAGAGGAAGAGGAGAAGGAAATAAACAGACAAAGGCAAAAGTGGAAAAATCATAGGCTTAAACTCAGTGAGTCTCGATTTGATTTGACTGTGTCCACTCTGTGTGCTTCTACAATAAATGCCTCCCTAATGTACAAATGTTCTATCTTTCGTACACAAAACACACACACCACCACCCACACACACCCACACACACACACATTACAGTGCATGCCCACAAACTTCTTTACTTACCTGCTCATGGTCGTGGCGTTTAACCAGGGACAAGTAGAAGATATATACAAAACCAAACCAGACATGTGGGTATGTGCTGCTTTCCTGCTGTATACCGTTTTCCATACAAACCCAGAGTAAGTATCTGGGGTGCTCTGATGACTGCAAATTGATGTGTAGCAGTTTTACTGAGACTCTGGCTTCATACTAATGATTCCGTCCGTACAAACCCATCAGAACTAGTAATGCATGTTTCTAGAACAAGTGTAATCGGTGGCGTCTAAACAATAAATCCTACGGCCAATTTTCTACATATATGTAAGCCCCTGTGTAAATTATACAGCACAGTGTATTGCTCTATACATAAGCCAATGAAGAACCCATAGAAATATAGAAATTCAAATGACAAAAGGTTAGTAGGCTCTTCCATGGAGCACAACAGATGTAGAAAAAGATTAGTTTACACGGGAGACACACCCTTATTATCCTCTCTCAGAAACCTATTTATACCAAATGGCTTTTACTGGATTGTTTTTTGCTATTACTTATGTTTTGTTCTATCCATTTCTTCAACTATTTCTTTAATGATGCTGCATTATTCTATCTGCTGTCCCCTTCAATTTTAGAATTTGTATTTATTTGCCTCTTATCGCTAACGTTTATTTTCTCAGTTTTATTTGTCCCCCTTTGGCTGCTTTGAAAGGTGCTTTATATATAGACATATCATTATTATTATATTTTTCTTTCTCTTTTTAATCATTTCCAAAAGTGGACATAGACATCAAACGTTCCACATATTGACCATGGAGTCCTATATAAGCCCTGTAATAATTGTTTTCACAGATTTTGTGTAATTATAACAAATTACATTACAAATCATATTGGACTGTTGAGTTTTTTGGATTCACTTAAACATTCTTTGGTTTTGTTCTTTCAGTCTGAAACAAATACAAAATCAGTTCAGGACTGAGTCTGACTGGGTCATAGTCTCATTTGGATACTCAATGATTAATTGTGTTGGAAGCAGGAGCAGTAAAAACATCATGTATTATTTCTGTGAGATGTCAAATAGCCTTGAATCAACGAGATAGAGTGCAGTGCTGTGGAACTGCACGAAGCCCAGACTAAAATAGTAAACATGGATGTTGTGGGAAAACGTGATATAAAGTGTGGGAAGCATCTCGGGGAAAAAGAAGCTGCAGTTGCTGAGCCGGAGGTTCAGCTGAGGTTCAGACAGTGAACACAACACAGCAGCAGCACAGCAGCCATGGTGCAGCAGAGAGGCTTGTCCCTGCTGGTTGTCTAGTGTTTTGTTTAGTCTAGTTCTAGTTCTAGCTGATGTGCAAGCAATGGATTTGAGATTTCAGGTAGACTCCTGTGGAAAATTATTAAAAGCAATGGGAAAAGTTTACCAATCAATGCAGAGACAAATATTAACTTTATTTTACTTATCAGTTTTGTGTATTCTTTTCTTTAATTCTATTTAATTTAAATAGATTTGGGTAATCTCAATCCCGGACCCGGCATTCTCACCAGGAGGTATTTCCGATGCTGCTGTTAGTATCGGAACATCTTTACTAAAATAAAGCTTAACATTGAACATTGAACCCAAAAGGAATAAGGAAGAATTTAGTAAGAATATGTTTTTTATTCCTACCTGTTAATAATAAAAAGACAGATGTGATTGGGAATATAAACATCATTCAACAGGTTTGTTTACATCATTCACAGTCGGTTTCACTGAGACGGTTTCATCAGCTGGCTGAACATCTTCCCTCAGAAGAAAAATGTCACTTCTGATTTAAAAGTAACAAAACATCTTTGACCCTCTCTCTGTCTCAGTTCTCCTTTTCAAAGTCCTGCCTTTCTTCCCGTCCATTAGAGACTTCACTTCTTTTATTCTGTTAAAGAAAGATCATGGCTGTATTCAAGGGAACCGCAGCATGGACATCTTCTTTGAGACAACCACCGTTCTTGTAATACGATAAAAAAAAACTCAGTGGGTTTTCTGAATATTAAACTGTCTGTTTTCTCATATAATCGTTGTATTGGAAGGTTATCTGCTATCAAATGTGTAAAAAACATATATTCTTCTCTCTTATACACACAAGCACACACATAAACACTACAAGCTGTAAACAAACAAGAAGCCACACATTCAGGTGTATTCAAAATTTGGTGCAGAATCAAATCAAACTTTGATGCTCACAACTGCAGCTTTGCTTTTTGTCTCACTTCCTAAATGAGCAGGAGAGTACGTTCAGTAAGTGTAGTTGTTGGGGAAAAGAAAATCACTGCCTTTGATGTCCACTAAACAACACATTCAGGACCATCTCGCCTAATGGTTTGTAATGGATGAAAGGCAGGCAGCACCTCTGCAGACAAACAGAGATACATTCCTCAGTCGTCGGCTCCGCTATGTCGATATCCAACCTTTTGATATGGACACAGAGTGACAGAGCAGAGGCTGCGTTTTACTAGAGGGGAAAAATCTTAGAGAAAACACTACCTCAAAATGAATGGTATAAGCTAAACTGTGGGTGTGGAGGGATAAGGTTTTTGGTTTGGCTGTCCACAATGAATGAAGTCAATGTGAAGTTGTCATGTGTCTATACAAGTTTTTTCATATTGAGTAGTGGTATACATTTGCAAGTTTACAAATTACAAAGTTGTTGTTTTCATGTAAAAAGAAAGTTGATTTAAATGTATGATTTTTTTATGTGATTTCAATATCCCATGTAAGCTTTTAGCATAATTAGTAACCTAACTTAGAATCTGAATTGATTGAATAATCAAAACAATCATTCGTTGTGTGTGTGTGTGGTCTTGTCATTGATATAGAACTTTGGTACAAATTATTTTCCCGTATTATTGCCTGTATGATTATGATTTCATGGTTTTATATATAACACCTTTCATGTTCCTAAATCCAGTATAAAATCCGCCCTTCCAGGGGGATCAGGATAATCCTGCTTTTTGGCATCAAACTATTGTGAGATCTGCCTGTGAGCACTGAGAATCGCATAAACTCCAATTTAACTAGAGCTGTATAAAAATCCAGATTTAAATTGGAATGATCACATCCTTCAGATTCAATATCACCAATTCATTATAAGTGTGAATAAAGTCTTTTCTAAGTCACAGAGTTCATTTAACTTGCTTAGGTCAACAAGAATATTATATATCCACTTTTTAAAGAACTATACATTTATCCATATCTTTGAATGTCACCTAAACAACCTCCCACAGAGGGCTGTCGACAAGAGTGGAGGAAGAAAGTGTTATCCTCATATCCAGCGAGCCAGCAGAGCTAAATGCATTCTCTGACGTTTGCCTGCTTGTATTTTCTCACCCAAAGCAAATAAGACAAAACAGATGAACTGATGCATTGTTTAACTTGAACACTTTTACAGGTTAGTGGAGCTGCCTGAGTCGACAGAATGAGGTCTGGGTGGGAGGAAGGAGAGAATCTGAGAGAGTGACGGGGGGGGACAGAAAGATATGCAGAGGGAAAAATAATCTGTTTGTTTTAGTTTGTCCTTTGATCAGTGAGGGTGCATACGTTTGTGTGTGTGTGTGTGTGTGTGTGTGTGTGTGTGTGTGGTGAACACACCCGACATGAGAAATAACTACCATCTTTACAGGCAGGTCTCACCATTAGCTGAACTGGCAGTGCATTAGACTAAAACTAATTTGGTGTCCGTGCGCTGGTGGTCTCATATTGATGACCATGTGAACACACACCACACACACACCACACACACACACAGAAACATAGTGTCACTTGTGCCAGGACTAAAGATATGTCATGTGCTCATATCAACATGTCACGCTTGCTCAGGCTCAGCACACAGCACACAGAGATAACCGGTGTTGCCTAGGACAGGAATGGACAGAACAAATGTAATAATACATTAAAGAGAGAGCAGCTGTCGTTTAGCCAAACTGATTACAGATCAGCTGCCATTTACTCTGGTGTTTATCCTGGAACTAACACAGCACAGGGTTCCCTCCCTGGGGCCCGGAGCAAATGACATGAGATACCATGTGCTCACTGACATTTTTCTACATTTGTCAGCTCTGTGCTTGTTGCAGCATGAATACACAGCAGCTGGACAGAGGCTGCTGCTCACATCCACGCGTGTCATTTCAGAGATGACTTGACATTCAGCGGTAACCCACAAATTACAGACATAAGTCCGTAAAAACACAGCAAACACTCTGTGCATTGATTTAATCAATCAAATATAAAGAAATGAGCAATATTATACTGAATTAATTAATCATTCCATTTCCACAAATAGAGTTAAAACATTGATTAAAGCCCAAACAATAAGGATTGATGCCAAGGCTGAGGCCAACATTAGGGAGTGCAGATCTGTAAAAATGAAAGTAATGGCAATGTCTATTAAACCTGATTATAATTGTAAGAACATATGACAGTACATGCACATTAATTTCCTTTAAATTACTTTCACGCACAGTGACAGTATTTTCAGTGATTGGGATCACATGCACTCTCTAGTTTTCTGTGTAATGAAAATGTTTCTATCTATTGAAAAAAAAATTGCCAATGATTCCTAAGATGTCATTATCAAACTATTATGACAAAGAAATGTTACCGAGGCTGGATATTTTATATCTGAATAATCTTTCTTATAAATTAAAAAAACATAAATATAACCTAAAATACAAACATGATCGCTGATACCATTCGTCTTTGAAAGGCTGTGATCAAAAGTTAGCAGAAGTTTTCTATATGAGTTTAAACTAACTAAGGTTTCCATTTAGCGAGAGAGGAATCAGATGAGCTGCGTGGGTCAGTGGAGGTTAAGATATTTGGGGGAAAAAACTTGACTGTTTTTTAACGATGGGCTCCGAGCTTGAGGATGTTGAAACAGAGCCTCAGTGCTTTAGATACCTCTGGTCTATCTTTTCTCACCATACAGCCCCCTGCTCTTTAAAGCACTCTACAAACAGACTCTCTAATGGCCTTTACTCTTCACTTTTCTACGGAGGTTACAAAACCACACTGCTCTACTTTTTGTACGATTTCTCACAATTACCATAAGATACGACTTTTCTTTCATGTGCCGCCACATGAAAGGAAACATGAACCCCTGCATGTACACAAGTAACTGTACATGTGTTGTGTTGAATTTAGTCCTCCACAGTGGCACACGCACTCACACACACACACACTGCACTTGAGCGAGGTGTGCTCCAAATCACCTAGATGGAGAGGGACATAAAAGTAGCCTTAGCTGCACATATTAAATTAGGTTTGTACTATTGGAGGAAAGGATTAAATAAAACTGTAGAGCCGCCGGGCCACAAAAACCAAATGAATCAAAAAAATTCTGCTCTCAACAATCCACATTGTCTGTTCTCAAGAAGACAACAAAAAACACCATGCACCTCTCAGACACAACAGGCATGAATCAAGTCATTTTCCAAGGTGTCACCTCAGCGTAAAACCTGAACGCATGCTCCCACTGTATCATAGCTATTAAGTATACAGTCTTTTGTGGAGTGTCGCTCAACTGGCCATCCAATTTCAGCAAATCCATTTCAAGTCTCACATCTTGCCAAACTCTCATTAGGCATCTTTCTCACCCTGTTATTGCATTATTGATTTCCATTCCTGTTATGTCTTTTGAAAGATTACATTTTCATATAAGTAAAATGTCTATGACGGCTTCCAGGAGAGCAGGCTGTGTGAGAGGGGTGTGAATACACTTTCACATTTTGATACGTTTTTATGCATAAATATCTGCTCATAATTAAATGAGTCACACTTCACAGCTGGAAGTAATACTTTTATGTCAAGGGAAACAATAATGATAATCCTCGCACTTTTAAGAATAGGCAATAACCACACTCTACCAATTGGTATTTAAAACTAAAGGTGTAAAATTCCAAATCGTTGTGTACCAATAGATGTGCTTATTGTACACTTGTTTTAGCACATTTATAAATGATGCAATAATAATAAACATAATAATCTCTATTTATATTGCAATTTTAAAATAATGTGTTGTTTGCAGACATTGTACCAGTTTGTGTTGTTAACTAACCGTCCGTCTGCCTGTGTCTGTCTCTCCGTCCAGCTTTAAGAGACAACCGGATTGAGCTGGTGCATGCGTCGTGGTCGGAGCTGACCATCAGTGTCAGTGACATCACTCTGTCGGATGAAGGCATGTACACCTGCTCCCTCTTCACCATGCCCGTCAGAACGGCCAAGGCCTACCTGACGGTTCTCGGTAAGTACAAACAAACATGTCGCTGCTTCAAGGACATTTTCATTTCTGAATACACGGGTTGCATAACACCACAAGTACCTTGTCTCACTCTGTCAGGTTTATGCTGCTTTTTAGAAAAAGTGACATTTTCCACAATTACTGTGAACACAAGCTGTACTTTTCTCATACTAAGTGCTCCAAGGACAAGTCCAATATTCAAAGCCATTACATTTACTAGTTTAAATTAAAAAAAATGTATAAAATAATACATCAAACATACAGATTCATCAGTACAGACTGTATATTAACAGTAAAGGATGTTGCAGAAAGCTGTGGTTAAAATAAAAATAACAATAATAGTCAAACACCTCAAACAAGAGAAGGCAGTTCACTAAAAGTAAATTGGCCATGGGTTATTTGTTTAAGAACCTTGTTGGAAGTTTATCTTTTTCAGTTTTAGGGTTTTATTGTGTTTGTGTACTTTCTTAGTTAGAGTTAGATTAAATAGCCTGTTACAGATAATACAAAAAAATCCTATTACATCTTATGAACATAAATTAAACCATAATTTACAATAACCTTCTAAAAAATATTAAAACACAAGTCTACTTTTACATCCAATTATTTGCCATGCTGTTAATTTCAGTAGTTAATCAATTATCTGTCAACAAGGGAACATTACTCAGATTTCATCAGCTTCTGATGTCCAGTCAAAATAAGTAACAATATTTGTTGACCTGTAAATCTCCTGCCGACCAGCAAACAAGCAGACATGAGTCACAGAACCAGAAAACCAAAATGGACAGACAACAAGCATAAAACCAACTGTTTGTATCAGGAAGCTTTATGAGTACCTGGACCATTAGCCGGCTCTCTGTGTTAACCAGCATTCTGAGCATTGGAGAAATGAAAGGCTAATGCTCAACAAGGACATGGAGAAAATTATTTTGCCATTCTGAACAATAGTTAAGGGTTCAAGCCAGGGAACAGAGAGGGGGATTTAATTAGGACTCAAAATGGACTGGGAATGGCCTGTATTCAGGCCAAACGAGTTCTCGAAATGGATATCTACCATTTGGAAACAACATTTACATGAAGACATGCACACTAAAATGTAACGTAACACATTTAATCTACAAACACACAACTACATTTTAATTTGAAAATGCATCAACTCAGCTGCAGATACGCCGGGCGTCCACACTGGTTTGGAACGATGCTAATGCCATATAAGTTTGAAAACTCCAGGGTGTGTTTTAGTCTGGACAGGCAGAGACAATTGGAAACGATGACAGAGACACTCACAACCGCTTGCTGATTAGGTCTTTTAGGTCAGGATGTATCTGGAGACTAAACACTTGCATGGAGAAGGATCGTTTTAGTTTGAAAACTGTGTTTTATTAGTGCAGATGTTGCCTCAGTTGAGGTAGGATGGAACTCACCCCTCACTGTATCTACCGAGCAGCAGCCTTTGTTGGCAGCTTCAAAAGGATGATGAACAGAAAACAGCAGAAGCTTCAGCTGGTAATAAAACGTACAGGAGGCGGTGAGACAAGGCCACAGTCAGTCAATGGCATTGACTGTCAGCCCTTTGAGTCACTCAGCCTGAGGCAGACGTATTGCTCATTGACATTAGAAAGGCAGACTCTACACACTTAAAACACTCATTATAGGGAAAAGCCAGTAATTAACATTTTCTGTACAACCTCGTGACCCCCTCTGCGTTCATGAGCCTCTGCTTACTCACATGTACACACACACACACACACAGAAATCCTCTACAGCTTACAATTGTCTTTTTTGTTTTGTCATAGGTAGTGCTTCTTAAGTAGAAGTACCCATGGTAACCCAGTCATTGGTTCCGTGTAAACACATTGCTGTTAAATATTTTAAATAAAATGTTTCAGTTGTGTGAGCACCTTAAATAAAGCTCCATTCACTCCTTTTGTATTCGAGCCGCTGCGCACACAGATGTCTCACCACCTGGCCAGAGAAAATCAAAACTTAGAGCACTACAAGGTGCACATGAGAAAATGTGGTTCTTTGTAATTCGTGTGAAACGACCCTTAAAGAAGGGAACAGCCCAGTTGTTAGAGAGACCATCTCCCTGAAGTCTTCTCGAGCACGACGCTGCTCAGGGAAGCTGCTCTGCTGCAGTCTCCTCTTTTAATCTCCCTGCAGGAGACTGAGCTGGAGGAGAAGAATTTCCATTATGGAATGATAACACTATTGCTGATGTACGGCTGTGTCATTATTTCCGTCGCTGTGATTTTCAACTCCGTCCTGTAGGTGTGCCCGAGAAGCCCGAGATCGATGGCTTGACGAAGCCCGCCCTGGAGGGAGACCACGTCACTCTGACCTGCATCACTCAGGGCAGCAAGCCCGCCGCCGACCTGCGCTGGTTCAGGAATGAGAAGGAGGTCAAAGGTGAGTAACAATTTACCTCTGTGTGAAACATAGAGCCAATAGAGTGTTGCATGAGACTTACAGTGACTGATAAAAATGCTTGCAGGAGGAATTATGATAAAAACTGATACAATTATAACTTTTTCCATATCCAGGAGTGAGAATGTTTTTTATTTTACTCAGACAATTGGTTGATAATTGGTTTGTTTGTCTTTTTCAAATTTGGCCTTTTTGCTCATTTTCTTTTTAATATTTTTGGACTTGAACAAACTTCTTATCGTATCTATTTAATTTATCAAGTAAACAAATAATTCACTCACACAATTGATTACCCTTTTTTTCTAATTTAAAAAAGCTGAACTATAATCATGCTCTGCCATTAATCATGTTGTTACAGTACCTATCTACTGATTTAATATCAAGCTGTAATTTCCATTGTGAGCAAACAACTTAATTAAAGCCAGAGTTTATCTCTTTAGAGAGTTGTCACTGTTTCCACTGTGCTGTCAGATACTAAGAAATAACGATCATCATGTGTGAGCGGGGCTCTCATCACCTCTACATGCTTTGTAAATGTGAAAATGAGACATACTGAATGTGTTGGGTTAGGAAATAAGAATTTGTGTTTTGAAATACTTGAGATCTCTTACCTAAAAATGGGCTCCATGACATGACTGTGGTGGACGTCTCTACAGTATAGGTTTGTCTGAAACAAGTTGCTTCAGATAGAGCAGACTCAGCATGTGTCCTCTGGCCTGATAACGATACATTATCCTCCCTCGTTATCAGAGGGAAGCTCTAAATCACATCGAACGGACTCCACACCTCATTTCCACCCTGCTCCTGCTTTGTTCTGCTTGATGAACCATTCATTTTATAATTGTTTGAAAGGGAGATGAAGAGAGACTCAGGCTAACAGACGGTCTGTGAAACAGATGTGGCTCTGCGGGCGGAGCATCACACATCTTTAACTCAGTCGCAGAACTTTTTTCAAGGATTTGGGTTCGTTTCCTGAAGTAGATTTAGATACAGAGGACAAATGCAAATCAACATTTTCTAATTTAAAGTGTAAACAAAGAAATAAATTGAAAAAAACATGGAATTTAGTGGAAAGTCAGAATCGTAGTAAAAGATATCCACCAACAGGTGTTGCTCGTCCTAACTACTGTATTAAATTATTAAAATTTTATTCCTGTAAAGCACTTGAGATCTTTGCACATAGAATTTCTCAAACACAAAGATATTTTCCCCAAATATGCAGGGTTTGGGATTTTCACCTTTGCCAATTCTACAAAAATTACTATAGTAACAAATTATATCGTCCTATGTGTATTTGGTTTCGCCAATAGCAGTGTCTAGGTCTTCCCTCAGTCATCTGCACATTTATTACCATTGTTAAATTCATTTACAATATGTTTTTCATTTGTATAAATACTTCTTTAGATAACTTTTCCAATGCTGTTTCTCATGCAATGAACAAACCGTAATCATTTCTGAATTATCCTGTAAACCACTAACAATCTCCCTCTTCTTATGCTGATTGACACTGACAAAATAAAGCAAAACACTTGTTACTCCCCACGACCCTTATCACATTTTCATGTAAAATAATATGAATATAATTATAATCATAATAGCAATCTTTCAATTACCTTTGGTCATAGCTCTCCCTCTCACCTGCTGTTAGGGTTTGTTTGTTTCCCTGTTTACAATCAAACTAATCACCAAATGTTGTATTTCTATTATAGTATTATGTCCCTACACTTAATACTTCCTCCTTCTGAGGAAGATGAAACAAATATGGAGCAGAATATACACTAATTAGCACAGTGAGTATTTTTCATTACCGGCTCCTTCTGTCTCAACGGGTGATTATTGCGTCTCCCATCGGCCCAGCAGAGAAAGAGAGAGAGAGAGAAAAGCTCCCTGTAAGGCAACTGGAGGCTTAGCAGGGACATTCTTTTAATTTACCACGGAGAGCGAACAGGTAGTAAGAGATATCCTTGGTGACTCCAAGTGGAGGTAGTCTCAAGAGGACATGCTTTCTCATTAAGGTCAGATGTTATAATTCTCTCCTCAACTTGGCACACAACTCTCTTTAATTTGGGCCTTGTACAATTTTATATGACGATATTATTCACTGTGACAAGGTTGTAATGCTGTAGCCCGGAAGGAATTGAGTGTTCAGGTTTGCCCTTGTGTGTGAGTGTATTCTGTACTCCACACTTGACATTGTTGAAACTATTATTAAAGGTGCAAGTTCATCTTCATATGTATATATACATGAAGTTGTGAATATTATTAGAAATATTTAGCTTTGTAAAATAAATCTTGGCAAAGTGCTCCTAGAACAGAAAGCCAAACCTTGAGACTTCATTCAAATGTCAGATGAGGAGAATCCTGTCAGATCTGCTGTTGGACTCATGGAGAATGTCGATGGGAGGTGAAGTTTCACTGAAAAGCTCTCTCAGCTCCTGCCACTACAGCCTTTCTACCTGAGCTCAAGAGCAGACAGCTCAGGCTGCTTTATCTCACGTTACGGGTTTCCCAGGGTCCAGATGAGCAAACAGATAAGCTCAGATCAATGCTGGTTTCCCCCTCACAGTTTTAAGCAGATATCATGGTTATCTCTCAGTTTCATTAACTGTAGCTGGGAGATGAACTTGAATCAACACATTTACACAGACTTCCTCATATTCTCATCGAGCCGTGTTATTCTCACACATTGACTTTGGACCGAGTGAAGACAAAATCGAAAACTGATTTCAACCCCACGAAAGGCCGCATCTAATTAAACCGAATCAATAAACAGTGGTTACATTGTCACCATCATCTTTGCACTGTAACCGTAGAGCTACTAAAATAGTAATATAATTACCACCAAGGTTGTTGATTTCAAATTTTTAAAGAATTTGGATTCCTTAATAAATAACTTCTCTTATCTGACAAGTAGCTGTCAGTTTTTCATTAAAACTTCACTGCTTAGCAACACATTCTGGACAATTGTCATTCAGGAGAAAGTCTACACTGTCACTCACATTCACACATTCAGTTGTACTTCATCATAAATGTATTTCAGCAACTACTTACTCCACTGTGTGTGTGTATGAGTGTGTCTTTTGTGTGTGTCTCTGTGTGTGTGTGTTGTATCGTATCGTACCATTGAAAACATAGCGAGTCCAGCGAGCGAGTCTCCCGCAGTCGGACTGTCCCCATCTAAAAAAGACTAAATAAATAAACATGAGAGTAAACAAACACAAAGGGGCAAAACATGTGGATACACAGTATATATATATATGTATGTATGTATGTATGCAAAATGCATGTGAGCGCCCTTGAAGTGTTCATCATCCTGACAGGATCGGGGTGTGTTCAGTGTGAAAAGCCATCTGATTGCGGGTGACAATGCTGGGACTAAATGACAATTGTGACATATTGGTGTGGGATCTATGGGAATAGAGAAGATTATATTACCAGCAGAGCCACTGGAGCAGTCCATCACCCATTCACTTGCGGCACCCTGTGCTAAGTGTGTGTGCGTGTGTGAGCGTGTGTGTGTTTGTGTCGGATAGAGCAAAACAGACAGATGGAGCAGACAGGCTGCATGTAAGGACATAAGCTTGTGTGTGTGGAACGAAATCCAATATTCTTATTTCTCAGTCTCTTTGTCCCTCCGATCCCCTCAGTCCCCACCCAGTAATGATATATTTCTATCTCAGTTACACACCGTAACCCGGAGAGGCCTGTGCCAATATCACCACATGTAGGACTTGTTTACACACCACTGAACCAGAGGGAACTGTGCAGAGACCAAGCTAGGCGATAGATGAAATGAATATTTATTTCAAATAAGGGAGGGGATGTTCGCTATCTGACTCGTATTATCATACTCTCTGACCTAAACTGTAGAGGTTATTGCTTCATCATATTATGTGATAGCTCTATTCCGAGGGGGCTTAAGGGAAAAAAATGCAGAGATTTGATTCAGATTTGCTTCCAGTCACATCTCTATTCTGTTGTAAAAGTTGTTAGTCAAGGACAAGGAACTATCCCAGCAAACCTTGAGCTATTTCAGGTGGTTGTCTGCTGAGTTTCCAATGCTCTATCACTCGAGTGAGCCCATTCTCTGTGACTGAACAACCTTTTGGAATAGTGCTGACTAATTCCTAATTTAAGGGTTATTGTCCTTGACTATATGGCAAGGTTTTCTCTGGAAGCGGCTATTGAGGAGAGCGAAGAGGCGATAGCTCCTGGAAGTCATTTCAGACGAGATGATGTTGACATTTCATGAGACTGCTTTTGTCTGTCTGAACACTAAAACAAGTTCAGGGTTTAAAAACAAGTTTTGAGTTTAAAGGAAAATAGGTTTTTCAGTCATTGTCTGCGAGACAACCTTGCACTCTACATAAAAAGTAGTTTGTTGGGACTGCAGTTATACTATTCACCTCCCATAGGGTGGGAGTGGATCAATGACCATTAAAGATGTAATTTCAAGATGGCTCCTGCTAGTCACAGTGACATGAATAAAAGATGCTCAAGTCATGCACACACACACACACACACACACACAAACAGATATTCAACCTCTGTATTCTGTATACATAAGCAGCACATACACAAAAACACTTTCAATCATGTCCAACCGAGCACTGGCCTGAGATAAGATATGTGTGAATATGTAGGTACTATATAGATTATTGTATGGTATAGTAGGGTAGAGTAAGTTATGATATAATTGGAGAGGGCAGGGTTTTGTAGGCTAGATTATGGTATAGGTTTGGTATACTAGGTTATGGGGGGTAGTGAAGAGTATGATAATGTAGGTAGGGTTCTTTAAGGAATAGTAAGGTAAGAGCTATGGTATGGTAAAAAGGAGTATGGTATGGCAGGGTGGGGTATGCTAGGTTATGGTGTGGTACTCTAGGTTAGGGTACGGTTGGTTATGGTAGGGTTGTGGAAGTTAAGGTATTTTAGGTTAGGCTAGAATTTGTTAGGGTAGAGTAGAGAAGGATTATGTATCCTAGGGTAGGGTAAGGTAGTTAAGGGTAAAGTACAAAAGAGTATGGTATGGTAAATTGGGTATGCTAGGTTATGTAGAAGTCTAGATTAGGGTATAGGTATAGTGGAAGTTGGTATATGGTAGGGTTAGGTAGGGTATGATATGTGAGGTATGCTACATTATGGTAAGGTACATAATCTCTTCACAAAATCACAACTTTAAGTGAAATCTTTTACCTTTTAGTCAAACTCTTCATCCACCTGAAAGCTAGAATACAGAGCAGAAATACCTCGATCATAAATATCTCATGAACAGCCTCTGCTTTCTTTCATTTCTTTAAACTTAAATGACCCTGTTCAAATATTCTCAGTGCATAAGGGAATCTGACTTATCCTTGGTCTCTGGCAGCATAACATTGTGTGATCAGGTTAACAGCCTTCGACTTAAACACTGCGGTGAAAAAGAGGAACAGATCAGATTGCTACACCCACTGTCTCTGTCCATTAAGAGCAACATCCTGGAGGTGGAGCACCTGTCCGCTTTCAAATGCCAAGACAGCGAGACGGAGCAGACCCTCTCCTTTTGGAGTGGGAAACCATGAATCATGAATCATGAATCCACAGCAGACACTTGTGCGAATGCTTAGGGAGTTTCATGTCAGAAAGGACATTATGATACGGGTCTGCCAGGCGCTGATAGAAAGTCTCCTAACATTTAAAAGTGCTCCCTGGTCGTAGTCAGCCGTCAGTTAAGCACAGAGTCACGGTGCTAAGACAGGTCACACAAGCTGGGAAAGCTTCAGGCTGCCAACAAGTGAGAGGGTGCTCGAGGACATTATATCCCTTCTCTCCCCCTCACTGCAGCAGGAGCCTGCCGTGTATTAGTGTTCTCGGTTTTAAGTGTAGTCACATCTCTTGCTATGCAGCTCATCTGACAGGCAGAGGACAGCCCACAGTTGGGGTACTCGTCGTTTTCTCTTTTGCATCCTGAATTTTACCGTTTACCTCATGTTTTATACTGCATTACATTTGAATTATCCTCACTCTAACCCACACACACAAATTTACATTGTTCCTGTCTGAGCAAATTGTTTTAAATCTCTGACAGGATGCAGTTCAGGGAAGTTGAGTCAGCCTTTAGACCCCCGCTGCCAGGATTAGTCAGCTCTCTTTGGGAATGTTGACAATCCTTCCCCGCCCCGGCAGTCCTCCGCTTGTCGGTCCCCCCCCACCCATCTTCTTTTCTGGGTTGTCCCGCTCTCCTGTGAAATGGCATAAAAGGGTCAAATTCTCACACTTCTACGCCTGTCATTTCCATTTCTAATCCTCCAAGGCACTCTCTTGGCTCACAACAACGGTGCAGAGCCTGGAGCAGACTCCCACAGAACAGTGTGCCGCAGTTGCAGTCAAACACTGCCAGGCTTTTTTCTTAGGGAAATGAACCATAGGTGAATATGGAAGTAAGAATAAACACATTATTAACACTTGATTATTAGTAAGAATAAAGAGTAAGAATAAAATAAACAGTTTAAATGTAGATGGTTATTAAATCATGTAGATTATTATTATATTTATACCATGGTAACACTTAACAGTGTCAGTTTTTACTAATTGTGAGTAACTAATTGAAAAAAGGTTGAGTATTTGTCCTTTCCTTCTATTGCTAACATCCATTTGGAGTAAGTTCTGGTGTATGAAGAAACAAATAATGTGACAAGCCTGCATACTGTTCCTCTCTTTCATTTAGTAGCTGGGTTTCTGTCCAAATCAAAATCATCCCCAAGAACTGCTTCACCTTTCTCTAAAAACAGACATTCTGACAATGAATCCTGACAAGTGCTGCAGCTCTGTGTAGGCAGCAAGAGAGACGAGAGATGTGATAACAGTCAAATGTGAGACGGCAGTTCTAGACAAAACACACTGCTGCTGGCTACAGGTCTACTGTTCATATTGCATAATGAACCAAAGATTAGAACTAGAGATTGTTAGTTTGCTTATTAGTCAAAATAAAATATAATAAAGAGACTACAAGCAGTTTTTTGTAAGTTTTCAAAGATTTAAATGTAATGATAATGTTTGTAGTGTAATGTTGCCTCTATCTCACTCTGAATGTGTCATGATTTGGACTTTAGTGTTTTATCGGAAATTACATACAAGTCATAGAAAATGTGTCTTTTTTTATCAAGATAAATGTTGAGTTTTGTTTGAATCGACACATTTACCTTCTGCCAAATGACTAGATTTCCAGATGTCATACCTTCAGCCTCCCCTTATTTTTTTTTGTCTTCCAACATAAAAAAGATATCATAAGTCACCATTGGCAGCTCAGAGTTACTGCTTTTCTGTTATCAGTAATGTATTTGCCTGTGTGGTATAAAAGTTCCCAGATGAGTATGATTGACAAGTCCGAGTTTTAATGGCAGCTTGATGTCATCTGCTCCTTAAAATGCAATAAGATATTTATAGACCAACTATAATTGCTCTAACACACAAGCATGCACACACACTCAAGTACACATGTCCACACACAGTGCAGGAGACACCAGTGTGCACGCAGATTGATGCACTTGAATGATGAGCTAGTACTTGCTGTTAAGACAACTGTTAATATTTTCTGAAAATGGATGTTAGAGTACTGTAAGCAAAATAATGATTTAACTGAAACCAAGCTGTGTGCAAGCACATCACTTTGTGCACTGCTCTTACTCTAAATCACACAGAGGCAATTAGAGTCCATTCAAATCGCCATGAGACAAGAATCGAAATTGGTCCAGACCCTTAAATCACACAGCTGAATTATAAGGAAAGTGTGTTACACGACTGTCTTGATGGCTTTTCTTTCTGTTTTGAACACATTTACAACCTCTTAGACAGAACTTTAGTTTTGTATTTAATTTATAACTTTGAGTAATAATCTTGCGGAAAAATACTGAAATCTAACCTACAATAAAAACTAGGGACATTTTTGGGAGGTTAAGTGAAGGCAGAACTTCAGGTTACTTGATTGAGCGGCATCACTGCGTGCCTACTTCCTCAAATCTGGTTTTGAACTGATCAGCCACAATTAAACTTTAAAATGCATGATGATTCATTCAGCTTATTCGGACAAAAGCATTATGATTCCTTGAATTAATATATAAAAAAGTTCAAACCTATTTGATAATTTGAAAATAGCTTTTACTTAAAAAAAGTTGCATAACCTTTTTGAAATGTGGTTGTTTTATTTTTCAGATAAGTCTGCGCATAATTGACCCTTTCTTTGGTGCCAGTTAGAAAGAATCAGATAATCATAGACCCCAAAACTAACCTCAACAATAATTCAAAACGATTAAGAGGAGAAACACAATAGGAAGAGACAGAGTATGGAAACCCAGTATAAAAAGCAGAGATGTTAGCAGAACTTTTGCAACTCCTAAAGCAGTCTGTGATATTATAAATTCATTCTCCTCTGTTTCTCCGCTCTGAACTCTTTCTCACTCTTCTTTTGTCTCCGGCAATTTCTCTTTATGTGCAGAAATCCAGCCATTTTCCCTCCCTCCTGCAGTGTGGATGGATGTTACTAACACTGCAGACCTGTCACTCATTCATCTCCAGGGGAGGCCGGCTCATTGCCTCAGTTGGGGGAAAGTGACTGAGCGGAATACTTGATTGGCAGGATGAAGAGGGAGAGGAGACAGTGGGGTGGGAAGCTTAGAAAGTGGAGCAGATGAGCACAGAGGCGAGAAAGATATGGAGCGTACACAGTCTCTTTAAGAGATTCAAACAATGGTGGCAACCATGATAGAGAGATGGTGCATACTGTACACTAATGTTTTTGGAATTTGCTGTGATGAGATACAGAAAAGGAGAGGTAGGATTTTTAGAAACCAGGGCAACCCGTGAATTCAGAGATGAGGCCGGACGGCTGAATAACATTACACAAGTGATTTGTAGGAGGGTGGATGAACAGGCTTGATATGGTTTGAAATATCTGCTGGCACGAATACAAAAACCACCCCAAAAAGATGGTTGAACAGGTGTATCTGAATAGAGCCAGTTGATCAAAACAAATGTGGCGTTGGTGAATTGTCAGAGAACACAGACTTAGCGGTGAGTTTCCAGTCTGTACGAGGATGTGAGATGCATATTTAACAGCTTTTGAGGTTAAGAGAACATTACATACAAAAGAGATATGTCAGTTTCAAACAATGTAACAGTCACATACCTCGATGCATCCTTTACGTTGGTATGGCTGTTAACCATTGTATTCCCTAGAGGGCAGCACTGAGGCTAGAGTTTTCTTCAGGTGTTTCCGGTAAGTTAGATGCAAGCAGTTTCTTCCCAAATTCATCTTTCCTAAAAAAGTTCTAGCATTAGTATAATGTCTTCCTCATGCCTTACGGTCATCTTGCTTGAGCTATTGTATACACTGACAACCCCCCCGACCCCTTCCCCAACACCCACTTACAATTTTGAGTGGCACTTCTTTGTTTCCTCGTTTTCCGCTGCATCGGTGAGCTTTTAGAAGATGAGTAAAAACAGTGGACAGGAGTCTCCGTCTGTTTCCGTATAAGTGTCTAACATTGAGCATGAAAGAGCCTTTATGATTCATCTGAAGTCGTTAAATGTCATCTGTTACCTCAACACGGCGACAGTTCCTGAATTATTCAGGTGTGAATTTGTGCGGCATCACTCCAGAGACATTAAAGTTTCCCATTCATTCTGCCTCAACTACTTAAAACTTGTTGAAAAGCAAGAATTCATAATATATCAGCAGGGTGCTCTCAGGTATGCAGAGGGGAGCTCAGTATAGAGCTGGAGAGTCCTTCTGTGTTGTGGTGAAACTTGTTGATGTCGCGCAGGGCACTGTGACTGAGTACAGCGCCGGGCACAAGGACAGTTTGACGGGGACAGAATAAGTCATTGATGCAGGAGTTGACTCTGTAACCTTCCAGTAAGAAGGGCCTCTACCTACAAGGTGTCACTGCTATCAGGCATGATGATTTATTTCCAGCCAATAACTTTTCAAGGGCACCCGTGTGCAGGTTGAAATATTGGTGTCACGAGGGCTGGTCGTTACACTTGAATCTAATACATTTGGCTTATCTCAGGCTTGTATCATTGGGGAGGTAAATGAAGCTAAAAGGGTAACGGCGGCATCTGCCAAATTTCAGGACATCAGGTGGATAATTTGAGGAAGCTGGGTAGCAGGAGTTCTCCACTGCTTTGGCAATGATTGGGCTGTTGATGGGCATGGAGAGGTGGATCAGCTGTTTGGTTGGGATTACAAGGCAGGTGTTTCAGGGAGTGCCCTGAAAGCAGATTGCACAGATGGAGAGGACTGAGCATAATGATACTTTGCTACAAGGCTGATTGAAGTTATTGCCAAACGTGTGATTGGCCCCTTGTAATGTTTTCTTGTCCCAGCGAGGCTGAAAATAGAAGGATTGGAGGGAGAACTGAAGGGCATTAAAGTGTTTGGAGAGATTTAGATATTGCGTGGGAGCAGCAAAGCCCAGGAAGCGACAGGCACTGGCAGAGATGGGAGGTGAGGCCAGAGGTGCTTAAAAAGCCTCCAGAGTAAATCACACTTGAAGGGTCCCAACCAGGAGGTGAGCAAATTGGGTTTTCAGAGCTCTGACCAAAACTGGACATGTCGATGTACCAAAACAGCATAGAGGGAGACGTGTGATGCAAATGTGTGCTGAGTTAAACAGACAGCAGTGATTTCGATAGAGAAACATCAGCAAAGGAATAATGTATAACAACGATACAATACTCAACATAATACTTTTTAAGGGTTTGGTATGATTAAGATATAAAAGAAACTTAGAACATTCCATTCAGCTACTTGTTGCATGTCATCTGTATGGCCGGATAGAAAGAAGACACAGGTGGAATCTGGCTTCTCGGTGTAAAGCAGGGCTGAAGTGATTTCAATCACAGGAGCATCACGTTATCACCATTTGCAGGATAAATGTGATAAATCTTTGCCATTATGCCATTTTTCTCTAAAGGTGCCAAAGAGGTGAATGCAAGTGGGAAGACATTTACCGTACGGAGCTCTCTCCAGATGTACGTGGACAGAAAGGACGATGGAGTGGCCTACACCTGCAAAGTGGACCACGTGGCACTCACACAGACACCGCAGCAGGCCACTGAAGTACTGGAGGTCCACTGTAAGTGTACATGCACACATACACTTACACACATGGAGTGGACGCACTTTGAGTGAGGAACAACAATTAATGCTTGCTGCATTCTGTTAGCTTCCAGTAAACCTAATAAGAACCGCTTTTGTCACAGTGTTTACGTTTCAATTTCATTTTATTTCGGTCACTGTATCCATTATTACATTGTATCCTCCACCCTGACTTTAAGCCACATCTGTCTTTCCTAGATGCTCCTCGTGTGGAGATCATCCACCCCCTTGCAGTTACTCAGGAGGGCCAGTACTTAAAGCTGGAGTGCGTGTCCATAGGAAACCCTTCGTAAGTCCCTCGACATCTATATGAGTTGTTGTCAGGCTATTCTGTAGCACTTCAGACAAATAAATATCCTCATCTCTCTTTCACATCCTCTCACCTCCCAGGCCAGATCCTGTGACGTGGACGAAAGACGGGGGTGAAATTCCTGACCTGGACAGGATGATCGTAGAGGGGAGGGAGCTCACCTTTACCTCACTCAACAAGACAGACAATGGCACCTACCGCTGCGAGGCCACCAACCACCTAGGGACCAGCAGTGCTGAATATGTCCTCTACGTCTATGGTGAGTAAAGAGGAAATGCTGATTCGTGGGTAGCCATGCCTCATGTGATGTTGTCCAAAAATTAAGATGAAGCGAGAAACTCTTTGTCAGTTATTCAAAACCACAGACAGATGAAGGATGTGCAGAAGAGAAAATGCTGCAAGAGGTCGCCTTGGATGCGAAAATGTTAACATATATAAATAGAGAAAAATATGGAACTCACAGGCACAGGCAGCAAACTCCATTGGAAAAGCCAGTTTTAAAATACTTCCTGATCTGCATGCTGTATCAGTGCTGAGAGTGATTAGTGGTACCATCTCTCACATGGAGAATATGGGCCTCAGGTGACACAATTGCCACCAACGCCTTTCCTTAAATAAACCTGTGTCCCAGATCCTCCAAGCACAGACACACATACACATACGCACACACACACACACACACACACTGGGAGGGAAATGTGTGAGGGAGGCAGAATTTAGTGCTGTGTTGTGAGGAATGTCACCAGGACGGATAAGTAATTCCTAGTAACGCCAGAGAAGGTGGAGGATAAAGGGACTCACTGTCGGGGGGAAACAGATCGCTCTCCCCCTCTTCTGTTTCTACACTGCCATTAGTCTCTTGGCATTAAGTAATAATGCTTTAAGGCGGGGGGGCACATCTATGTTCCCTCTGTAATAGGACCTTAGACCGTGTGTGACAAGGCACAAAACGGCAGGTTGTTTTTTGACTGTAGAGACCATACGACTGGACGCCCAAGGGAATCAATAAAATATATAGAAATCATTGTTGTTATTACAGACATCTAGGGGCTGTTTCATTAGCTCTCCCATTTAAACAGGGACCTAATCTAATGGAAAACATGAGAGACTAAACCTGCCAGGTGCAGACATGCTTTGCCAGAGCTAAAGTGATTTGGAATATGTTCTGGAATATCCTTGATGGTATTACACTAATAACCAGATGAGGAGCCGTTGGAGGAAGCAGCCGAGGTTTTCACTGGTTGGTTCTGAAGCAACATGAGGAAAACCTTGGACACACGTATTGTTAATTGCTACACATGGACCCTTATGGACGTGGGCACAAGATGTTGACCCTTGTAGCCTCCTGGTAAAGAAAGTATCTGGAGTCCATATTCCTTAAGCTCAAAGTTTGTACACTGGCCAATTAGACTGTCGATTATAAAAGAAAATAATGCATATAGTTGATACATTTCTCCAACAGGAAACGCACATCATGAAATGCTGTAATACATTCATGTATCAAAGACTCTAAATGTCATATAAATATATTTTAATCTTCCAAATGAAAGTTATTTTAACAGCATGTAACTTGATCTTCAGCTAGAAGTGTGCAGTGGTGTGGGTTGATTAAATTTAAAATGGGTACATCAAAGCAAGGTCATGGTAAAATTCCAATGTTATACAACAGTTTTCTCCAGTGTTGCTGCCAAAGGATATTTGATTTTATGACTCATCCCATACTCTAACAAGGCAAATCGAAAGATATAAACTTCATTGTTGGCTTTTTATGATCACAGGTCTTTTTCAAGCCCATCAAATATGCAGTAATGCCAATGTTTACCGTCCTATTGCTGAGATATTTAATTGAATTATTGTTCTACTGCTATTTCCATTTATACCCAGAATATTGTTTAGGATCAATTTAATAATTAATTGTTCCACTCTAAGCGTCCTATTAGCTCCCCTTAAACCTTAAGGTTTTGAACTTCAATATTCAACCCCCCACTAACATAATTGCTGTACTTTGGGAGAGGTTTAATCGGTGTGCTTGTCCCACATGCTGCGGTGTCTGTGTGCACCGAGCAGCTCCTTCAAATGCCAGCTGAACGGGACAACAAGAATAACCAGAGCACATAATGGCCCTATTGTTATTGAACCGACAGAGTCTATGCAACAAGAAAAGGCACTTGGGTATTTTAGGGTCAAAGGGTCCCTTCCAGATTCATTACTTGTTCTTCTGAAATGGCACCCGGTCTGTTCCTACCCTTCATTAGTGATTAGCACACCTTTTAGCCTTTCACAATTGCTACCATAATTCTTGGAAGATACCTTTTAATGGTTTCCCTCCAAAGAGGAGACATTTTCTCTCTTCCCCCTTTTTTTCTTTTTTTTAGCAAAGACATGCACTTAGCTGCATAGTGATTCATACTAAGCCTGAAATGTCACAGAGATGTGCAGGACAGCTGGGGCGCAGGAAGACTACCTCAGCCAATTAAAAGCCACTAGCTCACTATAAATGCAGAGTGGCATAAACATAAGAACTGAGATGGCAGTGTAACCTCATTAACTTTGTTACATAATGTTTAAGCCACATTTTTCCTGCTGCAGTAACATGGGACGGTGAGAACTGCTGCCTCGGTTGAAATACTTTCACCGTTATCCTTGAATGAGAAGCCAAAAACAGAGCATGGCAGTGATGAGGCTGCTATGTTTTCCTGAAATCAACCTTTGCAAACATGGATAATTTTTCTTTTTAGTTTTTCATCACTTAAATTTGTTTTGCCTGTGAACAGTTTGTGTTGCTCTTTTGAAGAATCCTCCTGCCGCCATGTAAATTCATTTATTATTTGTTGTGTTTGTTCTTGTATTATTTTTGTGTACATGTGTCTGTCTGTCCCCTCCACCAGACGTCCCCACCACCCCGCCTCCATCCACCACTCCCACCCTACATCCCATCCCTCCAGATACTACTGCACTATTAGGCACCCACGCCTCAGACCCCACAGTCATTGGCAACAGAGGTACAGTACAGCCCCTCGCGTCTCCACGACCTCCTCAGCATGCTCCTATATATTCCAACTTCCCTCTCGCTTTCATTTCTCTGTCTTTCGACGTCTCTCTCTACTTCACTGCTTCAAGCCTCAGCGTACATGACTCATGTGGACACTCGGGAAGTTGGGAATCTGACAACTGAAAAAATATGGACCAAATATAGCCCAACTCCTGGTGCAAAGTTCTTCCCTGTCTTCTTATACTGCATTTGTCTACCTGTTTGCAAATCTTTCTCTCCCTCTAGGACTGTTAACATAAACTGTGTGTGTTCGATAAGCTTTCGGACAAGAATTGTTGTGTGTTTATGAATCGGAAAATATGCACAATTGACTCTGTGACACACTCTGGGTCATTGTATTCAAAAAGAGTCTGGCTGTGCAAATGCTCCATCCGCCGTCCCCTTGGCATTTCAAAGACTTCAGTACTTCTGTGCCCTGAAACCTCAGAGACGCAAATGTCATGTCCAACTCAAAATGTCTGGCCTCTGGAGAAGTTTCATCATGACTCCTAATGCTGTGACAGAGGATCTTGAAGATTTAAAAAGAAGACTTAAAGGAGACTTAAACTGCTGCTCTTCAGAGAAATAACCGTAGAAGATGCAAAACACATCTCAACTTCATTCCACCATCTAGAAACAAAGCTTCAATATCCTGGTTACGGATCGGGGGGGCCATGAGCGATCAGAGGATGGCCTTGCAGTTTCAAGGTCCTGCTGATACATGCATTTTACCAATCGTTAGTCTCAGCTGTCAATCACGATGCCACCCCCCATGTTTTATAGCAACAAATAACAATTTTTTTACTTATATTTAAACAAGAATGAGTATGATAAGAGCTACCTAAAAAAAAACTTTGAGAAAAATTATTTGACATGCACTTTGACTTTTTAGGAATATACTGCAGCCACTCACCAGGGGGTGGGGGGGAGGTCAAAGCGATTCGGCTCCACTTATGACGAACATGTTTATATAAGGTCTACAGAGACAAAATCGGAGCCACGTAATTAATGCTTTACTGCAACGACTGAGTAATTACCATTTTTTCGTTACCTGTTTGTGATTAGTATGAATGATGAAGTCGTTATCCTTTCAGCATTGTACTGTAATGTATTTGAATAATAGGATGTCATCCACAGTAAGGCTGAAGATGATAAAGAGGCATAAACTGCAGAGGATAAACCACATTTCAAGTATTTTTTACTGCCACAGAGGATAAGGAATTGCCAATAGTTCTGGTTATGGATTCAAGCTTTAAAATCTCTGATGTGCTGTGTAAAATAACTTGCCATCATCACCCTGCTTCACTAATGGCATCCACACAAAGCCCATTTTCTGGTTTCACCATTTGTGGGACAGCTTTTCATCAAAGCACCAGTTAACACAGTGGAGTCAGCGGAAGATTTGCTCTTACTTCTGATAGGAAACCTCAAACCGTATTAATGAGGTGCCAGGTAAATTCTCACTATTATTTGGTTGTCTTGGCTGACTCCCCAATGCCAGGTGGTTAAGTTGCTTTGAGAATCAGATGAAGATGCCCTCCACTGGAAGTATTCCAGCATATCCAATTCAACTGGGTCTGCGTTTACAGGAGCCAGTTTGTATTTAAAATAGAGTGGTTTGGGCATCTAACCAAAATGCCTCTCTATGGAGGCATATCCAACTGGGAGAAGCGTGGAGCTGGAGCGCATGGCTGGAAAAAGAATGTTTGGCCATCACATAAACTGAAATAAGTAGTAGTGAATGGAATGAATATCAGAAACCACTCAGAAGTTGTAGCAGCTCTGGCTTATTAACCTTTATCTCCAAAGGATTTCTGTTAAACATTTATTCACGGTCAATGTAGTCATTATGAGATTTTACATAATTTATACGAGCTTTACTTTCATAATGTAGTGAGAAAAGAGTTTCCTCAGCAGCTGGAGAGAAAAGGCTTAAATATTCCAATTACCTTCAGTCCATTTAGGAAGCCTTAGTGTGACAAAGTGGCACACTTGCATATACCTACAACTAGAGACAAGGAGAACCATTCAACTGACAAATTTCTCCTCTTTTTCTAAGTTATCTGTATTTTAGAGTACGTCTGAGTACCGTCATTTGTGTTTCTTCTCTCCTCATATAGAAGTAGTTGAGTTAACGTTGTGTTTTTGCTCCCTCTCTCTTTTCCACTCAATTTCATGATGCTCCAAACGAGCATTCATTCAGAATAATTTCCTCTCATCATTGCCACTTCCTCTAAATTACTATCTTTAAAGTCCTTTGGTTGTTGAGATTCGAGAGGGGGGGGGCTGGCCTCTATGAGTCACACAGAGGCGGGGACACGTGGAGAGCACCTCCTGCAGCTGCCAGGGGTTAGGTTCTAACCAGACCCTTTGACGCTTCCTGTCCCAACATACGGAAAAAACACCACAAATATCTTTCAAAATAATTCAGTTCTTTGACCGACTAAATTAATGAAAACAGATATTGGTATGATGGTCCGACACCGAAGAAATTTCATAAAGTAAAATGCTCGAATCCAGTTGAATGAATAATCCTATCTCATGAATGTGTGGCACAGGAAGCTGACCGAGCATCGCAGGCAATGGTAAAATCACAAGTAAGGGATTTGAAGTACAGGGTAAAACACAGAGGTTGACAGATTTCTTACTGGTTAAACGTGTCTTTACACTGGCCAAAGTCTTTGTGGACATGAGCTCAGCGGTGTGATAGAATTGATAGGAAATGAGTGAAGCGTCACCCAGCCGGTATCCCATGCAGTGAGGTGCAGGCGCCAAATGGGGAGAAAAATCCCACAGCAGGAAAAGGAGGACATAAAACAAGAAAAAACACAAAGAATCCTCATTCCTGATATCAAGACTCTTGACTCCCCCTCCCCTCGTCTCTCCTAACCTCACATCTCTCTGAAGACCTCCCTATATAAGAGGCTTCCACACGTTGGATATTCCTCATCAGTTCCCCTCAGATGTCTGTTTGTGTAACGCAGAGACACGAGAGGAGCCGAGCTACTCAGTGTATCTTCGGGGAATCTAAATATCAGACTCCTTCACTGCGTCCGCAGTCACAGGATACTACACTATCTGCTTTCATGTGTCTGCTTGATTTATTACCAGGTCTTTTTGTAGTTGTCTTGCAGAAGAAATGCACTCTGTAGGTTCAGCACTATGGAGCGTGTATGCAGATTGCAAACCTGATGAGCTCAGGTGCAGCCCTCTGATTGGTGGTCAGCAGATCAGTTGCATCTTTCCTCGTTTGCCTCCAACTAGAAAACAGATAGCTTTGGGCAGAGAAGATACAAGGAAGTGATTATTAACTAAGCAATATAGCAAATTTATATAATAGTGAATATAGACTTTAATTTAGTGTCATCCTCTGAAACACTAGATAAAACTAAGCTCTGTACCTCTGAACTAAGTTTTTACTGTTGTTATTCTTTGGGTCTTAAATCTCCCACAGTGTAAAGATATTAGACGTTATTGAGCCCCTCTGATATTGTGCTTTTTCAGTCAAAAGTGAGGTCTGTTGGGCTCTGATCTCAGTAAGGCCTGTTACCATGACTACCACAGGCCAGTCGGAAAACAAGGTAAAACTGTGGACTACATTGTTTCTCCAAGAGAAATATAAGACTGAACTACCACAAGGCCAACGGACATTATATCGATTCAGTCTAAAATAACCTTTATGTAAAGTGGAATAAATTCAAATCACATAAAGTATGATTTTATTTTCTTGAGAGGGAAAACGTGAAACATTTTAAAAAACATTGAGGTCTAGGTGCAAGTGTTTTTTTGTGTGTTTTTCACTTGTCTTCAGGTAAGTTAAAAATAGCCTCAAATTCATCAACAAGATATCAACATAGAGAATCCAACACTGAGAGAAACACTATTTGCATGACAAGTGCAAATTGGACAGGGAGCTGAAAAACAACTGCCCACACTCTTTCCCTCTGTTCACTGCAATGAGTTGTTTTCTTCTCAGTGGTTTTAGGATTCAATATTCTGCATTTACAAAAAACTGTTTGTAAGACAGGGAAAGTGAGGTTTCACAATGTGCTTACACAATTATCCATATTTACGTCAGATTTGGCTGACATGGTCATGGTACAACAATGTGTTATTTAATGGGAAGCATTTATTTGTATTTGCAAGAATATAAAGGAAAAAGAAAATTAATTTCAGTAGCCTGAGCCTCTAATTCTAACTGTCCGGGACTTTGGAGTGTAGCTACTATGCAGGTATGTGGGATTTTCCTGTTTTTCAACCAAAGTGCCAGGATTGATGCATAGCTACACACTGTGATTCACTTTATTAATGAAGTGCTGGCAGGTATGCCCAACACACACACTGCTTCAATAGCCAAGTGCGCCTTAATGGCTATAATAACTCCTTTGCTAAGTATCAGAGGTCTTTGCATGTCATCAGACTTCTCCCTCCCTTCCTCGAACCCACACACCCTCTCTCTCTCTCTTTCCCCACAACCTCTGAATTCTTTCAAATTTGCCAAATGCTTTTTCATGGCTTGCAAATTAGTTTTGACCTTGTGAAGCTGAAAGGTTGAATCGTGCACAAGAGTTTCTTTGGTGTTTAAAATATTTACAATTCACTTCTCATAATCAGCGTTCGTGTGGCCAACCCCAGACCCGGTAGCCGCGGAAAAAGGGCTCACTGCCGAGAAGAAAGCAATTATTCATGCCTGGTCTCTCTGCCTGCGGAGAAGACCGAAAAACTCAAATAATACACGTCTTTACACTTGCATAGAAAATAGTGTCTTTTGTTCACTCTGTTACTAGTTCTCCAACGACAAATAAAGTAAAGAACTTCACAAACAGCATTGAGACTCTTGATCAAAGTCTATTCAATGAACTTAATAAAAGATTGGTATCAGTGCTTAAGCTTGATCAATCATGAGCTAGTCTCAGTTGTCAACCATGAAGTTTCACCCCATGTGTATAGCATCAATTAACTGGTTAACCCAAACATACTAGAACAGTGGATTTGGCTTGTACTTAGATTTTTTGTGTCTATGTCCAATCCCTAACATGGGGGATGTAGGATTTTTTAACAATACAGCAGCGATACGGAATCTTTAGCTTCCTTTTTGGGGAGCCGGCATGTCATCCATCTTTAAATACAGTGTATCGTCTGTATCATTACTTGGAAAATATTGTAATAACCGGAAGACTGATTGCTACCTGGAGGTTTGATTTAAGTTTAATCAGTGGTCACGAATGGGGGTTACCTTGGTAAACCATAACCCAGTGTTATATCTGGTTAGTTCTCTTTCCTCTCCTCTTGAAGTTGAGACTGCACACTCCAGGAGATCTCCAGTACAGAGGCAAGGGATTGGTCAGGGTTCGTAAATTTAGATCCTTTACAAGAGAGCACTGACGAAAAGCTGTATATGAGTAGTAACAATAAAAATGTCCAAATCTAACCGTTGACTCTCAGAGACTTCAGCCAGACTAAAATACATCAACCTGCTGCTCTTAAATTAGCAGTAATGTAGTTAGGTGATCGGCTGTAAAAAACAACAAGAGTATGTCTCAATGTATTCGAAAGTTGAAAGAAGTAATAGAGGAACATATTAGTATAATATAGGAGTTCATTTGGCTCAATCAGAGGTGTTGCAAAAAAGCAGAAACCATAGCATATATGTAGAATGTATTTATACAAGTGTATAGAATATAATTATAAACTGAGAACATAATCGAAAATATACAGTACCCGATTAGTGTTGAAATCTTCTTTTATGTAATTGCACACTGTTTCAATCTTATGTAGATAATTAAGAAATCTAGAATAAATGAAAAAACAAGAAGAAGACTTTTTGCTTTAAAGTATTATGTGGACTTCCACGTGAATTTCAACGGTTCACTAGAAAGATCCATGGGAGTTGAAAGGGCCCTTCCCAGGTAATGTTTCATGCCTTTAACCCAACGTTCACCTATTCAAGCTGCTTTAGGCTGAGGACGAACCTTCTGTGAAAACTCAATAAGTGAATGGACAATTTTCATCCCTTGGAGGGATTCGTAACGGCTTTATTCCATTGCTATTGATCTTGTTTTAAATGGAGGGTAGGGGTTAGGCCATGTGACGAGCGAAAGGACATATTTTCTCGAGGGCAAGTGTCCAGAGCGGCTGTTTGGTAGCTGTGTTTAAACCAGAAAGGCCATGTTGGGGTTGCAGCATCCCCAGAGGGAGAGGGAGAGTGGTGGTTAAATATTGAACAGTGCCGGCCATCTTCCCTTTACTTTCCCTCCCAGTCCTCATTCCTCGCACCATAAAGCTGAGGAGCACAGGAGAAATTAAAACATAATGCAAAGGTCTCTCCACTTATTGCAGGGTAAGCTTATTGATGACCTGTCACATTACCTCCCTTTGGGGAAGAATTATGGCAACAATTTGGAATAAAGTGTAGAGGAGCAAAAAAGAGAAATCAATAGATCCCAAGGCTACTGTTATGAATTACATATAATAGCAATTCTATTCGTTAAATCTCACTGGCAACGGACGATAACAGCAGGGATGAAGAAGCCCACGCATGCACGTGAACACACCCATACGCACAAGGGGGTCTAGATTTAATTTGTTGACATGAGGTTTTCTTCGCTGCGTTATTCATTTTTCTCCACTCGCCTCCCTCAGGGTTTTGTTGTGGTGGCAACTTGCCTCCTCCAGTATCACTCATCGCTGTGTGGCTACTGTTCCTGCTGCTCTTGTTCCGCCGTGGACTCACACAATGCAGCTCTCCGGAGCGAACGCAGGTTGTGACCTCAGCACACTCTTGATTAGGACACCAAAGCAGTCGTATGAATGAAGTTATCGCCCTGCTCCGTCCTTTGTTGTATTTGAATCCTGGTTGGAAGCGGTTATGCCTTCTGCAGAACACAGAGCTTCTTTTGTAGATTGATTCTTGCGAGTGACTTAATGAATTCACATGATTAATTATATTGCTTTGCTTATAACTTCATGTTGTCACCCTGCTGACCACAATTTCTTTTCATACCGGGAAGAGACAGGAAGTGGTCGGGCATTCAAGATAGTGTCCAAGTCCACATGTGGGCTTTATTGAATGATTAGCAGGAATAATTAGTTTCTCTGAATCTAATTAATCCAATGTGACCCAGCAAGCGAGGACGCAGACAAACACACGTGTGTTTTGGTAACGTTCCAGTCTTTGTATGGATCCATTAGTATGCACATGTGTCTTATCCGGCCCTCTGCTCAGCCTCCAGGGATTCTTTTGTCTCAGCAGTAGAGACTAGCATTAGATGTAGATCGGTGAGATTCCAGTCTCAGCCCAAAAAGCTGAGAATAATTGACTCATTGAACAAGTGAAGTCTGCCGGCGCCTTCTTTTCACGTTCTGTGTGTGTACAGGCACTTCTCAGGCATTTTTGGATTGGGGGAGGAAGCCGGGTACCTGGAGTAACTGGATAAAAAGTGTTAAGTTTGTGTTGAGCTTCACCGCATTTTCAGTAAACAGGTGAACAGCTCTTTGTGCAGCAGTGGGGGAGCAGCTTCAGGGTTCTGTGGACTGAGTCCTGGTGCTGGTCTTTGGCTCAATTAATGCAGGTCACTTACATAGTTTCTGTCAGAAATCCACAACCTGCCTCACCATAAGCCAAACAAACAGGCAGGTTAAGAACGGGTACTCCACTAGTTAATGCAGAAATTATTATGTTACGATGCACTACTTCTCTCTCTCACTCACACACTCACACACACACACACACACACACACACACAAACACACAAAGATTCCCTGACACCACCAACCGGCTGATTTATTGATCTGAGCAACTGGAGCCATTGCTTCACAAAGCTTTATCTAAGATATAGAGAGGAAATGGTGTAAACCCAAAGAAGAAACAGATGCCTGTAGACCATGAATTTAATATTAAAACTATTAAATACCGAGGGGAAAAGTGAGGGAGGCAGAAATGTACAGTATGTTAACAGCAGTATATAAATACCATTTGACTATAGCTTGCTGAAAATGTTCCACACTGCATCTGATCTGCTCAAATTTGTGCGGAGGATGGTTTCCTCTCAGGCCCGAGAGATGCTGTAACAATATTTTACAGAGGAGGAGACGTCGCTTCTGAAGTTTTTCTGACATTGGCAGCAAATACAGCGTTTGAAGAATGAGCTAAGGGCACATATTCAATATTCAGTATGGATAACGAGGAAGTTACTCAAGTCAAACCTTTTAGTGCTTTTACTGCTCAGCCACTCCACTCCCAGCTTCCCCTCTTATAGATTTCCCATTTACCTTTTTATGCAAAGATCAGGGAAATTCGATTCACCACCTAGCGTGTGATATTGCAGGTATAAGGTCGGATCAGCGTGACATTGAAGCTGTGGCATTATTGAAGCAGGGGACAAGTGTAGGGTCATAATTTCTCTCCAGCTAAGCCTTTGATTGAATTGACTATATGACATTTCACTAGAACTCATAATTATTCCTTTGCATAATTAAACCTCTGTACCACATGTGTGAGCTCTATCAAGGACTAAGATTATGTTTGACGTTCTTTCCAAGCTCGATACTTTCATTCAAAAGTGTCGGCATCAGACATTTTCCGCCGCCATTATCTCTCTAAAAAAGCAGTTTGTCACGGAAGCGCAATGAATCCTGGGATGAGTTGGCCAGAGAAGGATCCACCTGTTGGAGGACACATCCATCAGCCGCAGTTGGAAGGTCTTTTAAAATGGGACAGCGTTGTTGTTCCGCTGAGATGCAATCCGTCTTCAAATGCAGCTCCAGAAAGAACCGGCCCCTGAATTTAGACACTCATTGTGGCTCTATTCTTTGACTATGTTTTATATTCTATGTTATTCCATTTCAAGAATTCATACAGTCCTGAACCCCATCCAACCTATAGAGCCAGTGTCAGTGAAACAGATCCGATGAGGAGATAGTTGAGCAGTTAAAGAGTAACACTCTGGTTCAGTCTGGCCAAGCTGTGCCTCACAGAAGCCCTGAACCCCTTTAATTTATTAAATAAGCCCCGTTTGCAAGGCCAGACGACAAGGGGAGCATTATAAATATTAAAAGAGGAGTTTGCTCTGCCACGCTCACATATTAAATCACACAGAGAAGAATGTATGTGCCCTTATTAAAAGATAATGTGTTCTGCAGCCATAAAAATATATCCCTCTCCTCCTTGTCTCGCTCGAGCTGAAATTTCAACCTTTTCCTTTATATCAATCTCGGTTTTTCTTTTCTTTTCTCGGTGTGTCTTTATGAACCCTCGCTGTTTTATTTGTTTTTTCTGTTCTATAGTGTAGCAGTGGCTTAGAAAATAATACACAAGAACACAATACATGAGCCATGTTAATCAGTTGAAGGCCAAGGGACTCGAGCTAAGTGTATTTACACTTTGTACTTTATATAATGACGACTGGTCAACGGCTTATGTTGCTTCACAAACATCAAGTTGAATGCAAATCAATTGAATAATCAGCCCATTTTAGCTTGGAAGATATATAATATTTATAATAAATAAACACTTACATACACAGGAAAGTCGAGTGGGCAGAGCCTGATTTACCGTCACTGGCATTTCAACCTTTAGATAATTATACATAGTTTTAAAAAGAGGCTTTTCTTCACCAGCAGCAGCAAAGTCATAGTTGTGTCACACAGAGCTCTACAGGAGCCTTTTTGCTTTATTTAAACTTAACTTACCTTTTTCTTCTCTCTTCGTCTCTTCTTGCATTACTGAGCTGACCTGTCGTTCTCGTCCAAGACTTTACATTGTACCGTTAAGCCTTTGTTCACTTGACAAATATATAAAACTTTACATTGAACTTATTTTCAGTACAACCTGGTTGAGGTCCAACCAGTATTTATTTTATCTTTTTTCAGAAAGATGCAGGAAGCTCTTCACATTTTGATACTTAGGCAATGCAAGCAAGGATCTTAGGGTACGTCTGCATTTGTTTGTAAATCATCAGGATTATGCAAAAGTCGAGTTATAACACAATGGCGAAGTTAAAGCATTCTGTTTATATTTACCTAAAATTCCCAGAGAATAATTCATGGATTAGGAAAAGATGGATATAATGAATTTACATCTGGTTTCATAAGGAAACAGTTTGGCTTTGACGGAGGTAAGAGCTCTACTCACTTGAGTTGAAGCTGGATTTACGAGGTTGTCTATAGTTGAGTAAAGTGTTTTGGGATTTGGGGGAGTTTTTGAAATCAGCTTTGAGAAATGAGCTTGTCTTAAATTGCCTTGTTAAAGTAAGTGATGTGTACTTTAAAAGTTTATGAGAGCCCCTGTTCTCCATGGTGGTTTCCGTTCATGTTTAATCTCGTTTAGTTTTGCTGGTGGCATAGTGCTAATGGTAAGTCATCATCTTATTAATAAAATTGTTAACTAGATAATCACAGGAGGGAGGAAGGAGCCCTGTTATTAATACGATTTATCAAACTTCAGATAACGCTTCCTGACAACCGGCTCAAAAACAAAGCTACATGATGATAACAATGCAGAGGAAAAGGCAGCAGTTTAATTACAGAGGATCAATCCTTAGACCATGAGTAATAATTATATCCAGCGCGTGGCCCCGGGTTGTGAGGCGGCCTCTTAACATGTTGGATAAAATCAAATCAAAGGAGCTCAGCTTTTCAGCAACTTCTCAGATTTAAAGTCGGCCATGTCATCAACGTCTAGATTCAAAAACTAGAATGATGCCATAATTGGTTCTGGCCAAAGACAACATTACAGTAAACCCATCTCTAGCCAACCAATAGGAATGTTTCTATACAGTTCAGAGCCTCAGCCAATAGAGAAGCAGTCAGGCCACAATTATACCATTCAACCAAATAGGGTATTTCCTATTTAGAACAGTAGGTATGTTGTTTGTTAACCAGGTTTCAGTTTTAAATTACTCTATGTTCAGAAATTTGTTAATTAATAACAAATGTGTTTCAGTGATCAAACAAGTGCTACACAAATACATATTCCTTATCCAGTCTGTCTCATTGAAGTTGAACATATCATGGTATCAGGATCAAATGATTCCTACTTGTACCACACGTTGGTTTAACAGATAAGTCACCGTGGCGATAAATCGGCAATGCAGAGTCATGGTGAGAGAAAAAGAAATAAATCATTAAAATACACCACAGTAAGTTTTTCAAACCACCACTGCAGCATAATCAGCTTCCCTGCCATTGATCTTCATGCTCAGTATGTGGTTAACAATTTCCACTTTGATAGTAAATCATATATATATATATATATATATATATAGAGTCTACTTTTGCTGGAGCTGCGGGGAACAACATTAAATCCTCTTCACGTCGCGAAAAACAATCAATACATAAAGTCGTCTGGAAAAAACAAGACGAATTTGTCAGAAAGAAGCTGCTGAAGAGACGATGGTCAGAAGTCAGTGAGCGAGTCAGAAGGAAGCCGGCTTCCAGCAGCTGTCATGCAGTGAGCGTTCATGGGAAGGGGGGGGGGATTGACCGGTTACAAGATTTGAAATTGTAGCATGTTCTTTCTTCTCCAAGATCACCAACCCTAGCTTTAAGGTCTCTGTCCTGATTCATAGTAACTGAGCGGCTCTCTTCCCATGAAGGGACAAGCTGCAATCCCTTAAGAGCGAGCTTTCTATTCTACTCAGAAGACTGGTGTCGTTTTCCTCAAGGTCAAAAGTGATGCAGTAGCGTTGAATCGAACATGTCCTGGAGGTGTCATGGGGGTTGGTGTACATCCCAGCCACTTGGACATGACACCAGCATATAGCATGTGCGATGTGTAGCATCCTGTAGACGTGGTGTTTGTGGTGAGAAACTGTTTGTGCCAGCACTGGGTTGTAACAACTAAACTGAGGCAGAGACAGACAGTGGATGTGTGTGTGTTGACATCCCGACAGGTAGAGGTGAAGAGACACAGCCATGTGTGAATCTAAACGCCTGAGTCCTGGCCGTGCTGGGCGGCGCCGGGGGAGCGTTCCTCGACTCTCCGCTCCACTGACCAAGCAGCACAGTGAACCCACGCCACGCATGTCTGCATGTAGGAGGGCGCGGGCATGAGTGTGTATTTGTCCACACGGAGGCAGCGGAGCGTGGCGGGCCTGGTCGCTCGGACCCCGGGAGTTATGGGGCGAGGGCGAGCCAGCTGTTCGATTCGGCCACATGGGCGGACTTGGAAATGAAAAGGAGAATACTGAAGAGGAAGAGAGGCGATGTGCGACGTGGGCTGTGTCTAAACCAGACTTCTCCCTCTCTGACATGTTAACCACCACGAAACCCCACACACACACACACAAAACCACATAGTGACACCGGTGCTCAGAGGAGGATAAAGAGACGAGTGCTAATTTCTCAGGTGTCACGGACTGATATGAATAATACACGTTATCCCATCACCCATCTCCCCCACTGCTGCCACTGTCAACCCAGTGCACTGTCAGTGTCACACCCTCACTCTTACCTTGAATAGCCTGAGAGTCAGACTTGGTGAAAAAAATGGAATTGAATAATAAAATGTAATAAGCTTTTGCTGAAGTAAAGGGAAACCTTTGATGAGTTTTTATTTCCATGAGGCGTGAACGAGCTAATAACGCTGTCTCCGCTCTCACACGACTGTTACAATCATTTCTGCCGTTGTTCACGACAGCGAGGGACCAGTTCCAAATCTCTAACACCTAATTCATTTCTCCGACAACAATCCCTCTCGCCAGGAAAACAGAAGAAGATTGATCTTTCCGTTTTTTATTTTTGCCGTTTGATGATTTATTTACTGTGTACCACTCCTGTGCTGCTGCCCTCGTTTGCATGTTGGGGACTCCGAGCGGGTGGTCCTGAATTATTCACCTCTTTATTCCAACTCCTGTCTTTTATTCTCTCTTCCTTTCATTTTGCAGGGCGACTGCACGCCTGCCCACTCTGTGTCAATGTGTAGTCCGTCTCTCTGCCTCTCTCTCTCTCTCTCTCCATTATTATTCTCAGAGTGCGAGGCGGTTCAGCTCCGGCGGCATGATGTGAATGGCGAGAGGGGAACGACAGCAGCTCAAAACAATCATTAGATCAGGAACAAGCTGGGAATAATCTTCTGCTTCCTCCTTGCTCTGTTTTGTATTACCTGCCTCTCGCTGCTCCTCTGGCCTCCCTCCCTCACCTCACCAGCCGATGCCGTCATCCTCTCTCTTTGTTTCTCTCTGTGTGTCTCTCCTCAGATCCCAACGCTCTGGGGCAGCACGGCACCGACCATGCCTTGATCGGAGGAGTGGTGGCCGTCGTGGTCTTCGTCACCTTGTGTTTAATCATTGTCCTGGGAAGATACCTGGCCAGGCATAAAGGTAAATCCTCAGTGGAGCAGACCTGAGTCTCTCGAGGCTCAGGGAACCAGCGGAGCACATCTTACTTGTCCCATTAGACACCAGAGACTCTCACCATTCCCAATGCACAAATGTCCGACATACACCCAGTGGAGAATAAGGCCTGAGTCATGCACATATAAGAAGCACTGATGGACATGAGACATTCATGTTCACGACATGTTGCTATAGGACATCGTTTTTTTCGGTTTTCATATAAAACAAAAAATGCATCAATGTAGAAAATATGTGGAATGGAAATAATTCAATGAAAATGTGATGAATTAATATGAGTTTATGAATTCTTAGCTGCAGCCTTCACACTATGGATTAACTGTGATTTTAAAAGGTTATTTATAAGGTCACAAAGTCCCTGTATCATATTCTTAACGTACATGCTCAGTGATACAATGGAATTCATGACATATGACTTAATTGGCTTGAACATTTAGCATCTCTGCGAAAGAGAGAGAAGCTTTGGCTTCATAGTTAATTGTCAGATTTCAGCCCTCATGCTCTTTACTCGGAGAGAGGTGAAACTCTGAGTTACACACACGCACACACACATATACATACACACCTTCTCTCTGCTTTATTAACACACTCGTCACTATCCGAGCTCCTCATTCCCTATATGAATAATGCAGCATTACTGATGTTGTCTTCAGATGTGTTTTTCGCCTCAGGAAGCAAACACCACGCAGAGCTGCTCGGTATTTGTTTTCCTTGATTCAGATTTGTTTTTCCTCGTTTCCTCAGGAACATACTTGACACACGAAGCCAAAGGAGCGGACGATGCGCCCGACGCCGACACAGCCATCATCAACGCTGAGGGCAACCATGCACACGCAGAAGAAAAGAAAGAATACTTCATTTAGACTGCAGGGGGAGCTAGGCAGCTCTCTCCTTCTCCCTCTTCTCCTCTTTCGGTCTCTGTATCTCTTTTTCTCTCTTTCTGTCTCGGCCCCCGTTTCTTCCTCTCCACCTCTGACCACTGCCCCGTCGCGACCACCAGGAACCCGTAAGGCAGTCCACGGATAGAGAAGTTCCCCCGAGTGTTATTGCCTTTTTTTGTTAAGCCCATTTCCTTAACTTACACCTTTTTCTTTTTTTTATTCCTCTCGTATTCCGTTTCTTTCGACAGCCAGTTTTCACAGGCAGCTCCACCGTCGCTGCCCAGGTTTTTCCCTTTGTCACTTGTTTCCTCATCTTTTGACATGAGTTCCTGGAAATCTGTGTATCTGCCATGACTGCTTCTTGCGTGTCCCCTCGTACGTCCTTCCCTCCCAGGCAGACATCCAAACACACACGCAATCCCCTTTGTTCACACACACACACACACAAACATACACACACACACACACATTTCATGTCTCACATCAACACGGTGCCTAAAAATACAGACGCCATTGAACTTCTGTCAATGCCTTCATGTATCGTCTGTCGGTAGCAATGTAAATGCTTCTTCGATGGTTTGCCGGAACCATCACTTCATTGCTTAACTCACAGCTTTGTATTATGCATTGCGTCTTTTTATTTGAAATGAAGATCTGTGCTGTTTTTACGCCTTATACATGTCTATCACACTGAATATGGTACTTTTAGACACTCCACACCCCCCCCTCCCCGACCCCACCCCCCCCCGCCGACCCCATCCCCTTCTAAATAGACTTTGTAATTAAACAGTTGATCCCCTTGTAAGATACGAAGAAGGTTTTTGTGTGACACTGTAGTGAGGTTTGTCAGATGCGTGTGTAATATGATTTTCATTCTTAGCGTAGGGTTAATAAAAAGGTATTGTTGGTATTGTTTAGAGCAGAGAATACACACCAAAAATATATGAAGGATACTAGACTAAGCATTCCATCGAATAAACTCAATCAACTATATATCAAAAAAAATATTACATTTGCTGAACCTGCTGTCGCTATGTACTTTTGTCTGTATATTCCTGCACTGTGCCAGGCTGCAGTTTAGCGAAAACATCTTCAGTGTCCTCTTGACAGCTTAACAGTAGTTTGTTGTTCACATCGAGGGTTCGGGTGTTTCAGTCTCCTCTCTAAAAGCTGTACAAATTGTTTCGGAGTGAGTTTAGCTTTTCCACTTTTCAAGACTTTTGTTTTTTGTTAATGTGACCATTTGTTTTCGAGCCCGAAGGACCCCATGAAACGTGAAGTGAACCATCAACAGATAATACAGGCTGAAGAACACAATCACAGTATGTGCAGGAGGGTTGAAATAAAGCTAGGGTTGGTAAGCCTGGAGAAGCTAGCAAGAGAAGCTACTGCAGCTGATCCTCCCATCGACCCTCACTTGCACACGCTCCAATGTCATTATCACGCGCAACAGATTCCAAGTGACAGTTACGCAGATGAAGGAGTGAAGAGTAGATTCTCGTGTGAGAGAAAGACCTACTGTACATTGCATGGCACAGCGGTCTGCGTGGATGGTAGACATGTTGTGGACCATAGCGCGAGCATGAGGCACGAGTGAGCATGCATCATATAGGGCTGCCACAGTCTGGATATTTAATGGGAAACAATGTGTCTGAACTACACCCCCCAATACATGAACATGCACTGCCTGACAACTGCTCGAAGCCAATGTTTCCATCGCTCGCTAACGTTTAGCATCTCTGCCTCAGTGGCGTATGTCTCTCAGGCTAAAGACTCCGGTCATCCTGTCTGATGCTAATTTCCGTTTCATGGGGTCTTCAAGCTAAAAGTAAAAAAAAAGAAGGAAAGAAAGGGTAGTGTTGGGTTATAGATGTGCAGGGGCCTCCTTTCCAAAACTAGAAACTGACGACAAAACATAGAAGCACAAAAATGTCTGAAAGAGTAACAGTGTTTCTGTTACTCGATCATCTTTGAGCTGGTTCCTCTGATCAGATGGGTCGTGGAAAGATGATAAGTTTGTTTGATTTAGTTATCTTAGCTCATACGGTGCATCTTTTTTTTTAAGTGTAAGCTAATTCATGTTCTGTTTTTTTTATTGAAAGAAAAATGTTTTTTTTAATATTTTTGGTTGAAGTGGTTTTTTAGCTCCCTGCTGTATATTGTGTCTGCTAAAAATGTGGTTGATTGTGAAAATTGCTGTTCTGGATTCTGGATTTCCGTATTCCTTCAAATTTGTATATTAGCCACCTTAAATCAGTTTGCTTTAATTTGATTTTTTGTTTCATTTTTCATTTGCATAATCCTTATTAGAAATCTTTTTAAAGAAATGTATTTTTGTTTTGGCACAAGGCATGTATATAATGTGTGAGAACTAAAGTTTCGTAATACACATTAGCATGTTTTTGGTTTGGTTCTTTATCATCCTTCATTTATCGGAGCTGACATCATCTATAGGTGAGAACCACAATGTGAGTGCATTTGTAACTTTGGAGAACGGGGGCTTCTTGTGTTGGTGGCACTCTCTCACAGGTGCTGCACATCTCAAAGGATGGTGTCTAGGAAATATGATTAACAACAACAACAACAAAAAGAAAATCAGTGAAATGTGGAAATAAAGGTGTCCTGTGCAGTGGCCTTTTGTGCACAGAAATAGAAGAAAAAGTTCATCTGTCTTTACTAAATACTTAAAATGCAAATTGGATACCGTTAAATATTAAAATAAGGATGAAGTTGTGCACAAACAAAGATAAACAACCTAACAAGACATAACCGAGGAAGCCGTTTCTTCTTCCTTGTCCCAGTTCCGGGTCTTTCATCACTTTGCAGGAACTCTGCAGATTTACTCTCCTGAGCCATGAGAGATAAACACTTTGGCCTCTGAAATTAAAGACTTAAATGCGAGGCGCTAATCTTAAGGGAGCAAATTATTACCAAGGGCGATAAAAAAAAGTGGGTCCAGCTGTCTCCAATTCAGTGGCCAATTTACAACATTATGCAAATGAGGTCAGCGAGTAAGGTCTTGTTCCGTGTGTTTGAACCCGAGCGGCGCCGGAGCAAATCAAGAGTCCGGAGTCTTCTCAGTTTTTGCTTATTGACACTGATGCAGGATTTACCTTGCATATGAAAATGTGCACTTCAGTCAATTTACCATCAACCACCATGACGTACACCTCGCAACACAACTTAAAGTTTTCCAGACTAGCTCTGGCCCAAAACGTTTTTTCATCACGTCTGTATAAATACATTTATCACCATGATTCAATGTCTTCTTTTTCTTTTATGTCTTAAATTCAAGTTTTTTCCCCCGTTGCTTTACATCGGAGTTTGAAGAGCAGCCGAATAGATTTGTTGATTGTGACGTCAGAGGAACAGGAAGTTTTATATATCGAATGAACTCTCACGAACAACCAGGTCTGCACTGACGAAATGAAACAGGTGCCATTCACTGACATTCTGCACTCTGACTAATTTGATGGGCATTTTTTGTGTTTTTTTTATGTATTTTTTCTGAAATCCCTTTGTAAATATGTGTTGTCACATGACAGTGATGAGACCAAACCTGAATCTTTTTATTTTTACCTGCCTGGCCCACACCCAACTGCAGTATATTTAACTATGATAGAACCTCCTGTGGTTCTTTCACATCTTGGGATCAGTTATTTCGGTTTCTTCGCTGTTGTGCGTTCAAACTAAGATTTAAAGTTGTTGCCTCATTGATTTCCTGTGTGCAACTGTTAGGACATCGCAGGCCTCTAATTCCTTCCCGGCGGCGAGATGGTGGCCGCACTCACGCTGTCATTTTTATTGCGCACAAGTTCGCTCTTTAGACTCGTCTCCGGTTAATTTCCTGCTTCCGAATGAAGCCACTCTCTCTGGCTGAATGTGGGAGGGACACAGCTGAGGTCTCTGCAGATTGAGTCGTGCACACTGGCAGTAATTTGTGCCTGAAATTGGAAACTATTTTGTGAATTATTTTCATGTTGAAGGCACAAACGGACCTGATCAAAGACCAACTGTCTGCTGAGTTGTTCCTCTTTCAATGCTCTCATATCTCAACACAGACTTTAACACACATATCACATCGTGTTTGTTATGGGCTTGATTCATAGGCTGTGCTGTATTAATAGATATTCCTGTTTTGGCGGATTAAAAGCTGCTGTCACCATACAGCAGCAGGAACCATGTGCATGCTCCAGGCAACAGACAACAATAATGACAACGCATTTTATTATAGTTCAAGCTGCTGTCGATATTGACTAAGTGCACTGATATCCTCACCTTATTAAATGATTTACATTCATCTCCAGAACACTGAGATGGGAATGTGCAGCCCTGTTTATTTGTGCCTTTGTGACTGCTCCTCCGGTTGGCTCCGTTCTTCTCCTCCCTCCTGTCTGATGTTTTTAGAGACACTGGATGAGCTGGTGGGATAATTGAAGCTTGTCCAAACTCCACTTTGCTGATGCGGCGATGTGTATTCATCCTGCAGGAGCACATCTGCTCCCAGAATATCGGAGTCAGTCGGGGACACACATTCGTGCGATCGGCCCCCGAGATGCTGTTGTTCCCAGTTTGAGGAAATAAGAGGCCCACATCAAGTCCCCTCAGAAGCCCTGAATGTTTTTGTTTCACTGTACTTGTTTTACATTTTATTTTTAACTCATACTTTTAATGGTTGTGTTCAGTGCTGATATCATGACATGGCTCATTCCTGTCCTGTCTCTGACCTGTCGTATGTCTCTCCTGTACAGTTTGGCTTTAGCACACTGCAATATTGACACTAGAATCGATCAGCACCAATCTCCATGTTGTCACGGTGATGACATGATTATCTGTTTGGGTTTTTTTCCCCCTTTTTTTGCATCTCAGGAATATTTTTTCATTCAGAGATTTTTATTTGTATTATTTTAGTTTGGGGGGGGGCCTGTGGGCTGTCGTCCCTCTGCTCGTCCCTGTGATGCCGACACCACCGTGTATTTGTTGAGTTTGAGATCATCACAATGTTAATAAAGTTTATTCAGTGATTCTTCAGTAACTCTGTCATTGGGATATTTAAGACTCAAGCTGTATTCTTTTTTTTATATATGACCACCGACTTGAAATTTAGAAATATGCTGCAACTGATCACGAGTTTCGATAACGATCGGAGTTGTGTTGGGACACGATGTCAGCTGATTGGAGCTTATGGTATGTAAGCAGTTCAATGCTGTTGTCCTCTTGTTCCTTTTCTTTTCTTGTAGCCACACACATCTTTATGTACATGAGTTTTTAGATGGAAGGAGTTGTAATGCACTGTCACTCACTGAATATCAAATATCCACAGTAAAAGTTCAGGATTAGAGCTGTAGACACGTTAGTTCAGCTTCTGATGTACCTTTGGTGAAATGAGAGGGTTTTCATATCAAGCTGTACTAAGAGGGCTTGACTCGATACATAGCACCGTGGCGGAGGTGTTTCTTCTCCCATCATCTGTGGGATTTGTTATGGTTAATTTAGAGGTTCGTTCTCATGTATAAAATGGAACTTGTTGAATAAATAGTTGCCAAAACATCTCTGCAAGCCTGATTCTATTTTTTTCTAAATCACCATGTTTCCTTTTCGACCTCAGTGTTTCGGAGCCGATGCAACACAAGCACTTCAGCTTTTGTCTGAATTCACAAAGATCCACGAACACACACGGAGAACACACTCATACAAACAGAGGCGAACTGAGACGTGTTCGTGAACTTTTACCAACAAGAATAATTTATGTTGTGTATTAGCTCTGCACTCAGTAGTGGTGGTGCTGCTATGATACCATCCAATTTGTCCAGGCTTTCAGCCTCAGTTTTTTCTGTATTAGTTGATGGTTCACACGAGGCTGACACAGCAGCTCTACCTGTGATACACAATATAAGAAGTTAAAAGTCTCAGTCAATCAAGATTGAGTGACAAGGGAAAAAGAGTAACGAGGGAAAACGCAGTAAAGTGGAGGTTGGCGCGGGCACCCGCAGACGGCGGAGCTTGAAAAACACTTTACTCAACACTAAACTTGGAGGAGATGATTTAGGGAAGTTTGTGTCCAGGGTCACGTCATGAATGAACCCTCACTTATTATTTGAGATCCACGCCAACCAATTCCAACGTCTGGGAAAACGGGAGCCTGAACTGTTCTGTAACTAATATAGTTTGTACCTGACTTTTTCACAGCTTTAGATTTTGAAATCCCCAAAACAGAGAGTCTTGAGAATGCATTGCAATACAGTTCAATACATATATCAACTATATTTGTATTCATCTGTAAAATGTGTCCTTGTGGTCAGATTTACTGGCTTTAGATATGTTAAAGAAATAAGATGCAATAGATCTATAATTCTGAAATGCCCAAACAGAGAGACTTGAGCATGCATGTGTTATTACAGAGTAATAGCATCTACAGTTTGTGTTCACTATTCACAAGCTGTTAGCTCTTGTGGTCAGATTTAAGGTATCGGCTCTGGATGTGACCGGTTGAAATCTTTAAATCTCGACTGTGCTACTTCCATCATTTCTGCTCCACCCGCATCAGAATGATGCATAAAAAAGATGGAGCACATTAAGAGGGCTATGAGAAAAGGGAGAGACTGAGAGGAGGTGTGGATGCGGCTGAGCCTGATCGACAGTAGAGAGAGGTATTCACCCTTTTCAGTGAGTCAGACGATGATGACTGAGGGGGGAATTAGGTAATGGCAATAAGACGTCATGTTCGACTGAAGAAAGCAGCTGCAATCAGCCCGCCTGTCAGGAATAAACACAGCCTGGAGACGCTGGAGCTCCTGCAGCTGAGGCGTGATTCTTCTGATGAAAAGTGAGGGGTCAGGGAAAAAACTCAATTACCACCGCATCAATCAGAGCCGACGTGTGAACTGGGAGTCAAGAAAGATCACACAGAAATGGTTAATAATGCTGTTTCTTTCTTCATTGCTTCCTTATACTGACAAGCACACGTGTTGCAGCCGTCAGTCCACAAAGTGTTTGTTTTTCCTTGAGGGGAAAACTTTCCCGAATTCACGGAAAGTTTTCCGTCTGTATTGGTTCGTTAGAAGGTAAAGAAGAGTCACATGACAGATGGAAGAGACGGGTACGATGACAGGCAGTGGTGGATTTGAAGCTATGCAAAGATTAAACAGCATTTAGTCCAATGAGCTGTCACACAAAGCCACCACTGTGTTTCTTTAGGTTTACACTCACCTTGTCCATATCTTCAGAGTTACAGGGTATAATCACGTTCCAAATATAAAACACATTCATGTCTATAGAAAAGCAACAGAGAAAAACTTCAATCCCATTACTGAGAAAAATACCAAAAGCCTCTCAGCCACTTTCTCCAGATTCATGCTTTCTAAGCTTTTTACGTCTTTCTCCTGCTCTCAGTTATTTTACTTTCTGTCATAAATATTTGATTCGTCAGTAGGTTTCTCACAGAAAAGAGGATGAGGAGGCGTCCCTGAAGAATCTTCAAAGGAAACAAATGGTGGTTTCGGCTCAACATTGAATGACCCTGAATTGAACTATGTACGAAGTGATCTGCGTTAAGCCCCAAACCAGAAAATGCACAAAGAGAATGTTGTACTGAATTTAAGAGGGTGATACAATATCTTGGCTTGTACTGGCTGGTTTTGTGCTGCCTGTTTAAAATGAGCCGAGGGAATATTGATTGATCCATTCATGGATAAAAGGATCTTATATGATGTTTTGATCACTGACGTCCTGAAGTATCAGAAATAGAAGGCGAAATGACTGACGCTATCTATATCGAAATTGGAACAAAGAATAGTAAGAGGCCTGGGAGAGCGTGAGCGAGGAAGTTGGACCCGGTAAGTTCAAAGAGACAAAAATGGTGGAGAGTCATTGCCTCTGTTCTTCTCCTCCTTCCGTTGAGGAACAGCGAACATCCGGGGGTGGTATGAACTCGTGTTAGGAAACTGACACATACAGCTGTGGCGAACCTTCACCTCCCGTTCACGTACGATCTGTGTGAGCGAGGTGGTGAACAAATTATTCTCTTCTTGTGGAAAAGCAAAGAAAACGTGGCTTCACATGGAATACAACTGTGGTGAAGTTTGACCTGCGATATTCACCTGGATTCAAGTATGAGTGACTTGTGCAGTGAACACAAATGCAGTCAAACTCCCAAAAGTGGTACAACACAAAAATGGGTTTTTTATTTGGTCTGAACACACCATATACCTCAAATCAGTCTGCAGGACATAATCCTCTGGTGTTTGCAAAATCTAATTGCACAAATGTACTATTCAGTCGGAAAAGTCACTTTTGGAAAGAAAGAAGAGAACATTTGGGGATTTAGAAGGAAAGATACAGATGAATGTGCTGTCAAAAGAGAGAGAAGTGATACGGTGCATCTCTTTATTTTTGAAGGCACATGCACAAAGGTCTGTTTGAGATGAATGGTGACCTTCCACCTGCAGTCTAACACACACTCTCGTGCACACACACACACACACACACACACACAACTCTTGCTAAGTGTCACTTTCTGAATGTGCCACGATGCCGAGCCTCACACCTGCCCAGTGCTGTCAGTCTGCCAGCTGTGAGAGCCGGGGCTGTCTCCAAGGTATCGGTCGCTCCATATGCAAATACACTCCTCTCCTTTATGATGCGGATTCACTTGCCCATATCTCCGGTCGCCTCCTTTCACTCCTCCAGTCGGAGCCACTCCTCTCCATCACGCCATCAATCCTAATCTTTCCCTCAGCCACTTTTCTCCTTTGTACACAGGCTCCTCAACTCATCATGATTTTCCTCTTCATCCTCCCCCCTCTTCCTCCTCCTCCGCAGTGTGCTGTGTGGCCAGGTCTCCATTTACCTTGCAGGATGATTCACTTTGGAGGAATCGACCCGGGCCGACAGCAGAGGTGTTAGTAGCCTTTGATGTCCTGTAATTGTGCTGACCATGTGTAGCCAACAACCGCACACACACACATACACACACACACGCACACACACACACGCACACGCACGCACATACACATCTGTTTCCTGTGCTTCAAGATGCCATCAGAGAGAATTTGTGCAGAGAAAAGCTTTGATGTCTACAAGCTTTACTTTGAGGGAATGTTCCCCTCGTGAGCCCATGAACACGCTGAGATCATCAAGCAGCACGTCTTTGACTTTTCCAAAGTTCAGGCCAAAGGTGATCAGGCAGGTGAGCCCCCGGTTAAGATCTTCTAAAGTCACAGTCGCCAAATGTCAGGACGACATGCTGCCACATTTTATCTGTGGTGAAAACAAAGTAGAGCAACCGTAGTTTGAAGTTAAGAGTGTCTCATCTCGATCACGCTTCTTTGTTGCTCAATTGTTGGGTTCCAGGGAAAATGCAGAGTTTTGGTACATTTACGAAACAGAGTCTGAACAATAAGACATTAAATCAGACCTGACAACACAACGAGATGAAGCCTGAACACAACATTCAGAAGAAGTCAGAGCTACATTCTCAAAACAAACTAACGAAATAACTGAAGGTGCAAGTTCACATCAACTCATTCAATAATAATGAGGATGATAATCACCCCCTTGTGGCCAGCTGCAGTATAGCTCATGAACGGCCTCCTCCATGTTACTGAATGGGACATGGACCAAATAACAGAAATCAAAAGGTACATTTTTCGCAAAGATGGTTTATGTCATTTTAGATGGTTCTGATCAAACAGATGTTGCTCATGTTTCTGATGAGTTTGGTTTTAATCTGTTATTTGATGCTGTAAAATTGTGAGGAACCATTATGATTGACTGCTGAGACTGACTCCCCATTGGTCGAGTATGTGCATCAGTGGGAACTCTATATGCAGCTCCACAACACCATCACCTCTGCAAAGGGGTCAAGATGACAGCACCCACAACCGGGACCTTGTAGTCGTTGGCGAAAACAAATCGTCATCCATCTTAATTGTAATGACTCCAATGTGCACATTCTACAATATTTGCGAGTCCACTTGAGTTTTAGAGTGCGACCCCATTGCCATCAGATTATAAGAAGGACTTTGAGTTTGTGACATTAGCCGTTAATGTCAGTGAATGAGTAGATTCCTTCAGTAGTGAGCACTCTGATGCCCTTTGAGCAGATCTCACCTGCTTCATCCAGACTCCTCAGTGGAGATAAGACAGTAAAGAGCCACTCGTTCTCTGTGTGACTGAGTGAGATGGAACCATTTGTGTGTATTGTGAACCTGTCATTGGGTTAATATATGTTTGAACCTACAGTGTACATGCATATTGGTCAATTTAGTTTAGTTTAATCATTTGATTTTAATCAACCATGCACCCATGCTTTTCTTAGACAGGCACTTGTAATGCCATCACACCCACCTATGGTCTTTTAATACAGAATATTTCAATTAAATTCTACAACTAAAAACTCAAACCATCGTCATTATTTAACTTTTCTCCACTTTATCGTCTGATCATTTCTGTAATGATGATCTGCAGAACTTTTGCTGCACTCCCACCGTGTTAAAGTGACACAATGTGGCAGAAGTTATCCAACTGCTCATTTCATGTGGGACAACATATCCATTAGAGCTGACAGTCTGGACATGAAACTAATAACAGCTGTGCTGTTTCACATCGAAAGTAATAACAGCACAGAGCCAGAACATCACAGTGTGTCTGTCCAAATGCCCATGAAGCTCACTTTATGTGACACCCGTGTAGCAGGAGTATATCATGGCGGAATGTGAGCTTTATGGAGGATTGCGAGGCATTAGTCGGCCTTTGGCTGGATGCTGCAGTGATGCTGCTAATTTATATCTGCTGCACAACTAATGGAGGATATAAAAGGCTTCAGCTCTATCCATTTCAGACTTTGTGTTTTAGGGCACAGCTCCAAATGATGAGAAAGCACTGTGTTAAACCAGAGTTCTGTGGCAGTTAGAGTGTGTGGGTGCTCCGCGGTCTGCGTGGCGGTGCCTCGTTAAAGAGCTGCAGAGTTATCATAGTAATTAGAACAGATTACATTCTCTGTGCATCCTGTGTCTCCATTTCATGCACACATACACTGTGCAGACAAACACACACACTACTCACTATCAGATCTGACAGCTTGTGTTATGTTATTGCTGCGAGTCTGAGCCAAAAAGCATTGTGTCTCTTCCACTGGCAGCAGCAATGATTCTGTTTCACAGTGTTTTCCTCTGCTCTGCTTGAGATGGACAAACATGAGACATTCTCTCTGAACATTCTAGAAGAGATGCTGCTGTCGTATCCATTAGAGGCAAGGTCACATCACGTGTTTCTTAGCGAAACCAGCGTTCACATCTCGAAGCTCCATTTAAAAGTTTCAAAGTTCAAAATTAACTCTTTTGTGGCCAAATGTGCATCCTCACTTTATTGCTTTTATCAGCCTAAAGTCACCCTGTCCATGTGTTTGTTGTTTGGTTTGTTTATGAGCAGGATCACCACACAACTTGTTAGACGGATGTGTGGTTCAGGGAAGAACCCATTCAATTTTTAATTGAATGGGACTTTCAGCCCTTGGCAGAGGTATGTGATCGACTGAGTTAGTTTGAGGCCTAGTTTGGTTTTATAGGTTTCATTAATACATACTCCAACACATTTTGTTTTATTTGTGTGTTAAGTAGTAACAGTGAATAACCTTAATTTAGGACTTTGTCAAGTCCTGTGATTATCTATGTTATTTTCTCTAAAATCATTTGTATATCCCTTCTCACTAGCATCAGATTTTTTCCTTCAGAGTCTGGACACGGACTGTTTTTAGATGAAATAAGAGAAAATATAATGTTGTGCACAGATTCGACCTATATACTCTCTATATACCTACAGAACCAAGGGAATACAGATGCAAGACCTCATTTGATATTACTTTTTACGTCTGCTCTACTTTAAAAACTTCTCACAAATATGAAGAAGTTGTGACAGTCGCAGATCTTTTTATAGAGTGTATACAACTCCCAAAACTCATTACAATAAAACAATCATGTCACCTTGCATATGGAGACCCAGCGAGCAGACGCCTTCCAGCTGCCAGACTGATAGAGAGGGTGAAGAAGTTGAAATCTCTCTCACAGGTTTGGGGCAAAAGGGTCACAATGAACCAGATGTTTTTCACTGAGATCTGACTCCACATGCATCTCAACACACGCACGCAAACCCTCAGGATTTGCCTCAGGTAATGATCTATGTCGAGAGAAAAGTACGAGTATGCACCGAGGTACCACACAGGGGTCAGGGTCACCTTTAAACAGATGTTATGGCAGAGGCTGCTGCCGGGGCGTCGGGACATGGGTCAGTATTGAGCAGATGTTGCAGACCGGGAGGGATTCGCATGTCACATCCTCTCTGAGCTGACTAAATGCTGCTGTCGCTGTAAAGAGACCCCCTGCTGGGATGTGAGACGGCAGGAGTACGGCTTTATTGCGGCCGCCGGGGTGAAGCTAAGAAATCATCTCTAATGTGGCACAATGAAACCTTAAATAAATCTGCTGACTCGCTGCTGTCATGTCATTCAGCCACTGTCAGCCTGTCGGTTGATAATCAGGTGCACTGAAAAAAGAAAATTGTTTACAAACCAAAAAAAATTGCAAAAACACACAAAGGAAATGTAGCAATTGTGTTGATATGACTTATAACCCGCAAATTGAACAAACTTAATTTGTGTGCTACTATGTTAAAGACTTTTTATAAGGTGTTCCCAAGTTGGTCGAAGTACAAATTACTTTTTTGATAATGTAAGTCCAGATAAGATCAAATTGAACTTTATTAATGATAAAGGACATTCTTTTGCCAGATTGTTCTTCAAAGTTCAGAATATAATTTTTTTTTACTAAAAACTAGATTAAATTAGTAATAATAAAAGTTGTAGTGGAAATGGCAGGTGAAAAGTAAGGATTCCACACAAGAGCAAAAGCAATATTGCAGCTGTTATTAATATAATACTATATATGAGCAGAATGAAACTTATTTTACCTGAAATAAAATTAATGTTGCACACGTATCAAATAATAATGAAAAAGTAATATTGCAAATAATACTGAGCAGCAATGTTGTACATGTTGATATTGGACGTGCTGTTGGTTTTAGAAGTATTAATTTTAGTCTTTTCTTAGTTACAAAGATTGACGTCCACAGGTAGGAAAGACCTCCTGTGACATTCTGTGTAATGTGAGCTTAATGCTGTAATATGGCATTGAGATATTGATCACCCTGACATACAAAATGTATTTATCTGTTTTTAATAATTAGAAACAAAATAATGATTGAAATTTTCACTCTGGACATAAGATTTTCAAAATATCTGCTTATTTAACAGGGACTCAAATTAATTTCCATATCTAATATATTGAGCTCCAGAATCACTGCAATCTTAATGCAGCTTAATGCAATGACAGCAAAGTACACTGAGCAATGCATTTACCCAATCCAATGCAGGGCTTATTAGATTCATTATTATTACTCAGTTGAAATTGTAAACCTCTTTAGTGTAAATTATGAAAACTAACGTACTTACAACTTATCACAAACATTCTCTATCAGAATTAATGAATTCCAAAAGAGGATTATCTCTGCAGTAAGGAGGTCAGAGAAACTACGGTCCTCACCGAGTGTGTTCTCACCAAAAGAACGACCGCACAGCGATGACCTATCCGAATGCATGTGACTACGCAAATGTGAATTTTTGAAGAAGCATGTTCCCACTTTTAAATTATAGTGGGAGTGATAAGCACATCCCTCCCAAACATTATAATTTGGCTCTCGTGTGAAAGAGAATCTGCTGAAGAGATGGAAAAACAGAGATTTTCATATTAGAAAACCTGCAACTATCTGCTCAACATTTTGACTTGTTTATCCTCACTTATGACCCGACAGTACGAGCCACCACACTGAAGGATTATGTGCTTTGCATTCCTGCAGATATGTACAAATAAATAATAGAATAGTAGTTCAGATGTGCAGGTGTCAATTTGCCCTTAAACTGAAAGCTCGAATAGATAATACGTTTCTTCCTCCTGAGACTCAAAGTGTCAAAATTGTAACAATAAACTGATTTATTCATATGTAAATACAACATTAAAGTATGGCCCTATGTAGTGTTATTTATTTATTTGATTTACACATTCAGAAGGGAGCATTCGGGTTGTCTCAGTGTGATGAAGTCCATCAGTCACAATAGCTCTAGATTGGGTCTCCTCCATCCTGAGGGAAATATCCAGCTCTTTAGTTAATAAATGCTCCAATATGCTCAGCAGCAGCGAGAGGTGGGCAGGTGGGTTACACTGTACAAGCAGCTGCTGACACAGATGAGAGGGGTGACACTGAATCAAATCAACTATGTGAAATCTACACAGTGGAGTGATACCTCTCTGTGGGTTCAGCTGTCAGACTATGAGCCATCTAGTAATATACAAATATTGGTTATTTAATCGTTGATACTCACAATCAGGTGATACAAACCTGTTGCCATCCAGACGGACCTTTCACATGCAGACAGTACATGGGCAATAGATTTATGGCATGAAGGTGATGTTTCAGATGAAATTCATATGAACACGACTCCACATCAAACTGAAGGTTGAGCAAAAAGAATCTTCAGCAAATGAATTTCAAAACATTTTTCTCTCCTTTCTTCTCAAACCCTGTAAATACATCAACCTGCACAGCGAAGTTCAAACACTTGACTTGGTGAGGTATGTGTGTTTCTGTTGAAGATGTTCTCCTGTTAAAGCAGATTGTAGGAGATGTGACTCAAACATGAATTCAAAATATGAAAACATATTTGAATCCAATGATCGAATGATCTTTAAAGCACAACCATATGTAGGGAATGCACCATGTAGAAGAATTTATAACAAAATTTGACCTATTATTAGTAATTTCTCCGGTTGTTGACTCTTTTTAAGGTAAAGTTATTGCTTCAGGCTGAAATTGTTCAAATTTCCATTTCCCTCCTTGCACCCTGCAGTATGCAGGTCAATGCTTCGGTCTGTGGCAATGAATGCAAATTAAGTGTTTCTTCATTTTAATTTATGTTGCTGTTCTTCCTCTGTATCATGACCAACTTGTTCTCACTGTGCACTTTATTGAATATAAGATTTGTTCATATTTTTTGTCCACTATAAGACACATTTTCTCACTTTAAAAAGGAAGCCCTTTCTTCATCAGCATATTCTTCTTCTTGTATAGTAGGATTCTTCACACACGCACGCACGCACAAACACATGCACGCACAGACACACACACACACACACACACACACACACACACACACACACACACAGTTGCTGTGATATGATTTAGCTCAGTAGTGTGCTGTTTATTAAAAAGTGGGCAGACTGCTGAGCTTGACACCTCGCCACTGTTTCTGAATAATAAATATTAACACTGTGCTATCTCCTCGATGAAAAATACTGCAATAGATCGGTGGTAGAGCTCTCTCTCTGTGTGTGTGTGTGTGTGTGTCTGTGTGTGTGTCTGTGTCTGTGTGTGTGTTGGTGGGTGCGTGTGTATGTAACATTAAGAGTATGTAGTATACGTGCGACGACTTGCAAAAAAATGCAGCTGAGTTATGACCTTATTCGGATTAACCGGAAGGCTTTGTTATATAGCAAGAGCTTTATTAATTTATGAAAGTATCAGGCTGTCACTCTCCCTCCCTGAGGTGATTAATATATCTGTGACAAAGAAGACAAGTGAATTCCCTCGGGAGAGATATGCACGATGAATCCTCTCTATCATTTATCTACTGCATACTGTATATTTGTATAGCATTATAAATCCATTTCCATTATACTTGTACACCAAACTCTGCTTTGCACACAGGACATAACATGCAGGAACACACATGTTTATACAATGAACACTTTCTTTACCAAGGATGTTTTCAAGAGACATGTTCCCAACATCTACAGATATCATTTTATGAAGGTAACTTTTTGAAATGGTCCTTCCAGTCAAACCAATGACTTGGTAGAAGTATTTCTTTGAATCATTGCCCTTCTACAGCTGGAAATGATGATGATTGAGCAATTTACAGAATACAGAAAGATGGTCTTTAACAAAAAATGAAATAGGTGGCACTGTAATGACTGTCTGTCTTTAATGTGACTGAATGCTTCACATCAGACAGAGTTGAAGCATAGTTTATTATACCTATATAAAATGAGTTAGAATAACAAATCCCCTCTTAGTCGTTCAAAGGGCAAGTGGTTCGTTTCTCCTCCTTTCAGCTCATAAAGACGCTGGATGTTTCCTCTCAGCGCTGATTTTTACTTCACAGCACTAAGACCTGCCAGATATAATAACCCTGTTTGAGAACTTAATAGACGCTTCTGCAAAATATAGAGAGCGAAAGCAAGATTGGCTCAGTGAATGGAAGATAAAGAGATAGAGACGAATGAGCGAGGTGAAGGACTGAGACATTTTCTTTCCCTGGTGGTGTGTCAAAGTCACTTTTCACTAATGTCCCTCTTAACCCTGAATCTGTCACTGGGAGCGCACATACACACACACACACACACACACACACACACACACACACACACACACACACACACACACACAAACACACATACACACACATTTATATGCACAGGATGATCCATTCATTTTCTTGTGCCATCTGGTCGCAGCTTTTAAAGCCAGTTTGGAGGGACAGTGATCACAGACAGAAAGAGACAGAGATGAGAGAGAAAGGTGAGAACAGGGACGAGTGCACTAGCTCTGACACAAAGAAGACAATGACTCTGTCACCTTGTCATTTACATCAGCACAAATCGTTAAAGGAACAGTTTCCCCATTTAGGGTGAGACACTTAAGTCATGTGAGAAGATGTTATCAAAATCAAAGGTTTTTCTGAGAGATGGTTTCTGCCACTTAGGGAAGTTGAAAATTGTGTTTTTGTAAAAACTTTGCTATTTGAAGCTATAAAAATGGGGTAAACCATCATGATTGACAGCTGAGACTGGCCTACAATTAGTCAAGCACAGGTATGGCCGGGACCTCAATGGCAGCGCCCGTATCTGGTATATTTTGGATTATTTTCTGGATAGTGGGAGGAAGTGGAGATATGTTGTTCCATCTTTATACACAGTCTATTTGTTGGACTAAATATCTTGTGAGTGACCTCAAGAGAAAAGCATGTGGGGCTCTGCTGTTCATCTTTTTAGTGGAGCTTTAATGGTCGGATTAATATCCATGTCAGCCTCACTCCAGATTAGACAAAGAATGAAATGGTTTGTTTTGAATGGATGTAAAAGAATTATCGATTACCATGTCGGGTATCATTCAGGGAACACATCCAAATGAGCAGCTTTATCATGAGGCCATTCAGGACATGTCCAATTTCCCCTCACAAGTCATTGATAAGCGCTCCCCTTGCTGTCACTCAGGACTTAGACTGAGCCCAATTTAGTCTCCCTAGGAATCTATCTCACGGCGATGTTATCTGCAAGTAACCCAATCTCCGCTTGGCCCTTCCATCCGTCTTCCCTTCCATGTCTCTCTCTCCCTCCTCTCCACCTTTTCTCTTTCTCTGCGTCTATTCACTCCCCTAATTATTCCACTTGTGCCTATCACTGTTTTCCATCCTCTCTCTCTCGTCCCCTACCGTCCTTCCGGAGGACCTCACAAACTAATCAAGCCGACTTTGCATATAGATCATATTCCCCGTTGACAAGGGACGGTGAAGAAAAATGTCTGCATGGCTTACATATGAAGTCTTTCACTAATTTGATGGATGAGTCGCATTTAGCTTCAGCAAACTTTTGAGACGTTTCACTGATATGACTTGATTAATGGCCGGGCCGAGACGACCACTGCAAGAGGGAACCTTTTGAGGAGGGAAATTCTCCCTTAGAGGATCTAAGATAAAACACTTAATGGCTAGGTCTGTCAATCAGCCCTCGTCACAGCATACTGAGTGGATTTATGTGGGATCTTCAGGACAATGACACGGCACACGATTTATCTCACGGTGGGAATTAAAGGGATTTTTAGGGATGAAAATCGAGTTGTCATCAGCAGAAAGGGGAACAAAATGGGAAGTATCATAAATGGTAATTGTCTGATGGCCCGAGGCTCATATCGCTTTGGCAACGGATGCAAGAGATAATACAGGAGATAGCGTATAAGACAACTCTTAGGGGGGGAAGCCTAAATGAGCCGAGAGACTCTGAACCTGCACACGCTTGTATCACCTGTCAGCATTAAACTGTGGACAGGATATTAAATTCCTCAATTATGAAAATTAGGTTTTATTCAAGCCTGGATGTTACGGAGCAAGGACCTTAATTAATCCGTCTCTAATGGTCAAATGTCTTCTTGGCGTCAAGGGAGTGAACACCCCTAGGGGTTGGTGACCTGGGAGCGCATCTCATAATACGAAGCAGATGTTAAACATAATCAGAGTTGCATCTTAATTTTAATGAATCCTGCAGGGTCGTGATGAGTGCCATTAAACACCATGCAGCGGCAGGATGTGTCACAAACGATGGCGGAGGCTGCTTCGGTTTATGTGGAAGAATGGAGCACGTGAAAGAAACAAGCACAGTGAGTGGTGGGTTTTAAACACTGCTTATGGTAAAGGCTTTGTGTTTATATATAGCACTCAAAGCACTTTACATTTACCCATTCATACAGTGCATCTATCTCTATCATACAAACAAACCGTCAGGGGTAGTTTGGGGTTCGGTTTCTCCTGGTTAGTGGACCACCCGCTCTACCTCCCGAGCCACAGATCAGCTGGCTAAAACTACCATCTTATTGGGCTCGTTCTGTAGGTCTCCTAACATGTATCGATCCCAACTGGAGGTTTCTGGCGGTGCACGTCATGTGTCTGCAAGTCTGCACTGTCTGAATCCCATCTCTTGAAAAAATAATAACACAGCTGAATGCTATTTTCTATTTCTGGCTCAGCGAAGAGACGATTCCTGAGCAAAGAGCAGAGGAGCAGAGTGTCCTGAGTCCAGGCGGCTGATGGAAGCGCGGGAGGAGGAGGAAAACTCTGCGTCGTGCTCATCATTAAAGTTTCTCTTTTGCTTAGCTCGGCACATTTAGTGTCTCATTAGCGATGTGGTCTGAAGAAAAGACAATGTGTCCAGATCATTACTGGAAATTATAATCTAAAGAGAATTTAGTGAAGAAAATAAAGTGATTTATTTAACTGCTCCCTGTAGAAGTAATGAGATGACACACACATGTTATAGTTACTTAGGAGGATCAAACATTGACCTGCATAGATTCACTGACTGTCCTCACAACATCACAAAGAAAAATACACGGAAAGACACACAAATAAAAAATTGTGTAGAGTATTTTCATTTTTATTCAAATTTAAAATCACATTGTTTTAAAGGGAAAACTTCAAACTACCATTGAAACCTCTGCATAATTGTTCTTGTTCTGATTAAATATCTTTTAAACAAAAATGTATTTGTTCTTGTTCGTACTTTAGATTGATTTGTCTTTTTTTATTTCGTCAGATTTAATTTTCAATTTTCAAGTTTGTATTAGACCGTTGGATTAGCCTAATCAATTTTTCAATTTAAATTGTGATTGTTATTGTCCTCAAACACCCACCACTGTGTCATCTTTCCCTTCATCGTGGTCAAGGTGTGAATGTTCTTTTCAGATATAGCGGGGGAGCGCCCTCTGATGCTCACAGACAGAAAACTGGATTTGAAATTCAACACAGAGCCTCAGGTTTACCTTGAGACTATCAACATCCACATCAGAGGGATCCAGGTGCTGATCGTAAATTGTGTCAAATGTTTAAAATGTGTCTCAATTCATTCCAATCAACAACTGACTTAATTTTCTCCTCTGTATTGTCTGTTAATGCAACATGATTTGGTGTAGTTGCAGATTTAAAAAAAATGTTCTACCATAAATTCTTAACTTCGAAATTGACTGTAGCGTGTATATCTTATGTTGATACTGCATATGAGATGCACGCTCTCTGCTCACATGTGTGCTTGTTCCTCGGGGTTATGAACTTCCATCCCACTGGAGAAAAGCAAAACCAACATAAACTTAGTGAATTATTTATAAGTGAGTCTTGTATGGTCAGGCTAAATCTTGCCAAATCAATGTTTTTATTTACATTAATGAGAAACCAAGATACAGTTCAGCCAGGTCAGATTAATGACGAGGACGCAACTTGTGTTGACAGCTACTCAACCTATCGACTATGGAAAATTATAGTCACTAATTTTGCATCATATTTCACAACCAAGCTGGATGGTATCAATACATATTCATGAAGATATATATATGGAATTCTTCATTATGAGTAATCATCCCTGAATGTTTTCGATAGGAAACAGTCCTTGTTTTGCCCTTTGGGTTGTTGCATCCGTTGCTTACAATGTGTAACAGATGTCTATCAATTGTGTCCTTGCCAAAGTCATCTGTTGGGCTGCCATCACCAAACAAATGACTGCCTCTCCTTCCTTCTCTCACCTCTTTCTCTTCTAACTCTACCTAGATCCCTGTCTCCATGGGAATAAAGCCATTTTAGCATGTCATGTTTTTTTAATATCCCCCATGGCCCCTATAAATATTTATTGAAGATGTACCATTAAGATGGGCCAAAGCAGCAGCCTCTGCTAGACCATAAGCAAACACCTCGTGTGTGGAAGCCAAACAGTGAAGGCTCCAGACATACTCCAGTCTCATGTAGGGACATTTGTGCACCTTTACAGACGTAGATTACCAAGTCAAAACTCAGAGGCTGAGAGAAGACAAGGTGGTGAAAGATTTAAAGCTATGAAAATAAAAAAGAAACCTTCCGAGCTCTAAATATTTGGGGGGATAGAGGTGAAATATCTTTAAATGATTAAATAAAGGCTTTGAATATTTTAGCGTTAGACATATCTTGACTTAACATCTCAACATTATATGATATTTCATATTATAATAGTTGGTAACAGTTTATCTTATTTGTTGAAATCCTTGCCATTTCCTGAGAGCCTTCAATCAATGAATCATATGAAGTAACTGACAAGCCAGAGCAGATGATTGCCAGAAGTTAGTGAGCGAGTCACTGAAAAGTTGGCTTTAGTAGTGTAGCCTGCTCTTGCTAGCTTTTCCAGGATTACCAACCTTAACTTTAACAGAATTGTCAATGACATTGATTTAAATTGTTTTAAGTAATTTAGCCACAAGAGTACAAATGCATTCATGAAAAAAGAGAAATGAGAAAGAAAGATTTAAAGTCGAGGTGTTGGGTGTCCTGATGTACCAGAATGATAAAGGTACATGTCACACAGGCGCAAACGCCTTGAGCAGCGAGTCCATAGTTAGATTCCTGCCTGGTGGGATCTTTAATTGTGGGTTATTTTCCTTCTATCTAACCCCCTTTCCTGTATCTTCTTCACAGACTCTGTCAAGTAAAAGCAAAAGACACTAATTATATTCTTTAAAGTCAATATGATTTCAAGCAAAAATAACGACGTGAACTTTGTCCTCTTTTTCTCCCATCACAATTCTATTTTCTACAACATTTCCCCCACTCACACCAGCCCTCTGGCCCTTTCACCTCTCCATTTGGCTGCTGTACTTTCTGTCCTGCTTGATTCTCCCTCCAAGGCTCAGCCTGGCCCAGTTTAGTGGGTATTGTATGTGGACAGCATGTACTTATCACCCGTGCTGTTCGGCTTCACCCTGATTAGGCTCCATCAGGAGGTGGAGGGATGAGGCAGAAGTGACACCACTCAGCCACAACATTAAATCCAGTTACCGGTTTTAATGTTGTGGCTTATCGGTGAATATTTATGTTGGTAAATTATACTTCATGTCCATTCTGAGGGAACGTGATGTGAACGACAATAAGATACATTTACAGCTGCTGCATTGACACAGAAATCCAGGTTTCCACTTTTTGGGGAGTTCAGAAGTTCAGAAGTGCAAATGGGATGTCAACGCAGGCAGACAAATGATTTACATCTAATCCACACATCAATACGCATAATTATGCACAATGCAGGGGAGGAATCAAAATGCAGTGTCAGGGCAGCCAGATTTAAGGCTTAATGCAAGTCAAAAAGCATCTGGAACATTACTTAAAATCAATAAAGATCAGAAGGGCAATGCATCAGACACATTTCAGTCCACATAAGCAAGGACTAAGTGGAAACCTGTATATCAAATAAGGGCCAAATGTAATGCAAATACCTGCAACGTGTCCCATCTCTTGTACAACTTGAGCTTGTTCCAGAGTGAGATTGTGATGCATGGCTTTCGAACGCCCATATGGGTAAAATAGCATTGAGTTTGGTGCCTTGTTCCTCTTCTTCTTGGAAGCTAATTTGTATAAACAAAGTACATCAATGTGATTTTTCTGTGCAATTTAGTAAAAATCATTAACACATTGGTGTCTTTCATTATGTCATTTTGGGTAGAGACATCATCATATCATATTTTGTAATGAGACCAAATCGTCATTATTCTGTCCTGACTCCTTTAGACATATGGCTGTTTTGGTTCTGGACACTTTAGTTTATGTTCTGTTTGGTTGTTGTTCCTGAGGTCTCCGTTTCCTGTTTTATTTTGAAATGATGCTCGTTGTGTGTGTCCAGCTTGATTTCCTGCCCCGGTGATGCACCTGTTCCTAATGTGTTTCGTCTGTGTTCAATCATCTCTTGTGTATATAAGTCTCTGTTTCTTTGAATATTGACATTTTGGGATTTTGTTTTTGTTCAACCATGTTTTGCTTTTGCACTTGTTTTCCTTTGTTTTGATCTTGGCCTTTATTAAAGGACACCTTGTGTTATTCACCTTCACCTGGCTCCTGCGTTCTGCTCCTCCTGCCCAACACACTGTGACACAAATCTTAAGCTGTGCTGTAAACACACACAGAAGACCTGAGTGAAATGAGAACTGTGTGTGAATAGAGGAAACAGGATGTTTGTTTCTTTCTTACATCTCACAATTCCCATTAAAAAAAACACATGTCATTTAGAGACAACTGGAGCCACTTGGAGCTCATTTGAACAACCTAATAACAGGAGGGCTGAATTTATCCATCATACAGCACTGCATTACTTATGGAACATCATTACCTTTAGGGAAACACTTACATGCCCCCCCACTCAACATGGTTGGTGGAAGGAAGGAGATTTCTATGTTTCTTATCTCGGTGAGTTACTTAGAAAAACCTGGAAAAACTTTCTTTACATTTTTCACTTCTAGCTGTCAACACATTTTACATTTACTATCTGATCTCAAATTCCATAGTCATATTTCCAACTAACCAGCCAGCCAGCTATCTAAATAAATACAATTATTCAAAGAGAAGATGGGGAACAGAATAAAGCAGAGAAGCAGAAATGTCCTATTGGTGTTTTAACTCGATCTGTCTAAACCCAGAATCGGGAAGTAAAGATCCTGGTTGTTCATGAAGGACTTTAGTTTATTTGAAACTGTTAAAAGACAGATATAAAACTATAATTCATTAGTTATCTTACAAATTTTGGTTTATTCTGCAAAAGGCAAACAATATTTGTGTGTGGGCTATGTGCTATCTCGATCTTTTACACTCCCACAACATGTATAGCTGGAAAGTGGCTCTTTCTGTAACGTCTGCCGTTAAGATTTTCAGCTTCTCTCTTCACAAAGACAGCTTTTTTTCTGGAATTAATCAGGTGTGGCACTTGGAGGAGCTCATTCTTTTGTGGCTACCAAGTGGATAATGTGCTCGAGCAGGTGTTGTTAAACCCAACCTCCAGGCTCTGTCTGTTGGGGGGGGGAGAAAGAGTCTGAGAGGTAATTTTATTGTCCAGCAAACTTCTTTCAGTCTCTCAGCAAGATGAATACTAATGACAAGTCTGGGAGCAAGTCTTAGATGTGTTTTATGGCTCCCCCGATGCCTGTAGAGGAAGCCAAAGAGAAAAATGATTACCCATCTGTATGAGGGACATGCAAATTAGAGCAGGTCAAGCAAGGGTCACAGGAAGAAGTCAGAAATATTGTACAATAATGATGTGAAGGAAATCCCGTCCCTGTCGGGTCTATAGAAACATCTAAAGAGAAAGAATATGTTTTATATATAATGTATGTTATTTAGTATAAGTAAAGTCTGACGAGAAATGACATTGGGTTAATAATGTGGCTCCAGTGGTGTGAAGTCAGCTGATTATAATTTGATAACACTAGGTTAGAGCTGCTGGCTTCTACTGGAGAGAGACATGAGACTGAGTTTCAAATATTTCATGACCAGCCACAGAAACAGTATAGTGGTGGTAAATAACGTCCTATGAGCCAAACACAGTCGCCCAACCAGAAGTTGTAGCCCTCTATTAGTGGGGAAGAGTATTTCAGCACCATGGACAGAGACAGAAATGAAAGCTGGTAGATTTGATTGGCTCAACAGACACAAACCAAAAGACCATTCAGGGGCAGATGTCAAATTTTCTAGTTTAAATGTTATTTAAAAACGACAAACACAAGCATGTGTGTTGCCGTGGTCAACACTTAAAGGCCCGAATGAGGAAAGAGGAAATTAAGGTTCAGTGATTTGATCAATGATGAATGGACAGTATTTATAAGACACTTTTCCAGTCTTTTTCTACCACTCAAAGAATGTTTACACTACAGGATACATTCACGCAGCGCTTCTTAAATCACAGACGCTTCAGTCAGCACAGACATCAGGGGAAATATCCGTTTCAGTATCTTGTCCCAGGACACTTTCGAATGCGGAAAAGAGGAGTCGAGGATCACACCACAGATTGTTCTGGTCAGTGGACGACCCTCTCTACCTCCTCAGTCACACCATTTGCATGTGGAGTTCTCCCTTTTAAATGTATCACCTGCTTTTTCTTTAAAACAAGATGCTTTGTGAATTTACATTCAAGATAATTCCAAAGACTAATTGCTCTACATTCTGAATGTCAGCATGGGCACTAATCCAAGTGTATATTATGGGAACACACTTTCAAATAAAGAGCAACCACTTGATTAAACTCTTCAAGGTAAGACAGTCGGTGTAGTCGTTCCACATATGGTCAGAATGGAAGTAACAGATAGAGAAATTATAATAACACACATGTGTTTTTAATTTGGGATTTTCTGCCTCACCTGTGATCAAGCTTCAGTCTCCTTTCACTCTTTTGATAACATCGGCAATTCACCATCTTTAAAGTGTGACTTTCTATAAAAGAAGAATTGTCCTAATGAGCATTTGATCCAGCTCAGTTGTGCATTGATCCATCTGTGGTCTGCCCTTCATGCACTGACTTTGTTAGAATTTGTCTTGACTATTAAACTCTTTCGATAAAAACTATATATAACTAGAATTAGCACTAAGTAGAGTGTTAACTCCACAAAGGGCAAATAGCTTGTTCCTGACCTGCACCGAATAATTAACAAATAACAATAGTCCCTGACAAGTTGTTGAGATGATTTAACCCTTTAAAGGACGGGACATGGATCAAATCAAGAAGTCAGAGTAAATGGCAAAGATGGTTTCTGTCATTTTAGGTTGTTATTATCACACTGATGTTTGTGCAGGTACTGATTGATAATTGGTTGGGTTTCATTTATCGACCGGGCCTCACTTCCACTGCGCCATCTCCCAATCACTCCCCTGAAGACTCTGGCTCTGAATTCGAAAGCGTTTGTAACATGAATCATTTGGCTTTATTTCTATATAGTGGAAGGAAGTGGAGACTTATCATCCATCTTTATATACAGTCTATGATTAAAACATAACGTAAGCCCCAGTGGGTGCTAGTGGTTGCATTTAAAAACTAGCTATTAAAGAAAAACATGATTTACTATCTTCAAATTTGTTAATGATGTTAAAAATCATAAATGTTACTTTTATTCACAATCGGGAAACTATAAACTGTCCCATGGGCCAACTTGCATGTTATGTTTGCAGCCGACCTGGTGTCAAATCCTCAAAGTCAATCTTCCTGACTTGATATGAAACACTTACATATGCAAGGTGTGTGCGTCGCACACTGTGGTACGGCCCCTGTCAGAAACACTCTCAATCATCCTGCCGGACTTCATATGATTGACAGGTCGCACACAAGGTCACTTTTTTGGTGAAAAAAGAAACTGCAAACACAAAGTAGTGTTTTCTCTGCCTAGTCATCATCAATATGTTAAAGCTTTATTATCCACAGCAGTGATCTGTAGTGCCGCAGTAATCAACAGTATGTGTTGCACTAAATTCATATCTCCTTGCTAAATGGGCGTCCTTATTTAACTTTTAACACAGATGCACATTTCCTCCATAAAAATATCTCTTGCAATAAATCAGGGGAGGGGAGGAAGGAGACATTAACAACAAACTTGCTTTTTATCGCCTCGCCAAGTGTATGCTGACTGGACAAGATGAAGTGCCTGAAAAGGAGACCGTTTTTGGCTGTTTGCATTAAAGCGCTCTTTTAACTAATTTAACTCCCGACAAAAAGAGGAGTCAAGATTTATACAGTCGCAGTTTAAAAAAATTCTCCCCCTGTGAATAGACGCTGAGCTTAGAATTCACACATATCACAGAGGCTAGTTAATATTCAGGCTTGTAAATTAATTTAACAATGGTAACAGAATGATGCTGAAAGTCAAGAGTGAGTGTGTGTGTGTGTGTGTGTGTGTGTGTGTGTGTAAGAGTGGCAGGGGGAGAAAAAGATGTGAATCGGATTATGTACATCTTTGCATCTTCTGCATGGAAATAACAATAACATTGCAACCCCTGGGATCCTATTAAAATGCAGGCCACTCCACAGTGTGTGTCTGTGTATGTATGTGTGTGTGTGCATTGAAAAATAGGACCCCTGTATCAGAGTGATGGGGGAATGTCCTCAGCTCTCTCAGGGGGACTCTATGAAAATTATGTGTTTTTTGTATTGCACCTCTCTCATGTTCAGTATGAGTTGCAGGCCTTCAGCGTATCATGTGTGAAATATACAGAAAAAGACTGAATTCATTATCTCCTGGCAAAAGAAAAAGAAGATTCCTGGATAAGAAAGTCTTATTGATCATAAGAAAATCTTTGCATTATACAATGGTGCTTCACAATGAAACAGCCCTTTAAATCCCTTTTAGGCAAATTCAGTGCTGTAGATACTCCTGTACATTTTGAGAAGAAGCTTTTAAATCCTATAAAATGTATTGAAACGACTTGAAAGGACCGAGTGAAGGAGTCGTTCCCAACAATGGCGCAGTCGGCCTACTCGACGACACGCCATCCTACATGTTCCATTGGCTGCGCTATGATCTTTTAATAGAGTGTGGGGCGCTATCACAGCGGGACAGCTGTGCAGCCGTGTCGCTGAAGCATGCTACCACAGTGACACCATGCTAATTCGACTGTCAGCGTGTTCATTATGATACAAGAGCAAAACGTGACAGAAGGACAGAAACACTCTGTTCTGGTCAAAAAAAATCTACCAAAGATGTGTGGCGTCGTAGCACGGCGCTCAAACGCAGCACATCACAGCAGTGACAGCGCCTCTTATCTTCAGGATTGCATGGACAAACCGCACAAGAGACACGTCTGAGTAACTGCAAATCAACCTATTGTCTGGGAGAGAGAGAGAGAGTGTGTGTGTGTGTTTGTATTTAAATGCTATTTAATCAGTTTTCAATATTTACACTACTGCAAGTCTGTTCCTTAACTCAGTTTGTAATACACAGGCATACAATGGGCGTGAGCTGAATGGATAAATAGGTGAGGGAACTGAGGCGATTGTTGGGTTTCAGTAATCACGAAGCTCATTTCCATATTCAGCAATAACATTGAGATGAACGCACACTAAACTTGCTGTTGTCGACATGATGTAACAAAAGTGCAAACACGGTAAACGGCCGCCTAAAGGATGAACCATAAAGATACACGATAAATGTAGAATGACGAAAGTGAGATGTCGGCACTAATTTGGGCCGTAAACTTCATGATATGTGGGATTCAATTCCTGGTGCTCATGTGTCTGTTCCTGTTAAAATGATAGAGTTGAAATGAAAAATGCAACAAAACTCGACTCGTTAAAAAAGTTAGTTAATTAGAGGCTGTATCTTGTGTCAATGTGTTATTTTGTTTACATGATTTAAATGTACAGTTCCCTATCTTACTCCCTATCTTAGTGAGCTGGTGATACACCCACACGTGACTGAGTTTTCCTTGTTATCAGTAAACACAAGGTCCAGTCTGACAGCTCGTGCAGAAAAACTCTCCAACAGAAGGAAATTTGAAATAAAGTACGTTTCAACTTTGACATTTTGTCTTGTTTTTTTTTAAGACCCGCTGTGTTGTTCCCATCAGCTGTTTATCTGAGCACAGTGGGTAAAACCCTCTGATGCACTTCTCCGTGCCAAAGCAATTTCTCTTCTCCTTCCTCTTCAGTAAACACACACTACAATGAAATGATATAATCTTCACCGTTATGAAGATTCTCTCAAAAGAGATTTCACTTTACACCGCGTTGGCTTAAAGAATCCACTGGAGTCCCCACAGACTGGCTGCTGCTGCTGATGCGGTCGGGTGCATTATACTGTTAATTTGGAGATAGAAGCATTACAATAACCGGTGGGACTCCACTCTGCAGCTCTCACACTTGAGCCTCAAATGGCATTACTAACTCTGTAATCTAATCACTGGCCGGTGTTGTAATGCAGTCCACAGCACGAGCCCCAGGAAGCTCCTGGGCATACAAGCAATTAATTAACTTAATTGCATGGTTAACTTAATTGATTACCTTGTTATTTTCCTACCCTTGATATGGCACCATTGCACAGGGAGATAATGTAGACATGAGTTCTAGCCCATAGGCAGCGTCGGTTTCACGTGTCTATCTCCCCTCCCTCCCTGCTCCTGACTCACTCGCTGAAATACTTAATTGTCCCGTTTTTGCACTGAGTGAGTAATTGATGTCAAATTATCATTCCATTATCAAGAGCTTAATTAGTTTTATTTATTAGTCATTAGCTGAATACATCCAATCAAACACGGAAATGATAAGCAGGGCACCCAGAGTACAGCTGAGTGCTGCAGACCAGTGTCAGCATAACTGAGTCATGCTAATGTCAGTGAGATAAAGGTCGTGTAGGAGCGCAGCAGAGGAATAAACAGTGGCCTGAGGGGCGGTTTAGCCTGCAGTCCACAGTCAGCTCCACTGGTGAGAGAAGAGTAAGCCACAATAAGTCAACACTTCTCACAGTCTTTCACTGCAGTGTCAGAAATGACAACACACCCAGAAACCACCAGGGCTGAAGAAAGATTGGGTTTTAGTTAAAGTAAGAGTTCTGGTTAAGTGTTGTTTGGACTCACATGGTGACTGCAAATGATAATGGGGGGGGAGGGGGGTGTGTGATGGGGTTGTGGTTTGCAAGGCGGCAGCAGCACCTTTCTTTACCATGTTAAAATAAGGACTTCACCACAGCAGCCAGCCGAGGTTCAAATCCTGCATGTTATCCCCTCTCTCTCCCCTGACAAAGAAAATAATCTTTAATAAAAAAATAAAAAACTGTCTACCGTCTTCTCTTATTTTAGACAGGTTGCCTGGCAAAATGTGCAACTGCCATGGTCAGAGGAAAATAAACCAGGGAGCAGCAGAGAGAGAGAGATGTAAAGGGAAAAATCCATTTCCCACAGATTCAGCTGAAAAACATGTCTGCCAACCGATAGAGCTGTAGTCCATTGGTTCAGTTTCAGGGAATGTATATGAGGTATTTTAATACTTTATATATGCTTGAAGCTTGAATGTTAAGATAGTGAGAATGGCACTAAGTAGAGAACATGACTCCGCCATGGCCCGACAGTTCCCTCAAATGAAATCAAGTTGCACCAAATTTCATAAAGATCAATTTATCATTTCATGAAAAATCCTTATTTGGTTTTAAGATTGCCCTTTCTCACAATGTCAAAAGAAAAATACCATATCCCAGATCCTCCATCATTAGAAATGTCATATTACATTCTTGTTTTAAACAGTGTTTCTACTTTTGTATATTTGTAGATACAATGGTGAATGTACTCCTAGTCAGTTTTTGAAGGTTCAGCCATAGCCTTAGTACAGCATACCTTAAAGGCTATAGGCTATTTGGTCAGTGAATAATAATATATATTTTTTTAATCTGGAAAAATTTTCTCTAAAACCAACACAGTGGCCAAATGTATAACTAATCTAGAACCTGTTACATCAATAAACAAGGTTGTTTTTTATTGTTTCAGTCCCTAACAATGAATTCAGCTTCAGCCAACAAAGTCTCCTTCTGCAGAGAATTTATAGTTAAAGCTCAGACACAACTGATCTGAAACTAAAGCCTTACGAGCGAGTTGTTCTCCAGATATAAAAAAAATAGATAAAGTATTGCACATGCATAGCTCAGTGTGAGAGTTGGTAAAGCCAGAGGCATTTATCAGTGGAATGAGTTGGCCTCAGATTTGGCCTCAGACAACTGTCATATCAACACTGCTTTAGGGTAGGACAGCCAGCCTCTCTTTTCTCCACTCCTCTCTCCACTCTTCATCCCCCACTCCCTGCTCCAGTTCTCCATTATCTTGTTGCCTCTTCCCTCTGTCTTCCCTGTCCGACTCGTCCTAATCTCCCCTTCTTCTCACTCATCCCCCTGCTTTCCTCGCTCGGTCTCACACTGTTCCTCCTCCCTACTATCTCTCCTCCAGTTTCTCCGTCTGCTGTGTGCGTATGAGGGATGACTCTTCCTCCTGGCCTGAGTATATTAGCTCCTCGGCCTCAGTCTCTCCTGACAGCTCCGACCTTGTTAGAGCTGGAGAGTGAAGACGTCCACTTTTGCAGCAGCGCAGAAAAAAAACACACAAAAAAATGCAAGGACAGCTGTATGACTTTTTTTTACCTTTAGTTTTACCCTTGAAGATGGATGTACATAAACACATCATCATCAGGGGCTGATCATTAAGAAGGGAGCTGCCAGTGCCAAAACATCTCACTTCAAAACTCCATGTGTCTATTTCTGTCTGAAGGACTACAGCAGGGATATCGAGATTCTTCCCCAAAGTTCTTTTGCAGAAAACTTTCTTTTAATGCCACATAATGGCGTTGGGCGAACAACGCCACCCAGCTCACAAGCACACCTTTATTTTTATTCTTCTTGTAAAAACCAATTACCATACTCCATCATGCACCGTGGTACCATTAAATGAGCTCATTAAATACCTTTAGGATTACAAATCAAAGTAATTGGCAATTAGGATTTACCTAATTATGTGAAACTTCGAGGAATTTGATGTTTTCTCTCTTCGTTTGTGGTGCTGCGCAGGTTCATGTCACACCTTACACTTATTCATCAGCCGAGCCGTTCTGATGATGGATGCAGACAGGTAGAGTCGGCCTGGTTCAGAATGTGATATACCTACCACAGTAAATAGTACAGCCGAAGCAGACAGGGACAGGTAACTAAAAACAGTTCAACTTACGTCTGGATCGCTGAGTGATGTCAGCTAGGAGGCTGCGGCAACCTTGATGTCAGAGTGAGAAAACGACAAATTAAGTGGAAACTTTGTGTCTTTTTCTTTGAGTGATACGTTGCAAAAGATAATCTGTCTATTGAGAAGAAAAACTGCGGTGCTCGTGTCCTGGTCTGTAAATAAAGACCGGCAACACGTCTATGTCCATGGTGCGGAGCAGAGGTATGCAGGTCCGGCCGATATAAGCTCTTGACCAATCACGAGTCAGTGTCAGCTGTCAATCATAATGTTTCACCAGTTTCAAATAACAAACAAATGACAAATATCAGTGTAACAAGAACTACCTAAAATAAAGTACATGTTTAATAAATAAAATACAAATCCTGCTGGCATGTTAGTTTAGCCTAGTCCTATCAAGGAACATGGAGAAGGCAGACTATCTAAATATAGTCTACAGTCAAGCACAGGCTATGAGCTAAATTCTAATGTAGATCTTAACAGTGGCTAATTAGACCCAATACACATGCCAATAGGAAAAACAATATCTTTAAAAGGTATTTGGTCAGAAACTCAAAGGAAAAGGATTTTTTTAAATTTCATTGCCGGCAACCCACCAAGTCTTGTTGGAGTAAAAGTCATTCATCCTCTGGGGACCATAAACGTCTACCTCATGTAAAACCAGTCATCAGATTGATGAGGTTTACATGATTGGAAAAATTACCAAAGCAAGAACAAAATGCACAAAGTCAAACACAGAGTATGATTTTGGTGACCCGGGCTTTGTGCTTCCCTCGACTCTGTGTGCCTTCTCTGCTGTATGTTAAAAGTCTGGTTGCTTTACTGCATGATGTATCTAAGTGCCCTCAAGCTAAGCTATGGAAACACCAACCTCTCTGGAACAATGTGGCCATTTAAATAGAACAGTAAATCAAATTTTGCCATGGGCAACAGAACTCCATTTCCTTGCTTCTATCACAATATATAGAGCATTTGTTCAATATATGGACATGCCGGAGGGTTTCTCTAAATTTAGGGAATGAGGCTTGATAGAGGTCTGTCTCATGTGAACTCTTGCTACCTCTGCACTGTGAGTCATACCGAGTGCACAGTAAATCCATCCTGCTAATTTATATAAGAGCAACGCTGCAGAGTGAACTCGGAGTGAGCTACTGCCCGAAGTGTGAAGCCGTACTGTCCCTATTCCCTGCCTCTATTTAGCTCATGTGCTGGAGTTAACAGACTCAAGCTAAAATATTCAGGAAGTACCACTCATGTGTTTGTCCTAGTTGCATCCAAAAGGATTTGGTCCGGCTCAGATTCCTTCTACAGTCCTCGTGTCCTGTTATTTCCTTGTAGACCACGGCCCTACTTTGGTTGACTGGAGCCACATACAGAAAGTTTCTGGTACAACAAACTGGAGACCAGGCTGCACTGGGATCAGAGCAGCCTGCTGACATGTTCATGCTTCGACACAGGTTTATTCAATGGTCAAGATAGTGTTACATGAGGACTCAATAGTCAATCCTGCAAGTACTCATACTACATTGAGGACTTGGTAGTCCAAAATATGAATTCTCAGTATTCAACTGTACATCATTACATGACTACTCAGTTGACAATACTACATTGCTATATACAAGTACTCTCAGCTTTCATTACTTCATAATTGCATGAGTACTCACTAGTCATTACATCATTATATGAGTACTTACTTGTCATTACCAAATATAACATGAATACTTAGTAATCAAAAATACACTATTACAAATACTTACTAGTGATTGAATTATTACATGACCACTCAATAATAAAAGCATTATTACTTGCGTACATAGCAGTGAATACCACATGAAAACGTGATACCTCATTGGTCAATGCATTATCACATCAGTAAAATTTTATCATTATTGTATGACTACTCAGTAATCATTACTACATAATGAATATTCAGTAGTCAACACTACATTATCACATAGTCATTACTAAATGCGTACTCAGTAGCTACTTATGGGTCTGATCACAAACATCTTCGAACTGAACCTTCATTATCTTAACTGCACCCCCGCAGGGTGTTGTGACTGCATCTTGCATGACTTCCACAGACAGAAGTACACACCTGCCAAAGTACTCAAAACCACCAATGTGGTATTTCCTGCCGCAGTAGGCGTAGGTGTCTCCAGGACACACACGCACATAGAAGGAAGGTGAAAACAATCCCAGCCACACTGTCACGCCTGGTGAAAAGTACACAGCCAGTGTTATTCGTAGGCAGACCAGTGCTGCTGGTGCTCGACTGTGAACTTAGGCAGCGCTTCAGAATACTTAAATAGTCCTTCGCCGTGCATTTCCCCTTGGGCTGAAAAGTTTCATCATAGGAAAGAGTTGATTGAATTACACTTAAACAGCACTTTGAGAAAATGTTTGGCTGTTTCTCTATGATGCTTTGCCTCTTCCCACTTATTCAGAAATGTTACCCTTCCAAAATAAAAAAGTGAAATAGTCATACAATAGAATAAACGCACAATTTTACCACTGACTACTGAAACCAAACTTTAAACAACACTGTGAAAAATGTATATTACATGTTCTATTGTTCATTGATTTCTCCTTTAGACTTATTAAAATATAAGTACATCTACTCAGTATGATTTTGAGTCTTGTAAAGCCAGGACATTCAGCCACTCGGTCTTTGGTGTCCCCCATTGCTGTTATAACACGGCAGCGGTAATAGAAACCCATAAAGAGCCTGAATGTGATGACAGAGTAATAACAGTAGATTTAAACTGTGACAGACCAGGCGGCCCTTTCAAGCCATAATGACGAACACAAACGCACGTCTAAGAGCCAATAGATTGAGATCAATAGTCACTGTTTATTCATAATCTGAAAACCTCAAGTGCTAATAAAATTGATCACTTTGCTTTTCGAGTTGAGGGCAGTTGCGGAAATAACCCACGTAGAATTAAGTTCCCTGCTTTGGCTTAGAATAAATGAAGCCGATAAATTCCCAGGATTCCATTTAAATTCAGATATTGATTGTGTGCTTTGTGTGATTTCATACAGTGTGGCTGTGTGATGGGGAAGATGGGACTGAGGCCCAGAGCGAGGGAAGGAGGAGCCGGGGGAGTACGGCAAAGCAGACACAAATAAAATGACTGTGTGGGCTTTCATTTCAATATAACTATCATCATCACAGCAATACATACACATGTACAGACACAAAACACACACTCACACATGCATGCGCGAATGCACACGGACTCACTCCAAGCCATTTGCGGAGCTGAGCGGTTGCCTGCAGTGTGGAGGAGTGGTGCAACTGGGATAGGACCAGCTGACTGGCTCGGAATGCTAATAGGCTCGCAAATGGGTCAGGGAGAGCTAAACGAGAGCTGGGCTAATTATGAGGCAACCCCGCCTCCACCAATCAGGTTCGGAGGCCAGAGAGGCCGGCGAGGAGACTGGTTGTACGCAGGTTTAAATTCATTAATTAATTTTTTATTGGTTGTACATACACAAGTCAGATGTTAATTAGCTTGTACTGGTGCAGCGGTTTCATGCAAATGGGTCAGAGGGTGGTTAAAGCATGGAGGGCGTCTTTCACTGTAAAGGAAGGAGAAAACGTGAATCTCAGCTGATCAACACCTGTTCTGCAACACTCATAAATCCATATCACAATTCTTATCTTCTGCATATTCACTTGTTAAAGAAATTCAGTCATTATAATATCAAAGTGTTGATTTAAGGTGTTTTAAAGGACACTCATGGTCTGCTTTGTTGAGTTATGAGTAATTTCTACCTTGACTGACACCTTCCCTTCAAACTACATCCTTTACAGTCAAGTATGTTGGCAACATTGAACCTGGGTCTCCACCTGTCGCATATGATGCTTTCCATTGTGGTAAATTTATTCAACTAATTTGAGTAATTAAAGATGGCACATTAATAATCCCTGTTGGAACCCTCATTAATTCCTGTTTAAAATTACATATTAATTATTTGGATGAAATGTAAAACCATTTAAACCACCAGACAGAGAATGTAACCACATTAAATTTGATTTTGGTTGGTTATTTAATCTGTCTTGAGATCCAGAAACAGAAACATTTTTATTCAGGGTTAATATGTACACACACCTCCTCCAATGGTGAGTTTACTTGGTCGGAGGAAGGTCTTGAGGTAATGCTGCCATCCTCTGGTGAGGACTGAGCTACATTGTTCAAAGAGAACGGGCCGCACACAAGACGGTTCTGTGGTTCATTACATTTGTACCACTGCTTAATCAAGCAGATAATGAGCAGTAAAATTTGAGGCTGTGTGTGTGTGAGTATGTGAGTGTGTGAGTGTGTGTGTTTGTGTGTGTGTGTGAGAAAGCCCATGCCAGACAGGGATTTCATCATATTTACGCCTGGCAAACAGATCAATGGCTATTAAAAAGGTCAAGGGCAGATGATGATGGATGCTGGCTGTATGTATTGATACATTTTGACTGCATTAATGAATTACAAATGCACACACTCTTGCAAACACTCACACACACACGCACGGAAGACCAAATGATAGGTATTAATTTCATTGATCATGCTTAATCTGTCATAATTAATTCCATAGGAACAACAGTGATGAGAGCAACCCCCCATTAAAGCAGATAAATTATTCAACGTGAGGAGGTGGTGGATCAAAGATAAATGAGTGCGGGGGAACGTGGCAGCAGTCAGAGGCTGAGGCTAATTACAGTCTTTTCTTGGAAACTAGCTCAGGTTAACTTACAGTAATAGTTATATGGAAATACCATGCAACTGTAATTGGGGGATCAGGTTGACTTAACAGTTCGCTGAAGCACTTGGGCTTCATTTACTTTGAATAAAGTAATCTAAGATTAAAATGGTGAGTGGTCTGTATTCATACAGTGCTTTACTGGTCACAGTAGTTTTACATTCACACACACATTCATTTCCTTGGTGCATATAAGGGCAGCACTTTTTTCTTTGAGAACAGCTGTAAATCTGGGGTTCAGTATCTTGCCCAAGGACACTTCGGCACATGGAATGGTAAAGACTGGGATCAATCTTCCAACCTTCTGGTGAGAGAACAGCCCGCTCTACCCTCTGAGCCCCGGTTGATAGCACAATGTAATATATCCACTTGTATATTTGCTGAAGGGAGCTGGTCCAAGGTGAATCAAATCTCTAACCACTGTTTCAACTCTCTTCAGGTTTATCTTTGTGGGTCAGTGTATGCAGGTAAAAATATGCAGGTGCAGACATTGTTAGATTTATATATCATGTAATATTCATTGTTCTGTAGAACTAAACTCACTGGGAAATAAACGCACTGTCCTTCACTCTGCACTCAGTCTGGTTCTTGAAAATCTGCCAGAGCAGTATTTCTTTGTTTGCTACACTAAGCCATTATGGGCTATTGATGGTGATGCATATTATCTATAAAAGCTTAGCCATTACTCACTGTGGTCTATCCCATTGAGATCAGCACTGGGACATATTTGTATTTGTCTGTGAGGCATGCATGAAGGTTCAGGGACACGATCCAATGACAAATTATTTCCAATTTACATATCTACTAGTTTCTGTGTGGTCCGTGGCGAACATTTTCCCTGGGTATTCTTTACTTGAGCCATGTTGAATAAAAGACAAACTGCATCCATAACCATCAAGTTGTTTTTTATTTACTTTCCAGCATCATTTACAGCTGTATGCAGGCACAGGAGATGACATGTTGTGTCATGTTGTTTGATATTTCGGAGAAAATCAACCTAAAGGAGTTCTCCTTCCTGCTTTTCATGCGTGATCGTACTAAGTAACGAAGGATGTCACTAATCAGACATCATCTCATTATACTCCTAAATATTAGGAATTAAGAACATTGTTTTACTTAAGAACATCCATTTTTAACCAGTTTTGGTTTCCCTAGCTTTGTGATTCAGCGTCTTCTACACAGAAGATACAAATTAAGACCAGGAAAATTATTGAAAAAAATATCAACATAAAAACATCAGCAGGAAAACTACTGCTGCTGCATATATACAAAATAGTGATGTACTGGAAAACTATTGACATTTCACCTAAACTACTGAATATGGACATTAAAGTCAACAAAATGCAATTATTCCTTGATTTTACTGTGAACACTTTTGGTACCAAACACTGATCATTTCAGTCGGAGAAATCCTCCATGAGAGAAATTTTACCCATGCTATAAAGTCGACCTTAATGTAGAGCGTCTAAGCAATCATCTGCATGTAATCAGTCCTCCCAGACCTGGTGGATGGAGAAATGGCAGCAGACGTGTGAGTTAGAAGAAGGTTTCTCTGCAGAGTGGGCAGGTGGACTTGTTGCTGGAGGTGAACCATTTGTACTGTAAAAAGGTGAGAAAAAATAAATTACAAAACAAAGTCAAGAAGCAATGTTGACTTAGAACTATATAACATTATGCATTTAATGGTATTCGTCATCTCTTTCCTATAATCAATGTGAATATTTTATTTAAAACCTCCAGAGAAGGCAGTGACGATCTGGACAGATAATTAAAAGACAACTTACCAAGCACGCTGAGTGGAATTTCTTTTTGCAGGTTCGACAAGCCTTCTTGGGCAGGGAGTAGTTGGTGCCGTGGATAACGGAGAAGCAGATCATGCAATCCTCTATTCCCTCAAAACGTTTGTCCACGTTGTTCTTCCATAGAGCCAGGCCCTCCATTATACTGCCGTTCTAAAGATACCAAAAAACACAATTAGATTTTATGGAAAAGTTTTATCCTCTTGTATATTTTCTGATCTCTAAAAACTAAGTTTTCTTACAACTTCTGGGCCAAAAGTTGAGGAACAGTCCCTACTTGCTACACAAACTTCTATCCACTGTGTGTTTCTGTGTCTACCTGATGTGTTAGGTACGTGCTCAGCTGCAGCATCCAGTTCCTCCACTGCTGTACGGCAACACCAACACGCCTCCCACTCTCCACTGTGATACAGCCCAGAGGGTAGTTCTGTGGCAGCTGAATCACCAACTCTATGAAGATGTCATCCACAGAATAGGTAGCAATCACCTCCCGCGCTGCGGAGCGGGCTTTAACCTGGGGCGATAAGATGAATAAATAAATCCTCTGTTTGTCTGAGCCACTGGGAGTCAGTCAAATACTCACCTGCTTTATAATTCAATGCCAGGATCGCACTGGATGATTTCAAATTAAGAGCATCTATTGTTCCTGGCTCATTATGCTGCAAATTGGATGCAGGCATTGCACCAGATAACTTGTTCAGTTTACATGATTATTAATCTCATCAACCTTGTATAACTTCTTTGAGATCCGGTATGCTGGGGTTTATCGATCCAGTGGCCCCTCCAAGTTTGAGTACATTTAATTAAATATTTAACACATTCACTTTAGATGAGATTAAAAATAAACCAAAAACGTTTATGACTTAAAACTACACTTTCTGATGTTTTGATTTATTTCTCTCACTCTTATACCCCAAAAGCAAAACTCTTTCAATGTATTATGCAGTAATCATTTGAAACTGACAGCTCCTTTACTATATTTTATATCAAATATATTTAGATTATTTGGTTTCTTAAAGAAACAGATTTATAGAGGAAGGCAAATTAAGTGGACTCCTCAAGTCTTTATCTTCCATAACTATCACCAACAGTTTGTCTGCTTTTATTCAATCTGACATTTGGAGTCTAACGCTAGTACAAGCTGTCACGGAAATGTATTTTCTCACTTACAGTCATGCTGTCAAACATCTGAGTGCTGGAGTGGACAGACGAGATCTCCTCAGCGGAGAGAACGGGAGTGACGTATCTGATGGTGAATTTCTCCACAGCAGCGCTCACTCTCTTCTCCTGGCTGTTCCAACACAGCCGCACCATGGCAGGCAGGTCCTGCACCGTGCTGTAGTACACGCTGCAAGCCAGGTGAGGGAGCTCCCACTGAACCCTGTCACTGTCTGCAAGAAAACACCAGAGAGAAAAACACCTGGCTTGTGTACATTCAACAGTCAGGTACAGAGAGTGTGGAGGAGTGGGTAACGTGTACTCACTCTCAACAGCCAGAGACAGGCTCTCTGTGAAGAAGGTTTTGGTCTCCTTGGTGTCTACCACCTGGCCGGGGTACAGAGGGTTCTCAGGCATCAGTTTGAAGAGGTGGAGGAGGAGCTTGTTAAGGGAGCTGCTTCTTTTCAGATACTGGGCGTAATGGGCGCGCAGCTGCAGATACACAAGAGGAGCAGAGCAGTCAATACTGCGACAATATTTTGATATCGACACATCAGACATCAAAGCACACTCTCCCCAATTAAACTTGTATATCTGTTTGTTTCTATACACTTTTAACAGAAAGTAAAAATGTAATTTTCAGGGGAATGTTGGGCCTTGGCGAAGGTATGAGCTTCTAGTTAAAAAAAATTAACCACAATGCACAAAATATAATAGAACAAAGACTTAGGGTGACTCACGTGAGAGGGTGAGGATTTGAAAAAAGTGAGGAGCAGCTTCCAGGCCAACAGGTATCCCAGAATGCACGAGTGTTCCACACTGAGAGGCTGCACCACTGCAAACTCTCCTACTTGAACCCCCGCCAGGATATTGTCACACAGCTCCTCGCAGGTGAACAGGAGCGTCATCAGGGCAGCTGGGGGAGAACTGAAGAACAAAAACTTAACAGTAAGGAAAATAATCTATTGAAAAAATATCATCTTTACTCGGAAATGTGGTTTCCCTCTGTGACTTACAGACATGGCTCGTCTCTGTCATCATCAGACTTGTTATTGTCTCCTTCTCCATCACACTCAGGCAGCTGAGGCATGACTCTGGATGGGCAAGAGGAAAGTATGTTGATTTGTTTTTCTTTACTCATCATTTGGTGCCCTAAATATCTCATGATTTGATTTTTGTGGTAGGAATTGGAGATCATTTTCTAGTAATTTAAGGAGACTTGTGTTTGTGCACTGTTAAACAAAGTCCTCACTTGTCCAAAAGGTGGTAGACGGTGATCTGCAGAGGTCTGGCCTTAAACACCAGCAGAGGACACAGTGTGTTGAGGAGCGTCTGCAAGGGCTCTGGCAGATTCGTCTTCTGGTCGGCTATGAACTGCGGTGGAAGGGAGTTCTGATTTAGCTGCTGCACAGGCACATAGGTCAGAGCCATACCGACTGACTGCAGCACCGCATACGGGAACACAGGATCATCCGGTTCCTTAAAGGCGTCTATATTTAAACAGGAAACAGAACAAAAAGATTATTCCCTTTTCTGAGAATGCTTCCTTAAACATCATAAAATAAAACCCACACGTACCTGTAATGTTGATAGGCAGGGGTAAGAGGAGGTTGTAGATTCCTTCTACAAAGAAGTCTCTCCATTCACCAGCCAGCTCTGACGGCAGCTTCTCCAGAGCGTCAGGCGAGGACGATGCAAAGAACTGGTTCAGGTTCACTATCAGTGCAGCGACCTCACACACAAACAGCTGCACCCATGGGTTCCACAGACTCCTCACATTCTCGCTGGCAGTCTGAGATAGGAAGGTCACAGATAATGAGTGACTGCAGATGAATAGTTGTTGAAGATGTACAACCGAAACACAATTACAATGTAATGACGTGTATGTCAATTTTTGGTCGTTTTGGTCGATGAGTTGTCACCACATGATGACAGGCACCCATCCTGCTTCAAGGCTCTTAGAGGAAATAATTTTTGGCTGACCTTTGCCTCTAAACCTTAAAGTCACAAAACAGCATAGTGTGTATGATTTATATCTCACCTCCAACCAGGCTAGCATGGAGCAGAGCAGGAAGTCCCACTGGGTGCTGCCAAGAACCGTCGGACAATGAGCCACGAGCCAGGACAGGTAACGCATCATTTCCACAGTGAGGTTCAACTGTTCTGCAGATGCTTTGGACAGGTCACTGAAATACAAAGATGTGATAGATGTTGGTATAGCAGTAGAACAATTAAAAACAATGTGTAAATATTTCCATGGTTTGTGTGATTACATTACCTGCCAAAGAGGAACCAGTCCTCTCTGCTGTTCCTCCACTCCATCATCGTGGCCAGGATTGCATGTAAAACCTCCTCCTCCATTTCTGTGTTGGCTTTTAGACAGCACAGCAGCACCACCAGGCTTCCATAAACATCTGTGATAACACAGGTCAGATTTGTCATTGGTATGGTTCAAGTCAAATAATCCCCATGTATATATTTAGCATGTACACTTAAGTGTGTTTACTCACTGTCATCCTCTTCCCAGTTGATAATCGAAGCAGTAGCCAGGGTTACGAGAATATCTTTGTCTGTATCGGTCATAGTGGGGCAGAGGACCTGGATCGTGCTCAGTTTGCTTTCAGACACTGGGAATAAACTGATCAGACACAGACCTTCTGTTAGAATGTAACACAGTGGCAAGTGTGACAACAGAATAGCTTATAATGTGAACATAAAAACAACATATAAAGTTACTGACCTTTCCACAGATTTGTAAAGGTCCCTAATGGTTGCACTGCAAGTGGTCGCCAAGTTGTTGGTGTGGATGTAGTTTTCTAGAGTCAGAGACCACAATCCTCCATCCTCCACTGACCTAGAGAGTAATATATAAAACAATGCAGCATATTGAGTGGCGGTTGTTTAAAATGATCACATTGGGGAGAAATCCTACATTAAAAACAAATAAGTGCTGGTGACATTTATTGTATTTCTTTTAATATCTTTGTAATCAGCCCTTTAAATAAACATCCATATCGTTTTAAGTGGCTCAAATGATCCAGGTGACTTAATTCTCTGCTTATGGAGAAAATCACAACATGTGTTTATGTAGTTTTTGTATATTCTGCTGAGTACTCTTCCCCTCTACTCTTATAAATCAAAAATCACCTCGAGTAGAACGTCTCCAGCAGGCGCGTCCTTGGAACTTGGCTGCTGAGTCCGTCTGACAGCCCCCAGTCAGTCAGCAGCTTGTGATAGGCAGACACTATAGTGGGGCTGTACTCTACCTCCTTACACCACTGCAGTACATGCAGCAGTTCTGAAACTGTCAAAGAAAAACATGCATATGAAAATATATTAAACAGTATCATAGATTCACATTCACACGAAAAACACAAAGTTACAGAAACAATAGTTACTGCCCTGTGTTTGCATACCTGTGTCTTTAAGGTGTGTACGACATATGGCCTCCTTTTGGTCGACAGTTACAGCTGCTACATTCCTGGCAACCCTCCCCAATAGGGCGCAGGCACATAGGTGGGCTGGCAACCTGTTTGGCAACTGAAACTTCCACATGTCCCTGGAGGGCTTTTCACACACTCCTCTGTGGCGGCTGGTCAGTAAAGGTGTTTTGATCCACTGCACAGGACAGAAAATAGGAGAAGAACAATGTAGGAATGTTAAGTTTTGTTATCTAATGAATGCATGATTTACATAACAAATGTATGTTGCCTGAATTTGTTGTTTTCCTTGATGAAGGACTCACCTGGGGAGGTAAGGCCTGTCTGATTCTTGTCCATTCAGTCTGGCTTGGCATCAGTAGAGTAAAGAACTGGATGAGAAGTGAGGAGTCTTGATTGCAGCCAGAGATGATTGTCTCCACTAGGCTATCTACAGCCTGAACTAGAACCTGCAAACTAACCACCAAGCAGAGTTAAAAGCACAATAATTTCTTATAATATGGTTGCACAGAATAAGAGACAGTCATCGGGTTGAAATTTGACAATTTGTTACCTGTTAATGTCCAGAGAGACGCTGAGAAGTTGGTTTTTCACCCAAACAGCCGCACTGTGCAGGAAACCACCTTCCTTTCCCTCACTATCAGAGTTTTGGACCAATGACTGGATCCCAGCGACACACACTTTCCTCAGTTTATTTAAAAGCGAGTCTTTCAAAACAAAACCCACATATTAGTTACTCATCTGACCTCACAAGTACATTCTAAATGTTCTGAGCAGTGGGTGACTACATACCAGATAGCTGAGTGTGTGTTCGATCCTGGGCGGTGAGTTGGAAGATGCTGAGCAACAGTTCCTCAGCAGAGAGCAGTAGAAGACAGTCTTTTACAGAGGAGAAGAACGTGGAGGCAACGTCACCGATGAAGGAGACGAGTGGCTCCATGTTGCCTGCATCCGACAGACTCTTGGTCTCAGAAAGAGTGGAGTGCAGCTTCTCTAATATCTTCTCCATGTATACCTCCCCTATCAGAGGCTCTGCGAGGAAACAGGTCAAAAGTATTATCACGTGGTTTGGTGACTGGAATGAAAACCACAAGCAAATTTAAGAAAATAGATAATGTATTTCTGCTCACCGTTGTTGTGATGTTGAGAGAGGACGAGGCTTATAAGTGTCCAACTTTCGCTGCTTGTAGAACTGGGGGGGCAGTGTCCGACCTGACACAGCTCCCCGGCCAAACCCAGGAGCTGCTCGCCCAGAACTGAACCTTTCAGCCAATCACGACAGCTGTCAAGAGCCTGAGGATCTGCACAGGCCTAACAGAAAAGATAGCAGAAATGCACAGACATGTATAACAGTGCACATTTGATGCATGATTAGGTAACACACTTTGATTTATGTCTAATCATAAACTGAGTGATACCTACCCTCTGTATAATTTGCAGGATAATTCTCCACTGCAAATCCATCTAGGAAGCAGAGTAAGAGCATAAATGTCAGAAATGAAACAAGAGCAAACTTTGGTTGCAATCAACGTCATTCAATGTTACCATGGTGATGTGGTTGAGCAAACGGGTGGTGTCCTGTCGGCTGCAGCAGTAGAGTGAACTGAAAACCATCTCTACCAGGTGCTCGGTGTCGGTGCGACCCTTCTCAGTCAGCCACACCACCACCCGCTGCAGCAGGAACTCCACTGCTGGATTTTTCACATTGAGCTCATCTCTCTGCTCAGCGCCCTTTGTTACGCTGTCGTCCAACTCGCCCAATGACTAAAAGAAGCACAGATCAAAAGAAAAGTCAGTTGCATCAAGGAAGTCAGAGCTTACTTCATTTTTTTGTATCTAAAATTAACATACACGCGTCTAAAATACATATAGTGCTTACATTCACTGCACAATGATTAAAAACAACAGACACTGAAATACACAATAGTCAGAAATAACTTACACTGAAGACCCTCTGTGTGTGGAAGGACCGCAGGAGAAGGGAGAGAAAAACAAGATGCCTCTCTGAGTTTTTCTCATTCACATTCACCAGGCACAGTTGTGCCAGCTGGCACACCACGTCCTCGAAGCGCTGGGTCTGTAGGGATCCAAACGTCTCCTCGTTCACAAGCTCTGACACCGTCTGCACAGGCTTCTCAACATTTTCCCCCTCAACCTCAGTTTTCTCATTGTCCTCTGACTTAGGTAAACAGATCTTGACAGATTTCTTCTTCTGGATGTGGTTTCTGTTTACTCTCCCGGGGTAGCGCATCACCTGGAGACATAAGAGATGGTGAAAAAAAAGATTTATTTAGGCATTTTGTTTTCTGTTTCACTTTAGCCACTATTTTAAGACATGAATGAATCAGACAGTCGTATTGATTTGCTGTGTCCTTCGTGTCAACATGGAAATTTCAGTAGTGATTAGGTCTTAAACCAAAACTTGCCTGCAGCAAAGTGGCTATCCCTTCCAAAGCCTGAGGATCCGCTTCTTCATTGTCAACATAACTGACAAAGAGAAGACCAAGCTCCTCCCAGAAGTCAGCCAGAAGCTCTTCAAAGACACCCGTGCTGTCACTTGCTTCACCAACAATAAGTAAACCTGCCCTCTTCTCCCAGGAAACCAGCATTTCAGTGACCAAAAGGAAGAGAGGACCATTCTGAAGGGAGGGATTTCCGAGGGACTTTTCAAGGAGAGGCAGCAGCTACAAAAAGAAAAACAACAAAACAATGTAGAAAACGTGGAGACTTGACAGGAGGTTGATTTGACAGGGTGAGAAAAGTGTGTGTTACTCTGTGATCCCACCTGCTGTGAAATGAGCATGGTCCGTATCGTTCTCTGATCCTCCATTTTTTCTGTGTTTTGCAGTATGCAGTACCTCAAGCACTCAACCACAGAGTTGACTATAACGGCACTTTCTGATGGACTTGCTGCTGCACGCTCACTTGAAAGGCTAAGACAGACAGACGACATGTTTGAAATCAATACAACAATATTAACCCAGGGAATAGGAGTCATACAGTGGATATTTCAAATGCAAAATCATGTAATGGACGGGCTCAAGGATTCTGCTACATGAAATTTATATTTGTATTAGACAGCTAATAATAAATAATGATCTAAACATTCCTTTTTGGAATTTAAACTTCTGATGAATTGATCATTTTCTTGCTCCAATAAGAATCAAGAAAATGGGTTTTCATAATGCAGTTCCCTATAAAAAAAATTTAAATATTAATTATCACTCAGCCAAAGCGTACATGGACATGTGAAAACAAATTACCCTTGTGTCAGGGACGTGAAGAAGGTGGTGTAGAAGTCCAGGGCTGGATCTGTGACCTGTTGGGGCAGTTTGCTGAGGAGGGGCATTAGATTAGGGTGGAGTGCTTTAGCCATGCCTTTACCCCCCTCTTTTAGGAGAGTCCATAGTTTAGGTAGGAAGCCTTTCTTGGCATTCACATGTGTCCAGCAATCCTGGGTTAGAAATAGAAACATCAGAAGATAAGATACTTCATTTATTTCAATTAATTGGCTCGCTGAAAATGTTAAAAACACATACTTTAATATCTATACTCTACATGTGTTGCTTACTTGTACTTGTGTTGCTTACTAATCCTTTTTGCTTTATTTCGTAGACAACATTATGACATGTGAATCGATGTATGTATGAGATCATCCTTTAAACACAAGCTTACGGGGACTTTAGACACAACGTGAAGAACGGCTTCCCACACAGGAGGCAGCACGATAGGATCAGTGTCATCAATACTGAGGAGGACGGCAGGGCAGAGTCGTGCTGCTTCAGCCTGGATCAGCCCTGGAGTGAACTCACACAGAGCGCACACCATCTCGAAAAATGCCCCTCGAACCTGTTGAGCAACGTAATGTGGTGGTTAGAGAAACATCCTCCTCAAAACAGCTTCTTGTATTACATATAAGGTGGCACGAACAGATCCCATGTAGTAGATTTATCATTTTTAGATTATAGTCCACTTAGGTGTACAGGTTTGTTGAGCAGAATATAAACTCCAGATAATTATCTTTAAATTAACTCTACGTAAAAGCATAGTAACAGCAGCACTAAACATAAATTCAGATCACTACATTTGGAATTATAGGGGTGAAGTCATTGCATATTACCACTTTCAATCTTTACAAACTACAATCCTTTATTCACATTAAAAATCGAATCCAGATGATGTGATATAAATAAATACTCATTAGGTGCACATTTCAGGTGAATAAGTACATGATTTACTTAGTTAACGGTGGAGTCTGTGCCAGTACCTGTGGTGTCTTGTGTTTGCTGTACTTCCAGAACTTCGCAGAGTTCACCAGCTGAACTAGTCTTTGCTCCAGGTCCTCCCTGTCACTCTGAGCGAGCAGGGAGAGCAGTCTCTTCACTCCCAGCAGGGAACAGGTCTGCATGCGCACATATTTGGCTTCTCTCTCCTCCGCTGTCACGCTTCTAGAGAACATGGAGACCAGAGCCTGAGCAAAGATGCTAATAGCATTCATTATAACCGCGCATATACATTGACTGGAATGGACGCTGAAGCTATAATGACTTAAACTGATAACTTACTGTGGATCACTCAGGGTGTCTGCTGTTTCCTTTAACAAAATATCTTGAAGTACCTGCAGTATCAAAAATAACAATTATAATTCAGTTGATATTTGCTCATTGTATAAAGTTCACATCCCTTTGTCTGCACTAAAGTTACTGCTCTTACTCACATTAAGGATTTCATCCTTGCAGAAGCCGAGCGCCTCGGGCTGTTTTGTAGGTGTGAACGCAGCCTGGAAGGCCTGGCAAGCGGTAGAGGCTGCAGGTGTGTAAGTGTCACACTGGGACAGAATCCAGTGGCCCATCAAGCTCTTCAGGAAGGGCGCCAAGCTGCGGCGCACTTTCAGCACCAGCTGCTCGAAGGCCTGTTGTGTGGCCTCCCTGATCCGGCGGTCATGATCCTGACAGAAATAATGATGAAGACGTATTGTCTTAATGTGCACACAACAACCTGAATACCCACATCCACACATACACAGAGTATATAGTCCCAGTTTAATAACGTCCTGAATTTGGGGGTAGTTTTAGTCAGACCTCTTTTTCATAGATATGTCTCATTGTGTATTTGATACATGTTCTGTAGAACAGGGACACTTTCCTCAGGATAGTTCAAAATCTATGATGGCGAAGTATTCAAGATGCCCTGACTGTTTCCAAAAGGATGAAGCTAATGTCACACTGATACAAAATAAAATATTCCCCAATTATGAGAATGTGAGATGAGCTCACCACTGATATCTTGCAGTAAATCCTCGGCCAGTAAGGCAGGACCCCTTTAACCTCTTCAGCATCCCGCTCCTGACACATGGACCCGAAGTCCTGCACAGCCTGAGAAAAACACATGTTATAAATACACACACCTCAGAAGACATGTTATGAATACACAATATCAATAAACCCTACTGACAGGAACAGACGATATCAAAACACACGGCAGAAAAGAAAACATCTTATTATTACACACGCATGAGAAGAACACACGTTACTATTACACACGCCTGAGAAGAACACACGTTACTAATTCACGCGCTTGAGAAGAACACACGTTACTAATAGAGATGCATGAGAAGAACACACGTTAGTAACACACGCCCGAGAAGAAAACACGTTACTCATACACACACCTGAGAAGAACACACGTAACTAATAGAGATGCATGAGAAGAACACACGTTAGTAACACACTCCCGAGAAGAACACACGTTACTAATACACACACCTGAGAAGAACACACATTACTAATTCACACGATGAGAAGAACCCACGTTAGTAACACACGCCCGAGAAGAAAACACGTTACTAACACACGCCTGAGAAGAAAACACATTACTGACACACGCCTGAGAAGAACACACGTTACTAATACTCGCCTGAGAAGAACACACGTTACTAATACACACACCTGAGAATAACACACATTACTAATACACATGCCCGAGAAGAACACATAACTTATGGACACACCTGAACAGAACATGCTTTACTAATACACGCGCCTGAGAAGATACATGTTATTAATATACACACCTGAGAAGAACACATGTTATTTATACACTGCTCCTGCATTATCACATCATTGGCCTGAACCAAACACATATCAGACAGGGGTTATTTCAGCACATAGACATTACTTTGCAGGTTCATACCGTACTGTACTTACCGTACTTTATGTAATTTATCGTGTCAGATTGTGTAACAGTGGAGGCATCAGATGTTTAAACTAAACGTGTTTGTTGTGACATTATTTGAATCTGTGTGTACATGAAAGAAGGCAGAGCTCCTCTAGTAAACCTATAAATTAGAGTTCCTCTTTACCTTCAGTCTGGTGACGACATCCCTCTTGGAGAGCTTCCTGAGCACCAGGCGGAAATCGGGATCCACCAGGTTGTCGATCTCCTCCGCTCCGTGGACCGCGGGGACGTAACTCAGCTCCGAGGTCACCGTCGTGTCAAAGCCCACGAACCCCGGGATGACGCCACCTTCCCGGGTCAGAGCCTCAGCAGCCCGGCCGCTACTCGACGGCTGGCGGGCCAGGAGAGAAACGTGTGGTCATCACAAACAAATAATACTAATGGCGATGGTTACGAAACAGCTGAGGCAGAACCGCCACATGTTGGTTCGCTAACTAGCCCGAAGTTTCTCAGCTTGTTCTGACGCGTTTAAGCTAATCTGCTGCTAACTCTTACATTACGGTGGTTCGTTTACTCACCCGAACATTTCCTTTGGTCCTCTGTTTGTTTTTACCCCCCATGGATCCGCGTTTCTCTTCTGCTTTCTACAGTAACTCGCTTGTTTTCGGTGTTGACAGGACTTTCAATGACCACAGGAAGTGACTCGCAGTGAAAATCACCGGTTTGTCAGGGAACCGACCACTTCCGGCCTCAGTCTTTTCAAAGTAAAGCAATGTGGATGCACTTAGAAACCAATCTTCTCTCGCATTTCCACAATACGTTCCATATTCAAATGAAATGAGACACAAATCGAAACGATCATAACAACAAACACAGTGTGAACAGAGAGTTGCAACATAACAATTTAGCAACTATTTTGTGCTATTATAATAACAGTCGTCGATTGAGTAATTCAAGAGTAGATTATGCAGGATTTTATAAATCATTTTAAAACAACACCTGACCACTAAAATAACTATTGTTGAATTGTTTAGAACCTCTTTTATAGCGAGGTCAATCAAATACTCTTATTTTGAATGATGATTTGCCTAACTAGTGATGTGTCCTTCCGTGTCAAGGCTTCGAAGTGTCGAGTACCGAGCATAGGTACCGAGGCTTGTGTTGATGACGTATGTGGTGAAGTTCGAAGCCTCGCGAGCCGGCCCTACCACGTGACTGATATAGGGGGCAACATAGATATCTATCCCCAAACCCTCACATTATGTGGACTTGGGACTTTATTGCGTGTTTGAAGACGCCTGTAACCTAGTACTGTGGAAAAGTTGTAACTTTTAAAATAAAAATGTATAAAATGTTGTCTCTATTTAACGTGTTACATGTTGTCCCTAGTAACACAAGCACATTCACACCAGAACCCTGCCCAATTTGTTTCCACTTTCCATTTTGACCCCGCCATTATATCATAAAGACAGACACCATATTAATAAGTTCATAACTCAGGTATTGCTCTGGCCTCACAAATGAACGTCATTCATTCATTTATTCAATTCAAAGCTTTACACACCAGAGAAATGGTGTCATTATAATCACTCTGCCTTTTTTACACTTATTGTCCACTTGATGGCGCAGTAGAGCAAATTAAGCACCCTTAAGTCTCGGCCCAATGAGTGAACCAATTGGATGGAAAGCGTCAATGCTTCAAGAAGCTTCATGTCGCTCTTTGGATATACTTTCGCAGTGTGTTTCTTCTTCCTGGCCCCAATAGAGTGATCTAAAAACCTTGCACACTCATCACTGCCCTCTACAAACACATCAGGTGACAGGTGCTGCAGTTGAATCTAATCGAATCGAATCAGCTGCTGCAGTCCTTTGAGTCATGACCAGGATTCTTGGGCCCATTATGAATCATTTGAAACTTCACAGCTATTTTTACCTGTGATATAACATGTGCACAACAGGAAATACTGAACCGATGGAAAGTTCAGGAGTCATAGTTAATGACTTTTTCACCTCTGCTGCCACAACAGGTTCCATGGAGATCAGACCATTGAAGGTTCAATGTATAAGATTGAGGTGAAAGGGATTTATTGAACGAGATTAAATATGAAAATAATCCTAGTGATGATTCCACTAGTGTGTTTCAATTGAATTATACAAATAGTCTTTTTCTTCACCCTAGAATTGGACCTTTATATTTAAATACTTTATATTTACATCAGGAGGCTGTCTTATCTTTTTACAGTAGCTTAGACTAGACAAACTTAACACCTTTTGAGTTTTTATGGCAACTTCACCACTAGATGTCTCTACATTCTACACAATGAACCTTAAACTCCGTATGCCTTGAATATAATTCCATTTCCGGTCATCCTCTGTGTTTGTGTGTAGCTAGACTAATTAAAATCTTAACATTTATAGAAACTATACAATTGACCACAACAACATTTATGGCCAGGGGACCTTTTATCAAGGTTTTTTGGGGTGACAGTTTGAGGTTTCTGAAATCATGAAGATTTATATTATGGGACCCATGAGTTTACTATACAATTGCATTGGTTTGACAATATGTGTTGTCTTCCTGTGGATGTTTGAAAATTGCTTTAGGTCACTCCCACTTCTACCGTAAACTCTAATAACAAATCATCAGCTCTCTGATTATACTGGCAGTGTGAAGATTACATTATTGGATTAGCCTCTGCCATGTCCCTTCCACTGTTCAAAAACAGAGAAATAAAAAGACAAATTCTTTAACACTATAGTTTGGACTGTGGAATTTCATTACATGGTGACGCCAATCACTACACAAGCAAAAACAGAAAACGGACATTATCATTATATAAGATCGAACAAGTGCAAAAAAAAAGTCATGCAATTGGAATCGAAAAATATTTTAATATACACCTTCTTACATGAATCAAATACATTTGAAGAGAGTTGTATTTCAATTAAATATGATAGATTGTTATTATCTCACTCTTTCTCTGCCTTGGGCTCAACAAGAAGGTTGCATTGTATATTTTTTTACAGTCATGGCTTCTGGTGTGGAGGTCAGATGTGTCTAAAGCTGGGTTGAACAACTGAAGTCAAAACACTGAAGTAAACACAACTATGAGTTTCATACGACAATCTACTCTACACCCTAGTTATATGAAATCACATCTGGAATGAAGCGGTCAATTTGTGTCATGACTCTCCAATTTGTGTTGAGCATGAAATATGACACGAGCCACAGATTTCCCAATTGTCCACATTAATTCAGACACTAAAGCGTTGGATGCAGCACCAACTTCTTCAGAAAACAACATTTCAATCAACGTAGATTTTGAGTAACAGAGTTTATCTTGGAATTTCCAGTAAGCATCAATTGAAATTCAAACAGCCAACACAATGTATTTATTTTTCTTGTGATACAAAAATATTTAATTCAATCTCTGTTAATGATTTCTATAAGTTGATATTAAATATTGAAGTAATATTTAACCCAATCACCTCCAGAAAATAAAATGAAAATGATTGTTTCAGGTTGATTAAAGACATTTATTTCTCAAATTTGGGTGGAGAATATCAAACTGTTTTTTTTAGTACATTTTCAAAATTATTTAGTTTGATTAAAATATGGATTTTTGCATTACACTGTAATTTGACCAATTTATCCTCTATAAAGTATCAGGTTTCTAATACTTTGTTCTCAAATACATTTGCACTTTACTGTGAAACAGCAGTGGATAGGACTCAAATATTTGAATTCAACCATAAGCAAAACTGTGACATATTGCATTAGTTTCATTCTAACACAAAGGCAGTGGGAGTGACAGAAAAACCATTACATGTGGATTCATGTCCATGTCACAAAAATCATTAAATCTTAAATCAGACAAAATTTGGAATGAAATAAATGAGTCACAATGAGTTAGTTTGCAAAATCAAAGTCCTGAGGCCGGCTACAAAATACACACAGCGTGATTAAATGTTTCTTATATAACATTAACCTTTAGTACATTTAAGATAAATGAGATTAATGACAACCTGCAAACTGGAACTTTTGAAGTATCAGGTTAGTGATCTGTGCTGTGGAAACAGTCTGATTTCCTGCCTTAGCATGATTCACCCATAACCTGTCCACACGAGGGTGGAATCAATAGGGTTTAACAATCGATTTATTGTTTTCTTTTGCTCTATTTACTATTTTTATGTCTTGAATATAAAATTAATGGTATTTTCACACCTAATGAGCTGTACTACTCACCAATTGAAATTTCTACTGTCATGTGCTGTTAAAAAAAAGAAATTGGAAAGAAAATCAGTTAAACTATGAAAAATGTAAGTTTAACAGCGACTTCACACGTCGATGTCACATCACAGAACACAATCTAAACAATCTCCCCTTGTCTTCTAATAGTACATGATAAGGCTAGATAATTATATATCATCAGTTGCACCCATTTTCTTGAAAAAGTTCACATTCATCCAGGTCCTCTGAAATCCAAACTAAAATCAGGCATCACTGTGTTTGTTGCTAAAGGATTGGTGAGTTTCCCCCTCTGACTGCCAAGTATCCATCCAAATAACCAGAGGTCTGACGCTGCCAACCTTCAAGTAACTTAACAAAAACGAAGAAACATAACAATTTAAGGATAAAAATAAAATTTGCTGCATGCTAAGTGTATTTTTTATATATTCACTTTTTTTGTGTTCTCGGTGAACTGATCCATTTCTTACTACTACTTTTGGGGACCCATACAATTATAATTGTTGTGGATGTAAGAAGTCAACTGTTCTCAGAGCCCTGCCTCTCAGGTTAGGGGCCCAAGTAAATTGCCTGCCTTGTCCACCCTGTTGCAACGCCCCTGGACAAACCCTCAACAGGCTCAGAAGAACCTGCCGAATACAAATTTACTTCTTGAACATCAATATCATTATTACATTATAATATGTATTGTACAGTGAATTTATTCATTGGGACTTAAGATACTGTTAATATACTTGTCAATTTTGATTTCAATCTCAATCTTCCAAACTTGTCCATCTCAGTTCTTTCCCCAATTACCTGCGAACATACAACCCAAATCAGTAAAGGACCTTGATAAAGACCACACCTTTTACCCACAACGCCCTGATTTGGACAGGTCTTGGATGTTTGCACCTTCAAAGTATAATCCCATCTCATAAAAGAACATCAATACTTCTGAGCAGTCATAAGACCTTTTAAAAATCCTCAAGTCGCTCAGAAAGAATAAGCAAACTGTCCTGTTTCCTGTTGAGGTAAACCTACAGCTCCTTCCCTCAGCCTGGAACCAAATCATCCCAGTAGGATGTCGACTGCAGGTGGAAGCATCGTGGTGTATCGAGGGTCCAGTTTGGGCACAAAGCCTTTCATGTCCCTGGAGGCATGAGTCCCGAACACATCTAACACGTGTCGGTTCATGAGGGCAAACCTTAAAGAAAAGAAAGAAAATTATCTAAACTCTCTCAAACAGATCAACTGAACATGGACAGAACTGATGATAAAGTACAAAATACAGAATTGGATTTCTAGTTTTAAAAACCTAATATATTTATGCAAATGTGTGTTAAAACATAGAGACGGTATACAAACATACTTCATTAGGCAGCCACAATTAGATCAATCCTTGTAACAACATGATTGAAAATAAAGTATTTCTCTCTGAAAGGGTTATGCAATTAAACAATTCTAAAATTACCTTCTTATTATCACTGATTCTAAAACACCAATATGTTTAACTCTCAAACTGAATGTAGAGAAAGAAGTTAGATATCTGAGTCAGATCTGAATGATACATTATAATGCATTGTTTGACAACAGCCCACATTCATACCTGCCCTTTGTTAAACGCAGCAGGAACTTCCAGTACGAAGGCCTGAGGTTCTGCACTTCCATAACAGCCTGTGGGACAATAATGAGTCCAACATTATATATTTTCTCGGCAATTTTTTTTTATGTTTGAGTTGATCTGTATGTTTGTGCACGGATTACTTACAGCTTGGAAACAGATAGCAGTGGAGATGGCGTATAAGACTGTGTCTGCATGAGGAAAGTATGGGAACCGCCCGGCCTCAATGCCCTTGAAGTACATGGTCTAAACACAGATAAGTATAAGTGCTGTTAATGATAAACAAGGCAATCCAGATACGATGAGATGGATAGCAACATGTCACATCTGTGGAAGTTGTTTTGTCAGTCAGCTAACCTCTGACCTACTTCCATTTCTGTCTCATTTTTACAGTATTTACTAGTTTCTCTATTGATATATGAGATGTAAATGTTATATTATCTTTTATTTAAGAGGGTGAATCGTATTTTGTATGATATTCATGAAATCCTGTTCCTCTATCCTGGAGATGGGAAATGTTTTTATTTAGTTGTGTTTCTTTGCACTGAGATTAGTTATGATTCGGCTGTGAAATATATTATTTTACCTCCACCAGCTTAGAGAAGAGATACATGGATATTGATGTGCTTTTGTAGAAGAACATTGACAAACCAGCCAGGAAGCCTTGAAAGAGAAATGAAAAGAGACGAAGGTCAGACAGAATCAACAGAGGGATCCCTCTACGGGGGTTTTATGTGGCAGCTACCTGCTATTAGTGCATGGAGTTCATCGTCAATGTTACGCAGCCAGCGCAGCAAGCAGCTGGTTCCCTGAATAAGAGAAATTCATAAAAAAGACAAAAATTACACACATGACATTTAAAGAAATACAGAGGTATAATGGGAAATTATAAGGATATCAGAATTTAAAAGAGATACATCAGGGAAAAACAAAGCAGCGTGGATGAATTGTACCTTGTAGATACTGACAAAAGATCCCAGAAACGCCCCGAGCTGGAAATTATCCTTGTTGTAGAAGAGAGAGGGGAGACATGACGGTTTGGTGAACATCTGCCTGAAGGCTGAGGGCACTTTAAGACAGCACTGAATCAGGTAGCCAACACTGAACATCCTGATGAAGCCCTGGACAATGAGAGAAAACACATTTAAGATTAGTATTTGGTCATTTTAATAATTTTTAGTAGTATTAATGAGAAAACACTCACACCAATGGTAGTATCTTGGTTAAAAGTGTGTTACCTTAAGGCAGTATGAAATGCAGTTGTCTTGGTTATGTTTACAACATCTGTGTCTTGGACCATGTTTGCATCTGAGTTATAAAAAAAAGGGTGAAAAAAGAATGAGTCAGTATTGACCACCACTCTGCACAAACCCATGTGTGTCTGTGTTCTCTCACATTGATTCTAGCAGCTCCCTGGTGTAGGCCACCAGAGTTTTCCTCCTGGAGCTGGGACTTCCTGCTGATGGTTGTGAATCCTCCGTCTCTATAGCAGCTGTCCTCTCGAGGGGTCGGGTGCCAACAAGTTCTGCCGAGACAGGGTGAGTTGGAATCTCTTCTTTCCCGATGATGAACCTGTGACACAAAAAGCCACTGAGCTTCACCCCAAAACTGACAACAGTCTAAATCAAGGCATCTGTGGGAGCAGGGACTTAACCTGAACTTACTTCAGTGCAGAGAATGCGAAGCCTTTGAGACCATCTTTACTCCTGCAGAACAAAACACAAGATTTAACGCATTAAACACCAAACATTTGGTTTTGATATTCGTAAGGAAGCAATGTTGCATATTTCAGTGTAAGGATCTGTGCACTGTGCTGCTCAGACCTGAAGAAGTACATGTAGAGGGAGGAAGTTATGCAGAACAACAGCACCTAATGGGAAACAGAAACAGAAAAGAGGAAATCAGATCAACAGGTGAAACATCTGGTAATGTGACAGATGATGAAAATATCCACTCTTAACAAACATTTGTACAAGTGTATAATTATTGAAAAAAGAGCTTTGTCGTTGAAGCAATAGGAAAAGAGGACAGTGACGTTATATATTACAAATTAATGACATGTTGAGAGTGAAGCTATAGAATTCTGCTGTAAGGTGACAGTATAATCTTCAAGTGACACAAACAAACGTCAAGTTTATACATAAACCCCCCCCCAACAGACACACACCGGACTCCGTGATGTGACTGCTATAGTTCTGAAAAGTGGTTTGTCTGTGTTTGTACTGAAATGTCCTTCTCAGGGTTTCTTGTTGAAAGCACTTTTTGTTTCTCTGAGCCGTTATTGTTTGGAGTCTTTGTTCAGCTCGACCTTGTACTAGGCTACAGTATGTGGGCCTACATCAGACCACTGGCTACAGTATGTGGGCTTACGTCAGAGCATTGTTTGTTAATTTAACTGCTTATAAATGCCTATGTTTGCAATTATTGAGTTGGAATAAATACTGTAAGAAGAAACATTTTAAGTTATATTTTACAGATAAACGGTGTTTGTTCTACATCTTCCTTGTGCTACTTTTTTACATGGCTCTTTCCCTGTTTACTCTCGAGATAGATACACACAACTCGGTCTTATCCAGTTACGCACAAACACTCCCATTGGAATGTGTGTATGTGTCATGTGTAGGTTTGACTGTTTTTGTTTTTTATCTTCTTGTGTCTGTGAGAGAGGCATACCAGAAAACAAGGAAAGACAATCATTGTGTAAGCTAACAGTCCTTATGAAGCTTGGCTACCTGCTTAAAGAAAGCTCAAGCAGATCTGGAAGCCACTGAGTGGAGATTGTGTCCTCTTACACTCTCTGTTATATTACTAAGGCCCCAACCACCATTATTTAGCTGCCTTCACTTTCATCTCACCTCGCCATGTCTGATGGGTCTGACGATGCCTCGTGTTGCGGCCATGCGGAACAACGTCTCAGTGGCCTGAAAACCAGATTACACAACGAATATTACAAATGCACTGTGTGGCAGAAGCATATGTATAAATTGATGTAAAACAGATAATGTTTAAATGAAAAAAGCAGCACTTACGAGATTTGTCATGTATATTGTCAGCAGCCCTCTCCTGGTGACAGGGAGAAAGGTTGAGACATAGTTTGGTAATAAAATACTGAATCAAAATAAAAGGTGCCATTTCTGTGCATTGCTGGACCTGGTAAATAGGTTTTATAAGAAGACTTTCAAAGAGTCATTAAAGCAAATAAAGTGAAACTAAACAGACTGGAATCTCACCTGCTCTTGCGCTCCAAGAGGATAGCAATGTAGGAGGCAGGCAGTGCCGAGCCAAACCCGACAGTCCAGGAGTTGAACCCTCCCAACAGTTTCCTAACGTTTCAAAATGAAAAGTTATTTTTGTTTTCTTCTCAGATATCAGTCCTTTACTTTCTTATCTCAATAAAACCAAAAATGTCTCCATGTTTAAAATATATATATATATATATATATAAGACTAGTCATTTTTTTTTATTGTGTCATCTGTGAGGGCTTTTTTTGCACACAAATGTGGGTTCTGCGATGCACATTTCTGCCAATAGTTTCATTTGTTCATGTCTAGACAGTGTATGTAGGACACCATATTGGTCCAATAACATGTTACATTGAAGACTGTGATATAATTGTGCATCCTGCTACTGTGTACAAGCCTGTCTGTCTTTGCAGGTCTGTTCATTATCGAGTGTTTCAGGTCAAAAATATCTTCTTCTGGCCATACTGAGATCTCACCAACCTACAGTGTGTCTCTTCTCACTGGTAGAGCTTGGGCAGTCTGCAGTCCTAACCACAATCAGACACACACTGACACAGCACATGGCACTTCCTTCTCTCACTTCCACTCAGATCAGCCTACAAAAAACTTTACGATTTACACCGCAACACCAACCAACAGTGAACAATAATATTCTCAAAAGCATGAAGCGGAAGTTTGACTCTGTTACTAAACACGACATCTTTGTTTCGTGAGCATGTTACAACAATACAACTAAGGCCTACAATGTGCCAACAAAGGCAATTGAGAAGACTGCCATCTACCAAGCGTGGATGTAAACGGATTTATATGGTTTTAAATTGTTATTGCAAAGTTTAGATGACCAATTGGCTCCTTATTTTTGATGCCAAATATTTCAATCGATTGATAGGCTGTGGCTGAGGTGTAGAGCAGTAGTCCTCCAACCAGAAGATGTCAAATGCACAAATCTTTTCATCTTAGCTGAGCTGTGTGACCTACAATTGGATGCACTAACCTGAGGATGCAGAAGAAAACAATGTAGAGACCTCCATTGGCAGTGAGGAAAGAGGTAGACCACAGGATCTCAGGTAGGAGCCTTTTTAAATAGTAGTCCTTCTTCCTTCTCCTAAGAACCGCTGCAATCTGTGGAACATAGAGAATTACTGGTTTTAATATATTGTTTCCACATCACAGCTTTAGAAATCTTGAGGACAGTTGTTTAAATATATAACATTCCCGACTTGAACTGATGATGGTTTGAAAGCTGCTAAGCAAAACACAGCAAAAAGCTCATTTGAAGGTTTTTCAATACATTATTACACTGTAAGTTTTAACAGGCTCCCATCACTGAAGGATTGTTCTATGAGAAGTAGCTGCTATCACCGTCACCTTTCATAATTTTAAGCAAACTTTAGCTGAATTTCACAGCTTAGCTAATGTTAAACTTTGTGCTATAAACATTATCTGCATAACAGACAACTGCTTTGAGATGTAACACTGAGCTCTTCAGCACACACTGTAGTGTTTGTATACAGTTTAGATAGTATCACACCACTGTGGAAGAATTCACTTTTTGCTCCAGGGGGAATTCCTGGATTTCCAGTTCTGGCTGTTTCCTATTGAAGGTCTTTTCATGTCAACTTGGGACATAGCTTCACGTTTGAAGGTGGGTGACTGTGCTGGAGTTGATCCACTTCTTTATTAGTTTATCAATATATTTCTGGTAGTTTTTATGGTTTCAATGGCTACAGTCAACAGATGTAAATTGATAAAGGGTTTTACAGCAGCTCACCTCTGGACCTCTTCACCGCTCCATGGCTTTTCAAGAGAGATATGGACAATCAGGAGTTTAACTTTATTTTCATATTTGTGATGTAAAAGATAAGCCACTGAGTTATACTGACAAATGGATAGAATGATCAGAGCTTTCAGTTTTCACATGACCACAGTGTCAATACACAGGCAGCAGTGAGTGAGAAGAAGCTCGCGGAGAAAGGGAATCTGTGAAGGAGGCCTTGTTCCAGGACAGAGTAAAATGCTTTCGTACCAAGCAGGAACAAACAATGATAAGTGGACGAAAGCATTTTGACACATTTACTACGGTTCATAATGTGGAGTCAGCTGATGCTGCCTGAAACAGCTCCTTTTAAATGCCGTCCTGAAAAGCCTTTCTCTTAATATGGCTTTGGGGATCTACTTGTTTAATTCAATGTAACTGGTTTTTTTTGTTTGTTCTCCTTGTTGTTGAAGTTGGTGCTTCTCTGTCTGGCACATCTGAGTTAGATATGAAAGTCCCTAGACATAGACACTACAATGCATTGCTGGTCGGTCCAACCTGACCTTGGGTACTGCTTAGAGAGAGAAGGGAGTGTTTGTTGAGCTAAACAGGCACTATTCTCCTGTACAGTCATAATGCAATATACATTATTTATAGTGGCATAAACAGTAATGTGTGAGGATGGTTAAAAATACTTGTTAAGCATGCAACTGCTGTAGGAATAAAGTTTGTATTACTATTTTTATCATTATTACCGACAAAGAAGAAAGATTAAGAAACTGATCGAGCTTTTGATTCTGACAAACACTTCCCTGTCCATATTTTAAAGTGTTGTGTATGCATCCAGACAGACTCCTATCTGGAAGTCAGCACCCAGGTGGACTCTCTCTGGAGGTCAGCCCCCAGGTGGACTCTCTCTAGATCAGCACCCAGATAGACCTGCTCTCTGGAGGTCAGCACCCTGGTGGACACTATCTGGAAGTCAGCACCCAGGTGGACTCTCTCTCGAGGTCAGCCCCCAGGTGGACTTCTCTCTCGAGTTCAGCACCCAGGTGGACCCTCTAGAAGTCTGAACCCAGAAGTCAGCAGAAAGTCCACTTGAGAAGCCCCCTTGTGTTCTGGATGCATTGTGATACAGAACACCTGAAACCTCCCGGAAACGAACCTACGAGGTGCGGTGAGTCCCCGACAGAAAGCTAGTTGACACCGCAGCTAATCTTTATGACGTTTAGCAGAGGTTGTTAGCATTACTTGGCTAGCTGGCTAACTTTAGCCCCAGAGTGTACAGTTCTCAGAACAGCGGGTGAAACCTACCAGGTAGAGAGGAGCGTATATTTTGAAGGAGACCTCCAGAGCCCCCCGGGTTATGTCCACGGCAGCCTGCGCACACGACGGGGTCCATGTGTGACCGATCTCGTAGCAGTTGTGTGGTATTTTGCTCAGAGCGCCCATGACTGCAGATCTGAACACTGACCACAACACACAGTACACCCAGCGTGCGCGTTCACTGGCTAGATGAGACGCAAAGCAGCTGTGAACGCGCACGGCGCTGGACGTAAAATTGGTACTGCAGTAAATCTTGATCCTGTGTTCAAAACTCAAACTCCAGTGAAAAGTATTGTATCTGCAATGTTTTATAATAATAACAATAATAATAATAATAATAATATGATCATACATTAAAGGCAGCAACATTAATAATAAGCTGTATCAATAAGAACACGTTAGCAATAAGACAAAGACATAGGATTGAAGCATAAAACTAGCAAAAGGTCTAAAAATAAGTATATCAAAATTCAGTTTGTGAGTCAAAAACAATTGCATATAGAGTAATAACGTTGATTAGATACTCAAGGGCGCCATCTTCTGATTTAAAACAGTCATACAGACAGAAGTTTTGTTCATAAAAAGTGTAGTTAGCATTTATAACCTGGAGTTAAATTGTCACTAATAATTGTTTAAAATTGGTTTTGAGACATTAAATTTGAAGTTCAAATGTATTCTTTGAAATTGGATTGACAGTCGTCCTAATGCGTTTGCTCCCCCAAAATATTTCTCAAGATTTAGGCTGACGAGACAGGGTGGTACTTGGGTAACTTGGGTATTCATTGAAACCAGATTTATAAAGATTAGTACAGTAGAGATTTGTTGCTGTGTAACATGATGCAAGGCTTTGTTCTTAGAACTTCTTTACACGTAAACCTCTCAATCTGAATTTAGGCTTAATGTGACGCAAGATGTAAACACTGCAGGGAGATGTGTGGATTGTGTGAATGTACACAACAGCATGATTGTGTTTCTTTTATATGATTGTTGAGATAATTACGCACAGATACCTGAGGATAGCATGGGATCCTTCGATTTAACCAAGCTGAATATCGTAAATCTAATGCTTGAGGTAAACAGTGTACAAATCGTCCAGAAATCATTTGTATTTCCAGAGGTGTCCATTCCGCAGTGGATCACTGAGCAGATGCCTGACTGAAATTGACACGAGGGCTCACGTGATCTTGTGGAACAGTGTTTTCTTTCTCACTGAGGTGTCCCAACAGGGTCGGCAAAGTAGCAGATTACTCCGAACTGACAGGGGGCCCATGAGAAGGGCTGATCACAATAGTCACCAACAACAACCGCCCCCAGGTGCCTTTAACCTGGGGCACTCAAAGTCCCTTGAAACGGCCCTGTTTCTACAGGCTTGGATTTCAGGGGTCACAATGGAGCCACAAGACAAAAGACAACTAAATCATCCCCCGAGTGGAGAGATTGACCCTGTTGACCTACAAGCACATACCAGAGTAATAACAGAGCACTTTTATAAGCCTTTTATACACATGTGACTTTATTTCCAGTATAAACTGTACACAGTGTTGGATTTTGCATCATATCACCACTGAGACTTTTAGAAAAAGGAAGCTCAGAGATGAGAGGTGGAGCTACAACCTCACCCGGCTTGAGCTCTACTGCTGCACTGTTCAGAGTTGGTCAGCAGGTGTCAGCTTCTGCACTCTTTAAGTGCAAGGTTTGAGGTGCTGGTTTGAGATTAAGTTTATTTCATTGGTTGTGTAGTATTTCTACAAACACGAAAAAAGATAACTAACTTAAAAATCTCATAACAAGGCAACTTATTAAGTTTTGGTTTCGTTTTTAAACTATCTCAAGTTATTATATTCGGTATTAAGTAAATCCAGCAGTAATTGCTACTCGTCCTTCAACATGACACTGCATCTCGACAAAAATCCATTTGATATATTATAAAGTGTGAAAACTCCAATAAAACATTTATTAATGGTATAACAACATTTAAATCAGCCAGTTAGATCTGTCTCTACCTGGCAACCCAAGTTGTTCATATAAATGGTTTATAACTGGCTTTATGACTTAAAGACACTTCTTCTTTGATTTATCAAAAAAGTGATGAGGTTTGAAGATTTAATAATCAGAAGGAGAAAATCACATCCTAATTACAGGCCATAATAGTTGTTTTTTTAATTGCTGTGTGTCATTATTGTCCCGCACAGTTCTCTTAAGTGCACTCGCACCAGCTGAGAAACATGCTTATTCATCACCTCTGGAAAACTGACAGCCAATTGAGACAATCTACGCTGCTTGAGTCTGCATTTCAGTATAAGTAGATTAATTACCTTAATTTCCCAGTAGGAGATTTCAATCATTGGTAATTAACGGGAGAACATTGAGTGGTTATTATCATCATTCGTGCACGTCTGATGGCGGATACCACAGGAGGAGGAAGAGGAGGAGGAGGAGGAGGAGGAGGTGCTCACTCCTGCTGAATAGACCAACTGTTTCCCCCCATTGCGCACTTTCATAAGAACTCAAGCAGCTGCAGCAGCAGCAGTGAGAGTGACTGTGTGCGTACATGGAGGAGACACTGGTGCTCTTCACTTCCCCGACCGTCTGCACAGCTCTGCTTCGGGACCAGTAAGAGGAGCGACCCTCTGCACCATGGCCCAGACTTTGAGGCTGTTTGCGGTTTGTTTGTTGTGGATGTTGTCGCTCCTGTCCTCCGGGGCGGGAGGGACGCGCAGCCGGGACAGAGTTTACTATGTGGGGATCGTTGAGGAAGCGTGGGACTATGCTCCAAGTGGCAAAAATCTGCTCAACGGGGAACGGGTCGGAAATGACGAGTGAGTTGTGATACACTGATGTGACGATGTTTTTATTATTCAGATTGAGGGTCCAGAATAAAATACAATCACAGGCACTAAACAGATTTGAATAAGTATTTGATTGATTGATTGATTGATTGATTGATTTAGATGTATATATTGTGTCATGCTATGCATCATATAAGAGTATATACTGTACCATAGGCTACTATACTATACTATATGATACAATACCATATTATAGCCTACTATACTACTGTATATTATGCATTATACAATACTGTTCTATACTACACTCAATATTAATACCAAATTTATAATCCTCCAACATTGGTTTATCAGAACATTTCTTCATTTAAATATGTAATAGTCTTAACCTTATTGGCAATACAGAAGAAAATGTGCTTCATTATTATTGACATGTTCAATATTCACTAACACCTACACCAACGTATCCACAGCTGGGCTTGGTGGTTTGCAGAACTACTATATATTTCATAAAACAGAGATTATTTAATTTTCAGAGTCACTGAGCTGCAAATACATGTAAACATGAGATTTCTTGGAAAGTAAATAACAGATTGGAAAGTAAATAATCCTGCAGCGGCAAACATTTCACTCACACTACATCATCTCAGTCTCTTGTGTAGTAGTCTCATAGCATCATTATAAGCAATTTAGAGAGTCTCTATAATCTTGCTTTTTTCTGTCAAGTAATTGAATTTGTGTTATCATCTACTCATTTAATCATACACATTAAATTGACATGTGAGGTGTTGATATTACTGACACATCTGTAGTGATGTAAGTGCTGAATGATCCCTACTATTAACACAAAGATTACAATAAGTTTTAAATGAAAAAGTTCCTCACTAAGTCCTCTTGTCTGTGTCTAGACTTCGCAGCAGGGGATTGTTGGCATTAACAGAGGATGGTGACTAACAGTAAATGTCTGCTCTCCGTCCTGCGATCAGCAGCTAGATAAACCAGGGCCACGCAAAACATCTGCTTCCCATATAAATCAGAGAAAAGTTTTCATCAGGCACCTCAATACTGTTACGTTTTACAGAGTAGATGCATCAGCAGAAAGATGTAGAAGGGTGCAAAGTCTGGACTTTGTGAGGATTTTCTGAATGCCTGCAACCTGGTGATTAGGAACATTTAATGTACTTTGCCTTTAAGTTTTAGATGGAAAGCTGAGCCAAGAAATAATACTATTAACGTGGCCGGCAGCTGTGTTCTTCCTGGCACTAAATCAGATATAGCCCGTCTTGTCATTTGGAATTCAGATGGTAGATTAAGGGAAGCTTTTGTTGTTGTTTTCATAATTATCACTAGATTAAAAGACTCTCAGAACACTATGAAAAACACACAGCATAATGCACTTCCTTGATTTTCCTGTAATTTATGGTACATTAATGGATTCAGATGGAAAATGTAATTTGTAAAGTAGAGATGACATGGCTTCTTTTCATGGACCTTACAAACACGTGGACTACAGCCCTCTTTCAATCATAATCACAATTTTTCTAATCGCGCTTTGATTATTCCAGTTTGCCTCCTCTTCTTAGAGGGAACACTTTGAAGCAACATAAGCTTTACATCCTTATGTAATGCTGGAGTTTTCCCCTGGTCTGAGCGCACAATTTCTCAGACCCGGGACTTAGTAGTACCCCCTTTTAGTTTGTCAGCAAACAACGACCCATGCGTGGATCGACTTCACATTATGCGTTCCATCTTTGTTGTCTGGAGTAAGTGCTGGATGTGCAGTAGCAAAAGTGTGTTTGCCGCATCTCTTGTAACGGGTCCTTAACTAGAGGAAACATGTAATCACAATAGTGACAAGTCCAGTGGTTGGAGAGATACAATTTGTTCGTCAGGATTATAGTGTGAAGAGCTTTGTGACCTGCTCATGTGCGGTTTGATGTGAATTTTCATTAGTTGTGGACAAAGACAGTAAAGAATTGTAAAATATAATTTAATAGAGCAAATACCTTCTAACAATACCCTTAATTTTAATCAAGCCTCATCAAATTGCACACACTTAAAGATATCAGTCCCCTTAATGTGTCTGATCCATTGATCCCAGGAAAATTGGCAAACATTTGTGAAAAAAAAACTGCCATCTACCACTTTTTCCAGATTTGAACCAAAGTATAATGAGTTCCTCCTTGGCCCATGTCCAATCCTTCCACCAAGTTTGTTAGAAATCAGTTGAGTGATTTTTGCGTAATCCTGCTCACAAACAAACAAATAAACCAACGGACAGCGGTGGAAAGGTGCCTCCTCAGTGGAGGTAATCAGGGCCTTTTTTGAAAGCTCAGTGTTTCACAGTGGTAGCAAACATTTTGCTATATTTGTACTTCACTACTTTTCATACAGGTAATTGTTTTTTTAAATTAAATATGAATAGCTGTATAGTTGGTCACAGGCATGCAGTTTGTATCTTAACACAAAGTAAGCAGTTGCAGTGCTCTGACGGTGTATTTATATATAATCTAGCCCAAATGGATGTTGTGTTTCTCCTTGTGTGCTAACATTTCTTACACAAATCTGTGCTTGTTGCAAAAATATATATCATTACAGTGAGATAGAAGTGTGTGTCATTGTGCAACCTGTTTTGAGAATGTTCTATAATACTTTAAGATGTGCAAACAGAAACAGGATTAGTTGCCATCTCTTTCTCCTCCACCTCCTGCACACCCTCCTCTGTGTGTGAATCCCCTGCTGTGTCTGTATCGACCATGTTTCTCTGTCTCAATCTCAGGCATGCGGCTGTGTTCCTGGAAAAAGGACCCCACCGATTGGGCAGCGTTTATAAGAAGGCCATGTTCCGGCAGTACACGGATGCCACATACAGCACAAAGGCTCCCCGGCCTGAGTGGTTGGGCTTCCTGGGGCCCATCCTGCGTGCGGAGGTCGATGATGTTATCACGATCCACCTGAAGAACTTTGCATCCAGAGGCTATTCCATGCATCCCCATGGAGTCTTCTATGATAAGAAATCAGAGGGTAGAGTTTTACACAGTATAATACAGTACATGTGATCATAGAAATGCACATATTGTATTTACACATAGAAAGACACTAAATTAATAAGTTAGGCTTTACATACATATATGGTTATTTTTACACCAGCCAAGGAGGTTATGTTTTTGTCCGTGTTTATTTGTCTGTTAGTAAGGAGGACCAGAAATAACTCCCTGATGGATTACCACGAAACTTGAAGGGTGAAGTATGGGTCAGGAAAGAAGCCGTCACATTTCAGTGCAGACCAAGTATCAGGAGGCAGAACCAGGATTTTTTAACATTGTAAAATAGGGCGTTTGTTGACTTTTTCACCAATTCACCAAAGAATAAGTCATGGATCTTGTTGAAAGAAATTATGCATAGTTAGGGGACTGCTATCTATGAGTGTGGGACATTTGGCACAGATCCAAATGCTGTAAAGATATTGATCTAGTGAATTGAAATATGGTTTCATAAGGCAACAGTTGGGCCTCGGCAGAGCCCTTGGTTTCAATAATATAATGCAATATGTGAGCCATTGTCAAGAGATTTACCTTAATGGTCTTCAGAGTCATAGCAACACTTTAGACAATGGGACAATATGACCACACCGACTCCATCATGTAATATTAACATTTAGGGTTTCCTCTGCTCCAGTGACAATCCTGTCTCTAATAAGACAAGACACTGAGAGGCAGAAAAGAAAATGGACAGACCAATGTGAGACAAACTTTAAGAGCCCCGCGTACGAGTGCAGTAAGTGACATGGCAGCTGCCATAACTCAGTGACCTACATTGAAGATGTGGCCTCTTGTCAAAACGTCTCTCAAGTGTTCTGACCTTTGCAGCTCGTTGTTATGTAACAGAGCCCCCATCCTCCTCCCATTTAGGAGTCCTGGTTCAAGTATTTTCAAAGTCTTACAAGAACCCAGAAGTGAAAGTAAAATTGGGTGTTTCCTCTTTCAATAGGTGCCTGTGGTGCAATCTGTCTGTCTATAAGGCACAAAAGCTCAGACAAGCTGTAACTGTCAGCTGTTGAGTCATTTATTTTTAATAAACAGCACCTTGCACAAGAAGGGAGAGAGTTGTGGTCCTATTGACTCTGAAGGGGGCAGTGGGGACGACACACATACAACTTTGAAACCAGATACGTGTGTCCTTAATTATTTCTCGTCACGAGTGCATATGGGGACAGAGGTCGGTGTGCCCATGACTAAGACTGAGGTATTTATGTGTATACAGATCACACACACGTGGAGGCTGAAAGCTGAACAGAGATAAAGAAGAAGTAGATATGAACATGATTTGTAAAGCTGAACAACTGAAGCATATAATATACACCTGTTAGAATCATTTGTTTCAGGCTTATTAGTTTCTAAATTCTTCCATATCACGTTTTAAACCCTAACCCTCACCATTTAGATGTGTCTCTACTGACGTAACAATGAAATCAGAGCGGCAGAACTGCTCTCTAAACAGAAAAATCTCAACATAAACATCTTGTATTTTCCCACCAGGGGCGCTCTATCCAGATGGGACGTCAAGCAGGTTAAAGGAGGATGACTCCGTTCCCCCACAAGGCAGCTACACCTACCGCTGGGAGGTCAGGCCAGAATTTGCCCCTACGGATGATGATGCTAACTGCCTGACCTGGGTCTACCACTCTCATGTAGACGCTCCTAAGGACATTGCCTCTGGACTTATCGGGGCTCTGCTCACCTGCAAGAAAGGTATCAAGACATGTGACCACAAGCTATTTAACATTGTATTTTACCTCAGAAGAAGGTCTGCATGTCAAATGAAAATGATATCTGTTTTCCTTAGTCATAGTTACAGTCACCAAGGGCCTTTTTGAACCTGTCTAAAACAAAGATGTTGGGAAACCAGAGGCGAGGAAAGATGAAATGGGCCTCTATTAGTGTTTGGCTACATTGATATATAATATTTTAACCCTAACCTGCTATTTGCTACATCTATGACCCAGTTCAGACCTTATATTAACATCCATTCTTAGTTATCTCATCCCAAATCTTCAGTGTTATCTGAGGTAAAGCTCTGAGCACACTCAAATCCGTACTGAGATCCGATCATTAAAACCACATTTAGAAGTTCTCTGCGACATATGTGGCCACATTCTCCTCACTGTGTGAACACATATGCATCAGGACCCACTACAGGGACCATATGTGGATTTGTTTATAGCCTATGCCACAATATGAAGATGGATTCATTCCCTCCTGACTCCTCTCTCTCTCTTGCTTGCTCGCCCGTGCCGTTAGTGATTTTTCATATGTAGAGCAGGGAAGTGAGATCTGTTCAAAAGTGATCACAGGAATCATATTTAGGACACATTTTAGAGCCAGGTGTAAACACATGTACATAAAGCCGAGCACTTGAACACCAAGTCTGCACACGACCTATGTTTCGTGTTGTTGTATGATCGCAGGAACCTTGAAGGAGACAAAGCCAGAATCTGTCACAGACTCAGCCCGCAATGATGTGGACCAGGACGTCTTCCTGATGTTCAACGTAGTGGACGAGAACCTGAGCTGGTACCTGGACGACAACATTAAAAGCCTCTCGGATCCAGAAGGATTCGTAGATGACGATGACTTCGATGAGTCAAACCTGATGCACGGTGTGTCTTTCAAATATGATCGCAAACCTCATTTTCAATAATTTCTTCAACATATGCTACAAAAGGAGGTGACTTTGTCCTTTCCTTTGACCTCGCTCTGTTGGTTTCTCTGTGTTACAGCCATTAACGGCTACATGTTTGGTAACTTGCCCGGGATCAAATTGTGCCAGGACCGTGCAGTAGCCTGGCATTTGTTCGGCATGGGCAACGAGGTTGACATTCACACAGCCTTTTTCCATGGGAACACGCTGCTCGACCGTGGCCACCGCACAGACGTCCTCAGCCTGTTCCCCGCCACGTTTGCTACCGCTGAGATGGTCCCGAGGGCAGGAGGGAAGTGGCTGCTGACCTGCCAGGTCAATGACCACCTGCAGGGTAGGGCTCCTGAACTTTCACCTCTTTGCACAGAGACTTGCTGAGTTGCTGACAGGGGGAGAATGCGTTTTTGTGAGGTATAGTCAAGGCCATTATGTCAGTGTGTGATGTAACGAGTCTTCAAGCTTTTATTTCAAAAGAAGCCAGGACCAAAGTCTATCAATCAATGACATGAATGAGTTTATTTGCTATATGAACATACTATGAATACCTGTCAAATAATTCCTTTGTATTATTCCAGGCTTTATATAATGTTTATTCTTATTCCTGTGTTGTTTAAAGTGTTTAAAGAAAGTGTTATTTACCCTCTAAACCACACCTCTGGTAGTTTTCCATATTTCAGATCTTGACCCCTCTTTATATATGACCACAGCAAAAGATAAGGGCGTTGAGAGTGTAAACTGAACCATGGAGTATTTATTATTGATGTATCGTAGATCTGAATCTCCAGAGTTGGTCTGTGTAATATTGTTGTGCATGTCTCTTCACATGTTGCAGCCGGAATGCAGGCCTTTTATGAAGTGAGTTCATGTGGCAGTGAGGCCAGCACTGCAGCCCCAGGCGGCATTGTGAGGAATTTCTACCTGGCAGCAGAAAAACTCCTGTGGAACTATGCTCCCTCTGAAAAGGACCTGATCAACAACGTGTCCCTCACCGAGGCTGACAGGTGTGCAGACGTGAGCAACACACTGGACTGGAGAGTTCAACCTACTGTAATTAATGATAACACACAGGGTCCCTGCTGAGTAAGGGGTGAATCATTATCCAGCCCAATGCACACAGTGATCCATGCCAGCTTTCTCCAAACTATTTAGATTATCGGGAGCCACATCCTAATTGTTTTTTTGCCTCAACTGGTCCATTCATCACAGTCAGTCCACCTAATATCCAGTCCTTACCCACTTCTATGATGCAAATCACTTTACAGCTGTATTAAAACTATAACATGTCTCAAAGCACCTAATGTGGAATGTCCTATGTGCTTTACATCCATCAGCTGCATACATAATTAGAGCAGGAGTCTGAGATGTCACAGATGGATGGTTTTCCATGTAGAAGGTACAACTGCGATAGTTTGGGAGAGGGAAGAAAGAAAGCTTAGTGACTCCATACAGTAGATGATCACCATTTCATTAATTGGTGAAATATCCTGTTAACGCCTCTGAACAAGGTCTGTCTGCCTCAGGACACGGCTGTTTAGGGCAGATCCTTCCTGGGGTGTCCATCATAAACAGGGTGGACAGTTGCTGTGACTTGTTAAACTTACAGGATGTACAAACAGAGCACAAGGCAGGAAGTGCAGAAAAGAGAATGTTTTTTCAAACAGATAGGCTTATAGTATACGGTAAGTGAGGACTCAGAGCTGTCCCACAGGGATATCTTCAGGTGTCTGAGGGCTTTCTCGCAGACTCTCCGAGTGCTTGATGCACACTTTCCGCATATCAGCATTTCTGCAGACTTCATCAAAGAGAATTCACCAAAGTTCCCTAGCATTGTGACGTGCATAAACAAACAGTACAAAGACAGGAAGTTAAAAGAAATAAGGGGCATGTTTGGTAAGAACTACAAAGCAAAACAGGAAATGATAAGCTAGAAGCCCACAGAATCAAATTGCGAATCCAATTTCTAAAAGTCCACAGAGTCATTCTAAAGTCAGGGGACTATTCTATTAAACAATTGTTTATGTAACTGTTCTCTGACCTAACACAGTGAAACCCTCTCTGACTGGAGACATGTTTATTCTGTTCAGTTGTCACCCTGCTTATTCTTCCAGACCAAACATTAATTTCTACCGGTGTCTCCTCTTCTCTATCTCCCCCCTCCCCTGCTTCTCTCTTAGTGCATCAGAGATGTTTTTTGGCAGAGACGGTGGGAGGATCGGGGGTCAATACGTGAAGGTGATCTACAAGGAGTACACAGACAATACCTTCACTGTTGTAAAATCACCTGATCCTGGACATTTAGGAATTCTTGGTAAGACGTTCCAGGTTTGGCAAAAACAGATCTCTGCTTGTCTTTCACCTTTGTCCTGTCTCTCTCTATCTTCTGTCTTGTCCGGTTCCACTAATCTGTTTGTTCTATTTGTCCAGGTCCTGTCCTCAGGGCAGAGGAAGGAGACACTATCAGAGTGACGTTCATGAACAAGGCTGATAGAAATTACAGCATCCAGCCTCACGGCGTGCACTATGACAAACTCTCCCAGGGAACCAGCTACGATGATGGTGAGGAGGCAGCAGCAGATTCTTATTTCACACCCAAGAAACTGTGACATAACTGTTAGATATCAGAAATCAAAATGAGTGATAACAAGGAGAGTGGATCAATAATATGAAGCTGCAGCAGCTTATTGAAAAGTTCAGACATTAGCATCTTAATACTACTTTAAGACTGGATTATATTTCCCTTTCTGTGCCTTTAATGAGGGCTCGACTAATACTTGTATGAACCAAAAACTCCAAAAGATAAAAAAAGAAAGTAATTCACGAGCTGTATTGCAATGAAATATGTTTGAATTTCAGAATACCACAAATTTAAATATGCAAACTGTTGCCAGGCTCAATTTGTAGACACAAACTTTGATTGCGACACCAACTGGCCCCTTAATTTAACCTTGTTTTTATAATTAATGGTAGGAGTGATATAGCTCTCATTGTTTTTAGGCAAACCGAATACATTCAGATCTTTAGCACAATTTTCTCTGTGAAAGTTTTACTGGTTATATTGTTTTTTGTTTGCTGTGTGACCACAATACAAACTTTATGCTCTCTGAAAGAACCAAGGTTACTGGTAATGTCAGCAGCGTCTTTGATTCATATCTGTGGGGATTTACAAATGACTGAAGTGATACCAGATCGGATAATCGCAGGACTTTTTTACACTGCAGGTGTTGACAAGCCCGGCTCCCACGTTGGCCCAGGGAAGAGCTTCGTCTACACCTGGCAGGTCCTCGAGGGTCCGTCTCCATCTGACTCCCTCTGTATCCCCTACCTCTACTACTCCGGCACTGATCCCGCATTGGACACCAACTCTGGGCTCATGGGACCTCTGCTCGTGTGTAAGAGAGGAGCGCTGACGGAGACTGGAACCCGGGTGCTTATTTATTTTCCTTTTAACAAAATAAATCCCTTATTTATATAATCTTTAACCCACAAATGTTTGCTTTTAATTGTTTTATCGAATCATGGATCTAGGAGGATTGATTAATGGAAAAATTGTTACAGCGCGACTCAAATGGATAAAATAAAAAAAAACTTTAATCATCGTTGTCAGGCGATTTGTATGGTGGCCCATGAAGTGCCTCCTTCAAACACAAAGGTGAAACACAAAAGGTGACAACAAATCAACAAACAGTCTTACGCTTCAGGGCCACCAAGTATTTGTGCCTTTGCAGCTAACATAATGACGCTGAGAATAAAATGCTGAGAGGACAATATAGTCGTAGATGTTTGCATGTTCAAATATGCGTTTAAGAGTCTAAAACATCTTAATGCATTTTCTGTTTTCATGCTGTTACCTGCATCTGCGGCAGTGTCCTTATTGTCAGCTCTGTTTGTGCGTAACTTCATAGAAAGATGCGGCCAAGGAGTTCTTCCTGCTCTTCTCTGTCATGGATGAAAACATAAGCTGGTACTTGGAGGAGAATATTGAAGAATTTGGCAGCAAGGAGTCAAATACAGAAGATGACGACTTCAATGAGAGCAATATGATGCATGGTAATCAGTGTGCTTGGCTAAGACCGTGTAGTTTTATCTCATTTAAATATTTATTATAGCCGCTCTCATACCATTTGTACGATAATTTCAGTACAGTTCCTACTTTTGATGTGTGTTGTCCTGTTTAAATCTTCTCGATCATTTAAAGCTGTGAATGGACGCATGTACGGGAACCTTGCGGGACTCGAGATGTGCGCCGGGGACAAAGTTTGGTGGTACACCTTCGGCCTGGGGACAGAGGTGGACATCCATGGTGTTTATTTTGAAGGGAACACCTTCACCAAGCAGAGCACAACCCGTGACACTGTCAGCGTGTTCCCTCACACCACTGCCAGTGTCTCCATGCAGCCCAACACCCCTGGTCAGTCGTGTTACTCTTCACATTCACTCAAGGCACATTTTCCTCTTCCATATGCCATGTGTCCTCTGACCGCCGCACCAAACCCAACACTTAACAACAGGAATCATCAATAACCACTATGCAAACAGTTCAAAGCTTTCTGTTGTATTTCTATGATTTATGGGATGTTTGTAGGCTGCTTGAGTTAGTGGAATGTTCTTTCTCCCATTTGAATGACGTCTGCTCTTGCAAACCTCACAAACAAATCAGAAATCAGAAACAGATGAAGTGTCAACACGTCATTGTGGAGGCTGTAAACTGTTAGCTAGTCAACTATGCTGACTGTTAAAAAAAGAAACCTGCCTTTAATAAACATTTGTCTTTGTTTTTCCCACAAAAACGAACTAGTTTAGAATGTAAAAAATTGCATCAGCTCCTCCTTTAATGAAAAAAAGAGGCATTATCTTGTCTTGTCATATCTTGTCATGTCGTTTCGTGTCATTGAATTAATTTTTTGTTTCTATATCTTACCTTATCTTACCTTACCTTATCTTACCTTACCTTGACCTCTTCCATTCCTCTGTAAGGTGTGTATGAAGTGAGCTGCAGAGTGACTGACCACTACTCAGCTGGCATGAGGCAGCAGTACAGAGTCGACTATTGCCCAAGATGTCAAGTGACGCACACCCACACCCACACACAGCCCACTAAGATTGTGGAGTATTTCATCAGTGCTGAAGAAATCGAGTGGGATTACTCACCCGAGAGAGCCTGGGAGCTGGAGAAGCACCAGGCCACATCAGAGGACAGGTGTGTGTGTGTGTGTACGAGCATGATAATTGTAGGATGATGCATTTCAGTGTCAGAGCCGGAGCATGTGATTAGTAGCGTTACTTTTTGCTGTTTGTTAATGGGAGCAAATTGGCACATGTCTCCCAGTCCAGGCACCATTTTTGTGGAGAAAGGGCCGAGGAGCATAGGATCACGCTATAAGAAGGTGGTGTACAGAGAATACACAGACGGCACCTTCAGGGTTCAGAGGAAACGGCTGCCCAGTCAACAGCACCTGGAAATTATGGGTAAATTCAGCTGCCCTCTGTGTGGTTTGGTGTAAAAGACAGAAAAGGCTGAGGCCAACGTGTGTTCTCTCGTCCCCTGTAGGACCAATAATCAAAGCAGAGGTAGGGGAGCAGATCGTGATCTCATTCAAGAACAAGGCCAGTCGTGAATACTCGATTGCTGCACATGGAGTCAGAGCCAGTGGCGCGCACATTCCTGTCAAACCTGGTGAGAGTCAAATTTGAGTCAAATAAGTTATGTGTAAAGTTCTCTTGTAAAAGTCGGATTGACTTTTCTTCGTCCTGTGTTCTCTTGTCTTCAGGTCACATCCTCGAGTTGACCTGGGATGTTCCTGCGAGCTCTGGTCCAGGGGTCTCGGATCCTAACTGCATCTCCTACGCTTACTACTCCAAGGTTGATTTCATTAAGGTACATACACTCTGTTGACAATCACAGTCACATCATGATTCGCCGTGTTGCTGTTGTAAGGAATGTTTCTTCTTTGGGTAGAAGATTTACTACATGTTTGTGACAGAGCAGCTTCCTTTGTTTATGTTCAGGATCTGTACAGTGGTCTGTTGGGACCTCTGGTGATTTGCAGGCCCGGGACCCTGCAGCACGGCAAGGGGCCCGACAGACAGAGGGGTGACGTGGAGAAGGAGTTTGCTCTGCTCTTTATGGTGCATGATGAAAACAAGTCCTGGTACTTAGACGAGAACATCAAGACATACCTCGGCGTCGACCCCGATGCCTTCACGTACGGCGATGAATTTGAAGAAAGTAACATGATGCACGGTGAGAGATAAGAAAAGGAGGAGGGGGGGTAAAGACTGAAACCATCTAATCTATTATAAACCTTTTAGATTTATGGATCTCATGAGAAATCATGAGTGCTGCCCCTATTTGAGACTAAACTAACCTATCTCGACCCAAACCTCTGTTTTGTGTCAGAAACCGAACCAAATCTGATGTTTTACCGTATTACAGACATGTGTAGTGTCATAAATCAAATGGATAGCCCAAGCCAATGTGATCTGATTTCAATTTTTTTTGTCCAAACTTGGTCGATGGATCCCGATGGGCTTGGGTCGGGTATCCACACTCCAGTTTGGATTGGTGTCAATGTGTAAAAGGCAGATCTGGGATACTGGTTTTCCTTCCTCAAAATGTTTTGAGTGTGATTCTCTGTTCGATGATGTGAGTGTGTGTTAATCTCTCTAAGTGAATGTGTATATTGAAGGGATCAATGGTAAGCTGTACGGTAACCTCCATGGACTGGTGATGAAGCAGGGCCAGAAGGTCGACTGGTATCTACTGGGAATGGGCAACGAAGTGGACATGCACACCGTTCACTTCCACGCTGAGACGTTCACCTACAAGGTAACTTACAACACCAATGGAAGAAGATTGTTAATATTTACTTTTCATAAAAGCGTGTGAGACAATGTTATTTATACACAAATACCACTGGTTTTATCTTGTAGTGGGGCTGCAACAATGATAATAATGACTTTTACATTACATTACATATCTTTAGCTGTTTTTTTATTTAGTATAAACACCAGAGTTGAGACATCATCATCTTGACCAGGGTGTTGTCGGAAGAGATGTGTCTTCAGTGTGCGGCGGAAGATGTGTAGACTTTCTGCAAAGAGTCGTGATTTTGTTGAGTGACTAACTCGCATTAAGGGAGCAGCAAGCCGACTGGCCTGGATGTACACTGGGCCTGATCAGTTCACAGCACTCTATGCATGTAAAGTGTCTTGAAGGGGATGTGGGCAGCCACTGGTAACCAGTGAAGGGAGCAGAGGAGCGAAGTCATGTGAGTGTAACTAGGTAAGTTGAAGACCAGTCAAGCTGCTGCAGTCTGGATGAGCTGCAGAGGTCGGACGGAACTAGAAGGCAGACAAGAACCTGCGCCACCTTCTGAACATGAAGGGGACGTATACTCCTGATGTTGTGCAGCGTGTATCTACACAAACGGGTTGTTGCAGCAATGTTGTCGGTAAATGGAGCGTTGCCTGTCGAGTGTTACACCTAACTTCCTTCCAGGGCTACCACAGAGTGTTTATATCCTCTTTTCTGTTCCCTTCTGTTGTACCTTATACACTCTGTGTGTGTGTGTGCGTGTGTTTGTGTGTGTCAGACGGACCGTGTCCACCGTGCAGACGTCTTTGACCTCTTCCCCGGGACCTTCCAGACTGTGGAGATGGTGGCCGGGATCCCAGGGACTTGGTTGCTCCACTGTCATGTGACTGATCACATCCGAGCGGGCATGGAGACCACCATCACCATCGAAGGTGTGTGTGCTATGCGTGTGCGTGAGTGTGTGCGTGTGTGTGTGAATGTGTTTGTGAATGGAAATGAACAGCAGTTAAAAACGATTTCTCAATTATCTCAATGTATTTCTTTTTCTTTTCCAGAAAACTCCTCACATGGTAAGCCGCCAAACTATTACTACATATTATTAATAATTATTGTCACTGCACCACCTAATCTGAATCTTCAGATTATCTGAGGGAATTTAAGACACACATTACTACAATAAATAGCTTCTATTACAATAATACTAAGTAAATTTGATAAACAAGTGACACACGGACACCAGCAGCTGAAATGGCTCCTGTCTCTGACCTCCCTCTCAACATGTTTTCCCCAGCACCAGAAAGGAAAGGCTCCATACAGACGCTGCTGCTCCTGCTCATACTCTGTTTCCTGGCCGTAGATGAACTGCACTGATGAGAGGACACTTGACTGTGTGTAACCACCATAAAGCACAACTCCAGGGACAGAAATCACTGCTATTGTGTTTGCTGGAGAATATGAACTCTATGTAAATATCAAACACTGATCAGACCAGTTAAGATGTATCAGTGACTGTGCAATTGTGTTAAAAGCTCAGGATCGTTTCATTTGTTAGGACTTTTTTTGACTTAATACTATTCTGTTTTTTATTACGTTTTTTCTGTTTTCTGACATGTTGCACTGTGTTTGAGCAAAGCCCTGCGATACCAAATATTTTAATACAGTTTTGAATGAGCAATAAAAATATTGTTGTATATGTGTGTTAGTGTTTTTTTGTCTGTTATTTATCAGGATTACACAAACTACACTGACGGATTTCCGCAATACTTGGTGGACGGATGTGACATCAGGGTCAGGAAGGAACAGGATCTAGATTTATTCACTTCCTTCAACATTTCCGTTCGCATGGATCTTGATGAGAGAAATATATTTATGAGTTGTGTAATTTGGGGCAGAACCAAATAAAGATCTGGATCTAGTGAAATTAATCAGAATCGGGTTTTATGCACATACAAAGAATTTGCTTTGCAGTTTTGCAATTATAAACAAAAACAAAATTTGTATATAGAAATAAAATGAAGACTTTAAGCTAAAGATAAAAAAATACTACAACCAAACAAAATGTACTATAAGAAGTGGGACTTGTGCAACATGTACAGTTGTTGTTTGTAAAGTACCTAGTCTAGTGGTTTCATTCAGGGACTGTCGGTGGAGGGGCATGCTCTCTGAAAGCTCCTCTGTGCTTTTCCTCTGCCACCACAAGGTGGCGTTAAAACAAATAGAAAATGGCAAGTTGGCAAGAAAACACGTTTTCTTAAATAAGCAACATAGTATTTTTATTCTATTTTATGAAAGCAAACATGTTAAAATCAGATTCACATGGAGAATAATACTGTGTGGAAGTGTTGAGGTATTTTTCTTTTTGTTTACATAATTAACTTTTCTTACATATCCCACCATTGCACCCTTTCCTGGAAGTGTGTGTTTTTCCTGTCGTAGCTGATCAGATCAATCAGTGTTTTTGATAAGGTTAAGGAAATAAAACACTGCATCAGATTAACTGTTTACGATGTGTGTAATTTGTAATGAGTTTGTAAATAACTGTTAAATCGGGGCAGACACATCCACTGCAGCATCAGCGAAACGCTGCGATCAGCTGATCAATAAACGTTTGATACTCAGTCTGACTGGTTCGTCTAGGACTGATGCAATAATAGATCAGATGCCCCATTATCATGAGAAGAGTAGGATGCCAGATTAAAAGGAAATCTGAATCTCAAATTTGGTGGGGTCGTTTTTACCTTTAATCAGGGGCATTGTTCACGGTAACAGCACAAATTACCATATCAGTGTTTGTTTGGATAGGTTGATTGTTCACTCAGCCATCGATTAGCATATTGATCACAGTTCAGCATCCTGCTCTGTAAGTGGACAATCAGCATCTGCGTCTCAAACTTGGAAAACAGCCTTACACTGCAAGTTTGCTGACAATGTAAACGTCACTTTCCAAAAAGAATACACGGAAACTTCCAATTACCGAATGAACAGAAAACACAACTATGTGATGAATCCTGCTTTACAAATAGTCTATTAACTGTAATCAATTGTTTTGTTAATGCTCAAATATCAGTTATTAACTATTTATTACGGTATATATATAAAGTATAATCTATTAAGAAGAAAAAAGTGTTTGGTTGCCAGGTTGTGTGAAATCACTCTCTAAGGCTTTGATTGCCTTTTTAGCTTCTTAAAAAATAGAGTAGAAAAGAAATCCGTTTTTTTCATTGTACAGGAAAGCCTTTCAACAGAATTAGAATAGACATATTGAAATACAAGATATTATTTACTTATAAAGTTTGCTATGCCCTCAAATCCGAAATGGTTTAAATGTGGATGTTAAAAACTGTCGAAATTCCTGTCTTGTATCAGTGTTCACAAATGAAATGAAAACAATCCCACCATTTAAAACTCTGGTTGTATATACACTAAACCAAAAGAGGCAGGATTGCTGATCATTTAAATTTGGCCTCACGTGAGCTCAGCATTTATGTTGAGAAACAACTGATAACAGAGTCACCAGAAAGAAACCGACTGCTTCCCTGGAAGTGCTTGTTCAACCTCAGCAGCTCATACCTATACGTAAACATCCAACACACTGTAAACAACAGTAAACACTTTTAGAAAAACAGCTGAAGCAGATCAGTCACAGCTCCAGTCTGCTCTTTATCAATTCCTGTTATTGATCTGACATCTGTTGACGCATCCTTATCTGCAGAAGTCCATTATGTTTTCAGTCAGACTTTGTTTGGCCTGATTAATCCTTTCCATTCAGTCAGTTAAAGTGCCCTCTGACTTCAAGTTACATAGTGGCTGTTATAAAAAGCACCCTTTATAAAACAGACAGTCTTTTTCAGGGGGTTCTGCTAAAATATAAAGTTCATTCAGGAAATTTTCACCTTCAAAACAGACCTTCAAACTGAAAAACCATCAGGCAAGGCTTCAATAAGATGTTCAATGCTCTTTGGCTTAGCTGCAGGCATCAGACATGGCCTATAGGGGGCGCCATGTGACGGCAGCCAGCGGGAGTATATAAACCTGGCTTTTTCTCAGAGGACTGGTCACTTAAAGCCGAGTGACCCGGGTACATCTGGAAGAGTGGAGCTGGACGCTGCTGCTGCTGCTGTTTACAAACTGGAGAGGTAAAGACGCTTCCCTGCCTCTGTGCAGGTTCTAAAGTTCACCTGTAATTTATATTGTGTTGCAGTAGTGAGGAAACATTTGTTTTTAAGTGATAAAGCAACACACAATGTTACATGAGACATACTCTCATCTCTACAGCCAGTTCTATCGCAGTGGTATAACAGTTGTGTGTGTGTGTGTGTGTGTGTGTGTGTGTGTGTGTGTGTGTGTGTGTGTGTGTGTGTGTGTGAGAGAGAGAGAGAGAGAGAGCGAGAGAGCGAGAGAGAGAGAGAGAGAGAGAGAGAGAGAGAGAGAGAGAGAGAGAGAGTTGACTGTGTTCGGGCTGGTTTGTTTATTGTTTGTCTGGCAGCCCCCTTCTGTGTTTCTGGGTGCACGACAGTAATTGCAGATGGGAGTTGCGGTTGGATGAGCCCGGGAGGACATTTAGGGGTTGTGTGGTGGAGAAAGGGCATTGTGGGTAGGGGTGCATGGGGGAGATAAGGGGGCCTGGGGGCCGAGGGCGCAGTGAGGGAGCCCCACTTGTCTCTCTTGGGGCCAGTTTGGACCAGTTCTCCAGCGAAAAGCAGAAACTCTGTGACACCAGCACGGATGCTTCCGTTATTATATTGCCTGTGTTGTGACGTAACAGAGAAGAGTGATGTAATGATCTTTGCACTATAGCAAGGGAGTTAATCATTGGCCATTTACGAGTCAGTTTAGGTCTTTAGTGTGAATGTCATTACCTCTCCTCTTTATTTAAATATCAGTGTGAACTCAATTAATCAAGACAAACAGAGCGTGTTAATGTGCAGATACTTTTTTATTTAACTTGAAAACATGTGATATTCATTTGGGTGAGAAGTGGTTTAGTGGTTTTATCTTGTGATCTTATAGAAACTCAACCTTCCTGTCTGTCAGTGACTTCTGTGTGATAGGCTGACTATAAAACCTCCCCCTTCCTCTCCACAGATAAGTGATCAGAGATCCTTCATCCCGAGTGTCAGTCAGGGAGCCTCTCTGTCTCTCTGAGCTTCCAGCCTGCTCTTCTCCTCCCTCTTTCTCTGTCTCTTCTCTCTCTACCTCCATTGACTCTCCTCTGCCGGTAACTTCTTCCACGCGACCATGGCTCCGACCCTGGCCTCGGCGTTCGCCAGGCGCTGGTGGATGGCAGTGACTGCTATCATTGAGAATCTGCTCTTCTCTGCCGTGCTGCTGGGATGGGGGTCACTCCTTATCATGCTCAAGTCCGAGGGCTTCTATTCGTACCTTTGCAACGATGAGGGTGAGTCATAACTGCTGTACTTTCATAGGGACACACAGTCTGTTTTTCCTCCCACATGTTCCATTTAACATTTCTGACCTTAGCCTAGATTTCTCAGGTTTCTGGGCATCTGTCTTCATAAGTTTATAGTGCAACCTCATGGCTTTTCATCTGAAATGCACAACTATTGCTGTCATCCTGATTTAGGATGAAGTGACGGGAGCAAGCTTTTATTTAAGACACGCAACTCTACACTGCTCCCGGCTTGCCTCTTCCATTCTTTCAGAGGAATATCTGTTTTCTGTGACGGGGTCATGAGCTGTCTTGGCAGGCTCCCGGGAGATTAAACCTGATAAGTTAAATTAAGGAGAGAGCCAGGGTTTCAGGTAGCCCGAGTGGTCCAACTGTAAAAGAATAAAAGGGCTCCAGTGTCTCCTCGGAGTAAAAGGTATGTCCAGCTAAAGTGACAACTGATAAACACACCAGGGAACGACAGAGAGGAGTCAGAACAGACTTATTGTTTGGATCTGAGGTGACACGTTGTCGCGCCCCTGACTGTTGTGAGCACTGCTGAGGCCGAATACACCAGGCTACTGGTTGGAATCAGGTTTTCTTATCTCTCACCATTGCTTTACCTAACTGGTGATTTATGCAGGAGGAGGTATTTACAGCTCCAAATGCCCGGCACTCTGCTCCTGTTGACTCAAATGCACAGAATCCTCTAATCTTGTCCCCAAACAACTTTGTCTGACACTTGATTTGATCTATCGGATTATTTAGCATCAAATTCTGCCAAGAACCTCCAAATAATCTACACATTTAAACCTGGACGTGCACCACCCACCAGCAACAGTAGGTTACTTCCTCGGGCAAAGCCACAGCCGTCTTATCTTGTTGTCGTGATATAAGAAGGGAGAGGACAGCACCAGCTCAGCTCTTTCCAGGCATGTGACCTGTGATACTGCAAGATCCACAGCAGGATTTTATTACTGCTAATATGGAAGCTTAAAGTCCACAGATAAAGGGTCAGAGGACTGATAGTAAAGTGATGAACAGTAGAAAAGTCCGATCTGTGGTGGAGGCCGACAGTCAGAAACGAAACGGAACCCAAGATAACATAATGAGGCGGTGCAGGAATTTAAGATATGAGGGGAACGGGTAAAGCTTGTATGCGCAGGTCATTAGGTACAGTTGGTGCTAATTCACTTTAGATCGCATACATTAACAACATTTTTTTCTCATGTCAAAATATTTGCTGCACGAGGTTACAAGTGTTACTTTAGAACACTTTTAATTTTAAGAGTATTTTTGACTTGCAGGGACATTTTGTCTTTGGGTACAAAGCCGGGTGTGATAAGACATTTCAGAAAGACACATGACAAAGACATGAGGACATTTAATTTATGTAAAATTATCGTCGTGGTAAATACTCAGCGTAAAAGTGTTAAAATGTTTACAAATCATACCTACAAAGTAATTTTGAGATGACAGAAGGAAGTAAAAGATCATTTAAAGACGTTTCGCTTCCCTTGGATCGTAAAAATATGGACAATTCTTAAAACATGGGTTATGAAGGATCATTAACTATCGATGTAGCTTTCTTTCTGCACTGTGAGGTGCACAATAGTCCCAAGAATTTATCCAAAACTGATCTCTGACACAAGATATCTCATGATATTTAATTTAATGCAGACAAACCAAACTCTGGGTTTTCCTCCGTCCTTCATACACAGTTTTCTCAGTTCACCTTCACCATTCAACCAGCTGTATGTCTCATCACTCATTCAAATCACCTTTGCCCCTCGCTGCTGCTTATCAGTCAGGTGTTACTGTAAAGAAAGTGCCTACGCATGGAAAGGCTCGGCTAAGAGGTTTATGACTATGCTAATCTTTTAAGGCCTTATAATAGTTATCAATAGCAATACGTTTTGTTATATCCCTATGTCCTAGCCTGGTGTAATCTTTAAATATAAAAATAGGAAGAATTTTTACAAAAGTTTACGAAAGTCTAAATAATAAGTTATAGCAGTGGTTGAAGAGAATATGCAAAAAAAAGTGTGCATCTGTCTGCTGGGTTTACCTATTAATTATATCCCCAATTTCCACTGCTCTGCACAACAACAACAAAAACAACAACCAAACAACAGCAAATACTATCTGCATGTTCAGACACACACTTTTCAAACAACTCCCCCCTGCGACCTTGCTTCCTACCAAGTGTGTGATCTGGTTTCCTGCAGGAAGACTCTGTCACTTTGTTACGAAGCGCGTCACAGTGTTTAGCACAGTGATGCCACACACATACTTGTATCCTATGACCACAAAGACAACAGAGAGGTGGCAGGGAGGGTAATTCAGAAAACATCGGCTCATACATCGTGACCGATACGTTGCCTTCTCCCCTCTTGTTCCTCTTCACTTGGACCCCCCCCCCTGAACTTTTGCACGTTTTTCACATTATCCTTTTGCATGGTGTTGCAAGATAATGGGAAGTTTATTGCCCGTGCTAGTTTATCCCTTTTGATCCCTGGCATTCTAAAAAACTAATAAAGCAGCATCTCTGCTCACAATACAGTATATAGGAGCTGAACTTAACCTTACACACTTCTATGATAATTTGTCAATGTTTCTTTTTTTTTCATCAGTATGATCAAATAAAGAGAATGGTCAAAATTTAACCATCTTACCTGTATTTATGCCATATTGTCCTCTGGCATGCCGCTCCAAAATCTATATTTACACCTAATTATCTTTCTATTTCCATCATGGTCTGCAGGTAACAGCTCCAGCTATAATCTGTCTCTGCCCGCCGCCATGCCGACGCCCGACGAGTATGCGTACTACGATGATCTTGTGGTTGGCCTGGGAGACGGCGTGGAGATGAGGCCCCTCGTGCCGCTGGACGGGCTCCTGAAGATGAACGGCTGGCTGATCTGTAAGGAGCAGGACGAGATGCTGAACCTGGCGTTCACCGTGGGCTCCTTCCTGCTCTCAGCCATCACGCTGCCTCTGGGGATCGTCATGGACAAATATGGGCCTCGCAAGCTACGACTGCTGGGCAGGTAAGAGAAGCAAGAAATGACCCAGACTAACCATGATGGAAAGATTTTTCCATTCTGGGAACGAAAACCGATTCACTTCCATTGTATTTATTGAATTTCTTTTTGTGATAAGAAGAGTTTGACACTGTTGTTATTTTCCAGCACCTGCTTTGGACTGTCCTGTCTTCTCATTGCTTATGGAGCATACAATCCAAATGGTAAGTAAACCTGAGGAGTGCATGTGGACCTATGGCAATATACAGTAGTTTGGTTCTGGACAGATTCATAACCTGTTGTGTGTCCTTTGCAGAACTCTCTGTCCTTATCTTCATTGCCCTGACTTTCAATGGCTTCGGGGGCATGTGCATGACCTTCACCTCTCTCACAGTAAGTGTCTGCACGTTCTAGCGTGTGCTTTGAATTCCTCCTGCTGCAGAACCTTTGCATCGGCTGCATGGTGTTTGTCAAGATGTATATTCTCTATCTTCATAGGTCTCTGTTCAGCTTAGTGCTAATAGTTTGTATAATAGTTTACTGGCTCCCCCGTCTGCTCACCCTCTCCCTCCCCTCTTGTCTGGCATTCCAGCCTGTCTCCTGCTCTGTGTCGTCTGTTTGTTTTTTTGGCTCCTTACACTGCACTCTGTGTTCCTGCGGACAACTGAGCTTAGCTTTGCAAAGCAGGAAGCAGAGACTGATTGGAAAGAGAGAAAGTAGCACAATGGTTCATTATCACCGTCCACTGCATTTATTTTTGTGCCTCAGCAAGAACATCGTGGAGAGCGCGTGCACACGCACAAATACTGACTGCTCATATTTATTAATATCTGGAATGAGATGTACTCAAGCACGACTTGCAATGCAGCATTATCCTCAAAAACTGAGACGTGAGGCAGCAGAGGAGAGCCGGGGCTAATTTTCAGTTTCACAGTGTGTGGCAAGTTCAAAGAAAAAAATAGCAAAATAAGTCATGAATCAGTCAGTTTTCACAATTGTGTTTAGCAATTTGTGTCAACACGAAAGTTAGGGAAGAGATTGGTATTGCTTACCCTTAACATTCTCAGTATCAAGAAGAACCTTTAAGATAATTGGTGCCTACATCACTAATAATGTAGCCTCCTTTGGAGCACATACCATACATCGCAACTACTTACAGATATCAGTTAAACTAAATTTGTTCTTTCTTTGCCCGTGAACCTTCCAAAATTTGTGAAAATATTTGATTATGTTTAAATCTCTCAACGTTAACAAAAGTGACTAGATCCAGCCCCTTATCCGGATCTGAACCAAAATTGTATGAGTTCCCCCCTGACCCGTACCGCATCCTTCCACTAAGCTTCAGGATAATCAGTCCTGGGGTTTTTGCTTGGTCTTGCCTACAAACGATTAGGGCTGAAAACATGATCTCCTTGGCTGAGGTAACAACTAACTCCCATGGGGATTCGCAGGCTGTGTCGTAGACTATCATCCAGCTTTTTTCTCATATACACTCCACAAGATCTGTGATGAAATACACAGGGACAGATAAACAACTGAGAATCCTCCGAGTTCACACGGCTCAGTCCTTCGCCATTCCTTTGCATTCCTTCCGTGTCATTCTTCATCTTCCTGCTCCCTCCCGGTGTCACCAGTTCGGACTACACACAGGAGTCCTGGCTTGTGCCATGGTGACGCTGTTCACAAGAGAGGGGCTCTGCTCCGGTTAATCACCCAATAAAACATTCACTTTCTATACCACCACAGGCCGCATAGTTCTTCTCCTATGTGCCGTTTATTGTGTCCACCTAAATCTCTCATTAGTAGTTGCCTCTAGCTTTAATGTCACTGATATAAAACCGTGGATTTAGGGCCGAAGCCCAGGAGGCCTCCAGGGTCTGGGTATAAAAAAACATGTTTTCCCCTTCCACTGTCATCACTTTCACACCCTGCTACACTTAGAAGCATCAGTGTTGGGTTAATAATTAGACTCCATGTTGCTCCTTGACTCCTTGATTACGACTCCACCTCAGACCTGAAAGCAATCGGTCATTCTCGGCGCTCAGCGGGCGATGCTGGTTCCCCGCTGAAGGTCACGTCTCCACCTCAGGTTTGCCCCTAATCTATCTGTAAAGTTATAAAACCCTCCTGGAGCAGTTCTTTTTCATGTATCCCAGATAAAAGTGCAGGGGGAGTCCTGTACTGTTCTGTGCAACAGTGCACATGCCTCTTCCTCAGCCTTATGTAATTCAATGTGCTTGTTGTTGCTCAGTCTCACGAAAACAAACCCGCTCTTGAATGCCTTTGTATTTGGGTGTTTTTGTTGCCACTCACTGTCTCCTGCCTGTCTTCATCCACCTGCTCCCCTTTTCCTCAAAAGCCAGTAGGAGAAAATGACCTCTCGTCATCCTCTGTCCTCACAGCACACCCTTATTCCTCGATCGACACCCCACCTCAGTCGCCCTTGCTCGCCGAATTGTTTCAGCTGTACAGAATTAGTCAGCGCTGGGCTTGCATCCGGTGTTGGACAGCTGTGTGTGTGTTATGCGGCGCTGTTTCATATCACTTTTCCTGGAGATCCCCGTCACTTTGTTGTGGTTTTATTGTCTCTGATGTTCTTTTCTGTTAATGGGTTCCCAGTGTCCACGCTGACCCCAGTGTCAGTGGGAACCCCCATGGCCTCAGGCTCAGAGCAACCAAGGAGCAGCTGAGATCACCATGATCTAGACACTCGATGGTTTAACCTTTATACTCATATTAACAATGGGACATTTCACTCATTGAATTGCAAGTGTGCGCCAAAAACCTCCTCCTGACTCATCAAGGCCGAATCAGGGCAGGTCTGGATAATGTTATAAACCAAAGTCTAAATTCAAGTCTGTCTGTGTCCTCTCTAGCTGCCCACCATGTTCGGGGACCTCCGCTCCACCTTCATCGCTCTGATGATCGGCTCTTATGCCTCCTCAGCCGTCACATTCCCTGGTGTCAAGGTAACAAGCACTGAAGCACACATCCACATGCCTGAGGTCTTTTTTTTAATGCGCCTATGAGTGTCATTCATTCTTTTTTGCAACATAATGTAAAAAAAGTCATGTTTTTTTATCAATTTGTATTTCAAGGGCTGAGAAATGTATCTAGCTGGTTTTTACACATTATGGTGGTGTACCTGCATGCATTGATGGAAATATGACTCCACAAGCAGATTTTAAATACTGACACTCTTTTTGATTTCTTATACATATGTTATCTTCTCAGTATTTTTTTCAACATGTATATTTTCATTTGCGCAGGTGATCTATGACATGGGCATATCTTTCATCACTATTCTGGTGGTGTGGGCTGCCTGTTCTTTAGTGGTCTTCCTGAACTGTTACTTCAACTGGCCACTGGAACCATTCCCAGGACCAGAGGACATGGACTACACGTAAGTACCATAGATTAACGCAGTTATTATCAGTCTATAGTCTTACTCTGAGTCGGTATTCACATTCTCATTGGGCTTTCTCACAATGCAATTATGTGATATGTGGGAGGAAAAGTCCAGTGTGATGCAGCTCTGGGTTAAAGTCTGTCTGCACACTCATCAACTAAACCTGCCTATACAGCAGGAAACTTACCCAGATGACTGACTCACATTAAAACTCATCACAATTTTCTGTTCATGATATTTACTTCCTCGTTTCTATTCCTCCATGACCCCCTCCCCTCTTACCACATCTACTCCAACAGTGTGAAGATCAAGTTCAGCTGGCTGGGCTTTGACCACAAAATAACAGGGAAGCAGTTTTACAGCCAGGTGACCACGGTGGGCCGCCGCCTCAGCGTGGGACACAGCCTGACGCAGAAGGAGCTCGCCACCAAGGACGGCCAAAAACTCTGTCTGTCCACCATGGACCTGGAGATGGACTGCAAGCCCCGACAAGAGTGTAAGAGAGTATAATTTGAAGTGAGCATCGCAGTGAGGGTTGACCTGGGGCTCATCATTGACTTGTTTATCTCCTCTGCAGCCCAGTCGTTCTTGAAAAGCATCATCAGCCCGATCTTCATGCTCAGCGCGTTGACCATGTCCGTCACGCAGCTTCGTCTCTTGTTCTACATGGGGGCCATGAACAGCGTCCTGGAGGCTCTCAGCGATGGAGACCTCAACACAGGTCTGTTTGTTTGTCTATGACACAAGCTGCTAAGTAATTTTGACTCATGATTTCAAAGCAGCTGGACTTACTTGTTTTCATTGACATTTCAGTGGAGAGAATGGAACTTGGTAAGACTGTTGTTGTATCAGTAGTTTAGACTTTTAACTTTCAGCTGACATCAACTAGATAATAATGTCACTTAGTAGAGCACATTAACCTCCACCAAGGCCCAACAATCCCCTTAAATCCAATCAAGCTACACCAAGTTTTACACACTCATAGATTTAAGTTCCCTGAATGCACCATGAACATCTTTGATATTCCTATGTTCCGATATCCCTTGGGAAAAAAGTGAAAATGTAAAACAACCAATAAAGGCAATGTTAAAGATGTTATTTGGATCCGCACCACTCCTGACCAACACCACATCCTTCCATTAAGTTTATTGATAATCCCTTTATTGGATTTTGCGTAATTTGGCTTTCATACAAACAAACCAACAAAAAAAAGAACAGGGGTGAAAACATAACCTCCTCGGCAGAGGTAATTGAACTTCTAGTCATGTACAGGCCCTGTCATCACAATCTCATACTCATCTACCGCGACTTACTGCCACAGCTTTAGTGTTGTTACTTTATCATTCGACCTTGGCTCATGTCCATAACACAGTCCTTCCGCTGTCATTCAGCTTCAACCTGAAGTCACCAGGTACCATTTGTTGTACTCATTAACTAACCTTGCCCTTCGGCACCTGCAGAGATTACACATCATGTGAGCAGTTTTACATGGCTCATTTATCATTAGTCCCCCCAGACCATAAATCCAACTAGTAATGGCATCGTATTCACTTTTGTTTTCTCCGTATCTCATTCTTTCACTCAGTATAATTGCTCCAGCAACTATAATAAGACTAATAATTAACAATGACATCATTTTCATTAACCAGGTTAGAACAATCCCTCCTTCTAATCTTAACCTCCTTTCCATTCATTCTTCATTATTCATCATTTTTGTCCTCTTTCCCTCTCTCCCTCAGTGAGTCTTTATTCCTCCATCTTTGGCGTGCTGCAACTGCTTTGCCTCATGACCACGCCCGTGATTGGTCAGATCATGGACTGGAAACTGAAGGACTGCAGCGATGGAGAGGAGGAACAGGAACCCTGCAGCAAGTGAGTCAACGTCCACTAATCCCCCACGATGGAGGATAAACACCCAACCCCCTCTGTCTGCCTTAACCCCTTTCCATTTATAGACCCAGACATTCATATTTACAGTTTTGTCAGTGTGGTGAAGGGGAATAGAACCTAGAAACTATCCTGTATTGTGAAACAAAGTTGTGATATCGATGTCTGATTGTCTGACCTCTTTTCTGTTACTAGGGGCGATCGAAGGATAAAGCGTAGAGACAAGAAGATCCAGAAGGTGACCAACGCCCTACGAGCGTTCGTTCTCACAAACGTCCTGTTGGTAGGATTTGGGATAACATGCCTGGTGCCCAATCTTCCACTGCAGGTGAGTGGTCCAACTCTGCCACACACAGGCCATCGGAGTATCTTAGGAATACAGCTGCCTTGCTAACAGTGTAATCACTGTCTCTTTGTAAAGACGTTACTGATTAACCTCTTTAACAGGCTGCTGGCACTAGAGACACACAGTTATGTAAAAGTCAACATGGTTAACACCCTCACTGTGTGTAAATAAACTCACAAACACGTTTTTACAAAAATGTTGAGCCGTTCCTTTAGGGGGTTAGACCCCTATAGAGCCAATGGAACCTATTATTATTATCAATAATAATCTATGTATTTTATGTATTTTGTCTTCTATCTCAGATCTTGTCATTTGTCCTTCACACTGTGGTGAGAGGGTTCATTCATTCGGCTGTTGGTGGCCTCTATGCCGCTGTGTAAGTCTCACACACACAAACAAACACACACACATGTGTTACCATCATCATGGCCGTCTGCAGTGTGACTCTATAGCCTCAAACTGAGACACTAAATGTACCTGTCCTCTCTCCCCAGGTACCCGTCCTCTCAGTTCGGCAGTCTGACAGGCATGCAGTCCCTGGTCAGTGCCGTGTTCGCTCTGCTGCAGCAACCACTGTTTCTGTTTATGATGGGACCCCTGCAGGGAGACCCTCTCTGGGTATGAATATGCACGCACTCAAACAGACTCGACGCCTGAACTAAAATCCTCGGGCACGATTTAACTCTGGTGTTTTCCTCCAGGTCAACGTTGGACTCCTTGTCCTCAGCATGCTGGGCTTCTTGCTGCCGCTCTACCTGATCTACTTCAGATGGACGCTCAACAAACAACAAAAGCAGAAGGAGGAGAACGCCAAGATCTTCATCAAAATTAACGGCTCCGACCTCCCAGAGGCCTACGTCTAGAGGAGCATGCCGGCCGAGAAATGGAGAACATTGGCAATCCAGTGATACATTCACAAATACACATGTCAAGGGACAACTGAAATCCTAAACATCACATTTAGCCATCAATCACACACGAACAAACAGAACCACCACCTCCATTTTCCCCAAATCCCACCAAGATGAACTTAGTCTGTGGTTGCCATGGAAACGAGTCCATTGGAACAGTGTTGCTGAGGAGAAAAGTGAAACGTGGAGAGGGAAAAGGAAGAAGAAGAGAGAGGAAAAGACTGTGAAAGGAAAGAGGCGTCGGCTCTCTGCATTCCCCCCAAAATCCTCCGACTTCTCCTTTTATTCCCACCTCTCAGCAGCACGTCGGTGCAGCTCCACTTCACATAAGACTTCTTTCATATTCCCTGTACGAGGGAAAAGAAAGCCTGTGTCCACACAATTTTCTACTTGTGAAACCAGCAAGACTAGAGAATGTCAGCGTCAGATGAACCAGCGTTATTATTATTATTACTGAGTGATTCCATTGTTGTATGAGTTCTGTTTTCTTTCCTAATTCTAAGTCCCAATAACATTGTGCTATCTCGACAGATGCTGGAAGGTTAAGTGTGGACTAATAGGCATTGATGAGTAACAGGGAGGAGAGTCGAGCCTTATTGCTGATGAGCGATTAGAAAAGACATTATCAAGATTAATTATAGGGCTTTTTTTTATTACAAGGCTAAAATCTTATTATTCAGTTTAAATTATACTGTCATTGTTTTACGCGGCTGTATTCTGTAAGAGGGACATCGAAGCAAACTGTGGTAAGTCTTTCTGAAAGCAAAACATTTAGATTATTTATTTTGTTTCTTTAGTTTCTTTTTTATACCTTGAGTTTACCAGATGTTTCTTTTTAGATACAGCCTAATATAAAATATATGATTTATTGTTGAGTGGTCAGATTGCTCTGTTAAACTTAGACATATCAGTAAAAGTATATGGTAATACAATTTCTGGTGCACATACGTGTGTCCACGAAACCATCATTATCCAGAGGCCTTAGCTTAAAGTGAGTATTTTGTTCTTTCTGTCTACTGTTAAGGGAAATGCAGCACTTTATTCCCTGTAAACACACCAGTTCATTTCAGCACTTCTCTCCTGGTAGATAGAGTCTCACTTTAACACATATTTATTTTATCTTACACTCGTTTTTTCTTTCCATCATCAACTTCACGAAGAACCGTATTTAAATGATGCTGGGCTGGCAATGACACACGTGTCATATACTGTGTTGTTTGCATCGAGCTCTTTTCTTCTATTCTTGAATAAAGATATGTTTGTTGTGTTCTGGGTTCATGTGGAAGGACCCTAGGGGGTTAATAAAAACGTGTTGATCTCGTTAAATGTTTGCTCCTGATTCTCACTTCTCACCAGGCTGCACTATATTTATATGTGTAACTGTATCTATGTGATTCTTACCTGAAGCGCTGGGTATTAACACTTCTGAGAGGTGACATAATAACAGAGATTACATCTCCATACATTATTTAATGATGAAAAACAACCCACTCACAAAGTGGATATATGCATTCAGGTTGCAACTCCTCACATAATTATTAGCTCAAGCTTTTAATATGAAATTCAGGTTTCAGGGGATAACAAAGTGAGTTTCTGTTAAGTTCTGAATCATTTCAGAAAAGTAAAAGCATACATACTTTTTTTTTAGGTTGGTCTACAACAAACCAGCAGAGGTCAGTATTAGAGACATGTGTTTGAGGGCCTCATGGTGCACCACACCAGATAGCACACACAGTTCTCTCTAACATGCATGGTTCATATGTATTAGGTGTCATATCTACAGCACTTACATTGTAAAATGCTTATCTGCTATAACAGCTGTGTTTAAGAACTGACTTCATGAAACTTGTGAGATAGGACAAATTCTGAACAGTGTTTTAACACCAGATGCTGCTGATGCACCAATGTATTCGGTAAAAGAGCCTCCCATAGACATCCATTATAAACCTAAATTAATATTATTACATGATTATTACAATATTATTACAATACTTGATTATTTCAACTCTTCTTTACTTTATTTTTACCAAATAATGATCTATTCCCTTGTTTATAGTATTATATAGATATAGATAGATAGATAGATAGATAGATAGATAGATAGATAGATAGATAGATAGATAGATAGATAGATAGATAGATAGATAGATAGATAGATAGATAGATAGATAGATAGATAGATAGATAGATAGATAGATAGATAGATAGATAGATAGATAGATAGATGCTGTATACAGCTGAGGAGACAGAGGGATGATGATAAGCGCCTGTTGGCAGACGGATACAGATGCGCTATAAATACAGCAGCAGTACGCTGTTACGTAATTTTAGCCACACACGCACGCACACGCAATCACATCCTGCGATCCTCAGGACGTGGGACTGGATTAGGGACCTGTGATGCCACCAGCATCACGCGCCAGCACCATTGTCACAGGGTCGAGGTGGTGGAGCAAAGTGTGGCCATGCAGGGGACCACCAGGGGTCCTGTAGAGAACACGACAGGTTTACAAACGAGGATGTCCGTCTTCGCAGTGGTTGTAATGTAAAACAAATGAGGTCAAGTCAGTCAGTCATCAGTTTGGACACGAGTGGGTTCGTGTGTATTTTTTTAGGATGCAGATAATCACATCCGTTGCGGAGATTTTGCTTAAAGGGCTTTGCAGAGCTGACGCACCGCCTCCGTGCCATCGCTGGTGGTCCCCGTGCCATGCCCATATATATACTCTGACGGTGAGTAACCACGTTTCTACGTCACTGTCACTGCGATGACGCGGAGGGTGCTGCACACTCACAAGAATAAGGGTGCAGACATTCCATTGGTCCTGCACCACATCACAGCTGTGCCATTCCCTCTAACTATTGGTTTAATTAGACTATATTTGTTTATTCTAAATATTAGTATAGTGCTATAGTATAGTATATATATATATAGTATTTTTTTGGTATGTGGGCTTTGTGGTATGAGTTTACATTATCATTATATCAAGTGATCCCCCAGCTAATTCATTAATATTGTGGTGTTTTGAATCTGTTTTTTATTTATAGTAGAGTAGCAGGAACAGATACAGGGCCGGGTCAGGAGGGGCACTGGACCTTGATCTGATTGGCCCCTTTTCCTGTCAGTATTCTTATTAAAAAATCTCTTACGAACAAAACATTGACATTTTAGGCATTTTCTAAGCTTTTTTTAAGAACACAATTTGCAATTTTCAAAATACATTGAATGATGTGTGGCTTTGCTCAAAACTATAGAACTTAAAGCAAGGAATGAGTAAAACTTGGGTAAATTGAGGGCCCACCTTTTGGCCCCCTGCTGAGTATTAGCTTTGATGTAAACATTGAAAACCTAAACTAGAAAATAAATCATTGCTTTATGCCTATTTCATTTATTCTCCCATTTTTCTATGGTATTGGTTGTCAGTATGAGCTGCTCCAAAATTAGAAGAATTAGACGGATTTGCCCTGTCATTTTTAATTCTTATTTGAAGAGGACCAAAGTCTACATTAGGAATCTACAGACAAGCCTCTCACTCCGGACTTATTTCTGAAGGAGCCAATTATGTGAGAACACAACAGGAAATGTTCCAGGATTCACTGCAAGCGAATGAGTGTGTTGTTGATGTTTGTAACATGAGACAGATGCAAAAGGATAAAAACAAAAAGAAAACAAATATGTCAGGATGAAAAAGCAACATCAAGCACATAGACGACACTGAAGAAGATGCCAAGAGAACACATCTGAGCAAACTTGTTCATGTGTGAAAGACAAACCCTGAAGAAAGTCTGAACCCAATTCTCTGGACGTCGTTTGGAGGTCATGTCTGAAATTGGTTTGTCCACGTAAATTGTGGACTTTTATGGCTCAGATTAAGAAAAATACTAGATCTGCGAAAAAATAAAACTATAATCGCAAAAATGGAACTTGAAACAGATAATTTTCTTGTCTCCTATTTGTACTTGCTATCTTTACATTTGTAACCAATTCACATTTAATCTATTGTCAGTATCCAATGAACGGCTCCAGCATTAGCTAGGCAGATTTGTCTTTTTACTGTTAATTCTTATTCTCTGGGATGTATGGACCCACCAGGCTCAACCAGTCTGAACCATCATTTTGTGGGTGTGCTCTGCGCCGCACAGGCCTCGGTGGCTCTGCGCGCAACAGCAACGCATCGCCGCTGCCCCGACCAGGAAGTGGATGAGAAGCGAATAAGCGACTGTAGAGGTAGGATGACATAGAGGGGGAGAGGTGTAAGAGAAGCGAGCGGAAAGGAAGAAGAGACCATCGGAGGGAGGGATCGACCCTGTTTCTGGACCTGCACTGAGCTGCTGCCCTCTGGGATATAGTCCACCGCGCCGCCAAAAGATGCTCATAAAGGAATTGTAAGTAACTGTGTGTGCATGAATGTGTGTGTGGGGGAGAGAGAGAGAGCGACGGGGAGAGGAGAGAGGAGAGAGACTGTGTTAGCGGGTCCATCCGTCTGGTTACGCAGCGTTGACATTGTGACCAGTCGCCCTGGTGTGGAATTACCAGCGAGCGGCCAGGGTGATGTCTACATCCCGTATCTGTGTGGCTCCATGTCCGTCATCGTTGTGCACGCACCCGGGTCTCCTTCAGCCCGATGGGCTCCTTGAATGAAGCGAGGGAATGTGAAGCAGCGACGGCTGCAGTCGCATCAGCAACCGGCGCAGGCGGGCATGGCTGTGCCCTTCACATTGAGCGCAACCAGCCCTCCAGTGAAATCGGGAGAATAGACTGTCACTGTGGGGAATCACATTATTCCTTCTCTGCCGTGGTGTTAAAATGACGGACGGTGTGATAGGAGTGTTGGTGCAGCAGGGAGGGACGGCTGGTGTGCGCCGCGCCGTGCCAGCGTCCATCCATGTAAGCAGCCGTGGCCATGTTATTGATTCGCGGTGAAGGTGAAACCACTGATGGAGCGTTTACCTCCGGAGAAATGGGGGACATGCGAGGTGGGTGGTGCACCAAGGTTGGAGGGATGCTCGAGGGAAGCGGGGCAGGTGTCGTGGAGGCAAAGCTTTGGCACAGAAAAAGGCAAACGGCGAGGTTTTGACGCACCAGTCGGGCATTTCTGAGAATCTGACAGCTGGGCCGAGGGGACCGGATGGGAAGATAGAGAGGGATCTCGCGTGCAAAGGGAGAGATGTGGGGATTTTTGACACTAGTGCTGTAACACTTTGCGTCCGCAGGCCTGAGTGTGCTGTTAGGATAACTGACAGAGGCCTACCCATGAATCAGCTGGTGGTCAGAATAAAGGTTAAGGCCAATATCCCACTTCATCTGCCATTCACGGGCATTAAACCCTTATTCCATAACCATTAGCTAATGAAGTGGGATGCTGTTGGCCTTCAGATGAAAAACCACACGCTACTATGGCTGTTGACTCCATCATTTCAATGCTCTTAGCCATTGTGCCTCAAGGAGCCATAGTGACACACCTGTAGAAACACAGCTGTCTATTATCCTTTACATTTTTCAATTTCCCCCCATTTCTAATCATAAATGTATTTCCATTGTTATTTGAGGTCATAGGCTACTGCACTATTGTCACCACAGGCAGCTTCTACAAACACTATCTGATCTTGAGAAATCGATAATGATTAGAGTCTGCATGGCTTAAATGGGCATAACATTTGTCAACATTGATTGTTGTCTTGATTTCTCACCACGTGTATTAAAACAATAAATTGCCCTGCACAAAAATGCCCAGGAATCAGGGGTCTGAAGATCTGGAATGATTAGGGAGAGTCTAGGCCTCAGCGGTCTGCCTTGAGATTAATTAAATCGGACTTGATTAAATGCTAAATTCACTACACTGTCAACACATGGGTACAGAGAGACCTCCGTGCATGCACACACATACACACACACCAAGATACAATCGTTGGGGTCAAGAGATAGGGAATCGATCTATGTCCTACAGGTTTTTTTTGTTTTGACTCGGCAGTGCTCACCTGAACCACTGACCTAAATAACTCCTGATCCACTTTTTTCTGCACTTCCGTGAGCTCTGTCAGATGTTCAGAAATACCCAGTGCACTGTATGATGTGATGAAGAGAATGAATGAATGACTGAAAGAATAGCAGTGGAAGAGGAAGTACAGAGTGAAAAATGGAGAAGCAGAGAAGACAGAAATGAGTTGTAAGGCAGGAGAGATGAGGTGTGCCCTTATGCAACAGGAAGACACCTGATATTTCTGTAGAGACGAGACAGAGCAACCAGGGGAGTTAAGTCCTTTATGCCAGACTGGGACTGAGACCCAGATTCCATTCAGTAGTGAATGGGACACAGAGTTATACAAATGTGTATCAAGTTGTTTAATGTTTTTTTTACTTCAAACAATTTTAACTAATATCAATCTGGAAATGAGTATTTAATAGATTCGATTGGAATATTCAAAATTAAATTTGTGATGTTTTTTTGCCAAAGGAAAACACCAGTAGCTCATTGTTTAATGATTCATCGCTTCACTGCTGCCTCTCCGGCTCAGTCAGTGCAGGCATGGATGTCATTATATTGTGTGGTTTACCGACTTATGTGTCAGTATTTCCTGTTTGATTGAATGAAAGAATGTTGGAGACAGACAAAATATGGCAAAAGGAACTCATGAGCCACAAAAGGCATATAACATATTCATAATCTTATTGATTAACTTGGTACATTCTGTGTTTTTTTGTGTGAGATTTTACGTCCAGTTAACATCTGTTGCAACCACATGCATAGTTAGTTTACACCCATTGTGAGGTGCTGGTGTTCATCTGACCTGCAGATACATTCATACATTTTCTGTAGCTATAAAGAATTTAAGTAGTTAAACAATAAAACACATTAAAATGTAAGACATAATGAGTACATTGGTTTCATGTTAAAAAAGCAGAACATAGATAATATTGTGAACATCAGGATCATGACACAGAACTGCAGTCGAGGCACAGACACAAAAAGTAACAATCTTGCACTTTATCCAGGCCTTGTCTTTGTTATATAAATATTTTTAAATAACTAATTAAAAATCAATGTGTATCTAAAACACAGCATCCTCTCATCTAAAGTGACCTTTGTCGTAAACCTTGTTAGAAGAACAGCTCAGACGGTCGATGTGAAAAGCAGACCTCACACCTCTGCACCTTTTAAATTTGATCTCGGCTGCTTTGCTGCTTCACTGAAGCAGATTCTCATCTTCTCCTCCGAATAGCAAAGAATAAATCATCTGTTCTCTCCTGATGACTCAGTGTCACAGTGTCAAAGTGAAATATGTGAGATCCATGCGTAATTAGCTGCTTTCTCCGTTAAGCTTGGAAGCCGTCTTGGAATTTATCATCCTGTTATTAATAATAACAAAGGAGAGTGTGTCATAAAGTCCACTCTTTGGTGAAATCCATCACAAAATGTAACTTGTGAAGGGCTTTTATGCGATGCCATGACTGTGTGATCGTTATCTAGTGTGTGTGTATAGCTCACAGGACATGTGCTGAGTCCCTGTAGCTGGACTCCAGTTCGTCTGACATAGCGTCCGATAGCTGATCTCCAGATCTGTATTGAGCTGAACAGTTAAAGATGTCTCCTCCTATGGTCAGTGTGTCACTCACAGGATTTCTTCAGGCTAATCCAGTCCACAGAGCATGAGTGTCATAATAGAACGTCAGTAATGAACTTATCACGGTATTTGGGGATTCTTGCTGACACAGTACCATTATCAGTCTTCAGGGAAAGGCGAGCGTAACTGGGTCTGAATGTCCGGTTTCCTTCACTGCATTTAATGTTGTGAAGGAGTTTAACAGAATCAGTGCCACTGAACTTCAAAACACAAACGAATACATCGTGTAGAGCTCAGTAAAGGAACAACATTTTGTTGATTGATCATTTTGATGTTTGTGACTAACTTTCTTTTCTCTTCTTTTCTAGTCGAGTGATTCTTCCCATCTCTGTGGAAGAGGTAAGTTTTATTTCAGCATATACCAGCGTGTGTGTGTGTGTGTCTGTGTGTGTGCTTGTTTTTGATACCTTTTTTAAGACCTTTTCCAGCATAAAACTGACCTTGTCAGGACCAGTAGACCTCATGGGGGCCAAAGCCAGGTCCTAATGAACAAAAGATCCTTTCCAAGGCCCTGGTTAAGGTTAGTTGTAAGATGTGGACTGTGTTTAGTTCAGGATCAGGGTTGGCCAGGAATTGGTCATGGTTAACGATAGGGGTGATGTTTGGTTAGGCTGTGTGTGTGTGTGGTCCATGTATAACTCATACCTAAATCTGTTTATATGGTCACATCAGTGGGCGTTGTCTGACTTATGGTAACAAACATCAAGTACCCAAAAAGTAAATTATTCAAGTTAAAGATGAAGATATGTTTTAAGGTTAAAGTTAAGGTTAAGGTTAGGGTAATGTTTAGTTTAAGGTTAGATTAAGGCTAGGTTTAGGTTTATGGTAAAGTTAAGTCGAGGTTTGGGGATTATGTTTAAGTTAGGTTTAGGTTTAGGCTTATATAAGGGTTACTTTAAGGTTAGTCATCATGTACCTGCCACCACTACACATTTTTTTTCCTGGATAATGTTTGAAGTTTGACACGTGTATACATATTTAAATGATGCACAACTATAAGACTTTTTATATTTTCAGGAGTGGTATGTCGCCAAATCCATTGCATATGAAATAAATGCAGATATGATCACCTCGAGAACAACTTGTTATCTTGATATTCTACATCTGATGAGCTTCCATCGTATCAAAACAGATTGCAAAGTCTTTTGAATCAGCCCAGTCAGCAAAGTCTTTCACCGTCCTCGTCCTCTTTTTCTCTGGCTGTCCCTCTGTCCCCTGTTATCCTCACTTCCATTGCACTTTGCTGTTCTATTCAGGCCTGCATGTGAAATGAGTCACCTGAAACTACTTGCCTGACACTGTGTGTTAGCGTGTTTGTGTACTGTCCTCATCCTGTGGATTATTTGCATTTACATGAGACACATTTTTCTTTCGGTGGAGACATGTTGGTAGAGACAGGATAAATGTTTGAAGCAAATAATCTGTTCTTACACGCACTGAACAGTCTCAGGTAAGAAAACCTGTTTGCAGTCCAGATTAGAATGACACATGTTTTTACACATATAAAGTCCGGATATATAAAGGGAAATACAATAAATACACAGTATACAAACTGTAAATAAAGATAGATGACATGCCAGCTGCCTTAAAGTGAAGCCAAAGTGTCTCCATCGCCCCCTGGTGACCGGCTGGCCTCCACCATGTTAGTCGATGGGACATGGACCAAACCAAAGATTAAAGTAAATTTGGTGAAATCTGTTTTTGTGATTTGTGATTGGTCAAACGTGTGTATTGGAGGGACCTCGCTACCACTGCTCCATCCCCCAGTGGCTACTGCGTAGACTCTACTTATGCAAGATGGCAATGCTCGTATCCAAGTTATTTTGGCTGTATTTCTGGAAAGTGGGAGGAAGAGACGTGTCGTCCGTCTTTATATACAGTCTATGATAAAAAAGACATTTCGTACATGTTCCTCTTGAGCTGCATCCAAAGCAGAGTTGGAAACAGCCCTTGGTCTTGTCCATGTTCCTTTCCAATCTGCTTCAAAACCACAAAGCAGTGGACAGAGCAACATATCCCATATCCCTCAGAGGCTTTAGATCTTCACATGTTGCTTCTCATTAACTGTGGCGTCATATGTCTGCACATTAGGTCCATTTGTGTCTCAGTTGTGTCGTCAGCGTGGTGTGTCACCATCTAAAAAGCTTTTTATTTGTCTGATATGAGATCTACAAAGCCTGAAGACAGCTGAGTAACATCCCACTGTCCCTTGAACCACATGCGCCCCCTCCGCCCTTCACATCACATCCAACCACAGCCTCGTCTTCAGCACTCTCTTCAGTTTTTTGCCACCACATACTAGATATGGAAATGTGTTATTTGCTAAAAACACTAAAGGAATGCAAATATTGAACCATCCATCATTTTTGGATTTAGATTCTTTCTTTGATTTAGATTATTTTACCCTTTTCACAATGAAATGTTATTCTTTAAAACGCATCACTATAGGTTAATGCCTTTGTTTGGAAGTGTAATTGTCAAGTGAGATTGCAGCTGTCGATAATTCACTGAATTGAATTTGCAGTTTGTTAACTGGATGTGTACTGGTCCCACAAAGCAACGGGGAATCAAATTTGTCCAACACTGTAACTGAGGAGGCTTCGCTGTTCCTGCATCTCATTTATTTAGCAGCCGGTTGAGGCTTCTGCAGCAGATTTAAAGGGAACTTGCCTCCAGTTTGCATCTGACTTTCTCTTTGTTGCACAGTATGTGAAGGTCATTTGAACCAGCTCTGCACAGATCATCTAGGCCTTCTCCTATTTTTGTCTTTCCTTGATGTTGCTGCAGAGGAATCCCTTTTAAAATGTACAGTGAAGGTCACAATTAAAAGGGGCGACATCAGCATAGAAACTTTCCTGTTCATTTATGTTTTTTTCTTATTCATCTTCTCAATGTCATTATTATTCAGCAAAGTTAAGTCATCTTGTCCCACTGCAAATACATCTCAGGCCCTTTAACTATCCCTGCTATTATAATGATATATGTGCTGCCGAGGTCTAATCAGTTTTTTGTCTATGGTCTGAAGAAAAGATGTTTTCTGGAGTAATTTGTCTTACCAACATTAAACATTTTTACAGGATAAATTGATATGTAAATGGTATTTAACTACAGACAGCAACTTCAGTATATATCCATGAGGTTTATTTGTATTGTAGTTTTGTTTTTGCAACATTTGCGCATTTATTGTGCTTCTTAAAAACACTAGATCCAATCACCTCCCATATTTTCTCAGTTGACAACACACCTCAATCCTTTAAAGTGATAAAAGGCTACATTTAAATGTACAAAAAAACCCAGTTATGACTGGATAATTATCTTTATCGCTTTATTGCTTTATAGTTCAGATATTCCAGTTTCAAATCAACTATTGTTACTGGTTTGGGGAACAAATCGACCACAAGGGGAACTGATGCTTCATTATTATACTACGGTATCTTATTATCTAATGTACACACATGTAACCTGTTATGTTCTCATGGTTTGATTTTACTGAAGAATAATCTCTTATTTGTGGAATCTGTAGAAAAAAGAATAATTCTCACTACATCAACTTGTCCCATGTTTATCGATGTTGTAAGTGTGGCTGTGCTCTGGTCCAGCTTTGTGCAGAGGTTACATGGTGGATTAGAGGTGATTAAGAAATGAAAGGAGCCATTGTTCTGTGTTTAAATACATTCACGTGCGCACATCGGGATCAGTAAGATGGGGGTTGTGATTAGGAATGGGATGACCGTTTGTGTTGCAGGTCGTGAATGTGGTAATAAATTGGGCGCAGCATAAAATATGACGCGACAAGAAGGAACTATGTGGAACAATAGTGTATGGAAGAGAGATTAGGAGGATTCAGGGACATGGTCTGGTGGAGGTAGCGATCAGGGACAGAAGAAAAAGTAAGCCATCCCTTGAGATTGCAAAAGATGAGCTGGTATGAGAAGAAGGATTTTTTTCCTGTGTGAATGTGAAAGCTCACTAATCTTCAGGATGCTACATAACAACTCTTAAATGCATTCATTAAGGAAAGCTTGAAGGGGACGTCTTCTTCTGTCTCCCTGTAAACACTCACACTGTGTGTGTCTGCCTCAATCCAACCTCCTTCTATTTCTCTTTTGTTCCCAGTACCAGGTTGGCCAGCTGTACTCTGTGGCTGAGGCCAGTAAGAATGAGACGGGTGGAGGAGAGGGAGTGGAGGTGCTTAAAAATGAGCCCTATGAGAAAGATGGAGAGAAGGGACAGTACACACACAAAATTTACCATTTGCAGAGGTAAGTTCATCCATTTAATTCAAAGATCACTTCCCAGTTTAGTCTATGTGGTGTAGTAGGCTGTAAACAAATACTTGAAGAACACTATAAGAAATATATTGTTTACATTCCAATATAGAAGTAAAATAAAGACTGAGAGGTATAGTGTGGTTTAACTGTTTCTAAGATGTTTAATATCAGGATTAAAGAAATAAAATACATTCGATTGACTGGTCAGGTAAAGGTAGCCTACATATGAATCCAGTCTCTCCTGATTCAAATTGAGTTAAATAAGTAGGCACATCATTTTAAATATAATGTTTTTCTCGTTTGTTTTTTTCTCTCTTTCCTGTTGTGCAGTAAAGTGCCGTCATTTGTCAGAATGTTGGCTCCATCCTCTGCTCTCAATATCCACGAGAAAGCCTGGAACGCATATCCTTACTGTCGCACAGGTAACTCAAACACACACACACACACACAGACACACACACACCATTTACTAACACAAACTACACACTTTTTTTCATTATATTCATAATTGCAGCACCTGTTATAATTATCTAGTTCATTTTTTCTTGTTTTTTTCACAACATCTGACTCACAGAGCTTTTGTGGTGCACCAAAAATAGCATTTATATAAGGGTTTGCGTATTTCATGCAAGAAAACCCTTCTTATTATTTTCGGTTACAGCAGTAGACACTATTAAAAGACATAGGTGATGAATTAATGAATAAAGATGAATAAATAAACTACATGTTTCTTAGCAGTGGGATATTCTGTGCATAATGCAAGAATGTCATAGTAGCAGGAAATCCATAGTTATGTTTGAAAACTAAATCCTGACATCTTTAGAAAGGTCCCTGGAGTATGTCCCACCCTCCAAACTTTTAATTTGTTAATGTTTTGATATACTTGTTATCTGACATCTGTCCCCTAATAAAGATTAAACAGGAATCAGAGGAGGCTCATTTTTTTATTGAACCAAACCAGGAACTTCTTATCTGTTGTAATCACACTTGATTTAAAGAGAAATGATGATGTTCAACTTTATCATGTACACTTTAATCTTGGAATAGTGACAATGCAAATGCCTCAAATTTTAGAGGTGACAAAGATGCTGATCTGTCCATGCAGTTAATTCTCTAAGTACCTATCTCTCTCTCTCTCTCTCTCTCTCTCTCTCTCTCTCTCTCTCTCTCTCTCTCTCTCTCTCTCTCTCTCTCTCTCTCTCTCTCTCTCTCTCTCTCTCTCTCTCTCTCTCTCTCCCTCTCTTTCTCCATGTCTCTGTCACCTTGAAGCAGTATTGAATAATTTACTGTGTGTCCAGTGAGAAGAGTCATGCAATCGTTCAAGCCTTTCAGGCTGAGATCACACACACATACAGACACACACACACACACACATATACACACACACGCACACACATACATACACACACACAGACACACAAATGTTTGTGCTTCTATCTCGTCACTTTCCAAAAATGAACCTATAAAAGTTACACTCACTGACCAATTCCATTCAACGGTTCATAGTTATTAAACGACTCATGTTTTCCAACCTCTTGATGTTCTTTCCTTCTCTTTTTGCTCCTGCACATAATTTCACCATGCTCTGCAGTCATCACTGTAAGTATTATTTTTACTTTTGTGCTTTAAATGTCATGTATTTCGACAAACAGCAAACTGTGATTCACATAGTGGCAGCAAATTAACATGAAAGTGGAGAAAGAAATCTGAGCCATTTCAGTGACAGCAGTAGCTAGCAATGTGTGTGTGTGTGTGTATGTTTGTGTGTGTGTGTGTAGGTGTGTGTGTGTGTGTCTGTGTGTGCGTGTGGGGCGTCGGTGTTCCTCTTCCCTCCAGTTCACTTCTCTTTTCTCTGCAGAACGAGTATATGAAAGATAACTTCCTGATCAAGATTGAGACATGGCACAAACCTGACACAGGACACCTTGAAAATGTAATTACCAAAGACCACCGCAAGGTTTATATGTGTTTGAGCTGCATCTGGAATCAGGCTTTCTGTTGGTTTTGGCCTGTAAATAATTCTGTATGTCACACTTTTATTTTGTTTATTACCATTACCCACGGTTTGTTTACTTGTCTCCTAATTAAACAAATACTTTCTTGTCTAGAACACATAGAAACATTTTCACTTGCATCATCTATGCTTTCAAAAAGCTTTTTACCCCGAGTCTCATGTTCTCGTCTGTGTGTGCTGCCTGCAGAGACTTCGGTCTGTATCTATAGCTGAGCTCTGTGGTTCTGCTTCAGGTTCACGGGTTGGACGCAGAAACTTGGAAAAAGGTGGATGTAGTCTATATTGATATTGCGGACTCATCCCAAGTGGAACCCAAGGTAAATATGATAAGCGTAAGATCCATAGTCAGATGTTTGCAGAAACTAGATCTCTGACCTCTTGTCGTCGGCTCATCCACGTGGTTCACTCTGGTTTTCCCTGTGTCTCTCCAGGACTATAAGGCAGAAGAGGACCCACGCAGGTTCAAGTCAGTGAAGACCAGCCGAGGCCCTCTAGGACCAGACTGGAAGGTACAGTGACTTGTTGTAAATGTTGATTGAGATATATGACAAACTAGAGCTGCATTAAGCAGAGCGCATATCTCTACCATGGCCAAATAGTCCCCTTTTATGCAATTATGCAATATCCCCCCGAAAAAATGTGAATATGTTCAAATGAAAGAAAAAGCATGTGATATCAAATTCCTGGATCAAATATGCACCTAAATGTAATGTTCTTGTGGAACTCCGTTTAGTGGTTTTGTGTAAACTTGCTAACAAACACACAAACAAACCAACAAACATAGAGGGGAGGTAACAGAAACCTTCAACTACATTAGTGTTAACTATTGATGAACAAAAACAAAATTAATCACTTTCACGGATTCCTGTTGCTTGGCAACTGCATCGTTTAATCAGTATTGAGGTACTTAGCACAAGAAAAACATTTCTATATAATGTTACCTGCGCAATAACCAATTTGGGGCCTTTTGGGTTTTAACGACCTGTGGGGGAGTTTAATTAAATTGCAAACAGCCACTTGCAGTTTGTTATCGTGACTATATTCTAGGATTTTTTACCTCAGTATATTTAAGTTGTTTTAGGACCACAAACAGACAAATAAGTGTGTAAATAAATAAAGAATATATCCTTCTCAATGTAGTGTACAGAAAGCTTTGAAGGACCATTTATCATAGATCAGATGAGCTCAAATCTACTGACAATAGAGCCAAACTCCTATCAGAATCTATAAAATATGAATATGTCAAATTATTCAAAACATTAAGAACATTTTGTTGCTGTTCTTTCATCAAAATGTATTTGTGAATATTTATGAAATACATTCAGGGAGATTGCCCTTAAATATATGAATGAAAAATGTTGACTTGTTAACAACTGAAATTGAACTTTGTGCACGTTTGTGTACTTGCAGAAGGAACTTCCTAACAAGAAAGACTGCCCACACATGTGTGCCTACAAACTGGTCACTGTCAAGTTCAAGTGGTGGGGTCTGCAAAATAAAGTGGAGAGCTTCATTCAGAAGGTTTGTTTACAGCTCACACTGTTTTTTCACCTTATGATCGTCATGACATCCAGGTAGCCAAAGCTCAAGGTCACCTGCTGAGCAGGGATTATTAACAGCCTACTGTTTAACATGATGATGTTGGTGTCACCGGAAACGCTGGTGTAAGTTTGCTTCCTGGACAGTATTGTGTGTTGAGGATTGTTGAGCCACTGTGTGTCCTGTGCATGCAAACGTCAGTGCTGTAACAGCCTCTAGTGGATAAACAGGGTAAAGCAGGATGGAATTGAACACCTCTGATAATCACACTGCTTCATTTTATTGGTCATGCTTGAAGATTCACTTTCTCCAAACAGCTGTTTGACTGCAATTTTCATTTCCTGTTCTTCTCAGCAAGAGAAGCGTTTGTTCACTAATTTCCACCGCCAGCTGTTCTGTTGGATCGACAAGTGGATCGAATTGAACATGGAAGACATTCGCCGTATGGAGGAGGAGACACGCAAGGAGCTAGATGAGGTAAGCAAAGAGTGTTGAACCTTAACACTAACCAGGACAGGATGTGAGCTCTCGTGTGGATGTGACAGCATGCAAGTGTACTGCATATGATATGTTTGTGCTGTGTCTGTCAGATGAGAGTTAAGGACCCGGTGAAGGGGATGGTGGCTCTCGAGGACTGAGGTCATGTCAGACTGTGAATGCTGCTGCTCATCAGGTGAGAGGAAGTGTTTTATGAACCGTTGGTGTTTATTTGTATGTCAATTTTTATCGTCTATTTCCCTATTTGGTATCTTTAAGTTGTTTGTGTTTTTTGCGACAGTATGATAATCAATGTCCAATGATATTAAACATAAAAAATAGGATGTAACTCACATTCGAGCATGGCAAATATCTGTATCACTGCATATAGGGTATGTTGGCTGATAAGTAAGAAGAAATTGCAGCCCAGAAATGCTCATGATATTCGTGAAGTTAGTATTTGTAAAATGTTACGCTCACTACATGTCATGGCTCTTCAAGTTCTTCAATATCCAAATCTTAGCTTTTTTTGCTCAAAGACCAAAACAATGAACTGAAAGAAGCTAAAAAGCTCTGTGCAGTTGGATTGCAATGATCTGTGGGTTTATCACCATGGGCAACAGCTTTCACATCACATGGTCTATTGTTATTGTTACAGAATTAATTAATGTTGCGTTAACAGATCCTGAGCGAAAATAAGTGCTTTAAAATATTAATAACAGATTCAGCTACTAAGATCTTGCATTAGATGTGGTTGTATATTAGAAAAGCATATTGATGAGGGGTCAAAAGATTCAAGCAGTGTAGACGATGGCAGTGTCTTGTATACCTGCTCTCACCAGTTTGTGTCTCTTTCAGACCAGAATACCCGACACCAGCGGATTCACATCCTCCCTCTCCTCCAACTGATACAACGCCTGACCAGTCGCTCCAAACTCTTCCTCTCCCCTGTGCAATCTGGATTTTCGGGGACCTGGACCCAGTAAACTCCCAGTTTTTCAGACGATCTCCTCCACCCCATCCCACCTCCCCCGAGTCCCATCCGTCTCTCTTTTTTTTGTCCATCCAGCGTCCCCATCTTAAAAACTGCTCTGAGGCCTCTGGTAGCAACACTATAGATTTTGTCGGTCAGTCAGTCCTCTCTTTCTCTCTCAGTCTCTAAACCGTTCTAAGCTACAGAGAATAGTGTCATATACTCTGCAATTTAGGATTTATTTCTACTTAAGATATCCCAATGTGTACATATACAGTATATCGGGGAACTGAATAATTGTATTGAAATATATATATATAAATATATATAAACAGGGTTTTTAAAAATGATTTTGTCCCTAAATTTGTCTGTGGATGTTTATTGTTCCAGACCAAGCTGTGTCGGCTCAGTGTTGCGTTCTGATCATGTGATCGTTTTTTTTCTCGTTTTACTTTTATTTCTAATTTTTTCTGGATTAATCGTAGTACCTCCCTTCGCTCCATTCGTGTCATGTTTTATGCAGTGGGGGTTTTTCTCCCTTTTTGTTGCTCAAAGTCAATTTGCAAAATCGACAAAACCGCAGCTGCACGGTCGCAATTGTGCTCAGAGTGTTATGTTGTGTCTGTTGTGCTCCGGGCCTACCACATAGGATTACTTCGCTGTATAACCCTTAATATGTTGATGCGTTCATTACGCTATTCTGCTGCTTTGTGAGTTTGTGTTTGCTTGTGTGTGTGTGTGTGTGAGTGTATGTGTGTGTGTTTCTGTAGTCATTGTAGGTCTTCAAGGTTTCCAGACATATTGTTTAAAATTTTTCCTTCACCAGATCATTTCTAGCTTGAGGAACATTTCTAGTCAGGCTGTTCAAACAGTACACACACACACACACACACACACACACACACACACACACACACACACACAACCACACACACACACAACCACACACACAACCACACACACTAACACAAAGAAAGGCTCTCTTCTACAAAGTTAGAAGATGAAATGTGTACGTTACAATGGACAATGCACAGTAGACAATTAGAAGGAGTGTAGCTCTGTCTCTTTTTTTTCTTAGTCTGACTATCTTTCCGTCCACGTCATTCAAAGATGTTAAATGCAAAACTTGTCAACATGGTGGTGATGTTGAAATGAACATCCATCCAGGATATACAGTGCAGTAGATAGAAAAACGAATGTTATTTGAAAACTTTACGCCCTCTGCGTAATTTTATTTTTGCCCTGTCAGCCATTCTGTCAATCCTCCAGTGGATAAATGGTATTATCCAGTGATAGCAATAACTAACCATGACGCATTGGTTCTTACCTTTTATCATCGCAAATCCATTTCACTTGACAGTTTGTTTTTGTCATGACAACAGCTTTAGTGAAACAGTGTCCGAGCTGAGAGTCAAGTTGTTGGTGAAATATTAAAATGCTGGTTTTATTGTGATTGGATGAGGTGTTTGTTTTTTTCTCCCGCTGGAATCTGAATCTGTTGTTTGTGACGGTGTTGGTTTTTTCGGTATATGCATGAGTGTACATGAGTGATGTACGGTGTCTTGTTGAAGAGATCTGATGCTGGCTGGGTAAAGAATGGAGGACGTATAGTGAAGCTAGAAGAGCGATAACAACATGCGTTATACCTCTTCCTCTTGTTGATGTCTGTTTGGCCTCCTTTGTCCTCAGTCACTTTTATTTCCCTCTTTTCCTCCATGTGCTTCACTTCCTCCATATGTTCGTACAGTGTGGCAACTTCAGAGAGAAAGCATCAGAAAACCATTGGTATAATGCGGACACATGTGGTCACTCAGATTTAATACAATGGGAATGAAGTGTTATGGACAAATTACTGCCATCAAAACATATCACGCATTTATAAACCAAATAGATCACATTGAGATTTGTGGATATAAGAAAAAACAGATATTTTGCATTAATGACTCAATCACGTACTGTATATCCATTTTGCAGAGTTTGGGCATTTTACTGGATCAATTAAATTGATCTAGAATTGAAGTCAAGACTCTACTAAAGAGATTTGCATTCACTTGAGAAAAAAAATCATCTCGGTTTTTCAGTCTTTCTCGTCAATTCAGAAAAACAGAAAATATATTTTTCAAGAAAATCATCTCGCTAATTCTGAAAAATAGAGCAGATTTCTCAAGTGAATTCAATACACTTAAGTAAAACTGAGCCTTGGTGAGGCCAACTTTACACCATTAACAATCTGCTCTGCAATATCCGTCTCATGACTCTTCCTCCCTGTCTTGATTTAGTGTCTGTTGCCTCCTCTTAGAAGAAGACCCACTGTCCCCCCCGGGCGTCCCGCCTCCATCCTCCTCTCTCTGTGTCCATCACGCATCTCACTCACTGTCAGTGATGGGGCTACCAACTGAATCATGGAGATTTTGTGGACGTACTGTATGTACTGACTTTGTAAATAGAAAATAAAGTAATGTAGATGAACCCATAAATATATATATATAGACCAGACTGTCCTGCCAAAACCTACAGCGCACCCTCTTGGCACTTGATCCTCTTATTCCGTCCGTCCGAAATCTCCAGCCTCACACAGACCAGAGTGACCAAGTTGCTCACAGAGGTGTTGTGAGGATGTGTAGAGATATAGTCGTAGTGCTGATAAGACCATTTCGAGGAGTACTGTCAGCTGTAGTCATAATTAAATTAATTCTTACATATTGTTATTGATGCTGGCTGCAGATTTTCAGGATGAGCCAGCAAAGCAGTGGAGAGAACAAAAATAATGAAAAGCAAAAAGCCTGCTCACTCCTCCCTCTCCTCACGCTCTTCCCTCCTCACAGGGACCACGTCTCATTGACAGGACAGTGTATAGATATATATTTTTGTTCTGAGTGTTGTTGTACCTCTGTTGTCGGTCTCTGAACTACACTCGCCTCTCTCTCACCGAACGTATTCTATAACGGCAGCTTGGGTCAGGCCATTGATCCACATTACTCGCGGGTGATGTCGGCACTACAAGTGGAGCCTGGGTTAGGTTTGGATAAGTTTTGACCCTCTTGTGATTCGTGATAGAGGGAAATTACTCCTCTATGCAGAAAAAGGTAGATCCATTTTAAGAGCCTGACACATCACACCGACCGGCGAGAGAACGTGGTTTAACAGAGACAATCTCATAGATATCTGTTGTTAGATTCCTCAATTCATAATCAGAGTATGAAACCAGATGATTCCAAAACTGTTTTGAAATTGTTAAATCTCCCTCTCTCTCTCTCTCTCTCTCTCTCTCTCTCTCTCTCTCTCTCTCTCTCTCTCTCTCTCTCTCTCTCTCTCTCTCTCTCTCTCTCTCTCTCTCTCACTCCTGTTGACCTGTCTCCTGTTTTTCTTTCTTTTATTGTGAATTTGTGCCTTTTTGTCATCTTATCTTCCAATAACACTACTGTACATTGGAGACGAAAGAAATGAATAAAAAGAAGCAGAGCAACTGTACAGACGTTTTGATGTGACTGTTGTTGTTTTTTTACACAAAAGCAATCGAGGCAGCATGTACAATGATACGGCTCGTAAAAAACCTGTGCTGCAACTATCCCATAATTACAGAAAAGGATGAAAGTGGGAACTGAAAAATCATATTGCAATTTATACATATTTAACACACATACGTAAGATTGGTAATTCAACAATTTACTGGTGAAAAAACTGAAAACACAGACTGTGGCAGGCAGTAGCTGCTACATACACAAACACACACACACCACCCACGCACACACATATAGACACACTGTAGTCAGGGTAAAATTAATCAGGCTTTGGATGGCAAAGATTACTTTAAATCCTGATTATGAGGCCGGAGAGGAGCCAAGAGTGAGAACTGCTACATGTTTAGGGAGATGTTGAAGAGACTCTTCCCAGTTTGTGGGTGTTTGAAAGGTAATCTTTCTCCCAGCAAGAAAGTTCAGAGTCTGAGCTTTTCTGTGAAGAGTTTTTTCTCATGTTCTCCCCATGTATACGTGTTTTTTTTTAGAATGTACTCCGGCTTCCCGCAATCCAAAAACTTCCAGTTTAGGTTGATTTGAAACCTTTAAATGCCTGTTTGGTTAAATGTGAGTGTCTCTATATGTTGAGAGCGAATCACAGGGTCAACATACAGACACACACATTCACACTCATGGCTAATTTAGAGTCTCTATTTAGTCTAACCCTCTGTCTCTGAACTGTGGGTGGAAGCTGGATCACCTGGAGAAAACCCACACATGGGGGGGTTGAGTTCTTCTCAACAGCTGCTCAACTCATTGAATTAGGTTTTTCAAACAACACTAGGTTATAAACAGATCTCCAAGCATGCATTGTTAGATGTTCAAAACTTATATTTATCCTATTCCCCATGACTGAATTGTCGAAAATCATTGCCCTTTAAGAGAAGTTCTAGGTTGTTTGTTGTATTTATGTTGAAATGGCACACAGAGTGATGCAGAGCACGCAACACATTCCATATGTTAAGAGAGTGAGGGATTATTTCTGAACATACAAAGAGGGCTTTAATGCAACAAACACCATGCGTCATGGTGACATTCAATAAACAAACGTGTCCATTCAAGAATAACATAATACTCTCTCACTGGATTGTTGGCCAAACTGGGATAATAAGCTTGATCCGATGTTCCGCTTTAAGTCCAGAGCAGGTTGTGTGTGGGACCTTGCACTCGGGAGGGGAACGGCAGAGCGCAAAGTAAAGGCAACAGAAAAGGGAAGAAACAGTCAAACAACGGGACTCACCGTCGGAAAGCAGGTCCAGTCTCTCGACTCCCCTTTGGAGACCTTCATCATCTGTGCCCAGGGGGTCTGCGGCTTCTTCCAGACACCACAAGAGAGAGAACCAGATAAAGGTACTGCCCTGAATGGATGGTGGTGGGGGGTTATTCTTAGAAGGGTTTTTGTTAAGAAAGAAAGAGAAAAACACATTAAAATTCATCTTAAGACCATGGCTTGATTGCACCAGAGTAAACATCTTCATATATAAATTAGAGGTTAATGATCTTCTTGAAGATAAAACTGTCGAAGAACACAGTTTTTAAGACTTCTTAAAATGATTGGAGCTATTGTGTTACTTTGATAACCAAAAGATGCCAGCCTTTATAGAATCAACTTCCAGAAATAGTTGTATATTTGCCAGTGTTAGTGTGTGTGTGTAGTTTGTGGCACTAAAGTTTAGGTGATTAGGTTTACGCAAATATCAGTTACAACTTTACCAAACAATGTTTATTTTGACAGTCACATCGATATGTAAATATATATGTTAGCCTTAGCGACTTGCTGGCTATCAAACATAGTGGAGCATTTAGCAGTTAAAGAGCCACGTAGTGTTTTTAGGTTTAATTTTTTTGTGACATAAACAGAACGGAGGTGAGTGACATTTCTGTAGTGACCAGAAACATTAGTTCATGCCAATGTTGCTAATGTTTCTATTGTTACTGCTTGCTATGGTGCCCCCAAGTGGCCAAAACACCAATTAATGCAACTTTAACACAATGTCATCACAAACGTGAATATTGTGTTTCAATGTGCTCGTTGGATTTTAATCAAAAATGTTGTAAACTTAGGTTTTTCCGCCATCAGCCTGTCAACATGGTCTATGGTGCAAAAGACTCAAGATCCAAGCTGTTCTAATGTGGATTTTAATGGAAGACAACCACATGGTCATTTTCTAAATATCTAAATGAATATCATATATTGACATGCTGCACTGTTCTTCTCTGAGACCTTTTGCTTTTTGGCCAATAAGCTGTATGAACCCCAAAGCCAAATACGGACAAAGTTTACAAATAAAATCTCTTTAGAACATCAGGAATATTTCCTTCCACTATAAATAAATCTATATTAAAAAAAAAGTAATGTGCTTCTACATGTGACCTTCAGGGCACTGTCACTTTCACGTGGAGGAAGTTAAGCGTGATTTGACATGATTACAAAGCCATTTCAGAAATGGCTTTCAGGCATCCCGGTCAGGTTTGGCTTTTGTCTGATTTATTGGGCTCTGGCTCTATTATTGTGCTTATGTGTGTCCTGTTTGTTCTCAATTTGTTTGGACACCTGTGTGTGTTTGTGTATCCGCAGGGGAGGAAATGAGCACTGGAAGATTTCGAAGTGGTGGGAAGGACAAGTGCAGGTAAGATCAACATTCACCTTTTCTCCCACTGAGATCTCTTCTTCTTCTTCTTCAACAGAGAGAAAGTACAGATGAAAGTAATTGTGATAGAAAGCACGGCCTTTAGGCAGAACAGCTGTATACGTGAGTACAGAAATAGAAGCTGAGACTCCCCTGTATATTTGCCTAACTAGTACAAACTTAAGCCAAATATAGTTTTTTCAGGGCTCCGTGATAAATCTGAAACAGTCTCCACTTCGTCACTTCTCACTGGACCAGTGAACCCCCGTCTGTTACCCACTTAACACTTCTGCTTGCTAAAGAATGTGTCCTAATTCTCTTCATGTGACACTGTTACATGATGTGACAGGGAGAACTGGGGCACCCACGATTAGCACTTTATGTATTTTCTCCAAGCTCATTTTTCACTGCTGTTTTCTTTTTCAACATACACTGACATTGATTACTCATATAACTATGTTTTTTAAACGAATCCGTTAAATGCTATCAGGAATTTAATTTAATGATGCTTTGTGGGTCAGTGCATAGTGTCAGAATCAGATGTTTCGATCATGGCAGCAAGTTTGCCAAAGAACAAACACAGATAACGATATAAAATAAAATGTTGCATTAAAATTAATCATTAATAAAACAGAGTCTATAAAGAGTCAGAGGCTTGACTGAACTTTCTCGCTGTTCCTAATCCCAGTCATTGTTCACAGAGCGACACACTTTCTAATTCTGGTGACTAAACTCTGGAACTAAAAGTCTTACCTACAGCTGAAAGTATTATCCACATTCTTTCCTTTTGACATCTTAAAGCGTCTAAATATAAATTTACGTTTTAGGCTAAATATTCAGTCACTTATTGCTTCATGTATTACGACCTTCCAAATCCGTTATGTACATTCGCCCACTACTAACTATGGCACAAAAACAAAATTAGAAAAAACTATTATAAAAAGAAATGAAGCATCTGTGTCAGAGCCGCATCCACTCCATTCTAACCCCCCACCTCAATCTGGGTTTACAAAGATAACCTTTCACCTACATGCGGAGGGGCTGGATTGAGGCCAAAAGAAGCTAATGCTATTGTGTACTGATGTCCCGTCACTAATACACGGCTGTAACTGCGGCGCAGTGGTAAGTGTACTCAGCTGATGGGGAGAATGCTGGTTGAGTAAACCTCTTAGAGATCTGACCGGTTGCTCAAGTCTTGCAACAGTACCCGCAAAGGATGGAGGATCAGCCCCTGGTCCTCCTCTTCCATCCCCCTGTGACTCTGGGACAAACACACATTCACATGCCAGCGATTATGGTCCAAATCGGACTGGTTCTTGCCCACATTCCTGAGTCGACCCCACTGCTTTGTGAATCGTTGCTCCATCGCTGCCTGATCACACCGGACTCGGCCACAGGAAGGATTACACCAACACGGTCGCGCAGAGTTTTCTTTCATGCTGGTCAGTTTGGAGGACCTGAGACAGAAGCTCCCTGAAGCACCTGCAGGAACCGGGAGAGGGAAACGATTCACGTTACTTCCGCCGGTCTGAGCAGAACGAAGGCCTCTCTCATCAAATGGCTGGAAACAAACCAACTAGAGAAGTCTGAGGAGGAATCAAGCCAAGAGCATTTCGTTCACTGGATTTGGCTCGTTTCCAATAGAGCTTATTTATTTGAACAATCCAAAATAACTTCTAGGACGGAGGGGTAACAAAGCTCAAATCAGGAAGACCTTATTTTCAGTCTAATATCCAAAGATGGACATCTTCACAGGCAGCATGCGTTTGCGCTCAGACAGCATGAGCACCTCGGCATCTCAGGGCTCGAGGTCCAAGGTGCTCCTCCGCCAGCGTCTGGCCCAGCTGCTGACCTGCATCGAGGACCTGAGCTCTGACGACGAGGCCAGCGAGGAGGTGTCCCGCTCTCTGGACGAGGCGTTTCAGCTCTGTGGAAGCTACATTCCCACAGACTCATTCAGGTTGACACATGTATAATGTATGCTCACACAAACACACAGACATAGAGGGACTTTGAAAACAGTCGAGAACTTATTTTACTACGATTTTGAAAAATGTGGATATCAAAAAAGTGAATCATTGATGCCTATATTTTAATTTTACAATTAATGTATGTAAGGAGTGTGAACTAGGGGATATTTGTTATTTCTGTATTTCCATCACTTTGATTAATTACTGTCATTAACCGAAACAAAAAACTTCCAGGATGCACATGGTGACCTGGAACGTGGCCACAGCAGAGCCTCCTGAGAACATCACCTCTTTGCTGCAGCTGGATGTTCAACCCCCCACAGATCTCTATGTGATTGGGTCAGCACCAAAATATGAAACCTGGCACTTTATTTATCACATTGGACATTGTCATTGATTGATGTGTATATTTGTGTGTGTGTGTGTGTGTGTGTGTGTTAGCCTGCAGGAGGTGAGCTCTTCGCCTGTGAGGTTCATCTCAGACCTGTTGGTGGAGGACTCCTGGAGCCACGTCTTCATGGACACGCTGGCCCCCAGAGGATTCATCAAGGTAAGAGCAGACAAAGGATGGAAGAGGGAAACAAGTGTGTGGTCTGCTATAAGTCAAAGAGTGTGAGGAAATTGGTGCAGGTGAACAACTGATATAAATAATACTAATCTGAGGCCCTACTGTAAAAAAAACAACTAACATGTTGTGAGTTTTTTTGTATTTCATTGTATTTCGTTGTGTCTTTATTGCAATTGTTTTTAAATAAATTACCTAAAGAACAGCTCAGGATTTTCTTAATCATCAAGCCAAAGAAAATGTACAAAAATAAGCATCACCTCTTATGCATCCACGTATATACAGAACACAAAATTAATATCATACTCCATTTCCCAAAAAAGCCTGTAGTATAAACTGCTAAGACAGCCAAAACAAAATGTATATTAAGGATACATCCAAATACAATGAAATGCCAAAAAACTGAAAATGTTAAACTCAGAATCACTCAGAGTTGTAAAACAGTTCTTCATTTTGTAATTGATCACTGCAACTGTAGTTTTTGGTGTTTAGTAAACCAATGAGGGTTAGTAACATATATAAAATAAATGAATAATCGCACTGCATTTACATGTTTGTCATGAATACAATAATGTAGTTCATGATATTCCCTTTGTAGAATTTGAAACTGAACAAAACTCTCTCTCGCTCTCTCTTTCTCTCTCTCTCTCTAGGTGAAATCAGTGAGGATGCAGGGTTTGCTGCTCCTGGTTTTCGCCAAACAAGTCCACCTCCCCTACATCCGAGACATCCAGACCACATACACTCGCACCGGCATCTTCGGCTACTGGGTAGGAAACCACAAGGCGAGCGCTGGTTAGCCCTGAGCCTTAAGGCCTATGTATTAGAGATGACGACAACACGGTTGAGCCCTGCACACCAGGAATCCCACTAGCATGGGATGCGGTGGAGTTTAAAGACACTATGAAAGGCCTATTGTGTTTATTTAGTGGAACATCAACAGCTTTGACTGAATGAAATCTCAAACAAAGAACACTCAGTTCTGGATCTGGTAAATCCGAGGCTAACGACCCCGATACAAATGGTCGAATGCATGATTCAAGTTAAAGGAAAAACTTTAGTTGATCGAGAATTTATGGAGAAATGGGAATTACATAAAGATACTATGATTCTGTATTCATGATTCATGAAACGTTGTGATCTACTTCACAGACTCATGTACATTCCTCCTCCTCTGTTTGTCTGTGTTAGGGTAATAAAGGAGGAGTGTCCGTGCGTTTTTCTTTCTACGGCCACATGGTGTGCTTCCTCAACTGCCACCTGGCGGCCCACATGAACTACGCCCTGCAGCGCGTCGACGAGATCGAGTACATCCTGGAGACGCAAGATTTTGACATCAGCGAGAGCCCAAACGTGCTGGACCACAAGTCAGCGCACGCACACATGCACTGTGGAGTATATGCACTGATTGGTTGTTGGATAGCAGGTAAAAACGTGGCTCCACCCCTCTCTCTCCCTCTCTCACAGGGTGGTGTTCTGGTTCGGCGACCTGAACTTCCGTATTGCAGACCACGGCTTGCACTTCCTCCGCTCGTCCATCAACAGTGACCGCCTCAATCTGCTGTGGAGCAAGGACCAGGTGATGAGCACATAAATGAACACAATCACACTCACGCACAAACACTATAATCCTCAATTGCCAACTGTCTGTCATGTTCTTGCAGCTCTCGATGATGAAGAAGAAGGAAGCGTTCCTGCAGGAATTTGAGGAAGGCCCATTGAATTTTAAACCCTACCTACAAGTTTGCCCGCAACTCTGACACCTATGATACCAGGTACCCTGAGCTTCTAGCAAGTCGCCCAAAACAGACACACACTTTTCAAACATGCATCAGAACTTTATCTGTGCTCCTCTTCCCATTTGAATTTTTTGCACAGCTCTCCGAAGACATGGTTTGGTTTTAAGTAAGACTCCTTTTCCTGTTGCATGCCCCACGTTCCCTTATTTCTTAGTCTCTGCACCACCTTTCCTTTTTCCCCCAAAGCTGTAGCCGCCACATATTTAACATGCACCCCCTGAGAGGCGTAGAGAGGAAAACCTAAGCAGCAAACGCAGTGAACCCTGATGCTTAGATGCAATAGGGAGCAGCTCCTTCTGTGAGTCCTGTCCGTTCCTGACATGAGCACCGTGTATGTGTCTCTCTCAGAAAGAGCACTGTGGCGCTGCCTCTAACCATGTACAGACCCAGGCCCCTGCAGCGCTGCAGCACCACCCTCCTCTTCCTCCTCACCTCCCTCACATGGGGGCTGCTCTCTGTCTGGTTGGGGGCCTGGTACAGGGAGCTAGACCCGCCAAGGTGGGTGTCTCCTTAGACATGCCCTGTTATTTACATTGGATAGGTTGTGTAATCATAAAAAACCTACGTTCACAAAATAAGTGGAGACACTGATGTAAATGACAAGACAAAAAGGGGTTTAGTAAACTAATCACACCAAGAGGAATTTCAGACGTGATCTGCAAATTCATGAGACCGGAGGCCGCTCCCTCCTGCACCCAGCACCCCACTGTTTGTTCACTGCATAATGTATGTGTCGCTTATTATAGTGAAAGTGCATTGACATAAGCTATATGTCAAATGCTATTGTCCACGCTCATCTGTCATTTCTTCACAGCTCTGTATCGCATGTGTGTGTGTCTGTTTATATTTCTGTATAAAAATAAGAATTGTTAGGTTGAAACGGACACTTGCCACATGTGGAAACCATTAGATACACAGAATTATATTTCCAGCCTGTGGTACCAACACTTGTCTTTGCGTTGTTCAGTGGCAAGAAGAGGAAACCAGCTTGGACGGATCGGATCCTATGGCGCATCAAACCCAAAGACCTGCCATCGGAGGATGATGAGAAAGCATCGACTTGTACCGACGATGGACAAGATGAATATCCAATCATGGTCACCCAGGATAAGTACACCAGTGACATGAGCTATGGAGTCAGTGACCACAAGCCTGTCATTGCAACCTTCAGCCTGGAGGTGAGAGCAGACCTAAGACTACGTTAATAAATCATATAAGTTTGCCTCTTTCATTCCAATACTACCACTAAGTGAAGTTTCTTTTTGTTCATTGTCAAAACTCATCCTCCTCTTGTTGTTCCATCAGCTGAGGAAATACTTTGACACACCGATGGTGCACATCTCTCCTGAGGGTGTATGGAGTGCTGACCAGGATGCAGTTCTTACCTACACCGTCCAAGAGGACTTCATGTCCTCAACATGGGACTGGATCGGCCTGTACAAGGTACTGACACCAACTTATATGGCAAAAGAAAACCAATGATATGAGACAGATCTGAACTCAAGAGGTTTATGTCCTGCAGGTTGGATTCAAGAGTGCGTCCGACTATGAAACCTTTGTTTGGGTGAGGGAGAACGAGCTGCCAGAGACAAATGAAGTCATACAGGTAAATCACAAATGAGGCTTTTGAATTAAATTGTTTATAATGAAAATAAGTTATGAGTGCAGGCTTCATTATCAGACACGTGTGTGTTGTGCTTGCAGATATCTGTGGATAAGGATGCCATCCCTCTGCTCAGTGGACAGTATGTTTTGGGTTACTACAGCACGAACATGCAAAGCATCCTCGGCCTAAGCTCAAACTTCCAGGTGAGTCATCTCTCAGTCACTTATTATAATTTCTCCATTGACATGATAGTTGTATTTTTAAGTAATTAATATTCACTTTTAGAATAATGACAGAAATAGATGAAGGCTAAATATGGCTCCAGTTATAAACATATAACAGAACTTCCTATTTCAAGAAAAACTATACATAAACGTTGGGCTTTACAGGCGAGGTACGACAGATCGTATTGATCGTATGGATATTGGTTGGTTTAAGGATCTCATCTTTGTTTCCATCTTGCAGATCCTGGAATCAAAGCGGGCTGTAATGGAGGGCCTCGTTCCTGAGAGCATCAACGGCATCAACAAATAAGAAGAAATTTAATGCAGTGCCACATCGTGTTCCTCTCGCCAGCAGATCTACAAAGAACCCGACTTTCAAATGCCTCATGATCCTCTGGATACACGGATACAATCTTGTACTGGATAAGCTGACTCATTAAAATAACTGCCATCACGTGTACTGGCAACTTGGGTTGTTGTTGAATTTTGCGAGTTAGGAATTCACTTTAAGTCAGATTCACTCTCGCTGGAACAGTTCATTAATTGATGTTATGAGTTTATGCCTGTTAGAGTAGAAAATACTGTAATAAACATGTCAAATGATACAGTTCATTTAAATGCAAAAGGTGTGCCTAAGTTTGGTCTTTGAAAGTCGTGTAGATGGACCTGTCAATCACACGGAACAATAAAGATAATTTTGCTTTTTATTGTTATAAAGGAGGAAGCTGTCTTGCTATCAGTTGTTGGCAGCAGCTATTAGACCTTCATATGTTGGGGTGGAATAAGGAAGATGGGAGAAAGATTCAAAATATAATGTACACATGAATCCCTCGAAGAACATGAAAGGTGTTTTGAGTCATATTTCTTTATGAACCGTTATCTGTGTGGTAATATAAAACGTGTCTGTATCATGAGGATAGACAAAAAATAAAAAATAAATCTAATTTCTTGTCTTCAGTTCCTTTTTTGTTTTTTTAATAATTGTATTTATAAAAGACAGAATCCAAAACATACATACAACATATCGACACATGAAATGCATAACAAAGGATAGAAAACAAGTGGTCCAGGGGTACATATCTAAAATAATTCATAGGGAGACGACAAGGCATTCAAACAGAATTATAAACCAAGGAATTATAAAAGAACAGTTCTGTCTCTCGTTATAGTCTAGGCTCAGAGCCACTGAAAGACTTAACTCGAGGCCCCCTCCCTTAGGACGCGTCCTTATTCTTCGTACTTGCGCCCTTGCCTGAAACTTGACGTATAAATAGCGCGCAGAATAAGTTACAGAAACATTACTAACGATAAAGATGCACAAACAGGCAAACCACCGATAACCTCTTACTGGTCTGCTCTCCCATAATCCATTGCGAGAATCCGTCCCCTCACTTGACTACCACTTCCTCCGGGGCATCTGTCACTTAAAGGCTCTTCGGTGCTACACACGTGGGGAGTGTTAGCACGTCGCTGCGTCTCTGAAGGTAAAGTTTGACTTATAAACTAACGTGATATCAAACAAACCTGGAAACTGTTGTGTAAACAGGTGACGGTTCTCTTAGGCTCACGTGCTCGCTGCTAAAAACGTGTCTGGAATGCTAGCTAGCAGCAGGCTAGTGGTGTTAGCTATGCTGGTTGGGTTAGCTAAAAGTAAACAGCTCATGGGTTAAGTTCATGTGGGACGACTTGTTCCAGATTGTTACAATAACCGTTTTAAACATGAATCTACTATGTGCCGATACTATAATATTATTTATTTATTGAGCGTTAGTAAGCTAACTCACATGCTGTCAGCTAGTTTAGCTAGCTGAACTGTTGCCTTCAGGACAACCAGGAAAACTCCACATCTTGCAGTGAACTCTATTAACTTCTACAAAATCTTCATTATATTTTTGCAACGGCAAGGTTTAGGGCTTAAAGGGAGTCCCCATCCACCATCCTTAACATTTAAAACACTGTCTCTCCTTCTTTTCTGTCTTTGTAGAGACAGCTGATGTATCATTTAGATGTTTCCAAAACACCACAAGAGACTTCACTTTATTTACAAACTGTAAATAATCACAAAATAACACACAAGTGATTATGCCTCCACCTAAATAAATCTCTTTTTTTTATTAGGGTTGTATACAAATCAGATCGAAGATGTCGAGTGAGGATGTGGAGCGGCTGCTGATCCAGTTTCAGAATGAGGAAGGGGAGATTCTGGCTGCACCTTTTGATGTTTCTCTAGACATCACCCCAGACAAACTCCAGCTGGTCTGCAATGCCCTGCTGCAGAAGGTAAGCATGTGGCTTTATGTCACTTCAGCAGGACTTAAGGTGTGATGTTCACATGAAAGCCTGCCAGTCTTTCAAGAAATATGAATCATTGAGCTCACCCAAACATAACAAGAAAAAAGGCATATGCTGAAAATGCATCATATGTAAGTATGAAACACATAGATCCAAGCCCTTATACAGGATTAAGTCTAACATTTCACCATTTCAGCTGGGTGGGAGGGGTCCTTCAAAACATCTAAGCATGTATTTTAAAGTCTGCCCTTGTACATTTCCTCTCCCACCCAGTTATAGTATACAGGCTTATATGTTAATCCTGTTGTAGTCTTAAACACAGTTCTCACTCTTCCCATGATAAGTCCCAATTCCAAGTAATGATTTTGCTGTAGCTAATGCAGATTTAATTATTACTCAGTTTAGATAAACTATAAAAAGACTGGGTTCTGTTTTCATTCATCTTAGCCACACTTATGAATGTCTCATTTTGTGTTACATTTTGTGTAGGACGAGCCAATACCACTGGCATTTTTTGTGCGTGGAGAGTCTGAGGTGGTGTCCAACCTGCGGACTTGTGTGAAGGCTCTTTGCATCGAGACAGAGCAGGTCCTTCCAGTTGTGTACCAGCCACAGGCTGTGTTCAGGGTCCGAGCTGTGTCCCGCTGTACCAGCACACTACAGGGACACACAGAAGCGGTCATCTCAACTGCCTTCAGTCCCACTGGCAAGTGAGTAACTCTGATAGAGAATTTGTTTTGCCTGTTTTCACAGTCTTTGGTTCTGTAGATTTATCTTTTAGCCCCTTTTTGATGTTCAGATATGCTGTTAATTAAGTTGTCCTTGTTTGTGTTAGATATCTGGCTAGTGGTTCTGGTGATACCACAGTGCGCTTTTGGGACTTGTCAACTGAGACGCCTCAACACACTGCCAGAGGTATGGTCTCCACTGTGGTGCATCATGATCTGCAATGTTTTAAACATACAAATGATAAAACATTGAGCTTTATTCTGCTTCATTAAAGGTCACACTCACTGGGTGCTAACCATTGCCTGGTCACCTGATGGCAAGAAACTGGCTTCAGGGTGCAAGAACAGTCAGGTATGCCTCCGACACACATATCTCTGTTAGATGTGTCCCATGAACATGCATTTATTCTTTTGTGGTTGTGTGTTTCTGCAGATCTGTATTTGGGATCCAGTGACAGGTGCACAGATTGGGAAGACTTTGACAGGACACAGCAAGTGGATCACCTGGCTGTGCTGGCAGCCTCTCCATCTGTAAGTACTCGAGTCATAACTTTCTCACATATGTATATTGCCTCCTATTATTTTGGCCAAATATTTGGACATAGAGAGTGTGAATGCATGCAGCACAGAACACCATCTATCGCAGTTTAAGCCGTCTATTGTGATATGTATATCGCGCAGGTTGATATAGCGAGGACACATTTTCCGATATATTGTGCAACCCCAATTAAAACAATGTTTTTCAGTTTCAAAATGTTCTAGTTCTCTCTCTACTCCTTCTCTCTTCTCTTTCTTGAGATAGAGACACAGAGAGAGGCAGTAAATTACTGACACAGATGCTAAAATCTGAAAAATAATATCTATTCAAGGTCCAAGCTTTTATGAAAAGGCTCCAAATTCGAATGGCCTGAGTAGTGCTCCCTGGCTGTGGCCGGGCTGTGACCCCTACCCCAGCGGTTAAGCTGTCGTGGTCTCTGCATCTGTAGCCAAGGACTGTTAATGTTTATTTATTGCTAACCCTAAGTCATATCGCCATTTTCAACAACGTTATCGCATGTTTTCCTAATATTGTGCAGCCCTAGTTTTAATCGATATGTCTTGATGTACTGTTTTTCTGATCAGTATCTCCCTTTCTCTTACAGTAACCCAGAGTGTCGTTACCTAGCCAGTAGCTCAAAGGACGGCTCATTACGTATCTGGGACACCGTGTTGGGACGCTGTGAGAAGATCCTGACTGGACACACTCAGTCAGTCACCTGTGTGAAGTGGGGAGGAGATGGACTTCTGTATAGTTCTTCTCAGGACAGAACGATCAAAGTCTGGAGAGCGGAAGACGTAAGTGTGTGTATGTGTGACTGAGGAGAAAAGAGTGAGGAGACATCTGTGTACCAGAGCAAGTCATAATGTATGTAATGTGTGTCTGTTGATACAGGGTGTCCAGTGCAGGACTCTGCAGGGTCATGCCCACTGGGTGAACACCCTAGCTCTCAGCACAGACTATGTTCTGCGCACTGGTGCTTTTGAACCTGCAGATGCCACTGTGAACCCACAAGACGTCAGAGGATCACGTAAGGCCATAGAGTTTAAAGTGTGAACTCACGTTTTCTGTAAAACATATTTCTGAGGTGGATTCTTTTCATGCGTCAAGTATTATTTTCCCCCAGTGGAAGAGCTGAAGGAGAAGGCCTTGGAGAGATATAGTAAAGTCCGGGTAAGTTATTATCTGTTGTGAAGTATTGATGTGTAGAAGACTGTGTCCACTTTATATCAGTGCCCTTACACCTGCTCCTCTGCTGCAGGGTTCCGCCTCAGAGCGCCTGGTGTCTGGCTCGGATGATTTCACCTTGTTCATGTGGAACCCTGCAGAAGACAAGAAACCTCTCGCCAGGTTGACAGGCCACAGCGCCCTGGTCAACGAAGTCCTCTTCTCCCCGGACACCAGGCTCCTCGCCTCGGCCTCGTTCGATAAATCTATTAAAATATGGGACGGACGCACTGGAAAGTAAGAAAATCTCTCGACCACAACGTCTGGCATTTTACGAGATGTCATGAATTATCTGTGTGTAATACTGCTGTCATCCAGATGATGGGGCTGTAAGCCTGATAATGTGTCTCACAATATAATGCCTCTACCTGCAGGTACTTGTTGTCCCTGCGTGGCCACGTGGGATCTGTGTATCAAGTGGCGTGGTCCGCAGACAGCAGGTTGCTGGTCAGTGGCAGCAGTGACAGCACTCTAAAAGTTTGGGATGTTAAGACTGGAAAGCTTAACATGGACCTGCCCGGCCACGCTGATGAGGTGAGCAGAGAAGTCACAGGAATCGTGATAGTTGTGTTTTCATTGTATTTTTTCCCCCCCTCATAGCAATGTTTGTTGTATCTGTAGGTTTATGCAGTGGACTGGAGTCCTGATGGACAAAGAGTGGCCAGTGGAGGGAAAGACAAATGTCTCAGAATGTAAGTGAAAAGGGAAACATCTTTTTATCGGTTTAGGTAATCGTTAAATACCCGTGTTTCCTGTGACCGTGGTGATGTGTTGTGTGTGTTCCCAGATGGAGAAGATAGTCAGACCTCTGTTCTCCCGCCTGACGCTGGTTGAGGATTCACATCTTCTAACGTCAAGAAACCCGACAGCTGGAGCGAGGGTGACTAGACGGTTCCTAATCCACCATTTGGCTTTATTACACTGTCTGTCAAATGTGGCATTGTGTCAAGGAACTGTACACCGGTCACGATGCAGACGTCATGGGAATACTGATGAGTGTAAAGGTGTTCAGCTCAATGGAACTGAAGAATGGGAGACGTTCTTTCCATTACAACAAACACCCATTAAGATAATTTGAAAAATAGAAGCTGTACTGTGTGGATTTCAGTGTTTGCATTAGCACAGATTTGTGCTATGAGGATTTATATTCATGTACATACTGTTCATGTACCTACTGAATATACAGAAGCCACAAACAAGGACTTGTATTTAACAGTGAATACATTTCACCTGCACATTAGGAAACATATGTCTCAGCAGCATGTTTGTCCCCTCCCTCACCTTAAGCTTCACTAAATGACCTGTGTCCTGAAGGTGACAGGTGGGAGCTCTAATACCTCCCTCTGTGATGTTAATGCCGATGGAGCTCGCCGTGCTCCATCAGCCTTTAATCTCTTCAGTCTCGCGGTTAGCAAAGCCGCAACCCGCTGTTTTTTCTGTCTTTGTAGTGAAGCCAAGTGTCACCAACTCTGAACCATGCGATTATTATCAATGAGGAAATACCAGGTTCACCATTCCAGCTTCAAGACGTTTTATAATCTGTATCAACTTGCTTTGTGAATATTTACCACCAATAAATCTAAATCCCAGCATTTGTCAAGTCCAGTTAATTAACATAACTGATCTATGTAGAAAATGAGAAACTTATAAGACAATAAAATAACATATGTTCAGGTTCCATGCATCATTGAATACTAAATTTCCAATGCTTTTTGGGAAGGGTATAAATATGTTGGGGGGGATTTGGTTTGTATTTTACAGCTTCTAGAATGTTGCACAAGCATCTCTGACATAAACTATGTCTCAGTTGAGCACATATTTCCACCAAGGCCCAACAATCCCCTTCAAATTGCCAACAAGATATATCAGTTCCCTAAATATGTTACTTTCTTATTATTTTTTTCATCAAGAGCCTTGAATTTTTACCTAGAAAATGTCAAAATAACCAGTATCTCACAATGTCAGAGAAAGTGAAATAAAAATCCTGCATCTAATGCTTCATTTTATAATCTGATGTCTTGAAACACAATTACCTTTACTCAAATCATTTTGATACATTGCAAGTATTGAGACCAATGTAACCACATTATTTCTTTAGAGGTTTCTACATCTGATGACCTAAATCAAACTTAGAGCACTGAGGTTTTTAAGAATATTCTTTATTGATGTTACCAACATGTTTGTTTCCCTTCAACTCAAATCATTCAATATCCCTGACAGGATCTGCAGAAATGGCAATGATTGCACAATATGAATATGCTGTATAAAGAGGTCCACATGGTGTTAACCTGCTTATACAAAGCAGTAAAGCAGAAGCACAAAGTTGGTAACACTGTAAAAAATGTGCTTTGGTTGATAAAACCAAAGTGGCAGCGAGATTTTAGAGTAGTTTGCAAAGGCAGTAAAAGCTTCAGTGCGAGGCTGTGTAATTCAACTAGGTCAACAAAAAGCCTCACTAACATCCTTGCTTTGCTATCAAGCCTCTGACACATCTACATTTACCCTGCTGGGGTTCAATGCATGTAAACACGATGTTAAAAAAGAATAAGTGCATTCAAAGATGGCTAATGAACAATGTCATCAGTAAGCGTACAAAATACTTATTTAAGCTTGATGTAAACAAAAGATACTCAAGTGACTTAAATCTTGACTAAAGGACAGTCTCTGATGATTTAAACAATAAGCACAAGAAAACAACTGAAGGCTCAAGCGTGTCGGAGTCCTATGGCTTACTCAGTCGGACATAGTCCCATCTTGTTATCTGGTGTGGAGAAGGGTTAGGGTCAAGTGGATCCACTTGTAAATTTCCGGCAGCACACCAGCACTTGGTTAGAAATACCAAAGAGTCTGCCTGACTAAATATGAATAAATACTAATAGTTATATATTCCAAAATGAAACAGTACAAATATTCATTTGTAGAGATCACACCACCTACTGAAAACTTCAGGAACTTAATTGAGAATTTTTCCAGTATGTGGACAACGAGTTCAAAAACAGACTCTTGCCTCCTATTATACGACTGGGTGTGAATATTTAGCTACATAAGATTTTTGCATCCCAACAATACGCTTTAATATTGAGTCATGTCTGTTTGAAACTCCGGAGAGTTACACCGAGATGTGTTGAACTGCATGCAGGCTCGTTTAGTGTCCGGTAGCATCCCAGCTCTTCCCTCAGTATTCAGTAGTAAGTACTTAGTGAATCAGAAGACACATTTATGGTTTCAGTACAAAGTGGTCACTCTACAACATGTACAGTAACAACAGTCATAGAAAGCTAAAACAATTTTAAAAAAAAACGAATGCCTCTTGAAATCTACTCAAGTAATTTTGTGCTGCTTCTCTAAATACTCATTATTATTTATCTTGTAATACGACTCAACAAACTGAGTCTACAATTTGGTCAGAGGCAGAGAATAACTCATCACCTACTTCATTTCCTTATTTCCCTTTCCTGTCTCCTTCAAAACAAGGTGATCCCTCTTTATTCCCAAATCTGACCACTAGAGACAAAGAGAAATGCAAAACTGAGCTGTTTGTCCTGCAACTAGACAGTCTCCCTTCTTTACTATCACCGCTTGTAGATAGGTCCTGCAAAATGAATTGATTTATGAGTGGAAGCTGCTCACGATGAAGTGTCGTCTGTTCTCGGCGAATGCAGTGAGCTGGTATGAACTAGAGTAGAGGTGTTCAGTTGTGCGTAGCATGATGCACTGCTCCGTGCTTCCCTCTGGACCTCTGCCACTGAGCGCCCGGTCTACTGGGTCTTCCACATGTTGTTGAGTAGTTTGACCACCTCCTCGTAGATGACAAACACTATGGCCACGTCCAAGCACACGCGGCCAAGCCTGGGGACTGTCCCTTTGTAGAATCTGCAGGAAGGACAAGGTGAGATGAGATGGTTTGTCTGAAACAGAGAAAACTGATACAATGCAAACCATGGTTCAGGGCTACTCACGCTTGTGGTCCTTCATGCTTCAAGATCTGGAAGGCACAGTCCATTGTGTTTTTGTAGCGGTGAGCCTCCAAACCCTAAAAAAAACCAAAACAAGAGTTTTAAAAGAGGCCAACCCTTGACAGTAAAAGCTTGAGTGGATGGACTTCCTACCTGCATCCTTGTCTTCACCACATCCAGAGGTGTATTTCCAAAAACACTGGCAGCTCCGGCCGTTGCTCCGAACATCGCTGTGACAATCGGGTGCATATCTCGTCTGGGATCATCCCCTTTGAGGCCAGATCCAGGAGTTGGATTAATGGAGGGTGAAAAAAGGATAGTGGGATTTTTTTCAGTAAAAGGACTTGGATCGATGAAAAAAAGAGTTGCGAGACATTGGATTTTTTTATTCTCACCTTTGTACCAATTTCGTAATGCATTCATCACATAGAACCGAATGGCCTGATTGCTTCCTTGTTTCAGCACTGTCGCTGTCAGACCTTGATACGTCCCCCGCACACCTACAGTCAAACAGATGAGCTTTCATTACGGAGCACAAAACATTCACATACAAACTGCTAGTTAAAGATGGAGTTTGTAACAACTGCTTCAATGACTTTAGATTCCTTGCTGTCTTTACCCTGTTCCCTAATAATCTCGCTGACGCCATGGAAGAAGCCTCTGTAACGAGGTCTGAGGGAACACTGGTCGTGGATCAGCTTAACCTGGAGCAAAAGGAGGAAACCGTTGAATTCACGTCAATGTTGATTTAACAGATAATGGAAAGAAATCTGCAAATGTCAGCTGCACCGACCTTCAGTGTCTCCATGGGACAGACGACCACGATGGCCTCTGCTATCCCTGCTCCTAACCCACACAAGAGGCTCCGCGTGTTATCCAGCCGACCTGTGGCATCTCGCATCGGGTTGCTGAGCATCTCAAACGTGCCAAACCTGAGAGAAAGAGGGTGAGGTGACTCATTCAGGGATAATAAACAAGAGGTGGACACTTGTTTGATGGAACAAATTCCTGGCTCCAAACAACTGACTCAATAGTGCTATTAATAGGTTTGCAATTAGTAGTATAGTTTCCTTAAAGAGTTAAGGTTTTAACCACAGTCCAATTAAAACGTTTGGTATTTACTTTGTAAAATGTGACATTTGCTTATTTTTTTTTAACATTGCATTTTTATGTTTAGGATGCATCATTACATTTGATAATAATAACTTGTTTTATAAAGAACCGTTCAAAGTGTTACAAAGTGCTTAACAATGTTAAAAGATGCAACATTCACCGAATCGTGCAATATGAAATTGTTCAAATCAAGTTAACAGTTACAAATAAGACATTCCAGAGATGAACCTGGACAGAAGAGGCCCTGAGATGAGATGCTTGTGACCTCTTAAGGCTTTGCAACATTTTATAGACCAAACACTTAAGACTTGCACAAAAACAAAATAAATAGATTCTAACAGGACTTATTAGTAGTAGCCATTCACATTTGGCTGGCCTTAACTTTAGGTACTGAGAAATGCTGAGTCTGCACTTTGGCACAAGTCAAGATTACAACCTCGACGATGAGATGCTCAAAAATGAAGGAGCCAAATGTGCTTTACTACTGCAGCTGCAGTGTTTTTTTTACACATAATCCAGTAAATAACCTGCTGTCTGTCGTGTGTGCATCTTTACCTCACAGCAGATTTTGGTATTGATCCATAGAGCAGCGAGCTGAGTCCTCTGTACAACCCTCGGAGTCCATGATCCTGAACTGTCAGCTTCACACAGTCCCCTGCACACACACAAACACACACACACACAGCATCCAGGAGTTAGTAACCCAGCAGAGGATGAGCACACAGCCCAGCAGTCAGTCACACACGGCCCAGTGACCTACCTATCCCTCGGTATCGCGGCGGGTTGGCTCTCTCGTCTAGCTGCAGCTGGGTCTTGACGTACTCGGTAGGGAAGGTGATGCAGATCTCGATCCCTCCTGCGATGCCACCTGGGTGAGGGCGAGGAAGGAGAGAGAGAAGCACTGCATGTCAACATTTGTTGAGTCACTGCAACATGCACATTGTTTGTGCAAGTTGTGAGATCAGGAGAAACCAGCAACTCCATTACAGTATATGTAAAAAAAAAGATTAGATGGATTAACTGCATAGTGACGCTGGTGATACCTCACTGCTGAATCTTTATTGTAAATAAATGCTGATGTGACTGTACAGCAGAACTGGAAAGAATAGCCGGGCTAGTGAATGTGCCTTCCTCATATCAAAACACAGAATTAGAACTTTCAGGATCTCTATGTGTATTTAAAATAAGAAGAGAAATGTGAGCATGATGCTAAATAAATACAGACACAATACAATACATCATGCAACGGCTGAAGCATCACTGCTTGCCCGGTGCGTTTTAACCCAGTTCTGCATGGATAACCTTAATGGGCGACAGATTTGAGATCAGGCTGCTCTAAGGGGGGGAAATCCTGCATGCAAAATCCACCTGCAAGAATAGCCTTCCCGGGATGCGTCATTTTCCTCCCCCCGACCGCCGCCGCCGCAAGGTTCCTCCTGTCCGGGAACGAGCGCTGGTGGGCCGGCAGAGAGCCGCCCAGCCCCGCCGCGGCGCTCAGACGCTGGAATGGAGGCTGCTGATGCGGAGCCGGACTCGGGCATCCTCTCCTCACACCACCGCTGCTCTCGCACGGCCCCTCGCACACCGCGAACGGCTTCAGCAGCGAAGACATGGCTGCTTGCTCGAGGACTGGTTTCCTGAAGATCCTCCACTGGGGCGAAGGTCCCGGTCAGACAATGTCACACAACAACAACACGGGGAGGGAGGACCGACAGTGTGCCGGCAGAGGCAGCATCAATATTCAAAGAGCGGTCAGGTGATGGATCAGGCCATTGGCTCACCACGCTGCCATCCTGTCATTATTCACGTCATGTGACCAGGCATGACTTTTGTGGACCAATCAGGTGCAGGATGCTGATGCGTTGATGTGTCAGACTCATTCCCAGTCTGACCAGAGGGGTGTGATCCTGTTGACAACCACTGTAATCCATCTGCTGCTCCGACCACTTAGGTTCACTAATGTTATATCATTCATGCATTTAGCAAACGATGAAATGATGCAATTTGAACCGGTCAGATACTGTAGGTTCTGTGTGGTGCGCTAGAGCAGTTATTAAAGATGAGATCATCCTTTATTAGTCCCTGCATGGGGAAGTTTGCAATATTGCAGGAGTAAGAGTCAAACCTAGCCATCAGTAAGTAATCATATTTAACATGCATCTTACTTAAGTGTAAGATAATAATACTTAAGGTTATATAAATATAAAAAACATAGAAACACATGAATGAAATAAAAAGAAGAATAAAAGATACTGGTGATATCACATTAAATACACACATTTAGAAACGTAGACTTATTAACTCGGTTTTCACCTGTAAACCATGTATATATATATATATATATAGGGTTTTTCATATATGATATTGAAAATTCAGACATGAATTTTCATGTCTACACATGCATACATATGAGGCCTTAATTTCAGACACAGACATGTATACTACATGTACACACATATATATATATATATTTATTCATATATATACATACATACTTATAAGATATGGAAATTTCAGACATACTAGCCTATATCTAGATGTGCATGGTCCATGTAGATATTTATATCTAAGTTACATGGTAGGCTACATATAGAAATATATATTTGTCTACCTGTCTGAAATTTCAATATCTTATATATCCAAGCTCTTTTCTATTTCATCCTGTTTCTATTTGTTTAATTCCATTGTATCTTAAACACACACATTTAGTATGCAGGAGTATTTATTGTGAATTGTGAGCAACTATGTAGACATACAATAAAAGACATGAAATATTAACAGTTACAATAGCCTATATTATTATAATGTTGAAGCTATAAAAGGTTCAAGATTGAGACATAAAATAGACTTGGCTTCCTTGCTTCATGTGTCATGAGCCGTGCTATCAGTTTGGTTTATTGCTCTTGCTTCTTAATCCCTGTTCCCTTTAAATAGTGCTCTCCCCATGCCAGAGCATGCCCAAACACACACACACACACACACACACACACACACACACACACACACACACACACACACACACACACACACACACACACACACACGAGAGCCTCCCCCATCACCCTTTACAATGAAACTAGGTCAGTGTTTTCACTCACGCTCATACCCACAGCCCCCAGCCCCCTGAGAAAAACAGTCTGAGTGCGTGACTCAGCCTAAACTCAACAAACTCAAATGATCAGTAATTGATCACTAAGTCAATTAATTTGTAAAACAAACTGATTTCATGCTTCATTAGTTTCATTTGTTTGCACTTGCCATCTCTTCTACAAGCTCCAGTGCATGTGCTCAGTGTTCATAAGCAGTGTTGAGTTAATGGAGAGAAAAAAAACGTCCAGGAGGTAAAAAGTCAATATTTCCTCCAGTTTCTCTTCCAGTCATTTCCTTGACTTGTTTCCAGCAGCTTCTTTACCTCCCTGATTTCCAAAAAAGCCCATGACTCCATGTCTCTGGACCTTCTGCATTATTGAGGTCAGGGCACATACTTAGCCAGTAGCCAGTCAGTCTCAGCTGTCCATCATGATGTTTCACATGTTGTTATTGCATCAAATAATTTCTTAAGACCAAAATTATGACAACTTGAACAAACATTAGTGTGATAAGAACTACCTTAAACATGAGAAGCTAAATTTTACATGCATTTTGTCTATTTTGTTTGGTTCATGACCAATTCACCTACATGGAGGAAGGGTTTATTACTGTTACTCCAGCTAGCCACTAAGGGGGTTGATTTAGATGCTTTGCTTTACTTTGGGGGAGCTGTCATGTCGTCCATCTTTATATAAAGTCAATTGTCCTGAGCAGAGAATAGTTATTCTATCTCTTCACTGACTTCCAGTCAAGTCCCAGATAACTTACTAAATCCTTGTCCTCTCTTATAAATCCCTTCATGCTCTGGATCCTCATCACCTATCAGACCTCCTCCAGCCTTTTACTCAATCCAGGAACCAATGGTGCAATATTACTTTCTGCTGTTGGTGTTTTAGTTGTGTTACCTCTTCCACGGAGGTTCTGTTTCTGCCCCCTGAACATTGGTTTTTCTGTAGGTTGGTTGGTTTGTTTGTCAGCAGCCAGGGAAAATCTACTAGATGGATTCCCATGAAACTATGTAGAGGATGGGACATGGGCCAAGAAAGAACTCATTAAATTCTGTTGCAGATCCGGACAAAGGGGCAGATCCAGGAATTATTTATACTTAATTTAACATAGTGACATCCTTGGTGGCCATTCACCTCCATACACATGAGGCCCTCCCTTTGAAACTGCTGGCCCTGCCCAAATTCATATCAAACAAAAACTGACCGAAAAAAAACACGCCCTCTGACAAAAGTCTCTTTTGCACTTTCCACCAACACCCGTTAACATGCAAGTTTTGTCTGAGGGTGAAAGGAAAATGTTTTATTGACCAGAGTTTTATTCTCTGGTCAAATGAATCTCCAATAGTTATGGGTGTTAATAGGCTCCAGCTCCAAATGACACACAGACCCTGTAACTTATACAATTTACGACACTGGACATTATAAAATAATAATGAATATATGGATGAACAAAATTGTGTACAGTTAACAATCAGGTAATACAATCTGAACTAAAATATATGGTTGCAAATCAAGTTAAAAGTGATTGTTACTGTCGCAGGCTGAGGTTGCATTCTGAAAAGAGGTTGTCCTGGAGACTGTGAAACCATTTTTAGCAACGAGTAACATCTGAAATATGAGACATGACTCAGGTCTAAAGTTGTTTTGCTCTGAGCCACAGACAGTCATTGGTGGAGGAGTCTGTCAATCCCTTTAATATATGATTTGACTAGACTGCCCTTCAGTGGGGTAAACAAAAGGCTAAGCCCAGGATAATAACTTTTTGGTACACACAAAGTTTATTTGTATGAACACATTTAAAATATAACACAAATTAACTCTGGACTCTACATGAAATAAGGGAATGAACATGGCTTTGAGTAAACAGACAGTTTTAACCAGCAGAAAACAGATATTGAACATTTTGGTGCAAAGTCCTGGGAGCATTAACACAGAGAGAATTGACGGGCCTGATATTTTGTATTAAGTGCAGGCAGCGTTTCTCTCTGACGATGACTCAGGTTATGTGTTTGAGTTCCTCTCCCCGTCGAACAGCACACACTTAGCCTGTGCATGGAGAGAGAGACAACAGTCAGAGGCCCTCAAGCTAAACACAGTAACACAATCTCTGGAATGTTTGGCGGCTCTGTGCATCTCTTTTTATGTCGGTGTGTGTTTACAACCTCATGCCACCGCAGAGTATCCGGGGGCAAGCCCAGATGGCAGTGAGGACACGTGTGCATCTGGTGGGGGCGCGTCCTGGTGCCGTTGCCCCCAGCAGGGCCCCTCGCTGCCCCACAGAGGGCGACATGTGGAGTGGGATGACCAGGCCACACCAAAGTGAGGGCGAGGGTCGGTCTGGTAGATCACTTTCTGGCCACTAGAGAGCAGTGGTGACGAAGGAACCGAATCTTCCTGCAATACATAGGGGTGAGTTGTGTCATCATAAAGGGAACTGCTCCAACATAGAATTACAAAGTATATTTTACAGCTCATTTTATGCCCCACATTCAGGTAAAACCAAATTGGACTGGATTTTTCAAGAAAAATTCAGAAAGTCTCGACTATAATTTGTCCTCAGAGAACCGCCTCCAAAAAGGTGCTCAATATCATCCTGAATTCCTGTCTTCATACTCAGCGCTCCGACTTGACGGAGTCAGTTTTCTCTTTAATGACTGTTTTGAATTATTAATGAACAGTAGAGAATTTAGAGTTCAGAGAGCTGTAGAGGTTTGACTTTTAACCTTCCAAATACCATGCTCTACTGCAAAAAAATGCATTGTTTCTATGTGCCGGCCCTGTCTCAGTGAAATTATCTATTGAGTCAGAAATGTGGAAACCTGTTCTGGAGTTTCAGGACGATACTCTGAGTCGAGAGACCTCATGCAATACCAGCAGGGCTCGGAGGAACGATCTGTGAAGAGACAAACTGTAAGAAGTACACACACAAGGTCACAACTACCCTGACCTGAGCATGTCTGCGCCGGTGACCTACTCTGTTCGTTGGAGGGATGAGATGACACTGAAGGGGGGGTCACCTCCTCGTCGGCTGGCAGGGGGGACGATGGGAGGCCGTCAGCATTGTCCTGTGTCTTTGTGGGTGTCAGACTGTCCTGTGGTGGGGTGTCTGTGACATCGATACATAGATCCTCCCCAACCTCCTGTCAATCATACAATACTGAAGCTCAACCTTGAATCTTGAGCAAAAATTTGAGCCCATTTCCCCCTGAAAACTGTTGCCTTTGAGTTAAATAAAGTACCTTTAAAATAGACAGTAAAAAACACAAAAATGTATGAGTTGTGGTTACATTTTTTCGGCTAAACCTGACCTGCACGGGGTCAACGACTCCATCGCAGGCTTCTCTGTGGACCCTGTTGTCTCCGGTTGTCTCCTGGAGGTTTTGGGCGCTGTCCTCGCCGCAGCCCAGAGTCAGTGTGTCCGCCTGGGTAGAAGTCGTCCCACTGAGGTTCGAGAGAGAAGCGGCGGAATTAAAAAACATGCCCTCCTAACTGCCTGACGAGAAGGTTATCAGCCAATCAATCTTCAGCTGATTGCACCGGCTCAGGCGCTATACTGTTACACTCAAGGAGGGCACCTGATTAGTCGTAAACAATCAGTCTCTTCTTGCCTCACCTTTCCGTACTTTCTCCCCGGTCCTCCCTCTCTCCCTCCATCCCCGCTCATCTGTTTCCCTCCCAGGGTGTCTGATGAGTTATTTCCTCTCAAACCCACTGTTCTTAGACGTTTCCCTCTCTTCCTCAGCCCCCTGTGTATGTGTGTCTGTCTGCCTCACCGCCCTCCCCCCCCTCCCTCCCTTGTCGTGTGTGAAACGGAAACTCCAGGCTTTCAATAATTGATGTGTCTGAATAGCTCACAAGCAGGTTTCTGTAAAGACTAATCAGGTGAGGGCTCTGGTGACTCTGTGGTGGAATCCACGTGAACATAAGCAGGCCTGCAGAAACCAAGACTGAAAACTAGTTGAGTAGATTCTGCTCTGTTTGCATTGTACAACATCTCCATCCCGTTGTATGACATCTACTTGAAGGACTATTACATAACTCAGCACCAAAAGAACAGTCAAATTAAAATAAATCCACTTTCTTTCAAAAATGTAGCTCCTCGTAATATTGTTTATTAGGATAATCGCTGTTCTTTAATTCAGCAGAATTTCTAAAGGTTCCCTATAGTTATAAGGCTCGACAGATTCAATTCACTAGATCCAGTTTTTTATTTTGGATCTGGAACTAATTGCACACACTTATAAACACCAGTCCTCTGAACAGATCCACGATTCATTCCCATGAGAAATCAATCTTGCAATTTAAAAATGTTATGGGTTCTTCACTCGGTCATTCCCCACCTTCCCACCTAATTTCATGGAAACTGCCTCAGTAGTTTTTGTGTAATCCTGCAAACCAACAAACAAAGAGAAGCAGGGGAAAGCAGAACCTCCTTGGTGGAGATAAATACTCAAGTTGCAGTAGCTCGTTTATTGAAAAATATTAACATAATGTACTGTTGCAAATGTTGCAATAGATTCATAATCTGAAACACAGGTTTGAAGTTTTTAGACCTAAGAGTACTTCAACTTTCCATGAGGCCAATATTGTGCTTTTACCTCACTATACTTGTATATTATTGTAATAATAACAGGTTACCTTTCAGATTAAGATTGAACATGAAAGCAAAGTGTATGATTGAGTAGGTGTCTCTCCATTGGCTGAGGCGTGATTTAAATATGATGTGCGTCACTCTGTACATCATGTTCATTCAGGACTTCCATCTTGTGTCCACATCAGCACCGTGACTGCAGTGTAAGTGACTCACCCTTCCAGCAGATGGGGGAAAAACATTTATTTTCTTGTTCATCATCCGCAGATGGACAAATGAGACCAGAGCCTCATCACTAACCCATACAGGGAATTTCTGTCTCACTCTCTCCTTCCCTTTTCTTACCTTGTACTCACCTAGTTCAAGAGCATCTCTTACATGAGCAGCTCCACATTGAGCTCTCTATTCACGTAGATTCACTTCCTCATTAACATGAGAATGCCTTTACAAACTAGAAGTAATCTCATTAGATATGATAGGCAGCGCACATCAATGAACGCCATTTTCGACCATAATTATCAACTAAATGATGTGACTTGGGTTTTAATTTCAGGATGGTGTTGAGGAGCTGTGGAATGTGTGTGTGTACATTCTTCCTTGTCCCTACAGGGTGTGTGTGTGTTGTGTATAGTGCACACACTGATTTGGATCTATGTGTGTGTATGTGTGTGTGTGTTTGTGAGAGAGAGGTTTTGTGTGTGTGTTTGTGTGTTATCCTGTAAGTGCATGGCAGGTAGGGAGTAATTTGAGTTTTTTCTCCTGTATATGTGTAGGAGGTGGGAGACGGGAACATAAGTGGCGATGAGTCACCAGTCTTTTGTGACAGTGGCGCAGGGAGAGTGCTTTTCACCCATTTGCCTCCCTTGGGGCTTGCATACAAAACAAGAAATGGAGAGAGGAGAAAGGAGAAAAGGAGAGGAAGATTGTGTGTTGGGGAGCATTAAGGGGGGAGAGGGGGCATGGATAACTTGGGGGGGGGAAGGGGAGAAGATGCGGAAAGAGGTGAGGGGTGGGATAACGAAAGGAAAAGAGGAGATGAAAGGAAGGAACTAGCAAAAAATATAAAACGAGGGGTTGCAGAGATCACAAACAAAGGACGGCGTTTCAAGGGACCGGCCTTTGTAGCTCGGCTTGCAACGTCCAAATGGCTGGTAAAAGCATTTCTAATGAGCCGCATTGTGAGTCCAAAATGGTCGTTTAACAGACAAGAAAATTAACAAAGAGCAGGATGACGGGTCAGAGATGAGCATCATCTTAAGAGAAGGTTCAAACATGTTGACTCTTTTAGTGGCTTTTAACAACTGCGTAAACAACTGTGTCCCACAATGGATGTTTGCATGCTTCCACTGTAATCAGGTTTAATAGCACTTCAAGCCATGTTGTGCTTTTAACACTAACTCTATACTTCAGCCTGGGGGTATATATTGAAGTTATTTGACATGCAGGGGATTTTTCACCCAAATTGAAAGTTTCTATTCTCGTGACAGCTTGGCTTCAGAACGCTGGACGAATGAGCTGCAAAATATACAATTGAAACCATTACAGTGGATAAGCCTCTTGGATGTAGACCAAGAGAATAATGTCATACTTTGCTTAGCAAAATCAAGAGTTATAAAGTAAACTATCAAGTACAACACCACAAAATCAGTGCGCCTCACACTTTTCACTTGGCGCACCAAGGCACAGATTTTTGGTAATTGCGTAATTAAGAGGTCTATAGAGTTCAATGGGTCAGAAAAGGCATCCTGACTCGCCTTGTTGGTCTTTCACTCGAAAGTTATTTAATCACAGTTACAAATACTGCAACAAACTCAGGTCATGTTTCAGGTTAAATGCCAATTAGCTGCGTTTCTCAGTTGCAAAAGAGGAGTGGAAATCAGCACTCTGGCATGTGAGCGTTTTCAAAGGAACATGAGAGACTCAAACTCAACAAGGGCCAAATCATCTTGAGTCAAAAACATGGCAGAGCTAGAATAACTCTCAGTAGATCGTAGACCTCTTCCAAGGCCCAACAGTCCCTTTATGGAATCACACTAAGATACACAAGATCCTGTTGACAACAAACAAACTGGAAGTGCACACAGAGGGTGGATACAACTGCCAGCACAATCTCGCCATGATCCAGAAAGTGAAAAAAGATTCCTGGATCGGCCCCCTGATCCGAATCCACTCCTAAATGTAATGGGTTCTTCCCTGGATCATGCTCCGCCCCTCCACCACATTTCAGCCGGTTTGAAGTAATCCTGCTAAATAAATAACAAACAAACTAATGCCAATAAAAACAAAACCTCCTTGTTGAAGGTAATCACGTAAGAAACATAGGACTAACACAGACAAAATGAATAAAAGGGAGAAGGGTATGATGGCCCTATGCAGAAAGTAAAACATAGTGGTTTTTTGTCTATTGCTAATCATATCAAAATCTCAGTGTCTTTGCCAGAAATAGCTGCAAAATGATGCTCAACACAGAGACAGCACACAGAAAAAACACGAAAAAGAACACAGGAACTCCATCATCTTCCATTTACTGAACAAAAAATCGAGCAAGCCAGTTATCATGCAAACAAATATGATCCAATTTTGTGTCAGCATTTGCAATGATGATTTGGTCCCATTTCATGTGGTGTCCATGGGTAAACACATCCATTGCACAAACTCCTGCCGAGCCTGTGTTGGTCACTTTGTGTTTCCACTTGTTATGCTTTCAAAGTTAAAGGGTGAACCAAAGACCCGCTACTAGCCATGTAGGAATTTGTGATCATTATTTAATCAGATTTTGAAGGTCTTGTCGCTGTATTAATTCACCATTCATATTACTAATGGAAGCATTCTTTCTGCTTCCGTAAATGCTTTGGCTTCTTGGGGCCATTACTGATGAATGGCTGTGCTGTCAGACTCCTTTGTGCCAGAAGCTGGATGTAAACCAAATGTTGTGCCTGAGAGAGTTGGAAGCTTTTGAAAAATTCAAATTACATTTTAATTATAGCACCCCCACCAGGCAAAAATATAAATGATTACTATAAGGACTTAATGTGATCTAAAGCGAGACACACAATTATGCTATTGTGCTGGCATTTTTTTAATATTTCAAATCTCAATTGTGTTGTAAGTCACAGGAATACAAATGTGGGAATGTAAATAGCAGCATCTCAACAATGCCGTTTTTGTCCTTGGCTTGGCAACAAGGTGTAAGAGACGACTTAACAGCTCCTTTTCATCAGCTTCCTCTGCATCAAGTGTTCAGACTGACTCAGCCACTGTCGCGTCTCAGACCTGGTAAATCCACAGTTTGTGGGAGAAATCCATCAGGTAGAAAACAAGCTTTAAATCTGAATGAAGTCATTATTCTGCCAGGAGCTCTTATCTGACAGGTCATATTTTCACCAGTAAAAAGTTGAACTGTCCTAGAGAAAGAAATGTATGAATTCCCTGAGGGTTAGGGTTACATTAACATCAATAAAACATCAACCTCTCATAAAAAGGATTCAGGATGTCAAATTCAATACTGATAGCAAATACCCTTAGGTAAATTTGGAATATTATATAAGAGATATTTTATCATATTAAATAAAAACTGACTGACCCACCACACTTAGTGAAGACGTCTCAGTCTCAGCTCCTCTGACTGCCGTCTGCTCGATGACAGAAATCACCTGGTGGATGGCAGAGACCTGGGGCAGGGTCGACCCCTGTTGCCATGGACGACGTCTTGTTTCTGAATGAATGCACTGACGTCCACGGTGATGGGTTGACAAGTGAGCAGCCTGTCGGTGCTTGTGAGATAAGATGTTCATCAATACACACTTATGTGCATGAAGAGGAACTAGATTGGATTAAATATTGGAAAATGAAAAATTATTAATTTAAATTAGCAAAATTAAATAATCAACTGAATTTATTAAATTGTAAATATTATATTTGTCATATCTCTATATAAATAATGTATTCACACTTATTTACTGTAAATAAAAAAAGAATGGAAATATAAATAAAATTCAATTTTACTTGTATTAGGAATTCATTTGTTTTTATATCAGTAAAATCTATTTTAATAAAATAAAAATGAATTCATGTCAAATACAATTATGTTACAGTTAATAACAGATCAAGTAATACTTAAATTACACATTCAATCAATAATAACTGACAGGCTCCTAATTGTCATGTTTCTCCTTCCTTTAAACTCTGGCTCTCTTGGGAATGCAGTCTCAGAACTCTATGATCTTGTTGTTTGATCACCTCAGAGCCGAGGTGCCTCCAGAGTCCAGATCGGTAGATGTTTGCACAGTGTCCTGTTAGATCTGCAGAGATGAAAGCTATCATAATAGCGGATGGCGACAGCTGAGCATTTGGATAAAAGCATGTTATTTTGTGATGTTACTAATGGAGACATTATTGAGGGAAACATCCAAACCCCAGTAGATTCTCATCGACATGTCAGCCTGTGTGGTTTTACTAAGACTTAGTGACGGCACTACAACTGTTAACTTGTTAACTTCTCTGTGGCTCATCTGCCCTGTCTCCCTGATGCAGGTATCTCTTGTTGTAATAAACCTACAGACAGAGATGATTTACAGGGGCACTAACGTTGTTGGACACGGTGGCCAGGAAGAGAAATCTGTACAGAACCAGAGATAATCTTGTCCTTTTTACTGTCAATACCAGCTTACCCATACTGCAGCTCAAACCGTTCAGCTAGCCTCAAGCAGAGGTGAGAACACAGCTCGCTTTCTAAATCTGCACCCCTAAATTGTTTTCATTTTCAGACCTTTTGTCCTCAGAGTGAGAAATTCCACTTTAGGATGAATGAAAGGAGAAAATAAGTGTTCCATCCATCCATCCATCCATTACCTATACCGCATATCTGTTGAGGGTTGCAGGGAGCTGGAGCCAATCCCAGCAGGCATTGGGTGAGGGGTAGACCCTGCACAGTTGCCAGTCCATCACAGGGCCAACATGCAGAGACAAACCACCAGCCACACCTACAGGCCATTTATTTTCACAAGTTAACTTAAAAGTTCAGTGTGTAAGATTTAAGTGAAAAGGATCTTTTTACAGAAAGTGGATATGAAATAATCCTATTGTTATTTGCACTAGTGTGTTATCACCTAAACTGTAGGAATTGTTGTTTTCTTTACCCTAGAATGAGTCGTTCATATTCAAATACAAATATTTGAATATGGAGGCCGCCATTTTTTTTTATAGAAGTCCAAACTGGACCATTTGAGTTTCTATGATATGTGAAGGCTACCACAGGTTCTCCTTCATGTTTGAAAGGGGAAGGTGAGGTGAGGGGTATTCAGCTGCAATATGCAACGTCACCACTAGATGTCCCTAAATCTCACACACTGGACCTTTAAGGTTCATGTCTCTGGATTGTATGAGAAAGCCAGAGTACCTGGAGCAAACCCATTCAGACACATGAGAACATGCAAACTCCTAATAGAAAGGTCTTGTTTGGCAGGTTCGAATAAAGAACCTTTCTTGCTGTGAAGGAGCATTGCCACTGCACCACTGTGCCCCCTGACACTACACTAAGAAATTAAATATTATTTACTATTAGCTAATAATAATTTAATGACATTATTATTGATCTTGTCTTGTAAATATCTGCAAATCGTTGAACTATTCCTTTAAATCTTACCACGAACAACACAACCACAGAATCTGTCATATTATTACACTTACATAGACTGTATGAATGGTACAGACAGGGTCACTGTACTGGCAGCTGCTCTGACAATCCTGCTGATGGTCACAGTTGAGACCACAGCGAATTAGTATATTCATTCTTATAGTCGGCCGGTGGAGGTCCAGCTGGGCTCTTGACAGAAGGTACATGGTGTGATTATAAGTCTGAATTCATAAGAAGGTGCGCAGGCATCGCTCAAGATACAGCCATGAATGGTACCTTTCCAATCAATGTCAAGCAACCGGGCAAGATAGCATGCAATTAGGCCGTATTGACTGGCTGCTAATCGCTGTCAGTGTTTGTACCACCGACGCCGTGCATAAGGTTCATTTTGATACCAAATGAGCGACAGCCAGGAGCACTTCAAAGAATTACAGCTGGAGGGCATATTGCTCGTGTGAAGTAAGAGTGAGGAGGAGGTGTGGGAACAAGATATGGCAAAAACCTATCTACCAAACACCTTTCCACCGGCCAGTCGGCTGGCTCCAGTCAGGAGGGAACACGACTCAATCTTTATCTTGAATGCCAGCAGCTAAATTACTATACAGCTCAAAGAGAATGTGTGTATGTGTGTGTCTGTGTGTATGTGTGTGTCTGTGTGTGTGTGTGAGTGGGAGTGTGTGTTTGAGCATGTGGTCCTGCGCAGTAAAGTGTACAGATGGATGACTCATCCACCAATCATGTGACTCATCAATCACTGCAGTTACTGTTTCCCACCCTCCTTCTGAGTTTTTTTCCCCCTTTCTTTTGCTATTCTTCCCTCTTTTCAGTCCAATTCTCGTGTTCATTTTGATTATCTGGGATTATAATATACTCAGTCTAAAGTTGTTCTTCTACATTCGTCCCTGTATTGATGTAACAGTGGCAAACGTGAGTCACAGAGCTGCAGCTGGTTGTCTTTCTCTTTTGTGCATTTTGATTTGTTCCTCAAGAATCCAGTGTTCTTGTTATAGTTGCAAGTAAAAACAAGGCACTCTCCAAAAAGCCATTAAAAAACTGAACTTTAATAAAATAATTGCTTTTATTTTTTATCATATAGCAAAACTAGTAATCATCATGCTGTTATTTACACATTGCACGGGCATATTTATTTCACACTGTACATCTTACAATGCTAAAGGTGACATCAACAACAACACTCTCCTTTTACAAGACAGATGGCTTCACTGCGGACACAGTGGCCCTCTTCCTTTGAGATTTCTTTTTTTATGTTCACAGTTTATTCAGAGAAAACAACCATCTTGGATTCTCCACACTGTTTTGTTTTTCTCCTTTTTTTTGTTCTTTTTTTTTGTTCATTTTTAAAGATGCAAGTAGAAAGACGTGCATTTAACCCTAAGCACAATCCCTGACTTCCCGGCCTGAAGCTCCTCAATGAATTTCTCCTGAAAATGAACAGAATTCTTGTAGCCTCTTGTTGGAGATCTGTTTAAAAAAGGCTGCAAACACATAGTGTCGTTTCAAGTTTTTTTTTCTTCTTGAAAAGAAAAGGAAAATGAGATCACGGATATGACACAAGAGTAAACGTGTTAACTGTGGATGACAAAATATAAACGAAGGACTCCGCAATGGTTGAAGAGAGCTGTGTGTTGTGGTCGTGGATCTGCCATAAATACGTTGACACAATAACTTCTGGATCCCAAAATGGTTGAAAACCCTTAGTCCACCAGGTTGGAAGTGTTTAGTGTTTAAGTTTGTGCTTTAGGAGGCCACAGGGTTTCCACATTGAGTCAGGCAGTGATGATAAAATTATGCATTATGATATTTCCCTTGTAGAACCATGGTGCTTGTAAGGCAAAAATCTGAATCTTCACTTTGACAAACTGAAATGTGTGTATCTGGCACCTTTGCAAATTGCAGCTGTTTAAAGTGGATCCAATCGAGAATAAGAAGGGCAACTACACTACTGGTCAAACAGCTTAGAACACCTCCAATTCTGAAACTTTACTTTGTGTAATGTTTAAGAATAGATCGAATAAAAGTCACGGAATCTTTAATCCTGAATTTAATCTATTTTGTATCCATCCAGCAGAGGATCTATCTTGAATTACTTAATTTCCCTTCGGGGATGAATAAAGTAATCTATCTATCTATCTGAATGGAAATCAAACATTTTCAGAAAGATTGTGCCAAAACGGCTGCACAAGCTCTCACAGATATGTTCCCAGTTCGGTCCGGTCCATCACAAACCAGCCTAATGGGGTTCAAGTCTGCAGACTGTGCTGGTCGTCCATCATGTGGAGACCCAGTCTAGTTTTTCCTCCATTATCCTGCTGTAGGATGAACCCCTGACCAACGAGTCTGTCTTCCTTTGACACTTGTCTGTTTTCTAAACTGTTCTGATTGCCACCTATACCGTTCTACTTCCTGCAGTCCACTTTTACCCTGGGACTATTGGCACAGGCATTCCTCTGTTAAAATGTACTCTTTTTTATAAGTAGTTAGTTTTTTTGGTGTTCTTAAATAATTGTTTTGCCTCAGACATTTTTTTCACCGGATGTGTTGTCAAACTTTTGACCAGTAGTGTACGCACCGCACATACAACACAAATAAACTGTCTTATATAATGTCACCAGTGTTTAGTTTGTTTATATTTGTGTAGATAAGTAGTCATTGAACTATTTTAGTTTGACATAAAGAGAATATAAAACAAAAAACAAATACAAATGATGTTGTAAACATGGTTCTCTTACAATGGGCACAGCAGCTTGTGATTGTGTCCGAAATGTGACTGTATGTAGGCATGTTGGTGTGTGTGTGTGCATGTGTGTTTAATTATGTGTGTGTGCGCGTGTGTGTGTGTGTGTATGTGTGTGTGTGAGTGCGTCATCAGGCTCAAAACACATATCTCATCTCAGTCTTTTTTTTCACATCTCTTTCTTTTAGCTTTTCTCAAGCTACTGTATCACTATCCCACCTGTCTGTCCCTCTGATCTGACAAATGTCCAAAAAGTCTCTCAATACATTCTGCGCTTCATGTAGATCCTCTCAATAAAGTTCTCCAGTTCCTCCTCACTGTCCAGCTGAGGCACCAGCCCGTCTTCCTCATAGTCGTCTCCTGGTGTGATCTGTGGATAGTAGTACGGGGGACGCCTGCCTCTCCTTGGCGTGGTAACTGGTTTGGGGGGAGGTAAGGATTGGTAGGTCCGTGGGTGAGGAAGGATATAGTTAGAGATATAAGGGGTGAGAGGCTGGCGTGGTGGTGGCTGCTGCCTCCAGCCCTGTCCACGGTTCTTACCCCCGGCCCTGTGCCTGCGCCTTGGGGGCTGGAGGTCAAGTTCCTGAGGGCCGAAGGGCTGGTCTCTGGAGGGGGAGGGCTTGCCATAATATTGTGCTTTGGGGTATGGGAAATAAACAGGGTAGTAGGCTCGATATGGCTTCTGGTAGTATGGATAGGAGGGGAAGGCTAAAAACTGTTTCTGGGGTTTGTACCAATAATCAAGCTGCTTCTGAGGCTTATACCAATATTCCTGTTTGTATGACTTGACTTTGTCCTTGTGCCATTTCTTGTTGGACTTGTTGTACTTATAGGGGTTCTTCTTGGGGTTTTTTGAGGCTGTGTAGTGGTAGATAGGGGGAGCTGCCAGAGGAGGAGGCACCAGAGGCCTGAAGCGGGGGGCGACAGGGTTGCTGTTGATTGGCTGCTGTTGCAGCTCTTTTCTTTTCTTCTTTTTCTCCTCCACGTCACTAATAATCTCAATCACGTCATCAGCGGGCAGGTGCAGCTTGCTGCTGATCTCAATTAGCCTGTCAATCATCTGCTGGTCTAGGTCGTCTTCATCTGGGGGGACCTCCTCGGAGCGCTTGTCCTCAGCTGTGTTTCCCACAGCCCCGAAGCTGCTTTTCTCACGGGGCTTCATGTAGGATTGCTGTTTCCTTCCCATGTACTGCAGCAGCATGTCAGAGGCGATGTCTGCCAGCCTCTGCTCCTCTTCTCTGGCTCGCTCCGCCTCCTCCTGCTGCCGGAGCACCTCCTGCTTCTCTGCACGTGCTCTCGCCTCCTCCTGCATGTGGGAGAGGCTCTCCTCTTCTTCCTCAACCTCCTCCTCCAGCTCCTCTCCCTCATCCTCAAAGTCGTCCATGAAGTTGCCCCCCTTGGTGGGTCGGTTGCTGGACTGGTTCTCCTGCCAGTGTTGCTTCTTTCCGGCTCGTGCCAGCTGAGTGTTATATGCCTTGTAGCCCTTCAGTGGAGGCAGGATCTCGTTATCTTGGAGGCCCAAGTCAATATTTTGGAAGTAGCCTCTTATTTTGCGCTGCAGAGAGGATTCATCTCCTTGTGACATGGAACTCAGTCTGGCTTTGACTAATAGACTTTCTAAATCCTTTCCTGCCTCCTGCCCCTCCTTTTCATCTTTCCTTTCCTCCTCACTTTCACTATCAGGTCTCACATCCTCCACAGACCACCCTGCATCCTGCTCTGACCTTGTGTTTTCATCCTCCTCCTCCCCCCTTTCCTGTAAGTCATCACCCTGAGCAGCTGTCAAATGGCCCACAATTAGCTGTTCAATAGCCTTATCAGCCCTTCGCCGCTCTCTCTCCTCCTCCACCCCCCTGTCTCCCAGTGTCTGTCCTCCTCTCCTTATCTCACCACCCTCCAACCCTTCACTGGAGGCCAGCTCCTGACTCTGATCCTCTCCCCAGTCTCTGCTCGCCTGGATTCCACTCTCCCCCGGGTGGTCCAGGGCCTCCAGAAGAACGGCGAGCACCTGCACAGGGTCCATCACCTTATCTGACTGGCTATCATGACCCGGGCCCTGGTCCAGGGACCCGTTGTCGAGGCTGGAGAGACTCTGGGTTGGGGGCGAGAGAAAGGGGGCGAGGCTGTCCTCTTTGTGGTCTGTCCGGGTGCGCCCCTCCACCCCTCCCTCGCCTCCCTCACCCCGCACAGGGGCGGTGCCAGCCAGCTGTGGAGTGACAATGAGCGTGACCAATAGGATGAGGTGGGCTGTGGAAGGGGCGTGATGACAGGTCATGACCATGCAGAACTGGCAGGAGGGAGGTTAAGCACCTGAAGAAGAAGAAGTAGGCAGAGGGGGAAAGACAAAAGACATGAGAAAGGATTCGTACATCATTCGTTCTAGTTTTTTCTGAAATAATTATAATTGGGATTTTTAATTATGATATGAGCCAATCAGGATCATGGAAATATACAAAAGGCCAATCTAAAATGCTAAATTACGATTCATAAATACTGCACTTACATTAAAACACACCAAATAAAATATCCCTTAGATGACCAGTCTCTGATTTACAAACAAGATATTTTCACCTCGAGGCAACCGAACAAAAGCACTTAACACTGTGAGCAATTTAAATGAACGCACGTATGAGGACAATGCGCGCACCCATAAGCAATCTAATGAGCCGTGCCAAATGCAACAAAGAAAGTTGCGCTCTTCTACTTGTCCTCTTACATTACAGATATTTTTATTCGAAACGTCTTTTGTGGAAAATCAAATTGTAGTGTTGTAGTATTTGTTTCAATGTAATTTGTGCCATTGCTGTGTAGCCCCAGAGCGTCTGCAAGCAGAGATGGACGCATACAATGTGACCACAAAAACCACCCGTGATTGTTTAGATATTTTCTGCATGAGTTCCCCGTGTCTGTCAGGGGGAAGGTAATCATTTGCATGCAGAAAATTGCACTCCGATCCTGAACATGAGCCATTTCCCCTGTCTGTGGTCGTGCGACAACCCAGTCATTATCTCCCAAGCCTGCATTTGAATTGATTGAGGAGAAACACTCTGCTGTTCTGCGTTTGTCTTGTCACGAGATTTAACAAAACAAAACCGAAATATTCAAGAAATGCACGTTCATGAATTGAATTTTCAGTCTAATTCTCTGGTTTATAAAAAAAAAGAAAAAAAAAGCCTCACCTCTTTCTCCAAGTCAACCCACCCAAAACGCGCGCTCCTGCCATTTTAAACGTCTCTTTCTTAAACAGACAAAAAAAGGAAACACAAACTGGTCCGAGGTTTGTGTCTCTACCAGCTGGGATTTGTGTGGTATTCCAAGCATCAGAGCGATGTGAACGGGATACTGGAATAAATAGAGACGGCGCGCACGGGGATCTCATGCGTAAAACCGGTGGCTGCGGTTGAGTTATTTAACCCTGCGGTCCCTGAGTGGTCCATCCAAATTGTAAATGAGCTGGATGTTGGATTTCTGGGGGGGGAGAAGCCGCTTTTTTTTTGCAGAAGGGACCGAGGCGCAGTCAGTGAGGAACGCGTCTTTGTGTCCCTGTGTGGTGGGAGCATGTTTTCCCCTCGGTGGCAGTGGTGGAATGCAGACGAGCGCAAATTTGGGCATCACCGCGAGCAGCGCCATATATCCCATTTTTACAAACCGGAGCAGGAAGGTGGGAAACGAACAAATCCTCTTAATAAGATAACCAACCGGCAGTTCATGACTGAGACTCTAATTTAATTACAAATGAATAGCTGGAAATTGATTCCCCCGATCCTAATGTGGCTTAAAAAGAGATTTTTTTCTCACATTCACGTATAATAAAAATCTGGAGCTTCTGAACAGCAGCTACAAACTGAAATATTTATTAAATATAATTGTCTACGCTTTGTAGTGGCTTTATTCGTCCCCCGCATCAAAACAAGCAGGAAATCAAGAATCTTTTATCACATATTAATTATTTCAGTACAAGCCTTAATACATTTATTTTAAACCACTAGATTTGTTCATAATTTTTTTAATTTTTTAATTTTGGGAAAATCACATAAGAAATAAAAGATTGTCTCTTTCAACGAGACTATTTCTAATTACCTAAAGTTAAAAAATGTATTTCGTTTGAACTGATGATAAAAAGTCACCTGGAAACAGTCCTGGTTCACGTCACTACTTTATAATCAGACCACCATCAGCTGCAGGATTGTGATCAATTATCATGATAAAGTTAAGATTTAATAAAAAACAAATAAAAACAATCTCCCACACTCCACAAACCCAAACCAAGCCTCACTCGACCTTTTAATCAAAAACCAGTATATCAACTAAATAAAAAAAACACAAAATAAAAACATGTCAGCAGCAATCAACAATCAACAACTGATGAATGATATGTGAAAATGAGATTTGGTCTCACTTACCTGGGGTCCCACTTTGGGGGTGGGGAAGTGGTGAAACTCACAGCGCGGGTAAAGCCAAGATTGTTTTTCATGAATAGCGGAGCACCTGAGAGAAAGTCTTGTCTTTTTCTTTTCTCCACCTCTCTCTCTCTCTCGCTCTCTTTTTCACTGTCTGTCTCTCCGTCTCTCTCCCTGTCTCTTCAGCTTGTGACCAACATGAGGAAGAAGAAGAAGAAAAAATAAAAAATAAAACACACGCACATACGCACACACACTGGCGCTTCTTTATTTCAGCTGTGTGCTGTGTTTGTATGTGGCAGCAGCAGCAGCGGCAGCAGCACTGGCGCTAATGTGCAATTGAGTGAATGTTTTCAGCACCACGGCCAGCGCAACTTTATTGTATATACCCTCACTGGACCACGTGATCATCCCCACCCCCAACCCCACCCCCCCAGCTGCAGGCACTGCTGACGTCACATCCATTGATAAGAATGTTGGTGTGGTGGAGATGGCACCGTGAGTCTAGGCTGGCCCCAGCTGATGAATGAACGGAAATGGCATGAATGAAATAGTACTTTTCCCTCAATGAAAAGAGAAAATTGTAGAGATAGAGCTGGTACGCCGCCATTTTCCTCCTCCCTGTATTAAAGGTTAGCGTGCTTGTGCTTCTTCACCGCCCCCCCCCCACCCCCCCCCACCCCCCCCACCTCTCAACCCCTGTTGCTTCCATCCTTTGCTCAGATTCAGGAACATGAAAAAATACAGAGTGACCCTCTTCTCAATTAGGATCATTTGGTGACGCGTTCCCTGAGAATGAGTGACTGGCATGTGCGGACAGAGAAGTGGCGTTTCACTCCGGAGGCCGTTCTCTCTCTCCGCAGCAGTGGTTGTGACAGGCTTTTGTCCGTGGTGCCCCCCCCCCTCCCCCGGCCCTCTGTTCTGGCTTCATGGCTCACGGGCCAGGAGCGGCCGTGCTCTGCTGATCAATGTTTGCTCAATTTCCAGGGATTGCACAATTTTCCACTAGCCATCTCGCATCACTTCTGGCTGCCCTCCATCTGTCAGCACCACATTGTGCTCTTAACGCGGCCTCTCATCGCTAATCATCGTGTCATCACGGAGACACAATACAACAGTGTATAATAGGGCCGCAAAACACATGCTCGAGCAGTGTGTGATGATTTAATGCAGGGCTTACGATGAATCCCTGGAATGATAAAGTGGGTAAGACATTATGTGATTAGTTAATCAACCCACAGTTGCTTTGTGCAATAATTCATATGCTGCCATATTCACTGGAGTGCAGTTACGTGCAGATAAGAACCTTGCATTTGACAGAGATCCCTATTCTCAGGAAGATTTGACCCTGGTCTTTCTTTATGCTGCATTGCCGAGCTGCAGCATGGAGGATGAGAGGTATTTTTATTGATATCATTTGTTGGTGTTGAAGTGAGTGTTGAAAGCAGTAAAGTACCAGTGAATAAATGAGGAGAGAGTTTGCGTTGCAGTGAAGCGAGGAAGAAGAACTGGATGTTAATGTGGTGTCAGGAATCTGAGCGGGACTTTGTCAACGTCACTCAGGGTGTTGAGGTGTTGGGTCCTGTAGCAGCAAGCAGGAGATTACCTGTGGTCACCAGTTTGATTAAAGTAAGTTTATTCCAGCTATGGTGTCTGTCTCTCCGGCTTGTGAAGACTGATGCTCAGTGATTACAGGCAACCAGATGACAGACAGGTTCATCAGCGAATCATGATCTGTTGTTTTTTTTTATTTCAGTTCTGCGACGGTTTAGTTGCTCCTTTTTTTTCAGGCGACTTTATTTATTGATGGCTATCAGGAGGAGAAGAGGATTACAGCAAATAGGATTAAAAAGTGTTTCAGATACAAATCACCAACCCTACCTTTAATGTTGTAGCAGGAATCTGACATTGACTTGGGTCAGGAGATGACATGTGTTTACCAGTTTAATTCATTCAAGCTATGGAGGCATATGTACTGAATTAAATAACTGTGGGTTAATATCCATTTATTGATGAGTATTAAATATCAACTTATCAAATAATCCCTTAGTGACATGAGAGTTCCTATTAGGGATCAACAGAAATTCACGATACATATCAAGCATGTGAATTCTACCCTGTATGATAAAGTATTACCTACAAATCAATGCACTACATATAACACTACATATTATACTGTATTTATGGCAACAACTTTTTCGTAATAATTAGTTTTATGCTCACCGGCTCTAATTCTGATCACTATCATTGACAAGTGAAGGATAAGAACTTAGCCTTGTGAAAGTGAAGAAGTCCAGACGGAGGTTGGAACCCTCCCTCGTCCTGCCTGAAACATCAGGATAAGAGTGTGAGGTTTGCTGAAGTAAATAACCCTGGTGTGTGTGTGTGTGTGTGGGGAGCTTTGATTACATGATCCACTCATGTGCACTCACCTGTGTCCTTTATTCAACTTCCCCTCTGCTGTGTTTACTATAACATGACAATAACATCCACTGCCCCAAGGTCTGCTGTAACGTAGCACGGCCTAAATTACGGTTCAAGGGCTAATAAATAAATATGCGTTCACGTCTGGCATTGGGCCTTCTTGTTGAACTAAAGCTCAAGCTGCCGTGGCATGCCTGTGCCGGGCCACGTGGAAAGAAGTTGATTCACGAGCTCAGCGCCACTCGATTCATTTGTCTCTGCCAGGCCTCCGCTCTGGCCTTATGTGCCACTAAATTCAGCTGTCAGTCGTCATACGGGTTCGTTTCTCACTGCATTTCTATTTTCACACTTTTTTTTTCATGCTGGATGTGTGAGCGCACATGTCTGTGGTTGTGTTTTCTCTGCGTGCGTGTGTGGCTGTTGCCGAACTAGGGTTTTTCCTGAATCATGGGCCACAATCTACACAAGAGGGGCCAATTTGATTTCCACAGTACAATTCCTGATCCAGTGAGGTGCACGTTTGAGTCATTCCTTGTGTACTGAGAGCTCCATAGCTTTGAGCAAAGCCACTGGTCATTAAATATATTTTCAAAATTGTTCCTTGTTCAAGCACATTGTTTACTTGTACTAAACCGATGTCATATTTATCGTTAGTATTGTTCGTAAGTAACTAGTTTTCATTTTTTTTAAAGACTACAGACCACCCCCCTGTCCCCACCCCTGGATCCGCCCCTTGTGTTTTAATAACTGTGCTCTTCAGTTGACAACAGACGGGGACACTATATTATCTGTTGTGTTCTAAGATTAATGGGATGGTTGCTGTGGAGATCAGAGTCACACAAGGCCAACTTTATTACATTATTATTGTGTGGCTGATTCAAAATGTCATGCTCAGCTGTGGAGGAACATGAGAGGATTTAATTATTTATTTAATATAAAATAAACTGGTAGTCACACTGCAGCTCTGATACACTCCTGTTTTTTCTAAAAGACACTTGCTCCCTCCCTACCTGGAAACTAAGATGGGGCTTTGTTTCTGTTCTGAGGCCGGGCTCGACTTGGTCTCCGTGTGCAAATATGTGTTTTGTGTTTGCAGACGAGATATGCACATCAAATGAAGTTGTAATTTGTTGCGATGGCTTGAGGCACCACATAACCTCTGTTTGATTAGATTTTGTGCAAGGGACTGTTTGCTGCAGAATGCAGAGTGTTTGCAAGGCAGTCCTGTTATTGTGAGTGCGTGTGTGTGTGTGTGGTTTTTGTGTCCGTGTGGAAATGCTTGATGGCAGCAGCAGGCTCGGAGAGGTAAGCATGGAGCCGGAGGGCAGATGCTGATATAACGGTCTGGCATTATCAACTGCCACTCAGCATTAGTTGGCCCTTTACCCTCACTCCATGTCCACACCCCCGCACTGACTCACACTCCGCCGCCTGCTTGGCCACTCACGTAGATTAACACTGCTTGCATTTAATGGAATACACACAGTGGAGATCACACACACACGCACACACATGCACACACACACAGATACACACAGATTTGTTGTTCCATTTCTTCTTCGGTTAGGTCCCTCACACACACACACATGTACTGAAACAAACACACTTCCCCTCTCCTACTGTAATGTACATTGCCGACAAATGAACCTTGGTTGAGGCTGCCGTGTGCAGTCGCTGATGGTTCCCTGTAACAAAACGCTAAGACAAGAGGCGGTGACTATATGTGGATGGCCTTTTGTTCCGTTTAATTAACTTTCTCTTTTGCACTGTTGGCGTTGAACTGAGGAGGGCTGCGGGGTGACATGCCTCCAACAAGGGGAGATAGTGGATGATGAATTCCCGGGATTTTGCTGACATTTTGGCCACAATTATGGTAATGCGGGCTGGGGATCTTTCGGCGAGTGTGCTAATGCAGCTGCCTCGCGCGGCGAAGGGGTCTCTACCTGAAAGTGATAAAATAGAGCTCATGATTAACAGAAGCTTTTCCGCCCACGCCACTTTGTCAGGGGGAGGGAAGGACAAGTAATTGCACCGTAAGGTTCCTACAACACAATGCATAGCACCCACATGATCATCTACAGTTTCATCTGGGTTTTTTCACAAGGTGCCTGCAGGCTACATTAACCTACACACATGTCTCTTGTGTACATTCAGTCAGAGGAAGCAAGAATGTTTGATGGTGTAATAATTAAAGGCTAATATGATTATAATTACACCGCTTATGCTTTGCTTATATTAGGGTCTCTTACAGCCATCCAGCCCATTTGTCAGTGCTGAGAGACAGTAACAAGGTAAAAGTTGTCGGGGGCTTTTTTCCCCGGGTTTGTGAAAACGTCTATTTTCTGCACCAGAGCTCGATCAGTCTGTCCCTGTGAGTCAAGCGCTCATGTCCGTGTCAGAGGGTGAAACACAGCGTTGCACAACAAAACCTGCTCCACTTGGTGAGGCTTGTTTGTTGGTGCTGTGTTACATTGTTATTGTGTGTGTGTGTGTTATAGTTCAGCTGCTCTTTACATCTGGAATGTGTTGTGGCAGAGAGGCTAAAGAGAATGTTTTAGATTGATATCTCCTTAAATGGTAAATGGTCTGTGCTTATAAAGTGCTTCTCTAGTCCAGATCCCATTCAGTGCATTTATGTGCAGCACTTTCTCTGTCATACATCAATCACACACTTGACCAAGGACACTTTGGCAAATGGAATGGGGAATACTGGGATTGAGCCGCTGACCCTCTGGTTAGTGGGCGCCCTGCTCATGGGCCCCCAGCTGCCCACATGCATTACTGGATTTCTTTCTGACTGATAGATATAATGTTGCAAACTAAACAGACTCTTTACATTGGTTTTATAATTCTGAACTTGCTATTCATTGTAATAGGTGTCAGTGTTCTGGGTGTAATGGAAGAGCTGAGCTTTGCCAATTCCCAGATATTTCAGACCTTTCATACCAGATTGGGTGAACCTTCAAACATTGTTATGAGAAAGTCCACCGTTCAATAAATGACTCAGGAGCCTGTACGGAACATTCTGTTTCCTTGTATTGGGCCCTGTGCAAGGATTTAACTGGGCTGTTGTACGCTGTAAAAAGATGCACTTTAACAGGTAAAACTCGTACAAATCTAAACTGAGTGCAGTATATTTTTGGAAAGTCTATACTGTGTTCACAAATCAAAAGAAGGGAACCTAATAAATCAATAACTGTCAAAGATATTTGTGGCTCACAGGAAAATAAAAAGTCTTAAAAATGACACCAGCTCATCTGTTCCCAGTATTTGAGCTGCCTCCCCCCACTCTGCACCTCTAAATGCTTTACTGGGGCTGCAAAGAAAAATGCCTCTCTGTTCGCATAGTGCAGCGCTGGGAACCCTTCATAAGTAATCTGTGATGGCTGAGCATCTCCATCTTGATGAATATGGTGTTAAAACTAATATTTGAATCCATCAGCCAATATAAATGATGTGAGAAAATAGGCTCTGAACAGCCACTGAATGCCAAACGTCTATGGCATAAATTAGGTCGGGAGGAAGAGTTATGGTGGGAGTCGATGGACCCCTAGGGAAGGGGATCCTGTGTGAATAATGCGTGCGCATATTGTGCCGATTGTTGTCCTACTCTCTCATTGTCTGTTACTCAGAAATTATTTACCCCCGTTGAATATTAGCTGTGAAATGCGCTCTGCAACCTTTGAGAAGCCAGTGGCGTCGGTGACGGATGGTGTTGGAGGCCAGGAGCAGGCAATGAATTTGAGGTTGATGAGGCGACTCATATCAAAGCGTGCGACATCAGCGCTCACCATCAATCTCTTCCCCACACCACTGTAGACACCTGGCACATGCATCAGCAAACACACTATTTAAAATGAATAGAAGCCAAGCCTGACAAAAAACACACATACATCCGGCTTCAGAGGCAGTGCTGCACCCTCAAGGCCTCGGGACAAGACAGCCGGCCTGCAGCCAGATGCCTCTTGTGTACTACAGTAGAACCTTGCGTGGGACTTTATTAGAATAATCGCTTGCATCCACATCATTTGTAATCACTGCACCAGAGAGCACAGATGGCAAAGCCACACACTGCAGATGTATTGGCAGGGACACCACACTATTGCAGACCTCCGTAATGTGCCAACTCTCCCAAGCCCATGCATCCCTATGCATCGATGTGGTCACGTTCATTACCTCATGATTGTACTGTCATGATGCTGTCACAACAACAGCTTTAATTTTCAATGGCAGCGACTCAGAGGTCTTTTATCTTCAGGGTGCAGAGTCAAAGAGATTTATAGTCCTACAAGTTTCACATAGTTATGTCACCCCGAGGCAAAATTATTTTAACCATTTTAAAAGCGCATTTTAATGGACTGTAAAATGTACACCTAATTTATTGTATTTGAATTTATTCTAATCTAATTAATCTGGAAGAGAACAGATGTCAAAGTCAAAGTTTATTCATATATAGCAAGTTAAAAACAACCACAGTTGACCAAAGTGTTGAACATGCTTAAAATATGAAAATAAAGGAATATATAAATATATTTAGGGGGTTTAAAGGGAGAATAAATTAAAAATACAAAAAGCAATTAACATGAAAAAACTGTTAATTAAATAAGAATTACAATATTGCACAATATCAGATTAAACAAGGTTTCAAACTCAACTCTAATTGAACACCAGTAAGAAGAGGTGGGTCCCAAGGGATGACCTAATGTTTAGGGTTTGAGGGGCTCTGATACAAATACTCAAGCTGTAATTGAGTTGACAAAGGCCCAGTCACCTCTGACAAGTAATGAAAACAAAAAGCAGTTGCTTTGTGCAAGTGCTGTTGTGAAATCTGCCAATATTCATGAGAAAAAGTCCCTTTGAAGTGTTTTCAATGCTGATCTGCTCAGATATGTTGAGGTAATAATGTAACTCTGAGCTTTCTGGCCTCCTGGATTCATGTCCTACTACAAAAAGATGAAAAAAAACCAAGAAAATGCAGAAAGACGTTTCCACTTGGACAACACATACGTAAACCATTTTTTTTATAGCAGCGAATAAGTGAAAAACATTAAAATTTGTATTCGACAGGGACACTGTGCAATAGCCATACAATCATTGCATCACATAGCCTATCACTACGTGACATTAAAAATAACAGCTACCCTGAGGGAATTTAAACATTACAGGCTGAGCAAATAGTCATTTGAAAAGGCTGACACAAGTAGTATGGGTTCATTAATATTTGAATTGATAATAAAATACACACTCGTATCGCAGCTTTGATCTAATTTAATTGACATTGATATTTTGTATGATTTGTTTCTTTATATGAAAACATGTGTTGTTAAATCTGTGTAGGCTGCATCTTTCTTTATGATTATGAGTTTTACTTGAGCTTCTACGATAAGAGACATGTGGGATGTCACTTGTTTTGCCTGTTTCCTTAAGGTGCAGTGTGTTGTGCTCTCAGACTCATTGTAACTCGCTCCACCAGGCTTCTGGGATGTTAATGTGAGCAAATTAACATTGGAGGATTTGCTGCACACTGTCATCAGATGCCTTTATATGTATAAGCTACTGGGATGCCCTTTGCATCGTCGATAATCATTACTTAGCTTAAATGAGCTGTTTTATGAAGTAAGACTAAGTAGGCTGTACCCTCCAATGTTTTCCCACTCGTCTCTTTAGTGGCGGATTCCTCCACAGTTTTGGTTTCAGCAGCACGAGCAGTGACAGACCTATACCTTTGATGATTTCTTCAATCAACACTAAGCTTGTCTGTCTGTGTTGCAGAACTCCTCACTGTGCTGCAGGCCTAATGCAAAGAGACAGAGGCTTAATACCTCCAGTCGGACAAAACAGATGGAAACAGAGGAGTCCTCCAAAACTCCTTGTAGAAATGAAAACTGTTATCAGTGATCAGCACGCCACCAACTGGGAGGAAAGTAATTTGAAAGCCGTTTGAAACGCGGTAATTTGCTGGTGTGAGTCATCGGCAGCAACACCTACAGCGACAAAACCACTGATCCTCTGAAGGATGAACAGAGCAGGGTCGCACGACTCGCGCAATAAACCGACAAACTGCTGTTTGAGGTTTCCTGATAATAAAAGCTATAGGAGCATATGAAGCTCCCATTACACCAGTATAGATCATACATATTAAATAGGATAATATTCTTTATAACCTTCTTTTCATTTACTAATTAAAGTGTCTGAGATCGTAAAGGGGAACACAGCCTCTTTTATTTGTCCCAGATGTCGACAGATGTTTCTATTGACAGCTGTGATTAGTTGTCCCGTGCAGAGTCATTTACTCCTCATAATACAAGACAACAAGATAACTGTGGGCTGGAAAGGAAATCAGGAGACTGCGATAAAATATCCACTGTCTACATTTTGATATCAGACAGGAATCCGTGGTCCAGTTAATATCATTTTTTATGAGAACCTGATGGTATCGCAGTAAAATAGGGCAGGGACACTTGAGGTGTCAGCGTGAGGGAAATGATCATGATTAATGCAAGGTTGTGGCTAGGCAGTAATGTATTCAGTCTCTCTCTTGTAAATCGTTATCGCTCCCTGATTAATTTTAAGATTTAAAAGAAGATATCAAGCCTCATCGTGTTGAGCAGAGACCTGAGGACGTTCCATGGAGACAGTTTGAAAAAAACCTTCGTCACACATGAGCTGTAATTCTGTGAGTCATGAGACATGAAGCACTAGAGGGAGCGACTCTTGCTAAATAACGTGTTGAGGATTAAATCCTTTGAATACACAGAATTACCACTGTGCCGAACAAGATGGATATAAGTACAGTAACATTTATCTGTCGGTAAGAAGCTTTATTCGTTGTTCCGAGTGCCAAACAACATCTCAGTCATCACCTGTCTTATGATTCTGTCTGGCACTATAGCTACAGCAGATCAGTCAGCCAATCAGAAGACAGGCTCTGAGCCTGCAGCTCACACACAGCCAATAACAGTGGTTTTCAGTCCGGGTGTAACTTATAAAAAAAAATTAATAACTCTGGAAACTTAAATAAAGCCAGATTAACAAATTATACATGAACAAAATATAGTATAGGTAATGTATAGAGTGTAGTGACTGTGTAGTTGTAACATCATTTGGGGAAGTCCTGTTGGCTTGTATTACATAGCTCACTGGCCGATGTATTTCTTTTTGTATTACTTTTCTATTACTAAACTGTGAGAATTAGGATAACAGTTTAAAAGGTAATAAGAAGAAGACAGATTTATTCGAAAAGCATTTTGAGATCATATTATTCTGGTTTCATTCACCCTAATTAAACACTAAATTGCATTTGAAGCCGAAGAGGGTGCTTTAACTGATTACGTGTGATCTATTGTGGCCTGAGGCTGCGATTATGATCTTTAAACTGGACTTTGATTTGACTTTTGTTTTTGTCATGACTTGAAATGTAAGAGACGATGATTTAAGTTAAGAGATAACAACACACTTTAGGTAAAAACTGTCAGTCAGGAAATGAGGGTAATCACTGTAATCCTTTTGCTAATTAGAGTTTAACAGAAGTGTTTTCTCTAAATGTGGTGAGAATTCACTTAGTGAAGAAAACACAGGGAAACTGAAGCGGTTCTCAGAAGGTTTGTGCTGCATGTTACACTTTAAAGTAGAATTAAACACTCACAACGTTGTCATTTATAAGCGGTGATGCTGCATTAGGTTTTACAGTGTCTGGAAGAGTGCTGTTTAAATGGCTTCAACATACATCAAACATTTACATGTCACCCGCAAATCTGTTCATCTGCGTCTGACAAGGTTCTTAAAAATGTACACTGACTTTACAATCTAAGAATACGTGGGAGGCGCACAGATCCTGACAAGCAAATAAAATCCTAAATTTGGTCCAAAGAAGTCATAAAATCTGTGAAAATTATTTGTGTACTAGCTAAATATATATATTTCCATTTGATGTTTTTCTGACGCCGTTAATCGCATTGAAGTGTGTAGCAGCCTAATCCTTATATCCAACACCTTTTGTTTGTTTTTAAATGGCAGAATTAAGCTGTGAGTTACATACCTTCCACATGTTTTTATGTCAGAAAGATGATCTGTTACAACCTCTTACATTTATACTTTGGTAACATACCCTTATTTACTCATTGCTGAGTAAATAAGGCTTCTGATTTGAGTGGAGTAAGTCCAGTGATGCAGTGTCAGTGAAGGGGGCTGCAGCCAAAACAACACAGCGTCATCCTGGCAAAAAAAAAGAACGTTGAACCTGGTTAAACTTCGGCTGCAATGCAATTAAATCGTTGGACTATACGTTGCACTGGCCGATCAAATACAGTACATGCAAGTTCCCGGTGGACGTACAGACGAGTAAAATCGTCACAAACTATAAGCTATTACACTTCAATCTTTTCAAACTGGACTCAGTGGATCATGTTTAATCTTTTTCAGAGCCACCTCCAACGTAGCCCCCTGAAACGTTGCTTTTTGTTTGGTCTGAATCCCAACTTGGGGTAATTCGTCCTCTAAGTGCACAGAGCCAGGAGAGGGTTAGTTTAGCTTAGCATAAAGACTTATGACCAGGGTAATAATTTGCTATATAACCCCCCATAAAACTACCAGGTGGCGTTTATGCTGCAGTTTTTATATGGATAAAACAATGGCGACTAAGTCATAATTAGTGGCATTTATTGCTTCCCCCCTGTTCCCAGCCTTTGTGTTCAGCTAAGCTAACAAGCTGCTGGTGGTAGCTTCATATATCCTGTCCAGTGTCTTTATCAATCTTCTCATCCTACACTTGGTAAGAAGTGTGTTTTTTCAACAATGCGAAAAGAAATGGTCACATGTTCTCAGACACAATGTTCCCTTTCTTTTATATTCAAATTATTATAATGTAGGACTTGTCACGATGTTAGCATATAGTTGAGTCTAAAAGGAGAGCAAGAACAGGAAATGGTGCGTAATGTAATTGTGTGTATAATCACACTACAGCGGATGGACACAAGACCCTTTTTCAATGTGTTTATAAAGATGGACGACGTTGTCTCCATTTCCTCCCTCTATCCAGAAATAATGCCAAAACTCCCTGGACACGAACGCTGACAATTTACTCTGATCACATTATTTGGAGCCAAAGCCAGTGCACTAGTGGTCGCTGAGTGGAGCCGTGGCAACAAGGTCCGGCCGGTACACACCCTTGCCAGTCGGGCTGAAAACCAAAGTACACAGAAGATAAGTTCATTAACAAACAACAGTGTGATAAGAACTAACAAAAATGACAGACACTCTCTTTGGGAAAAACTGATTTCACATGTACTTTGACCATGGAGGCGGCAGGGTGTATGACCTGTTCTTCCGCCAGCCACCAGGGGACGATCTAGATGATTTGGCTTCAGTTTTGGGATTACAGTCGGCCATCTTTATATGTTGTATACAAAGAGAACTCAGCAAGGTTGAGATTGTGGAACAATTAAATCTAATTAAAGACCAATAACCTCATAAGGTAACTTTCCTAGGTAAAATCAGGGATAAATAAACCGCTCATATAATATACATACAAATCCATTTGCGGCATTCACCAGTTTTTGAACTTCCTCTCACTTTTTCAATATACGAGAAGTTTGTCCATTTGATTAGATTCATTGAACCTGCCCTGGATGCCTGGTATGACAGGCAAACTTCTAGCAGGAAAATAAAATACATTATTGAGCAAACAAACATGCAAAAGATTTTGCCAAAGGCCCAAAGAGGTGAAGGGGTGTGCATGCTGTTAATGGATGGAGATGATGCTGTGTCTATTGTACATAGGATGTGTGGTCTGTAATATTTTTCTCTGTATTATCACAGAGGGAGTTAATGTGTTCAGTGTAGCCAGTGGGTAAAACCTGAGCTTGTAGACGTAAGAGGATTCAGGCGGTAAAAGGCTGAATAAAAGCTTAAATCCAGCCAGCTCAGTATTCACAGAATCCATTTCCCAGATAGCGGCATACAATGAAATTTCCCATTTCTTTTTCTGTCACTTCTGCTAATCAGACACTGATCTCCCTGAAACAAAGCTATGTTTTCTATATGTAACTGAATGTCATAAACCCTTTCCTTGTCTCCTCTATCATTTCAACTCATCACCTCCTCCATTTTTTGCAGCATGCCTTCATTAGAATTTCTGTTTCCCCTCTTTTCTGTATCTCCCCTCTATATGTTTTATTTGCGGGCATGAGCAAGCTTATCTGTATTTGCCTGAGAAAGAGCAAGAGACAGCGTTGACAGCAGAGAGAAAGCAAACAAGAAAAGGGCAGCCTCACCTCTAATAGGGGGGGATTTTCAGGCTTTATATGTAACATATTTTTCTGATATGAAACCAGAGGCAGTGCAGTGACAGCAAGAAAGATATTGATTCTAATCCCAGTTCAGGATTCACAGGGACATTTGCATGGTACTCCAGCTTCCTCCCACTGTCCGAACACATGCAGATTGGGGTAAGGGTCCCCTGGAGACTCATTGACATAGTTGTGAGTGTGAATTTGTCTCTGTATGTCAGCCACGCAATACACTGGTGACCTGTGCAGGGTACACCCCACCTCTCGCCCTATGTCAGCTCGGATTGAATCCCTGCGGTTTAGATGATGGATGGATGGATGGATAAATTACACCAGTGTTGCCTTCCAGCTGCTTGTTCCAGCATTATTTTCATGCAGAGTTACTTCACATTTGAAAGTTTACTTGTGTCACAAAAACTCGGAAAATTGTCACTATTAATAAACGTATCACTTGATACAGTGGAAAGTACGTCAGCTCGCAAGACGCCTGCCAAGCTCTCAGTAACAAAACCATTGTCACACAATCGTATGTGGACACTGTCAACACACACATATACAAACCTGTTTTTTTTGTAATGTGCTGTGGAGAAAATCGCCTCTTTTACACCAAAATTAGTGGGACTCATGCAAAAAGGGCTATAATGTTAAATAGCACTAAAATGTTGCGAACAGAGGGAAAAGAAAAACCTTTTATTGACTAGGGAGAATTTCTTGGTCAGATTCCAGTTATTTTACATGTGAAAATTAAAAAAACTGCAGCATCAGAAGGTTCACTTGTTTTCTGCTCCACTTCTCTTTATAGAAAAGTTGTTGATGAGCGTTACAGACAATAAATTTGTTTTGAAAAGGTCTTCGGTCAGCTGCCTCGGTCACAGGCTTGCTGCGTTCAGGCACCTCAGTGATGTATGTATTGATCCGTTCATACAGAGAAGGAATCGGACAGAGTTGTAATTGAAACATTTTATCTTGTGCTCTGTCCCCATCTGGACAGATTGCTGTCTGATAAACTGCTGCATTTTAGATTTTACCGTGGAGAGGACCAGTCTCCTTCAAGAGACAAAACACTGCCGGGTGCTGGCTGTGAAACTTTGTTACCCTGACGTACCACCGGCTCACTTTCTCTTTTCCAATGATTAGTTCAAATTTATTATTTTTCAGGATACGTTCACTGAAACTTGTGGGATTTTCCAGACCTGTAGCTTCAGAGTTACCATCGATTCTGTGCTGTTTACTCTTCACTTGTATTTTCAAATCAAAATAGTATTTTCAATCCAGTTAAATTAATTTATTTCCATCTGAACTCCATTGAAGTCAACAAATTCAACTACACACAAACTCTTTTAGCATGAGCCAGATTTGCCAACAGAAAACTGGGGTAGGGTTAAAAGTTACAACCTATATTAATAATGTGCACTTATGCACGTTATCAGCATATAAACTAAAGTCAAATGAAAGACCTCAGAGGAGTCATGGATACCTTGCACACATGCATGCATGCTATCCACCCCACACTCTATTTCCTTACATAGTAATTAAGCCCTGACACTGAACACATTATCTCAGCTACACATTGGTTGTAGCTACAGGTTAAAAGACCCATTTGTTACAGCACAGCAGCTGAAAAGAGCCAACCCCTCAAAATGAATCCACATTTAAATCATTAGATTTGGATTTTTATTCACATCTGCACTACATTGCACACACTCAGTCCCCTAAACATGCCTGATTTCCTTCATCAAGTCCATCTATTATACTGCATGGGGAATCTGTGCACGTATTCATGCAGCACTTGCCATTCAGACGCTGTCGGCACACCCATCAGGGGAAATTTGGGGAATCTTGCCCAAGGACACTTCAGACTTCGGTTGCCAGGGATCAAACCAATGATATACTGGATAGTGGACAACCCTCTCCACCTCCCTGGCCACCCCTAGAATCATATGGGGTCTTTCTTGGCCCATGTCCCACCAACCTTGATGGAAATCCATTCAGTAGTTTAACATCATCCGTAAACCAAACCAACCAACAAACAACTGGACAAGGGCGAAAACATAACCTCTCCAGCGGAGGTAAAGAGGAGGACAGGAGCTGAGTAACCACATCATGTTCAATCCGTGCTTCAGTCAGCACAGTAAGTGTAGTGCTTGTGGAAACTTCATAATGATCTCTGCAGGTCAAACAGAAGTGTATGAACTCCTCTATCAGTGAGATCAGCTATCCAAAGATATTATTATTCTAAATCAAAATCAGTCATGAGTTACACAGCTGTAACTGCAGACATTCCAGTCAGTGTTCTCTCGCCTCAGTCACCAGTCTCCCCTGCACATGGCACTTCACTGCGGAACAGTTAAGACCTTGATTGTTTTCAAAGATGAATAATTACACACTTGAAAGGGATTAGGAGGAACACCAATCAGAACAAACGTATTGAGCTATTTGTTGTAGAAACAGTAAGCAACAAGAAGAACCACAAGGTAAACTTTATTTGTAATTACTTTATTTAAAGCTTCACAGTGCCTACATTATATTATTTAATACAAAACATCTCATAAACCTTGCCTGGGAGAAATTTTAGTTGAGCAATGAAGAAAACATTCAACATCATGTACAACAATGTGTTTTGATTAGCCAAAGCAAAGCAATTACTTGAATTGCCTCACTCTAAACGTACTCACAACTGACTGTTGTTCTGAAGGTCAACTTTGGATTGCAAAGCCTGTCGGACTATGAGCAGTCAGTGTGATCAACAGCTACCACCAGAGGCGAGGAGGCAGGAAGAGTCGAGGACCACAAAGGGCAAAGATCACTACCCGGCTGCAATCATGACGTGGAATGGAAAGAGGTAGGGGAAGGCATTATTTCAATTGGCAGACAATCACATCAATATGCATTAGCGTAAAGAACCGGTGCATCAATTGTTTTCCTTTAATGAATGATGAGAAATGATGAAAATACAAAATATGCAGCACATCCCCCTGATCCAGGCCACGGACCCCCACTGAACATCACTGCAAAAAGTCTTTGAGGTTAATTTAGAGTAAGTACAAAGCCTCTATAGCTGAATCAATGGCCTGGAGCAGTTGATAACTCTATACGTATAGAATGTTCATGTATGTCCGAACCCAATCACAAAAAGGAAAGGCAGTTGGAAGGGTTCAAACATATGGCAACCAATCCTTCCGCTGATGTAAGCCCGGCTAATAGTGCTTGTTATTTAGGGGGCGTTCACACCTACCAGGACGAGTCAGGAACTTGGAACTTTCCAGTTTCGTTCCAACCAACCGTGAAGCTAAAACTGAAACTAAGGTCTCTACATGAGAACACTCCAATTCTACAGTGTCCAGTATGTTAGAACCGAAGCATGAAAAGAGAGGGAGTTAGGAGGCAAATAGCCAATCGCGCTTGTTTGTTAATTGAATTCAGCTTGATTTCAAACAACAATCCGAACACCAGTTTCTATACAGGGACAAAGAGTCTTAGTCAGGCAGTTGTTTTCATTGACTAAAGCTCTATCGGCATTAGATACACTCCATGTAGAAAAAACAGTGGGACCCTGAACTGGTCAGATTTTAAGCCCACATTAAAACATTGGGAGAATTAGCTCCACTAATCCCAGCATGGAGACTACTTCAAAAATCATTAAACACAAAGCGACTGAGGACTGGTGGTCTGCAGTTTTTTAATTTTGACAGCAGGTGGATAAGTAGCCGTCATCGTGGGATTCAAGGAGGCTCTGCAATATGTGGAGGGCGATGAGATTTGCAAAATAGCATGGTGCAAGCCCATGTAATATCACATCTGGCATGAATCAGGGGCCGGTGGGCGGACAGGCTGGACAGAATGGCCCTAATGCGGTTAGTTTAGAATTTGAGAAGCAGTTTTTTCGTGAGAGATTTAGGGCAAACACAACTGTTGTATTAATCGTGTGTTTTGTTGTTTCTCCCATTGTAAATTATAGGTTGGTTTGAGTGGGGGGGGAAACTTTGTTCGATGTGCACTTAAACAAAAGAGCGGGAGTGAGTCAGATCTCTGATGTTTTAAAATGTCGGGTGGTATTTTAGCCTCAGTTGACAGCAGATAGAGAAAGACAGGGAACAGACGGATTGGAACCACATGTAGCAAATGTCCCTCCCTCCAAATCAACTGGGGAGACTGCTATTTTATTTAATAGCAGTTTCACACCTACCTTTCGGGATCATGGCCGTTCAGAATTCTCAGTTGAGTCAAAACCAAAATAGGAAGTGTGAAAGGCCAGCTCTCTCTCTATATATATATATATATATTATAACAAAGAAATGAATCCTGGTTCAGACAAAACGCTTTTTATCGCACGGCTTCCAAAACTCCCTTAGCTGTATCGTGACACACAGGCAAAAATAAGAGACTGCTACAAAACCTTTTATTCAATGACATTCAGAAAAGTGAGTTGAAGGGTTTTTTGGCTGGCTCTTTCATGTTTAATTTTTATCTAAGCCCTTTCTTACAAAGACGAACCATACCAGTATTTTCCAGACTTTGAGCAGTGACCGCACGCTGCTACCTCCGAGCAAGAAGGTTCTTGGTTCGAATATCCTGGTCCTTGTGTTTGTGTACTCAATGTTTTGGTGAGCGTCAGTGGGTGAGGGTCTCCTCTGGGTTTTCTGAGGATACTCTGCCTTCCTCACGCAGTCTACAGCCTAAAGACACACAGTGTGGCTAGGCTTACTGGCATTACCATTATAGAATCGTCTGGTGTGTGGGTTTAAAGTGTTGCTAGCTGAAATGACATTCTGTCCAAAATTGCTGATGTTATGTTGTATTTTTGTAATTTTGTGACTTGGGTTGAAGCTATTTCTCTTTTGAGTCTCGAGATGAAAACTGTTGAAAACCTCTGACTTATACGAAGGCGGAGAATGAGAGATAAAAGTGGAAGTGACTCAGATCCAGGGGACGTCACCAAGACCTCAGAACAGGCAGAATCCTTAACAGAGGGAACGAAAGGCAACACTTGTCTGATAATGTGCTCATTATGGAACTCTCATCTGCCTCCACATCTGCAAATATTAATCATCTTTTCCACGCACATATATTCTAAGGATATAACTTTGTTTGTGCAGCTACTCTGACAATCTCACAGAGATATGCTCAGAAATTAGGCGACATGGGCTCCAGGCAATCATTTAAATCCCACACTATCAGATATCATCACTGTCTGACAGCGTTTGCTTTTTTTCGACTCTCGTGGGCTATTAAAAGTCTGTATTCTTCAATGTCTGCTTTAGGCAACAAAAAAATCAAGCCATAAATATTTCAGATGTTTGAAATAAATGTGGGGTACTCCAGTGGAGTAGTATCTAGTACTGTGACGTTGAGTCATTCGCCCACTGCAAGGCTCAGGATTATCAGCGCCGAGGCGAGAGCTGTGTCGTCTGTTCACTGCATATGTTTAAAAACACACAGTAAGAAACTGAAAAGTTTCCTGTTGGTTTTTTTAAGCTACAGAAAAGAGGTGTCACACAGTTTATTATCAACAAAGCATTGTCATCTTTCAAAGCTCCAGAGCCACATTTATACATGTTTCTGTGTTGGAGCAGAGGGATCTGTATGTATTATTGACATTATTGTTATTATTTGGGGTTGAATCACATGGCGAGAGGGAAGGTGGCTTTATCAGGAACGTCCAGGATGTTTAATATGCTCATGTTGGAACAAGATAAAAATAATACGTACACTTTCGGAAACCCTTGAACAATCAAGCCATGCGGCTTTGTTAATGAACACAGAGCTTATGGCATCTGTGAGCAGAATACCTTGAATTATCACTGTCGGCTCAGAGGATAATAGTGCATGATCCCCTCTGTCAAACCCAAACTACTGAGGCCAAATACAAAAACTATTGCACTCGAAATGTAATATTTCATCAGTCAGCTTTGCCACGTTTTTTGCGAGGGCTCTCGCGGGGATAAAACATCTATGAGAAACACAAGCATATTGGCACACATCCGCTTAGCCACATGTTTTGTGTAACTAATTGGATAACCACACCAAGTAAAGCACGAAATTGCCTCTTCTTTTTTTTTATCCCTCCTGCAGCTGTGGATGCAACCCTCTCCGCAGGGCGTTGGTGGGGCACAGAGGCGCACACACATTTATGAGTCATACATTTAATGTGCTCTCCCTTCCTACTCATATCATAAACACTCAGGGAGATGGAAAATGAAAAATCCCCCCCAGTTTTTTCCCCCTCTGCAACCACGTTGACGACTTTGTCAATCGGTCGATAGAGATTCTCTCCTCTCTTTTCCTTTAAGTGTTCCTCATCCTTACCCTCCTGTGCCCCCCCCGAACTCCTCTTCTCTTCCGCTGTCTGATACTCAAACATGCTGCTTGTGCTAATGTTCTTTTGCAGTATTGGTAGTGTGTATACAGTGTGCATGGTGTGTCTTAGTGCGGGCTTGTGTGTATGGCTGAGAAGATAAGAGATTAGCATGAGTCAGGTAATGATTCAGGACGCCAGGTGGCCAAATGTCTGAAATCATGCTCTCTCTCTCTCTCTCTCTCTCTCTCTCTCTCTCTCTCTCTCTCTCTCTCTCTCTCTCTCTCTCTCTCTCTCGCCATCTCTTTTTCTCTTGTTTTCCTCTCACTTCTCCTCCACTCTTCGCACCGCATACACAGTCAATCCCGCTCCTCTGCGTCTCCGTCTCCCTCTTTGCCTCCTGATGTCACCTCCTGTTCTCCCTAACGCCCCGCGACTGTGGCAAGCTTAATAACCCGCCGGTTCACGGGTGGTCGTGGCGAGGTTAACAGGGGGAGATAAAAAGGGTAAAGACAGATGGAGTGAAGAGGGAAGGTGGCGGTGGTAGGGGGACTGCTGTAGAGAGCGTGAAAGAGAGAGAGAGAGAGAGAGAGAGAGAGGGAGAGAGCGATGGCCAGATGTGGACAGATAAACAGGAGCGTGTCGGATCGAGGTGGAAATTGAGCACGAATCTCAAGGAGTGTATAGAGGGATAAGGCGGCCACTTGCATCGTGCGCGTGCCGTAGGGGGGTGAGAAGGATGGTGGGTAATTTAGAAAGAGTGGGACATAGGAATGTGTAGTGAGAGGCAGAGAGGGTTATAGAGAGCCGTGTAGAGGTGGATGGAGGCAGGGATGGAGAGATAGAAGGAGGGGTGGTGATCCTGGGGGCCTGATGACTCATGGCTGTGCTGCGGTTTGTGCGTCACTGGCGCTGGCTGGAGGAGGAGATAGTGGAGAGGTCTACGCATTTAATTACAGCCTTCCAATTTAGACACACTGTACACACACACACATGCACACGCACACACACACACAGACACACACTCACGCAAAATAATATCACAAATAATAGTCTTACAAGTACACTAATTTGCGTCACACGTACACAAGTGTTTGGACATGCAGGGACTGAGGTGCACGCTGAGAGCACTCAGGGATCTTTGCAGCGTCTTTGGCACACTTGCAAACTGAATGTAGATGTTTCTATTCTTATCCTCTTCTCTCATCTCGGGCATCGAGCTGAAAACGTTTGTGAGCACGAGCCGGTTGAGCTTGCATGCTCTGCGCGTGCATCCATCCCATCCCAGACACACCTCAAGGCACAGAACTTATCAAGCTCCCAAAAAAAAAGAGAATTCCAAAATACCAAATCGCACGGTTTGAGAAGTTGCACCACAAGGCTTGTGACTGGAATATGAAACAGAGGCACAGACATACAGAGGGGCGTGCAGGACTCGCTTTGATGACGCAGTAAAGCAAAAACTCTTTTGCGGATTATTGCGCACGATCAAGAGTTTTAACGATACAACCTGCTCCACGTGATGTGCCACGTGATGTCATCCCGCTGCTTAAAGGTCATCCTCATTGGAGCGGGGGTTTCTGCATCACCTGTCTTTGTGTTATACTGATTATTGATGCTCGTATGGTTTTGAATAAGACATGAAAGGCTTGTGATTTCAAAATACCTCATCTGGCCTTGGAAGTTGTTCCATATTTATCTCTGTGGCACGATATCACTTTAAGCTAAGAGGGCTGTTTCTCTGCTTCTTCAGAAATTACTTCTCCTCAAGTCGAGTCAAGTTTATTTGAAAAGCACTTTTAACATCTGCTTCCTGTCGAGCGCTCGCTCAAAGCGTCTGACAGGGAAGAAAGGACACATGCAGATAAAACTGAGGGTAAGAAACATCGTGAATGCCAGGAAATGATGGCAGAGCTTGTGCTCCAAAAAGAGGAACAAAAGAAAGTGTGACAGCTGTATTAGACCGTGATGGCTGAGTGTATTTTGGGCCATGTATATTTCAGGCACTAAAATGTATAGATACTTTCCACATGACCCCGAGCTAAATGTAAAATAAAAATATAACATATTTGCTTTGCAGGATTCAAATATGATTTACTATTTCTTAATCTGCCGTTTCAAATTCTGTACATGTTGACAGTATTCAAAATAAATGTATTTTTTGACAGTTGCAATTACAAGTAAATGTCATACGTATGGAATTTATATAGGATTAGTTGTGACTCTCACATGATCAACATAAATAAGTTTTCTCACATGTATTTATGTTTTATTCAGTGTAAGTGATATTTTGTTCGATTTACTAGCCTGTGTATAAATCCAATGTATTAAATCCAAACAGGCCTCAAAATGCAACATTACTCAAACGGGTTATTTACTTTTTTCAATATCCTTTGATATTACTCTTGCAATCAGCTTTCCTTTGCAGGTTTTTATTTACATGCAGTGCAGTCAGATTTGTGTGTAATCATATTCTATATTGTGTTGTTTTATTTGAGGAAAGTGAAGGGTTGTTAAATTTCAAGAGCTGCATTCGCGGTTGATGTGACTTTAAAATAGCTCCAGGAAACAGCATATAAATCTGTAATATAAAAAACTGAATTTAAACACAGGCTTGATTTCAGAACATTTTGGTCTCTTCAAATGCTCAAATTCAAATGATCCACAGCATCCCTCCCCATGTGCCCTTTTACCACCTCTCTTTTTTAATTTCTCTTTCTTTGACTTCCTGTCCCTATTCGAACACATTACCCTCCTTGTGTGCCAATTATCCCCTGCGAGGCTGCAAGCCTCACTCTTAAACAATAGGAGCAATCAGTTGCCCTCTCTCTCTCTCCCCTCCCTTTAAGCCACACTCTCCTCCAGTGGAGAGTGCAAAGGGAAGATAATTTTTCCAAACAACGGCGTGGGGAGGGAAATGGCAGAGGGAGGGGGGAAGAGGAGAGGCAGAGAGAGATAAAGGAAGAGAGAGGGGCCACTGATTGGCCGGGTCACTTCGGTACAGAGAGTCTAGAGGCCCATGTGACAATACCACACCGCATGCAGATGTTTGCTGTCTTAAGCCGAGACAGGCAAACACACAGCTGCTCTATAACCCTTTACACGGATCCTCTAAACCCTTAAATACACAACAACACACAATATGATCCTGAGGGAGAGCGTCTGCTTTTAGAAAAGTCTACATATGATATTTACACACAAACAAAGGCTGGTGGATTTCATTTTTTTCTGACATTAGAAATGTCTGAACTAATGTGCTTCAACTTATTCATAAAGACTAAATAAGATGCAGTATGATTTAGTTTATTAAGGTGTAATTTCATTAACCTTCAAAATAAAAGAATCTCTCGTTTCATTACAAATTGATAAAACAAGACAACATTAATCCGTTTTGTAGATTTATAAAATAAAGAAACATAATGATTTAAGACTAAAAAATGTACAAACATTTTTGTCGATGCTTTATTTTTTTTAATTAATTCATGGGTGTTTCTTTACCCTGCAGTTTTCCAGGTCTTTCAATTTAACGCCTATTTCCCTTCTCATTCATGTCGGCTATTATGAGTCGTGAGTGGCTCCGTCCCTGGGGAGGGAAATCCCAGCTGTCACTAAATAACTTTTCAGATCACACCAATAAAGCTAATGTCCACGGACACTAAAGGCCGTGGAGTCCATTTAACAGCCAGTTAACGCATGAACACACAAGTGACACACACACCCACATACATATGTATGCCTGTGCACACACACACAGACAGATTGTTGTGGATTACTCTAACCAGGCTAATGATCTCCTCAATGGGACAACTGGGACTCTTCTGAGACCATCTTCAGCCTGAGGCCCCACAGGGACATGGAGAGAGGCTCAGGGGTAATTACAATGTAAATGCTGTGTGTGTGTGTGTGTGTGTGTGTGTGTGTGTGTGTGTGTGTGTGTGTGTGTGTGTGTGTGTGTGTGTGTGTGTGTGTGTGTACGCCCCCATGTGCAGTTCCAAGATTAGGTTTATCTACAATCTGACACTTTTTTCGAGCAAGTTTTGATTATGCCGGCTCTGGAAATCAATGAATATAGAATTTCTTTGCAGCTAAATGAATAATTTTATGCATGTTAACAGATATGACCCTGATACGGTGCATGGATTTAAAACATATCATGTTATTTTCCATGGCTCTCCTCAACATAATACATCCTGAAATATCGAAATTTGTAACTGTAAATATAAATAACGACAATAATGTTGTTTTTCAGCAGATTTTTGGTGATTTTATGTGAGTTTTAAAACAGTGATGGATGAAATGTAAACGCACAAGGGCAAAATATATCAAAGGAAACTAATTTTTTTATATTTTTAAAAACAATACCTTTTGAATCAAATCAGCAAAACTCAAATCAATCAATTTTTATCCCAAATTCCTCAAATCAATTGTTCTGGGCAGCGAAGTGTATAGATACAAGTTTCCAGTAAAATTCTGCAAAACACACTTACATGTCACGTGAGTGCAAATGTGTGTTTATGCATGTGTTTGCTCTGCATCACCTCTTAGAACGATTTTTATCGTCCGACTTAAGCTTCAGCTCCTGCTCTGTTAATTTTATCGCCACCTGCTCTTGGAGAGAAAACGCTTTTGAAATGATGTCAAACATTCAGAATCGGTGACACTGACTGTGACTGTGGATGCAGATGACAGGAAAGCAGAGGACAAGAAATGGAGGGGAGAGTGTAATTGAGAGAGAGAGAGAAAGAGAGAGAGAGGGAGGCTGTAAATGGCTGTATGATTGATGTGAGATTTACGCTGGGAGTGAGAGGTAAGGGGGGAGAGGGGAGTCAGAAAATGAGGTGGCAGGCACAAATTGATCCTCACCTCTTTTTTTTTCTTTGTTTCGCCTCATGGCCCATCATCATCATCATCATCATTATTCCCCCCCCTCTCTCCCTCTCTTTCTCTTACTCCCTCTGTCACCAGCTTCCTTTCCCGCCCCTCTCTGCCAATCAGATGGTAACATGACATTATGGCTCATTATACCTGGGCTGGATGACTGGTCTGCTGCTGCTGCTGCTGGTGACCAGCCCTCTCAGGCGCAGCGTGCCTCACGAAACAGAAAAGCCACGTATGGCATGTTCTTTTTCAATAAACACGTCCTGCGTCCTTTTGTCTCTTCATTTGTTGCATCTCATTTTGGCAGCGTGCGGACAGATTTGGACGAGACAGGGCGCGTTATGTAATCTGGGGAAAGAAAGTGGCGATGGGGAGAGATAGTGAAGAGAGTGTAAAGAATAAAATAGAGGCGAACGGGGGGGAAAAGGGGAGTGAGAAAATGAGAATCATAGGAGGGGCAGAAAGGAAGAAAGAGAGCCATGAAGGCTCAAGCAGGAGAAAAACATTGTGGTCATCTGCAGTGCGATGAGTCACCTGTAGGTAACACACACATACACACACACACACACACACACACTCACACACACACACACACACACACACACACACATATACACACAAATCCAAAAGAGACAGGCTTTGCAATCACAGCCCACAGCCGTGTAGATACAATGCCATATTGTCTCATAAACTGCATTCACTGGCAGCGTTGCATTGTCAAATCTTGTGCTGAATGAACAAGGGACAGTGTAAACAGACTGAATTTAAGATCAAAAGACAAACGACAAAATGATTCCACCTTTTCCAGGCTCCCTGGTGAGGATCAAAGCCATTGACCCGGTGATTAACATAAACGCTTCGACTCAATGTTAATGAAAGAGAGGAGTGTGTAGATGGTTGTTGTAATTATTTCAAATGGAATCCATGGACTGAATCAAGCAGCTGTCTTCTGCATCCATACACATGTCCCCCTGCTGTCCTTCTGCTCCTCTTCTGTTTGGTCACTTTTGAAAAGGCTGTGTTGAATGATCAAACACAGTGGGTATACACTATAACGTTTTCAAGGATGCGACCACTGCTTGTTTCTATTATTGACACAAGGCGTTTTTTACACCAGAATTAAGGTTCGTGACTAAAGAACATCGGTACGTCCTTTCGTCATCACCTATGTGCACGTCAAGACATTGATTGGTTTGTAGACGGGTGCACGTCTTTCATTGTGTTGTCAGCTTGTGTAGGAACTAACTTTATTGAATAAAGTGTATAGAAAAAGGGCATTCTTTCCATTTGAATGGAGAATATGAATGAACTGCTTTATGTGAATAATTTCGTCGCCAACGTAATACAGGCGCCCTTAAAAACGAGCACAATTTGCTGGGCTTACAGCAGCGGATAAATTTGTTTATATAATATGTCTTAATTATGATACATTGGTTAATACAAGGTCAGAGAAAAGGTTAAAAACGCTCATCAACTTAAAAAAAAACCCCGACTTAAATATATATTTGAATGTCCTGTTAAACCAAGAAAAGCAGCAAACCTTCACTTGTGACAGCCACAAATAATTGATGATCAAAATTGTTGGCATTAAAATTACTTTCCATTCAGCTAAGTAATTAAGTAGCTCTCTCTAACAGCTCCCAATGCTGTTTAAAAAAGCTTTTTTTTCTCAACTAAAAGGATCATACTTCTATATTTACCTTCCTCACTGTTCCATATCAGCCCATGTGAGAATTTTATAAAACAGCTCGGTGCAAAAAAAAAGCAAAGACGCAGACAGACGAACTGGGAGACCGAAAAAAAAAGTTAAATGCCACAGAGAAAAGAATCAAACCGTAAAAGGTCACAAAGAAAAGAAAATAGCATCTGATGTAAATCACTTTAGCATCACTGTTACAGGGATGTTAACCAATAAAACCAATAAATACCAGCAAAGTCAATCAATTCATACAGTATAGAATAGAAACTGTATGAAATTGGTAAGAAAATATGTTTTATTCACCAAAACATTACCTTCTACACTGTACAGTGAACTGTTATAGATTATTTTGGGATGTTTTTGTGAATTTGTGAAACTGTATATTGTCAATTTTGGTTTTGTAAAGTCGATTTAACAGCTTGGAGGGAAAAATCAATCCATGCTTCTGATGCACAGTGTGATCAGACTTTTGCTTGGATTTAATATTGAATACGTTGATTCCTCGGTCACAGAAAATCTGCCTCATCTTCTGCATGTTCCTTCCTTTGACTTTGCAGCGAGGCAACATTTCAAACTGACCCATTATTCACAGGCTGTCAGATAACACAAGGTTACTGTAAAACAAAAACACAGCCCCTTTTCTGCTGCAGCCTGTCAGATAGTCAGGTCCAGCTCGCACAACAACACCATTCCATTTATTTCCAAATGTCACCTCGTCCCTAAGAAGCAGCACAACGTTACATGTGCTCACGTCGAGACAAGATGCCGCTGCTTCACGTCTGCCTGAGTCCCACAATGAGGACAAAACGACGGGAACGAGGAGCAGATCTTGTCATCATTCATTCTGATTCTCCGTGCATTTAACTCACACTCTCCAGTCCTCCCCCTTGTCCTCCCCCGCCCTCCCTCCCAGCTTCATCTCTTTTCAAGCCTCATCACCAACTCACGGCGCCCCACCAACCATTCCACCCCCCCCCCGACCGACCCCCCTCCCCAATTTCTCTCCATCCTCTTTCATGTCCCTCCCGAACAAGAAGGACGGTAATTCAGTCTATTTGTATTGGTAGTGGCTGGTCGTGCTGCCTTTAAGGTTCCTTCGTGAGTCGGAAATCTCTCTGTCTGCAGAGGGAGCCGCTCCTCGTCGTCCATCTCCCTGCACGGCGTTTACCTCACTGGTGTGTTGTCACGCTCCTGCCTCTGCAAATGTGTGTGTACGCAGCCGTGTGCCTGTGTCCACATTTATACAAACCGTTCCCGCCACTCCTCACTGAGACCAGTGTCTTTTTCGGGAATGTTTTCCTGTTAAGTGCTTTAGTCAACTTTCAGGCAACGGGAAACATTTCAGACGGGAAAGATCCCGGAGAGTAGGTATTTGCTTTTTCAATGTTGTTGCCATGGCAACGGTATCAATGAGAGACGTAGTGATTATTCATATTCTTGCAGCCACTTGAGTCGGAAAGTTTGTTCTGTTGAGAGGGCAACGAGAGACAAGTGGCATAGGTTTCTGTCCAGGCCTCTTTTTTTTCAAGTCGCCAGAGTATGACCTGGCGTCAACTCATTTTTTTTTCGTACTCTGTGGTTTGTGACCTTTAACTGAGTCCGACCACATATTTGACCAAACTCTGTTCAAATACAACGTGTAACACAACAGCAAACATCCACTCTACAGCTAGTCCTTCCCTGGCACCGGTACAATTGTGTAAATTCAAATGAGTAGTGGAGATAAAACAACGAGAAAACATCAACCTGCTGTAAGGCGATTATTAGTCCTCTCCTCCAATGTCCTTGTGTGAGTACGAAAAAAGGAGTAAAAAGAAAAATATGATGCCGTGGTTTCTTGAATCATCACATTGTTCTGTAATACATGTGATTACTTCTCAGTCCGTCACAGAGATTTAAAATGTTATGTCGTCTGCAAGAATGTGTGAGGAGTGACTAAACAAAGCAAAAGGATTCATCCTCTTGAATGAATTTCATCGTTTGTGCTTTCATTTCTTAGTTGTGTTACTTTCACAGAAAAAGGTTCCAATGCGAGCAGCAGATAATTTGCACTGTTGTTGTGTTTCTGGACTCCGATACACCTCCTAAATCAATATTTGTGATATATTTGTCGTCACTTAAGTGATGTTTTATGTAACAATTGTGGTTTTTAAATCACCAAATGAAAAAACCTAAACAAACACACAAAGTGAGCGACTGTTATGTGCTATTTATCTCTATTTACTACCGTCATCATCATCCTCCTCTCTCATCCAGTATGCTAATGTCCTCTGGCTGCAGTGACACTCTGCTGATGTCATATTTGAGCTCTCCACATCTTTTATTTTTAATTACGTCGTTTTGCCACATGCTCCCTTCTAATGAGGAAACTGTGACAGTAAAATCCCGGAAACTTCGACAGCCGTGAAGGCTGGATATTAAGTTTAATGCTTCAGAGTAACGGCTGGCTCACAGCAGTTAATCTATAAATGTTTACTCACGTTGATGCAGTATATGAATCATAAAGGGCGATGAGTTGAAGTGCTCAAAAATCCAATGTTTGTTTCACAATCAGTGCATTTCCTCCTTGTCTTTTCATATTTGATTTGTTTACCAAGACTTAAGACTTGAAATAATGCCATTATGTTTGTAATAAATGGAGAAGCAAAAACTCACCCTTCCATCTTTGGAAGTTTTTTAGAAATGTTCATTAAAATATTTAAACATATAGTTTCCTAATTCTTTTTAGATTGGTCTTTGATCAGTTAGGGCTTTATAGAAGAATTGTGTCTGTAGTCGAGCTGAATCTGGATCTGAAACAGTGCAGACAACAGTAATTTATGTGTAAATTAAGTATATTAAATGGAGTTTAAATACTATTTTTGCATTGTACCTTCACATTCTGTCATATCTACACTTCAGGTATGGCATTGCCCTCCCAGCTTTTTGTTGGTGTTTATGCATATAAAGGATTTAATGTAGAAGTTTACAGTCCGGATTCAAGAGGTAAAACGTAATTAAAACCTGTATATCTTGACCCGTACTGTATTGTGTAGAGTGTGTAGATGGAGTAGATCCAATAATTCCTTCGTTTTTAATCGATTTCTAAAACCAGATCGGGTTATTTCCAGCTTCTCTTCAGGGCGAGCAAGGATCGATATTAAGAGCTGAGGGACTTTCAAAGTGTCACAAGCTGCTGTTGTGTGTGGGGCCTGATGCCCTGTGGGTGAGCCCCGGTCTCGCTCCTCTCCTGTGACTCTCATGTCGGATTGTAAATCTCCTGCTTCACTTCCTCCGACGACAGAGGAAAGAAGCGGAAAGAAACCTCCCGAGGGTAAAACGTGAAAGTGAGAGGAACAGGTTGCCTTCTCTCCAAGGTCAACCAGCCGCCACATCAATGAGCCTCTCCACTCTGAGTCAACAGAGCACGGAATCACTTCCGAGAAGGAGTTTGTCATGTATAATGCTGTCCTGTGACCCCCATCACGCCACACGAGAACACACGGTCACACACAATAACACTGCAAGCCTAATGGGAGGCTGAGTCATACAAGACCTCCTCAAACACCTGTGTATTTACCATATTCTCCTGGAGTTTTCCCCCTGTTCGTGTCCTTGCTGGCGCTCCCTGAGACACCCATTGGTGCTGTCTGCTCGCGTTTACTCCCGCGGACTAACCCGCAGCTTCATCAAGGGTGCAATGGAAAGGACAGTGTGTCATGGGGGACGGAACAGCGCCGTGCCGCATTGTTTTAGAGGCTGGATGAGTCATGGAAGACGAATCGGGGCTGGTGGCATTTGAGAAGGCTCGCCCATCGCATTAGGGCAGCTCTGTTAAATTAACAATGGAATTTGCGGCGCGCTCCCACGACGCCTGTTTCAGCAGATCAGACAAGGAATTTATTAAGGCATACTCTATCCTAACAACCTGAGAGACGCGACATTTACATGTTGCATGTCACGCTTGTGATTTGTTGTGGAAGAAGAAGAATGTCTCTCCTCCGCCGTCTCTTGTCAGCCCTCCTCGCAAAAAAAAATGAAGTTGAAGTGTATTTATAGCACCTAGTACACAATGTGAGCTGTGACTATTTCAAGTAATTTCTATATGACTCACCGAAGAGAATCGAAAGCATCGCACAACATCAAAAGAGCAGACTGCAAATTTCCCCCCTCCCGCTTTAGTCATGCCTGAATGACTTTTAATCTACATCGTCAGTTTTGGTGAGATGAGTCCACACTTCCAATATTCAAACGAAGGCCTCGACATTGTGGATTTAAAAACAGGAGACAAAAATATGTTCGACACCAAGTCGCCCGCCCACTCGTCCCACACGCTAGCTCCTACCTCCACCCCCACCTCCATCCCGCCGTTCCATTCATTCAGGTTTTTGCCACGTTTCAGAAATAATCCTTCTCAGTAGGGTTCGTCTTTTTTCCTGAGTGGCTGCCTTTGATTTATTAATTTTTCTCTCTCTCCGTGGTGATAAAAGCTAAATTACACAAAATTGCCTACATACAATTGGGGCTGTTACGAAAGGGTCCATTTTTTTGACTTCAGCTCACATCGCACACGTTCATCCCGTACGTGAAGGCACCGCAATCGCAGGTCGCAAGACTCCCCAGCATAATCCATTTCCCTCCTCCTCCTCCTCCACCCCACCCTCTGAATTTCCACCTCTGTCTCTCTTTGTGTCTCGCCCTGACCACCCTAACACACACACACACACACACACTGCCAACGTGAGATAGCCACGTCTGTGTGTCCAGTGCAGTGTGTCATGTGTGATAATCTCTGACGTGCGCGTCACGTGCCAGCGGTTTTTAGGGTTCCACGAGAGGCGGCTTATTGTTGTTATCGTTTTTAGACATCATCATTATCAGCTGGAGCAGATGCGACGTGTGCCTATGCGTCATTGTTCCCTCCAAAACCCCCTAAAGCGCCCGCCGCCAAAAAGCAACCCTCAACGTCACCAACAAAGGAGGGGAGAGAACACGTCGAAAAATCAACCCCTGGCTCTCTTTCAGCCCCCCCCCCATCCATCCATCCTCTCATCCCCTTTTTTCTGCCTCTCGATCAAATGTTCAGTTCTTTTGTCTCATCCACTCTTGTTCCCTTGTGCCGTCGCACTCTATCTTTTTTGTGTGACACGCTCTGCCCTCGTCTGCTCTCTCCGGCCGCCATTATCTAAACCACCCATCTCCTCATCTTTCTTTCAATTCCCCACTCTCGTAGTCAGGAAGAGAGATTCACAACCTACACACACACAGATAAACACACACCCAACACACACACACACACACACTGTGACACTATGCTTGAAAATACTCCCACCCCTCCCAAAACCTTCTTCCACGCACAATGCTCACCCCCCTCACCGCCACCCCCGCCAACATCATCACCACCTTCTACGCTCTCCAAACCCTTAACACACACACACACACACACACACATACCCCCACCCACCCACCCACCCTAATCCTAATCACACCACCACCACCGTCATCAGCCCTTATCTCACTACACCAAATCTGCTGTGACTCAAAACAATTTCCTCTCATTTTACTGCTCGCCCCCGCCGCCTACACCTCCATCAACCTGCCTACCCCCCTCCAGTAAGCCCTCTCCACCTCCTCAATACCCCATCACTGCCCATCCGGCGCAAACCCCACCCAGGTGCACAAGCACACTGACACAAAACGCATATACAAATGCACTCACGTACACACACACACACATTCTTGAAGCGGTCGCCGTTAAGAATGACGGCTCGTCATGTGTAAGCGGTGACTTGCCACTGTCATCCAGTGGAGCCCGAGAAGAACTGCAGTGTGACGTCACGGCGGACGCCAGCCCCTCTGGTTGGTGGAGCATATTTACGTGGACGTGTGGGTGTATGTGTGTGTGTGTGTGTGTTTGGGATGGGGGAGCCAGAAGAATACAATTTGGTGGGTGGGTGGACCCAGTGGGCCTTGCTGCATCAATGAACCAGCAAAATGAATGAGAGCCTACTCTCTGTGTCATCCCCGTCCTCTCCCATTGGCCTCCGTTCATTTCCCTTTCTCCTTCCTGTTCTCCTCTTGTCCCCCTGACCCCGAGGCGATCAATACAGGTGAAACTGCAGAAATCGACCGAGCGTTAGACAGTATGTTCTACGGCGTGTCGCAGTTTTGCACGGCCGTGTTTAATGGCAGCTGAAGGCGAAGCTAATGTTTTTTGCGATCGGGAAGCTGGTCAAACTTGGATGAAGCAGCGTTTGTATTTCAACAGGAGCAAAACAGCACCACTCGATGGGAGCTTCTCATAGCCACAGCAGAGAGGAGCACATCACTGAGGGGAGCAGTGGATATGAGCGTGTGTGTTGTTTTACAGTGATTTACCTCAATGTGGGGAAAACACAAGTCTGTTTGACTTTTAGATATATTTAAAGATCTAAGTGCATGGCTTAAGGTGTAATTACGATGCTTTCAAATCCACTGTTTCCTTGTTTGACAGCAGAAAAACATGCCATCGTGGCTAAGATTCATAATCTTTTAATCAGTCCTGGGTGTGATAGGGGCGTGACATGCAATAAACCATCCAGCCTACCATCTTGCATTCTCTTTAAAAGCCAGGCAATGAATGCTGCGCCGCCTGACTTGAAATGATCTATTGGAGTTTGGAGAGGAGGGTTGTCCTGGGACCGGGGGGGATCTGCCTGAGTATTTCAGACGTACAGCACATTGCGGGGCCCGGGCCATTTAGAGCTTTATAGACCAGAAGCAAAATGTAACTTTGAAGCAGTGAGAGACTTTTACAAGAGTTATGGAGATCACCTTTTAACTCGTTTCCCCTCCACTGTAGTAAAGTGTCACCATCATAACTTCCACTTCCCATCATCGCCCTGTTAATGTCAGTATGAAAGTGCTGCTGCTCACACAGATTTGTATTGACTGCAGATTTTTTCACACTTCTACTGAAAACATTCAATCCTTTTACATTTTGGCAGCCGAGAGAAAAACGAGCAGCTCTGTTTTGGCAGCGTTTACAGTGCGCAGCTCATTGGTGGGTTGGGGGTGGAGAGATCTGACTTACAGCAATGCCCCGTCGTACTGTATCTGCCCCCTCTCACCGACAGAGAGCTCAGTGGGCCGGCTCTGCAGGCCTTGGTTATTCATTATTACCCAGGTAATTGGTTATTGATTACTCCCAGCCTTTTTGTCCTGTGTCTGTGGGGTTTGTACTGTACGAACATCACTCAGTTTTTCAGGACTGAGTTCTGTTTTCCTCCAAAAGCTCATTTCAGAATGGAAGATTTAGCGGCAGAAAAGTCATGTAAGGGAGTAAATGGACAGTCCCAAAAAGACAAATCACCTCCCGCTGCGGCTGCTCCCAGGGTTGACTCATGCTGCGGAGCCTGCCTGAGAAGGATCAAGCTCTGGATACCTGTGGACTACAAGAATGAGACTGTTCACATTTTGAAACTGGCAGGACCTGTGGTAAGATTGTGTTTGGATAAGAAAGTTGACAAGTTGAGTGAGATTTGACTCCAACAGACTTCACATTTTCAAAGGTGGGGGGTTGTCAGTCTGCTGCAATATTCAGAAAGAAAGAGTTTGAATCAAATTTAGACATGGGAACATGGAAAATGTTATTTATGCCATTTAGTACCCAAATAAAGCAAATCATTGTGAGTTGCTTTTAATTTGAAAGGCATAAATTTATATGTAAATACCAGTAATTCTTTGCAATTTGCCATTAATTATCAACATATATTTGAACAGCAGTTAACAGATCAATATTTCCAAACTGGGATGATTGACAAAAAGTAATAGATACAAATGTTTAATGGTCAGGATATGTTGCCATGATGAAGGCCTTGAGGCTGTACCAGAGAAACATAATGCAATATGTTGGGTAGCAGACCGTAAAATTGTTTAGTCGCACTCTATTAGCATTTGAAGGTGTTCTGTAAAAACCTAGACATTTAATAAATTAATCTAAATTATGTTCAAATTAATCAAATCACAGTTGAATATCAGATTTCTCTCATAATCTGCCAATTATACACTTGCGTGTCAATTTTTGTTGAGCAAATATTAGCTCAAACTAGCTTTTTTCAATGCCCCTCAGGAACAAGGTGTATTTGCAAGTGTCTCCTCAACAGAAACCTCTGTGTTTGTGCAAGTTTCCTTTTGTGGGAAATGCTTGATAAGGCTGTCAAAAACCTACACCCGTAATTACTAGAAGAAAGGAGAAGTAGTGAAGATGTTAAGAAATACAAAGGAGCCGCAGAGAAACACCACAGCAGAACATGTCAGCTGCCACAGCAAATAAGAAAATGTTCTTACCTCAAGGCCTTTTGAAACAATGATTTTTTGATGTTTTTTATGAATAACAACTTGTGCAAACGTTTTAAGTTTCATTCATGTTTGTTGAAGTTCATTCATGGCTTGACGGTTATTAGATACACGGAGCATGTTTTTGTTTCCCAGTTTATTTCCCAGTTGATGAGCTTCCTGATCGGCTTCGTCAGCATGGTGTTCTGTGGTCACCTGGGGAAGACGGAGCTGGCCGGCGTGGCTTTGGCAATTGCGGTGAGCGAGTCCTGTTTCTCTTTTTATTGGCCAGCACCACTGCTCATTCTCTTTCATAAATCACTGCTGTTAAATTTCACCATTTCTTTCATTCAGACATTTACTTATTTGAGTGTGTTTTATTTTCTGTGTTTACAACATGAATATTTATTATAATATGGATATTTAATCTCACAACAGGTGATAAATGTCACCGGTATTTCCATTGGCTGTGGTTTGGCGTCAACATGCGATACACTCATATCTCAGGTATTCCACTCATCTTATTTATACAACCAGGTCAGACCCGACCAGATGCTGCTGTTTTCACAATATGTTCTTTCACATCTGTTTCCCTGGGCCAGTGTTGCTCTTTGTTTCTGGCACATGAGCAGGTATTACTTTATTTCCCTGGTCCTCTGACCCGTTTCTTTCAGACCTACGGGAGCGGTAACCTGAAGCGTGTAGGGGTGATTGTCCAGCGGGGAGTGTTGATCCTGCTCTTGGCCTGTTTCCCCTGCTGGGCCGTGCTCATTAACACTCAGCCCATTTTGCTGGCTGTCAGGCAGAGCGCAGAAGTCGCCAGGTGATCGCTTCCCTCTTCCACATCACTGCGTCACAGATGCTACTTCAGATGCTACATATACACTTACTGCTCATGAGCTCCTCAGTTCTTTTTTTGCACTTATTTATCATTTCCCTTTTTCCATAAAGACTCTCACAGCTGTATGTGAAGATCTTCATGCCGGCTCTGCCAGTGAGTTCAGCTTCCTCCACGTTTCATTCTTTTGTATCTGTAGTGAATGGTTGTTGAGTTGCATTATTAATCTAATCAATGCCATTCACTGCACCGTGTTGGTTTCTGCAGGCTGCCTTCATGTACCAGCTGCTGGGGAGGTATCTTCAGAATCAGGTGCGTTAGCATGTGTGTAAGACCATCGGTGTGAAACCAAGTAAAGACTGAAAGTTTGTCTGTAAATAGATCATTTTGAGTGTGTGTGTGTGTGTGTAGGGGTGTGTATGTGTGTGTGTTTGTTGGAAACAGTGAGAAAGGAACAAACAGCGGGTGCACTGTTGGGTTTGAAACATCTTGCTCTGGTTCACAGGGCATCATGTGGCCACAGGTGATATGTGGAGCCGTGGGCAATGTTTTAAATGTAGTAATCAACTACGTCTTCCTCCATCTTCTAGACCTGGGGGTCCTGTGAGTATAGATCCATAACAGAGCCTATCATTACATTCCCTATATTTCCGACCTTTTATACCACTATACAAGCTAGGACACATGTTGCCATTCCAAAAATCTCGGTTGGAAACCAAAATAGATTAAGCCTCTGTCATGAGGGCCCCTACACTTAGGAATGATCTGCCAGAAGAGATTAGACTAGCAGAATAAGTTACCTGTTTAATCTCACTTCTTAAATGGATAGTACACCCAGAAATGAAAATTCACTCATTATCTACTCACCACTATGCCGATGGAGGGGGAGGGGGTAGAGAGGAACATCTCTATGTCTATGACTATTATTATCGTTATTGTCATTTTATTATTTTTTAGTCTGTGACTTTCATACTGTTGTAACACACTGTATCTGTTACATGTATTTAAAAGTGCTACACAAATAAAGTTATTATTATCACAATCTTTCATATTTGAAATGAATCAGTCAATCAGATTAAGGATGCATAGATCATTCTGTTGATTATCAATTTCAAAAGTAAACTGAACTGATTCATTTATATGAGTTCAGTTTTTAATGTTCTACTTCTTGTTTAATCCTTTTTACTCCACTAAAGTGGATCAGCAGCTGCCAATGCCATCTCTCAGTATTCCCTGGCTGTGTTCTTGTTTGTGTATATCTGCGCCAGAGGCCTGCACAAAACTACATGGGACGGTAAGTTTAGGGTATTAACCGAACTTACAGATATTATAACTATCTCCATTTCATTTTATCTATAATGGCCAATTGACGAGGACATTTCCCCCTAAAATTAAAAAGCAATTCAGGTCCATTAAATAAAGCCTAAGGGTCATTCAATATTTGTAATCCTCCCACTGAAAAGGCACATCACATTTCTTAATGGGAACAACCACACTTTGCTGAATCCCTCATACTTCCTCTACTCTCCCAGGTTGGTCCCTAGACTGTCTGCAGGAGTGGGGGTCTTTCCTCCGCCTGGCCATTCCCAGCATGCTGATGCAGTGTCTGGAGTGGTGGCTCTATGAGATTGCAGGGTTCCTTGCAGGCATCATCAGTGAGGTCGAGTTAGGGGCTCAGTCTATCGTTTATGAAGTGGCTGTCATCGCTTACATGGTAACTCCTCCACATTAATCTTCTGAAATCTTCATTTTAGTTTAAGCCTTTTTCTTGTTTTCTGTGGATCGTGCTTAAATAAGATTTGTGGGTTTTGTCCTGGAAGTGACGGTGTTTTCATTGACATCATCCTGTCCCACAGTTTCCACTGGGTTTCTCTGTGGCTGCCAGTGTTCGGGTTGGAAATGCTCTCGGTTCTGGGAACACAGAACAAGCCAAACTGTCCAGCAAGGTCTCCGTCATCTGTGCATGTATGAGCCTAATATGTAGACTGATAATCACTACTGTGAACCAAAAGTGTCAAGTGATGTGGTTTTCCTCATTTGTTCTGATCTACTACCCTATTCACCAAAAATCGTTTCTTTTCTATTTCTTTTTTCTTTTTAAAATATTTTGCGTGGGGCTAAAATATGTTTTCCACCGTTCCTGAATCTCACGCTGTGTTTCCAATGCCCAGCCATCGCCTCATGTTTCATTGGAGCCTGTGTTGCTGCGTCTAAGGATGTGATCGGTTACATCTTCACTACAGAGGAGTATGTGCCGATTCTGACACTTGTGTAACATTCATAGGTTTGCGAAGTCTTAGCTTAAAAAAACAATAACTAACAGCCTTGTGTAATATTAACAGCGAAGTAAGCTCGAAGTTTGTTCTGTCACCGTCTTACGCACGAAAGATGCAAATTATTTCATTGTCTAGGTTGGTATTTGATTCTCCTACCTGTATTTCACTTTCAGAGACATTATTCAAAGGGTGGCTGATGTCATGCTGATGTACAGTTTCATCCATGTTGCTGAGGCCTTTTCGGTGAGGCTCTTGGCTGTAAAGGTCATGTTTTCCCACCGCTGAGCAACAGAAACCTGACTTCTCAGCACAGATTTGAGATTTCTCTTCGTTTTGCCTCCACAGTGTGTGACAGGGGGTATTGTCAGGGGAGCAGGGAAGCAAAAGATTGGTGCTCTGTGTAACCTGGTGGGTTTCTACTTCATTGGGTTCCCTATCGGAGTGTCTTTAATGTTCCCTGTCAAAATGGGGATAGTAGGTGAGACAAGTTGACACATTGTTTGGTAAGTCCGAGTGTCACTGTATTTTGTCCCTTTGAACTAATACTCTTTCCTCTTTGTGTCTGTGTTGCAGGGTTGTGGTCAGGGTTTTTAATCTGTGTCGTGATACAGTCCCTATTCTTTCTAGTGTTCCTGTGCAAACTAAACTGGAAGAAAGCCACTGAGGAGGTAAGTAACTCTGCATCTGGTTCGATGAATAGCCAGATATCAATATATCTATAGACAATGTTCACATGGAGAGCAATATTCTGACGTTGACATGTGTTTACCTCCTGTTTACTCGTGACAGAGCAGGTTTGATTATGACTCATTTCATCAAATCACAAAAGAAAAAGAAAACACAACAACAAATTATAACCCACAATGGCCAATCTGTTAAATCCTAAATTCAGTCCACGCGTCCGTCCAATCAGCGATGAGCTTTCTCCATAATAAGTACCCCCCCTTCTCCATTAGAAGTTTATGCTGTTGTGTTTTGCAATTTCTCATTTTTATATTTTTTCTTATTTGTTATTCAGTCTTTGTATCTGTCGTCGTGCTTTCTTACTTGCTGCTGTTTCTTTTTTACTTGTTGATGTGTTTTGCACGTCAGGGCTTCATGACTAAGGTGGGAATACTCCATATGCCTTAATGTGATAAGAATCAGGGTTTATTTCCAAGTATGTTTAAACACATACATACAGTATACATAGAATATGTTGTTTACATGGCAGTGTCTTGTTCAGACTGTACTAATCTGGTTACTATCAGAACATTGTTGTCCATGTAATCACGTCTAATACCCACTCTTGTGTTTCTCATTCTTATATTAGTTTTTTTAAATGACTGATTTAAATGATAAAGTTGTTTTAATTGTCTCTGAACAGGCGCTGGTCAGAGCAGGAGTCCACATTGCAGAGCGGAACCAGATCTTTGGGATAGAAAATAATGGTGAACCAAAGCAACCAACAGATAACGTGTGGACTTCTTTGTGAAATCAATTCCTCAAACAGCCTTTACCATTATTCAAATCTCTGCCTCACAGCCCAGGAGTGTGGTGTGAAACAGACCCACATAGGGACGTGTGGATCCAGTTCTCAGAGTCCAGGAGAGGGGAGGCTGGAGGTGCTCGATGCAGGTCAGCAAACCTCACATGACCACGCGGCTCTGTCAGTCAGGCAGCTGGCGGTGCGACGTGGGCTCACCGTACTGTTCATGTTCATCATCCTCGCTGCTGGAGTCTGCATCAGTGAGACGCTTGTCAGACTGCTCCGATTAGACGAGTGACCACGTACACGCAGCACCAATCAGAGCCCCACGATTCTACCCTCCAGATTGCAGACGTACAGAATGTTCGTGTTTAGCGGTAAATCATTTAAGGGGGGGGGTCTAGGAACACATGCAGTGAACGAATCAACAGTCAGGAGTGTAACACAACAAGTCCTTGTTTGTGTGTAGCAATAATCACAGCTTACTATCCCCCCATCTAAAGCAACCTCTAAGGATAAAATTCTATTCCATACAAAATGTCAGATGTGTTCTAATAGAAATAAACAATAGCTGGCGTTAGAAAGATGCAGGTCAAACAAGTAAATAAATATTATTTTATTGTATAAAATGAGTGGCATCTTCATTTTTGGGATCTTGAAAAGTTCATTCACTCTTTCCCTGATTCATATTTCTAAATCTATAAATGCATCTATTCAACAGTTCAACCCACTCACTTTTGCAGCTGTTCCATTTATCATCTTTTGGAAGATTTAAAGAAACAAAGCACAAGCTGATCTGAACAAATGCTGTAAAGACATCTCTCCTTTAGAAAAAAGAGTCATTCTGCGTAAGAGGTCTCTCATGTCAAGACACTGACAGAATATAAGTCCTCATCCTGCAGAATGTAGACGGAATAGATGCCACAATTAGAATAAGGATGATTAAATGCTATATTTAGGCTACAGCGCGTCTGTGGGTGTGTTTTCATCATCCAACACAGAAGAGCTGCTCTTTTCCTTCGGTTTATTTTGCTTTTTGCTTTGATCTACGTCGCCATTTTTGGTTATAATGAAATGTCTGTGCGCTCCCACTGCATCAAGCCTGCTGGATGGAGACACGTCAGACCGAGCCAATCAGCCTCCTATTGCTCACTCGGAAATAGAGAATTCATTCCTGCAAAAGAGCAAACTTTATAGTTTGAGAAATATGCTCATTCGTTTTCTTCTGGGCAATTATATAAGGAGATCGATCCCATTTTCATATCTATAAATTAATTGGGTTTGATTATCTTAGCACAAAGATTAGAAACTGCAACAGTCCTTTATAATAAAAATTTTACACAATCAGATATCAGTTCTCAAAATATGACTACATTTTCAGACCAGTACCTTCGGATTATTTCCAGAGAAAACTGTTGGCTTGTATCTGCAAAGGCTTTCAGGCTAAGTTTGTCCTGCAGTCCTGGCTAAGCTAACAGACTAGTAGAAATCCCATCTAACTCTAATCAGATAGCAAATTAGTTTATTTCCCCAAAATCGCTGACATCATAACTTATAAGCCAACTAACGTGACTTTACAGTCAGCTCTAAAAATACTATTTTATTCATATGAACTAATTAAATTGTTGCTTTTGTCACTATCAAACTGAATGTCTATCTCTCTCAAGTGCCTAACACCACTGTTAATTGCAAACATTAACATTTTAAATTATTTATATGTCTGCTAAATCTTTGCTCTTCATATCTTAGTTAAATATTAAAGGGGTGTCGAGATGTGGATTAAACACACATTTTTTTTTCAACATTCAGACTTCCAAGCACATTGAAGTTCAAGGAGCAGGTGAAACCACAATAACCTTTGTACAGTATCTTCTGATTTATTAATTTAAAATAGCTTCATAGGTCTGTTTCCATAAAGGTTTTTAAGCCAGTGCACCCACAAGCCACTGCTCTCCTTCACCAAACCAACACCAGCACTGGATAGCAAGCAACAGATTGAGGTCGGCAGCAGTCACATAAGAAGCTGCATATGAATTTATCATTATTATATGTAAATCAGGCTTGATTCACACATGGTTAAATCGTTGTCTGAGCCTCAGTCTTGCTCATCAGTGGAGACACTGACTCACAGAGACCGGCTCCTCACAGAGACTGTAATCTTGGCCTGCTCACCTCCAGAGGCTGCAATCAGTAACATGCTGTGGCGTCATTAACAAGTGACTGTGTAAAGATCTCCTGTCACTGTTATACAACGACAACTTGTGATACAGTCAAGGAATCGCACATTAACTTCTGGGTTTTGGCTGCTGTCAAAATAAAAGATTTGCATTTACTGCCGTTGGATATTGGACACATATATGATGTCAACAGCAAGGCCACAATAATTTGTGGTTGTACTTTTTAATCATCCTGTGTAATCTTTATATTTCATTCATTTTTATTGATTGTAATCAAAGTGCATTACATCATTGGCCCTAAATATACAGTAAAAAATAACTCTTATTATTTATCAAACACCTATCAAACATAATTACATGTAAATATGTAAATTTTACATTGCATATTTACAATCAGTCAAAAGTTAAAACACGAGAAAATGATTTAAGAGAATATATGTCACAGTATAATATCTAAATCGAGACAAGAAATCAAAGAGTGTCAGTGTAAAACCATTTGTTCCTTGATTTCCACCTGGTCTCTTAGTGACAGGTTAATAACTAATGTGTCCTCTTGTCCCAGTTGAGCATCTCAGGCTGAGCAGGTTAAAACATGATCTTTTTGACAAGAACCTTTTTTCAAACTGTCACTTTCGGTCTCTCTTGATATTTCCTCGGCTACTTCTGTGGTATTTCTCAGCAGTGCAGAACGAACACATCATTTTCTCTGTGCGTGAAAGAGGCAGCAGCCCCCGTGGAGCTGATGTTTTACAAAATGACAACCTGAGCTTTTTCCAACATGAGTTGTCATTTTGGGCAAAATTCAACACTTTTTCACTCTAGTTGTGAATTGCCAGTTTGTCAGAACTGTATTCAGCTGCCACAGTCCGAGTTGAAAGTCGGCTCAGAGGGTCGGGGTCAGGTCCAGAGGAGTCAACGGGGTGGGAGTGGAGACATTGGCCCAGTTCAGGGTGAAGTTGGACATGCTCTGAGTGGAGGGCTCTGGAGCTGGGAACGCGATGTGGAAGGCAACACCTACGGCCAGAATGAGAACCAAAACCGAGAATATGAGTCCACGTCGCAAGATCAGCTGAGTGACGGAAAGTAGCTCTTGAGTTTTGGTGTTTGAAGTGTGTTTGCTCTGCTCAGCATCGCCACCAGCGCCCCGCGTGCTGGGGTTGTTGCCCTCGGCCTCGTGACCTGCTTTCAGCTCCTGATCCTGGGTGTCAACTGGACTGTAGCCATCTGACTCCTGAACGACTTTTCCATCCGACTGGGCCTTCAGGGTGCAAAGGTTTTGCTGTTACTCAGTGTGCATGTGGAGTGTGATTAAACACACACATACAAAGAAGTGAGAACAATCTGCATGATCTCTTACTTTGTTAGGGTCGTCAGGGACGTCGGGCATCATCGCTTCACCCAGCAATGTGCTCACAGGGCGTTTTGGTATCACCACCACTTTCTTTCCAGCTCGCTGCTGAGCCTGAAACCACATTAAAGGGAAATTCATGACACCTATTTTTATTCAGATAGAAAAAACAATCAAATTTCTTTCAGAGGTTTCAGATTTGTCTCTAATAAGCTTTTCATTTAGAAAGCCTTTATTTAGAATATGTGACATGTTTGTGTGTGTATGTGTGTCTGTATACAAATCATGTAAACAAAAGACTTTTACAAAACGAAAGCTCTGACAAATTCAGTTGCTACAGGGAAAGTGCTGTCAAGACGTAGCAATGCAGTGATGGGACTGCCGCCTAGTGGCCACAGAAAATGTACCCAATAAAACATTTCAGTTGATCCCATTTACACTCCTGTAGTCTGTCCTCTCTGTCTAGATGTTTAAATACTGCAGTTTACAGGATGATAAGAAGATCCTACCTTTTGTGTGACTTTCTTCCAATTTAGTTTGAAGATGAGAGCGAGGAAGAAACCCGTCTCTAAGGAAACACAAATCAGGAGACCCAGCCACAGGCCTAACAGGAGAAGCACACAAATACAGATGATGTGAGTAAATATCTCCAGTGTTTTCACATCATAAATACAAGTAAAAACTGGATAACAAGAGAAAATGTGCATAGTATTTTGTATAAAAAGCTCCAAGATACACTCAAGTAACTGACATGCAGAATTTTAGCATTCTAACATAAATAAATAAATACAAATTACAGTTGAAGTTGACAGTAATATCATTAGTTTGGTGACTTTATAAATATTAAAATTTAGATTTGATGATGGAACCGGGGGAATAGTGTAGAGGTCAACCGGATGATTATAATACATCCTGTATCCAACATAAATATACATAACATTATGTACCAAATTTCATGTTATTCAATTAAATGGCTTGACATGTTTTTTTTTAAAGACTCAATCCTCGCTTATGTACACTGAACAAAACATATTCCATATCTTATTATGATTATGATTATTATTGCACTCTGAACTACTCTGAAAGATTAATTCAAATCCATTCAACTTCCAAAGGATTAGGGTTAGGGTTAGGGTGTGTGTGTGTGTGTGTGTGTGTGTGTGTGTGTGTGTGTGTGTGTGTGTGTGTGTGTGTGTGTGTGTGTGTGTGTGTGTTTGTGTGTGTCTGTGTGTGTGTGTGTGTGGTTTGTTGGTCTAACTAATGAATACCCATTCAAATATAGAAACGCTGCCGTACTTCCAAGTAGCTGCTCATTGGATGATACAAGATTTATTCATGACCCAGTCAATGTCTGGGATATTCAAGAACAGGAAAATGCACTCCTGAGCCAGAAAAGGGTTCGGTGTAAAATCACAGTAATTAACAGCTCAATTTAAATGCAAAAACTCTCACAGATAGAGTGAATATTACCTAATATTCTGAGCTTGGCAGCAAACATCAGAGCTATTCCCACTGGCAGACCAATGCAGTAGTAGCTCACCAGGTTGGACAAGGCCGCGATTTTCTGCATCCCAGCTCCGACAAGAATCCCTGAGCAGACGCACTGAGAACACACACAGTGAAACAAACAAGTATAGAGCTGTATGTGTGCTACTCAACATGAGGGTTCAGTTATTAGACCAGATCATCTGTTCTGTTCTGTAATAACCTACCAGGATCGCATCAAAGAATTGTAGAAATGTGTAGGCCTTGAGGGTCTCTGAGACAAGCTTCACGATGTTCCTAAAAACAGTAGAAGATCATCAGAAAACAGAGTTGTCTTCACACGGTGCAGAACTGAATGGATGTTGGTGTGAAACTCACTCGTCAGAGGTGAATATGTAGGCAAGGAAGGGCGTACAGACAGCAACGAAGATGCCCAGGAGCACGGCAATCAGTCCTGCAGCAAAGACATAGGATACGATACATAAGACCTCCAGATTCACATTAAACATAACTGGTTGCATTGGTGCACACTGTATTTGAGATCTTTAACTAAAGCCATTATCAGAACATGAAGTCCAGGAAACTGGGTAAAGATCAGGTTCTTTCATATGTGAAGAACGCAGCAGGAGATGGTCCGGGTCAGACGTGTTCACAACAACAGGAATATTCAGGCGTAGGGTGGCTTCTAAGGGGAGCGTGCACTGACAACCTTGTCGGCGTGTTGATTGTGTGTGGCAACTCTTTGTCATCCTGATATTTTTGTATTCCTACAAAATATTTCAGGACAATATCATGCTTTATTCTCACATGAGCTCACTCTGACATTTTCAAAACATTTTATTCAGGCACGGGCAGGACAAGTTCTGGAAATTGTCCAGAGCAACAGATTCAATCTTCTGTGTTCTCCCATTTATCCACCGGAGAAAATTTCTGGGAATTGTTTGGAATTCAGTGCATGTTTGAAAGCACTGTTTTACGTGTATTATTAGAAATTATACACCTGGCCATAATACAATTGTGTCTCTTCATACCTGTTAGAACCAGGGACACTTTGCAGGTGAGTATGGCCCTGGCGGTGTGTCCGGCCCCCAGAGCATTGCCAACCCGCACACAGGTAGCTGCTTGGATACCCAGAGGAAACTGCAAAGACCCGGCTTCAGTGTCATTTACACATTCAGGAAACAATTTGGTAGAAATGCTTATTCTTCCAGAGAGTGTTTATCAACACTATTGTCAAGCCATGTGAATAAATCTTCAAACAAACAGACATTTTATAAAGTTAAAGATAAATTGACCTTACAGGAGTTTTTATCAACAGTAAATAATTGCAGGGTAATTGGTAAATGATATAACTAATGGGTGATACATACCATAAATGTTATGGCTCCTATTTCCACCATAATATGCTGGGCAGCAAGATCCGTCTCACCAAGTACACCTGGTATGATAAAGGTCAAAATAACAAAAGGAATTAACAAAGATTTTAGCATCATGCCTGAAAGCTTCAGCAAGAAATTGATCAAACACAGGAAGCAAACTGCACCTAGGATGGTATTGGTTTATTAATCTGATGATGATGATGATGATGTCAGAGATACAGACATTTTTGATTAATTCATTTTGACGGTAGTCCAAAACCAGAACTTTAAAGTTTTTTAAAGAAAACACTGACCTGAAATGATAGCGCCAATTTCCCAGATCCACCATTCAAAGCAGACCATAAACACACTGGGAATAGCCAGCTTCATGTAGGAGCCCCACTCCTGCAAACATTCAGTGGTCCAGCCTGCAGATGGTTTCACAGAGAGAATACATACTCAATATGGCCTGTAGAGGACGGCAGATGACTGAAGACTGCTTACACGTTTCTTATGCCTTTTGGCCTAGATGCATTTCTGTAAACGTTAATTCTGACGTGGTCATTTAGGATTTGGTATTCACGTTTGTGTGTATAACTTCACCTCCCCACGTCTGCACATGGAGCTTCTTCCATCTGATGTAGCCAAACAACAGCAGGCAGAGGGTGATTTGAGAGAGGCTGTTAGCGATCGCCGATCCTCTGCGAACACACACGGCAGAACATCTTTACATATTGGAGAGGTGTCTGCTGACGTCTAACTGTGACTCCATCCCTCTCTTCAAGCAAAGACAGGGGGAAGATAAGAGTAATAGTACATGAGCACGGAGACAGTTGAAGTTATTGTGGTTTGAGCACACTTCACGTCTGAGGGTCTTATCCTTGAAGACTAAGAAGAAAAACCAATGAATCAAATGTTTGTCCAGCTGGACTCGGATCCACTCCTCTCAAAGCTCACCCTCCTTTCTTTACTCGGGCTCACTCTCTAAATAAAGATAAGATAATAAACATCAGTTTCGGACTGACTCAATTTTATCAGATTTTTCTCATCTCAACATTCAAGTCTAATGAGCTCCGTGACCTCCTGTCCCCTTCTCTCCAAACTCACCCACAGGACCTCTCCTCTCTGAACAACAGTGGAATGATCAGAGTGAAATGATCAAAGGCTTAACTACTAGATTTCATTGGTCAGCAGAGAGGCAGCACTTACATGACGCCCAACTGGAGGCTGAAGATTAAGACGTAATTGAACCCCAGGTTTAAAATGTTTGCCGCTGCTGCGGTGTACATCTGAGGAAGAATAATCCCCTGCCAAACAAAAAGGACACATGATCAACTGCATGAACAACAAACTGAAACTTATTATTCCTCAAAGCAATGTCAGGAAAAAGCTCCAATAACTAGACAAAGACAGTCAAAAAATTGACTGTACAAAGATGGACAGTATGACTGCTCCCCATATGTGAAACCAAAGCATCTTGATCGCCACCTGGTGGCTGGCTGCATATAGGTTAACCCTTTCCTCTGTTTTGGATGAGACTAAAAACTAACAAGTCAAAGTAAAAAAATTTCAAATATGTCCAGTTCTTATCATCCCACTGATGTACGGTATATACAACAAATTTTGTTTACAACCAATGGATTGACAAAACCTTGGTGAAATTTAGTGAAATTCAGTGCAGAGGTTTCGTGAACTTACTTGGTTTTGTAGGTAGGCAACCTGCAGGTTATACATTAACATGGCCTGGAGCAGGGAGACACAAAGGGAACCGTTTACAGAAAAGAAATAGCACAACTCTCAGATACCACGACTGTATGCATGTCCAACAATTTATATGTTGTGTGTAAATCATGTTAACATGCTAACAACATGATGAAAATATTAATGGGGAATTTTCAATTACGCCACCTGACTTTTACTAGATTATCTGGGTCAAATGAAGGCAGTAATTGGAATAAATGCAACATGATGGATTACTCGTGTGGATTTTGAATCGCTCTGGCATTCACACAACTTCATTGGATTACAAGAATTAAACATTTCACGACTCAACACACTTATCTACAGCTGTTTTTATGCCCTGCATTGCAGAGATACAGTTGCTCACATTTTTCCATTATTGCTTTTATGGAGAAATTAATTAAACAGGAATCAAATTTTATCATTCCATTATTTTGTGTTTCTGTATTTATGCTGAAGTTCCAAAGATATTTCCGTTTGGCTGCCTCACATTCTTTACACAACATCCAAAACGTGTTTCAAATTCAGGTTATTGTTGAACTTAGGTCACGTCAAAGCTTTAAGCAAACATTGGTCAGATTATTAACAGTGGTCGGGTGAGAGAGTGCATGGTTTGAAAGGAGGACAGGGAGTTTTGTGGTTCGGTGTATTAACTGAACAACATTGGAATACACATCAGTCTTTTGATGAGCTTAAAGACTTGATCGGAGTTGATTCCTTGCCTCATTCACCACTTTGCATATTCTAGGGTTCTCTTTACACCTAAACTTGATTTGCATTTCCTCGTTTAATACTGAACCTCCGGGCTGATTCAAATATGCCAACGCTGTGGCTCAAGTAACTGCAGAAATATAACATTATACAACATGTATTGTATACGGTAATAGAATTTATGATCCCCTGGGAGAACAACACTTTCCGGGAGTGTTTTAGTTTAGTGCACTTACTGGAACAGCTGGTAAAAAGACCATCACGTAGAGCTGGGCAATTCTGAAGGAAAAGGAAGCAACATTAATTTAGTGCAGTGAAAACTTTGACAATCGTTGTACAAGTCTATACGAAAGCTTTGTATCCAACTTAGTTTGTTCCATCAATATGAAATACATGCAATGGCATGAATAAAATGTTACTGCCTGGAGATACATGTGTAATATTCACATATTTGTAGGAAAACTACCAATGCAATGCATGTTATGGATGTTTACATATCTATTTATAAATGCCCATACAAAGCTGAACTTACACCCATCCACATACCATACCTCTGTAAACACTAACCCTGGAATAACCTAGATGTCAGTGATACAGTCAATTAGATAATAAAAGCCAAGGCACTAAAGATAAAGGTAATCACAGCTTTTTGTTTTAATCTTTAAACAGTTTGCCCTCAATGGATTATGAAGACGATGTGGTCAGTGTACCTCACCACTTCGGCCTCTTGGTGCAGGATGAGTAGTAAGTTGTGTGAGTTGATGAGAATAGCCCAGGTGGGCAGACAAAACAGCAGCAGGATGAGTGAACTCCTCTGTAGGATTACTCCCACACGTTTCATGTTCTTGCCGCCAAATGTCTGCAAAGCACAAACCACAATTATATCTGATGACACATGTTCAAACGCACAACAAAAAATAATAAGGAGGAGATACAGCGGCTTGCTCACCTGAGAAATCAGCGTGTCACAAGCCAGGGCAAGGCCAAAGCCTGTTGAAGTGGTGGTCAGGTTAACGGTCTGACATGCGGGAACACAAAGAAAATCTGCACTTTAGGTTTTAGTTGTAACAATAGATTTCCTCATTATCCTCTTTTGTATATGTCTGTAAGTTTGAGTAATAAATACATTTATGTAATGTCTACACACCCAGCTTTTTTACACCGCCGCTGTTTCTGCAGCTAATGTGAAGGATTCCAGGCAGAATAGTCCAGCAGGCATTATGTTAACACACATCAATGCTATACGGCAAGAGCAGACACAGGGACTAAAGCTGTGCATGATGGTGATATGCTGCCATAAAAGCAAAGCAGGAAGATACTCTGTCTGCCCATTATGTTTTACCTACTCTTACACACAGTATGATGGGCTTCATTTTGATGATGAGAGCGAAATGCTGTGAAAGTTGTGGAGGTTTTTTTTCTTGGCTGAAACAACAGTATATTTGGTATTTTCCACAAGCTTTGAAGCAGTGTATGGACTGGACAGGCATTGGAGCAGGTCTATCATTTTTCTAAAACAGGGGCTATAGTTTGTTTACGTTTTAACTCTGTGAGCACATTGTGTTCCTTCAAAAACGTAATAAATAAAAATCTGTGTTTATTGTTAGTATTGTTAGTAAGTGATTTCCAGGGTCAATCAGATTTCAACGGTTGCTAGTCGCCCTCTGTCCTCACCCCTGGATCCATCCCCTGCATACAGGGCTTTTTAGCTTGCTTATTTACTCCACTGTCAGTGTGTCCGACCTCAGACCATCATGCTCTTACAGGTGGACATGGACGTCACACTCTGGGAAGTCCAGGAAGAAGCTCAGACAAACTTTTCCAGGATATCGTGCCTGAATCTACTGTATTCTTCACACATCCCAATTGGTCCGGCACCTGACCAGATAAGAGTTAGAGCCAGGTGGAAGTAAGAGACACCATGTCAGCAAGGCCTCTTATCTGTATTCACTCACTCAAATCTCCCAGCATTCAGGCATGACTGTCACAAACTGCTGTTGTGGCAATCCAGGCTAGCCTACAGCGATAAGCACATGGTTCAGTCTTTGAGGGCTTCTGCAGACAGTGACCAGGTAGTACATCAGAGCTTGTCTACAGATGTTGTGCAAACTGTCCCCCCCCTCCGGCTCAGCATATTATGCTCTTATGTTGCCATGGGAGAGACAATTAAGACTTTTTCAGTCATGTGGTGATGTAGGGGTTTAGCAACTTGACCATACATCACAACATCCCACATTTAGAACTTTATTACATTTTCATTTCTCACAGCCTCACATGCCTGTGACTCAAACTTCTAGTAAAGGCATAAAATACCTCAGAGATATGGAAATGAGATTACCGAATTGACTCTTTCCCTGTACATGAATTAAATACCTCTGAGAGTAAACACCTTGTCAAAGTAAAAGGTGGCTCGGTTACATGCAGACACCCAGGGGGGAAATTGCATAATTTGATCAAGTACAAGTGCTTGTTTTGCGATAAGCTCAGATTGCCACACACGATTTGATTGTTCAGTATTGACTGGATGGTTGTTTAGCTTCAGTCAAGCACAGGTTAAGCAGACAGTGTGCAGACACACTGTGGCTGCCACCCTGTCAGTTAGTTCAATCTGCTGCATGTGTTGCTCTTATTCTTGGTCTGCTCAGTCAGGTAGTCCGTGTTAAATTTGCACCTTTAATGTGAAAGTGTTGATCCACTCCATTCTGCTGGGAGTCAACACCCCCACACTGCAGCTTGTTGCAATTGTAAACTCCCTGATTTGATTTTCAGGTGGGGACCATAAGTCTCAGACATTTGAGCCTCACTGTAGTTACATTCTGCTCTCACAATTCCCTCATGCCAACTGTCATTATCACCTACATGGGTTGCTTTGACTTATACTTGACTTTGATTGGTTTGTCTGTGTCTAATTATGGAGTTACTACCAGCATCACAAAAGTCAGGTACAGTAATCAACACTAGTTTAAATGTGCCAAATGAAAGTCCTTAGTGATTAAACTTTATATATTGGAGACTAAGACTGTTAGCAATCCTGAGAAAAGCTTCAGCTTCTTTTCATCTTCTATTGTTTGAATCTGTCTCAACTCCATTGAATTACATTGTTGTCACGTCCTTTTCCTTTAAATGTTTCTGCTGCCAGTCTTGGGTCTCGCAAAAGAGAAATTTCCATTTTAATCTTAAAGAAAAAATCTACTTTAATAGAAACTAAAATAAAAAATATAAGTGACAATGGAGAAAAGGACCTTCATGTTACTTTGTTTTCAGGATGTGCACTTTGGCGACTCTTTGCCAAGTGGTGGCCGTTAATTGTGAGCTCCAATGCTACAAGGAATAGGAACAAATCCAACAATCAAACACACTGACATTGATGTATGTACCAAACCATAAGCAGCCTGAGGCAGCTAAAATGGAGCCAGACTTTTTATTTGGCCATTAACACATCATTCCAAGGTGCTAGCTGTAACCTTGCAGTCACATTAGATAAACAGCTTGAAGATGTTGTTTTTGTTCTGCTACACAGTAATTAGTTACCAAGCTAAACTAGATGGATACACCTCGTTAACGTTTCAGTTAACTGCTCTTCACAGCCATTGCCTCAGCTTGTGTGTCGCTGGAAGGTTGCTGATTGGTATCCTCCATTTGGTTTCGTATAAACATCTGGTCCTGTTTTAAGACTCTGGACTTCTGAGAGGAGGTTTGAATAAGTGTTTCATTTTATTTATAGGTTTAATTGAGAAAATGTGTGCTGAGTTAAAGTACTTGTATTCTGCTTGTACATCTATTGCATAACATTTAGTAACTGTTTTACCTGTGTTCCCGATCTGTACCCCATGTGGCCACGGCAGGCGTTGATATAATATCAGAGTATTGTACATGTATGATGAGGTATGGACACCACATCACAATTATTGAAGATCTGTGATCTCAGTATGATATTGATGGCAACTGTTAGTAGATGTTCACTGCCCTACAGGTATACACAAGTATACAGATGCTCATGATATCCCTATATAGAAGAGATTATAGCAACACCAATGGCAGCAAGAGAAGTATAAGTAGTGGTTTCATATGCGTGAAGAATTTATATACTTATAATTACAATTAGTCTATATGCTACAAAGGAGTATAGGTCGTACCGCTGAGGCCAGTGCAAATCCTGCCAGCTCTGCATTGCCAATGTGACCACAGAATATGGTGGTGACAAACCCCAGGAGGAAGGTGAGTATCCGAGACAGCAGCTGTAGAAACAAACAGAGATAGTTTCCAGACAGCCCATCTTTGATCAGGGGAAGCTGATCGAAGCAGCAAAGTAGGGCTGATAACTGTGTTCAGACAGCTTATCTGTTCACGTAAGTTAAAGAGCAGTGTTGTGCAATCAGCACTGACTGACATGCAGCATAGAGAAACCATGTTATTTCAGCTTTAGCATACTGGATATACATTTCAGATTAGCTTAATGATTGAAGTGATTGTATGATGTAATAGTGCACATTCAACAGAAACTCTGCAACAAATACAGTTGTATTAGAGTTGAGGCACAAACATACCAATCCCCCCACCAGCGCTTCAACTTTCCCCTACTCACCAGTGGGCCTGTCAGGCGTAAGACGTGGTAGAGTTCCACTCTGTAAGCCAGTGGCAGCCACCTTTTCACACATGCCAACTGACACAGTCTGGAACTGGCTGCGGCCTCGTCTTCCTCAGCCTCGGCCGCCTTTGCAGCAGCAAGCCCAGCGACGGGCGCTGCACCCGGCGAGGGTGGTGCAGGTTCCGGGGAACCCAGCTTCTCCATTCAATCACAGAGAAAGAAGACGGAAGAAGGGAGAAAAACTACGGGTCGGAGGGAGTGAAGCTGGGAGGGAGGGAAAGAAGGGAGGGAGGGAGAGGGAACATAGAGAGCAAGGGTGAGAGGGCCAGTCAGCCTATCTGGGTTTAGAAACAACAACGCATGCACTTCTTCAATGTTAATGATTAAATAATGTGGTTTGGGGGGAGGAGGCAGTTGAGAGAATGAATACAGGAGGTATCGATTGTTGATATGAGACAAGGGGGATACAGAGGGTGAGTGAGTGAGTGAGTGAGTGAGTGAGTGAGTGAGTGAGTCAGTGAGTGAGTGAGTGAGTGAGTCAGTGAGTGAGTGAGTGAGTGAGTGAGTGAGTGAGTGAGTCGAGTGAGTGAGTGAGTCAGTGAGTGAGTGAGTCAGTGAGTGAGTGAGCGAGTGAGCGAGTGAGTGAGTGAGTGAGTGAGCGAATGAGCGAGTGAATGAGAGTGATTTGTTAACATGATTCATGCGTGTGTTTATGGATGTGTGCTAGGTAAGAGTTTTTAAGGTTAGTGTAAGTCATGAATTGGTGATGGTTGAGGTTAAGGATAAGGTTTTAGTTATAGTTTTGTGTGTGTGTGTGTGTGTGTGTGTGTGTTTGTGTGTGTGTGTGTGTGTGTGTGTGTGTGTGTGCAGGGCTCAGCAGTAATCTGACGAGGAATGCCTGTTCGCACACTGTACACAAGCAGCTCTGGCATCAACAATATAAAGTCTTTGATTAATACCTAGAGGTTTTATGGTTACATTTATGTGTTTGTGTGTGCACACTTAGTATCCACTTATCATATCTGCCTCCCAGTGTACTTTGACC